>JAHEWK010000001.1:6156559-7387871 GCA_020740775.1 Ilyonectria destructans
TCAGTGGCATTGTGCAAGGCGGGCGGGCAGCCGCGTGATTGGGGGCTAGGGGGCTGGGTGTATGTTGACGACGGGGGAACCGGGGGGGAGAAGACGACAACAGAGAGAAGTGGGTGGAAGACGTTCGAGGGACAGGCAGGGGAGTCCCAGCCGCCAGCGGCTTTTTGACTCGAGCATCATCAACGGTCTCGCGGGCGGCCACGGAGACCCGCGGAAGAGGCGGCGGGTGGAAGCAGAGGAGATGACGAGCGAGATGACAAGTGAGAGACGAGATTGATCCCGTCGACGCTGCGGATGGCCTGATACGAGTCAGCTGAATGACCGCCGTGCAGTTTCAGCTCGAGGCGCCTCTTCTCTCGTTTCTTTGCTTTCTGTCGCCCCCAAAAAAACAAGTACCAAAATGTATATCTCGCAGCACCGAGACGGATGCGTGTCAGAGATAGACAGAGCCCAGGCCAGCCGTTGATCAACCACCACCACCACCACCAACAGTGTTGCAGCCAATGAATGCCGTCGCAGTGTGCATCCGCAGCTGCAAGTTTTCACAATTTTGTCCCTCAGGCCAGCCTGGCAACCCAGGCCAGCCCATCGTATCATGGCAGGCCCCATTCCGCAGCCCAGTCGCTCGTACGTACACAATACGTACAATGACAGGCGACGAAGCCACAACTCTCGTCCCCCTCAGGCCCAGCCCGTTCCGGCGGCGGCACTGGACCCTAGTCCCCTGCGCTGGATCAATTGCTGGCCTGATTGATAGGTGCGAAGCCGCAAAGGGGGGATGTCGTTAGCGCCCACGTAGAGGCTCATCCAGCAACCACTCCAGAAGAAAAAAAGGTCACTCACCACGGCGGGGTGGAACCGACTGGCTGCAGGAGGGGGCGCTAGAGCTGGGTCGAGGCTCCACTGAATTTAGGGGCCGCCCGTGCTGGGTTGGGAACAGCGTCGGTGACCTGAGAACGCACCCCACTCGTCGTCGCCTCTGGGGTTACGACTTTTGTCGGTGGGCTTTGGTGTAAGCTCCTTCGGCGTAGGTTTGTCTGGCCTTGGATTCGTCTCCGGTCTGTTTGAGGAGTGAACCGCCAATGGTGAAGCATCTCTCAGCAAAGAAACGCAGTTGCAGAAGCCGGGGCTGGCCGCGAGTAGACGCAGGCGGTGGAGGTCTGGTCCGTGTGCTGCAGAGGCTACAGCGGCCAACCCACGGAGTACAGTTCTGAGTACAGTTCTGAGGCGCCTCGAGGTACCTGCAGGGTACCCCCAAGCCCCTTGTGCATTAGCCCCGTCAACCCGTCAACCCGCTCCCCGTCCCGCCCGCCACGCCCTTTCCCCAAACCGCCTGAAAGTAAACAATCTTTTGCTCGTGGCTCATGGCCTGGTGCTGGCTGCTCTGCGCTTGGCCTCACCTCCACCTCGTCATCTCCCCTCGCTCCTACCCTCCGCAGCCTCCGCCTCCGCTTCCTGCTGCCTGCCTCCACTTGAGCGCAGCCGCCGCGCCTTTTTTCCTCTTCCTTGCCACTCCTCTTGCTTCCACCCTCCTCTCCTCCTGAACATCCCGGCTCCTGACTAACTCAACCAACAAATCTCCCACCGCCAACCTTTGCCAACTTTGCCGTCAACTTTGCGCTCCAGACGCTTCTCGTGTCTGTTCATATCCGTCTTGTGCATTGTCGATTGTGCATTTTCCTCGCTCTGGAGCCTGGAGCCTGGAGTTCGTTTGCCGCCGTCCCCGTTTTTCTTGCGTGAGTCTGTCCGACAACCATACCACTCCACCGGTCCGCCCGAGCGAAGCAATCTCGCCCCATTCATTATTCATTGCCTCGGGCCAAATCCCCCTTTTCCCTTTCCATTGTCAACCTGCCTGGAGACTCTCGGATCCCTTTCGCTACGGGTCGAGTTCGAGGCATCTTGACTGACCACCTCGCCAGTTCTGCTCTCGCTGCCCCGGCCTTGATGGCTTCCTCAAGATACTCGTAGCTGAGCGATATCGCATACGTGTACCACCTCTTCGACTTCGAAGCGTCTGATAGACGACACAACTGAGCTGACCGCAGGCGATGAGCGCACCTCCTCCGCCTCCGCCTCACGGCGGAGTGCCAAGGGGCTCCGGGTTACCACCCGGAAAGTACGACATCTTCGTCATCCCCGAACACTCGTCCGGTGGCGGCTTCCTCTACCTGCCGTCGTTGAAACCCAATGTCAACAGCTTTGCCGCTGGCTTTGCCTCGGCTCTCATTCTCGTCGTCATGTTCCAGACAATGGCTCCCGCCTTCCGGGCTTGGTGGGACAACTTCCAAGGTTTGGGCAACATGGCCATATCCATGCTCATCATCGGCGTGGGTTTCGGTGCCTGGAGCCTGGGAAGGATACAACAGGATAAACCGGACCCTCGTAGTGGTCGTAACGCCTCCGGCGGCCACGGTAGTGAAGGAGGCTTTGGAGGAACGAGCCAAAGGTCGGCACCCAACACCGGTGCCCCCCCTCCTCCTCCTCACGGTAGCAATGGACCACCTCCACCGCCGCCACATAGCGAACCACCCCCTCGACCCCCCCCACAACAGGAAGGACCCAAGACGTCATGGCAGGGTCCTCCTCCCCAACAACGTCCACAACCACAACCTTCACCACCACCGCCTCCTCAACCACCGGAGCCCGAACCTGAACGAGAGCCTCAGCCTCCGCCTCGACCACCACCCCAATCTCGACCTCCGCCGCCTCAAACTCCTCCTCAAACTCCTCCACCGAAGCCTCGCCAACGGCAGCCGTCACCCCCGCCGCCACCGTCTCCAAAACCAGCACCCACTCCTAAACAAAAGGGTTCATGGGAGAAGGCTCGAGAGGAATTGAGGAAAAAGGAAGAGGAACGTAAAATAAAGGAGGCAGAGCAAAAGCGGCGTGAGGACGCTATACGACGATTGGCCGAACTGAGAGCCAAAGACGCCAAGGAACGTCTAGAGAGAGAAAAAGAGCGGGAACGGCGAGAAAGAGAAGCCAAGGATCGTAAGGAGCGTCTAGATGCTGAACAGCGCGCCAAGGATCTCGCCGAGAAGCTGGAACATGAACGCAAGGAGAGAGAACGATTTGAAAAGGAGGCAAAGGAGATCCGAGAACGTGAAGCTCAGAGACAGAAGGAGGTGCAAGAACAAGAAGAGAAGAAGAAAAAAGAGGTCCGAGAGCGAGAAGAGAGGAGGAAGAAATTTGCAGCTGAGCGGGAAGCGCAACGGAAGCGGGAAGCTGACGAAGCTCATAAGCGTGAAGAGTTGAGGAAGCAGAAAGAAAGGCAGCAGGAATTGGAGAAACAAAGAGAGAGAGAGAAAGCAGAGAGGGAAAAGGCTGAGAAGGAGAGGGCTGAGAAGGCCGAAAAGGAAAGAGTCGAAAAGGAAAGAGCTGAGAAGGAACGAGCTGAAAAGGAAAAGGAATCCCACTCGCCTCGCACAGGAACCTATGCGTTCTCTGGTGTCGGCGAGAGGATCAGCATGTGGCCGAACGGCCGGCCACCAGCTCCTGCTCAATCGACAACATCGTCCTCATCGACTCCGAAGAAGGCTCCCCCCAGCACAGCTGCACCATCATCAGCCTCGAAGAAACCTCCTCCCAGCACGGCCGCCCCTTCTCCATCCCCAAAGAAGGCTACTCCTCCGCCCAGTAGTGCTAGGTCTGGCGTCAGCACGGAAAACTCCTATCGGCCGTACGACAAGGCCAAGAAACCGCAACACAAGAAGTCGGCTTCTTCCTTGGGATCCGAGTCCTCGTTCGCGCCATCTCACAGTACTGCCCGAACCACACCCCCACCCTCTGCGCGAGGTGGCCCTTATACTACCACCGACCCTGACAAGATTGTCATCTCTGCTGTGTATCTTTTCATGAATCAATACGCCAAGACGCCCGCCAGCCAGCTCATCTCGGGAGTTGGCACCGTCACCGATGGCCTCATCCTCCGTATCACGACCGAGGGCCTCTTCATCGATGATGATGTCCGAAGTGTACCACAACGAGAGTGGGATGTCAAGGCTTGGACCTTAAAACAAGTTGAGGTATGTGCCTCGCACTGTTTAAATCCGTCGTCGAGTGATGCTAACCAGTATGACCAGACCGGCGAATGGAAAACCAAGGGCTTGAACTTGCTTCGTGCCACGATCCGCGACCAAGAAGGCAAACGGTACATGTTTGTCATCGATGAGTCAGAAAGCTGGAAGGTAGCCGCCGGTCTGCAACGCCTTCGAAAGGGAAGCCAAGTTCGTCAAATGACTGTCAGCAACATGACAGCCGCAGAGGCTCGTGGCGCCCTCGAGATGCTGGGCTGGGCTACCTGAGAGGTCCCCCTGTGGGGGGCCATTCGATTCGGTACATAGGTTTTGGGTCAGAAGGCATCGGTACACGTTTGATGCTCGACCACAGAGAGCGAGCAGGAGCATGGTCATTTATGGACTCTGGCGGTCGGCGACCAGGATAAAAACATTCAAGCGCAGCATTGTGGAGACATGATTGTTGGAATGTGAAGGGATTGCATAGCAAGACAGGAGTACTGGAGAAAGGTGAATGCGACGGGGCGTTCCGCTCGTGTCAATCGTTTTTGTTGGTTTGCGAGCATTCCGTTGATCATACCCCCACGAGCATATTGCAGATTGGATCGGAAACTAGATTCACAACGACAGACATGAACACAATATGAGATTTTAATACCCAAATATACCTGAGCTTTTGCTGTATTCTATTTTGATAACGTGACAATGAACCTGATTTTTTACTGCTGGTCTTGAGCAGAACACACGAAATAATTGAGGAATTGACTGTAGGTTGTCTAGACCGCGGTTGGCTTGACCATTCCTCAGTGTTGTCACCCGAGACATCTCCGTCACAGGGAGACTCAATAATTGGCTGGGGTTTCTATAGTAACATGATGTCTCATCATGATCTACTAAATCCAATCCTAGCCTTTCTATGATGTCTGCGAATGATAGGTGGAGAGCATACACCTGGACTGCGGCGCCAACTGCCTCCCTTGTTGACTTTATTGTGTGATAATGCTGGCTGAGAGAAACTCAAACGGAGCATCTCTACTCGAAAAAAAGTTGATTCGTGGATTCTTATGCCTGCTGGACACAAGATCCCATCGAACACCTCAAGTTACGGTTTCTGGCTTTTCGGTCACGCATTGTATTGGTTTTTTGCGAGCCTGTGCTGGCCGGCGGTGCTTAGATGGTGGCTTGCTCATAGGCATACAGTATTCGATAATTCTTTTGTCACTTTTTATCCCTCTTTATCTTCAATCTCACCTGTATGTAGCCGCTTGACTCTGCGTTCCTCATTGCAAAGGTAGCCTGATAGGTTTCGAAAGTTAATCTATGCTTTAACGTTTTCATCGTTATCTTGCGTGCTATTCCAAGCCCGCATCCGTTACGGCAGATTCTCACCTTCAAGTGCATCCATAAGAGCGCATATCTTCAGTTAGCAGTGCCAGCTTTCCTCCCTTTTCCATCAAAAAATGCCACTAGTTAAGCACCCATAGGAACCCTGTGTTTTTTCTTCCCGCGCAAGCCTGCAGATTGAAAAGCACTTATCAACAGGAAGAGGCACTGATGTTTCTTTGAGCCTCGAAGCGCGAGTGCTCGGAATGCCTCGCCTTGCTCATCGGAGCCCCTTGCTGGAAGGTGTCGTCGGCAAGGTGGTGGAGACGGCTGGATCTTTGTCCCAAGTGATGTGATAGTTTGACTCGGCGCCGAAATGACAGCGTTGGAAATAAGAACATAAGGGTGCCTGTCTGGATCAATACTTTCGTCAGTGTCCCAGCAGATCTAGGTACGTTTTCACCGCCACGTCGCTTGTTCGGAGCCGGATGCCACTTGCTGAAAACCTCTCAATCTCTACTGTCGTAGTAGGGCTGCTCCGGTGGCTCTACGAACATTCCCATCCACTGGAACTCCGTCCGCTGAACCGATCTCAACTCGGGGAGCCAACTACCACCCTTTTTATAGAGTATTGCCATTCGCACACATAAACATATTCTTAATCCTACTAATAATCATATAATATCCTCCTACAGTAGTTTAGAAGATAACTTTTCTAAAGATTAATATTTAGTATTTATTTTTTATAGTAATAACATTTTATTTTATTTATTAGGTCTAAGTTAATAAGAAAGATAGGGATTTAGTATTACTTTTAACTACTTTATATATAAGGCAGATAGATACCTTAAATAAGCTGATACTTTAGTAAAGAAGCTTATATCTGTATGCGAACAGCAATATTCTTGTGTGTGAATAGCAATACTCTTTTTGTAACCAGCCTTTATGTGTGAGTTTTGTAATTGGCAAGGGACAAATAATGAGGCATCATCCATCGATCTTGGTTTTTAACAGGGGAATATGTCTGATCTTAGCTTTATTAACCTTGACATAGAAATATGAGTACAATATTTAAACAAGGTATCCTGTCTCGAGTCCCTTTGCGCTCCACATCCTGATCCTCATCCTGCTATAACCTTCGCTGTCGATGCCCGGGTGGTGTTACCAACGCGTAACATTTTCTCATGTTTGCTCCGATTTACATCTTCATCGCAGAGCATATTCTCGCTATTAAAGCTATTAAACCCAAGATAATAGACCGCCGGTTTCTCGGAGTCTGTTGAAGAAATCACACTTCGCAATAATTCGAAGAAGGAGCTCACTGGGCTTTTAGGCTCTGCTGTAGTGTCGTCGACGGCCTTGATGTAGTCTTCGATTGAATGGAAAGGGCCTAATTCTGTGACGGTGATGAGGTCGTCACCACGTTCAGAAGGGCCCCGTATGTATAAACAACCGATGCTATTACCGTCGATTAGGGAACCCGATCGTATCAAAACGCATCAGGGAGAGCTATGCCATCGCTCGCGCAACGGACTTGAGAATGTTCATCCGGACGTTTCCACCGTGTTTCCGATCCTCATACTAGACATCGCGTATCTAGCGACCCGGCTGACAACTCATCACGATGTATGGGGCCGAAAGAGGGCTGTCGTCGCCTGTGTCAAAGTTATAGACCTCAGGTACGGGGATTGCGTCTTTTCACGCACCATGCGCATGGTTTCGAGAGCGGACTTGAGAGCTTTTCGTGTCGCCTCTGAAACATGGTCCACCAGCATCATGCGCAGTACCAGCCGCGAGTCATCAAGATTAACGATGTAGTTACAGGCTCCAGAGTAGGTTGGGGTACGCGCTGGCTTGACTGAAACCTGGCTCGGCTCGGGATTTCGTTTGCAGTAAACATCCTTAGCAATGGTCCGGATTGCGTCGAGAGGATGCTCAGCCTGTCGTAGTATTCGCCGTTATCACTTTGAGTGCGTGGTTAGCAACGCGGGCCTTATGAAGTGAAGGGTCGGAGAGGAACTCAGGGTCTATTATTCTACCCTAGGATTGCATCCATGGCATCTGGAGGAGGAGAAAAAGTTACACTCGGAGGGGAAGCGATAGAATGCCGGTGATGAGCGCGCTTTGGGCAGATTATAGTAAACCCGTGACAGAGGTTATTGCTGAGGATGTGTTGCAGAGGATGGAGTGCAGGTTGTTGCAGTGGGCAGAGGGAGGTTGACTCTCCGTTTCAGTGTTCCAACATGAGGTCTCGGGCCTAAATGAACCTCAGTTTGCCAACAGTATGCTCTGTGACTGGGTAGAAACAGAGTTAGATCTGCTCTGGCAGGTTGGGAATGTGAGTTTGGTGAAAGACAGGACAGACAGGGCCCTTTGTGTTGTGTTTGACAAGTGGGTGGTTTTGCCGCGTCAACATGCAAACATGCTTAGGTAGCACATGCACACGAACCAAAGACCTTGTGTGCAGTGAATCAACCACATAAGTTGATGTGTTGCTGAAGATGCGATCCCCAGCGGTAGGCCATTGTTTTCCATCCGATGAAATCTGTCTTCCATTCGGTTGCCCATGGAATCAAAATACTGATTCTCAAAGCGCATTTACACTGAGTTTTCGAACCAGTTCTATTCTAATTACAAGCTGCCTCAAGGTACACGCACATAAGTACTCAACGGCCGACGTTCTTCATACCAGCGAGTGGTGGCGGTGTTGCTGGGCTCCATCTAATATCAGTTTCCCTTATTGCCGAAAAGCCCCAAACATCACCGCTGCATAGCAGCAAACAATAGGTACAGGTAAAACGAAATGGGATAAAGAGGATGTGTGAATTATGAGAACAACCATCCCTCGGGTCACTCAAGCCGACGCTGCTGTTATAGCGGGTTACTCAACCTGACCCGTCTTTAGTTACTGCACCATTCAACAATTGGAACGTGGCAGTGTAGTTAATAGTTTTCATTTTATTTGGCTTGATTAGGCTAGGAGAATATTTCCTGCATGTGTTTGCCATTGGTTGATAATAACAATACTTTTGTCCCCCAGAGCGAAGAGCGAGTGCAGATCCAGTTGATCTTGACCGACATCGCCTTCGCCTCCATACCCTTTATGTCCAGTCCTCGACGTAAATGAACCTATGTCTCAATTTCTCGATCAATGCTCAATCTGTAAAATCCTCATGAACCCAAACTCCTTGCATCCGTCGCACATATTGACACATATCATACAGTCATCATTCAAAGCTTGTTGTCACGCACATCCCAAACCTCCACATTACCATCCATCTTCCCAAACACCAGCGTCTTGTCGTCCGCCGCAAACGCCGCGGAAGTTACAATCACGTCCTCGTCCTGCGCAAAGACGACCTCTCCGGACGCAATGTCCATGATGTCAAACCCATCTTCCGTGCGGCACGTCATGTACCGGCAGTCGGACGAGATGCACAGGGGCCAGCCTTCGTTGCGGCGCACACTGTTGAGGTTGTACGAGGTTAGGTCGTTGGTGTGCGGCAGCCAGACGTGGACCGTGGTGTCCCAGACGGAGACGATGCGGCGACCGTCTGCCGAGACGGCGAGGCAGCGTGGATTATTCGAATTCTCGATTTCCAGGCGGCGCAGAGTTTTCGCTGTCGTGGGGTTGGTGATGCGCAAGGTGCCGTCGCGCGAGATTGTGACGAGGCTGTTGTCCGGCATGAATGCAGCGTGGGTAACCGCATCGATGTGGCTCATGACTCTGCCGACTCTTGTCCCGGTGCGGACATCCCAGATGCTCATGCGGTTGTTGGCCTCTCCAGCAGCGAGGATTTTCCCATCGCCGTTCCACGCAATAGGTGCACCGTCTGCCTCCTTGAGCTCCCCCGCCGTCTTCCCAGTCGCCCCATCGCGCAGCAGAACGGTGCTACTGTGGTGATACTCGACTCCTCCAGCGAGCTGGACAGTCCAGTCACGAACAGTAGCGAAGCGGTTTCCCTGGGGGGAAAAGGCAGCGTGAGACCCGCTCGTCTTGGAGTAGCCGCGCTGGTTTGTCAGGTCAAAGACGTCGATCCAGGATTGGGCTGTCTGCGCCGCCGTGTAAACAGCGTAGGCGGCTGAGCTGGATGGAGAAACGCCGACAGCGGTGACTTCGGCCTTGCTGCAGAGGCGTCGGAATCGCAGAGCTAGGTTTAAGCCGGGGGAGCACATGCTCTCAGTCACCGTAGTGCTGGTCATGGCTGAGTCTGAGGCTGGCGATTGACCCCTGGTCCCGTGTTAGTCTGAGTGTGCTTGGAGTTTGGTAAGGATCGACTTACATGTCGCTGAGTAGTAAATGTCCGAAAACGGCAATTGGAAAACGGCAATTGGAAATCGAAGTGTGCTGATTCACTGGGGAGCCGATTACTTGTTTCAGTTCAGAAGTTCAAATTGAGTTTGAAGAGGTTGGGATCAATAAATAAGTGTTGTGAGGGGTTGTTTGTGTTGTAGGTAGTGTATGCGATGGCCAGAATCGGTTGAAAAGAGGGCAGCCATACCATCTTAAAGTCCCACGCGCAGTCATGATGGAGTGATGACTCTCCACGGTAACGGCCGCCAAATCTCAAAACTGGATGGGTTGTTAATCACGCCCACCCTCTCGCATGGGACCTCGGCCGCGAGGAGCTAGGGCGCATCGACTAAGGCCTGAATAGTTCAAATAAGCAACATGGTAAACTTCTCACCAGCCGGGGGAAAAAGAACCGCTTTTCCTATTTAGTTCAGACAGACGCACGTTTTTTCAAGTAGACACGCGTATTTTGTCCTAGTTAGAGGCTTGAGGGCAATTGCAGCTGGCTAACAAGCGTACGCCTCCCGGGCGAAGCAGGGTGTTGTCGAGCAAGCAAGGCACAGCCAATGAGACCAACCTGATGCTATCATGACTTGACCGCACACCTCCTTACAACCCCATCGGTTCTTACTCTGTGCGGACCCATGATGGCCTCGGCGTGAAGGCTGGTGCGGCGTGAGTCACGGCTGCGGGCAACCATGAAAAACAGTGCCGGAGCTGTGATTGATTGACCCGCCCACCCCTGCACAAATACGCCAACATGCACCCGCTACAGGAGCGCCAGAGGGGCTCTTCGGCGAGGCGCAATAGGGAATAGCGTCCGTCGCGCTGCACTGCGCCGTTCGTGCGTGTCATGGGACAGCGCATTTGGGGGAGGCATTTGGAGATTGGGGGGAGTTGGCTTGGTGGCTTTGCTGCTTAGCCAAGCATGCCCAGCTTCAAGTATGGCTGGGCAGCCAAACCAGGAATTTGCCGAGATGGATGAGTTGGATGGATTACGAATACGGTCTCTAAGGTGCTGTGTCAGCTGGCTTTGAGATTGTATTTCAAACGTTCTCATGACTGAGCAATTGCCTATGCCATTGGGTTTGGTGGTTGGAAGTGAGGCTGTCAACAAGCCATGGTTCCTTCAGCAAGCACGCGTGATGGCGGAATCCAGCATCGCGCAATCGTCATTCACCTGGCGGACATCACAAGACGGCAATTGGACAGTATTGGGGTGTTAACATTCAATTCGTCATATATTGTCGTTGTATGCCAATAACTACCTGTATAGGTAAGCAGCACGACTTTTACCTATGGAATCTCATAGGGTTGCCGTCATTCCCAAGTGCCATCAGGGTGCCCGCTCATGATGAGGGGTCTTTCTCCTCCACCACCCATAACAAGCACGTCTCCTTCGCAAGACATGCTACCCATCTCTCCTTTTCTCTCTTTACTTAAGCACCAAAGGCCTCCTCGTAGCCGATCATGCACGATCGGTATCGCACTGAGCTGGTCTCGAGGTTGTGCATGGCCTTCTGGAGACCCTCCTTGGAGATGGGAATCTCCTCAACCCACGACTTGATGCCCTGGTCGGCCGCAAGCTGCAGCATCTCGAGCATCTCACGTCGGCTACCCAAGTGGGAGCTGCCGATGTAGCAGCCGTTGGCGAGGAAGTCCTGGTTGCGGACGGTGAGGCCCTCGCCACCGGGCAGACCGACCGAGTTCCAGTGGCCGTGGATGTCGAGCAGGCTGAGGTACTCGCTCAGGGCGAAGCCGTCGAACGAGGTGGCGGTGTTGATGATGATGTCGAAGGTCATCTTGTGGCCCTCGGTCCAGTTCTTCTCGCCAGTGGCCAGGAAGCCGTCGGCGCCCATCTTCTTGGCGTCGGCCTCCTTGGCACGAGAGCGGGAGATGGCCCAGACCTCAGCACCGAGAGCCTTTGCGAAGAGGAGACCGTAGTGGCCAAGACCACCAATGCCGACGATGCCGACCTTCTTGCCAGGACCGGCGCCAAGTCGCTTCAGGGGGCTGTAGACGGTGATACCGGCGCACAGCATGGGAGCGGCCTGGGTGCTGGGGAGAGCCTCGGGAATGGGGTAGACCCTGTGAAGAGACGCTTGGTTAGTTGACGATACATCGGGAGAGGCTGACTGAGACTGCAGTTGAAAAAGAGGAATTGGAGACTCACCAGTACTCATCGACTCGGGTGTGAGAGGAGTAACCACCCTGGGTGGTGAAGCCGGTGTCGAGGTAGGGAGCGCCATAGGCGTCAATCTGGTGCTTGCAGTAGGTCTCGTTGTCGTTCTTGCACTGGCGGCAGTCCATGCACGAATAAACCTGAGCACCAGCACCAACACGGTCACCAACCTTGGCGGTGGTGACCTTGGAGCCGACGCGGACGACCTTGCCGACGACCTCGTGTCCGACGGCCAGAGGGTAGGGGCAGCCTCCCCAGTCGCCGCTGATGGTGTGCTTGTCGCTGGCGCAGACACCGCAGCAATCGATCTTGATGTCGATGTCCTTCTCGCCGAAGGGACGGGGCTGCCACGAGTTCTTCTCGAACTCGAGCCAGTTGTCGGCGCTGGGCGACTGGAAGCTCTGGAACTGATCGGGGGAAGACATGATGGGCTTGAGGCTGAGGGTTGTACAGGGACTCTACTGCTCAGGGAAAGGGAGAGAGAAGGAACGCGTCAATGGATTGCGACGGGGGATCTGATTCTTAAAGCTGTCGCTCGAGAACCCAAAAGCCCAAAAGCCACCTCCCGTCCCAACATACCCCCACTCTATCGGTCATGAGCTCGCTCTCGTCGCGATGAGCGTCGCGGGGCCGCATCTGGAGCGGAGTGAGGGGCGAGCACTGAGGGGCAGCGATTGCTCCGACGTGGAGGGGCAGCTTTGGGGGGAACCACAAGGCGCCAATGGGTTTGGGGGTCGGCTTTGGCTTCATCCCGCACCTGGCCGCGCTCAATGACGATCGGCTGGGCATCGCAACGGCACGCGATAGGGTCACAGATGGTCACAGAGGGTCTCATCGCAGCCTGTGTCCCGCAAAAGCCCCGTCAGCGCCGGCTCCGGCTCCAATTTACCCCACCATCTCGGGGCTCTGGAGTTGGTGGCGGTCGGATTATCGTGGGCAGATTAATCCGACGGCGGCCGATTCCTCCACGAAACATGACCCCAACTCGACCCCCAGACTCTGGGATCACGCAGACACTACGCCTCAACAAGTGCCGAGATGCAATGAGATTGATGGGTGCAAGGCTGCTGCTCTCCTTCCCTTTTCTTTCTTCGTCGTTTCCCCTCTCTTCCGTTCGTCCTTGATGCGACACCACTCGGCTCTACGGACGCGAAGCTTCATTGTAACCCTTCCATATCCAATTCGTCCTGCGTTGCCTACAATTGCTCGTTCCATCGCCTATCGGATATCGGGTATGCCTCCCGAGTCGACTCGACACACGCCCGCCACTAAAATATCCCGACCCTCCCCCGATCACAATCCATCTTGCGACCTCATGTGCCCATCGTGACCAGATGACCGACTCATTTACCCGTTCACTCGCTCTTCTTCCACTCCTTGCGCTTCAGGGCCCGCGACTCGCCCAGCCCAATCCCCGCCAGGAAACACACACGCAGCGTCGCTCCGACATAGACCCACGGCACGTTGCCCAGGTCGCTCACGTTCCACCCCGCGACATTGTAGTAGATTTCGAGCCCGAGCTCCCGAAGCGAGTACAGGTGGCCCAGGTCCGCCAGCAGCAGCACCGTCAGCACCGCGCGCCACACGCGCAGGTCGGCCGTCGATCGGAGCACGAGCGCCTCGTTGAGCGCGAAGAACAGGTACATGTTGGACAGCTGCGACAGCGCCACCGATGTGCTCAGCGGTACCTGCTCGGCCGTCGACGCCGCGTTTAGCAGCGAGAGGTACTCATGCTGGCGGAAGTGGCTGTAAAAGGCACCCACGAGGGCGGATAGGGGCTCGATGAGGAAGAAGAAGACCCGGTAAACGACATGGATCCGAAAGGCCACCTGTTGTTGAGGAGCCATTTTGAGGAGCTGCGTTGACGGAGCTCAATTGGTTGTGAGAGGGGAGCAATGAGGCAATGGGTGAGTTTTTATGTTGGCTTGACTGACAATTGAAGCTGTGAATCTGTTTTTTCAGAATGAGAGAGAATCTTTACACCATGGTCCCTAGATTTCGGGAAAAACTTGATCCACAATATACTGGGGACCTTGGACACAGCGCGGGGCATCTCGAGAATCAGAGTCTACAACTTCAGAGGACAGACCCATCACGACGACTATTTTTCGAGATGACTCGGCCGATGCACTATATCTGCCCAAGTTTCAATACAGAGACTAGCCATGGCTTTTGCGCACCCGCTAGGAGATGCCTTGGATGGAGTTGTCCGCACGGCGGGTGCCCAACCCCTGTCCTGCGAAATGACTGCCACCAACCGCTCTGTCTTGAACCGCGTATAAATGACTGGCACGGACCAGGATGATATTCATGGCTTCCCGGCCACCATGGGATGTATCTTGTTATCACAATGCCTTGTTGATTTGCAACGTATTCCCCCAGCTGGAATCTAAATGCCTTGATTCTGCAACCACATATCGCCATGACGACATCGGTATCTTGGGTTCTTACAAAAAGATATGAAGAAATAGACATATCAGATCCTCTAATGTTAAGCCTATGCCTCTGTATTTGGAGCAAAAAATGGTTGCGTTGTGCTGAGTACCATAACGACGGAAGTTGTTAGTGACAAAAAAAAACACCACCAAGAATGCCCGTTTTTAATCGTTGTGCTGTGTCATGCATGCAGTGGGCGAATTGAGTGCGTTTCAAACATCACACCGTAAAACGGAAGTGCCTACAATGAATGGTTCTCGGCGTGGCAGCACATGCAACACGTCGGGCTTCACTTGTCTGATTTGTGACCGCCATAAGCTGGGGAAGTAATTGCAACCCAATGAAGCAAGTGGCAGAACAAGCGGGAGAAGGCGGTGACGGAATTTCTTGGTTCGGGTTGTGGCGGCGGCGTTCGGACTCTCCGTCTAGTCGGGATAAGCTAATCTGGTCCTGGACCAGTTGGGGTTCGAACAGAAGGATTTCGGTAGACACTCTCTGTAGATCCTCGACCTAAGCCCAACAAGCTGATGCTGCGCCTGGGGAATGTGAGTGGACCGGACGGCTTGGGGGCGAGTCTGGGGCCGCTATGTCGAAAAGTTTGCGGGATGGCGATAGGATGGGCTTGCGAGTCAGGGCCGGCATGAATCATGACGGCAATATTGGTTCTCTCTGCAGAGAAATATCGGTAAGACGTGCTGACGTTATGGGCGGTCAGTTTTGCCCGGATTCAAACCCGAGATGGTGTTCGGTACCACCCGAAACTGAGCACTGCAGAAGATATGTCTTCACCCGGCGCGCGCAGTGTCTGAGAGTAGAAAAACAAACGAAGAGAATCCCTGCGGATGAGATCATCAAGGTGGGAGAGGAATCCGGGGAGAACCCCTTGCAACCTTATGGTTGGGGTTGAGGGTCCAGTGCCGTTTTAGCGTGTCGGGTCAGGTTCTGGACAACCCAACAAGCTGGGCAGGAATCCTCCATGCAGTAGTGAGTGCTACCCCGTGAATGGACATCAAGATGGATACGAGCCTAAAATAAACGAAACAAAATTGGAAATTCGAGGAAATTTCGCGAAACTTTCTCTACTGTGCGTCGTGTCTGTTGATGATATGATCATGTTGTTTCCGATGCCCCTCAATAAAAAGCAAGCACTCCCGGTATTCGCCTGGCGTGCCGCAATGGCGATGCACTGACGATACACTGGCGAGACGCGGCTGTCCGTGCAGATAACATGACAAGACCGTATTTGGTGTCGTGCATGAGGGTGCTGGAAATATAAACAAACCGTCGCCAACCAACCCGGCATCACGAGACAGCTGGCTGCGCGGGCTGTGATATGCTGCACTGTCTAGACGCATGCCCAGACACGTTCATCACAACAATCTTTGGCGAAGAAATTGCCGGAGGACTATTACGTAGTAAGATGAAGGCCAATATTCCCCTGCTGCAAACCATGCTAATATTGTCCGCCACCCACAAAAGCCCAAACACCGAGTCTTGCGCTTCGCGCCACGACGGACAGCAGAGTGGCCACCAACTGACGCCATCCAGCTAGCCGAGAGTCAGGGAGGGGAGAGCCAGCGGGCGAGCCAGCGACCTTAGATCCAGCCATTTCGTTTAATTCGTCCTCTGGGGGAATGCAGCATCGGTACCGAAAGCACAGCGTGGCAGCGGTGAGAGGTCGCTGACTTGATTTTTTTCGTCTTGGTGCCAGGGCTCGGAATCTTGTTGGAAGGCGTTTCGGAGGCGTATTCGTACGTCCCCCTAGTAATTCGAGGCGTGCCCCATCCATGCACCGTCCAGCCAGAACCACGGCTGGTCCACCGGGCCGCCCGCATTCCACTCCCTGTTCGGGCCTGTCCTGACTGACTCCTGTGGTGTCCTGCATAGAAGCGGGACTCTAGCGGTGGCTGCTCCGTGCTGGCGACGGCTAGGTGCTTTGCACGTATTCTGGATCGTGTTCCGGCCGTCTGGGGATGGCTCTAGAGGTATCACTAGCAAACTCTGAATCGCCTCGGTACCTTGCCTTACATGCATGCGACAACGACGGTCTTTGGCCGGAGATTTACATGGGCTTAAGCCTCCTTCTCGGCCCAGTCCTTTCCCCATAAACCGCTTCCTTTCCTCCTTCTTTGGCCCTCGTGCATTTGTTTACTCTCTCTCTCTCTCCCTCTCTCTCTCTTACATCCCTGACCTATATCTCCCTTTTTCGTCATCCACGTCCCCTGGCCCGGCTCTGGCTTCGCTCTCTTTTATCTCCCTCCCCCTGATCTCTCCACCCTCGCTTCGGCCCCTGGTTCCCGACCTATGACCGGGCGCTGATACAACCCGAAGCCCGTTGTTTCGCTGGGATTGCTAATAATCGACATCTTTTTTACTTCTGCTGGCTGGCTGCCAACCGTACCTCCTTGTCACCCACCTTCTTTCTCTTTTTCTTTGTTGTTTGTTTGTTTTTCTCAGGAGCCGCCACAACGGTCATCATCCGAAACAGACAAATTTTCGTCTCTGCGACGCGACGTTGTTACTTGGAACTGCAAAAGCGGATCACAAGGCGATCATCATTACTGCAGTCCTGTGGCCCTGTATTCCCCGAGACAGCGGACCAAAACAAGTGGAGACGGCCCCTCAATCATACCTTGCACTGCACGGACACTGACTGGCACGGGCACTGACACGGCACTCGCCATTTCAAATTAAAAGAGGCACGCCCGCCCAAGGCTTGAACTCGCGCTCAACACGCCCGAACGCCCAGTGGCACGCTCCGGTCGACCGCAGAGATTGGGTGCTGACCTCCTTTCGCCGAAGTGCAACGGGTCGTTCTTCGATTTCTTCTGTCTGGCCGTGGGCGAACTGGACTTGGATCTCGCGATTCTGCTTGCTCGGCTGACCACTCGTCCGTCACGCCCTGGTCTGCGCTGCACTGCACTGCCCGCGTACCTCCGCTTTGTTCGACTCGACAACCCCGATCCCGAAATCTCACCACCATAAATACGACCACCGAAGCGACGACGAAATAGAACTCGAGCCCGACGACCATCGTTCGCTTGCGCCACTACGCGGGCGTCACGCTACGACCATGACCCGACGCATCTTCCCCGTCGCCGACTGGGCGCCTACCCAGGAAGCCATGATGGACCCTCTTGCTTCATCCGCTGCCGAGTCCTCCTCCGTGGGAGAGTCTGCCAATACCAGCGCTAATGCCAACTCGAACGTCCCGATGTCCAGCGCAACGGCTGCGAATTTCAACAACTCCTATTCCGATGCTGGTGCCACAGGTGCGACGAACGGCCCGCGATATCGCAGCCTCAGCGTCTCGCTGCCATGGCGCCGCCCAAAGTCCTTCGCCTTTGGCCACGACCATCCACACCATCTCCCGCGACACTTCAACGACCACGCTATTGACGACACCGAAGAAGAGACTCCCGAGCAGACTTACGCCCAAGGCCACGGTCAGAGCCATTCCCAGGCTCATAATAGCTACAGCCACCACCACACTTCGGGAAGCATCAAGGGTATCTTCCGTCGCGCGTCTCTCTCCCTCAAAGGTATGGTCCACCGCAGACCCTCTGCCGCTGCAGAGGACCTCCGCCAGGAAGGCGCCCACCACGGCGCGCAGCACGGTTGGCATTCAGCCAGACCTGGGACTGCCCACACCCCCTCTGCGTGGAACCGACTGCGCCAGGCGGCCAGTTTCCGACATTCGCGCGTCATCTACGACCATGACATCGACCTGACCCAGGAGCCGACTGCTTTCCACCACCCGCATGCCAACTCGTTTCACCTGCCCATTCCTGGCTTCGGGGGCGAGCCGCCCATTATTCCTACCAACTCGGGTGCCGCAGCCAAGGCATCGGCGGCCATGCAGAACGAGTATCTTGCTAGACAAGGCCTCCAGAACCTATGGCTAAACCCCACAGCTAGCGAGGACGGAAATGACCGAGAGAGCGGTATTGGAATCACTGTTACCATTCCTGGCACCGAAGCCGACGACGGAACTGATTCGGAGCTCGAGCTGGGATCTACGATCAGTAGGATCGATTTTATCACAAAGTTACCCACCGAGTTGGCCATCCATGTACTGGCTTGTCTCGATGCCGCTGCTCTTGCCAAGGCCAGCGAGGTCTCTCAGAACTGGAAAAAGGTCATCGCCAACCAGCACATCTGGCGGGAGTCGTGTCTCCGAGAGATGACGACCACGTATGCCACCAGTGGACCCGTTGCTCCTGGCACGGGACTAGGAATCCCTCCAGTATCCCCTTCCAACGACTGGAAGGAGATTTACCGCGTTAAGCAGGAACTCACCCACCGATGGAAAGCCGGAAAGGCACGACCTGTTTATCTGAATGGGCACTCAGATAGTATCTACTGCCTGCAGTTTGACGAGTATGTATCTCCCTCTCATTCACTATAAGCGCAAATAACTGATTGAATTAGGTACAAAATCATCACTGGGTCACGAGACAAGACGATCCGAATCTGGGACATGCGCACGCTTGAGTGTCGTCTCGTCATTGGCCCCCCAGAGGTCATCAACGAAGCTGGGATGCTCATCGATGATGAAGGAAACCCGGTGCATTACGCTGCAGGCTCCGACAATGAGCGAACAGCGACGTCGATGCCCACTCTCGCCACATTCCCGACTCACCACAAGGCGTCCATTCTGTGCCTGCAGTATGATGACGAAATCCTTGTGACGGGGTCGTCAGACTCCAGCTGCATTGTCTACGATGTCCGCGCTGGGTATCGGCCTATTCGCCGGCTTCGCCATCACACCTCGCCTGTTTTGGACCTTGCGTTTGACGAAAAGCACATTGTTACCTGCAGCAAAGACACCAGCATCTGCGTGTGGGACCGCGAGACAGGGGCTCTGCTACGTCAACTCCGTGGTCATGGTGGACCTGTCAATGCCGTGCAGATGCGCGCAAACACAATCGTGTCTTGCTCCGGAGATTTCCGTGTCAAGTTGTGGAATATTGATACCGGCAAGAACATTCGCGAATTTGCCGGTCACACCAAGGGTCTCGCTTGCTCGCAGTTCTCGGAGGACGGAAGATACATTGCTTCTGCTGGAAATGACAAGGTGATCCGCATCTGGGACGCCAATACCGGCGAGTGTCTCCGGGAGATGCGCGCCCACGAGAACCTGGTCCGAAGCCTGCACATTGATAGCGTCAGCGGACGACTCATCAGCGGAAGCTACGATACGGATATCAAAGTCTGGGACATGGAGACGGGCCACCAGCTTTTGGACTTTCCCCGCTGGCACGCGAGCTGGGTTTTAAGCGCCAAGAGCGATTACCGACGAATCGTCAGCACCGGCCAGGATCCCAAAATCCTGATCATGGATTTTGGCGCCGATGTTGAAGGCATTGGCATGCTGGATAGCGAACGACCAGTTCAGCAGAATGCCGGTTTCATCTGAGGCTGTCATTCAACCGAGCAGGAAATGAGAGTGAGACATCGGTGATACGAGGCACTAAGAGGCCACGAGCGATGATAATCAAAGGATATATACAAGACGCACATAATTAGGCTAGGTGTCACTCGCAGGGTCGACGTAACACCTAGCTATGACGAATTTTCTTATCACGACTAGGGTTTTGGCTAGAGTCTTTGCAGGAGAGTTGTCAAAGAGCATTCACAAGGGACATAGTTGCTTTGTATAGGAAACACAGATGTCCTCACGGAGCACTGGATGGCATTTACTCGAGGTAGCGGTTGGAATTTCTTTGGCGCTGAGTCGTTTTGACATTGGCATGAGGGCATCTGGTCAGGAACCCGGATTTGCAGATAGACATACTTGTTGGGTAACACGCTGGTATTCATGAATCTTCTCGTCCCCTCGTTCACTCATAACGTTCTCTGGAAGCACATGGAAGGTATGCTTCCCTGAGATGGTACGTTGCATCGTTGACAGTATGCGTAGCATTTCGGGACTTGGTCATGGAGGCCGAAATTGAAGCTGAAAGAAAGTTGGCTTGTGATACCGAAAGCTGGCCCTTTTTTACTCATGGGACATTGCCGCATCTGAAGACTGGTTCCTGGGGTATGCAGGTGGGACGATGTAACAGCGGGCAGATGACAGGGTTTTAGGGGGAGGATGTGATGCTGTGGGGAGGTAAGGCCGAACTGCGCCCGAGATTGAGGGATAGGCAGTATAGACCGGGGGTCAATAGAAGTGTAGAAGGCGTCACATGTTGCAACAAGGAGGATGAGACTTAGATGAGGATCGTGATGGGGTATTTGGATGGTTGCCGAGTGTTTGTGGGTGGTTGTAATGGTGGCGACAGTTGTTGTTCATGACAGCAGACTACATGTGGCTGTGGACGTTACTCGCCGAAGTACGAATTTCGATAGTAATTCAATGCGACATCAAATACTGTGTCTCAGGCCGTCAACAAGTGTGGGTAGTATAAGTGAGTCAGGTGAACCTAGGGGATGGTGTTGTTCCCGAGACTCTGCGCTACAACATACACGCAAATGCGGTCTGACGGCATGTCTGAATACAACAGTCAGGCTGAGAAGATTCCGCTGCCATGGTTGAGAAGAGTCGTCACTAGCTCGTCACACAGGTCTGTCATACTCACCTGTCATGCTCTCATCACCTCACATCATCTCAGACAAGCAAGAAACAGAAGTACAGCACATGCATGCGCTGTGCAACCACGTGCCACATGGCATGGCATACAGCTCGCGTTGGCAAAACCTTGATTCAACTTGGGATGACACCGACTCCGTCACCATCGATTTTTTTTCGCACTCCTGTTCGTTAGCGCCGCGTGCACGCCGAGTGTGGATGCTCGTTCAGGCTATCGGGGGGCGGATGGTTTCGCTTCTCGCTGGCGTGTGTGGTGTAGTGAAGCGACAGCGAGTCAAATGGCCCCGCGAGCAGGTGTGATGCAACAGCAATTGCCCGGCATGTTTCGAAACGGGGCTTTAGACAGGGTGGTCGCTGGCAGACGGGCTGTTTCCAGAGGATTTCTTTTTAGCGAAGGGAGAGATTTGTGTGTTTCTTTCGAGTGTTTGGAGTGTCTTCATGCCGGACCAGTGGGTGGGTGGTAGAGGCTCACAGCAAGATTGGGGAGGCCGGCTAACGAGGCCAAGCATGGCATTGCTTTGGCTACGGGGGTTCTCAATCAGGCTTTCATCGCCCATTAGACTTGGCGCATGATGGGCCAAATGAGACAAAAAAGCAAGACGGTGTGAGTCGGGTGGACGCCATCCTCGATGGACTGATGCATTGGTGCATCGCGTGAAGGCGAAAAAGCAACAAGAGACAACAGGCTAAGCGGCCATGTTAGCCGACTGGCTTACAAGACGAAGCTGAAGTTAGCCGTGTGGATGCCCTCGAAGGAGGGACGGGATGATCGTCGGGGCTCCCCGTCCGTAGCCGCTGCAGTGGACCACGAACTTGTATTCTTGGATCTCAGCACCCACAATAGAACGGCAGCATTCGCGGATCTCAACTGACAATCCCAGGCCACAGGCGCCTATGCCTCCGTCCCCCAAATGCCCTGGCGTTCATGCGGCGCTTCGAGAACTGCAGGCGAAAAGGATCCGCTGATCCACTACTGCTCCACTGCCGTCCCTCGTCGCGCGCGTGTTTGGGGCCATGACGCAGGTAGATTGAGACAGCCGGTGAGAGTGGCCCGACGTTTGGTTGGTGGCGGGGACGTGGTCGGCTGAGGCAAAGCTTGGCACCGGGGCGGCTAGGCGATGGGGGTGGGCTGGTGGTGCGGAGCAGGAAACAGGACCTGGGGATGAAATCCAGCGCTGTAATTAAGGGACAGGGTCAATGGCGCTGGAATGGGCGGCGACGCGTTGCGGTTGGGGGGCAGGATGAAGGTGAGACGTGATTGGGAGTGGGCAGGAATGTCACTTCCAATAGATGGGGCCCTCACCTGAACGACTATATGCCCCGCGTCTTAAGTAGATTCTATTGTTCCTGCTTCTGTATTGAGGACCCCTCCGGTGGACTCGGTTGGGACGACGACAAGTAAATGATGCTGTAATGATGATGAGCATGCGTTAGGGCAGTTGGCGCTGACAGGCGCGGGAATGTGATTTGTCCGACAGGACCAATTGTCCCAGTTAGGCATGTCGGACCTGCAGACACCCGCACTTCTGCAAGGCACCCGTTTCCGTGAAGGAAGCCAAAACCAAACCAAACATCGGGGGCTGATCATGATGATCACGGCGAGATATGGATGATCCGACATGGAATGGAAATCGACACAAGACGGAGGCGGGGGATCCCTGAATAGCCACCTGCCGACACTCGCGCACCCACGCCAAGGAACGCCGAAAATAAACACCCGCGAGTTCCGTTAGCCAGGCCTGAAATCTCATTAATCTCCTTAGGCTCTGGGACAGGTCCTGTGCGCTGTAGCGTTCAAAACTTGACTAAACACGCCTCCGCGGATCCGACGGCGTGGTGGCGGGCTCGCTCCAGCGCGTCTGAGCACCTAGAGCCTCTGGGCCACCCGCTGTCGTCCCCCGGGGCCGCCACTGAAACAGCGCTAGGCCGGCTTGGGGCTTGCGACTTCATTGGCGGTGCTCCGGGCCTGATTTGGTCGTGGGATACTTAGAGTTTCGAGATGGAAAGTGGTGATTGTCTGTGCCCTCGTGTTTTCCCTCATTGTTCTCCCTTTCATCTCTCTCGTCGAATTGCGCTCTGCATCTGTCGTTTCTGGTGACAGACACGTCGTCGGTTCGCATCTGCTGCAACCTCAGTGGCATAGCTGGCTACCATCCTGGCCAGAGTGCCATCACCACCACCTGCCTGGTCAACCGCTCCTCCACTCTCAACCTCACACACTCCAAACGCACTCCACCGAGTCCGCCCCAATCCATCCGATGCCCAACGCCCCCGGTTGAAACGCGATGCTGCGCCGCGGCCAATGGTAATGGCGGGTTCCCCTGGACACCCCTGCACGTCTGTCCCTTGCTCGCTCCCTCCGCTGCGTCGATCATGGATGGCTCCACCGCCATCAGTGGCGCTTCGTCCGAGAGACAGAGAGACACGGCCAAGAGAGACAGAGCTACAGGCAACAAGCTAGAGACAGACGCCGGCGCCCATCGGACGGGGCGTCGGCCTTGGATTCGGAGTCGGCACCACCACTCACACCCTTGTCCGTGTCCATGACTATGCCCTTGTCCCTGCGCGTGCTCCTCACGATGCTACCCTGCCCGAGCCAGTTGAGCCCCGGATGGACGGGCGGACCCCCAATATCCATCCATCTCTATTAGCCTCTCCTAGTCAAGACATTTTAGCCCAGGTCACATATAAGACACTTGAGCACGCGGGTCTGCCCTCACCTCCCTTCTCTGCCCTGCCCTTTGCCTTCTGTTCTTCGCCTCCGCCTCAACCTACGGTCCTTTTCGTGAACTGCGCGCGTGCGTGTGTCTCTCTTTTCAACCCTTTTATTCAAACACTCCCTCCAACCTCTTTCTTTTTCTTGCGAATTCTCCATTCGTTTTGGTCCACCTGCCTTGACTGGTCTCGGCTGCTACAATCATCACGCTCAGCCCCCAGCAACGATTCGGTAAGTGAGAAAAGAGTGAACCATGAACTACTGGGCTGGGAGAATCCCATGGCACCTACACCCCTTGACGCCTCCCTTACACTGTTCCTGTTGGCCCGTCTTCTCCAAGACGCCACGAAAATGCTGTGCATGCCTCGGTTGGTTCGCAAAGCTGCGCCTCACATTCAGGGCATTGGCTGGCTCTGACAACTCGGGTTGGTCTCGCACCAAGAAAACAATAGTCGCGATTTGCGTGACGGAAACCCATTCAGGCCATACAAAAAGCACACTTCGTTGGCGCAATCAACGCGCTACCTCACCTCACCCTTCATGTGATTTTCTATTCACTCATTCACCAACTCTATTCCATTGTTTTCATTGTTGGCCAGTCCATTTTCAGCATTGTTCTTCATTGTTCGCCTCCCACTTCATGCATTCCTTTCTTCCCAACCTTGTCCCCATTTGCAACCTTGACAGCCTCTTTTTCACTTTGAGACTTCAATTTTCTCCCCAAATAACCTCCCGTGTCCTTTTTTTCTTTTTCCCAGCCATTCTACCACTTTGCATCTGAGACAGATATCGCTTAACCGAAAAGCAAGACACGAAAACGCGACTGACCCGATTTACATATACATAGTCCGCCGCTGGAACAACTTCATCAACAACTCCTTTTGAACAACTGCTGAACCCGATTCCCTGGAGGACATCACACAAGTGGTACTACATCATGATGGGTCTCTCAACGATCCTCACCACCGGCCTTTTAGCCTTGCGCCTGTTCGCCCCAGTCAGCGCTGCTCCTTCTCCCATTGCCGCCGAGGCATCCCTCTCCGCCAGGGCAGACTCCACTTGGTGGTTTGCGAACATCGAGCGCCAGGGCACCGTCGCCTACGGAGCTGCAGACTACAAGGTCTTCCGCAACGTCAAGGACTATGGCGCTACTGGTGACGGCAGCACCGACGACACGGATGCTATCAATTCAGCCATGTCTGATGGCAACCGCTGTGGCAAGGGCTGCGACTCCAGCACCGTCACTCCCGGTCTCGTCTACTTCCCTCCCGGTACCTACGTCGTCTCCAAGCCCATCACCCCCTACTACTACACCCACATGGTTGGTGACGTCAAGTCCCTTCCCGTCCTGAAGCCTTCTGCCGCCTTCACTGGCATGGCCGTCATCGATGCCAACCCCTACGAGTCCGATGGCAGCAACTGGTTCACCAACCAGAACAACTTCTTCCGCCAGATCCGCAACTTCAAGATCGATCTCACCGGCATGCCCATGACCTCCGGTGCCGGTATCCACTGGCAGGTTGCTCAGGCCACTTCCCTTCAGAACATCGAGTTCATCATGATTGAAGACTCAAGCGAGGAAAACGCCCAGCAGGGTATCTTCATCGACAACGGCTCCGGTGGCTTCATGACCGACCTCACCTTCACCGGTGGCAAGTACGGCGCTTTTATGGGCAGCCAGCAGTTCACCACTCGCAATTTGACCTTCAACAAGTGCAACACTGCCATCTACATGAACTGGAACTGGGCCTGGGCCTTCCACGGCGTCACCATTGATAACTGTGGCATCGGTCTCGACATGACTGCCGGCGACGGTAGTGTTCAGAATGTGGGCGCTGTTCTCCTCCTCGATAGCACCATCTCCAACACCCCCATCGGTGTCGCTACTCTCTATGACCCTGCCCAGTCTGGTGGCACCAACGGAACCCTCATTCTCGACAACGTCGACATGTCCAGCAACGTTCCCATTGCTGTTAAGAACACCGGCACCGAGGCCACCATCCTTGCTGGCAACGCCAAGATTGCGTCGTGGATCCAGGGCCGTACCTACGTTGACGGCGAAGGCAAGACTGTCCAGGACACCCAGACCGCCGTCACCAAGCCCGATGTCCTGATTGACAGCAACGGCCACGTCGTTACCAAGAGCAAGCCCCAATACGACGACGTCGCCGCTGCCAAGTTCGTCTCTGTCAAGGCCAAGGGTGCCAAGGGTGACGGCTCCACCGATGACACTGCTGCTATCCAGGCCGTCTTTGACAGCATCGGCACTGACGAGATTGTCTACTTCGACCACGGTGCCTATGTCATCACCGACACCGTCAAGGTCCCCAAGAACGTCAAGATCGTCGGTGAAATCTGGCCTCTCATCATGGCTGGTGGTGACACCAACTTCAAGGACCAGGCCAACCCCAAGCCCGTCTGGCAAGTTGGTGAGAAGGGCGATGTCGGCAACATTGAGATGCAGGACCTCATGTTCGAGACCCTCGGTCCCCAGCCCGGTGCCATTCTCATGGAGTTCAACGTGGCTGGAGAGACTGCTGGCTCCGCTGGTCTCTTTGACGTGCACTTCCGCATTGGTGGCTCTGCCGGTACCAACCTGCAATCCGACACTTGCAAGAAGACTCCCAAGGTTGATACCAAGCCTGTTGACGAGTGCGTCGGCGCCTTCATGCTTGTGCATGTCACTTCCGAGGCCAGCATTTACATGGAGAACACCTGGCTCTGGGTTTCTGACCACGAGCTCGACTTGTCTGACCACTCCCAGATCAACATCTACAACGGCCGTGGTATCCTGATTGAGAGCACCAAGGGCTGCTGGCTCTGGGGTACCAGCTCTGAGCACAACGTCCTCTACAACTACCAGTTGACCAAGGCCTCCAATGTCTACATGTCGCTCATTCAGACCGAGACCGCCTACTTCCAGGGCAACCCCGATGCGACCGTCCCCTTTACCGTCAACTCAGACTTCTACGACCCCGACTTCTCCACCTCGTGCACTGGTGACTCGACCAAGTGTGCCCGTACCTGGGGTGTTCGCGCCGTGGACTCATCTGACATCTTCATCTATGGTGCCGGCCTCTACAGTTTTTTCAACAACTACGACCAGGTCTGTGTCGGCGAAAACAACTGCCAGGACAACATGGTCAGCATCGAGAGCTCCACTCTGCACCTCTATGGGCTGGCCACCAAGGCCAGCGTCAACATGGTTACTGTGGATGGAACTTCCGCAGCTCTCGACTCGGACAACCGCAACAACTTTTGCGCTGCCATCGGTCTCTTCTCTACAACCAGCAACGGTCAGACCGACGGTGGCAACGGCAGTGGCAGCTCAGACTCTAGCTCTTCTAAGGCCAGTGCGAGCAAGACCACCGTGGTGGACGATACAGCCTCCACAAAGCCTGCGGTTGTGACCTCTGCTGCGGCGACCTCTGTTGCAGCCACTACCATTGCGACCTACGTCTCCGTGACCACTCTCACTGTCACGAAGACGGTCGTTCAGACCATTTACCCTACCGCCTGAACATATCCTCTACAAACGTACATATTGAAGGAGTCGCCGCAGAAGTGGTTGCTACCTTATTCTTTTCAACAGTTTTTTTATGTGTTTTTTTCTTGGTACCGTAGTGACTGATTGGGTTTTATAAGTCACTGGGATTTGGAGTTCGGGATAGCGACGCAATGCGCCAGGCAGGGGTTGGGCTCGGATGAGCTAGACGGGGTAGCTAGATGAATTAAATCAAAGCGCTTCCCTTACATGATTGAGTGTCTTCTGGTGCGATGCATGATAGTGATGTGAGGTGATGGAGTAGTGAAACAGACGACCAAACATCACGGGTGGCTTGTCCTGTCGTCGTATCCCTGGGCTTCGCGACGACGGCCAGCGTTTGAACTCAGAATAAAATAATGGGGAATGAGAAAATGAGGGCCCAAAAAAGCCGAAAAGATCTCTGTAGCAAAAAGAAACAAGTTGCGTCGTATGCTGGCAAAGACGACGGAGTTTCGAACTGACGAGCTTGGACAGCTGTGACTGGCAAAAAAGCGAAGCTCACCGAAGTGAGGGTACTATCAAGGAAGATTTGAATAATCAGTTGGTTTCGCTACTTCGCTAAAAGATGTGACAATTAGTTTTGCTTATAAGGGCTGGTGGCTATGGCTGGATGCCTGGTCCGTGGCGTTGGTAGCGTGCTGACTGCGAGGTGGCGTGGGACTGGGCGGTGGGCGGCTGGCGTCGTGGGAGATGAGCGTTAGTACGGGAGAGGCTATTGTAGAAACGAGCTCAACCGCTCAGTACTTCGTATTAGAGCTACTAAGCGGAAATGAGCATATGATGGAAATTTGGATATTGGACCGCATCTGGGCATGCATCGTGGGCGAATAGTACGCTGTATGCATAAAGAGGTAAGGTGGAACACAGGGAGCTTCACAGGAGATCAAAACGAAACTAGGATTTGTAGGATTGGCAAAAATAAATAATCAGGTAGCCCACGAGCGGTATTCGAACACGGAGACCCAGGCCAAACCCTTCTAGCCCACAAAGCGAAGCCTCCCGAGGGAGGCCAGTAGGAGGGTTGTAAGACCGAGCTACTGGATCGACCAAGAGATTGATTTTGAGTTGAACGTTGCTACTTCGCTGAGGAAAGATATTGTTACTTCGGTATATCAATCAAGCTTTTCTTCGTTTGCAGCTGGAATCGATTGATTGGTGAGGGCGAGGAGTGGGCGGGGGTTAATACCTGGAGAGTGTAGGCAGCCACGGGCGAGAAGCCACGGCAACCCGGATGACGCAGGCCGAGCTTCACGATGGAAATGTCAACGAGTCCAGCGCGAAATGATAATTATTTATTTATTGCGGATTAGATTGAGAGAAAGGATGGTAAAGAAAAATAAAGAAAATACAGCAGAAATAGACTGTATATCTAAAAGCGAAATAACTTGGACTTGAACAGCAAGCCTCAACTCCATCTCTGTCCCAAAAAGCGAAGGACACGGCCCGAGAGCGATCCTCCCTGTTGGTCATAGGGTCGCACTGCTCGGCCACATCTCTGTTTCATGATGCGTTTTGCTACTTCGCTGGGAGAGAACAAAGTTACTTTGGTATATCAGGGTCAATCACTGTCTGTGAATGCAAATCACTTGGTCGGGGCGAGGGAGAAGTGGGTCGAGGGCCGAGGCGGTCATGGGCGAGCAACCCGGATGACCAGAACGTGCTTCGTCACGCAAGAGTACAGAGAAGAAAAAAAAAGTTGGTCAAGCGTAAGATTTGAGATCTAGTTGAAAGACAAATAAAAACACGAGGAAATAGATACGCATGGGCAGGCGATAGGTCAAAAGCGAAATCCACTGTTCTCGAACAAAAGGACGAATCCAGCTCTGTCGTCTGAAGAAGCAAAAAGCGAAGGCTGATGAAGGCTATCACGAAATGCCCACTCGACTATAGAACCGAAGTATCATAAATCTCGCTACTTTTCTGAGAGATCAGATTGTCCCATTAGTATATAACGGCTCTATTGTTTGATGTTGGATGGTGGGGTGAGACGTGGGCCGGATGCCTGGAGCGTCAAGGGACCAGGGAGCCACTTGGGAATAACCCAGTGAGCCATACGGGGATGACACAGCGAGCACTCTTCGCAACGGAGTAATAAAAGACGATAAAGAGAGGATCATTAAAACAAATTACACAACTGGGACAAAAGAAAACTAAATTACACGCGCAAGAACAAGCGGGGACCGATTCTCGGTGAAAAAGTGACGACTGTTTCGAACTCAGGGTCCTACATTAGAGATGTCACCCAAAGTAGCAAAAAGCGAAGGCCTCCCGAAGGAAGGTTAGTGAAAAGTTGTTTTGCTTGTGTTATTGCCATTGAGGCAAATATGATATTTGCTACTTCGCTGGGAGAGTCTAACGGTACTTTGGTATATCAGGGTTCGTGTTAGTCGTTGGGTGGTGGGGCGAGAAGTGGGCGCAGGACGCCAGGAGCATCTAGGCCGCAGGCAGCAACACGAGATGAGCCACAGCAAATTGTGAGGATGGAGATTAACGTGATGACCAAGTAGAAATAATAATGGAATCGAGATATATTCTATTTACAGTATAAAAAAATTACAAACACGAAGCAAATGAGGACTGAGAATACGTCAAAAAGGGAGAAACGCCTTTTCGAACTCAGGGCCCTCCGTGGTTTAGGCATGTCGCCCAGAGCAGCAAAAAGCGAAGGCTTCCCAAGGAAAGCTTAATATGGTAAATGTTTGATCGGAATCAAACATCAAAATGGGCCGTTAAGGCAGACTGTGTGATCTGCTACTTCGCTGGGAGAGTAGTCAGCTGGACTTGGTTATAAGGGAAGGCTCGGACGCTAGCGCTGATGCCTGCTGGTGTATTTGCGCTATGATATGCAGCGGCACAGGTCCTAATACATATCCGGATTGTGCAATGTTCAGCATGCCCATCTCACTCTCTTGATCAAGATACCAGTCAACCTAGGCAAGTAAGCTACCCTGGACTAAGGAATCTTAGCTTCGGATGCAGGTGGTGGAAGCTGTTACTTCTGCCACAGCCGCCACGTTCTTTCAAGATAGTGAATTTGACGTTGAGCTTCTTGGATATTATCTACTCGCTGCTAGCCTGATGACTGAGGTGTTGAATCCTCCCTTCCTCAGCATGAAGCGTCCCTTGCTGGCTCTACTCTGAGTGCTGTCGACTCAGAGTCCTAGCCACTCAAAATCCTTGTCTACAACTACCGTGCTCTCTAGACCCTCGACATGACCAATGCTAATCCCATACGTTCCCCTTTCAACTTTCCATACGTTCTTTGCAACGTCCCAATGACTAAGGGCTTTCTTCAGATCCAGTACAATCTCCACCTCCTTCGAAGTTCCAGGCTCAAGTGTTACCTTGGTAAACCCTCTAAGTGACTTCGGACGTGATACTGAGGTATTGATTGGTCGGACGTAGACTTGGACTGCCTCTGCGCCGACCACACTTCCTGTATTCTTCAGGTTTACCTTGACGATAAACTCATCCTTCTCTTCGATATTGTCGATATTGCTAGACTCGACGACGAGATCGCTGTACTGGAAAGAGGTGTAGGAGAGACCGAAGCCGAACGGATATCTGTGGCTGATTTCGGTCGTGTTGCGGCGATACCCGACTTGGAGTCCCTCATTGAGATGCAAGTCGATAGTGCCATCGGCAGCTTGAGTGGCAGGGAAATGAGAAAACGAGCCGACGTCCTCCAAGCGCTTCGGCCACGTCGTAGACAACTTTCCACTTGGGTTCACCTTGCCCAACAGAACATCTACAATAGCTGCGCCGCCTTCTTGTCCCAGGTAGTGAGCGTGGACAATCGCATCAACATCGTCGACGAATGAAGACACATCCAGAGGGCCACCGCTGTAAAGAACCACAATGGTTCGCTTGCTGGCAGCCGCCACAGCCTTCACCATGGCAGCTTGGTTGCCTGGCAGGCTGATGTCAGGCATGTCTGCGCCTTCTCCCTCATGCTCCGAGTTTCGTCCCGCGAAGACGATAGAGACATCCGATTCGGATGCAATTGAGACCGCTTCCGCAATAGCATCGTCGTCGGAGAAGGCGTACTGAAAGCAGAGACGTCCAATGTGAGGGGCAGGCTCGTTGGGCTTTTGCTTTATAGAGGTCCAGGATTGAATGACCAATTTGATAGAATATGATTTCCCGGCTTGCATGGGATGCGCATGGGATTTCTCGAGCTTGAATGGCGTGAACAGGAAGTCTTCGGCATTGCAGTTCGGGGACGGTGCAGACAAGACCTGATACCACGATTAGCTTTTTCCACAACAGACTGAGAGAAAGATTTACCTCGGAACCATCTACAAACAACTTAAATGCGCCGGTTGTGTGTACACCAATGGTATGATTGCCGGTGGTTTCCGGAGTCAACGTTGTGCTTAGCTCGTATCTGAAGCCAGCTGCATCCAACCCAGGTTTAATATGACCCAGCATCGCAACTTGACCATGGCTCTGAAACTCTTTGAGTACAGGAGAATCAGGAGACTTGTTGTTGTAATATGTAACGTCAACTCCATTCTTTCCGTTCTCTGCCCTAATCAAGCCGGTGGGTATCGCTGGAAGAACCTTGTTGCATCGAACGCCAGCAGCGAATCGAACAAGCTCCGATTGAGGATGCGCAGCGTCGATAAAGTCCAACGGCTTCAGCACGTATTGTGGAGGTGCGAGGGAGCTTCCTCCGCCGCCCACAGGAGGGTCAACTGCTGGTTGTCCAACAATAGCGAGCTTGGGAGCTTTCGTCAGATCCAACGGCAAAACCTCGTTATCGGTTTTGAGCAAGACGATTCCCTCCGAGGCAACCTCACGGGCGACGGAGATGGCTTCTTTAGTGGTCAAGGCCGGCTTGCGATCGGAACCGGTCACTCTGTCAATCCATTCCAGCATCTTGCGTGCGCATCGATTAATATGCTCTTCGGTGACTTGGCCCTCTTCGAGCGCTTTGAGGAGTCGGGGTCCGCGGAAAATGGATGGTCCAGGCATTTCCAAGTCCTGGCCGGCCAAAATAGATGCAGCCGTAGACACAGTACCGAACCAGTCCGACTGGATGGCACCGTCATAGCCCCATTCTCCACGGATGACCTTCTCAATGAGTGGCGTCTCTGACGTATAAACGCCTTCGACTTTGTTGTAACTTCATGTAGTTAGAATTGCGTTTCTTTCGTTCAATTGTTATGTTGGTGGGAGTCAAGGTGCAAACTCACGATGTCATGATGCAGACTGGGTTAGAATGGACAAGGAGCTCCTGGAAAGCCGCCAGATATAGTTCCCGTAGCGCGATGCCACCTGTAGGGTCAATGACATTATATGCCCTCCTGTAGTTCTCGGCATCGTTGGCGACAAAATGCTTTGCACACGCGCCAACTCCCTGTTGCTGGATACCATTAATCATGGCGCCACTCAGCCGGCCTGTGAGATAGGGGTCCTCGCTGAAATACTCAAAGTTTCGTCCGCAACGTGGGTCACGATGCAGATTAACACCCGGGCCCATGATAGTTGCTATGTCTTTCTCTCTCGCCTGGCTGCCGAGCGCTTGGCCAAGGCGATAGCTCAATTCCGGGTTAAATGTAGCTCCAAAGCAGCTGGTACTTGGGTAGCAAACGGTCTTGGGACCACCGCCTGCCAGAACATCGGCGACTGTGTCACCAGCATCAATGGCCATGGCGTCCTTGACACCGTTTACTCCCTCAGCTAACTGTGTCCACACTATTAGCCCAGCTCATTATCAATGATATGCTGAGTATGGTAGCAAATTCTTACCTTAAGGGAAGGAATGTCTAATCGAGGGATTCCGGCTGTGGTAGTGAATCCGGAACCCGCGAGAAGAGAGATCTTTTCTTCAATTGACAGCTGCGCCAACTGCGCCGTCACTTTCTCGTTATTGTAAGGCAGAGAGATCTTCTCGGATACCTCTGTAAAGTGCCCCATGTTTGGAAAGGGAGGATGTTGAGAATCCTAAGCTTCGAGTAAAATGACTGTGTTTACTTGAGTTACCTGGGATGAAGGCACCACGATCGGACAATGTCATGAGGTTTGGTGTGGTGTGCTTTGTCTTCAATAAACACAGCTGAATAAGAATGTATTATTTATACGTTCGAGCCTAAAAGCCTCCTTGAATATCCATTTCGGACCACCTTCCGAAGGACTCGCCATATCCACAACTTGGTGTTTGCCTGTCACTCCCTCGCCCACTTTCCGGGATCTCCGAATAGATATCGGCTGTTCCGTAACGAGAGTCAAAGCATAGCTGTGCCGTTTGGTGCCGTATTGCTAGCGCGATCCCTCGGAATTAAAACCAAGACTAAAATCCATCCCCACCGCGCCAATATAGATCATCATTCTTTGTGCCGCACCAATAGGGTCAAAGCAGCCACAGAGGGTAAACAGAATGGCATTCAGGCTATTTGATTGTGCTTCCCGGAAAGTGGTCCCGGCACTAAATCGCTGGCTGTTACGCCACGTCTGAAGATAGGCGGCATATCTAGCTTCTTTGCCGTCCGAATAGGACTACCTAAATTACTCGAATGGGCCTCTTTAGAGGCTTTCGCGATAATATCTCTAATGTATACTGCGCACTTGTGATATAGAAGCCTGGCTTGCCACTCAAACGCTACTCAAGCCACCTCGGGTTGTGGCCCGCACGAATCCTCTTTGCAAGTACCCCAGGTTCACCCCGGACTATGTCGAGTATGGGGAAATAGATTTCTTGTATAGAAGCACTGGGGTACTTAGATCCCGAGATATCTTCCAAAAGAGCGTTTTCATTTTCACAATCAGATCCCATTCTTCTCCCATTAGTAAAACCCTACTATCTCGTCTTTTATGTTTCCTGTCATCTTTCAAGATGGAGGCAGACAAACCTGATACGATCTATCTAGAGCAGCGAGATGGTACGCTCGAAGTCGAAGAGGGCATCTAGCTCTATAAATCGGAGCGTAACGTGACTCTGTGGCAGGCTGCGAAAGCCCATCGCTTAATCCTGCTGTATGGCGAGATTCAATCCCGTCACCCGGCTGTTCTGGCTAGATTGATGGCAACTAACAAGCTCACGTAGCAATTCAGGCCTTTGTCGTTGGTGCGTGTTACGGATATGACAGCGTCATAAATGGAGCATCGCTTGCCATGCCCGCATTCACCCTGTACTTCGGCGATACGGCTGCGGATGGTTCACAATTCCTTTTTTTTTATTTTTTATCTGAACCTCACTCTAGTCAGCCATGACTGGTCTAGCACAAGCATTCGGAAGTTTCATGATTGGTTTTGCAATGGACAAAATTGGTCGCAAGTGGTCTGTTGTTGCAATGGCTGTGGTCTCAGTTGCTGGTGCCACCGTTCAGTTCGTCGCAACCACCAGAGGAGTCTTGCTCTGTGGAAGAATGCGTAATGGCTATACCATTGGCGCTCTTCTGGCTAGGTATTAGCACATCGTGGTCTTCAGAGGTAAGCCTCTTGTGTTGGTTTCCCAACATCCCATTTCGTAAGTTGTACAGCGTAACTAACTTGAATTCGTTCTCAGATTTCTCCAGCTCCCCTGCGTGGTCCGATTCAGTCAGCCCTTGTTCTGTTCCAGATGGCTATGCAAATGACCGGACTGGGTGTCATCCGAGCCCCGAGTCGCGATATCCAGCCCCGATCCTTCAGGATTGCCTTTGCTATTCAGTGGCCTCTGGCTGCCATTCTAGTCGCCATGTTCGCTTTTGTCCCTGAGTGAGTACATTGGTATCAACTAATTGAAAATTGTATGACTAACCTCTACTTGCTAGATCTCCCGTCTACCTGATTGATCAAGGCTGACTAGACCAAGCGACGAAGTCTCTCCGTACTCTTCATGGGAAAGATAACTTTATCGATGCGCGATTCGCTTAGCTGATGCACGTCATTCGACACGAAAATTCTGGCAACCAGATTGAGGCTGGAAACTACACTGATTGTTTCAAAGGAACAAATCTCAAGCGCACATTGACTGTCGTTTTTGTCCTTGGCGGTCTTAATATCTGCGGCGCTCAGCTTCTTGTCCAAAACATTTACTTCTTGCTCATTGCCGGCCTTCTATTTGTCCGTATTCTCGATATTGGAATTGGCGGTATGGGACTTGGCCGTTTCTTCACTGTAGCTAGTTGGGACGTGATGGAGAAGCTCGGCTGCCGTCTCATCTTCCTGTCTGGCCCCTTCTTATCCGGCATCCTCCTACTTGTTGTAGGTGGGTTGTATTACGCCCTCGGCTTGGGTCCTATCTGGGCTGTGGCTATTATTCTCAACTTCCTCATTGCCTGGGGTGTGTTGTCTTTCATGTCTGTCGGCTGGGTGATCGGTGCCGAACTTTCCTCTTACAAGTTGCGAGCTAAGACACAGTCCCTTGCTGTTATCTCTAATGCTTTCTTTGCCTGATTCTTTTCTTTTATTACACCATACATGTACAATGTGGACTCTGGAAATCTGGGGCAAGGACTAGATTTATCTACGCGGGTCTTTGTATCATATACTTGGTTATGGCGTACTTTGTTGTGCCTGAAAGCAGTGGTCTGAGTATCGCTGAGTTGGACTGGATGTATGAGAACAAGGTCCCGTCGCAGAAGTTTCAGGCTATGAAGGAAGAAGCTAGGAGCGCGTTAGTTGAGTACGCGGCCAAGTGAGTAGGTAAGGAACCAGCATGTCAGGAAGCTTCAGTGTTAATTTCAGCTAAACATCTATTGCTACTGTCTCTTCATGATCTGGATCTTCAAAAGTTGTGATAGTACAGAGTCAGACCGCTAGGGCCTGAAGTCAGGATTGGGTAAGTATCGCCTTTTCATTTTCCCAGCAAATATGACCTAAGGTGTGGTGTTTAAGGCAGCGCCGTAACGTCCGAGTGAGTATGCCTTCGTCATCATCATGTCTGCCCCATGCCCCCTTCCACTAAACTCACACAAGCAACAGCCGTTCCAGCTGCCATCATCCCCAATATTAACATCTGCAAGCCCTCCCAAATACATCGCCAACCCATCCCCTCGCCTCTAAGTACCCAGTTCTTCCCTGATCCGAATGTGAACAAAGCGATCAGACAGAGACAAATGCTCCAACGCAGGCCCATTCCAACTGTACTAGCAAAGAAGTACGGACAAAGTGGAATAATACCACCGATTGCGTAGCCGACGGATATGGACAGGCCGGAAAGAAGAGGAGATATTGGAAGAGGATCGGAGGTGGCGGTAGAGAGTTTGTCGTTATAGGATTGAAGGCCGGCAGCAGCACGTACCGCTCTCCTAGGTTCATCTTGTAGAGTTGTGAGGATTGTTGATATGATCGCCGGAGGAAGATCCAGCGGCTCGAGATGACGGCGTACGAGCTCCTCTGTGTCGCCACTGGACTTCTCAGTGACCTCTAGGCTGGCACTGGTCTCGCTATTCCCATCGTAGCTGAGCATCCCTCTCGCCTCCTCCTCGTCATCGACATCGCTTTGTTGCTGGCTCGGCCGTTGCACTTGGGGGATCTCATCGCGAGCAGCCAAGTACCCTCCGATGCCCATGCTGATGCATCCTGCACATAGCTCTGCCAAACCACCAGAGATGACTGTGCCAGTGCTCCCGAGGGAGCTGAGCCCCGCGGTCAAGGCGAATGGGACGGTCAACCCATCAGAGAATCCGAGGGTGAAGTCGGAGAGGAAGCGGGTGAGGGATGGGCTCTGCGATAGCTTCATCGCGCTTGCTACTTCTCGAGATAGATCAAAGGAAGATGGAAAAAGAGTGAGTGACAGGGTCTCAATCCTAAGGCTCTCTGAGGTCATGGACAAAATGCACGGCGGTCTATTCCGGAGCTTCCACCTACACCACGGCGATCCACATGCAAGCTCATATCTACTTTCCTCTTCGGTCCGCTCGTCTAAACCCTCGGTGACGACCCTGGATAGCTTTGAGCTGCTTCCCGCCATCTCGGCATCTTGCTGCCGTTCAGACCCTGCACGCAAACGACAAGGGCCGAGGAGCAGTCCCACAACCCTGTGAAGCATGCATAACGCTCCATTCCCGGCTTATCAACGCCCACCATCTCATTCGCCTCCTCCCGGACGCCCCTGGACCGATGATAGTGGATCCCCGGCGGGAGGCGTTCCTGGAGAAGACGTTAAAGCCACAACCGACGGAGCTCGAGGCACGTGGGTGGGGAATCCTTGTTGAGATAAAGCTTGTGTGCCGATCTTCCATCGACTTGGCGACTTGGCGAGATACGTCATTCGCCCGAACAGCTTTCACAATGTTTACATGTCAATTGTTACTGTACGTTGCTGTCCGCGTCAGCTTTATGGGCTGCCACTTTTAATTACATGCTTAATTGTAACTGTCGGTATGTAATTGCTTTCCTATTATGCTTCCACACAGAGGACTTCGTCTATGTACAGGCCTAGAATAGAAGTACAGCTACTTATTCGACAGGGGCATAGCCCTTGGGGGGGCTAAGCCCATCGGGCAGCTCAATGGTATCCTTGTAGTACGTCGGCGCGTTGCTCTTCTTCCACTCCTCCTTCACGGGTCCGTAGACCTTTCGGCCGGAAAAGGTGTGCTCCAGGTCCAGGTTGGGCGCGGGGTACCTGGAGTTGCCGCCATCGCTGTTGAAGTAACCCGCGTACGAGAAGTTCCAGAACATGTTCTCAAACTTCTTCTCCGACGTCCACTTGCGGATCTTGTCGCCCGTCTTCTTGCCAACCATCTTGAAGACGTTGGCACCGACGTCCCAGCGTCCAAGGGTGGGGAGACCCCAGTTGGCCTGGACGGTGGCAATCTCCGAGTAGTGGTTGTAGAAGCTGTTGTCGGTGGTGCCGACAAGGTGCTTGGGAACGGCATCGCCGACGAGGATGGCGAGGATGTTGTTCTGTATAGCGTAGGTCTCGTTCTCATCCCAGGTGATCAGGACGAGGGTGTTGTCCATGAAGTGCTTGTCCTCCATGAGAGGCCCCAGGAAAGAACGACACCAAGCACCGGCGACAGTAGCAGAGGTGTCGTGGCCGTCGGAGGTCATGTTGGGGGTGATGAACATCCACTGGGGCAACTTGTTTGCCTTCAGATCCTTGTGGAACATGGACTGCTTGGTGTCAATCATGGAGAGGTTCTTGATCTGCGACAGGCGCTGCTCAGAGCTGGCGACCTTGTCAACCAGGACGGCGGGGTTGTGCTTTCGCACGTAGTCGTTGGCTCCGTTCTTCTGGTTCACCCAGCTGAAGCCCTCGTAGCCAGAGTAAGGCATGTCCTCCTGGTACATGGCCCAGGAGACGCCACGGTGCTCGAGCAGGTCGATAACGGTGGAGATGTTGGCATCGGCGCGATTGAAGGCATCGTTCTGCATGCCAAAGTAGTCACCGGCAATGGCGGCCAGGTAGTTTGGCTCCGAAGGATGGGTGACGCCGAAGTAGTTGGAGAGCGTAATGCCCTTGGAGGCGAACCAGGCAAAGTTGGCTGGATGACTTTAGCATGAGAACTGGAATACGAGGAGGCGAATTACTTACGGTCTCCAATAGCCTTGTCGTAGTTCTCGTTCTCGAAGTAGATAATGGCAATTCGATCAAACGACTTGCCCTTCACCTTGCTGGTCGGGCTGCTCGTCTTGGCCGTGGCAGCAGCAGCAGCAACCTCGGCGGTTCCAGTAGCAGTGTACTTGGTCTCCCATCCGGTGACTTGGGATGGCTTGTTATAATCCGGCTTGCGAGGGCTAGCAAGAGCAAGTCCGGCGACGGCCAGAACGGTGGCGGCTTTGAACAACATCTTGGTGAGCTGTGGGCAGTTCTGGGAGATTGACCGATGATGCAAAGTTAGAAGTCACCTTGATCGACGGGAACACTGAGGTTGATATCAACGCTGTCAATTATTCACACGGTCTTACAGAATGCAGTTCCCTTCGCCGAAGCCAAGCTCTTCATGGGTCTACTTCCGACTTCCGAGCCTGGTTCACGGCATCTCCACCGTCGGTCAACGAAAGGTCCATCGTTCCGGATGAGCTTTCAACTCGCAGGCCCAGCTAAGCTTCTACTTCATGGGTTGGATGCCAATCCATTACCCAATGCATGCACGTGTCTTCGAGGTTCGGAGTTGTGTGGGGTGATACACGCGGCGCTCGCGTGCCGTCTGATCCGGTGAGAAGGATGAAGATCCCAACTCCACCAAAAAAGTTCCCGCACTATCGGCGTGTGCAACGGAGACGAACGATGTCACCTAATGCTAATTCACAGGATTGTTACTGGCTGCCTAGTCCAACACGGCCGTCTCTTCGGGTAGTTGGTCTTTCGCCTTCCTATCTCATCCAAGTTGGACAACGAGTTTGTGCGGTTTGCCATGGTCAATTGCGACCTCTGACGATGCCATGGACGAGGCGACGGCAAAAAATGAGGAAGGCATGGACGGCCGAGCATGTCCTCACCAAGAAACCCACGAAGCAACTGCGATGATGGCAGATGAGCATGATGACGCGACTCGTGCGAGTTCATCGGATGACGATCGAGTTCTCGAGGAGCAGCCATTCCTGGAAGCCCACGAGAACTCTGGCAATGAGGAGAAAAACCACCCAAAGAAGCAATCAATATTGAGCCAATGGCCAATGCGATTGTTCATCTTTCTCACTGTTGTTTCGATTCTCACACTCGCAGGTCTGGCTCTGGCATTGCAGTTCAGTTCGGCGTCCAAATCTCACGACAATGATCACGATGATCAGTCACAGCCAGCGCCCTCGCCATCAGCAGGCGTTATCTACTACCACGAGGACGTCCCCGAGACGCCTCAACTTCGCGATTCCGAAGAGTACGTCCTTACTCAATCATGGGAGTGGGACGCGCCTCCGACGACGCGGGAATACAACTGGACTATTGCCTCTGCTACTCTCAACCCAGACGGAGTCTACCGGCCCATGATCCTCATCAACAACCAATACCCGGGGCCATTGATCGAATGCAACGAAGGCGACACCATCATTGTCCACGTTGATAACCAAGCTGTCAATGCGACAGCCATTCACTTCCATGGCATGTTCCAAAACGGCACCAATGCGATGGATGGCACCGTTGGGATCACACAATGCGCCATCGCCCCAAACTCGTCCTTCACCTACCACTTCGACGTGAAGGGGCAGTCGGGGACATATTGGTACCATGCGCATCATAGCGCGCAGGCGTCAGATGGGCTATTAGGTCCCATGGTCGTACATTCGCCACAGGAGCGGACGCTTCAGAAGCTGGAGTATGCGACTGACAGAGTGGTGATGGTGCAAGACCACTACCACAACCTGACCTCGGACCTTCTCATGGAATATCTAGGCCCTGACCAAGAAAATGACGAGCCCGTCCCCGAAAATGCCCTCATAAATGGCCGCGGCGTCCGCGATTGTGCAGACTTCGAAGGCTGGCCGTGCGACAGCACCAACCGCTCCACGCCGACATTCGACCTCGCAGCTGGAAAGCGCCACAGATTGCGCATCATCAACGTGGGCGCATTTGCAGAGTTCCAGATCCAGTTCGATGAGCATCCCTTCTATGTAACGGAAGTCGACGGCACGGATGTTCACCCTGAGCCATTTCATCGGCTGAATATCCTCCCCGCGCAGCGATACAGCGTTGTGATAGAGACGAATGTGACGACAGCGTCGGAATTTTGGATGAGATCCCGAATGGTCACGCATTGCTTCACGAGACCTAATAAATACCTCCAGCCTGAGATACGGGCAGTAATCAGGTACACTTCTCCGGAGTCGAAGCCCTCGTTGGATGAGCCGACAAGCAAAGAGTGGCCCGAGGCAATCGAGGTCATCTGTCGCGATCTCAACACCAGCCTCCTCCATCCAGTGGAGTCTATATCGCCACCTCCCGCAGATGATTTTGTTTTCCTCCGCGCCAACTTTGAAATTGGAGCGTGGCGTCTGGCAAGAGGATTCTTCAACGACTCATCCTGGCATGCCAATGCAACACATCCGTCTCTGCACCGCTTCCTAGACGCCAGCGCTGGGGACGCTTCAATAGGGAGTCCCATCGGCCTCAACGAATTGGCATTCAATCGCCAGACAGAGATGGTCGTCCAAACAACCGGAATCCGCACGGTCGACATCTCAATCAACAACTTCGACGACGGCGCGCACCCTTTCCATCTCCATGGACACAATTTCTTCGTCCTCGTGCAGGGAAGTAGCGGCTACCCTCCTACGCAAGCCGAATTACCAAATTATCTCGAGAAACACGGATTGCTAGAGAACCCCCTTCGGCGGGATACCATTACGATTGAAGGATACGCGTGGGCGGTTATCCGGGTCACTTTTGACAACCCAGGCCTCTGGGCCTTCCACTGCCATAACACATGGCACGCTGAGTCCGGCATGTTAATGCAGGTGCTTGTTCGCTCAGACGTGGTGAGCGGCTGGGAGGTTAACCCAGAACAGAGAGAGATGTGTAAGCGGAAGGGTGTTGAAAAGGGAATGCGACCAGATGATAGCATATGGTTTGGCCAATTTTAGACGAGGAAATGATGCGCCGAGGACTGTATATAAATAGAGGCACATTCCACTTGTAAATAGTTACGATTTTTGCCCTTGAAATTGCAGTGCACAATTTCCTTGCAAGCGATCAGTAGCATAAAACATGTTCAATTCCGTAGCGTTGCTTGGATATGTCGTGGAGGATGCGGCATCATGGGTGGGCCCGGATGTCAACTGAAGTGGAGGGGGAACAGAGCGGATGAAAGAAAAGCAAAGATCGATTGGAGTGGTTAAGCAACCCAAGCGATGCTTTGAATAAAACGTTGAATAAAAGAAATAGGGCGTTAGAAGGGGGGATATAACAACGCAAAAAAAGAAAGAAAAAAGAAAAAGGACAGTGACAATGGTTTTCGAACCCGTGGCCACCTCTGGCAACTTGTTCCCGAAACGGCAAAAAGCGAAGGCTGCCCGAAGGCGGCGATGTTTAGAGCGACGACCACGTGAGTGATCATCGCCCGAACAAGAGTTCAGTTGTATCTGGCTACTTCGCTGGAAGAGGGAGCTATTGTTTTGGATAATAAGGCCTGGTCTAGACTGTTGATTGGGTGCGTCTGAACCCATCTGAGCCACTTGACCAGGGTGGTGATGACGGTCTGAGTCAGTCGGCGTCAGCCCACCGGGGAGTTGTGGCCTCGAGTGTTGGTTGACAAGCTGATCCGAGAGCCAACAGTTGTGTCTGACGAGGCTACTGATTACCGGCAATTTGGAGTAGCTCGAGATATCTCGAGGTTGAGCGTGGCGGATATTCCAAAGGTTGATGAAACTGGCGCGCCGGATCGACACCCCACCGGAAGTTCGTTACACCGCAGCCGGGATGGAAGCATCGCGAACACGCCCCACGCCACCGCGTAGACGTCATAGGTGGCAGCTCCGGCCGTCGCCAACAACCTGCCAGCAAAGCGATCCCGTCACCAAGCAAACCAATCTTCTTACTTACCACTGAGTTTTTGTCGCGCTCAATTCATCCGATGCGACATTGATTTCCGCGCGAGCCTCTCGTTCTCTGCGTCTCGTCCGTCTTCGATCCGCCCATGGCCACCACTCGCCGCGCCGCAAAGCAGGCGGCCTCCCCCTCCAACTCCAACTCCAACTCCAGCGCCGAACCCATGGCTTCCGCCCAAGCCTCGGCCTCGACGCCGCGCAACTCGCCGTTTATTCCGACTCCCCTTGAGCGGCTCTGTCTTGCAGCCTTCCCCGTCGTGCTCGTCTTCGGCACCCTCTTCTCCATCCTCTCTCCGGAGACGCGCTCGGCTCAGTACGATCCCGTCTCCCAGTCGCATTCGCAGGACCCGACGGCCGCGCCGAGCTACTTCGCCCGCAAGTCAAATATCTTCAATGTCTTCTTTGTCAAGCGCGGTTGGGCGTGGATTACCGTCGCATTCGCTGCCTTTGTCTTCACTCACCCTAGCACTGCCGTCGGGTCGCGCCGGCTCCGCGCCTCACTGCGATGGGTTGCTGTCACCGCTCTCTGGTTCCTCGTCACGCAGTGGTGCTTCGGCGCTCCGATAATCGACCGTGGCTTCCGATGGACTGGCGGCCGGTGTGAATTCGCCCAACGGGAGGTGCAGATGGGGGATACTAGCATTGGAGAAATGGTGACGGGAATGGCATGTAAAGCTGCAGGCGGAAAGTGGAAAGGAGGACATGATATCTCGGGCCACGTTTTCTTGCTGTCACTTGGAACTGCCTTCTTGATGCAAGAGGTGGGATGGCCAATCTTGCGATGGTCCGGCTGGCAGGCTGAGGAGAGGTCTGTCGTCATGTCTGACGGTGCACTGAAGAGTGCCAACATTGAGGCCGAAGCGCCGGTTGGCCATGGTGCAGGAAAGCCTGCTCTAGGGCTAGGCACCAATTTTGCGCTCGGCGTGATGGGCTTAAGTATCTGGATGTTGTTGATGACGGCTATCTACTTTCACACCTGGTTTGAAAAGGTAAGTTCCCTCAACCACAGCTCCTACACGAAGATAAAGCTAACGGACCTTAGTTTACTGGACTCTTGACCGCGATAACGGCATACTCAATTGTGTACACTGTTCCTCGGTTCGTCCCGGGCATCAGACAGGTCATTGGCCTTCCGGGAATTTAATCCGAGCGGATGAGACGAGGTGTCGTGGAATTGTGGAATACAGCCATTGATGACAATGGTTAGAATAGACATTAGAACTAAACAAATAATATCATCACTAATAAGCCTACATCTCTCTAGATTGAAGCCAAACCTGTTTAAATTAACACCTTTAGTGATCTAGATGAGACTTCGTAGTATCCACATGATCAATCGCATACGTTCCTATCGGATCGGCAAAGACGATGCAAAATGTGAAGATTATGGCCATTCACAACATTCATAGCCAAATTCTGGGAAGGTACACTGATTCAGCTCAGAAATAGCAAGGTACCAAAAGAATGCATTTGTGTACGAAGAGGATTACTCGTCAACAACTTTTACTCCTCCTCGAAATCAAGAATTGGATACGCAACGTCGAAGAAAATCTCATGCAGTTCACCCAACAATGGTTGCTCAACTTTGCTACTCAGAACCTCAACGAACTCATCTCTTACCATGCACCTTGTCATCAGCTCAATCGTTTCATTGTCAAGGATCAAATCCTCGTCCCAGGAATTATCCTGGATGATTGCTTGCTGTGCTTTGGCAGCCAGTTTCTCAATTTCCGGGATTCCTGCGATAAGTTAACTCTCTAATGTGCCACCGGACTCCAAGAATTCTTACCACAGTCTTGAATACGCCCTATTCAGGTCGTTAGTTGAAAATAAAACAAAGTAAAGGAATCAAGGGTGAAATCACCTGGTGTCTCGAACGTAAACTTGTATACCCGTGTCACATGCGTGGCATATTCCCAAAGAGACAAAGTTCCTGTTTCGGGCTGCTTCGGTCTTTTGAGATCGTTCCAGGTAGTGACATACATAAGCCGTGCAAGCCTATCACTCTCGATGATGTGGGAGGCTGCGTAGAACTTTAATATATTTTGATAGGAGGATGGGAGAGTGGTACTTACCGCGTGCGATGACATCTTCCGGTCCGTCCACTGGGTCTGGCTGAAAAGGCAACCCATTCTTCCTCTCCATGTTTTCCAAAGACCTCGCCTGTAGGTTGAGAGTCTCAAATCTTAGACGCTTCAGAAAGAACCACACGCGGCCAGGTGGAAGTCTCAGATAAGCATCAATAAGAAGACGGCGGTTCCGTGCCCTTATATGTTCGTCGACACCTTGAGACCAGGAATCGATCTTCACTCGTAGTTTCCACATGAGGCCGGACTGTTCCATGTCATACAACAACCCCTGTGCAGATCCACCTGAGACGCCTTCGTTAGACTGTTGTGCCGAGATCAAGTCAGAACGACATACCTAATGCTTTGTATTTCCCCATGAGTTTCGTGAACTCTGGATTCGAACCTTGCTCATCTAGTTTCTGGAAGTGATTGCATATCTGCCTTCTCGCAGCTTTTCCACGTCGAAACAACTCGTAGTGTGGAGTCGCCGGAAAGGCTTGCACTTTCCAAACTGGCTTCTTTTCAGACCCCAGACTTCTTAACACCGTTGCCAATTTGTTCAAGCATGAGAGTCGAGGCATATCGCCCTCACCGCTGATAATTTTTGCGAAAGGACATGGCTCTGTCAAGTACCATTCCAAACTTTGGCGGAACGCTGTTTCCGATTCAAAAACCACACTGGTGCAAGTGTAGGCATTCTCAAAAAAGATGGCATTGATCAGGAGGACATGCTTTGTTTCAATAGGAAAGAACTTGAAACAAAATTTGTGGTCCTTCCTTGTCCTGCCATCCTCTCCATCAAGATACCGCAACCGGCCGTTGACGATTCCAACGTAGTTGTTCATTGCCTTGCTAATGGGAAGATCTTCAAGGACTGACTTCACCGGCTGTTGGAAAACCTTTCCAAGTGCTTTATAGCGGCATTCCTCACGCCAACTTCTCATACCCGCATAAGCATCCTCTTCTGGCACAGACAGGAGAAAGCTCCTAAGCACGATGATCAACTTTGGCGATATCGGAGCAAAGTCATGTAGCGGGGCGTAGCCAACGCCTTCGGAATTCCCAGTTTCTTCGTCAATAACAAAAGAATTAGGCCCTTCGAAGACGTTAAAACTGTTGTCCGTAAGGACGAATTCGTCATCAGCATCAGCAGGTGTGCAGATGGCCATGTAAGTGCCTTCGACATGGGCGATGAACCACTCAGCGTCCATGGGAAACATCATCTTTGGGAGTTCAAAGATCCATTTCTTCTCGGCATCCATCTCGAGTTCCATGATTGCTTTGAGATTGTCAAACCAAACATCGATTGGCCGTTTGTAGCCCTTTTCTTCCATGTAGTCATTTAATATCTCTCGATCATCTGCTTCGTAGGTATCTCGACTTTCGTGGTAGAAACGGCGATGGAAAGTAGATCCGCGATACTTCAAGATGAAGAGGAACTTGCGGATGACGTTTCTCTCGCCGCGAGTAAGCCAAATACCACTTTCGCGTTGCTCAAAGGACTTGACTATCTTATGGAAGATGATACTGGCAGACGATTCAAGCTTGGAGAACATTTGTTCCACATGTTGCTGCTGGTTTGGGGTTGGTTGGCTTGTGTCTCGATACATGTCCATCTTCCCGAGAATTCGCTTGACTGGCTTTTCGCAGATGACGGGAGGATTCGCAGCGAGGTCGACATTTCGAACGACACGATCACCAGGGTACATGCCCTTCTTGTATTTCCGCTTCGGCCGCTTCGACTTTTGCCCAGGTATCTGTGGCGGGGCGTATGGGTGGGAGAAGTTGTGCAAAAGAAATTGCGGGACGAAGTGGTGATACTGGGAGTTCGGTGCTTGAGCCATTGTCGACATTTGTTGTTCTTGGAAAGGGTAGTGAGAAGGAGTGAAACTGATTTGTGTGTCAATGGAGAGTCTTGGAAAGCGAAGACAGGTCCATTTGCCGACATAAATGCCTAAAGTATGGACGGGCGGAGGCCGTCGAACGACTTTGTCTTCATTTGCGGCCCACCACGGCGACGGCTCAGAGGCGCCAATTAAATGAAGTTGCTGCCGGAGGCCCTCTACTCCACTGGGAATCGGGGGATCTTGCCCCCGATTGCAGGATTATGCCGCACCCTTCAGGCCATGAATAGTAAGATCGGCCCAGGAGCAAATCATAAAGCGACACGAGTTCAGCGACGAAGGCAATAATCAAGGCCAACGCCACCATGCAAAAGAATTTGTACCCGAATGATTCAATGCACATGTGACTGGCGTGTCTATTCAGAGTTCCTCGCTAGCAGCTGATTGCAAACAAGTATACATTATGGGCTTCAGTATATGTTGCAATTATGCAGAGTTTAGCACACCAACATGGCTATTTGTAGAGAATAGACCGTACCGAATGAGATTTCAACAAAGACTTTCTGATCTAAAGGTACAAAAAAATAAAATGAAAGCAAGAGAGCCGAGTTCATTGTCCGTATAAATAATGATAAATAGAAAACCCAAGAATAACCCAAATGCCTGGTGTTGGACGAGTGAAGCAGAGTGATTTAAACTAAACGCGTTCATGAGAAGGTTTCATCACGTTATATGATGATTTTTCAAGTGTCTTGTGAGATTGTCTTCCCTGCTGAACGTTTTTGTACAAGACGGGTGCTTGCATCTGATTGTTTCCAAAGACAACCCCATAACCTTAGCTTCGTGCTTGTGCTTGGCGACGACATGTCGCTCCAAATCACGTCTGAAGCCGAAGCGTCTGGGACAGGACTTGCAATGCTCAGGCCTTTCGCCCTTCTTTCTCTGTCGCCTGCTACCATGTCAATGTCGGGTGCAAGGGAAAGGGACGGACCTACAAACCTCAAATCACATGGACGACTTCGAGTCTTTTTGGAGACTAGAGTCGCTTGGTCATTCAAGCTATTCCCTGGCTGCAAATGACTTTGTAGGTCCGCAAGTGGCGCCGGGCTTTGTGAGGTTCCAGAGAGGTAGGAGCCATCTTCCCAAGTGAAGGGTACACCACAAACCGAGCTAGCGCTTGATTCAGTGGTTAGTGAGCCCCCCAGCCATAGGGAGTCAGGCGATAATGTAGCGCCTTCGGTGGATGTTGAGTTGTATGCTGTTGAGAATTCCATCGTATCTAATGCTGCGATGGCATCATCAAAGGTGTTGAGAGGGGAGTCGTAACTGGTGGTTGTAAGAGCATCGTTGAACTGATATGTTTGAGGGGCCATGTCTGAGTTAGTGTTGTATTGAAGCGAGACTTCGGGAACCGCAATATCCCAAGGGTTTTCATGCCAGCCCTGGAGCAACCCATAGCTGAAGTAGTCGTGGCACGACGCCGTGTTTAGATTACCTTCGACAAAAGGATCGTTGTCCATGGTAAGATCGATTCCCGTCATCATTTGATCCACGTCGATTGTAGTCGGAGGATCCATGTCCTATGCGTCTCTGGGACAGGTTATCAAGCTTTTTCCCCTCGCCGGGGTAGCTATGCTAGTGTGTGTTGCGTGGTTGTTGGTTTCGTGGAATCAAGTGGTGTAGAATTTTCGACTCCTATTCGGATCGATATGGGACCTTTTTGCGACGTATCCGGGTCCGGCAAACTAACTGTCGCAAAGGGTTAGCTGATACGTTTGTCTCTTCTGTTAGATCGGGGGAGTGATCATACAGAGTTCCAGAGGGAACCACTCGTCCTTCGTGCCATTTCCCCCCATCTGAAGTCTTTTTGTCTTTCCAGCAACGCGTTGCTTGCGCTTCCTTTATCACCCGAAATCTGGAGACCGGCAGCACTTTACCCAAACCCAAACGAGGTGGCATCCAGCAGCCATTGAAGGCAACTTCCATCCTCAGGGAAAGGCTCCGCACTGCGCGGTCGGTGGAGGATCGGCAAACCGGATCGGCAGCGGCAATTCGTTGCTCTAAGAGCGGCAAATTCGACATTGAAAGTCCAGCCGTAGCGGCAGATAGTGAACTTTGGGGGGACGAGGGTATCGGCGACTCAAGGAGGAATCAGTACATGTGGCGAGGTGGAACTGGGGAAAGCTGAGCGGACGGAGCGTGTGCGTTCCTTAGAGCAGCACACGTCATATACCTGCCCTGAAGTAGGCCCAGCATATGACGGGTGCTGTTCTAAGGAAAGCTGAGCTGACGGAGCGTGTGCGTTCCTTAGAGCAGTACACGTCATGTACCGTAAAAAATCTGTCAACTCGCGCAGCCTAGCTTCTCCAATTTCCCACTGTTGACCGCGAAAACGTCACGAACGGCCAAGTGAATTGGTTCTCCTTCTTTTTATGGAGAAGCTAGGCTGCGCGAGTGGACAGAGTCTTTACGGTACCTGCCCTGGCCCTGAAGTAGGCCCAGGAAATGACGTGTACTGTTCTAGAGAAAGCACACGCTCCGCGAGGGTTTTGCTGATGTGAAAGAAGTGCAAAGGAAAAAAGGGCATTCAGGTGGTATCGTGATTATGGATGGAAACGAGAGGGAACCTGCGTTGGGGGAGAATCAGGCTTTATCAACTTTGGCTGCTGGTATCGCCAGCCCCGCATCGGACGAGAAATGTACCGACTTTATGGCCCCCATTGGCACGCTGTAGTGAATCAGAGGCACTTTATCTGCCTGATGCCGGGATTTGGTTGGTTGGGCAGCGGTGGAGTTGGGAGGCCCATCATGCCCACCACCTCACGAATGAGGCGGCCAATGTGGTGGGACGCTGTACTCTCGGAGGCCTTGGGTAAGACGATTCTAGATCAATCACCTCACCAAATCCCCGCCATTTATCTGGAATTTTATGACTATCTATTGATAAACTCCTATGCAGTATCAACAAAGCCCTTCAGTTGTTTCAGACGGAGGCATTCGAGATGACCCCAGTGGTTGGCTAGAGGGAATTGTTCAGCATATTGAATGGGAATCAGTCAACCCATGTGGAAGAGTGCCTGGTGATGAAGCAAGTCAGCGTACCATCAGTCCCAGCTATTTGACCTATAAAATTCACATAAAGTCGATGGAGATGAGAAAACCCGTCCAACCTACCAACCTACCAGCCTTATCTTCCTCCCTTTCTTTCCCATAGGAAAAGCACATTATGGCTCATCCGATATCCTGTCCTAATCAATAACCGATGGCACAGTTCCGCGGTGCATGTGCCCTAAGAACAACACGGGATCCGTTTAGGTAAATAGGACTGTTGGCAGATTAGTGAGGGGCCAAGGTTCGCTCAGTTAGGGATGGTCAAATGACTCTCTGGATGTTTTGTTCAAAACCGGGATCTCTGTTAATATCAACGTGCCATCCAACTTTCGTAAAATTGAAGCTGCCTTTCTCGTTGGTTGAATTTCCCATTGGGACGGTTATCAGGCTATTGCGCTATGGCGGTATGTCCTGGCCATCTTCCTCTGGTGATGTTGAGCACAAGGCAAGTACATCGTAGACCTGCTGATTTAGACGAGTTGATGGTGATCCCGGTGGGGGTAACGCAACGTGACGGACGTGAAAATTCGACTTCTGGTGTATTCCGATGGAGGTTCATAACTTTAAGAGTGAATGAGCTGTCTAAGCGATCTGGGGTCTCAATCGGCTAAGTTTAGCTGCGGGAATTGCATTAGGCTGATAATCTAATGGCATCATGAATAAGACTTAAACTTTTGGGCAACTGAGTTGAAAGTAATGGAGTGCATGATATGACTGGCCCGAAATATGGGATGAGACGTAATCCTATATCGATCCTCGTGGTGTCAGTCCAGGGAAATCCGGAGACTCCAAAATCCTGCCCACCGGGACATCCAGACTTACCCGGCAGTCTTGCTAAAGAGAGAGGCTTAGAAGGGCTGCCCAAGAAGTATTTATTTTCGTGTCAATTCCTATCAATCAGTCTCTTTAGTCTTCCCGGCTTCCCTTCCAACTCAAGAAAAATGAAGAATACACTGGCCTCAAATCTCGTCGTCCTGTCGGCCCTCTTCCTTACACTGGGGAGGGTGCAGTTTTAGTGCGAGATTCCATCGGTCAGAATTCCGATGGCGCATACTATTCTAATAGTGAGCATCAAGTCTAAAACTACTACGGTTCCATGGAGGGTACTCGTGTTGCGCCTAGTGGTTCTTCTGCCAATAAATTCGATGTTTATGCGACTGTCGGAGACACGGAAGATTCAGTCAAAGTTCTCGCCTCAACTCGTCTATCATTGGAGCCATATGATATTACGGCGATGGGCCTGAGTACTTTAGGTTACAGCGCTTCGAACCAAGTCAACATTCAAACTTACAAGTTCGACTCTGGTGGGGTCTATGTCGAGTCCGGGGGCCCTGTAGACATGGGTGTTGTGGGTCATGCTATTGTGGACGACTCTGTACTACGTAAGTTCTCTTCCATTTCAGTTTAAACAATTTCTATGTTATTTTACTAACATCTAAACAGATTACCTGGTGGGTCGCGCCGACAACTAATCAGACTGTATACGTCTTCGAATTCGCTAAAGGTGTGGATTTGACGCCTACTGGCCAGTTTCACAGACCACGAAATCTTATTACGCTGTTCACCTTCACTCATGACTGTCTGTAGTCTTCACCGCAGCTTCTCAATAAATACAGGGTGCTATTTCTCAAGCCGGAAACAAAAGCGCTATATATTCCTGCAAGTATTTGTAGACTAGTTAGAGAAGTCACTTTATTACGAATCCCAATCGCCCGCTCCTAAGTTGGTATGGCTTAACAACTGGATAATTTACGATAAAGTGTGCCTCAAGTTCTGTTGGGTTTCCAGAAATGATGTTCCCAGACGGTCCATGCCACCTTGACCGTCGCTCTCACATGTCTTGTTGCTCGCATACGTCTTATTATACCAATATGGCATGCCTGGCTTCCTGTGCGAAAGGGTGCCTGGGGAAGAGGGTAGACGTGAAGTAATATATTTAGTACAATGGTCTGCTAATCGTTCTTCAAAGTGATTAGATCTTGAGCGTTGGCTCGTCCCCTCGAGTCAGTCTTGGCAGCCGAGCAGACGCCTCCAATCACTCAACGACACGTCATTCATTCTCCTGCAGTTGTTGGAACTAAGGTACGGTAGCCTATCGGCATGTAAATTTGAAATGCGAACCACCTACATGCTAGGCAGGCAATCATGAGCGATTGAAAATAAAAGGCCTGCCATACTATCGTACTTGGTTTCAACACCTTTTCGCCTTGCAAGGACAACTTGGAACCACGCTCCGCTCCCTTTTTTCAGGCGTGCCAAGGGAGAGTGTAGTCTCGAAGAAAGCTTTCGGAAAGTCCTGCAGCCTGAGGCGTCTCAAGTCTGCGCTGACCCCGCAACTCAGCCACCATCGGGAGCACCTAACTTCGACATCTTGACTCACCCACAACGACAAAAGTCTGCTCTTTCAGGACAAGGAATTCTGCAATTATTACTTGATACTGTGGCAGCGAATTGTTTGTTTCGGCATCCGTCATCGTTATGGCCGATCAAGTCGTGGCGGCCGAAAACCAGGCCAGTCGTGACCAAGAACGGAGTGCTGAAGTTAGCCAAGATGCGAGCTCTTCCATTCCTGGGGTGCCGGAGAGTGAAGTCAAGGTCAGAAAAGGCAAAGGCCGCGAAGGCCGCGACAAGAAGCGACGATTTGGAGGACGAGACACTCCTCCGAACAGTGAGCGTCCCAAAAAGCCCAAGCCCGATTCATTAGCAGCAACGCGCCGGTTCGCGTGCCCGTTCTTCATTCACGATCCTGACGGCCACCCCAAGTGCGGGAGAACTTTCCGTCCTCGCTCCATGGCCGATGTCCGCCAACATGTGCTGCGGACGGCTCACCAGCAGCCTCTACATTGTCCTAGCTGTAAACAGATCTTCGATGGCCGTGATGAACTAAATTGCCGGAGACAGCGCCGTGAGCATATATCCCAACGCACCTGCATCCACAGAGACATCAAGATTCCCGGCATTACTGAAGATCAGGTGCTACAGATCATGTACGCTCAAAACCGCTCTGATTCACAAATATACAACTGGTTTATGCTCTGGGGACTCCTATTTCCTAGTGCTGTCCCGCCTGATTCGCCCTACATTACGCCTTCCGAGCCCGAGGACCTGGCGCAACCACTAGCCCATCTGCGTTTTAAGGATCCACGCGCGAGCTCTCCCTCATTCGATGACAGTAAACAGGTTAGGGTCCTTATGGATGCATTTGCTAGATTCACCCACGATAAAAATGCGGACGAGGGCATGGACCGGCCAGCCCCAACCCATCCTATTCCGCCAGCCAGCTCACCCTCCCTTACGGGCCCTGAGCTCGAGGAAAGGCTCGGGGGTACCCCTTTTCAGCAAATCCCTTTGAACGAGCTCTGGACAGAGTTCCCTCCACGCGTTCCTCTCACGTTTGAAGCCTCGATAGGAGAACTTCACTCTGCCAGAGCAAACACGTCCAATGGGGACGATTTGGGCGATTCAGATGACAACTCATCCAATGAAGACAGATATGCCCGATCCTTCATCTTCTCCCCGGGTGTATCTGCGTCCTCTGAAACGTCCCACTCATCTTCTGGCCATGCCAAGCCCGCGCGAGAAATCATCGCTGATCTTCTGATGAACGATGACGAACTCCGGGCGCTTCTAGCTGCCGGGGCCGCGGATACTAACATTGGGATTGAGAGGCTTTCTAAAAACCTCGGCACCCTACTAAAAATGTACTCGGAGGAGCTGCTACAGCTTGCGGACACAACTGATCTTAAAGAGGCGGGAAAACTTGTGGGGAATAGTTCGTTGTATGTGTCGAATAGGATCCGAGCACAGTTTGGCCAGCCATCTCAATCATCTCCTTTGGAAGATCCCGGGCGGCTTTTGAAAGAAGAAGAAAGGTCGCCAAAGGAGGAGAGATTAAATCAGTATCTCAAGTCATCGAATGGAGCAGATCAGCTAGGCCTTGACGACTCGCTTCCAGGGGCTGATATTGAAGATGCTGATGAGGACTGGGATGATGAGGAAGCCATCACAAGCGCACTTGAGCAGGTCAAATCGTTCCTACGAAATGGCGCACCGTTTGAAAATCTGAGACAAAGATTGAAGAGCTTTGTCACGCCAGCTTCCAGCGCAGGGGATCAGCCCATAGATGAAGGCATGGTGAAAATCCAGGCATCATCAGATGGTAAGTTATTCGCTAATCGAACCAATTACCGCTAAGAATTTTCAGGGTTTATTCAGACCTTGCCAATTCTCATAGACTCATTGTTTGAGCACTTGGCAGATTTGCTACCGGAATCCCCAGTTCATGAAGGGAAGGTCCGGGCTAGGTGGACCTGTGTAAGTCAAACCCTTCTTGCCAAACTCCAGGGCTAACTGAGGACTGTATAGCGCTGTGGAGTGCGCCTGTTTGATGACTTTACCGAGCTTGAGCCCGGATCAGTGAAAGACCTCGAGAACCATCTACGAGAACTCAATTCTGGGACGCCAGGTACTCAACAACTGGCACGAACGGTTTTCAAATCTGTGAAAGATCTATCAATACGTGTTCAAAACGTGTTCCGCCGAATGCGGAGAGCAACGAGAACTCAGGGCACCACGCTACCGTTACAAAATGTCGTGTCACAATCTGTTGGAACTAGACCCCAGGGTCAGAAATCCCTGCATATCCTCTTCTGCATAGAGAAAGAGAATCTGGGGACAAGGTTGCATCAAGCATGTGTTGAAAATATCAATACAGATCGCGAGACTTTCGAGTTACTGAGAGAGGAATACCAAGCACGTCGAACCACAACGTCTTGGCTCACTCTAAGAAGCATCAAGAAATTATCCTTAAGTCGGGTATGTTGAATGATGGCGGTTGCGGCTCTTTCGTGGGAGTTGCAGGAAACTAATCATCTTTTAGTTTCTTATCGACTCAAGCAACTTGGCAGATGTTCACTGGCACTTGGATATCTGCAGGGTGGGTTGTGTCTGTCTACCACCGCTTCCTCTAGTACTGCAGAAAAAATACGCTTGCCGTCCAGCACCAGAGGTTCCTCAAAAACACGAACCGGCCATTGGACCCAATCGCCTGAAACATTGCTTTCTAAATCCCGAATGCCTAAACTTAAACCAACGAAGCATCTACAATCAGCTACCCAAGAGGGTAGGTAAACCATTATCGGTATCCCATCTAGAGGAAGAGCTTGGCTGGGGTGTCCATTTTGAGGAGGGGTGGCATCACACGACGATCTATCTCATCTCCGTCATTCTTTTGGTGTTTTCCAGTTTAGTATTTGGGATTACTTGGGCTGTGACAGAAGGAGACATCCAAGGCGCATTTGCTATCTCATGCTTCTTGACTTCGTTGGGGGGGATTCTAGTGGGATACCTGGCGATAAAGAGTCAATAGATACATGGTTTAATTCCAAAGACTGTTGGTCACAGTCCTGACGGGCATAACTTTGATCGCCACCCATCAATCCGTATCACGGGTTCTTGTTTACGAGGCCATCAGCGCGTCAGCGCAAGACCGTGTTGATAGCTCTGTACAATCATACAAAATACCTGACGAGAATGAGTGGACCTAAATTTGGCTAGGTTTTCTAAGGACTGTATAACACTGGGACGTCCAGACGAACAGAGTTGTCTTTCGGGAGAGAGCCAGGGATCACTCGGACAACGTTCCCTTCTTAGACGCGGCCGCCTTCACCCCTTGATCAACTATGGAAACACTCTAAGCCTCTTTGATGAATCCTTCCGCATCAGATCGTCGGTGTTTGAGGTTTCTTGCTCAGGGGTCGCGGTTGGAGAGGATAGAGGAGTGTCGTAGAAGGTGTCGGCTAGCAGAACAGGGACTGGGCCATTCAGGGATGGAGATGAAGTGAATTGAGTCGTACGGGATCCCGCTCTTGTGGGCAACAGCATGATTTACTCCCCTGGAGACTATCATGGTCGAGTCTAATACTTCAGAGAGTTCCTGCAATCCAAAACGATTAGCACATAAAATACACAAAATGGGTAGAATATGTTGCTTGAAATTGCATGGATCCTAGCTGAGCTGGGATATGGGTACGTTGGCAACCGTGCTGCCGTCAGGACTGAAGATGGCACAAGAGAAGTCAAACCGTTCCTTAATGTCCGTTGAGACGACAGTCTTTTGCAAGGTCCGGCCCATCTACTCTGCGATTAACATGAATCTGTGTCCGAAAACGGTGAGCTGAATTCAAACCGAATGATAGTTGGCTGGAGACATGTAGTGTCAAAAATGTGAGGACTCCCAATTCAAGTGATGTCAGAATAGATCCAGCCTTCACAGTGAGAAGCTATTCTCGATTGGCAGTTCTAGATCTTCGGTTATTGGACTCTCGCCAGAACCTACAGCTTTCTTGGTTGTAAGGGCTCATCATCCTTGAAGAAGGAGAGTAAATTAGCGACAACTCTTAATTCACTTGTTGACCCTGACATAATCTCCTCCATGCCTGTCTGTAGAGCCTTGATTAGAGCCTGTACCTCTCAAGTGGGGATAATTCCGGGGTAGAGTGTCAAAAGCGTGAGAAGAGTGGGATATCCGAGCGCGGATATTCATATCTCAGACTTGGGTGTCTCTAGGGGTTGTGGTAAACTCTAGCGTTGTCAGCGGAGTGCTCACTCAGTTTATCAGTTATTCTCGAATCTCAGGGTTGTATCGAAGTTCGTCCAACACTTCCCTCTCCATCAACATCCCGGCAATGGTCTTTGGGGTCACTAACCTTCTATTTCCCTTCAGAACACGGGGATATCGTGACAGAGGGGACAGTCTCACATGAGCCAGTTAGCACAAGTGGTGTCGTCTTTGTTCTGACTCTACTGGACGCTTTGCGAGAGCGGAGGTCAAAAGCATTCCCTTGGTTTTGATCGTCGCTCCCTTGGCGATAAGTAGAATAGAATCAAAGATGGTGGCATTTTGATTCGAGCACGTCGACTGAACTTGAAACGGCATATTTTTGCGTCGTGAACCGGTCTTGCGTCCCTCCTTTCTCATCTCACAGGTCAACAATTTGCTAACCCGACTTCTCCCATTGCTCAAATGCGACGGTGCTCAACCTTCGTACACTCTGTGCAACCGTGGTGGTGTCCCTTGGGGGGTAAATGAGCGAAGGAAGTGTGGCCTTTGAGTTAACTCTGCAAGCGAGTGAGACCAGCGCCTCGACAAGGTCGAAGTGGGTATTCCCCTCCCTCTCTGAAATGAGACCGAAGAGCGGCCTGGAATCGAGTTAAACACGGGGCCGGAGCCGCCTACATCAAACTAAGAACGTACGTACAGTACACCAGAAGCCTCTCCATGAAAAGTAGAGTCCCGACCCGAGTCCAAAATCTCAAGTCTAAACCTGAGTGCCACGGATGAACCTGCTCAAGAACCCCGGGTTAAGGTCTTCTGTTCTTTTTGACTCGTAATTCGGCATGTCTCTATCGTCAAATAGATGATGTGCTTCACTGTCCACGTCAAAGATTGATACAGTCATGCCAGGTGATAATATGTCCGTGTCACTGACGCTGTGGCATCCTGCTCATACACCAGTCAGCCCGGTTACTATAGGTTCCGCAATCAATGGGGCAATGAAGACAAAGTCTTAAATTGAACCATGATTAAGGAGATACGCTGTGTATTTGTCGTGAGATTTACAGGCAGCTCCCGGGTCCTAGTTTTCTCCTTTGAGAACAAAAACCTCTCGCAATCTTTCCCGTTGAACCAAATCTAGGGGGGGGGGCTTTGATCCTATAACGGGCTTCATTCACCAAGGGATTCGCGGGATGCAACTAACTTGGCTTTGTCAATTGCTCCACCAACGTCAGCCAATACATTCACGCTCAGCACGTTCTCACCTTATGCCACTTCTGTAAATGAAAGCCCTTGAAGAAAATATCGGGGCTCTTAGGTGAAGTGAACTCGCAGGAGAAGAATTCGAGGTTCCAAGAGGTATTGATGTTCGAAGTTCTTAGGGAAGGTCGGGTTCTGCTTTGGAGGGTGAGGTCGAAGCTCTTTGCCGCTCGGGGGCTTTGGGTTCTTGTTGAGGCTCTACTTTCGAGCGGAGGACAACTCGTAAATATCCTCAAGGGGAAGGTCGAAGGAGAGAACCCGGGTTCGCGGCTGTCCATAGCAAAATAATTCGAAGTTCTTGGGGGACTCGAGAAGTGGGGAGGTTTCGGACATTCAGAGGAAGGAGATTTCGAGGAAAGATGATTCGAAGATTTTGAGGAATGGGATCTCGAGGAAGGAGGATTCGAAGTTCTTAATGTATAAATGTCGGAGTTCTTAGAACGCGGGGTTCTTCTAAGGGAGTATCGGGTTTCTTGGAAGGCTCGGAGGGTGGGTTGTCGAGATTTCTTAGAACGCGCGGGGTTCTTTCTTCGGGAGGAGGAGATTCGGAGGAGGGTGTTTCGGAAGTCTTGGAACGCGCGGGGTTCTTTCTTTAGGAGGAGACTTGAGGGATTTCGGTATACTTAGAAAGCTCGGAGTCCTTTACTTAGGGGGGATTCGGAGGAGGGGGTGTCGGAATTCTTAAAACGCGGGGTTCTTTCTTTAGGAGGAGATTCGAAGTTCTTGGACATTGGAATAATCGAGAGGGGGGGGTTCGAAGAAATGGGTTTCGGATATTCTTAGAACGCGCGGGGCTCTTTCTCCAGGAGGAGATTCGAAGTTCTTGAGAGGCTCAGAGGAGGGAGTGTCGGAATTCTTAGAACGCTCGGGGTTCTTATTTAGGAAGAGATTCGAAGTTCCTGTATGATCGTGGGGAGGGGGTTTCGAAGGAATTGGTTTCGGACTTCTTAGACTCGGGGTTCTTTCTTAGGACATTCGAAGGCCTTAGAATAATCGAGGGGAGGGAGGGTTCGAAGTAGTGGGTTTCGGAATTCTTAGAACGCGCGGGATTCTTTCTTTAAGAGGGGATATCGGAAGGCTCGGAGGAGGCTGTCGGAAATTTTGGAACACGCGAGGTTCTTTCTTAGGAGGAGATTCGAGGTTCTTGCAATGATCGAGGGAAGTGGTTCGAAGAAGTATGTTTCGGGATTCTTAGAACGCGCGGGGTTCTTTTGGGGAGGAGATTCGGAATTGTTCGAGGAAAGGGGGTTCGGAGTAGTCTGGAAGATTCGGAATTCTTGGACATGGGCTCGGAGCCTTGGGACGGGATAATGATCGTAGAGTCTAAGAGACAACTTATAGTGTTAGAAAAGGCCTCTCACTTGCAAGGCTTCGTGAGATGGGTCTAGAGTTTGAAATGGTAAAATCTGAAGGAGAGGGGAAGGGGAATGGCCTTTGAGGGAATCATGGTTTCCTGCGATTTTGATGAAACCAAGCTCAACAGTTACACCACGGTTAGTATTCGATAGTCAATCTCATTAATCTTGGGCTGAGTCAACTCACATTAACTCCAGGAGCAATCTAGTTCCGGGGGGGTGGTGTCTCAGAAGTGTTGATCTTGGTACAGACCACATCATTCCTAGACCATAGGCACCACTCGCTTTTCCGAGCGCACCTTGGAGGACCAGTTAAGGGCATTCGCTACATCATTGTGGCAGCGTAAAATGCAATGTATGCATTTCCTACCGGTCTTGGGCGATTTCATTGCTGGTGGGCGACTGGCCGAATACCCATTCTGTATACATCAGCTGTGAACAGGACGCTGAATTCAAGGTCAATACAGTTTAGAGATAGGCCAACTCTCACCTTAGGCTTTTGTAAAGGGCGGGTCTGTTGGTAGAGCTTCCTTCGCAGATTCTCTGGATTTCTGGGAAACATTGGCCGCGTGGCTGCCTGTCCACACCACCATCATGCTCTTCTCTTAGTGTCAGAATTTCCAGAGGGTCCTTTCATAGGGAACTGTGGGCTTGGGGGATCACGGTACATACCAGCGGTCACTCTCACCTCGTGGATCGATGCTGGACCCAAAAGCCTCGTGATCTCGCGTCCAACACTCCCTCCGCGAGCGAGAATGACTTGAAATCATTTCCGTCGTAATCCTGGGCGCCGCTGGGGGGTAGGTCCTCGTGTTTGGGGTATTCGATGCCTTTAATCACTGCCCTTATCCTCGGACAAGGCGGAGTTCTTGTCGTGCTTCTCGGTGGTCGTGTCTGAAAATTCCTGTCAGCTTCGCGTTCTCTCCAAGAGAGCCCAGGCGTGACTGTGTTGCCGCACCACGTCCACGATCATTCCACAGGGTGTATATGATGGAGATACTTACCAGCTCATCAGTGCTTGCTGCTGCAGAACCTAGGATTCCTTGGTGTTTTCGGGGAGGGGGGGCTAGGGTTGCCGACCCGTCACACAGACACTCGTGAGTCGTGACACCAAACCCTGGCAGATTTTTATTCCGGCATGTCGAAACCCGTCAGCCAACGTCGCCATGCTACATACCATCTCCATGATCTTCCATCAGCGAGGGGATCTCAAATACCTGTTGTTACGGTGTGGTGATCTTCCGCCGTCGCTTTTTGTGGTGGCAGCGTTGAACAGCTCGCGATCCCGTCAGCAGGAAGCGCCCGCAGACGGTTTAACGCATGAGATGATGCTCTTCACGTCATAGAGTCCAAATCCATCGTAGAATCACAGGAAAAATCAAAAGTGTCAACGAAGGTGATGTTAAAGTCGACGGGGAGGACGAAAGGGACAACGACGCGGCAGTGTTGAATTAGTAGCAACCAGCAGCGTTAGGGAGGACAAATGCGCTGTAGACACAGCGCAATCTGCACGGGCCACGTAATTGGACGCCCACAGCCCAGTCTCCAAACCAGCCCTCGACACTCTTCTCCTACGGACTCAATCATTCATTTGAATCATTCAAATTCCCTGGTATCGAAAATATCGAAACAACGCTTCATAATGACTCGCCTCAAGGCTCCCTCAGCCCTCCCAGACCTGGTCAAGTCGGCGTTTACAAAGGCTCGCTCGGAAGGGGATCTGCACTACTACCCCACCCAAGTCACCGTCCTCAAGGCCAACAATATCCCAGTGAGTCCCTGCCCACGATCTCTGCTCTCGCCGGCATTCTCTGTGCATTGGAGTATTCGATGAGACTGTAGCTGACAGCTTCTGCAGTTCCAGCTTCGCTTCTCCCCAGCACTAGCAAACAAACCCAAGGCGGCGCCAAAGGATCACTCCAAACCCCTCAAGCCATTCGACCCGTTCGCGGACCCTCCCGCGGCTCTCCGCATCACGGATGTGAGCTCGACGCACTACGTCGTGTTGAACAAGTTCGCCGTTGTCCCAGAGCACTTCATTCTAGCGACGACGGAGTTCAAGCCTCAGACTCATGTGTTAGAGAAATCAGATCTGGAAGCTACACTGGCGTGTATCCAGGCGTACGAGCCAACACCAACCACTGAGGATGGTTCAGGGCATTACGATGGCGATGGAGGGAATGGCGATGGTCTCTTTGCCTTCTTCAACTGCGGAGATCACTCAGGGGCCAGCCAGCCGCACCGGCACATCCAGCTGCTGCCCATAGCGAGAATGAAGGAAGACTTGGCTGCTGACAGCCACTGGACCGTCCTCGCCAACACCCTGACTTCCAAGTCCGCTCCATTCACTACATTTGCTGAGAAGATTAGCCTAGAAATGCCGTCCAAGGACCTTCACGCCGCCTACCTTCGCCTCTACCGACAGGCATGCCAAGCCGTGGCCGCACACTCAGGCATCACTCACGTCGATGAAGAGATTTCCGCAGAGGGCGAGACAAGAATCAGCTACAACATGGCCATGACCAAGGACACACTGGTCGTCTGCCCACGCTTGGCAGAAGGAGCAAAGATACTAGGCGAAGAGGGAGATGTGCTGGGGACATTATCGTTGAATGGGACAGTTCTGGCGGGCACGGCGTTGGTCAAGAACGAAGTGGAATGGGAGGCACTCAAGAAGGATCCAGAAGCATTACTACAAGTGTTGAAGACCATTGGGCTCACGGATGAATGCGTACTTGGGAACTCGGTTCGACTCTGAATCGCGGGTCTACTTTGTAGCCCTTTGTTTTGTCCAGATGACGACTGTCTAGCTAGCTAACCCCATCCCCCTTTGGTTTGAAGCAATGTGATAACTCAACCTTACAATCCGACCATCCCTTCCTTGAAAATCTCAAACCACCATTGCCGACCTGAAATCAGAACCAGCCTCCTTGTTGAACTGCACATTGTGCCCCTGCTCCGTGAAATGCAAACAAAACTTCCTGTGAAATTCAGAGATGAAAACAAAAGAACCTGCATGTTGCGAGTTGCAATCTCGGTTGCCGAAGAAAAGACTTAGTTGCCGCGCTGGAGCTGCTCCCACTGCTTCTTCGTCGCGGTAGAGGAGAATCGTTCACCACCGTTGTGGTAGACGTAGTCCCGAATGACCTTCCAGGCGACATTGGCCTTCTCAGGGGAGGTATGGTTAGGAGCGCAGTAGTGAGCAACAGCAGCTCGGAGGAGGTTGACCTGATCAGTGATTGTTAGCAACGGTCATCAAGGGGATGTCGAAGTTCAAGCTCACATTGCGCTGATCCCACTCAGTCACACGAGTCAGCTCTCTGCGGGTCCGAACCATGCCGCGAACACGACCTCGCATAGTTGGCTCTGGCATGTTCAAGCCACCATGGTCCTTGATCTCCTTGTAGGTGAAGTTCCAAGCACGAGCGCGAAGCATGTAAGAGTCCCGGGATCGAGAGTCATCTCCAGGACGATTGTTGCGGAGATATGAAACCTCGAACCCTCGGCGAATTTTTCTGAGCGGGCATGTAGTAAGAGCGTCTCGGGCCGCGCCAGGTTGAAGGGTATCCAGGTAGCGGATTCGTTCGATGAACATCTCATCATTGCCAATATGAACTTCAGCTCTGAAGTAGACAGTCATTCCACGCTCGCGGAGAGCTTTGCCATCTGTCACCAGTCTGTTACCAGCGGCGGTTCTCTGCTGGGCATGAGCAAGGCCCCGATCGAAGAGAGGCTGAAACCTGAGTTTAATAACGTCGGAGAGTACTTTGACCCTCTCCTGATGCTTCTCGACCAACTTGAAGAGATTGTTTGCAGCTTCAATCATTCCGGTGCCTTCTGTAACCATGTTTGTTCCTCTCTCAAAGACCGCATAGCCCCGGCGAAGGTCACGGCACATTGCCGGAGAGGGGTTGTGAGTTGCAATGATGTGATCGCAAGTACCATTGAGTGAGGGGATAGGACCGGCCGAGTGATACAACTGTCGAGTATCATCAACAGGCACATGATCAACAGGCTCACCCTCAGCATCCTCGTCAGAGAGGGCGATGGGAGAGTCGCCCATAGGAGCGTTGAAGTTGTAGGTGAGACCAGTGCCAGGGATGGGCGCGGGGACGTTGGACAGGGGGTGAGCAGGTCCCTGCTGAGCAGGTGTGTGCAGGACAGGAGCAGGTCCCTGCTGAGCAGGTGTGTGCAAGACAGGAGCAGGTCCCTGTTTAACAGGTGTGTGCAAGACAGGAGCAGGTCCCTGTTTAACAGGTGTGTGCTGAAGAGTTCCAGGCTGAACGTTCATCATCTGAACCTGCTGAGCAGCCACAGGCTGAACAAAAGCAGTTGCCGGTTGAACGTTCATAATCTGACCCTGCTGAGGGAAAGAAACACCAACGTTGTTATCACCCTGTGAGAATCGAAGTGTTAGTGTAACTGAAAGGCTTTGGTTGGGGTTCAATCTGATGCAGAGGATGGTTGCTTTACTTACCATGTTGGGCTGGGGATAGTTGCCATAGGTGATGGGGTTTCCAGGAAGTCTCTGTAAAGGGTTGAAGAGTTAGTATGAGTAAATCTTCCGGGTAGAGGGTCAAGACTATGCAGAGAGGCGAGGGTTTACTTACCGCCATGAGTCCAGGGTTGGTGAAGTTGCGAACGAGGTCGGCCCCGTACTCAGGGCGCTGTCTGTTACATTCCATGTTGTACTGCTCAACGAAGTACTCCACAGTCTTTCCACATGCTCTGGCCATGTCCGCGAGCATCTGTCTGGCAGAACGAGTCCCATCCATGGGAGCAGGCTCAGGTGCCTGAGGGTTCCGGACCGGATCCATGTTGAGAAGGTCTGTGGGCTCCCGAGGTCAGAAGAGTGTTGTGGCACAGGGAGTGGTTCACAACATGGAACGTACCAACAATTACCAGGTGGTAACAGTCAAGATGTGTCTCGAAGAAGCTGCCAAAGATGCAGGTCGATGTCGTGTCCCGAGGGATGTGTGACAGAAGTAGTTGGTGGTCAAGTATAAGAGAAGAAAGATGGGTGTGTTGTGATGAGGTAGAAAGGTGATGAGGGTGGTGTGAGAGGAAGCGGTGATTAAATAAGGAAGTGAAAGGGGGTGAGGCCCTCCTCAAGTCTCTTCCTGAAAGTAAGAGTCCTTGAGAATGGCCTTTTCTGCTACAATAGAGCAGCAAGGTGAGATGAGAATGAAGACCGCGTCCGAATGAGGGTAAGGTGACGGCCCACAATGTGTGTTTGGGGACGAAGTGGGAGTAGCAGGGTAAACAAATGGGGCGGGAAAACAAGCAGAGTGGTTGGGGGGAGACCACGGGAGCAACGGGCGTGGAAGACAATAGAAGACTGCCACCGAAAGAGGAAAGGTTCCAAGGGGATGCAAACGCAGTACACGCCTTGTGGTTAATTAGGAGCTCGAATAATGACCTAGAGATCAAGAACAGTCCTCGAGGGATTGTTCTCCTTTGATATATGATGTTCCCTGGGCAGGGGGGGGAGCCACCTCGATCTGGGCGGCAAGCTTCCTCGGCGTCGACGCCTTTAGCTTAACGGGTGGCTCCCTAGGCCCACTTGCCTCCCGTAATGGAGGGCTCACCAAGACGGGATAGCAGGGCCCCTTAGCACATTAGTTCTCGTCCCAAAATGTGTGGGCTTTTCCATTTGCGTCAGGGCTTGCCTCCGAGTCCCCACAGGACCTGGTCCCGATATCGTTTTCCACCACTCCTCGACGGCGGTTTATCTCCCCTTCAGTGGTTTAGTGGTGCAAAGCCCTTCACCTCCCTCCGAGGCCGCAGCTTTAGAGTCATTTGTCATTCACCACAGATTAGTTTTCGTAGACCCCCCTCCCCCTGTAGAAGATGTTGGCATAACCACGAAGGGATGAAGTCCAGGAGACAGCTGGGACAGCTCCCCGTATGCATCGTAGATCCTGACATGCACCCCCGTCCCCGTCATTCACATCATCCTAGTGCACAGGCAGCTCACTCTGTTTGGGATCGGCGTCCAGGATCAGGGGTGCTCATGCTCTCCAGATTCACTTCAGCACGTTTGGTCTAGCCTGGCGCCTCTTCCGAATTGACATGCCCAGAGGGCCTAGCTATTGTGTTTGCGTTTGAAAGTCCCCGCAGAGACGGATCAGTGCAGCTTGTCTGGGCCTGAGTCACTCAAGGAGGATCCGCGCGGCACAGAGTGGGCTCCTGGCCCCGGGGCTTCTCGCAGCTGTCAGTCGAGCTCGGTGTCTCTCTGGCTGTTTTTCATTCCCCATTCGTTCTTCGTCCTATTGCCAAGGGGGGGTGGAGCATATTGTTGTCGGCCCCTGTCAAAAAGTCGGTCACTGCGAACATGGCGTATGCACGTCACCTGCTCTAGGCCGAACTCGTCACGCCCGTTTTCAGGTTGGGTTCAGGTTTCGATTGTGTGGTGTTCGCACAGGGTCTTAGGGGCGGGAGCTCAAGCACTCGAGCAGGCAGCAAGGTGTGGGTGGCCCCGTCATCTCAGAGCAGGTCTCGCACTTGTGTCGGGACCCAGGTTTGAGGTTCCCGCGCTGAGCCGTTGTCGAGACTGGTCTGTATGTCTGTGAGGTCTGTAGGGGGACTCTGTATTTCCTTTCTGGGAGAAGGCTGCAGATCCAGGAACGCGGGACGAAGATGGAGCACGGAATCAACCCTCCTTGGGCCACACGCTGTCTCCACTACTCTCTGTAGACTCCCGCAGAGGTGTGCTTGGACCTGGCCAAAGCATGCGGGAGTGACACTCACCCACCGAGAACCCGGTTCCTTAGGATCAGGCCCTGTCGGCCTCTACGAATGTGGGTTTTGGAGATTTGACTGTCCATTTAGTACGCAACCGTGTGTCCAGAGGGCCAGTGAGCAATGTCGGCACGGGCTATGAAGGACTCAGCCGTAATGACGTTTGCGAAGCTTAGGCCGTTACAGAATTATTTGTTGACAGGCGTGTTTGGTGCAGGGGTGCCATTGAATGTGCAAAAGAGCTGCATGTGGTGTGGCCGAGTGAGTGGCCAGCGGTCAGCTTGCCTCCAGAGAGTCTAGCCTCGAGTTTGCCATGTGCGGCCGCTGTAGCCCCCACGGCACGAGGAGGCTGCCAGTGATTGTCTAACCCAACCCCAGCAAATACACGAAGCAGTCTCGCTTTTGCTTCTGTAGATATACGCAAAGGACTTGGAGACGCGTAGTTCCATTCTTCAAACATCACCATGGGGGTCTGTCCCGGTAGCGCTGTCAGGGATTCTCGATGCACGGTGCTCTCCCTCGCGGCAGCATGCATCTCAGCCGGAGAGAGCTAACACTGCGAGGCCAGTGAGGAAGGATGGTCGAGTTTGCTATCACTCAGGCTCCACGGATCTTCCACCAAGAGGATGTTCTCATAGGCAGGGCTCTGCGCTCCCCCTCTTTTCTGCGCAGGAACGCCGCCACCAAGCCAGGGTGTGCTTCTAGCCACTGAGAGAGCAGGCCAAACCAGTCCCGGTGAGAGAAGAGACAATACAGGGCATTCATAAATATTATTTCACAATTGCTACAGTCACTGTCCAGCGGTGTCGTCAATTGAAGCCATCCATGCTGAGTAATCTGCGACGGCCGTTAGAACCAGGGAATTTTGAGTTAGCTTCCGATCAGGAAATGCCGGCGCGATTGTGCCATGTGTGTCCAAAACGCCCATGACTGGCAGGTCGTCCTAACGCTTTTAGGCGTTGTTGCTGGGAAAAAAGCTGGGGAGAGATGTGGATGAGACCCCCCCCCCCCCTCTCTCCCCCTGGCTATGGGCAGATCCATCGTATCGATCGGAGGTCCCAGTGACCCGGAATTGTGCACCGAATGTGGACTGGGCGGTTGACTTTGCGATGCTTCGCGCCGTGCCGTGTGGCTTTCAGCCGTAATCCTGAAATGGCTGCTCGCAGCAAGCCTGCAGCTTATCGCCCGCGGTGACCGACTTGGACTGACCTTCATGCCCGCCTCACAAAGGAACAGTTTGCCAGGATCTGCGAGCGCGTGTGTGTAAATCATTTACGTACGAACATTCCAGCGTATGACGGCTCGCCAACTCATCAGGTTCATTGCGATAGCATGAGTTTTACCCCCATTCTGCGGGAGTTTGTCACCACTGTGCAGCCCACCACCTCCATCGCCCCGTTTCAGCTCGGCTCAATCGAATTTCAGGCCAGCAAATGTGCCAAACCCCCAGCCATGCATCCGTACCCATTTGTGTCAACTTGTTATGACTCAATACCCTTCTCGTAAGCCTGCTCCCTGCAGAATTATTTGATTTTCTAGCAGGCAGCATTACAGTTCAAAGACAGACAATTGGGCAATGCAAACGCAGTTTGCCACAGAACGCTGTCTCGACTTATGTCTACCAAACGTTCGCCTCATGACCCGTCCTGTCCCTGGCCCTTTCTGGCAGTGGCGCTCTGGCGGGGCCCTCAAGAGACATATGTAGTCAGTGGCTGTCGAGGTGTTTGTTTGAAGCCAAGGTCCAAACGGCTGTGCATCGTGGTGGGGACAGCCTGAACAGTGTCAGTCTCGAGAGCCTGTCACACATCCCAGTGAAGGATAGCTTACGATCCCCACCCCCAAATCTACGGCTCAAACGAGCTTGATGCTGTCTTTTGAAAATGAGCTCAACATACATGTGAATAAACTGGACTAGTGTGTGAATTAGGGCTTTGAGAGTGACCATAGCACTGTTCTGTTTCGCTGTGGTCCCGAATTGATGTTGGTTCCAGGGTAGCCGGCCCAGTGTTGACCCCCTGTTCCACGCCCCTCCCGTTTCCTGTCTCAAGTCGTGAGACGCCCCCAACGGTAAATGCAGTACCCAAAGTCGGGCAAAGACAGTAGCAAATTAGTTGAGATGATGACTAGAGTGATTTGAACAAGTATAAATTGGCATCGTAGTCGACGTGATGAACTACCTCGCAGAGCTAGTTAAAGGTACAGTATGTTTCGGTATCACATAGCCCACCAGAACTCCCGCCATGTCCTTCTAGATAGAAACCCATAGGAAAGAATAAAAAAAAACCCCAAATCAAAGAGCTCCTCGAGTCCCACTGTCACCGGTAAAAGGATAATAATCTTCCTCCCTCAGTCCTCCCACTCCTCGTCCAGCTGATCGATCAGCCTGTTCTCCGCGTCTATATTTCGTTCCCTGCGGCTGGGACTCGTGCTGAGATGGCGATAACCCCGTCGAATCGACATGCGATGGAAGCACGCTGACACGGCAAGTACGATCAAATCCTGTTTCTCCTCCGTCAGCCCCATGCTCAGGCTCAGGGGAAATATCTTTCCCCCTTCATCGGGGTGGAACGCACGCAAACAAAACTCCAGATACCGGCCCATAGGGTAAAGTTGGGCAGCTGGCGCCAACCACGCGCATGGGCGACGGTCCGGTTATAGAAGATACCACCCAGCAGATACACCAGGACAGCAATGATAAGAATGAGACCGAAGATGCTGCCAGGGCCAACGCTGCCCGGCTTGTGAGGCTCAGCGTGAGCGCAGGCATGGCTGGAACGGACCTCGAAGAAGTACGCACACTCGTCGGGGTCGGTTCCGACAAAGTACACGTTGGCGGAGGTCGCTCCAGGATCCCGGTCGCAAAGGAAGGAGATGGTGGCGGACTTGCGCCTCACCTTGTCCTCTGGCTCCTCTGGCTTATTCTCCGTTGGCTTATCTTCCGCTGGGCTGGTTGCTTTTGGCTGAGATTCTCCAGAGGCGGAGGCAACGGCGCTCGACTCCGGATTGTTACCATCGTAGTGATAGTCGGTCTGGGGGTTTCGTTTCGACTTGATAGTCGCATCCGGTCCGCAAGGAGAACCTCCGGTGTATTGGAGCACTAGTTTTCGGCCACGGCTCTGCAATTCCATCGACTCGGAGCTGTGTCTCAGTCAGTACGGTACCCTTAGTCCTAATCTAGCATTGTACCAACCCTATGGAGAAGATTTGTCCCTTGGATGTATAATATGCGCTCACGTTCTGCCAGCGGGGAGGTGTGATGCCTACCACATCGCTGACAGGGTCCACCACGGCACCGCAGATGTTCAGTGTGAAGTTCTTGCCGTAGTCATAGCCCTTGGAGAAGTAGTCCTTGGTCGGGCCGGACCTGTATGAGCCTTCTTGCGGTTCTACGGCCATGTCGGGCCGGAGATCGAAGAATGCGCCACTGCCGGTCGAGGATGTCGCTGTGCATGCTGGAGCGTGGACTGTCGCCGTCGGGTCGTCCTGGACCGCACCGGCAGCGGCCACCAGGAAGGGAACGAGTGACGCTGGTTGGAATCGCATATTGAATGTCGGTCGTGTGCGCCAGGGGGGGTCGGATGGGAGAACGAAGATCAATCTGGGACCGAACAGTAAGGAATGGCTGGGAGAGCAAAATGACAGATTGTACAGATGCGCCTCGCGCGGTATCGACAGCTGGAGATACAAAAAAGGAGCAAAAGGAATGTGGGTTGAGGAATTGTCGAGCTTCGGCAAAGACGGCGGGTGTCGTGGCCCAGCAGCAGCGTGATGATAACGCCTACCGCAACTCAACCTCAAACTGTCATCAGGGTCTCGACAATCAGAAAGGGTGACGAGTCGTCTATGCGATTGATGATTGGCTGGGCCGCGCTCTCGCTGACCCCTTGACGTACCCCCTGACAGATCTTGCTGTCGATGTGACGTCCTCCTTGAGTTCCAGCCGGCTCAACTGTTTCTCCGTCTAGACTGCCGTCTGAGCTAAGTGTGTCCAGTGCCGGGCGAGTCATGCTATCCGAATACGGATATGCAGCCACGGCAGGAGCTAGGAATATGCTCTAGCCTGGCTTGGCGGGTCCCTTTCCGCAAATGAGCAAATGAGACCATCCGGAGGACGAGAGCTCCGAGAGTTTCTTCAATTTACAACCCCGCGACTTGTTGACGCGGTGTAATAAATCTTGCCGACTGCTGCAAGGGACTCGTATTGCGGACTGTCGAGGATTTATAAACCTCGCGTTGTGTCTGGCCTTTTCTCTTCCCGTCAACGCCTCTTCCAGCACTGCAACCCCCCCCTTGTTGTCAAGATGGCGACCAGTTCAAAGGCGGCTGCCGTCGAGGAGCCACACGGATACGAATTCTTCGGACCGTGAGTTATCATCAACTATCTATTGGACTGACTATCATTGCTAACTGAACATGTCAATAGTCCCGGTGCCTTCGCCATCTCCTTCGGTCTCCCCCTCCTCGTTTACGTCTTCAACTTCGTCTGCAACGACATTTCCGGTTGCCCTGCGCCATCGCTCTTGAGCCCGAAGACCCTGTCCCTCGACAAGCTTAAGGTGGAGGTTGGCTGGCCTGAGAATGGATTCGCCGGTCTGCTCAATTGGGAGGCCTCTGCTGCCACTGCCGGTTACATGTTGCTTTCCATGATTCTCTACCGCATCCTCCCCGCGATTGAGGTTGAAGGTACTGAGTTGAGGAATGGTGGAAAGTTGAAGTATAGGTTCAACAGTATGGAAATCCTTGGCCACCCATGTTGAACCTCAAGCTGACAGAGCCTTAGCCTTGTACAGCAGCACCGTCACCCTGGCCGTCCTGGCTGCTGGCACTATCGCCCAAGGAGCTGAGTTCCCCGTCTGGACCTTCATCTCCGACAACTTTATTCAGATCCTGACTGCCAACATCCTCTTCGCATACGGTGTCGCCCATTTTGTCTACATCCGCAGCTTCAGCGTCAAGGCGAACAACAAGGAGAACCGAGAGCTTGCTGCGGGCGGTCATAGTGGCAACTTGATGTATGATTGGTTCATCGGGCGTGAGCTGAACCCCCGCGTCACTCTGCCCCTGATTGGCGAAATCGACCTGAAGGAGTTCCTGGAGCTCCGACCCGGCATGATGGGCTGGATCATCCTCAACTGCTCGTGGTGCGCACAACAATACCGCAACTACGGCTTCGTCACAGACAGCGCCATCTGCATCACGGCAGTCCAGGCTCTATATGTCGTTGATTCATGGTGGAACGAGCCTGCTATTCTTACCACCATCGACATCACCAACGATGGATTCGGCTTCATGTTGTCGTTTGGCGACATTGTCTGGTTGCCGTTCGTCTACTCGCTCCCTGTCCGCTACCTCTCTGTCCACCCCTTATCCCTTGGCCCGCTGGGTATTGCTGGCATGCTCTCGCTTATTGGACTTGGCTTCTACATCTTCCGTTCTGCCAACAACGAAAAGAACCGATTCCGGACGAACCCCGAAGACCCCAGAGTCGCCCACCTCAAGTACCTCCAGACAAAGCGAGGCAGCAAGCTCCTCATCTCAGGCTGGTGGGGTGTTGCCCGTCACATCAACTACTTTGGAGACTGGATCCAGTCGTGGCCTTACTGCCTGCCCACCGGCATTGCCGGATACCAGATTCTGAGTGCTGGGACTCAGGTCGAGGGTGAGGTTGCCTTTGTGATGCAGGATGGCCGTCAGGTCATCCAAGGCGAGGCCAGGGGATGGGGCATGTTCATCACCTACTTCTACGTCTTGTACTTTGCGATCCTGCTTATTCACCGGGACAGCCGTGATGACGAGAAGTGCCAACGCAAGTACGGCGAGGACTGGGAGAAGTACAAGAAGATTGTCCGGTGGCGAATCGTCCCCGGCATTTATTAGTCCTCGACCATCCGGATCATGGAACTACTGCAGTGGATGTATGCACCTCCGACTGCTGATGGTAAGGCCTGGATGGCGTGGAGTAGAGATCGTTCGATTTGCAACACATGGGCGATGGCAGCCCGTCTCGCTCTTATGAACCCACGACGTGGAATACTTTGCCTGCTTTGCCTACCTCAACACCCTATCAATTCAGTGTAGATAGCCTAAGGCGGTTCTAACCGTCATAATATTAAGGTCTTTAATATCGCATTCTCTATATTCCTGTACCTCTGATACCTTCAGCCACTCCGTTAGACCATGATGGCCAAGGCCGAACCGACACTGAGTGGGAATCTGTGGGTACATTTACGTGAGGGGATGCATGATGCCCCTCATACGACGTTGCTTCCGTCTTTGCTGTTAGCTGCGGGAAAACGGAGAATTGCAACCTGACGATGGCTATTCAAACCAGCTGATGGTCTCCCGGAAGGCGTCGAAGGAGCACGAGGCCCGAGGGTTCTCCAGATCCCAGAAACGGGCCGAAGAGCGCGGGGCCGTGGTGCAGCGCCGGAGGGTCCTTCCTTCCACTGGCCGAGTGCCAAGATGGCGGGTGCGGGGGATAGATGAAGCGTACATGGGGTCAGCAGGGTCTGGGGGAGAGGTGAGATGACGGTTGAGCTTGAGAAGCTTGGGGTTTGGTGGTTGAAGGTTGGGTCATGTCGTCATGTGGGATCCTCGGTGATCTTGGAGCGGATGGAGGGCGGGGAAACGCTGTGCATCGCGACGTCGCATCGGCAAATAAAGTTGGTAGCAGCAATTTCGCCGGGCCGGAGTTTGGGCTACTGGATGGTGCTAACGCGAGGGCGAGGACGATGATGAGGGCGGGAGCTGGCGTGACAGAGGATTGGTAAGAGGGAGAGGGTCGGGACTCGGAGAACGAGGCGTCACAGGGAGCGTGTCGATCACCATTTTGGCGGTTTTTGGCGGAAAGCCACACCTCTCAGCCGTTCCCGAAATAGGGGATGCGAGACATAAGTTATCAGATAGGCGTTCTGTTTATTGATGGGACAGGGAGACGATGTATTCGATAGCTCGATACGCCACTCGATAGATAGAAAAGTGATACATTGTTGGTTCCTGGCACAGGGTCCATCGCGAGAAACAAGTTAGTGGAGGAAACCTCGGCGTGAGACAAGACACTAACCGTCTGACGTCAAGACAGACCAAGACAATAACAAGGTACACACACGATCATGCAATGGTTAGCAATCGATCAGCTAAAAGATGAATAAAGCCGAAAAAACTTCGAAAGCAGCACGCTCGTCGACATCACCTGGTCCATCGTCCGGTCCATCAGCCCAAGGTCGTGCTGTTTTCTCATCATCGCGCAGCTCCTCCACGCCCGGCTCTTGCGCTGGCGCACCCCGACCCCGGCCTTTTGGCCCTGGACCATCGGCCCTTTTCTTGCGCGCAAGCAACTGCCAAATTGATCAATGCCGCGTCCCCCACAGAGCCAGGGCTGTCCACTCCCGGCGCAGCACCGCCCTCCAGCGCCCCGTCCGCCCCGTCCGCCCCGGCCGCGAGCCTGGTTCCCCCGATGTCGTCGATGATTGCTTTGTGGGGTAGCCTGGCAGACGGGGGAATAAAGCCCAGCAGGGATCGGTAAGCAGGCCGGTTGGCAGTGGAGGGAGGGCGGAGTTGGAGGAACCCGCTTTGGAATCATCAAACCACTTTTTCAATCCCGGCTCGATACCAAGGAACGATGTGATACTGGACGAATGTAAAGTGCAGTGTTGGTGGAGGCCCATGGGTAAATAGGCTTGCTTGGGGCGAGCGGACCCCTTCTTCTCGTGGGCCCGTGGCCCTTCCGGGAAGGGATTCGCGGTCTGGGAGAGACATGCGGCGAGACATACATGGTAGAGTTCGTGTTGGATTCGTGCCGTGTCGCCCTGGCATGTGGTATTGGGTATGAAGGGGACCCAACGTTAATTGCCTGCAGAAACAACGCGCGAGTGTGACGGCGAGCTCCAGGGGTCTCTTCCGTGTCTCTTTTATAAATATACCTTGAGCAGCGCCCTCCCCGTTGAAACGGTCGACGGGTGGCTTTACTTAGGCGCTTGCTTGCTCGACGGATGCATACATCTCGGTTGTTTCTCCTTTGCTGATCCTACTCAGCGACTCTCCGTAGATCCCGGTGTGCCATCATCGTCATCTCCACTCCGCGTCCATCGCCTTATTTGCCTGGAAGGCTTAAAGCTCTCGGTCCTCCTTCGTCGAACTGGCCATTGACACCCGAGCCTCGAAATTTCCCAAGACATTGGCGCGTTGACAGGTTGCCACTCCACCGAGAAATCCTCCAAACATGAAGACGACGCCGCTCGTCGCAGCGTTGTTGCTGTTGGCTGGCGCGGACGCTGCTATTCCCGCTGGAGGTATCCCAAAGGTGAGCCCACATTCTACTGTTTCCAGTTTCTAGTTTCCACCTTCCCCGTCCCGATTTCCCCTGGATCGGACGCCCATGCATCCCCGGCATCGCTGCCAATTGGTTTACCCTTGGGCGCCTTGTCGCGACACCGGCACGAGGTTCCGTCTTTTCATCATCATCACTCTCCAATACTGTCATTTATCCCTCCACCGCCAGAACAAAAAACACTCTCTTTCGACTGCGTTTTGCACTCTTTAGTTCTATCTCGATATCTTTTTTTGCGGCACGGGCACGGTGGTGCATTGTCGATCCTCTTAAAAAAGACCCGACGACGCCACAATGCATTCTACCGGCGCTCTAGCATTACTTTCACTGGCATTCGCTCCTTTGGCGAGCTCCCAAGCTGACACACAAGCTACGCTGCAGGTCGCCGCTAGAGAAAACGGCCTCGCATTCTCTCCTCCTCACTATCCGTCACCATGGATGGACCCCGAAGCCCCGGGTTGGGAAAACGCCTACGCCAGAGCCAAGGATTTTGTCTCGCAATTGACGCTCACTGAGAAGGTCAACTTGACCACCGGTGTTGGGTGAGTATCCCGCCATTGAAGCCCATGCTTCAATGCACAATATCTTGGGCATGGTTCTAACTCTCTACTCTAGGTGGATGTCAGAACGATGTGTCGGCAACGCTGGCTCTATCCCTCGCCTCGGCATGCGCGGACTGTGCATGCAAGATGGCCCTCTGGGCCTCCGACTCTCAGACTACAACAGCGCCTTTCCCGGTGGCATCACTGCTGGTGCTTCATGGAGCCGTACGCTCTGGCACGAGCGCGGTCTCCTGATGGGCACCGAGGCCAATGAGAAGGGAGTCGACGTTCTCCTCGGTCCCGTCGCTGGCCCGCTTGGTCGCGCCCCTACTGGCGGCCGGAACTGGGAGGGCTTCACTGTTGACCCCTACATGGCTGGCATCGCCCTGTCTGAGACTTCCATGGGTATCCAGGAGGGCGGCGTGATTGCTACCGCGAAGCATTACGTTGGCAACGAGCAAGGTAGGCCAGCAACACGATTGTCGATTTTACGCGACTTCTAAGGCTAACGGCATCCAGAACACTTCCGACAGGCCCCCGAGGCCGTGGGTTATGGTTACAACATCACCGAGTCTATGTCGTCCAACATCGATGACAAGACCCTCCACGAGCTCTATGTATGGCCATTTGCCGACGCTGTTCGCGCTGGCGTGGGTGCCATCATGTGCGCCTACCAGCAGGTCAACAACTCGTACTCGTGCCAAAACTCCAAGATCATCAACGGTATCCTCAAGGACGAGCTTGGCTTCCAGGGTTTCGTCATGAGCGACTGGCAGGCTCAACATGCCGGTGCCGCCACTGCTGCTGCCGGCCTCGACATGACCATGCCCGGCGACACCACCTTCAACTCCGGTCTCAGCTTCTGGGGAGCCAACCTGACCCTGGCTGTCATCAACGGTACTGTTCCCGAATGGAGAATCGACGACATGGCTATGCGAATCATGGCCTCCTTTTTCAAGGTTGGCCGAACTGTTGAGAGTATGCCCGACATCAACTTCTCATCATGGTCTCGCGATACCTTTGGCTACGTTCAGATTGCCGCCAAAGAGAACTGGGAGCAGATAAACTACGGAGTTGACGTCCGCCACGACCACGGCAAACACATTCGTGAAGCTGCCGCCAAGGGCAGTGTCCTACTCAAGAACACCGGGTCGTTGCCACTGAACAAGCCCAAGTTTGTCGCCGTCATTGGCGAGGATGCTGGAGGCAACCCTGCCGGCCCCAACGGGTGCGGCGACCGCGGATGTGACAACGGAACTCTTGCCATGGCTTGGGGCTCGGGAACTTCCCAGTTCTCCTACCTGGTCACCCCGGACCAAGCTCTCCAGGCTCAAGCCCTTGAAGACGGCACTCGATACGAAAGCATCCTCAACAATAACCAGTGGGCACAGGTTAGCCAGGTTATTGCCCAGCCCAATGTCACCGCTATTGTCTTCGCCAATGCCAACTCCGGCGAGGGATACATCAATGTCGATGGGAACGAGGGCGACCGCAAGAACCTGACTCTCTGGAAGGAAGGCGACGACCTCATCAAGAATGTCTCCTCCATCTGCCCTAACACCATCGTTGTGCTTCACACAGTCGGCCCAGTCCTTCTGACCGAGTGGTATGACAACCCCAACATCACTGCCATCGTCTGGGCTGGTCTCCCTGGCCAGGAATCCGGCAACTCGATTGCCGACATTCTCTACGGCAAGACGAGTCCCGGCCGATCGCCCTTCACCTGGGGTCGCACCCTCAAGAGCTACGGCACCGATGTCCTGTACGAGCCCAACAATGGCGAGGGTGCTCCCCAGCACGAATTTTCTGAGGGTGTTTTCATCGACTACCGCCACTTCGACCGCAACTCTCCCAGCACCGATCGTACAGCCGCCTCCAACGACTCCGCTGCGCCCCTCTATGAGTTTGGCTTTGGTCTTTCCTGGAGCACCTTTGAGTACTCTAGCCTTCAGATTCAACCTCACATTGACACCACCTACGAACCCACCTCTGGTGACACGATTGCCGCTCCCGAGCTGGGCAACTTCAGCACCGACCTGTCCGACTACACTTTCCCGTCCAACATCCGATACATTTACCAGTTCATCTACCCCTGGCTCAACACCTCATCCTCTGGCAAGGAGGCCTCGGCCGATCCCCACTATGGCCAGACCGCCGAAGAGTTCCTTCCCCCCAACGCCGTTGATGGCTCTCCCCAGCCCAAGAACCCGGCCGGTGGTGCGCCCGGTGGCAATTCTCAGCTTTGGGATGTCCTCTACACCGTCTCCGCAACTATCACCAACACTGGTAACGCTACGTCTGACGAGATTCCCCAACTTTATATCAGCCTTGGTGGCGACAACGAGCCCATCCGTGTTCTGCGCGGCTTTGAGCGCATAGAGGGCATCGCAGCTGGCCAGAGCGTCATCTTCACTGCCGACATCACACGCCGTGACCTAAGCAACTGGGATGTTACATCACAGAACTGGGTCGTCACGGAGTATGAGAAGACGGTGTACGTTGGTAGCAGTTCAAGGAACCTACCACTCAGCGCTGTCTTGGAGCAGAGCTACAGCACATGATGCGGGTAAATGAGGCCTCCCCTACCTGATGAAGGGGGCACTGCGACAAAAAGAAAGAGGAAGATGATAGGGTTTGGATGACGGACTTAAAGAGACTTCTCGTATATACTTATGAATGCATACGAATATTCCCAATGAATGACCTGTTCCCGGATCAATCCCAGGTCCCGTTACTGACTACATGGCATATTAGCTCAAGTATCAACACCTGAACGCAAGAACGCAACGGCAGAGAACGCACCTAAGCGCTTCGGTCACGCACAGCTGGCACTGCGCTGATCTCTCGCTTACTCGCCGGCTACTACACTGTGTCCAAAGACCCTGTCAACTGACTTCAGTATCGTTGCGGACGATACCACCTCGGGTGTCCCATCAACCGGGTAGGGGCATCCGTTTGTTGAGCCTCTGGTAACGTCACAAACTTCGTTCACCAATCGCGCCCATAATTATTCGGTCGAATACCCCCATTCCGTTACCCTTCGCGAAAGTAGCCCATTCTGGTCATCCAGTTCACAGGATATCCTTGAACAGAACTGGTCACCTACCACCCTATTGAGACCACATGCAGATGACAGATGAACTTCCACTATTACTGTTACCCCCAAACTAGAGAAAATAGGCGAAACTCACATGATGATCATACGATTTCGCTTACAGCTCGGATTCCTTGGCCGTTCTCCATCTTCGTCAAACCTCGCAAGGGGGGGAAAAGTCCACCCAGTTCTTCACCGACAAAGCCCGCCTCTCGCAGCCGAAATTGGCCGTCGAATGAGTCAATGAAGTGATAGTGAGCGAAGTGTTTATAAATGCAGCTCCCCCATCGGTTTCCAGTGGTCGGTCAGCTCGGGTACGCTGCGTCTGGAGGCCCTCCCCTGGCGTCTTGGTGGGAGGGTGAGGGTGTGTTTGGAGAGGTAAGACGCTCTGTTTTATGTATGCAGCCTTCTTGGTATCAACTAACCCGGCTTTGTACTAGGACCATGGGGAGAAACCCGGACTGTTGTTGTCAGTGCCGGTGCTGCGCTTTGCCCATCAGCCAGCTGCCTCGTTCTCGGCTGTTGGGTCACGAGGAGCGATAGCTGTGCTGTTTCGCCTCGAAGAAAGCCTTGAGGGAGCCTCATGGTCAACCCAGCGGACAAAGGCCGCGTGGAGGTGTATGTTTGTGTCGTCAGGTTCTGCTCATGGGAGGGAGCCCATGAATTTGTTGGGGCACTGTCTGCGTCGTCATGTTGGTGCCTTCCGCGTCCTGATCGAATAGACGGTCTATATACAGACACACCATCCAATCAAGACACATTGACCGATCGATTCAAGAACGAATACCGATGCCGGCGAGCCTGGACGTGTTGGGACGATTATGGTGCAACCGACAACAGGACGAGGTGGTCGGAGTCACTGTCGGCTGGGACAAAGTGGGACAACGGAAGCTACAGCATGAGGATGGAACGCGAGGGAATGCGAGGGCACTACAGGAGGGATGGCCATACCCGAGACGCGACGGTAACGTGGCATGGGATCTGGTCATGAGGCTCAAGGTTGCATATCCACCTAGACAATAGCTCCTCAATGAACTTTACTTGCAACGAACTGGCATATTCTACTACTCATAATTCCATCGCTCGTGAAGTGTCAGATTCTCCATGGTATATCGCGCCTGTGGATTTAACACGTTAGAAATATGATGCTTGCAACTCGGATTCGGTGAAAGTAGGGACTTTGAATGGATGCTCGATAATATACCGCCTCCCTTACCATATGCAACAAATACGCGAAGGTGATGGTAACCACATCCCTGACTATCTGCGCGCACTTACCATGGGTTGGCTCACGATCGATCGCTGAACATGCACCCCAGACCCATACCACGATGTAGAGAGCTGCATTGTGTTCGACGAAACCGTTGTACATTCCACAGAGGCTAAGCCGGCATGGCACAGTTGAACAAGATGGGTGTCTCACATAGCCATTTTGAGGCCTCATGCGGAGGGGTATTACAAAATTTACGCCCAACGGGTTCCCTCGAGGCCTGCCAGAAGACCCATGTACCGGGAACAACCTAACCGCTGAAACTTTAACACGCTGTCAATCTCAATGGGGAGTGGGGGTTCTAGGCGAGTACTTGAGGTGGACCACATTCAGAACTTGGCCTCCCAGATCTCCGTTGCTGACAATGATGAAACTATACTATGCAGCCCCGAGTTTATTTCTCACGAGATGGCTGCTAACTTTGCCAAGAATGAATGCTGAATCACATAAAGTAGAGTTCATCAACTGGAGGAATAACAACGCATGGACTAGCAAGAAGCCTTGTGATTGTGTGGCGGCCTGGTTGTGGAACTGGAAATATACCGAGACACTGTCGGACATGTAACCAGGGTCTGAGGTACATTGGTCGCGTGTCCTCAGTGACTTAGAACTTTGAGCCGAACCTCAGGGTTCTATTGGATCAATGGATGGGCAGTCTCAGGGACTTGGACTTGAAGTCTTAGGGACTCGGACTTGAAGTCTCAAAGACTCGGACTCGAAGTGAACCACGACCGTTTTAGAGAACCCATATTGGCTATCCATAAAAGTTGATTCAGTGGAACAACAAGGGACTGCGAGGAAGTTTACATCTTTTGGCTCCATACCACCTCCCGAACATCACAGTATAATCTGCAAGGAGTCTCATTATCAAGGCAGAATGGTATCTTCAGCCAATGATATCGAATATTTCCATCCGCATCAAGATCACGATATCGGAGGTAACAACGGCCGACGTGTTTCGGTGTGTTCCCTGACATGCACACACATGCTCTGCTCAGGCGCCCTCGCAGCCGGTATCCGAAAGCAGTAACGAACCGCTGCCGGTGTCCGATCGACAGTGAGTCAAAGGCATATTGGGCACGAAAGTGAGGCTTCTAACGATAGTTTGGGGTGCAGCGCGTCACCAAATGGTCGCGATGCCATTGCGTGTGTGACAACTTGCAACGAGCCAGAGTAAGCCGTGCCACGAACCTCGGGTCCGCAGCTGTGCAAGGGCCAGACTTTTGTCACAAGGACAGAAAGTGAGAGTGAATCACAGCTACTCTATGATGATGTGTACTACTGATGGGCTGCCGGCGTTGAGAACGGGTTTGAACTCTGAACTATAAGTACGGTCTTAGCTATCCTTCATATCCCTTCCTTCCTCAGCACTGTATCGAGTCTTGTAAGCCACTCCAACCAGCCTGAGTTCCTGTTTCTACCTTTGCTGCGCTTTAGTTTTGGTTTGAGAGAGGCAACCTCTGCCTTTCCCTTTTCACTTCCCTGCTGGCCCTTTTTGGAGACACAGGCTACAGAGGACCACCTGACCTGTGCGATATTGCCAGCTGGTATCCTCTCACAATGCCCTTCTTCAGCAGCAGAAGCAACTCAAGGTTGTCCCATCAGAAATGCGGTAAACCCGACTGTTGTTCAGTCGTTTACTGCAAGGACGGTCGCACGTCTTTGTGGTGCAAAAGACGTGAGTTGGCTACCTTGGCCCAGCAATGGACATTAAACTGACAGGACAAAGATTCGTGCCGCCTTGGACCTGCTCTCTGTAGGGAAAAGAAGAAAAAGAGCAGGGACTATTGTCGCCGGCGTAAGTCCATCTGCCTTCACCCCTTCCCACCGACATTTCCTAACCAAAACTAGACAGGACATGTGATGCCCAGGGATGCAGCGTGGAGCGAAACTGCAAGCACACAGTTTCTTGGTGTTGCCCAGAACGTCAGTCCCCCTTTCTCAGCTGAATATAAGCCATAGGAAGTCGTTCTAATTACTGACATCGTGAGCAGACGCCTGCCGCTTCGACAGTCCACCTGGGAAACGGGCCTGTGCAAAGAAGCCTGCAGCGGGTTCATCCTACTGCAGTGACCACGTGCAACAGTCGACGTGCGCATGGGAACGTTGCAGGCTGGAAAAGTTTCCGGGCAGTCAATTCTGTTTGACACACAAGTGCGTCGTGTGCTCGAGAGGATGTTATCCCGGCCGTGATACTGGGCAGTGCTCCCAGCACCAACCCTGTGCAGCCCCTAAGTGCACCAACTGCTGCGCTGTTGGGAGCGATGGCGAGCCTCAGATGTGCTGTCCCAAGCACCACATCTGCTCAGCTCCTGGGAGAAAATGCCAGGAAGTTGTGACCAAGGCCCAGACATGCTGTCAGCGGCATCGCTGCGGTATCAAGGGGTGTAAGAGAAGCCGGGATCAGTACCGCGGCCAAAGCAATCAGTGGTGTCGGGACCGTAAGTCAACTTTACTCACCAAACACATCCTGTATACCAGCTAACTAGATAAGATGCTTGCACGAAGGGAAACTGCTTAGGACGCATAGCAAGCCCGGGCGTTCCGTTGTCTCGAAACTGTGTCGACCACACATGCCGACACGCGGATTGCTTCGGGCAGGCCATTGATGCCCGCGGACTGTGTCAACAGCACTGCTGCAGAGCTCTCAGCTGCAGCACCCAAACTGCGATGGGGAACGCTTATTGCGGGAACCACAAGTGCCAGGACGCAGACTGCAAGCTGCCTGCTAAGATGCTGGGCGGGTACTGCATGCAGCACGCTTGCGTGATTGAAGATTGCGGGGATGAGAGAGCTAAATCTCACCGCAACCTGTGCGTGGAGCACGTCTACCGCGCGGGAGGCGATGATGAGTTTACTCGCAGCATCCAGGAACGCAATCTCTTGGAAGCGCAGCGGATGGCCGACGAGCAAGAACGGCTAGCGGAACAGCAGAGGATCGGGGACGAGCGAGAGGAGCGAGAGTTGCTTGCAAAATACGCGAGTGCGAAGGAGCAGAAGCAACGAGACGCGGCCGCCCGACAGCATCGACAACAACAACAACGCCAATGGCGAGCTGTCCCAAGACCTCAAGCCCGGAACGATAGAGTCCGGGAAGAGGCAGAGCAAAGGGCGCGGCTCTACCAGCGTTTGCCAACTCGGGGAGTGCGAGGCTGGTGAGACAATCGCAGGTGTTCGCCCCAGATCGACAGCACGAGACCCTCGTCCTTCGAGGTTCTCGACTGCGCCCTCGACTCATTTCGTTCTCTGAAGAACATAAACATACCCGCCGCCATGTGCACCTCTGAAGCGCATGTTTGACACCAACTCCATTCATCATTCTCAGATGCTTTGCCCAACGACAGAGACACTGTTCCGAGCAGTTTGGATTGTGGACATATACAAGGAAGTAAATATTTTAGAACATTGCCATTCGCACACATACATATGACTACTTGCACACAGATACAAATATGTCTAGCTACGCCTCAGCCTTCTTTTCATATCTGGCCTAGGCGTACAATTAGAAGTACGCTCCTGGGTTGCAGGCCTACATTTGTTACTTATTTAATCACATAAGAGTCTTGATGGAGAGGGGTACATACTTGGAATCAGTCTTACCAAACTTACTCTACTAAATACTACATCGTGGAAAATATGTTTAATTCTCGAAGTATTGTGGGATAACTTGTGTGTGCTCTGAGTAGAGGCGGGAGAAGTGTGAAAAAGGCAAATGACGAAATTGGCTTTGATCCAGTAGCCCACCGGGTGCTCCAAGCGCCTTGGACAACCTTTGTGTCTACAAAGATCGATACTTTACATAGGCAAATGAACATGTTCTGAACCAAAGCTTACTTCCAATTTGAACAATTAATCCTTGCCCATTTCCCCTCGTTGCATCTTTTCCTGCGCGCGTAAATATTACACAAAAAATACACAGTAGGCGAGAGGCGGGGAGTCTTCTTCGGCTACGCCCAAATTCTTTCAACTCTCTGCGCGAGAAATATTTTTAATGTTTGGAACGTTTCATCGCTTCTCTGAGCTTCCTTTGGAACTCAGGGAAGAGATCTGGAAGCTCACAATTCGTCCTGATCGACCGGGAGTTCATGCCTTCAGCATCTACAGCAGTAAGGAAGACGAAGATGCCATCGACGAAATGAACGATGCCAGACTACCCGCCGCATATTCACCCGATCTTCGCCTAGCAGCTCCGCAACTGGCGCTCCGGTCTGTCGACAATCCTTCAAGCAAACGCAACGACACAACGGCCTCGTGGACTGTAAACAACCCATCAACATACCTTATCGACGGAGGCCTCTGGACGGCTTGTAAAGAATCGCGGTTCATTATGGAGCGCCACTTCTGTACTAAAAAATGGGATGCGATTCGGAAACATTCCTTTCAGAGCTTCAGAGATGCCCAACGTCAGGAGTCTGTGCCGGCAATGGGATGTTTCCACGAGAAGGATGCCAGCGACCACTACTTTACAGTTTTCCCAAATAAAGATCTTTTCTATCTCCAACCATACAACCTCAACACGCTTGACTGGGGAAGGATTTCCCACGACATATCTATTGCTTCAATGTGGAATGGTTTCGGGGGCCTAAAGCATGTCGCCCTGGAATTTAACCCAAATTGGGCTCTGGAGCTGGAAAAAGATCGACCCTTTTTTATCGAGTTGGAATTCATGACCAATCTCACTGACGCGGCTATTGATGGAACAGCGTGGGGAGGATTAGATACGCTTTGGTTCATCGACTTCGGGATGAAACGAAAAGCACATGTCCCTACAAAAGCGGAAACTGAGAGACCGCCTCGCAAAGTCTTCTATCAGAACAAGTGTCGCTTTGTAGAAGTTTATACAGGCGCACCATTTGATCATCAATGGGAGCAGTATTATAAGGCTGGAGGAGATGAGAATATTTCGAGTCGTAGATTTATCCAGGAGCTTGAATACGCCATTGAGGACGGACTTGATGACCGTCAGGCCGAACACTTTACTCCGACTGCGAAAATTGGGATCCTAGGCTGCGAGTTCTGACAAAACCTCAATAACACGCACAAGGCAGCATCTTTAATAGAGTCATACATTTTATACGATTTGATCTGAGCGTTTATTCTTAACATTTCTTTGTCCTTATTTTTATTTTATTTATTTTGCTTCATAAACCAAGATATGCGGATATGTGGCCTGTGAGCGCAATTTTTGGGTGACAAAGGAGAAATGCGGCGTAGAAAATAAACGAGGTCACGTAATAAAGCTGTATGGACAGCAATGCTCTCAATTAACTAGGGCATCTATCGATGTCCTGACTTTTTGATGGCTGGGTAATATAAACAGAGTGTTTGTCGACAAAGTCCACAGCAGTTTTCAAGGCATTTCTATATTTCGATTGCGTCATCATCGTGAGGAGTGAACGGCCGGTAGAACGGGAGAATCGGCCATTCTGGCTGCTCGTATGGCGCCGAGAAAGTGTGAGTTCCAGAGCCGACATGAACAGTTTCAGTGCTCGCCGGAAGTTTGATCGCCGCGACCGAGTTCAGCGGGATCTTGACCGTCATGGTGAATAGCTCTCCTTCAATCGCCCAAGAGACTTCAATCATGCCGTACGGCGACAGGTGCTTCGCCTTCACGGATGTCACTGATCCCCCAGGGATGGGTGCGATCTGTATCTTCTTCCAACCGGGTCCGAGGGATGTGATTCCTGCCATCACGCTATGCATCCAATCCGCCACAGCCCCCAAGGCGTAGTGGTTGAAGGACGTCATCTCACCTGGGTTGACGGAACCATCGGGCAGCATGCTGTCCCACCTCTCCCAGATAGTCGTCGCTCCCATCTGCACAGGGTACAGCCAGGATGGATTTCTTCGGTGTTCAAGCATGCGGTTGAAGATTTGCGTCCTGCCAGCCTTCGACAAGGCGGGCCCCAAGATGGCACTTCCCACAAATCCGGAAGCGATCTTGAAACGAGACTCGGATCGGATAATCTCCTCTAATCGAGCAGCTGCGACTTCGACCTGCTCTTCTGTTTTGAGAAAGTCGAAATGGATGGCAAGGGCGATTGCCGTCTGTGAGTCATTGACTACTCGACCTCGCCGGGTAATATACTCGTCGGTGAATGCCTCAAGAAGCTCATTGAAGTTATTCAAGTACTTCTTTGCGCCCTCTTCGTCTCCAACCACTGAGGAAATCTTGGCCATTAATCTCGTGATGTGCACGAGGAAGGCGTTGGCCACGAAAACCGAGTCAGCTCGGCCCAAGCCAGGCTCTGAAGGTGGCGCCGATGGATCGAGCCAGTCGCCAAGTTGTTGCACGCTCGTCGTATCCCAGAGCTTCCTTTCGTTCCTGGGGATTCCTTGTTCAATCCAAGCCCGCATTCCTTCAATTTGGGCCTCCAGGACTTTCTTATCACCAGATGCTTGATACAAGTCCCAAGGAACCAGTACCACCGCATCACCCCACACGGCAGTGGCTGGTCTGAAGGGGAAGTCAGGGAAGACGTCAGGGGTGAACAAATTGGGAATGCCAGTTTTGTTTTGCTTCTGCTCTGAGTCTACATCACTCAGCCAGTTCTTCAAAACTCCAACAGTATCGTACAGGAAGCTTCCTGTTTTGGAGAAGACAGCAATATCTCCAGTCCACCCGAGTCTCTCATCTCGCTGTGGGCAATCTGTCGGGACACCGACGAAATTGCCACGCATACTCCACACAATGTTCTTGTGTAGCTTCGAGATTAATGGGTGGGAGCAGTCAAACCAACCTGTCCTTTCCATGTCTGAGTGAACAACAACTGCCGTGATGGACAACAGGTCAGCCATCGCCAACCCGGTGATCTCGGCATATCGAAACCCGTGGAAAGTAAACTTGGGTTCCCATTCAATTGAGTCGCTTCCGGAGAGGATTATAGAGTCCTGGGCCTTGGCGTTCCTCAAAGGGCGGGTGTCAACATGTTCTTTATCCTTTTGCAAGACTTCGCCATGCTGAATCACCACCTTCTGCCCCGAAGTGCCAGCAGCGATTCGGATCTTGACCCAGCCGACGAGATTTTGTCCAAAGTCAACAATGATAGACTTGGACTTGGACTCCCGTGTTTCTAATGGCTGCTGGAATTGTGTTCGTCGGATGGGCGGGCCACTGGGGGCGACCAGGCGTTCTCTGCGGTCGAGCGTCGCAGTCTTGACCTGGCGCCAGTTGGAGTCATCGAAATCCGGTAGCAGCCAGCTTGGCTCATCTATCCGGGCATCGAATTCTTCTCCATCGTAGATTCCTGACGAAAGAAGTGGGCCAAATTCCTCTTTCCAGGACTTGTCGGTATTGATCACAACAGGTTCTCCATCTGAGGGTGTCAGGAATAGAGACGCCTGCAACCCCAATGTTTTGCCCCAAATGTTTTCATTCCCTCCTGCAAATCCCAGTCGTCCACAATACCACCCCTCGCCTACGTATGCCGCGATGGTGTTTTTGCCCGAGCGGAGGAGGCTCGTCACGTCGAAAGTCTGAAAGGGCAATTGGAATTTGTAGTTTGTCCAACCTGGTGTCAGCACATGGTCGCCAACTCTTTGGCCATTGATATGGCATTCGTAGAGTCCATGCGCTGTGATGTATAGTCGGGCCTTGGCCAGGCTGTTGACGTCTGCTACCTCAAAGTCGCGACGGAAGCGGATAGGACGATGGGGTTTTCCCTTCTCGCCATCTAAACCAGATTCGATGACGTCGCAGGACCAAGTGGATTGGTCAATTCCGGCTTCAACTGCTGTCCAAAATGACCATTCTGAAACGGAGCCGTCTGTGCCAGTCACCCTAACCCGAAGCCTCGCTGACTCGCGTTCCTGAAGAGGATCTGTTGGCCAAGGGGCAAGCACAGAGTCTGATGAGTTGGCATGGAATGATTGAATGTCTTTCAAGCTATCTCGCTGGATCTCAATGTCGTAGGAAGCTTGCTGCCAGTTTTGGACGTCCCCGCCAGACACCCATGACAATCGAGGGCTGCGCTCATCAATTCCCAAGGCTTCTCGGTGGTGCTCGAGCCGCACTTTGTCCACGGTGAGTGACATGGTTGTGGAATCGGTAATGTGGGAGGGTGTAAGGACTGTTGATGTCAACTCAACCAAGCCTCAGTGTGGAGAGTCTGGGAGATGGCTCGGCGGCTGGTGGTCAGGGCCCTGGGCTTTCTGGCGAGTTGACTTGAGAGCAATCTCAAAATCAAACCTCAAGCGCTCTTAGATATAAACTAAATCTCGGTGTAAATAATACCGAAAACATCACCAATCCTCGCTCTTTCGGTAGGATGATTCTCTCATCCTTCCCGGATGTCGAACACGGGAATTGGTCCCGTCTGTGGGGCCGAAATGCTGCGGAGCCGGAGCCCAGGTACTCGCCAATTATGGATAAGGGCATGATAGCTGCTAGGCCCGAACAGGGCTAGGCTGTCCCGGAAAACCCGGGCTCGGCTGGTAACATCGGGTTACCCCGATCTTATGGCACGGACTGCGACGGTTTGAGATGTTCTACAGGTCTCGAGTTTTGGAGTTCCTTAGCGGTTTCAAATCCACATGTTTGATTTACTAAAAATGCGAAACTTGAGGCACAGGTGTGGAAAGGCGGCGTTTCGATTGCAGAATGGAACACACTCGCGAATGACGGAGCTGCTTCCGGACGGTTTTCTACGACTAGTTAGGTGTCAATAGGCGTATCACGCGAAGGTACTATCGTGGAATTGATGCAACACATTAGGGACAGGAGATGCGGTGCTGAAAACATTGTAAATATTCAGGTAATATTATTTACTAATTGAAGCTCGAAGTTTTAGCGATGCGAAGCTGTCGTCGATCGCCACTTTTTGTTGATGTAAGTTAAACCCCATGTGGATCGGACTTTTGGTAAGTGCTTACTTGCCGGGTGACTCCAACGCCTCTCTTCGGTCTGTGCCAGGTGTCGCGTGTTTTATACTTAAGCAGGAGACGACCTGCCTATAATAGCTAGTTGAGTAATTTTTGTCATTAATTTCGATACAATAAACCCATGGAATACCAAGCAACGCCAACGTCTGGGAGTTTGCTACCTCCAGACAGCGCCTCATCCGTCGCAGAGATGGCCGCTCTCAATGCGCACGCTTTTGGCGCCAAAGTGCCCGCGATTTTATCATCCGCGAGCAGGCAGATATTCAAGGAGCGGGGATGGAAGGATCGCCCATTTGTTGACATCAAGATGGTGCGATCCCGTGCAACTGAGCCCCCAACAATAGCAGCCATTGCAACAGTTTTGCGGTCGTCGCTGAGAGACCAGGATGAATTTCACATTGCCTGGACTGCGTTTTACGAGGTCGTTATCAAACTTCCCTCGGAGGCAATCCAGTTCTACCGCCCTGCTCTGGAGGCACTCTCTGCTACGGAATCAAGTGACACTAGCACGGTAGCCTCGCACTCTGTCGCAGCCACCTCATTGAGAAAGGAAAGCAAGGATCTACTACGATATTTAGACAACCCCGAGGCCGTATGGGTTCCAACGCACAAGAGCGACTACATCGGCGAGCTCAGCCTGCAGCAGCGCGTTACAACGGCAGAGCAGATGCGGCCGCACGTCACGGAGCTTCTCGGGTGGCTAGCGGATGGGAACTGGCCTCCGTTCAGTGGCTGCCGGAAGCAGCTGGCCCGGTTCCCGGAGGTTACGGTGGAGCCGATTCGGGAGCTGATGGAGAAGGAACGGGGCGACGGCGGATGGCTGTTGAACCTGTTGGAGTTTGTGGGGGACTGTGTACCGGTCGGGCCGCTTTGGGAGCCTCTTAGACCGGTAGTGCAGGCGATTTCAGATGATCGTAACGGGGATGAAGATGACTGGGAGATTTCGGATTGTGCGCGACTGTGGTTGGCAAGATTGGATGAGTGGGAGGAGAAGAATAAGGTGGTGTGAAGTGTCTAGACTTGGCGACTGCAGCATTGTTAGCTATTATGACAGTGTATTCGCCGCCGTCTTGTCACAGTCGTGTCACCACTTTGGGCTGTGTGGCTGTGTGATTCAATATGGTCAATATGGCGCTTAGCCGTCCGGAGCAAGGCCACCAACGAGGGCGGTAACACCAGGCTGTCTGTTGGTTCGGACCTGCGTGAGAACACCTTCAATCTAGTGATTGATTGATTTGCCGCAGGCCACTTGTTAGTCGAGAGGTTGTGCCGAGTAACCGGGGTGGTTGATTGTGATGGCCTCAATATCGGCAAGGCGATAGCGGGGAAGAAGCCAAGGAACTCACAGCAGCAAGATCGACTCGTATGGCTGGGAGATGAAGAAATGCGCTCACTTTAGCAGACGGTCAGCCCATCAGTCCAATATATCTTTCCACTCCGGTCTATTCTTGTCTCATCGCCATCATGGCGCCGGGGTGCATCTGCTGCGAGTGCGCGCTTACAGCACTGCTTCATTGGTGCCATGGGTTTCGCTGCGGGTCGCGGGCTGCAACTAGCATCACGACGCAGCCGGCCAGCGGCATCCCTCATGGCCGAATAAGCGGTCGGCTGAGCCGTATCCGGCCCTGGCCCTCGGATGCGCGGCACTCAATTGGCCCGGCGTCGCATTAGAGACCCGTGAGACTGGTCGTGTGTGAGGAGTGATTGGGAAGTGTGCGATCGCCGCTTTTCTGCGACAGGAATGGTCACTGTGACGAGCACCCCTGCATGGGCTTGGCCGTGGCTTCACTATTTGACGGGCCCCGGCCTCACCACAGAACGAGGGGAATCCTTTTCTTGCGCGCCTCCGCTGGATATTTGGCCGTCGTTCTCTTCTTCTGTTCACTCGCAGGCGAGATTTTACTATTGCTGGTCAATCATTTCCTCCTACAGAAACACACTCTCTCAACCCACCGGTTCAAACCTCCCCAACAACGACGACACATCCCAGTCATTACTCCACCACGCTGCCTGCAGACCAAATACACCCCAAGTACTAAACGTACCCGACACCATGGGCAGCAACCTCTCGACGCCTGTCCAGTTCGACACCTCGGGCGCCGTCTTCAGCCCCGAGGATCGAGCATCCGGCCTCAAGCTCATCATCTTCTGGGTGTCCACCCTTTACGCCTGCGCCATGATCTTTAGCACATGCGCCCTCGTCGACCGATGGAAGGGGCCCTACGACCGAATCCGCACTGGTGCAGGGTCGGTCATGGCGGCGTTATTGTTGTCAACAGCTTGGCCAGTGGTGATGGCATACCTGCTTATGGCCGGTTAAAGCAGCCATCCAGGGCGACGATGGGAGACGGAGGATGGGCGCGGGAAAGACAGGACGGAGCGCTTCATAGGTTAACACATGAATGAAAGGCAAATTGCGGTTGCGGTTATGTTGATTGTATACTACGGAGTACGAAAGAAACGGTTGGAGGCGCAGATGGGCCCGTCTCATCGACATTGACGACGCGAGCCACCTCAGCCGTGCTGGGACGAAAGGCCATTGCCGGGTTTGTTAGCGACACGGGCGTTCAATGCGCTCAATATTTCTATCTAATACAAGAAATTTTACAAGACTCCGTGTGCCATCTTTCTATGGTTATCATGCCTGTAGGATCAACAATACTTCAGATCTAACAAAGTACTCAATTTCCGTAGAACTCAACCCACAATGCCACATGGTCCCCGCTTCTGCAATGCTATTGTAAGCCATCCATCTCCACGCCAATCTCCATACGTGCAACGAATGCGGAATCAATACCTTACATCGGTATCAACTGGATTAAGTAGTTGAGTCGCTTTCATCCCCACCATGGTCAGCCCACCAATGTGTTGCGCCGGCTCCTATCCGAACGGGTATCCTTTCTACCGATGATAGATTCAAGGGCCTGTGCCAGAGCCTTCGCATCGTACCTCCCACCCCTTCCTGCTTCGTCTTTCGGGCCGTAAAGCCTTGTCGCGTCAATCCCCAGTTGCCCAAACCGTTGCTTGTCCACCTTTGGCGAGTTTGGCCCCTCGATGTAAATCACATGTGTGACATACTGGCAGTAGTCGCCCTCATCCGGCTTAGGGAGACCCCTTGAGTCGGCGCAGGCGTTGGAAATGGCAGCCACAAAGTCCAAGCCCGAGAATGGGTTGACCGATGGTCCGGTTTCGCGATCGGTCGTGCCGTTGAGTATCAGGATCTTGTTTCGGATCATGGGACTAGAGATAGCCTGACCTACGCCACGGAGGACAAGACTGGGTATAATGGACGTAAAGAGAGATCCGATGCAGTAAACTAAGCTGTTTGTGGAGTGAAGTGCGTCCAAGACTCGCGGGTTCGCAGGAATCTTGATCTCCTCGCCGTACGGATTGATGTACCATATCCGGTCAATCCTGGACGGGAGGTCTTCTTCCTGGTCCTTGGAAAAGACAATGGCAGGCCGCCTCAGTGCAGGCAACGTGCCGGGAAGGTTAGCATCTTCAACTTTGTCATGTTCCCACGTGTCGTGTCTCGTCGACACGGGACTGTGCATCCCAGCGCTGGTTCCCGGAACCGCAGCTGTGGGTGCGCTGGGGTGCGAGATGTCGTTCTGCCCAGTGATTACTGTGCCATCATTTAACCCAGCGGCGATATGAAGCGCAAAGTTGGTATTGAGCGCCGGCAAGACGGCGATACGGTCCGGAACTGAGCATATGGAGCTGAAGAGGTAGACGGCTGCCTCAAAGCTACCGGTGAAGAGCCTGGCGCCCGTGAGGAACAGGTTACCTATACTCGCCCCGGAGAAGTCAAATCGACTACTAGGTCTCATTCGTTTGACAACTTCGAGATTGAAACTGTTCAAGTACGAGCGAATAAGCTCCCGCTTTGGCGAAGAGATGTCGTCCCATAGTGGGTGTGAGGCTTCCAGGATCTCGAACCACTCCGCTCTCGCCTCAGCGTAGACTTTCGGCAGACGGTGATTGAAGAAATGCTTGATAGCCGCCGTCTCCTCGCTGCCATCATCGGGAATAAGGCGTACCAACCGCGATCTCACATCTCCAATACCTAGCTTGCCAGTCAGCCCAACTCGTGCAACTCTAGCGCATCAACGGGCATGGGTGGTACCTGGGCCTCCGAAAACACGGATCAACTCGCTGCTACTTCCGCCATTGTCCGAGATGGGAATCACGTAGCTGAGTTTGAAGTGATTGGCTTCCCGGACGCTCTCAAAGACATCTACGAGATTGTTTGCGGCGCTCCCGCCGGAAAAGACAACAATGCCGTTCAGGATACTGGGGCTGGGGACGGTGTGCTGGAGCGAACTCAGTCCCAGCGGCCCACTTCCCTTCGGTAGTTGGAGTCCATTCTGATGGGGTATATTCTGAGGCATTGAACACAAGTTCTATAAGTGCAATCCCTGTGTGACGAGGAATAAGGACGATCAATTAAAGCTGACATGTGTCCAAAGTCGCGATTGATGGTGAGTGTCTTATCCATGAAATTACCGGGGTTATGTTAGCCTCATTAGTCAACTCACTATGGATAGCTGCATCTCGCTCAAGAGGGGAATTCCTCGCCTGAACTGAACGCTGACGAGTTCTAAACCTCTCCAACATCTCACGATGCGATCTTCCCTGTGGTACATCCAAGACTACCGCCCAATTCATCCAAAACGCGTGCCGCAGGGAACAGCCGCTGGTCAAGTCTTTACGATTGGAAGTCCAATACGCGTACACGAAAAACCTCGGCAGATTCGGGTCCAAGCCGCTCTGGGAAAGTTCCCACTTACAAAGCAGCGTTGCTCCTCACTGACCGTGGAACCCGGTTTCCGGAACCACCAAATGCTCCCATCTTGGATACACCTCGGCTGGCGTGGGCCAATAAAGCAGGCTCAAATGATATAACGGGCCTCTTATATCAGTGAACGACATCATCACCACGCCATGGACAGTGCCGGGATGCAGCGGAGGGACATCTTAACCACTGTGGTCCGTCCCCGCTCGAAAAGAGTCTATCACATCAACCGTCTGTTCGTCCGTTGCCGAGTAGCCCCACGGTTTACGTCAGAAGCCCGACTTTCGAGGGGTTTGCCCTCCACGGAGTTCTATCCTACTTGTTCTTACAAATGAACCTCAACTCCCCAATCGCGCAACCCTTACTGCGAGGAATTCATACGATTGTAGACCTCAAATTTGGGCGATAAAAAGCTCGACAACAGACGACAACCACATTGGGTCATATATTCATCACTTTACTCGTTTTGCTTCAAGAGTCATTCATCGTCCACAATGGCCCAAACAATCCCAACCACTGTGAGGCAGTGGAATACCACCGACCAGGCTGGATTCGATTCCCTTAAAATTTCCGAGCAGCCCTTGGAAGAGCTCGGTGACACTCAGGTCTTGGTCAAGAGTAGGCTCCCCCACTATTCCATGGCAATTAGCTCAAGGCTCAGCTAACCGCTTCAACAGTCCAGGGCGCTTCTCTGAACGTGTGTAACCATGGTTATTCTTTGATGGCTTACTAACTGACTCGATAGTATCGCGATCTAATCATTGCAATGGGCCAATACCCAGGTGGAGTATCCCCCAATGTCGTTCCAGGCTCCGATGGCGCTGGCACCGTCTTGGCTGTCGGCAAGAATGTGAAGAGATTCAAGGCTGGCGATAAAGTCATTACCCTCTTCAATCAAGGTCACATTGGCGGTTCGCTGGACGCTGTGAGTGCGAAGACCGGCCTTGGAGGCTCCATCAACGGAACCCTTCGCTCTGCCGCAGCTTTCGATGAACAAGGCCTTGTGCGTATGCCCTCCAACTTGAGCTTCACTGAGGCATCAACCCTCACTTGCGCCGGCCTGACTGCCTGGAATGCCCTCTTCGGTCTAGTGGATAAGAAGCTCATGGCTGGTCAGTGGGTCCTGACCCAAGGCACTGGTGGAGTCAGCATCTTTGGTGTCCAGTTCGCCAAGGCAGCTGGAGCCAAGGTTATTGCGACGACCAGTTCAAACGAGAAGGCCAAGTTATTAGCGAAGCTCGGCGCGGATCACATCATCAACTACAATGAAACGCCGGAATGGGGTGACAAGGCCAAGGAGCTGACTGGTGGAGTTGGTGTCGACCATGTTATCGAAGTCGCAGGCCCAGCCTCGATGAGACAGAGTCTTGCCAGCGTCAAGATGGACGGCGTCATCACCATCATCGGGTTTGTCGGTGGCCAGACCAAGGATCAGCCAGGATTCCTCGAGAACCTGTCTCGACTTTGCACCACACGGGGCATTCTCGTCGGAAATCGTTGCATGATGGAAGATATGTGCCGCGCAATTGAGGCTAACCCTGAGACTCTTCGGCCCGTTGTTGACCCCAAGGTCTTCACCTTCGACCAGGTCAAGGAGGCGTACGAGTATCAGTGGTCGGGCAAGCACCAGGGCAAGGTCTGCATCGAGGTAAACTGAGCCCACGTCGCAGCGTCCTTTTTTAGAACAGGGCGGGATAGTCACCAGCGCATGTACACAAACAGAGAGGCCAATTGTTGCTAAAGCCTGATTCTATTCCAGGATTGTGAGGCGCCTCCCACGAAAGGCCTTGCTTTCTACTAGGATGGCTCGCCTTATGTGCATGATTGACGCTGTGTTAGCTCACTCTGGCGTGTACAACGCCCGCGTTCCTTATAGGACGGACGAGTAATCCCCCGCAAAAGCGCAAGCACGGATGCAGATCTTTGGCCTAATGATTGTGATTGAACGCTTAATTACATCTGCAGAATACATTTGTTTGTGCACTGGGCCAGCACTTGGCACACCTGCACGTTGTGAAACGGTTACCCTGACCGCCACCCCCTTCCTTCTCCTGGTCTTGGCAGCTCTATTTGACAGCCGCTCGCGATCCCAGATCGATCTAGATGAGGAGAACAGCAGCGGCGGCTAACAAGCCACTGACCATGTTGATACCGAACGAGGCACCGCTGCTTGGGATGCCAGTTGGGGTGCTGGCTGGGGGTGTTGTGCCGATGGGAGTGGTACCGTTGTTTCCGGGAGTAGGGATAATGCCGGCGGGAGTTGTCGCAGGCTGAACAAAGGTCTGAGTCTCCGTCTTGAGCGTCCCGATCTGGGTGTATGAGACTACGGCCTCGGCGGAGGACTCCTGGACAGGCGTCTCAACGGGGACAGCGGCAGATGTCTCGGCAGGAGGCTGCTCATAACCAGCGCCCGCGCTGGTTGCTTCGGTAAGGATAGTAGAAGCCCCTCTCTCTCCAGGAATAGTGATGGTGTTGGTGGAAGCATCGGTGCTGACGCCACCCTCGCCTTCGCAAGTCTCGCCAACGGGGCAACAGCCGTACTCGCCGCTGCTGCCAAGGGAGCAGGTTTGGGTAGCAGGGCAACCTCGATCGCCGCTGGGGCAGCAAGTCCACGTGAGGTCGATGCAGCCATCGCCACAGTCCTTTGCTCCCTGATCACTGCAAGGGACCTTGTAGAGCTCGCGGGCGTTGAAAGGGCTGTGCGCAGCGGCGAGGGCGCCAGTGGCGGAGAGAGTGAGAAGGATGAGCTTGTTCATGATGGACGAGTTGGAGAGTGTAGTGCTGGGGTCAACGGCGGGTTGTTGGGAAACTCGTGTATTTGTTCAAAGGCTGTTGAAGAAGATAGAGAGATGAGGATATGAAGACCAAAAGAACCACCTACGCAGAGTATTGTATTTATATCTGCAGCTCAGTTTCTCTATTTTGAGTACGCGGCCCCGTACAAAGGCAACGATTTGTGTGTTAGCAACATGCGCAATGAGGCTGGACAGCTGACAACAAACAGTACGTACGCGTGGTTAAACCATGCAAAGCCCGGATCTACCAGGACCAGGGCCTGATCTACTCCTCTGGGTGCCTTCATGCCGATCGCCATTGGTGGTCGGGCCGATCCTCTGGGGCCGTAACTGTCTCAGCATTCTGAGTGCCGCTGAAGCGTGGAAGCAGACGTCAGGAGAGAACGTCAGCTCAGGACGACGAAGGAGTTAAGCTTGACGGCTTCTTTACGTCGCATGGTTTCAGTCCCGTACATGTCTTGAAGGAACACACGTTGCCAGAAGGAGGGGGTTTTAGAAAGAGTGCTCAGATCCGGGAGTGAACAAGCATCTCTTTCTGTTGCGCCTAGATGAAACCTCTCAGTTTTTGTCTCTTTGACGTGGCAGCCCGTGTGTCACTCGATCTGGATCGCGGCACTTGCGTCAGTATTCCCGGTCATTCTCATACAGATGGAAATAGACCTCGCCGGCTCCCGATAAATCAGAAGCGTATTGCGTAGCATATTATTACCTTATTCCTTGCTAATAATGAGTACGTAGATTGCACTATTTTTACGTATGTCTTGTTTCGTTCTCCACTGGCTGCCCCGCGCAGGTCCAAGCTGAACCAAGTGCCGGCCAAGCCAAGCAAAGAGGCCTGAAGCAACACCATCCTTGTTCTCAATTGATCGACACCAGAGGCGTGTAACTTATGCTTCAATCTTGTAGCTGTCGGTTTTGCTTCTGAGGCCAACCTAATTAGGTCATGAGGAGCGCTGAAACATTGCGTCTGCCACTCAGCTTTGGTGATGCGGCGAATGCCCCAGCGTAGTGCGGTAGAACACTGTAGCCTGCCAACAAAGTCGACAATTGGAAGATGATCAGCCAAGCATCTTATACAGAAAGGAATCCCCGAGCTCTCAGCACGTAAATCGATTAATCAATCGATCTCTCATCTACTAAGCCCAATCCTTAATCGGCCGGGATTGAATGGCCAAGCGATTGCGCACACGCCAGCTTGCGTCTTTCCATGGCGATCAAGTTTAGCGATGCAGCCAGGGACAAGACTCGGTATCCACGTATTCCTTCGACTTCGAGCTGACGAGGCCTCCACCAACACTTCCGAACGCCTCTATGTAGGCGTGGCCACTTACACTATTGCAAAGAGGTAGAGGTTCATGGATTCGCGCGTCTTGAGGCTGCTTTAATGCAGCCCATTAATGCGGTACGTCGTATTCAACATGCACAGCCTTGAATTCTTACACAGCCACTTAAAGCGTAGCTGGGTCTGCTGCACAACCAACCAAATCGTACATGCAGAAAGCTGACCTTTCCCTTTTATTCCACGAAAAGATCTCCAGTGTTTTTTTGGAGGGAGTTCTGCTAGTATCTGTAAAACCTCATCAGGGTTAATGGATCGATAAGACTTCTATCATCCTCCCATGTTGAGCATCAAACTCGTTTTGGAAGCGCGCCTCGTTCAATTCAATTCTTTTTATTACTACTTCTCGAAATTTTTGCGCTAATAATGTGATCAAAACTAGCCTACGTACCTTTCAGCTGTTCCTGGCTCGTGGCCCTGGTAGTTCGTGTGAGCAATCAGCGAGTGAACCCATTTTTAAACCTGTTGCAAAATGAGAAGGGACTCACAGGCTTCGCTTAGGCACAAGGCTCTCAATGAAAGGTACTCCAATGGTATAAAACCTATCTTGCAATATTTTTAATGACTTTCAGCTCACAAAAGGTCTCGGGAATATGCTGGCAATTTATTAAATGCAATTGTTAAAATCACTCTAAGCGCAACCTAGATTTCGTAAATTTGACTCGATAGATCTTAGATGGCCTTGCTCGTATTTGTTGAGCCTGCAATGGTGATTAAATGAGTAGGCGGAGTGTTCTGTCTTCGAAGCGAGTCTCAGTCCTCACTCACAGATACCACTCTAGCTTTCCCCAACTGTGAAGCGTCATTGATCCAGGATTGTATTTTTAGACGATCTCGGTCTTCAATTCTTCTACTAGGGGATTCAACTAGTGTCTACCATTTAATATTTTCGTCTTCGTTCAGGTACTACAATTCCCCATGATTTTGAACTACTGCGGGGTAAGAATGAACCGCCTAGACTTAGTTGTGAGGAAATGCTCATGAAGCTGAGAGGTTTGAATTACGAACCATGTCGCCATTCTTTAACAAGCCAAGTCCAATTGGTTTGAACTCAAGTTCCTTTAATGTTTAGTCATCGTTGATAAAATCTTAATGCATTTTTTCAAGAGCATGGCTATTCACGCATGTGAATATCTGTCCAACTTAGACTTCAGTCTACCCAGCTTAGTAGTATTTAGTCAGAGAGACTGAAGAAAGAAAATGAACTGAACAAAATAATGATACTTATGATCAATAATAATAGACAGCTAGAAATACAAAGGCTTGATTTTATCCCAACAGTAACATCCTTTTTTGTCAGAACTTTCATCAAGGTTGCTATTGCGTTTTCTTTGACTTAGGTTTCTTTTAAAGTGGCCTTCCAACATCACATGCTCTTTGGATAAATCTCTAAGGTACAAATCTCCTGATGTGCGAGCCTTAGGCGAAGCCACTGCGAGACCTTTTGAAACTACCTCTCTCTAGTTAGTGCAAGATTTCGAGAGCCGACTTAAAGATGGAACTCAAATTTATTAGCGCCATGACCATACTGCGGGATCACAACACGATCTCCGGAATTACGTACTACTAATCTTGAAGATCAGGCCCATTAAAGTGAGAAGAGTCCATTTCATCGATCAAATGCTGACTCAGTTGCCTTCGTCCCAGTTCGGCCGCCCCTGCCACGGGAAATGCCGGGCATTGCGGCTCCGGTATTAGTGTCTTTTTAGTCGACGATCTATCAGCAATTAGAAGGTCATCACAGCTTCCGCCGCATGTCTTAGCAAAGATAGTAGATCTTGGTCATCCCTGTTAGATAGATGAAAATTGATATTTGACATCGCATATGTACGAGGGGATGCCAAATTAGTGGGACGTAAAAGAAGCTTACCCAATTTCTCTAGACACATTTGGATTTCTCTAGCTTTGGCCATCACACATCCAAAGTACACAGAGGAGATGATCAGTTCTTTCCACAGAAGCCACGTATGAAATACCTAAATATTCTCTGGAGAAGTCTTATTGTCTTGCATACCTGCAACCAAGGGTCAGACAGATTTCCATTTTATAATTTTTCAAACTTATCGATCCCCTTGCGGTTCAGTCACTCTTGTCTGCATAACAAGCTGGAGTCACTGGGGGCGATCTACGCGGTCCAATACCGGCCAGCCAGCCACACATTATCTAATCTCATGTGGTTTACGAAATGGGTTTGAAGAAATCAGGTCTCCAGAGGCAGACCCTTGGCCAGTTATGTTCAGTGTCTGGTAGCCACGTGTACTAGGACCCTAGCTTATCAAATGCATGGGTCTTCGTCTTTGAGCAAAGGACAGCAAAGGACCATGACACTCCACAGCACGGCAAACACAAATATGATAAGAGACATGCTCCATTGATCTTGGGTGCATATAGAGTATCCACTGTGCTAGGAACATGGTATCACCCAACTATGTGGGCTTGTTGTATTATTCCTGTCTCGGCCAGATTTTCACGGCTCCGTCTCCTAGCTCCGCCCGGTTGCTTTTTCAACATCCACGTGGAAAATGCCCGGAGACGGGCCCCGGAACCTGGAACACATTGCTTTTTGCTGCAGAAGACATGCACCCCGGGTTTTCAGTTCATGGGAGCCCGCGTTCCAGTCTTTGTCTTCCGAACTGATTTCGTCTCATATATGTTGTCCAGCCATTCAATGAAGTTGATCCCAGAGGTACCCTGGTTTGTGCCATTCCGACCCTAGTCCCCGGCTAGCGATCTAGCTACTGGAAGGCTTCCGTCTGCCCGGATGGGTAACCGAAGTGAACCGAACTACAGATCTCTCCAACATTAAGGGGCAGAAAAACAAGACAGTCGCGGAGGGTGACTGCAGCCATTTTGATATGTTTTCCATTGCATTAAGTACGTCTAGTAGTCTTATGATTCTATCAAAATATCCCATTGGGTATCGTTTTCGAGGTCGTTGCCGAAGCATCTAATTGCGAAGCAGAGAAAGTCGCTCCATCCGTTTATAAGCTCCATCACCATTAATTCTTCAAGCTGTAATCCTGTCACAAAATCTTCCAACACCGTGTCTAGATGGTATCCCGGGTGTTCACAGAGCAAAAGGCTCCCTTTTCAGCTGATGTGTCGAACTTGACTCGCTAGCCAAGTCCTGCTCGTCGTATCCCGACTGCGACTTCACCACAACTTGGGTTGTAGTCGTCTTCTGAATTCCACCGAGTTCTCTTTTCGGCATCTCGATGTCGTCTCCTCCGCCCTGGATGTAGGTGGTGTTTCCATCGGGGAAAACCGAGCGCATGTGCTTGCTGTTAACTGTCTGGCCCCGACTCGAGCTCTTGCCGTTGGTAGGCTGGGAACGGGAGCCGGAGTAGTCGGCGTAACCGGAGGGGTTACTGGCCTTGACGACCTTGGTAATGAGTTCGGCCATGTTCATCTCGATGTGAAGCTTGACGAGGTACGCAAGGGGATGGAACTGGAGGTAGCTATGAAAAGGTTAGCCAAGGGTGTAGTCGCAGCGAGCTGAACAATACTAACACAATGTCGTTGGGAAGTGACATCATCGCAATAAGGAGGATCTATAGATGGTTAGCATTAATCCCATGTTCGTGGTAGTCACAATGGCTTACATCCATGGTCATTGACAGACCAATCATGCCAAGGTTAAATCGGAACAGGCGACCATACTTGGTCAGTCCGTTGGCGATAAGACGGGTTCGAACCAGGTAAATGAAGTAGAGGTTGAGACCGGCGTCGACAAGAAGGAAAATGACCTTTTCAATTCGATCCCAGATGTTGTTGACTGCTATCCAGGTTTTTGTAATCTGCAGGCGGGCAGGAACCCAGACAGCAAAAACGCTGATGTTGATGGCCAGCATAATCAAGAATGCAACGATCTTGAGCTTCTTTGCGTTTTGTCGATTGACCATTAGAATAGCGATTCGGTTGATGATGACTTGAATTAGGGCTTGGATCTGAATGGACCAGAGCAACACTGCAGAAACGGGTAAGCCACTGCCAAGTCATTGTGAAGCCACACGGCGGAGTACAACGGCGCTGACGTACCAACCATGAAAAAGAAAATAAAGCCAGGTTCGATGTATCCTCGGAGATAAGACCACACCAAGGCGCTCATGATGGTACTGCTGGACCATTCCATCCACAACAAGATGATATAAGGGTTCATCTTCCGGCCTCGCTTCCATGAGTTGATGGTCTGTCTCGCTCCCTTGGCGGCGGTGAAAATGCAGACTCCCATGGAGACACCCCAAGCAATACTCGCAATGTTCATGTCGTTCGGGTCCGGTTTCACGGCCTTGTAGTGGGCCGGGATCAAAAGGCCGACCATAGTGACGGCTGTTGGCGAGGCTCTGCGGACCTCGAAGAGAGCGGAATGGACGAAATGTCGAGCAAGTTGACGGCAGCAAGACGCACAAGGAGAGACCCAGCAACACCAACACGGCCAACGCAGGGGACCGCAGGATACATATTCAGAACATCGACGCTAACCAGGACCCGACCTCGTTGATGCCGGCCCTACTGTACATCCCACAGTAGCAGCAGGACGTTGTCTGCAAGGCCCAGAACGGTGCAGGGGGCAGGCTCCAGGATCATGGACGCCAGGGTTCGGATCCGCAACATAGCGGCGATCACTAGCCCTTCGGACCCGTGTTACATACGACGACCATAATAAACTCGCGTTGCGGACGAGTCGTTTATGCAAATGAGGGATACCATGTTGACCTGGCCGCACGTTCGATGCATGATGTTGGGTTGGTTCATCCGGCCAAATTTGCAGCATATTGGATGCCCTCACAGACATCATACATGGCATGTCGTTCGGATACAGCCCCCGTCGCATATTTCCGGACGAGAGGCGATCTGACAGAGTGACATCCGCCGGGCCGGGAGGAGCTAGCATTGCAAATCACGGCGCTGGCACGACGCCTATCGAGCCTTATCGATCGAGAAAGGGGCGTGTCGAAAACGTGGCTCGCGAAGTAGTTAGTCGAGGGCCGCAAGAACACGGGCGAATATCCGGAGTCACTACAGCCATCCTCATCTTGTCTCTCGGGCTACTCTTAGGGGAAATTCGGAGACGGGCGCAAGACCACCAATTGAGCCGCCCAACAGACCAAACACCTTTTTCAGTAAACTCGTCCACGGGTGGGGGGATGTCGAGAGCCGCAGGAGGTACGGGAGCGCGAGTCAGACGCTGTGGACCTGAGCCCATCTCCGCAGGACGGATGCGCAAGCGGTTGGCTCTGGCCTCATTGGCCGTCTGCTGGGGAGATGATCCTTGGTGCAAAGTGTATTTGGTCAGGGGAAGATGGAGTGTAAGACGGGAATCTCCTGGATGCATCGCGCATGCGGACGCACGGCATCTCGAGATGTTGCGGAGAGGCCTGTTCGCCCGCTGCGATGCTGTACGACGTAGGACTCAATCGCAGCCCCTCGCCGCAAACCCAGCACGCTTGCTGGCTTCAAGAGGACGGGGACGACGGGATCTTGCCAGGATCTACTGCACGCATCCGTTCCGTCCACCAAGGTCTTGCAAGCTTGGGCTTCTACTAGGGCTCCGGCTACAAGGGTGAGCAAGGTGCGGAGCCGACAGTGACCTGACTGAAGAACGCCACCCAACGTGGATAACGAGATCAAAGGCCAAGGACCCTCACAAATCTCAGCCACTGCAGAATCACAGACCCAGCGGAGGCCCTCTCTAACGTCTATCAGACAAGCGTTGCAGATTAGTCTCGGCCTGGCTCTGAGCCTCCAGCTTGTTCCAGAACCCAAGGCTGGACGGCCGGGAGGCTCGGCGGCCATGCGGAAGCCTCACGTCTTAGCCTACATCTTGAGGCAAAACCTGACCAGTCTTATCATTTACTCTGTCGTCTGGCTCAGAGCAGCGCGGAAGCTTCTTCAACGGGCCACTGGGCCTATAGCGCTGAGGCAATGTCGATCTGGGAACGCCATCGTATGGCGCCTCTGTCTCAGCAACAAACTCTGAATGTGAAACTTGCGGCCGCTCCGAAATTTAGGCCTCTGGGACTCTGTGTCTCTCTTCTCTAGGATTCTGCGGGGACGTTCCACGACGCCCAAGCGCACCCACGCGGTGATAACACAGACCGGGCACTCTACACGAGTGCACCACGCATGTTTGATCAATATCCTTTGAATGCCAAGCATGGAACTGCAGACCACGCCTAAAATAACGTGTGGAACGGCGATAACCGCTGTACGATGACGCCTCATTCGTAGCAGAAGCAGCCCAGTGGGCGTGGGGCTCAAACTGTTGACAATTGACACCCAGCTCTCGCCCTCACATCGGCAGTGGTTCGTATCCAGCAGGGATAACGCATCATCCGCATGCGGGGTGTAAGATCAAGAATGGGTTGGCCTAATGCTGCGTGGTATGATATTGACAAGGGAGCGGAGATCAACTTTGATCAAGCTGCGTCTGATCGGCCGCAAAAGCAAGCCCTGGCAGGCCCTTGTCCCTACCCTTGTCCATGGAAATTTTGCCCTTGATCCCCCGGCTTTTTACTTTGTATGTCTAGCCGGACTGACCTCCGGATCTCGTCCGATGTCATTCTTCTCGGGCCAATGGCATCTTCCCACCTTGCCCACGCCGTGGCAATCACTTTTTCCCCAAGGCCTCGCACTAAACCTCTACGGTGGGTCAACGTGACACAAGATCTTGCTCTTGGCAAACGGAAATTCTGCCAATGGGGTTGTCAAATGCTGGATTGGATAGCAATGGTGCTGGATAGGATAGTAATGGGCAGTTATCACGGTTCTGTCGTTGGCACAACCATTCAGAGACAATCTTTTCCTTCAACCTGCAGTGTCACCTTGAAAGTCTTATTCCAAAAGGTTGTAGAAGCCTGAGTCAACCCATTATAGTGGCGATGGCTCTGACCATCCGGGTGAGGATACCCAACATCAAGGTGACCATGAAGGTATTCGGACAAAGGCAAACGGAGCTGACTGAAGAGTTTATTCTTCGCTTCTATTATAAAATCCCGACACTTTCTAAACCTGTCTCTAAATTAATTTCCTCCTCTATACATCCAGTTTCCCATAGTCTTCTTCCAAAGACCCACTTTGCCTCACAGTTGACAAACTCGTCAACTTGTCCATCACGGCCAACCACTCCAATACATTCATCGTATCTTCATACATTGTCCCTATCTTGATACATTGATCCTATCTTGATACACTCCGTCCATACTATCATCTACACATCGCATTGGACATCATGCGTTCATCAATCCTCTCCACCCTCTTGTTGGGTGCCATCCTTCCCGCTTTCGCCTTTGCCAAAGAGGTATTCCACGAGACAAAGTATGCTCAGTATCTCAACAACTCGAGAGCTTGTGAGAAACAAAAGGATTTGCCAAACCAAGTCGGCTTCATCAAGGTCGGCGATGAGAGTATGTTGCTTCCCTGACCTCTCACCCAAGACCATGCCGCTAACTTGATGCTACAGACGAAAACGCAAAGATGTGGTTCTGGTTCTATGAATCGCGCAAGGCGGGAATGGACGGCCCCCTTGTCCTCGTTGTTGGAGGCGGTCCCGGAGTCGCTGCTTCACACATCATGATGGATGGCACCGGCCCTTGCGTCGTGCCCCAAAAGAAGGACGTTCCCGTCAACAACCGATACAATAACCTCAACGAGTGGGCCTCCGTTCTATATGTTGACGCTCCCATTGGCGCAGGGTTCAGCACTGGAAATACATACATCGACAATACGGATATGGCGACCGAGTACATGCTCGAGTTCCTCGGTAAATTCTTCGACGAATTTCCCAAGCTGCGAAAGCGAGATTTCGGCATCTGGAGCATCGACTTTGGCGCCCATCTCGCGACCTCGCTTGCAGTCGAAATTCTGAAGAAGAATAAGGAGGCTGAAAAGAAGGGCTACAAGGGCGACTACGTCCCCATCTACTTGGAAAACATCGGCTTCGACAGCCCTCATTTAGACCTCACCCTGCAGCACAAGGCCGCCATCGAGTACGCCCACGACAACGACTGGATCGAAATTATCACCGATAAAGACCGCGACGCCCTCTTGAAGGACTTCGTCAAGTACGAGAAGCGGTGGAATGATTGCGGCAAGCACCGGTACCTGGAGTGCACCAAGGAGATCAAGGAGCACAAGGTCCTCTGGAACAACCTCACCGACGGTCGCGTCTTCGGCAAGGGGCCCAGCTTGTCTCGCTACGTCGACTTGGAGAACATCCTGAAGCCACGCAAGAATTATAACAATGAGGAGCGCCTTCGTTTGATGCTGAGCAGCCGAGGATCCCGCTGGTTGCGATCCAAAGAGACACAGAAGAAGCTTGGCCTCATGGGTGGCAAGATCAACGGCGAGAAGATCGAATACATGCCTTTCAGCAGTCGCCTGCACGACGACTTTTGGAAGAGTGGTGATGGTACGTGAAACCTCAACCCTTCATCCATTGACTACATTGAAGCTAACCCTGTTTTAGTGATCCGATCTTCTCTACCCCAGCTCGACACTCTTCTTCAGGCCGGCATCCGGACTTTGTTCGTGACTGGCGATACTGGTAAGTCGCAAGCCCGCACTCTATCAAGTCTTGAACAATAACTAACCACTCGATCCAGATTTCTTCACCAACCACATCGGCATTACCAGAATCGCGGAAGGTATCAAGTTTGATGGTCAGAAAGCATTCAAGAAGGCCGACTTCTTCCCTATCATGGCGACCCGCGGAGAGAATGGCGACGAAGACGGAGAGGCTCCCTGGTACACGGCAGAGGTCGGCTATGCCAAGACTGCCGGGCCCCTCACCGTCGTGAAGTACACCGGGGTGGGCCACTACGTTGGCGAGCGCAGTAAGTCACCCCTTATCCCGTCGCAGTCTCGAAGCGGTCAATGCTAACTTCAAATAGAGCCCGGTCTTTTGAGCAAGGCTTTCAAGATTCACAGCCGAAAGCTTGTTTATCTTCCTGAGCCTTAATTGGAAGGAAGTTTAGGGGGGTTGGGGGTGTAGTGAGATTGAACAAACGCTTCTATCGGGGCCTGAGTGGGAATACCTGGGGCTTGTTGTTTAATCTTGTCGAGTTCATAAAGCGGAAAAGGACGTAAAAAGGAGTCTGAAAAGAGCCTTTCTATTCGGGACCTAGTTCCCACATGCAAGGCAGTTAGCGATTGATAGATTGTAACCTGAATTGGAAAATTCCTTCAATATTTCATTTGGTGTCGTGAAATGTACTGTGTCGAGCTCCAATCCCCAACACGGATTAGCATCCTCCTTCTTCACCACAAGTCACTCTCTTAAATGAAGAAGATCGACGAGATTCCGCGAGGTTCACAGTGGAGATTATTCCACGTCCAGTGAAGTTGAAGTTGGCGCTCGCATTGGTAGGCCTCCGTCTGTCTCGGGCGCCGAATGTAGACGCGAGGGCCCGGTGGAGCTAAGCTAGAGATCGGATCTCGGGCACTTCGAATGCCGAGATCACAGTGCTAAAACGTATCGTCATAGAAATGGCTCGTTGAGCATCAACTGTCGAGCCGCAAGTGTCCTTTGTCATCTGTCCTTCTTAAGGTGCGCGCCATCATATCAGCGCATAAGTCTTTGCTATTGTGAGGCTCTTTTATTGACACTCGAGTAAGTCGCGGCCAGGGGCAATGAGGACCTCAGTGAGACTCTCGGGTATCCTCAACGGCACCGCACGTCGCTCAGCATGTTCGTGTCTCTCATCGTCCTTCTCATCTCGTGGATTCCGCCGCTGAACAGAGACTCAGACTCCAGAGGTGCCATCGCCCAAGTGACAACCCCAGCCGCTTCAACGTCTGCACCACCGAGACCCTCTCACCAAGTCATGTCCGCGTCAAACCCGCATCCGTCAAGTTTCGCATCGTTTACTTCGGCGACAGGACCAACTCTCAACAGCATGGATTCTCAGGTGTCGGAAAAGAACTTGACTATTATTGGGCAACACCTTACGCCGACCCTCTTGAAAGACATTCGGGACTTTTGGTTCGAGTCGTTCGAGGAGAATGACTACATCCTGCCCCAGAGGAGCCATGCCATGCGGTGGTACATGGGCGGCAAGGAACTCGACAATATCTGCGTGTAAGTATCAATCACTTGCTGTGACCAGGAGCGAATTGAAGTTACTTACACGTGCATATTCAGTCAGCGTTTCGCCCCGGCGTTGGAGGCAATCCGCGAATCGGGCGCAACCACAGGCGATGACATCCTGAGCATAGTTGAACCACGCGGACCGCTTGATTGGCTGGGTATTCTCCTGCTTCTAGATCAGATCTCGCGCAATTGCTACCGCGGTGACGAGTCAAAGATTGTCTACGGCTTTTTCGACATATTGGCGCAGCAGATCGCCTTGGCGGCCATTGAGCAGGGCGTGCCGGACCAGGACCCAGAGATCCGGTGGCATTTCGCATACCGCAACTGGTTCTACATGCCGCTGATGCACTCGGAGTCGCTCCCCGCCCATGAAAAAGCAGTCGAGGAGTTCGGCCTGCTCGCGAAGGATGTACATGGTCTCCTTGAGGGCCCGGGTGCTCCGGACGCGAGCGGGTTGGAGAAGCGGGCGAGGGAGGTGATCCAGCAGAACGCGGAGGCAGCCAAGTCGATGACGGATAGCAATATGGCATTTGAGAACAAGCACAAGGTCATCATTGCGCAGTTCGGGCGGTATCCGCATCGAAACAAGGCGATGGGCCGACAACCGACTGCGGCGGAGACGGAGTATCTGGAGAATGGCGGCGAGACGTTTTCTGGATGATTTGGGGAACCATTCTGGGTGATGAGAATAACGACAGGCTGGAAGACAGGCTGGATGACAGGCTGTATTGGATCATGGTTGTGTAACTGAGGATAGAACTGGTATACGCACAGGAAAATACGAATACATCAATCAATTAAACCCAATGAATGAATTTCTCTATCTAGTCACACGCCATGACGCGAAGCCGAGCCACCGTGGGCCAAACCAATATCGCACCCCTCCACAAGCTCCAAGGTGCAAATTGCGGGGGAGGCCACTCCCTAGTCCCCTGGAAGCCTAGCGGACGGCAGTGGATTCAACCCGCGCATCGCCAGTCGGATGGAACAGTTCCACCGTCGGATGCAAGAGTTCCCGTGCACCACTGAAGCCGAACCCGCTCGACGCCGCCCAGACGCCCAAACAGGCCGCTTTCCAGTGGTGTGATGGGGGCTCTGGTTGCGCCGGAACTCGAGGCTCCAGCGTGGGGGAGGACAGGACAGGACAGGACAGGTCGACGGCACATCCCAGCACGACGGGAGCAACAGGAAACCTAGAGACGCTTTATAATCGTATTCGGCAAAATGGTTTGCTGGTTCCTCCAGAAATGGGATGCTCCCTGGGATGCGCCCCTCCTGTCCAATTGCCCGCGGCGGGCTGGTGTTTTCCCCTCTTCCTCCATCCTCCCGTCTTTTGTTTACTTCGTCCATCCTGCATCGACAACATCGTCATTAACCGCCCCCAGCATCCGCCATGGTCAGCACACGCGCAACCTCCCGCGCCGCCAGCACAGCGCCCGAGTCGACTCCGCCGCCGCCAGACTCAGCGTCAGCGTCAGCGCTGCAGCCGCCTACGACTCCATCGACGACGCGCCGACGCGCCAGCAAGCAACCGTCCACCACCACCAAGAAACGCCCCGGACGTCCCTCCACCAGCGGCGCCGATGTCTGGTCCCATGCGCCGTCGACCCTGACCGTCCTGTGGCTCGCCATCTCGCTGCCCCTCGTCATCTGGGACACGGGCTACATGCTCAACCGCCCGCGCACCTTTGAAGGCGGCGATCTGCACTGGCCCATCTGGGCGCCCTACGCCCTGTACGCCCAGATCGACCACGTCTACAGCCGCAAGGCCTTCGACTCCAACAATGGCTTCTCCGGCGCCCAGAGCTTCCTCAACGTCATCGAGACCGCCATGTACCTCGTCTACCTGTGGCTCTTCTGGTCGCGCGCCGAGGCCCCCACTGCCGGGGCCCGCCGCACGCTTGGCGGCCGGCGCGGAGCCCTCGCCGTGCTCGTCGGCTTCAGCGCCGCCGTCATGACGCTGAGCAAGACGGTGCTTTACTGTACGTGAGATGTGACTTGTGTGCGCGCGCTTTGATACATGGCTGTGACAACTGACACGGCGCCTTTGTATTTCCAGTTATGCACGAGTACTACGCTGGTTTCGACAACGTAGGCCACAACTCAGCCTTCGACCTCATCACCCTTTGGATAATTCCCAAGTAAGCTCTTCACCGCCAATGATCCCCTCAATTGATACCAGTCTCACATGTTGTCTTCTTCCTAGTGGTCCGTGGATCGTCATCCCGGCTTACATGGTCTGGTCGCAGGGGGGTAACATACTCGATGGCCTGGCCCAGGCTTCCGGCTCCTCCTAGTAAGAGAGTCGCTGCGACAGATTTGAAAGACATCTGCACAGGGGTTGTGGTGAGATATCATCGGCGCCCAATGTTTTGACATGAGGAGGTGCGTAAGCTAGTGAGGCCATGAGACATGAGTGCGGTGAGAAGGTCGGGCGTTGAGCCACGCGTGCCAAGTGTATGCATCCCCATTGATACCCAGTACAGACTACACTTGGCGTCTCAGAGTATTAGTATACACATTTGTAATGGGGTCACACACGGCGTCCAAGTTCGGGCGAGGATTCAGTTATGATATAGCATATGGTTTTGGTTTGTTTTATTTTCAAGCCTCCGTCTCCCTCAAAGACGGGCAGAGACGCGGTCAATAAAGTTTCTTTGAACATAATAAATGATGGCTTCGTCCAGACATGTCGAGTCGTTTTCAAAATGAAGGAGTAAAATGCGGGGGTATCAGACGAAGAATAAACACTCCGAAAACAAAGAAGATGGCTGGGCAGAGCCACGCTGCAGGCCAAAGAAACAAAGATCGCCTCATGAATGAGACATGTGTGGCGGGGCAGCATCGATAGTGTGATGCTTCACCGCGTCTCCCATTTTTTTTTCTTTTGTGTGCTGTTCACCTCATGTCCGTGAGTCCTCCTAGTTCAGCATACTGCTCCCACCCTGGCGCGTCGTCGTGGAGCATCTCCAGGGCGTCAGGGTCCATGAACGCCTGCATGGCCGTCCAGTCAGCATCTTCCGACACAATGTAGGGCTCGTCGTCGTCGTCGTTCACGCCCAGCTGCTCCAGCGGCTTGTCCGGTTGACTCTCCGGCATGTTGCCCTTTCGGCGGAGCTCCGGGAGCAGCAGGCTGTGGCGCGTGAGCGACCGGGGCAACGGCGGCACCGGTGGAATCTGGTGGCCGAGGACGAACGAGCTCGTGCGCTGCGGCTGCGGCTGCGGCTGCTGGGGTTGCTCGAACATGTCGTCGTAGTCGGTGTACTTGGAGTTGTCTGAGAAGATGGCGCTAATCGGGCGCCGGCCGGAGACACGGCCGGAGACAGACCGAGCAACCATAGAGACGACCTCACGACGCTTCTGGCGCCGGGATTTGGTCTTCTCCGGTATAGGATAGTATGATATCGGCGGGGGTGTGGCGACAGGCGAATCCCAGGTGTCGTCCGTGCTGCCCATGCTCTCCCGGGTTGATCCTCCACGCTCGTCCGTCTTAGATGCCGTCGTGGAAGTCGTCGAGTCACTCCGGTCGGGCCAGGTAGTCGTATCCATGTACGGTCCGTCCATGTCCAGGTTCACATCGTTCGTTCCATTGCCGTAGCCAAGCACCACGATTTCGTGATACGTCTGCCTCGACTTGGACTGCGCAGGAGCCGTCTGTGGCGGCGTGCCGGGCGCCGTTTTAAACATCCGCATTGAACGTCTGATAGTAGATGAGCGGCTCAATGCCCGTGAGAGAGAGTTTGAGCGCGAAGGCAGAGAAAGCCGGCGCTCGGGGAGGGCTCTAATGGAGTCAAGGTTGTCCTTGGGGGGCTCTTTATGTGTAAGAGCGAAATAGTCAATATCGGGTTTGATCTCAATCTTAACAGGCGGTTCCTCCAGGTCGCAGTCGTCTGGAAAGATGAGGTTAGGGGTGCTGGTAAACAGCTCCGTCTGGCGGCGCAGAATGCGCTCCATCTGACGGGTCTTCTTCCACGGCGGAGTGTTCATGGTTGACACCGCAAGGCTGTAATTGGCCTCGTCGACGTCTTGCTCAGCCTCTGCAGGAGTGTCCGTAGCGCTGCGGAGAACCTGGTAGATGGCGTAGACCAGGATCCATCTCACCTTGCGCGCATCCACCAAGGACACCTTCTCCAACCTGTCGGCCTTGTTCGGCGAGGTGATGGACTCCTCCTCGAACCGCCTGTACGACCTGACGAGGTCATTCTGGGCGACTCCTGGTTTCATGATGTTGGATGCCTTGATGAGGGCCGCGTGCGCCGTCGTGCGGCGGTCAGACCTTAACCTATCGCGTCCCGGGAGCCAGAACATCCGGCGTGAAGAGTCCGATAGCTGCGGAATCAGTGGTAACGGGTGCTCGAGGGTTGTGTAATCATGGCCCATGTCGAAGGAGTGGACCAACTGGATGGTACAGATACCACCATACGCCATGGAGGGCATTGTCTGAGATGACGTGTACTTGTCATCCACGAGGAGGTCATACAAAGCCTCGAAATCCTCCAGCATCGTCCGATAGATGCTGGCATCGAAGAAGTCGTGTGCCGGATCGGTCGCAAGTGGGGGGTAATAACCCAGCTTTGTGGTGTAGAAAGAGAGGAGGAAGCTGCGGAACCGCTCGAGGTGAGCCCGAGCGCCTTCGGAGACGCTCAAGTGTGCCTCGGAGAGCTCATCATCAAGGAACGTCTTCAGCATTCTCGATGACAGCATTAACCTCGCCTCCATCTCCGTGCGGGCTCGTCGGATGAGTTTGCGCGACTCTGGGGTGATGAACTGTGCCGCGTTAGTGACTTCTCATTGACACCTCCTAGATGACAGTACCTGGTATTCGGTGCTCCCCAGCAAGTGCTCACTCATTCCAACGCAATGAGCAAACGCTCTGGTGTAGAGTTCGGGCATCTGGAAGAGCTCCGCGAGGTAGAGCATGGCCAATGCGTGGTTGGGTTGGTTTGCCATGCTCAGATAGCCCTCCTCGTCGAAATACGCCATCATGTCCGCCACATTATCGTCGACATCGGTTCGAAACTCGTGCATGCTGTGAAGGAGCGCAACAATGGCACTGCCCAGACTCTTGCCAACCATTGATCGTCGAAACACCCACGCAAGAAAGTTCCGAGTCGCCACGTGATATTGGAAGGCCTGCATCCTATCGGCCGTTGGGGGTGCTGGGATAAATAGTTCAATCCTCCTGGAAGGGTTCTTGCGGCTCCATTTCGCGAGGTCGAGAGCGTTCGGGGTCTCGATGCCCTCCCAAGCGATGAAACGTTCGATCAGAGGGTAGCATTTCGCTTCGAGCAACGTCGCAAAGGGGACCTTGAATGAAGGACCTCTTCGCGACTCGCCTTTGCCGTACAAATAAATCAGACAGTTGCTGTTTCGGAACCACAGCTCGGGATCCTGCATGGTGCGGCGGTTAGAAGCTAGACGTTGTTGGCTGCAAGGTGCATGCAGACTTACTCGCCGCAGGTTGTCCCAATCAGCACAAGTCCTCGCGGCACCATCCCACCGTTTGACCAGCGGGTTGGGCGCGACTCTTGAATCCACAAACTCTCCAAATCTCCTCATCCTCGGACTCCTTCGTGAACTTGCCATTGGAACAGCGTTGAGTGATGTCCCAGGGCCCCAAAGCAAGTCCTTAAGGCTCCTCCGGCGTATGTCTCACACCGCACCGCTGCAGTCGTCGACGGATGCGTCCAGTGCGGAAGCCTCCCAGAACAGCGAAAGGGAAGGGGGGGAAACCGAGTCGGCCCAGAAGTAGATGCCGCAATCCGGACGGCACGGGCTTGGTGTAACAGACCAAACCCAACGGCTGAGCGTGGTGTGCTTCGGGCTGCGGCACGCCTGCACGGTCGTCGCTGGAGCTCGTCGCCGGGCTCCTTCTCAGCGGTGATGTCCGTTGCTGGCGTCGAGCAGCAATGGGTGAATCGGCGGCGAGCTGGTGTAATCTCACAAAGAAAAGGAGAAACTCAGCATCTTGGGCAACGATCTGCCTCTCCCAGCCTTGCGCGGGGACGAGCAAGCAACCAGGATCTGTCAGTCGAGCAGAGCAATGAAAGCAGGACAGAGAGAGGGTCTCCAAACGCGAGATCGCCACGGACCTTCAGGGGACAGCCCATGTTAATATTGCGCACATCGTCCTTCAGACAGGACCCGGCCCCCCAACGGCAAAGCGACTAGGTCCAGGTCCCAGGTCCCGGTCCCGTTCAGCCAAGCTCAGCCAAGCAATGAATCCAATCCCAAGCCTGCTTCGAGGCTAGAGGCTACTACCTAAGACAGCCCCGGCGGTCGGAATTTCGAGTTGGAGTGACGGGCCACGCACCACAAGCTCTGAGACTTTGCAAGCCACCGTCTTAGCGCGGCCCATTCACCGCGTCCAGTGAGCAACCCCTGCAACCAGCTCGCCGACCGCCAAGAGAGGCGAGAGGAGCAGTGAGCTGGCAATGGGGCATGATTGATCGGCCTACCCGTGTCGGACTATTGCTTTGGTGCTGAATATTTGCCTTCTGTCGTGCGTGAGCTGAGCTCTGCATGAGGACATGAGCACGAGAGAGCATGGACGACGATGCGGTCAACGGCCTGAAATTACAAGCCTGAATCACCACCATCCACATCTGTCCTCCAGAGGAAAACCCGAAACATGAGATCATGAGCAGCAATGCATCTCCGCTATGCTCCTCTGCCCTTCAATCCTACGCCGTATCCGTATATGTGCACTCTGTCCTAACATGCACAATGGGTGGCTGTCGATTGCCAAGATGCCGTAAGTGTGAACCTATCGTCACGGCACTTGTCTGCGGGCGGTCTGTGGTCTGGCCGTTAACCCTGGTTGTTGGCTGCAGCTCCTCCCATGCAGTCATACCATGTACAGTCTTTCCAGCTGGCCTCGCAAACACCAAGGCCGGGTTTTTTCCCTGGCGGGAATTGCATGACCCGGCTCGGCGAAGAGCTAGCTCACAGACCAGATGGCGTAATCTCGTTGTAACCCCCCGCAAATCTCAATCAAAATACTCCATCCCGTCCCTGTCCCCGTCCCCGTCACGAACCATCACTTTGCTTGAAACGACGCTTCAAAATGAATCCCGAGCAGGGCAATCGCTGTGACGTGACCTTGTCATCATACTTCGTGTTGTAAGATCTGACCCGTCCCCAGTCCGGCGGGTCTCCAAGCTGGCGGGAATCCACCCCACCCACTGCCAAGACAACACGCCAGCCACACACCTAGGAATCTGGATCCACGATACATCTTGGATGCATGTTGGCTGCATATAGCTTGGAACTCTAGGCCGCTCTGGGTCCTACAGAGACGTCCGACCTCTTCTGGACTCTCTGAAAACACTCTGTTTTCGGCAGTTCCATGTGCTACCTCCCCCAGCGGTGCACTCGAATAGCTCCCGCTTTGCCACGCTGACAAAACTGTCGAGCATTTAATTTCTCTCAGGAGCTTAGCCCGCCGACGGTTGGCTTGTGCCAAGTGGTCGAGAGCTCGGGGAATCAGCTTAGCCCAGCTCAGCTGGCGTTAGTTCGACCCGATCGCGGGCCATGAAACTTACCTCTATTGATGGCGTCGGATCGTCCGTTGAGGCACGCCCGTTGGTCGTTGGCTATTATCGTCCCGCCGTCGTTGGGCTGCTCAGCGACGGGAGATGAGAAGCCCAGCATCATCGCCCCGCAAAATGTCGTGCAGGTGTTGAGCAGCAGAGCAGACTGCTCATCAGTACGCATTGCTCTGACTCGGAAGCGACATTTTCCCAGTGCTGAAGATGCCACAATTGCTTTCGGGTCGCTTCTAACGTCCAGTTCGCGTGCCTCAGCTAGATAGAGACCAGCATTCTTGAGACGTGGGGAATCCCATCCTCCCTCATACCGGGTCCGGCCCTGTTCGCAAACATTTTTTCTCGGGGCTGCTCCGGGGCCTCTCCTCATGGGAACCGCTCGGGAATCCTGTCCATATCGTCATGGAGAAATTTATCCAGCTCGTGGACAATGTCTCACTACCAAGAGCATCCCACTTCCAAGCTTGTCCCCCACTAGGGACGCCACTAACTCGGGCAACATAAACGGCCTGTGGTCCTCGCCTAGTATCCAAAGGTTATAGGGCGGAGCAGTCGGTGAAATGGCCATGAGACAAGCCTCCCGAGCGATGCGTGCTTTTGCCGCAGAATGGCCGCTCCGCCTCTCAGAGACTACTGCAGCAACGTTCTCCGCCGCAGTCTAAATCCTGGCTCTGATCAGCATCAGCTCACCTCCTACGTGGCCACCTATCCTTCCTTGGCGATTTGTCTCTCAACCTGAGATTCGTTTGCGATTTTACAAACTCTGATTCATGACGTGTTCAGTTTTCGGGTTCCAAACCCGTGCATTGAATTGATGGTGTTAGACAAACGTCCCAGTTTTCATTCTCGTACTGTTTCATTGTGCTCCGTACGCGTGTGACGGTCACTGGTTCTGGGTAGTTCTTAAACATTCTGCTCATGAGACTAAAATTGCCGGAAATCAGTATGAGGTGCAAAGCCCATTGTGTAAGCTTGCGGCGGTTGTCCTCTGTCGCATCCGAAATTCCGAATAGTTCCAGCATTCCAGGTGTAAACGGGTCAGGTCACCTGACCATCTCCTCACCGAGCTCACCTTAGCCCCACCGAGCTAGACCTAGATATTTCGAGATGGGTGGGTAGCTAGCTCCTCTTCCCCGTTGTCGAGCTTCCCAACAGGGCCAACACCGCTGCGATGGCGCCCGTGATCCCATACACGTACATCCAATGCCCCTGCTCTGACAGCTCGGCTCTCGATCGCGGAAACGACACCCACTCTAACGACTCCGTCGACGACGAAGAGCGCACCTTCGACCCGCGTGCCCCTCGATCAAACTACAGCCTCTACCCCCTCGAATACCTCCTCTACTGTGAAGATTGCCAGCAGATACGATGTCCGCGATGTGTCAACGAGGAGGTTGTGACATACTACTGCCCCCACTGTCTCTTCGAGGTTCCTAGCAGTAACCTACGAAGCGAGGGCAACAGGTAAATAGTATCCCTCATAACGTCGGTCTCGCCCCTTGCAATCTGACCAACCTCGGCTTCTGGTAGATGCACACGAAGCTGCTATCAATGCCCAGTCTGCATAGCCCCGCTTCAGTCCATGTCCATGGCACCGTCTCATGACCCGAGCCATCTCGGTGGCGAAGGCTCCTCCAGCCACGCAGGCACATATGCCCTCTTCTGCCAATATTGCAACTGGTCTTCGAGCGAGATTGGGATCGAATTCGATCGGCCGAGCGGCATCCACGCCCAGCTGGCCAAGGTGAAGAATGGCGGCGAACACAGACTCACGGCAAAGGAGATTAAGGAAAAGCGAAAGGAGAATCCGGAAGAGCCTCCCATCCCCAACGACCAGCTCGATGCAGACCTGCAATTCACAACCCTAAAGTCATTCTATCAGACGCAGTTGGCGGACTCAAACACATCGGCCAGCGGCATGCAGTTCGACAGCGTCGGCTTCTCGTCCCCCGCGGCCCTCTCTCGTATAATGTCCCTATACACCGGCCATGGCCACCCAGGCAGGAAGCGACAAGGCCCGTCCGATGTGATGCGAGAGGCGTTGACAACCGATGAGGGTCTGAAGGTTGTTGACCTGGATGAGTCCACGGCCATCAAAAAGCTACAGCAGCTAGGATGGGATGAGACCGCTTCAACCCAGCAGAACCTAGAGCAAACCGAGGTTTCCCGCTTTCAAGACGGCCTACGGCCGATACCATACCTTCTCCGCACGAAACGCTCCAAGCGTTGTTCCGTCTGCCGACACATCATCTCCAAACCCGAGAACAAGGTGCAGTCCACGCGATTCAAAATCCGTCTGGTCGCCAAGTCCTACATTCCCAACATCACCATCCGCCCTCTCAATCCTACAGCGCCTCCTATACCTACGACATCCCGGCCGCAAAACCCAGAGGAACCCTCGTTAGAGCCCCTGAAGCCCTATCACTACATCGTCACTTTCAAGAACCCCTTGTTCGACAACATCAAGGTAACCCTAGCCACTCCGAACACCACGCCTGGCCGGTTCTCCAGCAAGGTCACCGTCCTATGTCCTCAATTTGAGGTGGACGCAAACACAGACATGTGGGATGATGCCCTCAAGGACGACGGTCGAGATCGGAGACGCAAGGGCGAGGAGAGTAATGGCCAGCTTGAGGCGGGCAAAATCTGGGAACGAGGCCGCAATTGGGTCAGCATCGTGCTGGAGGTAGTACCAGCGTCACTACGGCTCGATGACCAGGAGCCAGACGAGGGCGAGGTGGTAGACAAGAGCCCTCTCAAGGAGGACGAGGACGTTTTGGAGATACCCATGTTTGTGAGAATGGAATGGGAAGCTGACTCCCAGCAGGACGTGGGATCCGCTCCGGGCAAAGATAGGGATGGCAGGGAGAAGAGGGAGTTGGCATACTGGTGTGTACTTGGGGTGGGCCGTATACGTCACGACTAGACATGGCAGATACGATATGTACATTCACATGAAACATAGATCAAGATACCCAAGAATGGACGAGTCATGGACGAGAAGTGTTTGAGTTTGTCTTGTCTTGTCAAATCATAAGCAGCTTGTACCATTTATCAAGCTACGCTCTTAGACGCCGAGCCCTTTTTTGAACCAACGATGTGAAAAAGCACTCCCAGCCCTGAATATTCATCACAGATCTCCCAAGCTAAGTATCTAGTACTCAGCGGAGGCCTGGGGGAACTCGAAGTTGACGTTGCGGCCAGTGAGGCGGCGGTAGACCTCGGAGTAGGTGTCCAGGCGGTAGTCAACACCACCACGCTCCTTCTCGTCAAGGATAACCTTGAGGGTCTTGCTGCCGTCCTCCTTGGTGCGGACGCGCTTGCCGACAATCTCAACGGGGTAGGTGAGGTCGTCAAGGATGGCGTCGTGGACAGCAGTCAGGGTGCGCGAACGGGGTCGCTTCTGCTTCTGGGTGTTGCGCGAGCGGGCAGAGCGCTTGGGGCGGGGAAGGATACGGCGCGAGGCGAGGATCAGGACATGGCGGTCAGAGAACTTCTTCTCGAGCTCACGGGTGAGGCTGAAAAGGAGTTAGTTTGGCATGTTTCAAATTCTGTGGGATAGGGATTGCTTACCGCTGCTGGACACGGTGGAAGCCCTGCAGGGAAGGGACGGGGACAAAGATGACAATAGCCTTCTTGCCGTGGCCAACTTCGATCTATTCAAGACCCAAAATCAGCATGCGAGCTCCAGGACAAGCCTTGGACCGCTTCCCGTCCTGTTCCACAGAAGTCAATTATACTCCGGCTGGCACGCCCGCCCGGCGACACGGATGCGCATGCACATCAATCAATTCTTTCGAATCGAGCATCATGTGTGTTGCGCGTCGGGGGCGAAGTGGTGGCCATTGCAATAGCTTTGGGAACAGGATTTCGAAGATCTAGTCGTGGGACGTTCACGGTGTTCATACCTCGCGGGCAGAGACGAACTGCAGAGGTCGCAGGGCAACCTTGAGGTCGGCAGTGTTGGTCTCGAGATCGTAGAGAGCCTGAGCAATGTTCTGCTCGAGCTCCGAGGGAGTTTGCCGCGAAGGGCTGTTGGCGGCGATCTTGTTCAGGGACTGGGCGCTCATTTTGACGGTGGTGGACAACGAGGTTGGCTGAGGATGTTGCGATGGAGTCTCGACTGAAGTTTTGGACAATTGATGGAGGGTCGCTAAATTGGGGTTTTCAAACCCTCTGTTGTGTGCGTTGGTCCGTGCGCCAGACTCGAAGAACTCTTGCCTCAGGCTCAAGGTTGTTCTCCACCGAGATACACCTTAGCTCGCTCGGTAAGGTCAACTTCACCGAATCTCCACTTGCCCCACCACATGCAGGTCACTCTTAGCACTCATTGAGCAAGACGCCGACTTACATCCTCAAGATGGCTACGATGCCTAAGCAGACCCTTGCTTCAAACAAAATGAAATAGACATCACTAGTCAGTCCTCAGATTGTGCAGCACATGAACTACCATACAAGAGCCGCAATTGAATCCCTCATTCCCGTCATCATGGCTCTTGCATGTGCCACGATGAGAACTGACTGGTCGTTGCCACTAATGCAAAATGATCAGCGCCATTACAGACATGAATATGTCGAGTAATAGCTCTTTATTTCACAGAATCGACTCCAATATACCATGGCGGTCGACTCCCAAACCGTCATCATCCAGACATCAACCAGAAACTTGACACCTTCTCCTGTGATGTCCGTTGGTCACTCATACTGGCATGAACGCTCCTTCCTCCAGGCAGAATAAAGGCGCCTTCCCATGCTAAAGATTCTTGCCAAATACCTAGCCTACCTCTTGCTGTTGTTCTGTCGTTCTCTTCTCTTCCACCTCCTCTCCCCCACCATTGGAGCTCGTCTCGTCTTGACTCTGCTCCCATCCGGAATCGGAGGGACTTCATCCACTCATTTCTGCTCGTCCAGCCATTCGTTTCCTCTTCGCGATCGTCACAAAATGTTCATCGTCCTCCTTATCGCCGTCCTAGGCATTGCAGGAACCTTGTCCCAGGATTCTTATGGCAGCGACTCGTTCTCCTACTGGGGTTGTGCCTCTGTTGACCCAAGAGGCTTCGGGGAGCCGATTGTATTTCCTGCTGGCCAACTCACTCCAGAAGCGTGCCAAACCGCCTGCGAAGGCCAGATGTTCGCTGCTGTATCCCCGGAGTTAGTGGTCCCTTCAGCACTTCTTGATGTCAGACTAACTCGTCCACAGCACTTGTCGATGTGGGGACAATCCTAACGCAATTATTTCGGTCGACGAAGGCTCTTGTGACTATCCTTGCACGAAGGAACCAAACTCTCCCATGTGCGGAGGCATCTGCCCAGATGAAACTCCAAGCATTTCCAATGTGTTTGTCATCAGTCCCGGTCTGATGTCGAATCAGGACCAAATTCCAGAGGGTGATGACCCGGGAGGTCCGTCAACAGCAAACGATCTCCAGCCTCCGACAATCGTTCAAACGACCGCGACAGCTTCTCAGGGTCCTTCAATTGAGCCTTCTCAAGGGCCCCCAGTTGCACCTATTCCTCAGGATCCCACCCCTACACTTCCTACTCCTCCAGGAAACACTTTACAGGTCCCCCCTGAAATCTCAGCACCGGACTCATTGAGTGCTCCAGAGCCCTCCTCTCAACTTTCTACAGGCCTACCGGTTGGGGACCAGTCACCAATACTTTCTACGCAAACCCTTTCCGTGGCCTCAACCGCCCTCACTTCATTGCTCGGTGACCGACCGTCTTTAACCTTAGAGATGCCAAACAGCCCGTCTGTTTTTCAAACTCCCTCGAGCGCCATTCCCACCTTCTCTGAGGGTACCAACTTGACGGATCCGCCTGGTAGCACTTTGTGGCCAGAGCCTTCTACAACACCAGAGACAGATGATGATCCACCGGTTCCCTCTCAGATTACAGTGTCCGGTTCTAGTCGTTTCGATCTTCCAGTTCTGGTAGACTTGAGAGGGATTATTTTTATCGCGGCAATGATAATCTAGATTGCGTGTACAATATTAAAAAAGGGACCCAAAGACATTGGCGGTGTCAAGGCATTAGTGATAGAAAGGACAAACGATGGTGTCTTCGGTGGTGATTTGGACGAATTTGGGCGTTAATGGGCGGTAGGTGTACAATATGACAGAATTAGCTGAAGAAAGGAACTTAATCCATTCCACAAAACGAACTCAATATTAGTGATCTCTTTCCATTTACAATTGAGTAGCTGTTGAGTTAGTTTTGTCAACCAAGTTGGGATGCATGATTGTGAGTCCCCGAGAGCGATATAACAGTAGCGTGATTCAGAGCCAGAGTTCAAACCCAAAACTTAAAGACGCCAGTGATTTTCTTAACCCCCTTTGGTGTGTTAAATAGCATTAATGCCGCTTGAGATGTTGACTATATTGGCTGTAGGGTAGGCTCACGTCATGGGCCAAGGGAGGGCCCACATTGAGCTATGAAGCGTCTCGGGAAAGTGGCGGGGTAGGTCTTATACTAAACATCAACATCGCCATTACCGTCAGCCCACCTCCGCCGTCTTCTTGTCGACGGTTGGAGACTCGGGTCATCTATCTGACGTCCTAGTCGTGACTGAGACACGCAGACACGATGCAATCCGGAATTTCCGGTATGACACTCGCTCGGGGTTCTCGGGGGTGCGGTAGCTAATCAACAGCAGCTTCTGAGGAGCTCCAAGCTCAGTTCAACTCGTTGCTGGCCACGAGTGACACCTTTGGACTCCTCGCAACGATCGAGCGGGAATCCCTTGTACCTATTGCCACGATCCCCTCCTCGTCCTCGTCCTTCAGCGAAAACCTTGCGAGCCTCCAGCCTCACATCAAGTCAAATGTCGCTCTTTACATCATCCTCCGCCGCTTCGACTCGACCCCTCGCTTCCTGGCCGTCACCTACGTTCCCGATGAGGCGCCTGTTCGCCAGAAAATGCTGTTCGCATCCACCCGTCTCACTCTTGTCAGAGAGCTCGGCACCGAACACTTCCGCGAGACCATCCTCCTGACAATGCCCGCCGAGCTGACCGCCAAGGGTTTCGAGAAGCACGATGCACACAACAAGCTTGATGCGCCCCTCACTGAAGAGGAGCAGGCCCTTGGTGAGGTGAAGAGGGCTGAGCAAGAGGCTGGCTCGGGTACGGGAACGAGGGAGATCCACCTAAGCAAGAGCCTGTCGATGCCGGTGGCAGAGCAGGCGATTGCTGCGATGAAGGAGGTCGGACAGGATGGGGGACGCGTGGTAACGATGCTGGTGGGTCATTTGCATAAATCCTCTCAGTTATGAATTAACAACTAACCGTGGGATTAGAGAATCAACCCGGAGACGGAGGCGGTAGAACTGGTTCCTGAGTCGCCGACACCGGGCACCATCGGAGAGCTGTCGCAAGTCATCTCGACGACTGAGCCCCGCTTCACCTTGTACCGCTTCACTCACACCCACAACGGCGCCGAGCAAAGCCCGATTCTGTTCTTCTACACCTGCCCAATCACCCCTGGCACCAAGGCGATCAAGTACAGGATGATGTACCCGCTTATGAAGCGCGCGGTCTTGGATGTGGCCGACAAGGAAGCCGGACTGAAGATTGAGAAGCGATTCGAGGTGGAGGACCCGAGCGAGATCACAGAGCAGACGGTCCTGGAGGACCTGCATCCCAAGGTGACAGCCAGGCAGGGCTTCAGCCGACCGAAGCGACCCGGCCGGTAAACGGAGACGCGGCCAAGTAACAGAGATGGATCCTAAACTCAGACTCACCTAAATAGGTTACACCCATACACAATTATACACGAAAGCCAAGGAAGTCTTCCCACAGACACCGCCTGCAGTTTGAGATGAATAGAATTGGGCCTCGAGGTCCGATGAAAGAAAATTCAATTGTCCTAGCTGCAAAACGCTGGTATTTTATCCAAGATGCATGCACAAAAGAGAACCTAGCCGCCCTCAAACCTATGTATGGTATCCCTTTCTAACACCGTCTCGACACACTTGTCATGAGACGTCGTCCATCGCTTTCGCTCCTCCCTTATAGACTACCCCGCGAAGAACTCGTACACGTTCATATCTACAGGGTCGATTCCGCCGCTCCCACCGTTTTTGTAACTGAACTCTCGAATTAGAAACCCAGACGATAAGAGACGCAATCTTCTCTTTGAAGCTTCCGTGGCTCAACACACCAGAGCACAGGTCGCCGTCTCTACTCCTCGTACTTGCCTCCTGGCACAGCAACCTTGCTCTTTTCTAGCTTGTCCTTCAGGAACTCGTAAACGGTGAAGGTGACGGCCTGGCCGGGGGCGACACGCATGATACGAGGGGTGATGCCCTTGTAGAAGGCGTGGAATCCTTCTTGCCTGGAGGGAGAAACGTCAGCATGGGGATATAAGGGGGAAGGGAAGGGAAAAGACTGACTTGAACATGTCGGCGGCAATTCGGGTGATGCGAGTCCAGGCGCTGGTACCAGGCTCGGCGGGGGTCTTCTGGAGGCGGGTCTTGATGGTGTCGATGGGGGCGTTGCTCAGGGGGCCCATGGCACCGCTAACAAGACCGATTAAGGTGGTCTGCCAGCTGGGCAGGTTGGTGCTCTCGTACTGCGGTTGCCACACCTTGAGCCACTCCTTGAAGTAGCTGTAGGCGGTGAAGTTGACGGCCTGGTTGGAACCCTGGCGCAGGGCAGTCAGGCTGACTCCGCGGTACAGGGCGCCGAAGCCCTCCTCCTTCACGACGGTGTACAGGGCGTGGGCGGCGTTGCGGTACTTGGGGATGTCGAGGGGGTCGGCCATGGAGTGGTGCTGTGCCTGGAGGCGGATCTTGATGACCTCCATGGGGGTAACAACGGCAACGGCCTCGGTGACACCAGCGGCGAGACCGGCGAAGAAGGTGGCCTTTCCGGAGACGGCTCCGGTCTCCTTGTTGGCGAGCAGCTGTTTGTACCACTCGAATGAGGTGAATCGGATGGCCATCTTGGGGACAATACCGGTCAAGACGGCACCCAGACCCTTGTACAGACCCAGGGCAGTCTCCTTGCGGACGATCTCGGTACCAGTCTTGATGAAGCCGCGCTTGGGAGCGCCGGGCTGTCGCGCACGCCTGGACAGCTGCATGCGGACCTTAATTGTGTCTTTTTGAGGAGAACCAAGTTAGTTGAGAGGTTTGGGGGTGTGCGCACGCATGGGCGCATGAGTGAGGGCGACGTACCTAAAGGATGGCAGGCGAGAGCCTCCATCATACCAGCACCACCTCCGGCTGTAAACAGGCATCGTCAGCTCGCGGCGCATAGAAAATACCAAGGCCAACGGAGTCGCCATGTGCCACATGACGGTTCAGGAGGGCCATTGGGGCGAATTGACGTGACCTACCCATGAGGTTGGTGGCCACAGAGGGCGGTTGCTTCTTCCCGTCGCCGTTGCGAGCCATGACGTCGACCCAATTCCAGAAACTTTTGGTGTGCGATTTTCTCTTCTTAGCCCGGCAGATGTCTAACCGGAGATTTTATTCCTTTCGTTTTTCCTTTGTTCGGAGCAGGAAACAACACCAAGAGACGTGATTTAAAGGCGAATTGGCTTGCTGTTCAGCGGTCGTGGGGTTTACACGGTAGGCCGAGGTTCGGAGGGGTTCGGAGATCGGGTGGGTGTTGTGGTAGGCGACAAGCGACCAACAACCGGATACAGGCTACGAAGGGGGGAAAGCAGATTCACACTTGGAGGGGAGAGGGGACCGAAGGACGGAGGAAAAGGAAGAATAATAGAGGGAGAGGGGAGAGGGGAGATGAACGAGGGCGAGGAAGCAGGAGGATTTATGATTTCTGAGCGATGGGGGAGAGAGGGAGCGGAAACCGAGACGAGGGATTCCGCCAAAGGCCGAGTCGCCGGACCGTAGCCGTCGACATATGAAATCCCACAAACGCGCCTTCTGGGCTCCCGTGAGTGACCCTCTGACTCTTTTCTCAGCTGGTTCGCTCGCTGGCTGGGCTGATGGGCTTGCTCGGTATCTTCTGGCCTGGGCCTGGGGGCGTGTACTCCACAGCCCGTCCCCTCCACCACCCGCCCAAAGCACAAGCATGCGCGCCGTCCGGGAGTCAGAGTCCTGACGGCTAACCTGCGCAAGTACGTACCCGCCGCCCAGTCACAAGGGGAGGACGGGTTTTTGGGAGCCTTTTGGGTTCGGGGGGCGTGTGGGGGAGGGCGACGAGGCGTGGCATCCGAGGAAAGCCTCCCGCGAACCGAACTTTCGGAGATGCAAAGCTCTGGAATCTGGATCCAGGGACCTCGGGGGGGACGAAAAGAGAGCTTGGGGCGGGCAGCGCACAGCACATGCAGGCACATGCCATGTACAGCGTGCGAGTGCGTACCCGGCCCCTCCTTCGGCCGTCGCCCGTCATCCATTGCTGGCCCTATCTGGACGGCCTAGAGGCATCATGAGGCGCTTCTCATCGAGTCTTTGTCTAGCTATTTGCTGGCTTGTTCACACTCCCTCCCGCACGCCCCCCTCCCCCCCTCTCTGGCAGCCATATTGCATGTGCCTGTACCCCCCTCACGCCGAGGACTGGTTTTAGCAGCTGGCTCGCTGTGTATGACTCCCCAAGGCTGGAAAGCTTGCTCCTTGCGCTTTGCGCCTCTCAAAACCTGGGGCACTCGGAACTGCGACGGTTTGGGGGTGGGCGTGTCGGAACCCCACTCGAACTGGTGGCTCCGGGCAGGCGGAGGACCGGGGCACGAGATGGGGCGGGCGTCGTTGCATCATCCATGCGGCCGAGGAGCAAGTCGACGCTCTCTCTTGTATCAGTGCTGCTTGCTTCGCTGGGGGATTGCATTCGTGGCGCACGTCCAACTCCGAACTGTTTCTAGCAAGGGGATGCAGGCCTGCAGGATACGGTGCCACAGCCCACAGCGTCGATGTTGGTGAATTAATGGCCATGTCAATCCCCAATTTCTCCATTCCCCAATGCCCATCTTCCACCACTTCACACTCTGGAGCGACGGCCCCGAAATCTCCAAGTGACGTAGGAAATAGCTTTTGCCGACGCACAGCCGAGCTTGTGATTTTGCGGGGTCTGCAATGCCCACTTGACCACTCCCGCCCAGCCAGCGAGCGTCAACTTTTTTCCAAGCTTGCTGACCTTTCCCTGGGCGACGGTCCAGGTACCACCCCCACTGTCCAGCGGCAGAACAGCCCCCAGGGTCCCCTAACAGCTGGCTGCCCCACCTGTCTGCCAGCACTGTCGGGTAATTAATTGGCGACCAACTGGCTGGCCCCCTTCAGTGAAGATGCCGCCGACTGCAAATGGCCACGGACGGAGACGCGCTGCATCTTTCCAGCAGAACTCGGAGGCTCCCGGGTTGAGACGACCAGGGATCACATCTACGCCATTAAGTTGATCTCGTCCCTTGCTTGTTCTTCACCACACACCGGTGTGTCTCTTGTGTGTGTCTCTCTCCCGCCGTCTTATTCATTATTCCGGGAGTGAGGTGAAGAGACCCACCCCGGATGTCCGATCCTAGGCCGGCCATTGCCGAGGTCTGGATTCTTGGTGCTCTCTCATCTCACTGCCATGCCTCGCTGGAGATTGGTTCAGACCGCGGCCCACTGTCATTGGGGGGAATAATTGCGATTATACTGAGTTATTCGACCTGAACCGTGCTCGGAGGTGCTTCACCGGGAGAGTAATAAAACAACTCCGGTGTTGATGGCGCGGTGAACTACCGCTGGCCTCTACCGGGACATGTCGTGCCATCTACCATCCCAATGTACCGGAAATCACAGCGCATCCAGCACAGGCCTCCTGGCGGACACCTTCCTGGATCGTTCCGAGCACAGATCTAGAGATCTTGCGGTTTGCCGTTGCCCCTGCCGTGGCGTTATGTACGTAGTTCGTCTCAGTGTACTTCTAGATGCACATCCAGTACGCTGAGCCGAGCCATCAGATTAGATCCTCACCAGATAAACGCTGCTTTCTCGCCATCCAGCTCATCCATAAAGCACATCCAGCGGCCCACCTCTCTCCCGTCCTCCGTCCCGTTCCATTTATCCATGCCGACCACCCATCCTTCCATCCATCCACCCAAACCCCCCGGTCCGTCCCCGTCCGTGTCCTACCAGTAGCGAATGCTCGTCCCGGTGCTCGGAGATTCGGAGACCCGGGCGGAGACCGCTGCCGCCGACCGAACCTCTGCAAACCGACCGTCTCCGAATAACCCCACGCTACCAACGTTCCCACAACCCGCGCGCAGGACGCCTAGAACGCCCGCCACAATGCAAGCCCGGCTCGGCCACAAACCTGGCTCGCCGGGATGCCTGGCCGCACCTCACCTCACATTCCGCGGAGCCGCAACCGGAGCTCGTCGAAAGCTATTGGGACGCTTCGCAGCTCTCTATCGATAGCCTAGACAAGCTGTGGGTGCGGCTACGGACGTAGGAACCCGTCCACCAGGGCAATACCCGGGAAATGCATCCTCGTCACGCCATCTGCCAGATCTGGACTCCTCAAGACCTCGACCGCGGCATGTTTCCTTGCAATTCCGAGGATAAAGTCCCCAGTCGATCGCCCCCACCAGTTTTCTCTCGGGTCGTCATCTTCTTTCACATTTCGTATTCACCTTTCGTTTTCACATCTGGAGATGGACTCTTCTTGTCATAATTCTCCATTGGCATTGGCCGACTGCTTCTATGCTGACGTGGATGGCTGATAGCTAGGGTACAATTCCCCCGTGTACTATCTTCCTTGCCTCCAGTAATTCCAAAAAAAAAAGAGAGAAAAAAAAGGCATTGAAATCATCCGCCCCCCAAACTCCCCCAATCCTCGTTCCTTGATCTCCCGAGTTTTGGTCCCCTTGCCTCGGCACCCATTCCCCCAGGTCCTTTCATATCCTCAATCATATCTTAATCTTCCCGAGCTTTCACCTCCCAATAAATCATTGCTCGTCCCAATCCCATGCATGCCATCGATAGAGCGTAATTCCGTCAATCCGCTTTTGAAACAACTCCAATGCTCCGTAATATCAAAATAAGAGCAACGTGTAAAAAGAAAACAAGAACCAATGACGCTACAGATGCTTGGTGAGAGTGTCAACGCGCTTGGTATCTTGGATATCGTAAAATGCTTCGGCATCATAAAACAGCGTGAGTTTTTGAAGTTAGAGCAGAGCCTCACACTAGACTCAAGGCCCTCGCTACGAGGGTGTTCCTCGTTCTTCCACTCGCTCGCCTTCAAAACTGTACAGTCGCACCTCGCCGTCTTCGCTGCCACTCGCCATGCGGCTATCGCTCAGACCGACGCAGGTGACGGGGCCAGCATGGCCAGTGAAGCTGCGCTCGCACTTGCCGGATCTCGGCTCCCAGATCTTGGTCATCGAGTCGTTGGCGCCGGTCACGACTCGCAGAGTGTCGCCAACCAGGCCCCAGATACCCTCGACGTGTCCGAACATGCTACGGATGCACTTGCCAGTGGCCGTGTCCCAGAGACGGACCGTGTTGTCCAGTCCGCCGGTGAGCATGTATCGTGGGGGCAGTGGTCGGGAGGGGTCTGATGCGAAGCCCGACCCATACGCGGCTCGGTCATCGATGGGCTGCTCCGGCGCCACTGGGGTTGTGCTGCGGCTGCTTGATACTGACACCGCGTCGGTATTGTCGGTATGAGGTGGCACCTCATCCGGTTCAAAGTCTGCCGGCATCAGGAGAACCTGCTGCACCTGTCCCACATGGCCCAGGAACGTCTTGATGCATTGCTTCGAGTCCAGATCCCAGAGCTTGACAGACAGGTCGTCGGATGCCGAGAAGACCACCCGCGATGGCGAGTCGATGCGCACATGGTTGACCCAGTCAGTGTGACCCCGTAGGCAGAATGTCTGTTTCGTGTCGAAGCTGAAGATCTTGACTGTCTTGTCAATTGATCCAGATGCCAACGTGCAACCGTCAAAATGGACGGAAAGCACGCCTTCGGTATGGCACTGAAGTGTGCTCAAGCACTCCCCAGTCTGCCAATTCCAGATCTTGATGGTCTTGTCGAAGCTGCCACTGATCAACTTGGAGTCGTCGAATTGAAGACATCGCACAGCTGACGTGTGACCACGCAGCGTGCGCATGACCTCGCCCGTCTCGATGTTCCAGATTCTGATAGTCGTGTCGTAAGAGCCGGTAGCCATGATGTTGTCGTCGAACTGCAGACAAGTGACGCCATTCTCATGACCCTTGAATGTCTTGATGGAGCACCGACCCGTCTTCCAGTTGTACCCCACCTTGAATCTATCCCTGTATACATCCTTCCACGGTCGGAATTTGCGCTCCTGGTCCAGCTGCTGCCGCGAACTGGCAGATCCATTGACGCGTGGTCGCTTTGCAGGTCGGTCTTCGTCGGTATCGTCGTGGGAGTGTCGCTTCTGCACCGCCAAACCTGACTCGGACTCGGGGGTTTCGTCGATCTCGACCACGGCGGCGGTGGGAGGCTGGTGTCGGTGACCTTGTTGATGGCCTTGTTGATGGCGGTTCCAGGCCATCAACTTCTTTCGCTCCAGGAGGGGGAGTCCCCAGCCACACTTGGTGCACTTGCGGTCGATATGTTGTTCGCACATGCGATGCCACACAACATCGTCGTCAGCGAGGCTTCGCCATCGTCGGCTGACTTGAGCAGCCTTGCAGAGCGATACGGTGTCGAGAGAGCAAAGGATCTTGTATGAGAGTTCGTTGGGGAGGGCGGCGAGGAAGTCGATCTTGAGCTGCTCATGCACCTCGCGCGACACAGTCGAGAGCTGTGGGAAGCAGCATTGAGTGATGATTCCCTGCAACATCAACTCGCGATGCTTGGAGGGGGCAGCAGAGAAGATCGACCACACGTGGGTGATAGCTTCTTGATCGGCTGTCGACAGGCTGTTGAGTTCCTAGAAGGGGTTCATGTTAATAAGAAGACAGGACAAAGGGATGACAAGAGCAGCGACGATTGGGCGGAGACATTGACAAGGGCAACACTTACACTCTGAATGAATCCCATCTTGCTCTCGTCGGCGGCGCGGCGGCACTTGGAATCGGGGCGATGGCGGTAGCAAAACTTGCTGTTCGGGTCTCTCTTCCGGACGGTCGGGGCAGAGTTCGGGTTGACGCCGACAAGCTGCCTGCTTTTGCCGATGGGGGCGTAAAGGCCGGGGATGTGTTCCTTGAGAAAGGGGCTGACAGTCTTGCCAACGAGTGCAGAGGACATCTTGACGAGTCGGGGGTTGATCTCTTCGTCGGAGCGGGTTCTATCGCAGTTGTCCTTGGAGGGTTGGTGTTGGGGATGGTGCTCGTGGCTGGCGTCGGACAGCCTCACAGACGGTGAAGAGGCGCCCGGACCGGTGCCAACAGCAGAAGGAATAGGCGTAGAAAAGGATGATGTGGTTGAATTCGGATTCAGGGACGAAGCGGGGGCATGGCGGTGTATAGAAGCAGAGGTCGAGGTGATCGATTCGTTCGAGACGGCGGAGGAGGCGGGAGCGGAGGAGTCGGAGGAGGGCCGATGGCCGTTGACGAGCATCTGGCGGTCCATGGCGCAGCTACCTTGGTTTTGGGGAGACGAGTTGCGCGATGGAAGGGCAAGATATCGTAACTCCCTGTCGAAGTCTGGGGAAGAGAGTGACTCGACACACACCCCAATGACTCTGGAACTCTGGGGAGGATCTGAGGCAAGGCCGTCCAGCGATGGCGTGCTGAGCTCTCGAGCGCACTGGGCTGGTCCACCCAAGAGTTTGCGCCAGAACCCCAGTCACAATCCCCGTCAGCCCTCTAGGACGGTCGGTCGGCCGCTTTTAGGTGCCGCTAGGGCCTGAGGTACACAGTACGGGCTGGGCACTGTCCGCTGCAACTGGTTAGATTTGGTCGGACGGCGTGCGATCGAGTTTCGCGTGCTGCGTGTGTGGGAGATGCGATGTCTTGCGCTTCTGAGGTGCGTGTGTGAGTGAGTTTGGGTGGGTGAGCGAGTGAGCGAGTGAGAGCTGGCGGTGGATGCGATAAAGGCCCTTCGGGTCGTCGGCGGAAGCTGGGTTTACGGTACGTTGCCTGCCCGTGTCCCACTGAGGGCGACATGCAGAGCGATAGGGCGAGGGCGGGGAGCGAAATAGAGGGGGAGGCGACCAACGGAATTTGTTACCTCATGGAGCCTTTTTTTTGGGTTGACCTTACGTACAGGACAGTCACCGAATGCCGTGTATTACATGGCCGGCGCAGGCAATTGGGCATTCATTTGCAACTTTGCGCCGTCGCTTGATTATGCAGCTGCAGAGCAACCTCGGACGGCTCTGTTGTGCAGCCCGAGTCCGTGTGTCTATTCAAGGTTGTACATGCAAATCTTGTGCTCAAAACACTAACATAACTCCTGTTCGACGGGGCCTGGGAGTGTTATTTCGCGGATTGAGCGACCGCCCGGCGACCCTGGCCTATGTGGTATGTGTGGTATGGGGGGTGCCAGGTTCCTGGGAGGCACGGTACCCCCTGGGCTCAACACTCAGGCAGTAAATTCCCCATGGCTCACAGGACTGCTGTCGAATTTGGGCCTGAGATGGCGTTATCGCAAGGGCTGCTGGCACCGATCGGGCGGATAGACAATAGGCTGACTGATAAAGTGGGTCCGGCACGGCAATCGGAGGACGGCTCGCTCGCCGGTGGTTGTACATTCAGCATGCAAATGGCTTTGAAGCTGAAGCTGGCTTTGCTGGGCATTCGCCACCTTGCGTGCTGATGCCGCGGGTCATGGGATTTGGCAGCGCCATCGTCATCATCACCAATTTGGACACCCGTTGGAGTTGTTGCTGACTACCATCAGGGTCGTATACAGTGGTGGTCTATTAGTCCCGACTTGTTTGCACGGAGCGTCACAGCATGCGGCCAACTGGGGCATCGACGGGGTCAGGGTCGTCTCTAATGCACCATTTGCTCTGCCCTAATGCGTCCCCGGGCAGCATCCCGACACGGCCCTCGCATCTGCCGCTCTCAACGCCCAATCATGGCTGTTCTCCCTCGTCTCGCGCATCTCTGCATTTTTTAGGTCTGGAGTCTCTCTTCTCCGCCCCTCTCTTGGGCATTTCTGCCGCCATTTCTTCTCCGTTTTTCTTTCTTTTTAGATGGCTTACATACCCCATTTCCAATCTGCCCCAAGACATCACATCGCATTTACCACGCATTCGATCAGCCTCGAACGCCCTCAGCCCCTTTGCCGCATCCACCTCAACAACTTCGCCCCATGCACAAAATTCTTGCGCAAGCCGTCGGTTCGGCATATCCCATTCTCAAATGACGTGATTGCCATGGCGTCTGGACGGACCGAACCCTCCCTTGATACTACCGAAAGGCTACCGCCAGCCGCCAAACGCCATACGCCATCTCCGAGACCCGTCCTATACGTAGTACGACATCGCCTCACCTCGCCTATGGCCCAAGGATCACGAATCAACCAAGTCATCAAGGCATTTCCTAGGTCATGCCACTGTCGAACAACATGGATCATCTCCCGTGATTCTGTCGCAATGCGTCTGTGTTGAGCCCTAGCAGGCCCAGCCAGTCTACTGGTTTCGGGTGACGCAGCTCATCTGCTTGCTCACTCAGCTCGCCGAGCACATCATCCTGTGGCCCAGTGGCGCTGAAACCAACCTCTGAGAATATTGGCCATGGTCATGTCATGTTCACCCCATCAGAAATGCTCCTGGAACCTTTTCAACCTCTCCGCGCCCGCTGGAGATTTCATCATCTTCCCTCGCAATCTTCCGGAATCCATGCGCAACTCGGTACTCCGACAAACAGCGATCCCCTGCTTCCGTTGATTCCGGCAACCATCAGTCCCTCGGTATCGATGAAGATCTATCCGAGCTCCACGAATCGTTTCGCAACGCGTCTCCGTGTCAGAAGCGGTCAGTTCAGGCTGCTCACCTCCACTCGCTTGCTTGCGCCTTGCAGATCCCAGGATATGTCCCAACACATGTCCTACCACATGTCCGACCACAGCTTCACTTCAGCCACTCATCTCGCTGCAAAAGTCGGTTCACAGCCGCAAACCTGGCGACATCGCGTGTCGGTATGGCGGCATTAGATACGAAACGAGGCTTACACCCCCTTGGTGCCCTGTTTGCGCCCGTCTCTGGCCAGCGTGTCTTGATCGGGTGCGTGTAGTGATCTTGGCAAGCTGCGGAGTCTGTGACTTCGGGAAGTCCAAACCCTACTTACCGCTCAAAAGCAACTTGTGTGTCTGAAATGTTCCTCCTCTGTAGTCTCCGTAGACAGTCCACGTAAGATGTAGGGAGAAGTCCACCAACGCACCACGCACTGTAAGGAGGATGCAGTCTTGATTGGACGCAGAGCACTGCAGTGTTGGATTTGTCCTACACCAAGACGACACAACATATTTGTAATTCTCCAAACGAATCAAAGAGCCTCGATATCAAACCTACCGCTCGGTCAGAAGGGCGATGACCATCTCGATCTCATCAATTAGAAGTTTAAACGGCCCCATGCCTGTGATGAATTCCAAGACCTGCATATCAATATGTGCTAAGCATTGCATCCTAGCGAATCAGGTCTTGCTGCACCTCCACCCGCACTTTCTTACAGCTGGCCAAGGAACTTCAGGCAAATTTTCAAGCTCCGTCGCCATCAACAAGCGGGTCTCACGACTCCGGGTGAGATGGCCGAGTTGGTTATGGCGCCAGGTTAAGGTCAACCTTAACACCTCAATTTCCTGGTGGAGCAATCCTCCTGGGTTCGAATCCCAGTCTCATCATATCTTTTTGTGTTTTCCATGTACTTCTTTCGCATGAAGCCCATTCTTTTTTGATACTCGTTCCAGGTAGGTTTCAGAGACGTTGAGTTTGAGAGGGACATAAGGGGCTCGGAACATGATGCCTGGAAAGATATTACAGCAACTTCATCACCACCGGCTAAGATGCCATGTCTTTCAAATGCGAGTTGTTGTAAATTATTGACGTAATCTCGATGGCTATTTTTCTTTTCTTGAGCATTGTATTTTAGCTCAAAACGGGCTCTTATGACCTCCCCTCACAGGGAACATCCATACCAGTGATATTCTGCGACGAGGAAGGACAGATGACAGTGGGAGGCCCTCTATAGGTAGAATTCAGTAATATTTCTATTCAACTCAATTAGAGCATTTAAGCTCATATTTTATAGGTTTATGTATGCCTAGGCCGGGAGGCATTCAGCCATGCGAGTTTAGGGCAATGTCAGGGGCCCTCCATGACGTGGAATAATTACATCCCAAACATGCTCTATACTCTATCACTACGTCATTTATCTTAGTGAAATATTGCCCAGGCGAATTAATCTAATCATATCATTACTTAAAGAGGCTGGTGGTATCGCCGCTGTGTATCTAATGGTAGGTGTCTCAAAGTTGCGGCAATGCAGCATCCTCCATACCAGTGCGTGGCTCATCATAGGGGAGCCCATATCAGGAGACGACGTTGACGATCAATTCTCATTGAAGTTTCGCTGTTCTTTAATCCTTTTCTAACACACTTCTGCTGCCACCATGTCGTGCCTCGCGCGGTTAGTTCAACAGCTCAACGCTCAGATCAACGCCTCCGGGTACGAAAACACCGACGATGAGACCATCTTCAGACTTACAGGCCGAACATCCCGAAACGAACATGTCGATGCAAGAAGTTGGCTAGCGGCATGATTTGGGCTCGGAGATAAGCCCTCCATTGGCCCCTCGGATGCAGCCGCCGGATTACTTTGACGAGGGCGTGCGTCCTGTGTATCAGGCGGCGAGTTGCAAAACTTCGAAGATCAAGATAAACAAAACCGTCGTCGTACGGATTCTCGCATCTTTATTTATCACAACCATCGTGGCAGTCATTGTCGCAGCAGTTGTGGGAAAGATCTATGCTGGAAAGTCCCCGGGACGGCCAGTCGAGGCACAGCAAACATCAGCGTAGGTCCTCTTTCAAGCAGTCTCTGACAGGCTGGGTTCTAATTTCGAAAACAGGAGTGCGACAGAAACAGAAGCCTGGACAACACTCACCATCACTACGACCCTTACAATAACAAATGGTGGGAACGGTCGTCAACTTCAGGTCAAAACAACGTCAGCGCCTCGCCCGTTAGCTATTCCAACACACGCACATGTCATCTTCGACTGTCCCTCGTTCGCACAGGCCACGGCGACTCTCGCAGCGAGGAACGAGCACTTGATACTAGGGCCCGTCTGCGATGCCCTAGATCCGGAGGAAAACGAACAGGATAACATCCCCGGGGTGGAGACGTATTCGCATCAGAACTGTCTCTTGGCGCGAGCATCATATCTAAGTTGTGGGTGGGAGGTGAACTACCGATGTACCGCATCGTGTCATTCTGTCAAGACGGAGAGGGGAAAAGCGGGTGAGGTTTTGGTAGACGACTGGGAATGGGATGCTGGTTGAGTCATGCGTGTGCCACGTTCCGTGTAAGAGAAGGTGCTAGTGTTCGGGACATATGTTTGTTTGTGAGACAGTTAGATGTCAACTTTTCAATCAAGTACGAATATTTGGTATAAACAGGGCTTTAGAAAGACCCCCGAAACATGATTGATAAAAACAATAGTCCAAAACTGGAGGTTCGTAAGGGGAGAGAGACAAGTAAATCCGCGATGTGAGAGAAGGTCTAGGGTACCGCGCCAAGCCTCGATGGATACGCCCCACTAAAAGTCGCATCGAAATTCTCTGCCGCCCAAACAAGCTTCAGTACTTGATGGAAATATAGACTGGCGATCCTCTCTCTATTCCTCCCCCTCCACCACATCACATTAGATGCAGCTATGGCGGCTGACAACGAGGCTCCTGTCGCGAGCAACGCCAGCAACTCCCGCCCTAGCGAGGGTTCGGGCAACGGCAATGCCGATGGCGGCGCTTCTTCCAATAACGAGTCTGGCAAGGATGGGTTCCGTCGCAATCCTCGACACGACCACCGAACCCGCGGCAAGGGCCGAAGCGAGAAAGGACGAGGCGAATGGAGGTATGTCTTCTCGTTGCACATCTTTGACGGGTCACACGTACCAATGGGACTAACCAGATGTTAGCCGGCAGAAGAACGACAAGCGCAAGAAGAACGACGAGTATCACGAGTACAAGCGCCGCAAGCTGAACGAGCGGGGAGACACGGCCGAGGCCAAAAACCCCTTCTCCAAGGATGAGATTTCCGCCGAGGAGCGCCGCCCCAAGCGCAAAGTCGCGGTCCTGGTCGGCTATGCTGGCACTGGATACAAGGGCATGCAGGTCAACGGCGACGAGAAGACTATCGAGGCGGACCTGTTCAAGGCCTTTGTCGCCGCCGGCGCCATCTCCAAGGCCAACGCCGACGATCCCAAGAAGTCAAGCCTGATCCGTTGTGCGCGAACCGACAAGGGTGTCCACGCCGCGGGCAACGTCATCAGCCTGAAGCTCATCATCGAGGACGACGATGTCATCCAAAAGATCAACGATGCTCTGCCGGATCAGATCCGCGTCTGGGACATCCAGAGGACCAACAACGCTTTCAGCTGCTACCAGCTGTGCGATTCGCGGTGGTACGAGTACCTCATGCCGAGTTACTGCCTGCTGCCTCCCCACCCCGAGACCTTCTTGGGCAGGAAGCTTGTTGAGCTTGCCAAGGAGCACAACGTGGAAGACGACCTCAACGCCAAGATGGCCGACGTGAAGGACTTCTGGACCGATGTGGAAGAGAAGGAGATCAAGCCCATCCTGGCTCGATTGGACCCCGAGGTTAGGGCTGCTGTTTTGGAGCGATTGCACGTCGCCGAAGAGTCTGGCCAGACCGAGGAAGACAAGGAGGAGAAGGAGGAGGAGAAGCCTGCTGCTGAGACGGCCCCCGAGGGTGCTGCTGAGTCTGGAGCACCCCAGGCCACCGTCACTCTCGAGAGCCACCAGCCCAAGGGCCGCGAACTCGGACCCATCGACTTCGCGCTCCGCGACATCAAGGCCGCCTACGTTACGGCCAAGCGCCGCTACCGCGTCACCCCCGACCGTCTCCAGCGACTCCAGGACACTCTGGACAAGTACACTGGCACGCGCAACTTCCACAACTACACGGTACAGAAGTCCTTCTTCGATGCCTCAGCAAAGCGCCACATCAAGTCCTTCATTGCGAACCCCGAGCCCATCATCATCAACGACACCGAGTGGCTCTCGCTCAAGGTCCATGGACAGAGCTTCATGATGCATCAAATCCGCAAAATGGTCGGCCTCGCCAGCTTGATGGTCCGCTGCGGAACTCCCCTCGAGCGTGTCGAGGAGAGCTACCTGAACCAGAAGATGGCCATCCCCAAGGCTCCCGGCCTGGGACTGTTGCTCGAGCGACCCGTCTTCCACAACTACAACAGGAAAGCGATGGAGGCGTTCCAGAAGGAGACGATTGACTTTGCGAAGTACGACGAGAAGATCCTGGCGTTCAAGGACGAGCAGATTTACCAGCGAATTTTTAACGTAGAGGAGAAAGACAACTCGTAAGTTTAACCTGATATCTATGGCAATTGCCAGCAATGCTAACACCCCGCAAGGTTCCACATGTTCTTCAACCAGATCGACCAGTTCAAGACGAACCACTTCCTGTGGCTGACCGCAGGTGGCATGAAGGCTGCTGAGATTTCCCGTGATTCGACCGGCGAGAAGGTGCAGCGAGATGTAGACAAGCGACTGGGCGATGATGATGAAGATGAGGACCCCGAGGGTGGTGAGGGTTAAGCGTATGAGTCTTGGATATGTATGAGATGGTAATGAAAAACGCCTGTATGCCTTTACATAGCATTAGATGGGGAGCGTGCCCCTGTTCGCAACAATCAACGGTTTCCGGTACTTTTGAGGAGTCCTTGGGTCCGTGGTGAAGTTCTTGAGTTATGGAATAGTACAGTTGGTCTTCACTAAGCATGACTTGGCATCAAAACGAGCATGCAATGCGCTTTGTATTGTACTTTTTTGAAATCCCGAGGCTCTGGGTATCTAAATCCGTCCTCGTCCCAAGCAAACCCCAACGCCCAAACCAAACGCCTATCAGCATGCCCGCCTCCATCCACAGCATCATCACTCACCGCCCCGTCGTAACCGAGCCCGCAGTGGTCCCATCGGCCTGCGCTATGGCCGTCACCGTGGCCGAGGCGGAAGCCGCGTCGTCGCCGGAGCCAAGGGCCTCCCAGGAACCGCCGCAGCGCTGAGCGAGCGCCTGCATGCCGCGGGCGTCGAGGACGTCGAGCAGCGAGGCGACGGCGCCGACGTCGCGGTCGATCTGCTCCTCCTTTGCGCGGGCGTTGGGGTCGCCGCGGCCGAGAGGGCCAAAGACCCAGAGCTCCTTGATCTTGCGCGAGAGGGCGAGGAGTTCCTTGATGGAGGTGTACTGGGAATACGTTAAAACAGTTGTCCCCTTTGCTTAATGAGATAAGCGGGAGTGGGAGGCTCGGGCTTACCAGGCCGTCAAACTCCATCTTCATGGATATGCCCGTCACAGCGATGGCTTCCGGGTTGGCGTTGTTGCGCTCGCCCTCGGCCTGGATCGTGGCCAGCATCATGAGGGTGCGGTAGCGGGTGAGGACGTCCGCAACGAGGCGGTTGTGCGTGTCTAGACAGAGGGAATTAGCGTCTTTGCTACATGTCGACCCGGCCTTTGGTGAATCGTGTGTTCCATGTGCTGCAGACGACGATGCAAGCAAAACAAGGCTACGAGGCTGGCATCTTACCCATGAGATTGGACGCCGCAGCTTGTTGCGAGCGGTCCATGCTGTGCGAGGTTCAAGTGCGAGACCGGGGTGCGGAGGACTATAGAGAGGTTTGAGGCTAAGAAAAAAAAGAGGGTGAGGTGTGACAAAACGCTTCCATCCAGATGAGACGAGACGTTGATGAGACGTTGATGAGATGCAAGGCTAGAGCTGGAGTTGGCTTTGGCGTCGTTGGTGCGCACGGCTTTGCTTGAGCTGGTGGGGGTGGGGCCAGGAGATTCCGTGGTGGCGGTGGGGTGCAGTATTCCCGTAAGCCTCTGAGAATACTGACCGGTATTTGATCAACAGGAGACTATCTGTACAACGCGTAATTGAGTATAGCTTGAACAAGTTGATTGGACATGATATTGGACATCTCAATGGCGTTGAGGTTTCATTTCACATCTTCTAGACTCCCCACCTTCTTCTAGTGCTAATTTTGTCCCGACTACTTTACGTACGCAGATACAGAGATGCCTTGCCCCTATTACCAGACGCCCATTTCAGTTAATTCCATATAATAAAACAGCCCAACAACCCGGCAAGGCAGATGCTGGCGACCTTTTTGAAATGCCCATGATGCCGAGACCAAACTCCCTGGTCAATGCAATCCAGATTGCGCGCGGGGCCCTGGTATCGTCTCCCTTCCAACTCGTACACGCGCCGTTCACCCATCAGTATTATCGTGGAGCTGCTTCTTACGGCAGACCAGTCCACCCACGGTCCTCCTGCTTCCAGCCCTTTTGTGGCCAACCCTTAGGCAGTGTCGAAAAGGGCGGGAGAATGTACTGGCCCTCGCACTTGGAGGTTTCGCACTTCATGTCGCACATGCCATAGTTCTGGCAGTAACAGTCGGAAGCGTTAGGGCAATGGACTGCCTTCTTGCCGAAAATGACTGGAGGAATTCCGAATTAGCACTGGTTCAGGCGGATAGGGGAAGTAGAAAAGGGGTTCCTTACCATGCCATGAATACTCGAGAACTCGCCCGCTCAGGTCATCGCCCAGCGGCGACACCAACAGCCACTCGCGGAAGCGGACATACTCGGCGCGGGGCCGCAGGCGGATCGTCTCGCGGCGGACGGCGAACTGCGAGCAGCAGGTAACGCCAATCTCCTCGGGAACGGGGAGACTGGGGAAGAGCTCCTCGAAGGCGGCCTTGTAGACGTGGCGGGCGTGGACGGGCTCGTTCTCCTTGGTGGGGGTTTCGTCCTGGATGGGCTTGATCTCGGCGGGGCAGCCGAGGACCCAGACGCAGCGCAGGTTGGCGTAGCCGACCTTCTTGAGGTTGTCGAAGCGGAACTTCTGCAGCAGAGGGAGCGCATCGTAGTCGGGGTTGTCGTTGTGCCACTGGAAGCGCTCGGCGTGGTGGAAGATGACGTTTCCGGGCAGGTCGTCGTAGCGGTCGATGATGTAGCTAGACAGACATGGTCAGAGGGAATCCAAGACAAGGGAAGCTGCATGGAGCATGGACGGGATAGCTACCTTAAGAAGACCATGGCCTCGCGACCCTTATTCATCGGGACCGTCAGCTTCGCCTTGTTGTCATCGACGACGTAAATGTTCTTCTTCCACTCGGGCAGGTATTCGTCGAGCCACGAGACGTTCTCGTGCTTCATGCTGGCCACCACCATCTCGACATCGTCGTCGCCGAGGTGCTGCGACGCCAAGCTCTTGCCGCGGTTGGGGCCGTTCGACGAGGGCAGGATGTTGTCGCGGAAGATGATGAGGATGAAGATGACGAAGACGCAGATGCCAATGAGGTTGACGCGGTTCGCGCGCTGGCGCGGGCTCCAGCGACCAGGCATGGCTGTGCCAGATCGCGAGGCCGGGCGGGAGAGCAGAGCAGAGGAGAAGGGGGAGTTGTAGAAGCCCGGTGTTCGTTCGATCGTGGGCGTTCGGGCGGTCGCAAACAGATTCGTTTGGAGAAGCAAGGGTAAGGTGTTCGGATGTACAATCAGAAGGCGGACTATCACTCCTCCCAGTAGTTTCGCATTCCTTTTCTGGGGGACGGCCACGGGTGACACAGGGGATACAGGGGGGAGATCGGGGCCGCGGCGGATGGGACAGCAAGGCAGGAAAAACGACAGGGACTACGCAAGGGAGGTGGCGCACTAAGGGCGACTTCGTAATAGTACGAAGGTAGTAGTACATACGCCAATACGCCCACATCCGCATCCACGCCGTTTCTTCGTATCTTGGGTACCTGGTCTTCCCACTGTGGGCGAAGTGCCCATCCCTGCATCACGTTTTGTTCCCTTTTGGGTTCGCCTGTCAGCTTTCAAGTTTGCGCAGCGTCAAGCCTCATTCTCGTGTTGCAGGCCCCGCAGGGAGTCGCTGCTCCACACTGCAACGGCCGCCCTGCAACGTCACTGAGCATTCTTGCGGTGTGCAGAGTGATTAAGCCACCGCGAATTGCGACTGTCCTTTTCCTTGGCTTCGACATTGGTTCCCCAGGTAGATTTTGGGTGAATTACGGCGTATATGCTGTAAATATGATACTGCGCAGTAATAACTCGGAGCTGAATAAGGACCTCCCAAGGCTAATGCACCCCTGATATTACCTCCCCTTAGTTACCATTGCTGCTGGCATGTGAATGGTCAGAACCATAACGCTATTTATTGAACGCCTTTTTTCATGTTGGAAGTAAGTTGGACGAGGACAGCAAACCAGGGAAAATATACCATGCGATTAGAAATACGCGAGGGAGGGAGGTGGCGCAACAGGCCCGCCTCGACCTCGACTTTCTCTGCACAAGCTCCTATTTTTATCAAGACTCTCTGCAGCGCAACGATAGTTTCCATTGTTTGATATTAGTTGATTTCTTGCCATGATTATTACCTCCCCCCTACCATGGAGTCTATCGATTTCTTCAATCCTTCTTTGGGCCACCTCTTCAGCGCCTACGGCGTTGGTCTTCATAAACCACATGCCAATTGACGCGTCTGCTCAGCCTGATCGGCGCCTGCAACCAGCTGAAGCCTCTTTTTGGGATAGCACGTTAGCCACAGGCTATGCTTAGTTCAACTGTGCTCTTTATCTCCTCAGCCATACTTTCGTCCACGGCAATCAACGGACCATGAAGTGGGATCGGTCTACTGATAGCTCCCGGCCCGATCCGTGATTCAGAATAGACGACTCCGACTGCGGCAAACATGGCCCTCAGGCTGCTGTCCGATAACCAACCCCAGGTGGGCCGACCCTGGATTTTTGGCGTCGGCGGAGTGGTCCGCGCCGACTGGACCTTCTAAGCAACCCCAAGCTTCTGGAACTTCTGAGCCGTCACTACCTTCTGGTAGCACTTCTCACACGGATAAAAGGACGACGCCGTCCCAGGCTCTCGTGTCGTTTCTGGAATGGGCCAAGTCGAGGCCGCCGTGGTGTCACGTCTCCGACTTTGGATTGGGTAAGTTTCCTTCTGGGGTGAAGATGAGCGAGGCTACCAGTGCCACCTACAGCGGCATGGGAACTCCGGGGTATAGGGCTCCAGTATGTGCTGTATCACTGAATCGTCAACTCGAAGCCATAGTAACGCCAGTCTCCAGGAATCTATGGGAGACCGCCCCGTTTTCTCAACTAGGTCCAACGTCTACAGCCTTGGCTGTCTGCTCTACAATCTTTGCGCCTACAGTCTTCCCTCCCCTACGGCATTGCTGTCCAGTCCTATCCCGGCCGAGTACCCGGAGAAGTTGCGCACCGTCATAATGCGGTGCTTGGAACAGGATCCCTCGTCGCGACCGGCATCTCGGGATGTAGTGGCTCAGATCTTAGCAGCTTGCATCGACGTCCTAGCCCTGCCATTAGCCACCCAATTGGAACGGCAGGCCGGTGATACATCGCGACTGTCGGATAACCAGGGCATCACTGAGGATATGGCGATTCTGACGCTGGACAGTGCTCATCAACCAGATTTGCAGCCACCGAGACCAATCCTGACAAAACAGCAACATGATGATCTCAACAATGAGTTACTGGATGCCTGCATTGAGGGCGATGAGGTAAGGGTGATTAGGTGTTTTGACAACGGTGCGCAGGTAAATGCACCTGTTGACGAAAATGCAGTGTTTTTCGGCACGAGTTGCAGTATCCTTCATGTGGCGTGTAACCAGATGGCTTTTCGCAGTCCTGAAGCCATCTAATCTCCATTGGCCAGTGACACTAACAGCGATACTCCTTACTCCAAGCTCTGGCATGGTTACTATAGCGCCCCTTGTCCAGCCGAGCTCGCTCTTGGCAGCGGCTAATTTCCCGAATGACCACGACCTAAAAGTCTCCGAGGCGCTGGCCAGCTGTCGATTTCGCGTTCGGGGTTATGGGCTGTAACTTATATCTCCGGGTGGATGAATTCACTGGCAAACCTTGGTGGACGGGGGATACGCGACAGATCCACGGAATTGGGAGATTCAGTGGCTATGGGAATGACGACGCCAACTACTTCGTACTCCTAACACAGACCCGTACCAAGTAACGCTATCTCTCTGAAGGATGGTGATGTATTATCTGCGGGCGTTGCATCCGCCTCGTAAGGTTTTGCCAGCATCCCCCGTCTGAGCTTCAGCCCTAAATGGCGCCTTGCTGCCCAGGAGCGAGTGGCCCTTGGAAAATCACGGTTGCAACAGATAAAGAACGGGCACTGCCCCCAGCTTCTTAACCAGGTCTTTCGTGTAGGATCCCGGATTGGGCTTGGTTTGGGACAGCTTGCCAGGTCGGATCCCTGAATTGACGAAAACTCAGGCGCGTGAATCTCGAGGTCCTACCAAAAATTGGGACGCAGGGGCTGCAATGCAGGGGACGGCGGATAAGAATGCCAAGCTTTTGCCAACGGGGTCCGTCGACGCGAGACGCGCCACTGGCTTCGCCTCACCAGCCTTGCTCCGTCTCGTCTTTGCTTCAGCATGTCTTTCTTGAACCAAAATGGTGTATATTATAGACCACAGAATCATATGCAAGGGCATGGCTTCACGTCAATTGTGCAGCTCCCCAAGACCCGGCTGCATCGAAGGCGTCTAACCTTGATCCAACGTGCCGAAAAGCCTGGTTAAGCACGTCCTGTGATTTCAGTCTGCATCTGTGGGGACTCACTTGCTGTCAGCACTTGGGGGTTTAGGTCGCAGTGCTAATTAAAGGAAAGGCACCTAGTAAGTTAGTTGGCTAGCCAGTCGAGGAATCCAACTTCCAAGTTCTTGGCTCTCCCATGCTGTAGGCAAGGTTTTGGTTAGTGAAGATGCTCTGATCCCACTGCACGAGATCCATTGTTTGCTTAGACCCTCATCTCCGCAGTGAAGAGCCCTTGATGTGAGCGCCGATATTGTGATACGCATCAAGGCACAAGCTGAGCTGCAACATGATACACAACGCCCGTAACGCCATCCAATGTCGTCCCGTCCCTGTATCATGGCAACGCCCCTCCCGTCACCTCCTAGCCACGGCGCCGCCATCCCACTTATAGCCACAGCCTCAATCGCCAGCGCCATCCATCTGGCTATGACCTGCCCGCCATTCGCAGCACCATCAGCGGAGGCAAACTCGGCGCTTGGGCGGCTCCCCGACAGGCGACTGGCCGGACTCGCGCGACGTCCATTGGCCCAACTCTCACCCGAAGCCAAGTCCTGGTTAAGCTTGAAACGGGAACTAGGGCAGATTGGGTCCGGCCCCCAACTGTAGACTGTGGGTTGTGGGTTGGGTTGTGGTGTAATACACGCCAAGATGGTTCCCCCATCAAGGCAGATCGCCGGGGGCGACTCGCTTCGGTTTCTCCTGGTCGTTTGTTTTCTCTTCTTCTTTTCGTTCCGGTGGTCAAACGTTGAACGGTTGCGCTGCTGATTCACACGTCTGCTGTGCGTCGAATCGCTTGAGCTGGGCCGCTGTGGTTTGGCCGACATCCCATCATCCTCGTGAACGGCGTAGCAACTACTTGTTGGATCCTGGCTTTGAACGTCGGCTGCTGGCCCGCTCCCTCAACCAACACCATGTTCCTCACCCGCCAAGTCGCGGCTCTCGCCTTACTGGGGGTGGCAGTCGCAACAGACGCCTTTGTCCCAGTCCACAAGCGCTTCACCTTTGACGTCGCCGTCAACGACTTTAGTTATCTGGGCATGCTCTCGAGGCGCGATGCCTGCTCGGATGCCTTTGGAGACAATGCGCACAACTCCAACTGCGCCCCCGACTTTACCCTCTGTTGTACGGCATCCCAACCGTGTCTCGTGTCCGGTTTGAAGGCTAACATGGCGAGATAGGTACTCGTGATGGCGAGTCGTATCCTTCGTGCGAGAAATGGCTTGATAAAGGGTGGTGCTGTGTAGGAGAGTACGTCGTCGTGAAGCTCCGTTGTGATGTAATGGCCGCTAACCGAGCGAACAGCGGCGAGGGAGATAAATGCTATGTCGACCAAGAGTCCGTCTGCGACGAAGACAGCGCAGTTGCGTGTACGAGCCTCCAGGAAGGAACCGCCAGAGCATGTTGTCCTAAGTTGACAACATGCGATGAGTCGGTTCCTGCCAGTGAGGCCTATGTCCGGTGCAACATTAACCGAAGCGATCTCCTCGTGGCTGATGCCGCAGCGAACGGCAAATCCACGACGACAGAGTCTTCAACCACCGAGGCCTCATCAACATCCACCGAAGCTTCGACGTCGACGTCGGCCGATGCATCCAAGACCACCGACCCCGAGGCTCAGACCTCATCGGCAACATCTACCCCCGACGACGAATCGACCACACTATCCGGGGGCGTCATCGGCGGCATCGTCGTCGCCGCCGTGGCTGGAATTGCTGGCATTGGCGGGCTGGCTTTCTGGTTCCTCCGACGCAGCAGGAAAGCCAAGTACGAAGCCGCGAACCAGTCACCACCGCACCCGTCCATTCCGCAGTATTACCAGGACCAGCAGTTGAAATACCAACAGGAACAGCAAGCCTACTACCAGAACGGGCCGCCGAACCAATACGGCGGATACATGTACCCGCAACAACAACCACAGCCTCCCGCCGAGCTCATGGACCAGCGACCCCCAGTCGAGCTGGATTCCAGACCGCCGCAGTCGTCGTCGCGATAGTAAAGCGTGCAAGTTGAGAGGGCCTAGCGCGGCTAAAGTGGGAAAACAGGCATTTCTGATGATACCAATAATATTTCTCTTCTTTTTTGTACAGATGCTGCTTGGTTGGCATTTTGATTCCCTCAGCCGGCGTTGTTACATGGCGGATTGAGAAACGGACGGGGGAGGGTGCGTTGTAAGAGAGACGGGACCTTTGAAGAAGACAAATAGATGGATAAACAAGGAAGTCACGATATCACGCGCCTTAAGAAGAGCTAGTAAGATCTTCTGTAAGTGGAGTCTGTGCCTCTTTGAAGGATGAGGTCCATCTCCCGATCTCGGTGTAATGGCGGAGTTTCTTAGAGCTACGAAAGTAGCTGTAGCTCATGACTGGACAATGAAAACAATTGAGATGATCAAACTCACCTTTCTCTTCCCCTAGAGGACATACACACTCTCTTGACACGCTGTGGTTCTCTTGCCGATGGAGGGTACAGATTGCCGACAACGTTGACTGCGCTACAACTCCGCTATCGTACATTCGGCCCATTCCCCACACACCCTTCGCCCTGCTTCAGACCTTATCTCTGGGGAAATGCTGGAGTACGTAACAGCTTTCCGACGCTCTGGTTCTGCTCTTCCGACACCATGCGCTGCAATGCCGCTTTTCATGTTCCCGTTGTGAGCGAGTATGGATTCGCCCTCCGCGATTCGTCGGCGGAGACGTCGCCGCGTTGCCGATGAGAATCGCAAGAGAGCGCCCCGAGCGTGAGAAATACTTTCCAGACGTTCGTCGCTCAACCGGCCGAGCTAATGTGATGCCGTAGATGCGATCGCTGCAAGGCGCGGAAGAGCAAGTGCATCGAGTCACTCGCCGGCACATGCCAAAGATGTTCGTTGAACAATCTGGCCTGCAGGTTCGAGAGGTATGGTCGTTGCATAACCCAAGGCAACTGGTTTCTTACAATGGCACAGGGAAAAGTCGCCCCCAGATGGTGAACAGAGTCGACCATCTCCTCGGGTGGGAGACCAGATCACTCCAGCCCATGCGAGAACGAGTCCAGAGGAGAACATTGCTATCGACAGTCGTGAGTCCTCATTTTCCCCGTCAATGCTCCCATGCATGCTCACCAAAGTGCTGTCCAAGACCAGACGGAGAGAATACTATGGCCTCACTTCCTCTCACGACTACGAGAGGCCTTCTCATTGGACTCACAAACGGCCCCAGAGGAACAGGATATGGTGGCCATGCAAGCAGTCGGTTGGCCTTCCCCGGTTTGATGAACCTCCAACTGACAAACCGAAGCACATCACCCGTCCTACCACCCTTCAACCAGCCGAACTATCCCGCCTGCGGGGTGCAATAGAAGCCTTCCCTCCACGGCAGGTGGCCGAATTCCTATTATCAGTCTGCATAAAGCATGGAACGGATACCTTTTTTTACTTCGACCAAGCCCAATTCTCGGCTGACATTGATCAATTCTACACGGATCCAAATTCCCATCTAAGGTCAGACTCCAGCTTCGTCTGCCTCGCAATGGCTGCTTTCGCCCTTGGTAGCCAATGGACGCTCCTCGAGAGACCCGACGGTCCAGCCCCGGGACCTCGCCCTGATGATGGTGATCCTGGACGAGTATTTTACAGCCAGGCCAAGACGTTGATTCCTGACGTCATTGATCGGCCGTGTCTGCGATCCATACAAGCCTCGTTTGTCTTGGGCGTCTACCTAATGCCGGCGAGTGCGATCGGATCGTCATACGTCTACATGGGCCTAGCCTTGCGCAAGGCACTTGCATTCGACCTCCATCAAAATACGGATGATCAGACTCTTGACGAACACGAAAGAGAAGTGCGCCGTCGACTCTGGTGGTCAATCTACTCCCTAGAGCGGTTCGTCTGCACACTAAAACTACTAACATACTTATTCGCAAGGTCTAATTATGTGGTTTAGGTGTACAACGGTCAAATTGAACCGTCCTCGGTCAATAAATGTCGATATTGTCACGGTGCCTCTCCCATCGCCGCTGGCATCATTAGACAGCGCACAAACCTTCGACAACATCCAACTTCAAATAGCCTATGCACGCCTGATTAGAATATTAGACCGAGCCGCAGAACCAGGGTAAGAACACCAAACTTGCTGCGAAGAAGCCGCTAACTGGATCGGAGAGATTGGTTGACTGATGCAACAAAGCCCACACGCTCCGCCAGCGCCGAAGCAGAGCTCAGGCAATGGAAAAAGTCGCTGCCCCCACAGTTTAAGCTTGAAAACATACACCCAAAGGACTCGAGCTATCGCGCCGTGTTTCATCTCTACCTAAACTACTACTACTCCTGGATGGCCATGGGGAAAGTCTCCCTCGTCACTGTTGCTCGGGCCAAGCTTCGGTATCATTTTGGCCGCGAGTCAGAACTGCCTCAAATCGACGACACAGTTGATCAACTATCCAAGTCCTGCTCCAAGGCTGGAAGGAAACTTCTCCAGCTCTTTGAGAACTTGACGCGCACTAGAAACATCACCCGCTTCTCCTTCACTGACTTCCAAGGTTGCAGTACCGCGGTCATCGTGACGCTGGTTTCGGGCATCCTCGAACGCGATTCCGCGTACGAAGCCCGGGTAGCCTTTGGTTTGGATTGTCTCCGGAACATGGCCGCCGGGAACATGACGGCCAAGATGGGTGTGCGATTTGTTGAGGCCCTGCAATCCATTACGAACGAGGCAATTGAGAAGCTAAACCAGACGTCTTCTTTTACGGACAGTAGTCTGGTCATGGAAGGATCAACGTTGGCATCTGAATACAACCAATGGGCTGAGTGGCTGGCAAGACAGGATCGATCGCAGCGAACTGACGAAACACCGTCTTCTGGAGACCATCTCACAACAGAGACCGTGGTTCCAATCCCACAAGCCCAAATATGGCCCATCTCACAACCAAATGCGGCTGGGCTTGCCTGGGAGTCTACAGGACGGGAGATGCTTACGCCCGTATCTCTTGTGCCACAGGTTGCGCAGCAAGAGGCGACTATGTCCCGACAAACCCCTGCGACAGACAATGAATTCCTCTCAGTCATGTATAATGACGAGCAAACTTTCTTGATGGGCTTGACAGGGCTGGACGTTCTTGACTTTTCTGGATTTCCCACATCAATATGAGAAATACGTACTCCGTCTCAAAGAGACACATATTATGGAGACCATCAAACTTGAGTTTTAGATAGCTTCCTCAATCTATGCCGTGAAGCAAAGAAATAAAGGATAACTGGTGACTGGGGAGGGGCGGAGTACCATGAGGATACGGGATGCAACGACCAACACTCCACTTGTCGGGACTACTTCCCGATAGTCTTCGGGGACGCCTTATTCCATGCCGAATATGTAACAACACCGGACGATTGCGCCGAAATAACTTGGACAAAGGGAATGGAAACGATAGAATAGTTACCTACGCAAGTGAATGCGCCGGTAGCAATCCGAACGATCTCACCCTGTGGACTGGGTTCATGTGACACGATCAACCAGCAAATACGTAACAAGAACCACTGTCCCGCACTTGACGGCAACCCCGGATTCGACTGTTCACATGGCCCCAAAAAGGGGGAAATAAGGAATCCGGGGTGCATGAGGGAATTCTAGCTTGGGGTGATGATTCGTGTTCTGTCGGCAATCCGTCCATCTTACGATCTTGAGGCAATACCCGACTGACGGGTGACCCGTCAGCCTGCCAAGGCTATGTTCTACCAGATGGCTTTTAAAGACCAACTAATACCAATGCGTACCAAAGAAACGGCTAATATCCGATATCGTTCATCGTTGTTGAAATTTGTGCTGGTCGAAGCTTGCGACTCGTGCGAGATCCGATATCGCGATGGCCTGGGACAGATTGCCGACGACACTATCCTAGCGTGTGGAGAAGGTCCAGCGGGCGCTCGCTAGTGATGAATCCCCAGCATATGTATCGGAAGATATTGGAAATCGCTTGATAAGATTATAATGCAGCCGTATGTTAGAATATCCATGCAGAGAGGGTTCGCAACTCAGAACAGATGGGACTCGCTTCTCGACTGGGATACAGAGACAAGGGACTAGATGGAGGTTATGTTATTTGTACAGGGAAAGCTATGTCATATTAAAAATCTGCAAGTTTCATTTCTTCATCGCCATTAATACGCACCTATCTAATATCTCTTCATTTTACAACAGGGAGTTCAACCTGACGGGGATATCTGCATCAACGGGCAACCCACTCCACCGGCTCTTGTACACGCGCCCATCCTTCATCACGCCCAAAACATACTTCTCCGGCTCATCAAAGATGGTCACATCCTCCAAGGGGTTCTTCTCCAGGACCAGCACGTCCGCACAGAAGCCCTCCTTGAGCTGGCCAATGGCATCCTCCCAGCCCATCATCTTGGCCGGGTTGACGGTGGCGCTCTGCAGGATCTGGAGGGGAGTCAGCGCCTGAGAACGTAGGGCGAATTCCTGCGTCTGGGCGGCGCCGAGGGGACCGAGCAGGTCGGTGCCGTAGCACATGTTTACACCCGCGTCGGATGCGATCTTGAGAGCCTCGAGGCCGGCCTTGAAAACCTGGGTGTTCTTAACCTGGGACTCTGGAGGGAGATAGCCCTTCCATTGCTCTGACGCCATCTGGGCGTAAGTGATGAGGGTGGGTGTCAAGTAGACACCCTTCTCAGCCATTAGCTTGGCCGTAGGAGGGTCGACAAAGTTGCCGTGCTCAATACCCCGGACGCCGTTATCAATGCAGTGTCGGATGGCCTTGGCCGTGTAAGCGTGGGCCGTCACGAACGTGCCCGCGTTGTCGGCACACTCAACCATGGCCTGGATCTCAGCGGGAGTGAACTGAAGATGCTCCAGCTTGTCCGTGGGCGACGACACGCCGCCAGAGCCCATGATCTTGATAAAGTCGGCACCGCAGCGGATCTCGGTGCGCACCGCAGCCATACACTCCGGCACGCCGTTGCACAAGCGGCCCAGCGACCCGTGGTGTCCGCCACAGCACTCGAACTGGTCGTGCGGGCCGCGCAGGTCTCCATGACCACCAAACTGTGAGAGCGCATGGCCGGAGATGAAGAGGCGCGGGCCGGGGAAAACGCCGTCGGCGAGGGCCTCCTTCAGGGCGAGTTGGGCGCCGCCGCAGTCGCGCACGCTCGTGAAGCCGCGATGCAGCATCTGCGCGGCCACGTATGGCTGACGTAGTAGTGAGACATCGTTGGGGTTGCCAAATGCCTTGGACAGGTCCTCGAAGCCCGGGACGGCGCAGAGGTGGACGTGAGCGTCGAACAGACCTGGACAGAGGAACCGGCTCTGGCAGTCGATGACGGTGTAGTCTGTGGGCAATGGGCTTGGAGTTGATGAAGAGATGGACTGGATTTTGCCGTTGCTGGTCGCGAGGGAGGCGTTGGCGATGATGGTGCCCGCCTTGACGTCGACGATGTTGGCGTTGATAAAGAGGTAGCCTTGGGGAGTTTGACGCAGCCAAGGCTTGATGTTAGAGCCTGGTACCGCGTTTAATTGAGCCATGGTGATGTGAAAGAGCGGAAAACAACTGGTGAAGCCGACGGAATGTGTTATACGACGATCTCCAGTCGGATGATGACAGATTGGAATGCTGTGCTCAACAGAAATGATGCACCTGCAGCCTTTTGAACGAAACCGCAAATCTGCTGCAGCCCGTCTCCGACGATCCTATTCGTAGTCTGCATCAAGCCTCATCCTCGTCCATCCTATCACTTACACCGGAGATGTCGGCAATCCAGCCACTGCGGGGAGGGCCAAGTTGCCGACGCCGCGCCATCGGATCGATGGCCCAGTTCGTCGGATACATGGTCGTTCCCCACAAACCGCTATCAAGAGGCCCATCTTTTTCCGGTTTGGACGGCGGACATGACAAGGGATTCCCTCGAGATCGAGCGAGCCGGCAATCTGAAGGCGACGGTGCCATGGCGGCCGGCTTGGAAACAGCATATAACCAGACGTCGCATCCTGTTCGAGGCAGACATGCCGTCGATTGTGCATCGCCAACGACCCATTGACTACGCTTCGTCGCTCACGACTCGCCAAGCCCAAGTTTTTTTTTCACAGCACACACAATGGATAACAGCGTCGAGGCTAAGCTGCCGTCGTCGGTCAACGATGACGAGCACGAGGAGCGAGGCGAGATCATCGAGTTGAGCGAGGAGTACACTCCCGAGGAAGAGAAGGCAGTGCTCCGCAAGATTGACATGGTCATTCTGCCGTTTGTGAGTGTTTCCCTAGATTGGCATGGCGTCCATCGACACAAGGACTTGATGGCTAACGCGACGTGCAGATGTGCTTCACCTTCTTCCTCCAGTATCTCGACAAGCAAAGTCTCAGCTATGCGGCCGTCTTTGGTCTAATGACCGACCTCAACATGACGAGCTCGCAGTACTCGTGGTGCAGCTCCATCTTCTACGTCGGCCAGCTAGTCTCGGAATATCCCTTCATCTACCTGATGAGTCGGCTCCAGCTAACCAAGTTTGTCGGCGCAACTGTGTATGTTGACACCACTTTGGCATATCGATAGTGCTGTGTTCGCTAACACTTTCGCGTGAATAGCATCATCTGGGGAATCATCTGCATGTGTCTGGCCGCGCCCCAGAACTACACCGGCTTCGCAACCGTGCGCTTCCTACTCGGCTTCAGCGAGGGCGCCGTGTCGCCGGCCTTCGTCACCATCACGTCCATCTGGTACCGCAAGGAGGAGCACACGCTGCGGACAGCGCTGTGGGTCACCATGAACGGCGTCGCGCAGGTCGTCGGGTGCCTGCTCATGTACGGCATCGGCAAGAACACGTCGCTGAGCCTCGCCCCCTGGCGCACGCTGTTCCTTGTGTGCGGTGCGCTGACGACGGCCGCCGGCGTTGCCTTCTTCGTGCTCATGCCGACGGGTCCCAAAGACGCCTGGTTCCTAACACCACGCGAGAAGGAGGTGCTATCCATGCGGATGGCCAAGGACCGCGAGGGTGGCGACAAGACGAGCTTCTCGCTCGAGCAATTGCGGGAGACGATGCTCGATCCCAAGGCCTGGGCTGTGTTCTGGTTCGGCGTGCTGGTGACGATGCAGTCCCCCGTGCTGACCTTTGCGTCGCTCGTCATCAAGTCCATCGGATATAGCCAGCTGGATACGATGCTGTACACGGCGCCGTCCGGTGCGGTTCAGATCTTCCTGCTCTGGATTGGTGTTGCCCTCTGCCATTTCTTCCCCAAGCAGCGAACGCTGGTTGTCCTCGTTATGATCATCCCACCCCTCATTGGCAATGTGTTCCTGATGAAGCTTGACGTGACCGCCGGATGGGGTCTGGTTGTTGCTTCCTGGTTGGTAAGTGAAACAGTCCAATTCTTCACCATCGTCTCTGACCGAGTACACTTGTATAGGCCTCTTGCATCACAGCAACCCTTTCAATCCTCCTCTCTCTCTCCGCATCGAACGTCAAAGGAAACACAAAGCGCTCCATCACCAACGGCATGTTCTTCATCGGCTACTGCGCCGGCTGCATCGGTGCTCCTCAGCTCTGGACCAATAGCCCGCGGTACCAGGAGGGTGTCATCACAGCAATCGTAACTTGGTGTCTGCTATTCGTGACGGTCCTCATCTACCGCGCCATGTGCATGCGGGACAACAAGCAGCGCGACGAGCAGGCGATCACAGGGCCTGGAAGCGTGCAGATGGAGGTTGTGCTGGACAAGCACGGAGCACCCAAGTCGGACTTGACTGACAAGGAGGATCGGGAGTTCCGATACAGCTGGTAATTGTTCAGCAGCACATACGTAGGACAAGTTCCTAGGCCGCTCGGTTGTCTGTAAATCGCACAATAAAGCACATAGTTGGAATCAATTTACAACGCTTGTTGAAAGTATGGCCCAACTGCCTCGGCTCGTGAATGGTTTTTCGGCAGACTTCTTTGTTCAGCCATGTGGCCCGGGGCCAACGGCCAACTTTGTGATTCGAGACATGTCAGCAGCAATAACACATGGGAGGCTAGTCCAAGGCTAGGCCGGGAGAAAAATATCTCGATGAAACGGCCGGGGCTTCTATGAGATGAGGCTAAGCGAAAGGGAACCTAGTGCGCATTAGCTGGCAAGTGTGTCAGCAATTGGGACATTGGGACATTGGGTTCATCAGATGTCCACTCGGATGCAGATGGGCCTCAGCTTCTTCACACGGCGGTGGGCCTTGGAACTGGAACTGGACCGGGGCGAACTTGACGAGGTGAGGCTGGAACCAGGTGAGTCAGAAGAACCCAGCTCCCGGGAAGCGGCGGAGACATATGCCGTCGAGGAGAAGAATTGGAGAACTCTCGGCCCGTGAATAAGAGTAACACGACAAGGGAGGCATAGCTGAGACGGGGTTCGTGGGAGAGCGATGGGACTTCGGCACCGGAAAAGGCCTACTGCTCACCGAGTATTCAGACCCAGCCCCCGCCAAGTGGGGAGAGGAAATAGGGCTGAGGAGTTTGCGGATTAGCTGAAGCCAGCGAGGAAGGGTGAAGCATGTCGTGATCCTGGCTGAAATTAGTTGCAGGGCCCGATTTGGGCTGGCTTTGGGCCTTCTGGTTTTTGGGGGCCAAGGACGTGGTTGGTTGTGTTGTGGTGCGTTGCGTTGTCAACATTTTCAGGTCTGTCAGCGTGCGAAAAGTCACCTTAGCGACAAGGCGCCAAGCGAAAACAGAGCAAGGTCGAGGGTGCAAGAGTGGCGCTCGGTCGTTCGTCTCAACACCACATGTCAAAGGCTGCACGATATGATCTGCAGCAGGACGGGAAACCGGCTTCCAAGAGGCTTGGAAGCATGCATCACGGGGGCCAAAGAGGAAACCCCATCAAGATCTCCGCTGACAAGGCTGAAGAGGTTAGCTGCGATACGCCAAAAACGGGTATATCTTTCACCAACAGCGCCCGCTCCACTGGACGGGTCTCACTTCTTGGTCGCTGAACCGGAGCCGAAGCGGAACATGTCAGCAACGAATGGTACAGGCCCACACCACACCACAGCTCGGACGCTTTTTTCTTTTCTGCTTCTCAATTTTGAGGCCCGTCAAGAGACGGCATTGTAGTACCCAATCTGATGGTTGGGAGCAGGTCATGCTGCTGTCATGCTGAGGTGGCTTCCAAAATACAAAATGGCACACACGTCAACAGCCACGGGCACGAGACCATTGCGTGAACAGCAACTGGCAAGGGTCTGGGGATAGCGAGATCGCGGGTGAAAAAAGCTTGGTACTGACTAGTGCAACTCACTTTTGTGCGCGTTCTGTGGCGGTGGAGAAGGAGCCGTGATTTGCTTCATTTCATCGCTACGGTAGCTTACCAGGTGTCTCGTAAAGTCCGGTCGACCTAGCAGGGTGCCGTTCGCCAGCCGCAAGTAAACAGCCAAGGACGGGGAGGATTGCCAGCTGACATGCGTACCTTGCTTGACTTGGGGTTGTAGGCAGCATGGCGTCGGATTATGTGCTATGCAGGAGTTGTTGTTGCATTGGAAAAGAAACAAAGAAATGGTTGGGTTACGTGCATTGGTGTACCTAAAGAAAGGGGCGAGGTAATGCTGAGGGATCTTGGTACTCTGTGGACATGGAGACCATGGCCTCGTATTGTTGTCGCGTGTTTGTCGGTTCCCAGCCGACCAACATGGCGGGCGATCCAACTGGTTCTAGTGTCATAAGCTAAACTAAACTTTAGTCGTGAGCCTAATTGCAGATTTTCTTTCTTTCCCTGTTGTGCACTCTATCAGTAAGTTGGATCAATTTCGTCCTACGTAGTACATCCGTTCCAGGGTTGCTTAACCCCTGGATCAATTTCGCTGAGCGACTTGGGACGTAAAATACTTCGTACGCGCTTGTTGGCCCTCGAGGGGGCTGTGCATCGAGGATGGGACTCAGTTCCAGGGGCGTTAGTGGGTGTCAGTGAACGTTAGTGGGTCCCTGGTTTGTTCCCGTCATCTCCAGGTCTCCATACCTTCACGCCTCCAGCGCCTTTGCGTCCATGTTCCATGTCCGTGTCCGCGGCCGACTCCTGATGCCTCCATTTATTTGCCCTCCGGCCAGCACGGAGTACGGCGACACGTCACAAGGGGGTGGGCTGGGGAATGGATGGGACGCTCATCTCTCTTCCGTCCAGCCAATCCACGGCGTCGCGAGAGTCATTGCTCCGGGGTATGAGTAAGATGTCTCATCTCTCGTGGGTGCGGTTTGCCACGGGGGACGGAACTTTGACCTCGATGCGTCGCTGAACCTGATCCTGATCCTGAGAGACGACACGACTCTACAATGAGGCTCTCTGACCCCCTGAAACCTGCATTCCACCACAGCCCGGTGTTTCCATTCCCCCCCTTTGATCGCTGTGTCATGAACGAGGCTATGTCTCGCTTCTAAACGCGGAGCGGCTGAGAGGAGGCCAGGAATTTTTTCTCAGACCACCCGTTCATCGAACCCAACCGGCGACTTCTTGACGCCTCCAGCCAAGCTTCCATGTGCATAACCGAGCATCTATGTACTCGCGTGCAAATGTATGTCAGCTCCGTGGCTGAGGTACCATTTCCAACGTTGGTACCACACTAATGAACCAAGCGGCAGCGCCACCGGCAATTTGTGCGTTCTATTGGCGGTGCGACGTAGCCAAGGCCAAGGCGGCCAGGGTAGGATGCCAACCCCGTCTCTGTTTCAAGTTTGTTCAGTGGGAAGTGGATGGGATGATCGGGGCGTCCAGGGCCTACCGACAGGAGGTCCTGGACGCATCACAGGTACCTACCTACCGCTCGGACTAAAGCAAGAAGCCTCAGAAGCGCCAGTCAGCGGCATCAACGGGGACTTCAGTATGCAAGGTAGCGCTGATGGGCGGCTTAGGGCAGAGCGTGCATAGGGTGGCGGCACTGCGGCACTGCGGCATTGCTCGTAGGGCATCGGCTTGCGCGGGCCGCGCCAACTACGACTTGATCTATTACCAGCCGTTGCGCGGTGAGGTGCGGATTGTGGACTGCCGAGTACGGAGCTCCAGCTACGCAGTACGTGCTACGGCTACGAATGACGGTACAGACTACGACCAAAGTCCCAATGCATCCACATGGGGTTGGATGTTATTTCAAGGCACCCAGCACTATGCCCAGCCGGGCCCAGCCGCATACCGTAAACCCTTTCCAGGGGACGGCGGGGGGTTGCGGATGCCCCATATCCAATAGCGGCAGCGGGTGCGCTGAAGCGTCCGAGGCTTCCAGGGGATTGGGTGGTACGGGGACCTGCAGCGGCCAAGTTTAGAGGCCTTCGGGGCCTGAAGGGGAGCAAGGTAGGGCGTAGTAGGTACCTGTGGACGGGGCGGACATGGCTTCCCAAGGGGGGGCGACAGGGGTCCGCTGGTGGGCGCGGGGGGGTGTGGCGGCCCCTGTTGCAGGTCCGCTGGTGGCTCCTGAGTGGCGGCGCGGCAGTGCTAGGCCCACCTTTCTTTTTTCGACTCGTCTGCATCTCGGGTTTTCCGTCTCGCTGCACCGCTGCACGGCTTCGCGTCGTCTCTGCAGGGCTTGCTTGTACATTGCGCTCTCTCCACAGCTTCATTGCGACTCCATCAGGCGACCGAGGGATTGGCGCCATTCACACTCGTTCTTCCTTCCTTCCTGTACTTATTCCTTTATTTCCCTCCCCCCCGGCGTGCTGACTACTTCTTCCTTTCATCCCGTCTTCTCCTCGTCTTTGTCCCTCCCACTCTTTCGGGAGCTTCATCATCTCCTTGTGTCCTTTCTTTGGCCCATCACTGCATCGCATCACTGCATTACTCTGCCTCTCCCCCTACACAACACCTGCTGGGCAGGATCCTCCAAAGCTCATCGAAGCTCATCACCACCGAAAGACTCACGCATAGCGCACTCCATACATCCACACACCCAACAACACCTAGGAAACAGGTTCACCAAGCATTCCATCATGGGCGACGAAAGCTACTCCAACGCGTCCGGCAGGACCTTCGTCACACGCCCGACCATCGACACCACCAAGATCAATGACCCGATCCAGCAGGTCAAGCAGCAAGACGCGGATCCTAACAAGCGCCTCCAAAGCCTCGACATCCCTCTTGAACATGCCCTCTCCCCGCCCTCGCCCAATATGGAGATCAATCCGAACATATTCCGCCGCCAGACCTCGCTCGACATCGACGACTACTTCACGGGCCCTCGCAACATTGGCAAGCACTCCAAATGGCCCCTCATCATGCAGATGCACGGCAGCATCATCCCCAAGCTGATTGTCCCGTTGCTCCTCATCAGTGGCTGGGCCTCTGCCATCACCGCCATCTCCATGAGAGTCCACAGCCTCAGCGTCAACTCGGTCCTCCTGACCATTCTGGGTTTCGTCGTCGGTCTGTCCTTGTCCTTTCGCTCCTCCACCGCATACGAGCGTTACGCCGAGGGTCGTCGCTTCTGGGGTCAGCTCACTCTCGCCTCCCAGGCTCTTGGCCGCACTTTCTGGATCCACGCGAAGGACGTAGCCGATGAGGATCCTCGCGAGGCCATCCTCGAGAAGATCAGCGCCATGAACTTAGTCGTCGCCTTCTCCATCGCCCTCAAGCATTCCCTGCGCTTCGAGCCCTACAGCACCTACCCCGACCTCCAGCACCTCATCGGTCACCTCAACACATTTGCCAAGGATGCCATCATTGCCGAGCCGGATCTCCCTCTGACCAGGCGCAAGAACTTCTTCAAGTCCATGGGCGAGTACCTCGGTGTCTCCTTCGCCGCCAGCAACCCCCGAAAGGCCCTCAAGAAGACCACCCAGCACCTCGGTAACCTACCCCTCGAGATCCTTAACCACCTCGCCCTCACCCTTGATCACATGGTCGAGAACGCACAACTTTCCGTCCCCATGCAACAGACGGTTGCCTACAACCACCTCACCATCATGAACGACGTCATGGTCGGCTGCGAGCGTGTCCTCAACACCCCTCTCCCCATTGCCTACAACATCGCCATCAGCCAGATCACCTTCGTCTACGTCATTCTCCTGCCCTTCCAGCTCGTCGGTACGCTCGAGTGGATCGCCATCCCTGCTACCATTGCCGCCGCATACATCATCTTTGGCCTGCTCTTCATCGGTCAAGAGATTGAGAACCCCTTCGGCCTCGACGTGAACGATCTGCCTCTGGAGATTTACTGCGATCAGATTGCCAATGATATGGATCTCATTGCCGCCTTCGATAAGCGCGAGGCCGCTTCTTTCATTTTCAGCAACAAGAACATGCCCCTCTACCCCGTCAGCTGCGCTCCCGCCAGCGACTGGATGAAGCGCAGTGATGATAAGCTCCGCGCCATCATCAAGGAGAAGCCCAAGACTGTGTTTGAGTGGCGCCGAGACGCAATGCTTAAGAAGGAGAACCAGCTGACCACTCGAAAGCACCGCGTTGTGCATGACCACGACCAGGAGAACGAGGCCGAGATGACCAAGAGTGTCAGCCCCAAGATCACTCCCAAGGTCAGCCCGAAGCCAGTAAGGGAGCCTACCTTTGTCGATCCCAAGTTCACACCCGGCGATCACAACGTCTAAGGCCCGCGTTCTCTTGAGTTGATTGGAGGAAAGAAATATTATTAATGCCCTTATCCCGGAAATCTTCAAAGCAAACAATCGTGTTACAAAAACAAAATGGCGTATCAAAATTGGCAAATATTCCCTTGCTCTGTGTTTGTATCTTTTTCTAATTCTCGTGCTTGTGAATCTTGGAGGCCCGCGAGAGCCTAGGGTTGGGAGTGAGGAAAGCCGGGATCTGGCATATATCATCGGTTACTTGGCCTACATTAGCATGTAATCTATCATGTTTCGGACAGGTACAACAAATCACATCAGTTGAAACAAGTCAGTACACGTGCGATGTCTTGCTGTCGATACCTGGGTTCTCTCGTAGTGCTAGGAGTGCCCGAGCTAAAGGTTGTAGAGTAGAAACGGAATAGTTGGATATTCCGTGGAAACAGCTCGAGGCGTGAATGGTGTCACGAACGTAGGAGTTGTCGCACGTCATTGAGAATCTCCCACCCCGAACCTCTAGGGTAATTTCTGATCTCCGTGGTCACAGTGGGGAGATTATCATTCCGGAGTTTGTGGACGGAACTGAAAGTCGTTGGATATATTCACAGCCGGCCAACACTTAGCTCTCGTTCTGCATTGTCCATTTCTGCAATGGGACGGTCAGAATCGCCATCTTAAATATCGATCAGATTTAATACGATGCTCTTTGTATTTGCACAGCTGATGCTTCCACAGCTCAAATCTGGACCCAAAGGCTTGCCGCCCTTAGGGGGACGCTCGGGGGCTAAGCTCCGGTGGAGCACGGGCGCCAAGGCCAAGGCCAGCGCTACGAGTGGGGGAGCGTTGGACTTAAGCGGGCGACCCTGAAGACGTCAAACCTTATGTTGATGTTGTCGTCACGTTCAGACTTGTCCCATGGATGGACTCCACTGGGGATGACGAAGAGGTTCTGGGAGTCATTGCAGGTTTACGTCATGGGTGATCTGGGCGGCTGGTTGGATCAGTAGAGCTTGCTGATCTAGGTGATTTGGGCGACTGGGTGGTTTGAGTTACTGGGTGATCTGGAGGAACGCCTACGAAACACCGAGATCACCAAGACCCATTTTCTGGAATATTTCTAGAAGCCCATCGAAACGTTGCCGAATTACGTACCGGCCAAAAGTCACCAGGACCCTCCATGGTGCGCCACGCATCAGTCGACCACGCTCCAAGTTAGGATCACTCGATCCAGCATGGTCCCTCTCAAGGTTCTCTGAAACACGTTCCAGTCTGTCGAAAGGTCGGGGTGTAGCTGATCCCAGGAAAATGTAGGAAAATAGGATCCGGCCGGGTAATCATATGGGGGTAGCTTGCACTCAGATTCATTCCGTTCATTTCCTGCGTGATCCCAGTCCCAACCGTGTCCCATTTCCTTGTTTTCCCTGTTTTCCCACGGGTGCCATTCAAACATAAGTGTATACTCTAATCCTAAAGATAATTAGACAATAAACGTAATAGCACAGTTTACGAAAGACCCTTTTCATAAGACTTATTCTTAGTATTTATCTCTCCTAATTTAGGCCTGGACAGAACCCTTTGTGACCCAAGACGGAGTGGCCCCAGACGGAGTGATCCAAGACGGAGTGAGTCAAAGAGTGATCCCAGCCCCGGTGGCTCCAAACCCCAGAGTCCAACTGCATCCTATTTTCCCATTTTCCCATTCGTCATGGGCCTGGATAGAAACCTTCGTGATCCAAGGCGGAGTGATCAGGACGGAGTGACCAAGACGGAGTGATCCCAACCGCAGTGGCTCTCAACACCGTTGGTCTGGCTGGAGCGGTCCCAGCTGCGCCCTATTTTCCCATTTTCCCATTTTCTTATTCGTCCGGGAGTAATCACTCTGACCCACCGACTCGGTTTGTAACTTTATTCCAGTTGTGTTCGTCATCTTCACTCGCGTCCCAGTTACCGATTGGGTTTCTCCTGTCCACAACGGTACGCCACGTCCAAGCCCACGCCCACGCCCTTGGAAATACACGCGGCCCTCATTTACGCGGCTCTGGAATATGGCCGCGTACCATTTACCATTTTCCTATTTTCTGATCTCGCCGGATCGGGACAGACTGGTTTTCCAGATCACTCCAGCCCAGAAGAGTGGGACCCTCTGTCTATAAGTATCCCTCCAGTTTCCCTCCATTGTTGGATTTCTCTTTTTTTTCCTTCTTCCTTACACACTGCCCGATTACGTAAGAGAGAGAAAGAACGCACTACAGCAAGACATCATCAACCGATTAAGTCTGTTCACAGAGCAGTCCTAATCGTGTCGTGTACTCTTGCTGACCTTTGTGAAACGTTTTAGGGAACTACCGTATCGAATTACTACTACCACTCAAAGAGTTCTATCATCATTCATTGTGCCCCGTGACTGGTGATTGCTAACAGATGACGCGTCTAGCCGACCATTTTCTCGCGAAAATGGGCATCCGATTCTCGAAGCTCCGAAAGGCGAAGCGCGTCGTGGAGGTGGGGGTTGACCCGGTCCTGGGGTCTGATCCCTATGCCTTCAGGTATGAGGCTCAGGCCCAGGGGCCTAAGCCCAAGTACTACAACCCGATGACCCATAGTTCGCACACGCGTACGGCATCTGCGACATGGGAGTCATACCCGGGTGAGGTACTTGGGCTTCCGAAACCCCCACCGGAAGCGACATCGTCGGACGAGCGGCGTCGAGCGCAGGTCAGGCCTGTGCCGCCACGAGCATCGGTGCAGACGGTCGAGTGGAGTAGTAAGAGTATGTTGTCTACGTAGTTGAATCGAGTGTGCTTTCATGACTTACCTTCCTAGGAAACGGTAATCCGCGGAAGATGAAGTCAAAGTCCCGCAGGAGAGGCGTCCCTCGGCGAAAGCCAGTGATGTCGATCCAGTGGGCAAGTAGCGTTCGGGAGCCTCCCAAACGCTATGGCATATATGATCCCCGCATCCGAAAAGAGATTTTCGGATAAAGTAATCCGGCAGTGTGTCATATGGCGGTGGATTGGTGTGTGCGGAGGTACTGTGGAATCCAGCACACAGTGGATGGAGCTTGAGCTGACGTTCTTTTAGGATTTGGGGGCAAAGGTAAGGTTGAGGATTTGCTAACTTGTGCAGACAAGTCGGGGGTCATATAGGGAGGCGAGGAAAGCGAAATTGGAGTTGGTTTTAGATAAGTTCGTTTGGGTTGGTTTTAGGTAAGTTCGTCAGGGTTGTTTGTGAGGCCTTAGCTGACAGATCTTTAGGATGGGGTCGGAGGATTAGGTATATGGCGGAGGACTTAGGTGGGGAGCGGAGGATACGGTGGGGGTCGGAGGATTTGGGCAGCGTTGTTTTCTTGGGAGGCAGCGTTGATTTTTGGAGGGATTTGGGGGATGGGATGGAGGATGGTATGGGGTTGGAGGACGGTATGGGGTTGGAGGATGGTATGGGGTTGGAGGATGGTATGGGGCTGGAGGATGGGCAGGGCAGCGTTGTTTTTGCGGAGGAATTGGGGGTTCGGTTTGTACCGCAGCGGATTTGTTTTTGGTAGGGGAGGAGGACTGGGGGAAATGCTAACGTGATTCTAGGACGGAGGACGAGGATTGGGGACGGATGGCTGGGTTGGTTTGTATCATAGCGTTTGTTTTCTTGCGGGTGTTTGTTGCCAGCGTTGCTTGTTTCTGGAGAGCGTTGTTTTTCTTGCGGGAGGGAGTGCTGGGATGCTAACAGGACTTAGAATCGACGACGACGATATATTACAAGGGTGGAGGATTCGGCTTTTTTCCTTCGGGATTCAGGTATGTAATCACTGATCCCAATGGATATGTGGACTCGACCCTAACAGAGATTGCAGTTTTTGTATTCGGTCACTAGTGCTCAGTCACGACTGAAGGTGGTCAAGTTGTTTTCAGAGGGAGTGCTCGGGTAGCTGTGTGTGTCCGCTGACGTGGTTAGGCGCTGCAGCACGACATCGAGGATGATGTGCGAGGGATGTTCAAGGTTTGGGTTGAATGTGGAGGGGAGGATATGTAACGGCAATATTTCATCTATAAATATAGTTCCATCTAGCTGCTCTGAGCGGAAGTAGTCTGAATCATTGCATGCCTAACTTGGTCCTGCAGATAAAAAATGGGATACGTTGTATTTGTATGTCGTGCAGCTTGCCAAAGGGGGAGACGTGACGTGTGAAAACAAGAATGATGCAATTCTGTGATGACTGTATTATACAAGAGGCTTCTTCCACGCTTCCAGGAGTTTCCAAGGGATCACTCCTACAACATCACGCCCGTCCAGCAGGCTGGTGACCATGTCTAGGTCTATAGCATCCATGAGCCCTGAATGGCCATGTTGTCTAAACACACGAGTTGTGCCCCAAGTGAAGAACGCCTGACATCGCCGGTTGTCGTGATGTACCTTAAGTATCTCCCATCTGAGGGAACAGGTTCGTCGAGTGTGATTTGCTACGATGAAGTGGATGCTGCTAGCCTGGCTATGGCACTTCAAGCAAACAGTGCACCCAAGGGTATGAAAATGACGTTATGAGTCCTCCTCATCATTGCTGTCTTTAGCAGTTTGAGGGTCCTCTGGCAGATACCTGCAGGCGATGCCAAAGGCGACAGCAAGAGGGATCAGAAGCACCCACGCCAGATGGCCCCCGAAGATCTGACCACGCACTCCAATGGCATAGATGACCGTAGCGGCGCCGGGAACAATGGACCGGATGGCGCTAGAGAGAGTAAGGGCCAGAGCATTGAGCGTTCCAAGTACATTCGGGCTGGGCGAAACATCGTTGAGAGCAAGCTGGACGCCAATAAATGACATGGACACGCCGGGCCCTAGGACGGCAACTATCGGACCCAATATCCAGAACCGGATGAGCGCGACACGGCCTCCGTCACGCAGGAGGAGGTTGAGCACGATGTAGGCGAGGAAGAAGAAGGGATACGCCGCACCGCACATCTTCATGATTCCTCGCGTGCCGTAACGGTGCTGTAACGGGGGGAATGCGAGGAGCAACCAAGCGGCCTGACTAGCGCCCTGGAGAGCCATGAAGATAGAGATTTGGGAAGAGCCCAGGCCTGCGCCGCCTAGGTCGATGGGTGTGAAGAGGACGACGGGGATGATGGCGGTGAATGCAAAGGCCAGGAACATAACATGGCCGTAGACCCACAGAACGACACCGACGCCAGGGGCTTTGACGAGCTCCCAAGTTGAGAGTGCTGGCGGGGGCGCCGCGGATTGGCCTTCTGTCTCGTCGATGTTGGGTTTGTTGAGCGTCTCAGTGAGGAACAAGGCGCTTGCAAGGAAGCTGGTCGCACTGATCAGGGCGGTGGCGAAGCCTGGGAGCGCATAGGGATAGTCCTCGAAGAACTTGACACCCCCGAAGACGCCGGGATACTGCTCGGCAGGATCCGCAAGGACGCCGCCGACGATGGGCCCGATGAAGATGCCCAGGTTTCCCGCAAACGCGAACCAGCCGAACGCACGCGCTTGCGTCTCCGGGGTGCTGTGCTCCGCAATCATAGTGCGGATGATGAGGCTGCTTCCGGAGAAGACGCCCGCGAAGCAGCGGGAGATGAACATCTGCGGCAGCGAACTCGATAGGCCAAAGAGCGCGGGTCCAATTGCTGTGCCTGCAAGGCTGTAGAGTAGGACAGGCTTGCGGCCGATCCGGTCGGCGAGTTTGCCCCAGCTCACCAAGACGACCATCTGCGTGGCCGAGAAGACCGATTCGATCAGTCCAGAATAGAAGCCGACGTCGCTCTTCGGGAGGTGGCCGTTGCGCTGGACCATCTGCGCGATGAAGGGAAAGATGCAAAAGAAGGCGACGGGCTCCGTCATGCGCGCGTAGCAGAGCAGGAAGAGCTGGAGCCTGGGGAGCCGCTTGCCGCCGCCGGAGGTGGATGGGTCGTCTCCCGAGGCGGACTCGGCGATGCTGCCGGGGGACGTCGAGCCGACGAGCGTGGAGGCTTCCGTGTCCGGGTCCGCGAGCAATGCGCCGGTGCTGGAGAGCAACGGCGTCGTCTCCGAAGCCTCGCGGTCGAACCCCGACCCGGGACTCGGGGAGCGGCGCTGCGTTGCCGGCATGCTGGTGATGGACGGCTTGGTGTTGTACGGGATGTTCGGTATCTATTTACCAGCCGCAGGATTGAAACGGCGCGATCGAGCACATTGGGTTCGTGGAACCCAGCGCTAGATCGGACGGACGGGTAAGATGTCAGATGGAGGTTTCGCAATGCTGCAAGGTTGTAGTCAGCGTATGTGCAGTTGTATGGGGTGTCAATGAGCATGGGCAAGGGGGCCTTGAAGATTGAATTGTGGAGCGGTGCCGACGTTACCGGAAGCGGTGCAAGGGAGGGTCTAGGGTAAATGGAAGCGACCTTCCTCTCCTGGCCGCTCGGGAGATTATGAGGGACCCTTGTGAAGAGTTATGCTTCATCAAAAAGATAAGATCGTCAGTCTCCCCACACGGAATGCTTCTCGGGTTGGTTGCTATTTCTGGGGTCAGCTCCATGATGTGGGTTTTGAAGCCTTAGTGTTATTCTTAAGTTCACTACCTTCGTAGTAAACCGTGTCGGAGAAGTCGAAATCTATAATATGATGCCTCAGTAACTGGAAATAAACCAATGCTACTACGTAACATATAAATACCCCTAAGCCTCCTTAATAAGGTGTCGAAAGTAGTCCCTCACAAAATATGCCGACCGTTTCGGCCACCTCCTTCTCTCGGGGTCCTTAAAGTCAACCCATGTAACTCCGAATCGATCATCGAACCCTGCCGCCCACTCCCAGTTGTCGGTGAACGTCCAGCCAAAGTAGCTCTTGATGATGGCGCCCTCCTGCGTAGCCGTCGCAATCTCCGTGAGGTATCCCTTGTAGAAGTCGATGCGGAAGGGGTCCTCCAGAACGTCGTCTGGGCCTGCGGGTTTCCAGTCATTCTCCCCCTGCGCAGTCGTGCCGTTCTCTGTAATAAAGATGGGCGTCTGGTAGCGGTTCCAGACCCAGCGTAACGTCTTCCCCCAGCCCCAAGGCGTGGTGCGCAGCCAGTATGTATCGCTCTTGGGACCTCGACTCACGCCCTTGGAGTTCTCGTCAAGCTTTTCAACGTTGCCAAGGTGATCGGTGAGTTCGGGCGGGGTGTCCTTGTGTCGTATATAGAAGGCCGAGTAGGAATTCATGCCGTATCGCTCAGAGCTGCCGAGGACGAGCTTGCTCTCCTCGGGAGTGAACCGAGGCAGACGATCGCCGAGCTGGGCTCGCATCGACGCCGGGTAGTCGCCGGTCAAGTACAATGGATCGCCGAACCAACCAATCTCGAACTCGCGGGCACGCTGGGCGGCCTCGACGTCCTTGGGGTCGTCTTCGTCCCACGGCTCCGACCAGTTCCCGTGCAGTGTGATCATGATGCTTCCCTTTTGCGTCGGTTGGAACTCCTTCTTGTACATGTCGCAAGTGTAGGCATGGGCTATCAACTCGGTGTGGCCAACGGTAAAGGGCTCCGTGCTCGAGTCTCCCACATCGTTTCGCTCTCGGAAGCTGGACCGTGCTGGGGCGTGGACTCCGGCGGCGTACCCGGCAAGACTAAACACTCCGGGCTCATTGAATGTGATCCAGTTCTTGACACGGTCGCCGAAGCTTTCGAAGCACACGCGGGCGTAACGGACGAAGTCGGGGGTGAGCCTCTCCTTGTTAAGAAAGCTGCCGTACCGATCCTCGAGTGCCTGGGGAGTGTCCCAGTGGAACAACGTGACGAAAGGAGTGATGCCATTGGCGAGAAGTTCGTCGATCAGGCGGTTGTAGTAGGCGATTCCCGAGTCATTGACGGGATCGTCCTTGCCACCAAGGGGAATAATACGACTCCATGATAACGAAAACCGGTATGCCGTAACGCCATAATCTTTCATTCGTGCCACGTCCTGCTTGTACAGATCATAGGACCTCACGGCGTCATCACCGCTGCTACCGTCAGCCACTTTGCCGGGGGTATGGGCAAAGGTATCCCAGATGGAAACACCCTTGCCATCTCGGTCCCAAGCGCCCTCAATCTGGGGAGCGGCGGTGGCATAGCCGAAGTTGAAGTCGGCAGGTAGCGCTCCCTTCAATTTGGCATCGAATTCCCATTGGGAAGCCATTTTTCAGGGTGTTGCTGTACAGAAACTGGGACGCGGGGATCTTGGCCGGTCTGGAACGAACAATTGAGTACAGGAACATTATAACGGCTGGAAAAGGGCAGATATAGTCCTCCTCTTGAACTCATCCGCGGTCGCTATCATTGCTGTCATGCCATCTAACCCCACCAAACCCCGCGCTCACGATGCGGGGTCTCAACCAGTTGACGGATTGATTCGTGGAACTCTGGAAGAATGCATCGGGCCACAGGGCCGACGAAGCGACGGGACGAGATCATGTGATCAAATAAGTGTTCAGTGTTGGAAAGAGCGAAAGAGCGAAAGAGCGAGCTAAAGCGCGAAAGAGCGATGAAAATGGGTACCTACCTAGGTAAGCGTGGGAGTTGGAGTATCGCTTTGACCCGTGTTGCGTGTTTCATGCGGGTCAAAGAGCAAATGCTAACCAGGGCGATCTGGAATATATTCGCCGATCCAGAAAATGGATACATGGACTGGAGATCGGAGAACCGACTAGCGGGATATGCCTATTTAATATAGGTACCTGACTACATACCGCCTCGATTTTGTGTGGCTTGCGCGGGAAAGACGCCTGATTGCTCATGTTTGAGCCAACAACCGGTGTGATGACGTCCCCCTGGACGCCATTGCATGCACCTCAGAAACATGCGTCTGACAGCCCGGCAATTGCTAGCGTACAGAAATGTTGACCTGTCATGAAGTGCAAGATGGGGATGGGGTAGGAATCAACAGAAACAGAGCACGTGGACCCGGTGTTCGCGAAGGCTCCCAACACCTTGGGAGTTCGTGGTTCATGAACCAGCTGAATCTCGGCTTCGGCTGTATTTTTCCACCGTGATCATTCTTCCAAGTCGAATACCTGGCTCGAAGCCGGTCACTATCCGAGACCCGTGTTCTCGGACCTCGACTGACCGACGCATCTTCCGACGGTGTGCGATCCGCCTTGCCGCCTTCTGTGAGATTCGGCACCCAAGCTTTGTCTTAGCCTCGTACGATCATCAGTACAGCATGCAAGCCACGATTGAACCTGGACCCATGGGATTCTGGAGATGAGAGGCGTCCAAACTTGGAAATTTCCCGGTGTGACATGGGCAAGATATCTTTGTGATCTTCCAAAGTGCACAATCTCAGGGGAGGGTCTGGATAGGTACTCGTACTCGGCTGAGGAGATCTATTCGGGCCAGATCCAATACCCGTGCGCCTCTTGCGCGCCACCATCCTCGGTACTCGGTACGGAGGGCGTCAAACGTATTGCTTTTTCATCATCACAAACCCTTGATGAGTGCTGTCTGTCAATAATCTTTCCGGTTCCTGGCCGGCAGTACGCTACCCACTCGGTGTCATCGAGGCCAGTCGGAACAAACCCTGGGACCTTGCAAATAGAAACCTTGTACATACGTAGCAGCGGACGTTAACCCGAGAGGCGGGTGGTAGTCAAAGTGTATCGTCCTGACTCTCGAGCCACTTTTTTTTCCTTTCTTTTTATCCCGCCTCCCCGAGGCAGGGTTTGTATCCTTGTCGACAGGAGAGATGCTGGGAAGCGTTTTGAATTCCGCCCAGATTCTTTCACCGGTCTCCCATCCTCGGTCAACACCGTGCCGGTTCTTGACTCTGAGCGCCGGTGGTCAATGCAACGTAGTCGCGCGCACATCCAACCCCCATTCCAAAATCATTCGGGCACGCCCCAGTGAGACCGAGACAAAGAGGCTTAAATGTGTCGGGGCCAAACCCAGCTCTGGCCAGTCATAGATTACCCCGGATACCTGATTACTGAACGAACATTCATAATTGCTTGTGCTGGGCCGGTCTGGCCTGGTTGCCACAGAGTTGGGACCTCTCACACATTCCTGGCTGAAACCCACTCCCAGGTACCGGCGCGAGGCGTTAAGCGTGGGCTAATAATGCCTAATACGCAAGGGCCATGACGCAGGGTAGCAGGGGAGCAGGGGGCGGCGTCTTGAATTGCTTGGCAAGTAACCCGACGTATCGGCTGCCCTTCTGAATGGACATCTCCATCCCACATGGCTCGTCCTTGTCGAAGAGCTAAATCACCTCCTCCCCTCTCGCTACTCTTCTTTGGATGGATTGCACCCAGGGGATGCCTTAGACCGCGCCCTGCCGGCATACTATGTATAGTGAGTAAATCTCCGGCATATCCTCCTGCGACTTCCCAGAAACATCGTCGCCAGATTCGTGGCTCGTTGCGTCGCTGTCCTCGCGGATCACGACGAGGCTGGACCGGCAAGAGAGTCCCGTCTTGCTTGGCGTGTCTCCCAGTTTTCCTTTTTTCCACCGAGAAAAGAAACGAAACAGCCATACGCAGACCTCCCTTTTCCAGCTCGCCCGATTCACAACTGTGCTCACTCGACCGCTGACGTGTGGCATTCTGACACCATCTAGAACCCACAACCTATCGTGGTCTGTCACTCCAAGAGCCTCAATATTATTTCCTCCGCCTCCCATGCGGTGAAACGTGAATCAAAAATCAGGCTGGCGAATTGTCAGGCTCATTGGACTTTCACGAGGACTCGGCTGTGCTCTGGTTTCTGGGGTCTTCCCGCTTCTCGGGTGTGTACGTACATACGGCACGAAGGGGTGAGCTGCACATCGCATCAAGAGCTGGACAGGTATATATCTAGGGATTCTCCCGGACATCTACGCCATGTTCAAACCCATTACTTCTCAACGAGCTTTCAAGTGCAGAGCAACAACACCTGAAGCTATTCGACATCACCGCCATATTCTCAAAATGCCATCCATCAGCATTGCAGTCCAACCTCCCCAGGAGGCCCAAGTCGGGGAAGTTTTATACCCATCTATCATTGCCAAAATGCCCACCGGAAGCAGCGATGAAGGATACTACTTCTTCTCCATGGCGGCTCTGTTAGGGCACGATGGCAGTGTCATAGACGGGGCACTGACCGGAGCCACACTCTCGACTGGTGTGGTGGTAGACTCCCATGTGGTTTTTGTTTTTTCCAATCTTTCCATCACGTTGCAAGGAGAGTACAAAATCAGGCTGGACGTCTACAAGGTTGCCTACGAAGACCCGAATGGGGCTGCATTCAACACGCGGACAGAGACAAGGGGAATTTCCGTCGTGGAAAGAGTCGCCCATCAAGCCAAGCCATGTATGTACAACCCCCACGAACCCCTTGCACCCCCATCTTTAACAATTTCTGGTGACTTAGCTTCTGCGGAGCGCAGCTACATCCGCACCCTCCGAGATGCTGGGCTTACGGTCCCATCTCGGTCTTCCTGATGCAGAGAGAGTGGATAGAGGGTGCAGATGGCTGGTGGGATCGGCACAGATGGCAGGCGGCACGGTTTCCGACTAGAATAGAATGGGAAATGGTGGAATTTCGGGCAACGAGATGGGACTTTCTTTACTTGACGAGATTTCAGGGTTCTGGCGATGGCGCAAGGGAGCAAGGATGCGGCCTTCTAGCTGGCTTGGGACACGGCTTGAACAAGTGGACCTAGAAGGTGTTGCTAGTAATGAATCAGGCTTCTAGTGATCTGGGAGATCGTCGTTTTCCCTAACGGCTGCTGCTGGATTATTTCACTAATTCGTTCATTGATACCCCATGACCGGAGGTGAGCGAGTCGGACCATAAAAATCATACACCTCTGGCCTGCAGCGTAGCCTCCGGGGGCCCTTTGATTCAGTGTCTGTGGGCCATGTGCGCCCGAGTGCTGCTACGCATCCAAAACATTTTACGCACTACAATTGATTTCATTGAGGGATTGATATTGCGTGCAGCTGTACTTTGACAGGATGTGGTGTGGGCCAAGCATAAGCAAGTCGAGGCTGACCGGGTGTCGGTAGCCGTCCCACGAACGAGCCTAGCCACCCTTGCTGACACCACCGCTGCAGGTTTTCCTCGGAGATACCAGCCAAGATTTATTTTCCGCGATGCACCGGACAAAATGTCACTGATGAATATTTATTCGTCGAGGGAATTTACCCACAGGCCGTGGGGTAGTTTGGGCAGCTCACAAGTCAGGAGCCTTAATTCCTTGATCCAGTCTTCAACACGTCCGGCGTAGCTCGCTAACCTTAGTCGCGGGGACGGGCACTAAGGGAATCTTTGCAGCAGTGCAATGCGGTAGCGGTAGCGGTATTTAGTGCACGTGGTTTATTGCCAAGCGGTACACATTCTGGAGCCAGTGTATTCTTCCATCCCGCGTGTCATGTACGAGTCTGCGCAGCTCGGATGCTAGTTGATGGATGCCACTTCTCTGGGAGGGTCCGTGATAGGTGGATCTGAGACATGCCTGACAAGCACTTGAGACATGCGGCATGGGCCCTGGCTCCCTTGTACAGTAGTCCAAGCTTTATTGACAGGAAGAAGCACAATCCATTCCCAAGAAATGACACATCGGCTATTCCATAGCCTCCTCCTCCAGACCTCCACCAGCTCCGAGACGGCGATCCCAACGCTAGCGACGGTCCACTGAAGACCCTCCCGCCCGGATTTCGACTCATACATACCTTCCACATAGGGTCACGGGGTATTGCGCCAGCTAGGTAGCAAAAGGACAGCGCTCCACAATGTAGAGCTGATACCGTACATTGTGTATGGCAACAGCTACCCTGACTGACTGGCTGGTTGTTCAATAACTCGAGCCCAGTCAGCCCATCCAATGACCCGATTCACCTCTCGTCCTAAGACCCAAGCCACATCGTTCATGCTTTTCGGATGACTGTGTTCCCGGCGCGTGGCGTTTTAGACCAATCGGGACATTTTCCAGCGATCTGTCGCCTTTTACAGATCCTTACTCCGAGCGACTGGTACTCTGATCGATTTGGGTAGATTGGGATCGAGCTGACATGTTTACACACGCCCTTAGAATGGGGATGTGGCTTTCGGGGCTTGGAAAAGTGCAAATGCGAGCGCAAGTAAAAGAAACGTAAACTTAAACATAAAGATAAGAGGAAACATGGCGGGACAATACCGGAACCATGAGTATCCATTACATTTTGGAACAGAGATAGCCCCGAAAGACAAGGGGGTAACCTGGGCGATCGGGGATGTTTGCAAACCACGGGAGAGAACCGCTCGCAGCTTTTTGCAATATTCGCATTTGGAACAATGAGTAGCGCCGGATGACAGAAGAAAAGAAACACCCAGCTTATGTTGTTTCTTTTTGTTTGTGCTTCGCTATTGGTTGAACCCGATGGCTGCGAGGACCCACCCCGATATTCTTCGGACGCTCCACCATTGGCTGAAGGGAGGGAAGGTCAAAGGCTGAGGCTGAATGACACGGCACGGGGGCAATGTGGTATTCACCGGGAGGGTTGAGACTCAATGTATTTCCTCTCTTCAAACATATGGAGTGTACGTATGGAGTGTACATGTAGGGGAGGCGGACAACTACCCGTTATACAGGAAGAGGGGGGTTTCTTGGCGTTGGTACGGGAAGAGGAAAGAGGAAACCACATCCTAGACGCCGCTGACTTAAACGGGACAACTCCACGCCATCTTTAGCTGAAGGGGTATGCCCAAGCGGAGTATGTATATTACACATTGTGTAAAAGTAACAGCCAACAAGAGTGTCGTTGGCAGACCCGCGTCTTGAATGGTCTCTCCCGTAGTGGGGGCTACAGCCAAGAAGGGGGTATCGGTGATGCGAGAGAGTCATACATACATGCCATTTGGCAATGGCGAGGTCTGAGTCTCTGGTGACATTCGTGACGCTGGCTCTGCCCATGGTATGCGGTGGTAACAAACGGCACTCCTCGGTGCTACTTTGTTGACTGAACCTCGGCCGATTTACAGCCTGCGGCTCTACGTGGTGGGACATTCGGCAACAGCACTGGGAACTTTCGTTGGAAGACCCTAGCCTCGAGCCTGAGATCCGGCAACTATCCGTGAATGTTTCTGCTGCTGCCACTAGTTCTGACAGCGGCACAGAGGGAGTGTGCAGTAGTGCGCTGTTCAGCTGGGCCACCCCGTCCTTGTTAGTCTGATCGAACGTTGAGGGAGGGTGCGGATCAACATCTCCGAGAGTTATGTATGTGATAACTGATGGCGCTATGATCCTGGCCTAGACAGTACGGGTTGGCTTAGTGTGAACTGGTACAGGCTTTGAGATAACTTCATCCTGGATGCAGGATTCGCCCGAGCTCCTATCCGGACTTGGCTGAAGTTGAGCATGTCTTCCATACAACACTGACATACACCTAATGCTGACATGCAGCCAAGACACGCCCTGCATAAAGAGTCATGAGCTTGAACTTGACATGCCAAGAGCTGAAAGTAAGACACAAGCCCATCACTGCTCAACCAGTTACACGGTTCTGAATGTAAGAGTTGGTGGTGTGGGACCAACATATTCGTGTAGTGTCCAGGTGACAAATTGACACCCCACGATAAACCATTTTGGGAAGACTGATAATTGAATAAAATATGCCAAAGCACAACCTTATAGATACATGTTGGTGACAATGCCAAAACCACTGCCTTGCTGGCCAATCCTGCGTGTTGCGAATCCCCTCCCCAATCAAGTGTGACTTTTGATGTCACGTGGTTTGAACCACCTGCTTCAGGGCATATCCAGCGGGTACTTCTGCGCTATCTGCGGCCTTTACCTTAGCGCGTAAATAGTGCTGGCTTAGGGGCAATCATGGGATGTGCTGTTAGGGACTAAGTACCCTCACATCACCAAAAATTTGCGATCCCCTCACTGCACAGGCCGTCAAGATAATGACTTGACGCATCTAACTCTTATCTCCCACTCCCAAACTGCGCTTCCACGGCCTATTATTTGGTCAGCGAGTAGCTGTGCTGCACTAGATTCGAAAATGGTCTACTACTTCACCTCCAACGTCGTTGACCCTCCTGCCTTCGTCTACGTCGGCAAGGACAAGTTTGAGAGTATGCCCACTCCCACTCGCCGCCTGCCCTGCTTCAACAGCTGAAACATGCTAGATGAGGACTTGATCAAGTTCGGTTGGGAGGAAGATATCTGGTGACTGTTCTTCCCCTGCCTGAACGCGTGGAAGCTTTCTAATTCCGTCACAGGGTGAGTCCTCACCCCCTACGATCGCATTAACTTGACTAGCACCGAGGAAACCACTGACCCATGTCCTCTTAGTTCCACGTGGATAAACTGTCCAGCGCGCATATCTATCTCCGGATGAGGGATGGTGAAGAATGGGACTCGCTGCCTGAAGAACTCGTCATGGACCTTGCCCAGCTGACGAAGGCCAACTCCATCGAGGGTATTCTAGCCACCTTGAACATGACGTTTTGCGAGAACTAGCTGACGAAGCCATGAATAGGCAACAAGAAGGACAACATTACGGTCATTTACACCCCTTGGTCTAACCTGAAGAAGGATGGCAGCATGGAGGTCGGCCAAGTTAGCTTCAAGGACCATCGCAAGGTAGGCAACCATCTCCCTTGCCAATAATGGCTGCCTTGCTCATGCGCATTACGTAGGTCAAGAGGGTGCTTGTCGCTCAGCGCGAGAACCCAATCGTCAACCGCCTCAACAAGACCAAGGTGGAGCAGAAGCCCGACTTCAAGCAGGAGAAGGACGACCGGCTCAAGGAGCTCCGCAAGAAGGAGCAGGCAGCTACCCAGCAACGAGTACGTTCCCCTAACACAGAGACAAGCCTAATGGCCCTCTTATTAACCAACAACAGCGGAAGGATGAGGCCAAGCAAGCTCAGGAGTGGAAGGAGAAAAAGTGGCAGAAGGACCACGCATATGATGACCTGTTCACGGAGGAAAGCATGGCGGCCACGAGCAACCAGGAACGCGACGAGAATTGGGAAGACGATTTCATGTAGTCACAAGTCGTTCAATTATTGGCGACGTGCGACGCCGCAGAAAGAAGTAATCACGAAAGTGGTCATACAGCATCCAATCTCATGAGTGGTACTTGCAATTCCATCAATCCACTACATCACAATCTGCCAAACTCATCTCGCAAACAGGGTATCCGGTCCTCCAATTCATGGATGAACAAACATATGAACAATTCTTATCCGATATAGACATGGCAAAAAATGTTGCCGCTAGCCACTCACACCAATCCCCAGGCTTCCACTCAAGCTCATCTCGTCTAAGCGACCCGTAATCCCTCCCACTTCGCTTGAAGTCTCAAGACGAATGGGACTAGACGAGCCACGCTCGCTAGCACTGCAGCTCGAAATGCCCCCTTGCCGGTGACTGGGGCGGTCTTTAGTATCGACAAAGGAAGTTAGCTGAGGCGGGAGGTCGTCATCTTCCGGTTCCTCCTCAACCAGGTCATCCAGGTCCTCGTCAGGCTGCCGAGCTCGCTCCTCTGAGGGATTGGAGCCCTTCTGACCGCCCATTCTGACCACAGGCTCGCCCCCTGGAAGTTTTACTTCGTGGGCCTCCAGAGTCTCGGCAATGTCGAGAAGTAGCATATCCATCGGGCAGATGTAGGCTGCATGCTTTCGCTGGCTCCAAGCGAGAACATGCCCACAGAGCTGTCCGTGTCGGCGATCGATGACCCAAGCTCCGCTATCTCCGGGAATGCCGAGAGGCATTCCCATCGTCTTTCCCTCGTCTTGTGGGAATCTGGCACTTGTAACCTGATATGTGTGGCTCGGAGAAGCTCGTCCGTAGATCTTCACGCTGGTGAGGGCAGGGAGGATCTGTCCCGTCTGCAGGCCACTCGTACGTGCCAGACACTGGACCTCCATACCTGGCAAGGAAGTGGAAGGGGCAACAGTGGTAGGTCGCAGCAATGCCGCACCGTCTTTGTGACGGCGGCCTAGCTTTTCCAGAGACACGGAGTCTTGCGCCCGAGGGATCGAGTTATCATTAGGCATGCGGTTGTCGGTAAATTCGAAGAGAGCCCAATCGACCTCGTGGATGAGACCGTTGGCCTGTTTCCTGCGAATGCCACTTGAGGCATAGATTTCCCCAAGGCCGTATGTGTCGAGATGATCTTCATCTTCCGTCTCAATGCAAGGGTAGAAGCCTTCCTCCACATCATCAAGGGCAGGTTGGGTAACGATATATCCATCACCACAACCAGGTTCGATACCTGGGATATCGCCAGGTTCATTGTATTCGTCATCTTCGTCATCCTCGTCGTCTTCATAATCGCTCGTAACATCAGAATCGGAATATGCCTCTGATTCCGTGTCCGACAGGTCGTAAGCAAACTCGTCGTCAGCAGTGCTCTCTCCGCCAGACTCAGCGTACCAGTCCAAGTCAGGAAGAGCACTGCATCGTAATGCTTCGTCGTTTCCAAAGTCCCGATCCGGATCATCAAGCATGTGATGGACAGTCATTCCATAGGGTTTGTCGTCAATCATGACAAGACCACCGAGACTAACAGGGGGGAGGTGGCGATCACCGATCCAAGCGCCGATACTTGCCCCATTGCCTGGCCGTTCCTGATACTCTGGGTTGATGGCGTCGACGCTGTCGTCACCTTGAGCACCATTGGAATTGCTCCTTCGGGCCATGGACCTCAATACCGAATTTGGCTGGCGTCGCGACCTGAGGACATGGCCACGGCAAACCTTGAGGGAAAACCCGGTTGTACCGTCAAACAATTCGCTGAGTCTCTTGTTGAGAATTGCACGAACTTTGCCAACCGAGGTGCAAACGACAAGCACCGTGGGCTGGGTCTTTTGCGCATTCGGGCCGACCGACTCAAGAGAAATCTCTACCGACTCGGGGTGCTTGCGATAGAAGTGTCGGAGAGCGTGATTGATCTGAGGCATCAAAATTTTGTTCCATCTATCCACAATCTCGGGTGCAAGTGGCACATGGGGATATAGTCGGACCTTCGTATCCGACTTTGTAGCAGATTTCCCCAGCATAGGATCTGACGATGGTTAGCAATCTAATCTAATCTTGCTTAAAAGAGGGTCTTACCATCAAGATCTGCATCTTTCTCAACCTTTCCAATCTCCTTTGTGGGGAGTGGTGTGGGGACCTCCACAGGTGACGGTTTCTCGCTGACAAGCTTTAATGAGCTCTTCGAATCCTTGCTATCCTTGGACATGGAAGTGACAGAGTGATCGGTGAGAGACGAGCGGCCATCTGCTTGTTGCACTTCTTGAATGAGCCTCTCTTCGAGGCCGCTTACACCGTCCAGGATGCAGCAAGCTTCCAAGAAGCGGCTTGCTCTGACTTGCACGGTGGAAAGCAAAGCCTCTCCGCTGGATCGTCCGGCAAGTTCGTCATCAACTGCAATCCAACATGCCTGGACGGCCTTCATATAAAGGCTACCACACCGGACGGCGAGCTGCTCCAGAAGGGATTCCGGAACGAATGTCGAAGCATCGGGAACAAGAGTTTCCAGATTGGTCCATAGTCCCACTGAAAGCAACAGCATGGCTAAGGAGTAAAGGTCTAGAACTCGTTGATCTGTACTCTTGGCTAAGGGAGATGTCGGTAAGTTGCGAGGATCGAGTGGATGACGGAAAAGGGTTGGTGATGATGAAGGTGTGCCCTCGGAGAACAGGTCAAAGGAAGATACCAAAGGTCGGCGGATATCTACCTCGCCATTGCTGACGCCAGGCTCCGTGGTCACGGCGTCACAAAACGAAATATTTCTATCGACAAGGTCGCCATGTGTAACTCCTCGGGCGTGCATGTCGAATACGGTGTTCATCAGATTGTGGGCCAATCTGAACTTCGCTTCCAGCTTAGGTTCTGAGCCAGGCTGAGAGAGAAGGTCGCCCAAGGTGGGGAGGTTGTAAAGAGGATTCTTGGTCAGGCGCTCGAATGAGACAGCGTTGAAGGATGCAGGGAACCTATAAACCAAGCCGAGCCTGGAATTTTCGAGATCTTCGAAGTATCCCAGAAGGCGAGGTAGGCCAGTCCAAGTGCCAGGGGATCGCTGGGGATCTTGTTGCAACCCAGCTGATAGCTTCTCAAAACGAGCCATTGGTGGCATGATGCCAGTCATGGCGTATATCGGGTCGAAAGTAGCATACTCGAGGAGCAATGGCGCCCAGGGTTGTCTAGTAGTTCCTTGAGTGAGTTCCGAGTACGCCGTTTTGCTCATGAAAACAACTTCGCGGGAATTAGAGCCCTGATCCCCTTGCCTGGGTCGCAGGTGAGTTAATGTCTGAGGGTCGATTTGCTGGGGAGTCTGCATTCGAGTTGACTCAAAAGGACGGAAATCTTCTGAAGTTGTTGATGACTTAAATGGTGTCTTGGATGGTCGGCGAGGGGTCGCACCAGATGAGCGCGTGCGAGAGAGGTCGTACAGAGTGTCGATGGATGCAGTGAGGTCATTCACCAAATCTTCGAACCGGCCCTTGTCCCACTGGACCAGTGGTGGCTTCGAGTCTTTTGAGGTCTGAGGTCCCTGAATCATGCGCTTGGAGCTGAGCCACAACGGCTCTGCCTCAGCTAGAATATCTTTGATTGTCGACATGATACTTCCCACAACCTCACTCAAGCCAGCTTTTGATAGAGACTCATCGATCTCGGCGGATTGGGTCGGGTCCGACCACTCGAGGCCCCAGCTGACAAGTCGGTCTTTCTGGATGCGCAGCTTGCGATGCAGCGCCTTGATCTCGGGGTCTTCTTCATTTTGGACGGGTTCCTTGACGAAATCGCTCGATTTCTTGGTGTCATTGTAAAGCCGACTGAGACGCTTCTGGAAGGGCAGCTGGAAGCCGCCCCGTGGTAGAAATGATTCCATGGCGGTTCTTTGCTTCTATAGCCCTTTGTTCGCTGCGAATGCGACGTCTGCTGTCGTCACCTCCAATGGCGTGGGGACGTTGCCGCGTGATGTGTGCAATAAGCGAACGGGCTGAGGCGGGGAACCGATCTGTTTAGTGAGGCTCAACAAGAGGCGTGCAGCTGAGCTAGCGCCAGTGCGTCGGCATTGTCTTGGCGCGCAGTTGGTTGATTCGAGGGTCCCGTCTAAGAATCGTCTTCACACGCGGGATATGCAGAACAGAGACGGTGAGCTCAAGAAGCGAGGGGTTCTCGTTGATACAAATGAGGAGCTGTTATCTCGGTGCCTGTAGCGGATCTGCGTTACGGCCTCATTGCGGCCATTTCTTGGATTCGCGATGGTACAAAATGCTGCTGCCTGAAGATCAGCAGCTCTTTGATTGGTCGGCACGATACTACACACCTGACAATCCGAGTGGATGGGACACGGCGATTTTCTTTTCCGCTCCGCTCCTGTCACAGGACTTATCACATGATATAGCAACGACAAAACCCCGTGCTCAATCCCGTGGTCCCTAATGCTGCTGCCTCCTCGACATGAGTGAGGGTGGAGGATCCACAAACAACCCGCCCGATTCATCATCTTCTAACGCGGCTTAATTAATTTTCATTAATAACAGGGACTCCGACCCTAGCCTACGTGTTGATACTACGTAGTATGTAGTCGACGACGAGATCCAACCATGCAAAGAAGTCAAAGCGACGATCATGAACCTGGTCAGGCACACGTTTCTCAACCACCCCTTCGGTCTCGGTTTATCCCTCTCTGTTGAATCGAGCTACGACGGTTGTGGTTTCAAGTACTCAATGTCAGGCGAGTGCCGGCGAAGTCCCCTGTCAGGACCCCGAAGCGGCCCGTTATCGCTACCACTTCTTAGCGGAACAAGGCTCCCGTCCCCCGACCGTGCCTAGTCGCAGCCGTCGATCTTGCTGGGGACCCCAGAAGTGACTCCATTTTCGACGTCGTTTCTTGGCCCTAAGGCACACACTGCTGACGGGGACAAGGTCCTTCTGCAGTCTACTGGATCCAACGTTCAATTGTCGACTCATTGATAATATCCTGCATGGATCCCGTATTGATCCTGCGTTGAATCTCATGAGATCCAATATTATGCTGTGGCCTTGACAGAAGTCGTGCACGTCCAGACTCTCTTGCCGATGGCTCTGTCTTGGCCAAGTATGATCATTTCATATTCGTTTTGTTGGGGCAGATGGTCACCAATCAGCCTTTGTCGTGCAAACTGTTGGATTAACTAAGAAGCCCATTATAGCTCTCGAAATGTTTCGACAACTTTAGAGTTTCTGTCGGTGGCACGGCATTTCTTCGCCGGTCGGCCGACGTCAGCGCCGATCATGCCAACAGGTACCCTCGACCGTGACAAACTCGAGCATCGCACATCTCTACCAGTCACTTCTACAGGGCAACGTTTACTGAGCGACTTCCAATAATTTTCCTTTGTCTATCCAATACGCCAAGGGTCACCACTTTGGAACAAAGCTACTTACATTTCCGTCGAAACTATTTACACCATTAATCGTAACGCGCCATCGGAACACGCCAACAAGGCGTGTTCCGAAAGGATCCAGTGTCGCAATTTTAGTTTGTCTTTTGCGAGTACTCCACGCTGTATTGCATTGTCTTTTGGATAGCCCCTTCTTGGCCGTTCTGCCATTGCGGTCCAGTACTCGGCCCGCTTTGGATGGTTGCACCTAGGATGCTCTCCTCGCTGCCGGTGGATCCAGGCTTCTTGATAGAGTTCATTGGTATTCCGCCATTGCCATCGATCTGAATCCATTCATTCTTGTCTCGCGCCTGGCTGTGCGCTGTCATGAAGGACTTGGTACCGTAGCCTTGTGAACCGTACTTTTGGTTGTTGCTGCTGCTCTTGGGCATGAGCTTGGGGAACAGTTTGACAATCACAGGTCGGATCATTGGGAGACAGGCGCAGACAATCGCCACGTTCATCTCGATGACAGTCCACATGGTTGAAGAAATGTCATATGTCACGTCGTTCGATGTCGCCGCGATGTCGATAGTCGTGACTCGAAGACAGGAAGTGACGACAACGAACCCTCCAAGAGCAAACACAATTACCAGGGCCGCTTTCTGGGCTCGTTGAATCTGCAGCTGATACACGAGCGCCATGGGCATGAAGAGAATTATGAGATCCGTCGCGATGGAGAACCCGGCATTGGCGTACCAGAACGTGCCGCTGTCGATGCATGTTCCGTCGATTGACTTGTCGAATACTCGGGGGACCGGGCTGCATTGGAAGATGGTGACGGTAACGGAAGCAAGGCAATACACGGTAACGGACACGACCAAAAACCAGCAGAGCCACTTGAACCACCGGATCTTGCCAAAGATTCGCAGGTAGAGCAAAAGGATCGAACCCTTTGTGAAGTTGATGGACGCTTTGTACGTGACTTGACACACGTAAAAGTACTGCAATGATATATCAGGTCAGAAGCTGAAACTACCAAGCAAGTGTCAAACGAAGAATTACTAACCTTGAGAGCCTCAACTTTGTCCGCGGGTTTGAGTGTACCGACGTGGTGGCCAAATCCAAAATGGCAAGCTAGGAGAATGAGTCAAAGGTCGAAAACATCAGGCTCACCCAACTTACAAGCGATTTCCACTCCACTCGACAATAACGCGAAGAGCTACCAAGTGAAGAGGTTAGATTCTGGGACTCTTTGAAAGGGTGGAGGAGACCATGGCTTACCAGAGATGCGAAGATGGCATAATCATCGGCACCAAGATGTCCACCTTTCCTAAGCCGTGACCATACTCTAGTCACAACCAACACAGGGCATAGTACTCCGAAGATGGCAATAGGGATATATAGCATGTGCGCATTGCTTGCTTCCGAGTCCAAGCTATCTGTCGCCATGTTGGATGATGGTTGTTGGGATTGCGTATGGGGCTGTCAGAATTCGTCCGGGGTTCGGGGTCAAGTTGAGGATCGTCGGGAGCTCCAAGTTATATGGGAGCACTCTTTCCTGAAAGGAGAAGCAGCGACAGCCTCCTGTACCTCAGAGCTAACCAGCTATGCGTCGAAGGCAGGGGATCGGGGGCAGTCGACCAGCGTGAACCGGCTCACAAAGACGACATTCGGGGTGATATACAACCCAGAGACGGTCTCACCACCGCGAAGCCTGGGTGGAAAATTAGGGCAGGTCGTACTGTGGCCCTCTACCTTCGACGAACCCGTAGGGAGCGGCGTGTGCGTGTACTTTTCTTCTCGACGACACTCCCACGACGTTTGCTTCGCTGAGGACTTTGATGGAGGGGGGTGTTTCCAGGCAGGCCCATCCTTGTCGTCATTCGGAAATCAACCGCAGTGGTTCGAGCATGCGAGTGGAAGGTTAGCATAATGAGCAGGCGAATCGATCAGGGGGACGAGACGGAATCCGCTCATTCAGGGGTCGCGAGGCAAGCTTTACTCCTCTGCGGAGACGGAGAGAGTGGCCTCGATAGACCGGCCCACGCCCGGTGAAGGAGCGTCGCCTTGGAGGCGTTGGAATTCGGTGTTCCTGCAGCCACTCAGGTGGCTGGGACTGCTTCGGAGGTGTCACTCTGCGACGGCTTAGCAGAAACCCGGATATTGGAATATGGGGCCTTTGCTTTTGTCACTGACACCCATGGTGTTCAGTGATTGAAGATTCGCGTATTCACCCGCGTCTCGACCGACGATCACTCCTGTAGTGGACGGTGGACCTGCAGCAGCGGAATCTGTAGCCCAGTTGCCTCCATGCCCCATGTCGATATTTTCAGAGGCGAAGTACGAATAGCTCTTCCCGAGACCGACTGAACCCATTCGGCCGGGAAGTGGTGGCTTGAAGCTCGCCTCGCGAGGTTCGGTGGGCGGTACAGCGGGCGTTGCCAAGGGAGGCAGGCTGAGCTGGTCAGGGTACTTCTTCCGCTGACAGATTCAGATCCCGCGCCGCGGCGGACTTGGACGGGGCGTTTAGAATCAGGGTGGGCGTTGTGGAAACGTACCAGATCTGAACCCTACAAGTCCACCCCATCTTCTGCCACGAGCTTGCCCTGAAGACCTGTCAACTACGACGATTACACATATAGTGTTGGTTATTGCGATCGATCCCGAGTCCATGGCTCGCAGTACCAGGCTGACGGGCTCTCAACCCAACAGTCCGTGCCTCGATCCGGCGTTTGTGCTGCTCTTCCCATCGGATCTGCGGTCTGTTTGCAGATGATTACCGCGAAGGGCAACGGACGGCCATCACGCCAGGTCTTCCGCCCTTCTAGCAGCATACCGCACAGACGAAACGCCGGGGGAGCTGGCAGCAAATCCTACGGCCATGGGATACGCGTAACTCACGAGGAGGGATCCCAGCTCCCGTGCGACGTCCCGTTGCATCTGTGGAGCCGGCATGGAGCCGGGCGAAGATGTGGTTGTTGGTCGTGGCCTTGCTACGCCCGTCTCACCACCTCAATCTCGCGTCTCTGTTGGTTGTTAGGTAAAATGGGCAATCAACCCTTGCTGGCATTGTGGCAGCGTCCCGATGACATGGAAGCTAATTGTCCTGTGTGATAACTCATGCATAGGCGAAGTCCCGTGGGAAAATTCAGCAACAAAGGGATGCCGAGAAAGCAACCTCGGATCCGAAGCAGTTCCATCCATTAGTCCGTAAAACGCCCAGCTCGATCGACAACGCTTGGTCGTATCTTGTCGCAAGGCGGCGGGTGGGGGGGAGAGATCAACGCGGCTTCTCCAGTTAACGCCCTGGGGAAGCAGCCGTCCCATCGCTACATAGTACGTACCGTACAAAGACGCCAGCCCGTTCTAGACTAAAGCTAGAGGCCGTTTACGAAATTCCCAGTTTGCGAGAAATGGACCGTGGCCACTCCCCCCGGCTCTCCAAATGCCAGCCGGGGTGTCCAGGGTCCAAGGCGCATTTGCATTGGATTTAATGATGGAATGCGACTCTGTGTTGGGAGAATGCCGCCGCTGCCAGACCCGCTATTGACACCGGGATCTAGGGCTCTAGCGCCTGACGTCTTGGCTTTCCAGTGGCTGCACAGGGGACGGGAAGGCTGAAGCGGCCGCTAGCGACGGCACTGGCCACATTGGCATCCGGTACATGGGCGGCTGGTCACTTGGTTCAGCGGAACTGGGGCTCTGTCAGGCCACTATGGACATGTCGAACTTCTGCCGACTGTGGATGTTTGGCTTTTCCCTCTTCTCTCCAATGCAACCCTGGGCGGCAGTTGTGGACGCGTGTGGCACATTATGCTCTGCTACCCTGTGGTGTATTCTTCAACGGTGTTGCACGCTGCAGTGTTGCACGCTGCAGTGTAATGTCGGAGAGAGCCGACTTTCGGAACTGGACGTCGGCGAGACAAGGCTGCAGATCCCTCAAACTACTGAGGTGATGAGGCCCGCGACGTCGTAACTAATGCAAGGGCAACCGAAGGATCACCCTCACTACGGCTGATTGCGAAGGAAAAGGGTTAGAGGACAGCCACTTGCAAGACGCATCTCGCCTCGTCTATGCAATCGCAACTACCCTAAGTATAGACCGTCGCGTACGAAGTTGACGGATCGGCGATTTCGCATCGTTCGACCGTGTGCCCCGTGTCGAGACTATCGACAACCTCCAGAAGGCGACCTATCGGACACAGCAGCAACCCCCGTACGCCTGCAACGGGATCCTCGTCAGCACGGGGGTAACCCGGGGCTTTCAGCTCCGTACTGCGCGGGTCTTCTCGTGGGTCTTCTCGCGGGTTTCCTCCCGCAGTTCTCCTCTCGCAGGGCGACTCTGTCAACTAGTGGCAGACAACCACTCACACGCGGCACCGGGGGATCCCTGATCGGCCGACAACCATCTCGACACAGGCTGCTCGCTTCCTCTCGTTGGTTGATCGGGAGCCCCCCATCATCCAGTCTCGCCTAGCACTCGTCCGGCCTCCCTGCCACAGAAGATCATCTCCCCACAACACCACCCCACTCAGAGGCGCACCTGTGATAGACTCAGTCCTACGGCCGCCTCCCTTGGACCATGGCAAGATGACAAGATTTCGACCTCAACTTCGACCACTTCCCGATGCGACATGGACGGCATGTCTAACCCTTTCCCACGACGGGCCTCGTCTCCATCGAGGCACATGGCGCACGAGGAATCAATCGACTGGGGCGTAGGCAAACCGCTCCGGGCCATCGGTTCAGGTACGACTGCTCGCGGGATCCCACTCCCCTTGCCAACAACGTGCCATCAGTTCCAGAAGCAGGAGGGGAAACCGGTAGATGGTTTTTCTTAGTGCCCTGCCGACCTTGGCGCGGAAACCCGTCGCGTTGCGCCCCTGGAAAGTGTTGCAGGAAAACTGGGAACTCGTTGGAGGTGTCAATATATTTGGCTCGGCCGTCCGGCTGCCATCTTGTTGCTTTCCTCAGCGAGTCCTTTCTTAACTAATACCAGCATCCCGTTTTGTTTTCCTGCAGTGTGCTACCCACTTGATTCTGCAGATCAGCTACCTGTACTCGGGTGGACGTTGATCTTCGTTCCATCCCGGCCTCCCCTCCCTTTACCCGCCGTTGCCCTCTCCCCCTCATTGTCTCTCGCTCTGCATACCACCTCTCAGTAATCGAGTCATTTTCCCTCGACCTCTCTCTGACTTCGCCATGTCGATCAGTGAGGGTAAGTCGCCCACGGTGTCGGACGAGCAGCATGTCCCCAGCACGCCCAAGTCCGTCGACCAGCTTGCGCCCATCGACCCCAAGGTCGAGCGCAGGCTGCTCATGAAGCTGGATCTATGCATCTATCCGCCACTGTTCGTCATCTACATGATGTCTTTCCTTGATCGCATCAACATCAGCAATGCTCGAATTCAGGGCATGACCGAGGAGATTGACTTCTCGGGCAACCGCTTCAACATTGCGCTCTTTGTAAGTTGATCGCATCCCCATTGCGACCGGAGAAGTTTGTCTAACGAGAGCAGATTTACTTTGTTCCTTACATCCTCCTCGAGGTCCCTTCCAACATGCTTATTCGAAGGGTCCGCCCGTCCCTGTACCTCTCTAGCCTCATGTTCATCTGGGGCATCATCAACATGTGCATGGGCTTCGTTCACTCCTACGGTGCCCTCGTCGCCTTGCGATTCCTTCTTGGAGCCTTTGAGGCCGGCGTACTCCCCGGAATCATCTACGTTACTTCCATGTACTACAAGCGCCACGAGTTCCAGAAGCGCATGTCTTTCTTCTTCTGCAGCACACTGATTGGAGGCGCCTTTGGTGGTCTCCTTGCCTACGCCATTGCGCGGTTGGGTGGCGACAAGGGCATGAGCGCCTGGCGATGGATCTTCATCATTGAGGGTGCCATCACGGCTTTCCTGTCCATCTTCGCCGTCTTCCTCATTGCCGACTGGCCCGAGCAGGCTCGTTTCCTCACCGCAGAGGAGAAGGAGCTCGTCCAGCGCCGCATTGCTGAGGACACTGGTGATGATTGCCGCATGGACACCCTCAACAAGTTTGCCTACACTCGCATCCTCCGCGACTGGAAGATCTGGCTCGGCGCGTTCATCTACATGGGTATCGGCACAACTGGTTACGCCGGCGTTTTCTTTATGCCTACCATCCTGCTTGAGTTCGGCTGGAAGGCTCAGGAGGCCCAGGTTCGAACCATCCCCGTCTACGTGCTTTCCGCTGGCTGCATGCTCCTCTCAGCTTGGGCTTCTGATCGAACCAAGCACCGATATGGCTTCATTCTCAGCGGTGCGTGCATTGCTACCGTCGGATACTCCATGCTGCTCAACCAGGGGGACAAGTCTCGCGATTACAAGTTCGCCGCTGTCTTCCTAATCAACGCGGGAGGTTACATCGCGACGCCCATTGCCCTCGCCTGGCTGCAGAACAACCTCTCCGGACACTGGAAGCGAGCCTTCGGCTCGGCCATCCAGGTCACTTTGGGCAACGTTGCCGGCATTATTGGCGCCAACATCTTCCTCGTCACCGAAAGCCCTACCTACAAAACTGGTTACGGCACCGCCCTAGGTATGATGTGGATGGGCACCCTCGCGGCCACCACCATGTTCGTCCTCATGTGGCGAGAGAACAAGAAGCGTGCGGCTGGAGAGCGGGATAACAGGTTGAACCTGGTCGACGGGGACCGCAAGAACATGGGTGACTGGCACCCCAGCTTCAGATTCACTCTGTAAGCGGTGTACATTGTAGATACTTTCTAGCACGCACAGTACATAGCACTGAATGGCAAGATACAAGTCTTTGTCAATACTGCTCCAAGCCCCTTGTATATGTTTGATGTTTTACATGACTTTGAGAACGCACGATGCATAATACGTAGCGTTTAATAACAATAATCAAAGCAGCCTCCCGTGCCACGCCTTGTATACGTTTGACGGTGTACTTTGTGAATGACTTTAAGAATGTACAGTGCATACATGCCATGTCGTATTGATTCGCAAGACGCCCCATCTATGTCAATGCTTGGTCTCCCTCCGTACCCGGGGTATTTTATACAAGGATGCAAATCATCGTAGAGAACAAGCTCTCAGCCCCTGTCTCTCAGAAATCACGCCCGTCGTACTCCAGTCCATTACGCATTCCGAACCATGAGCTCCGACAACCCTGTCCAAACCTAGCCAGCGGCCACATAGCCCCTGTTATCCTGTCTTAACGTTGCATCTTCCATCTATCCCTTGGCATCGGCCTTGCCCTTGCCCCGGTCCTGGTCCATGTCACGCGGAGGTCGCATGCTGCTTCGCCGACATCCTGCCACATCCTCCGGGATGGCCTCCCCTGTGAGTATTCACACACGGCTGCCACGAGGCGTAAACTCCACCCGGCATTCCCTTTCCGTATCTTGCTCTCGCTTTCGGGTCGTTCTCATCAGCGGAATTCGTCCACATTTATCCCAGCGAGCTGGAACCAATGCTGCAAGACCCCGGCAACCAGCCATGCCGTGCCATTCCACGAGACCTAGTCAACCTCATGAGATAACCACGTTCATGCGAACCCATTCCCCTCTCTCGTGCATACGGTGACCTAGATGCTACAATGCAGGCTCAAGGGTCAGTGTCGGGGAACGGGTACAACAACCACAAACCTTCGAGTGTGATGGCTATTTTCAACCCCGGCTTTGAGCAAAAGCCTTACCACCAACCTGCTGGATGGCTTGGTATTGGCTTTCTTCAGGAGGCAGATTCAATATCCCGCTCAAGGTTACAGTCGCTTCGTCACCTGGCTCTAGACGGGCCCATGACGCCGTATCACCTCGTGGCGTTCACGACGACATGCGTAATCAACTCATTACATAGCACGCAATCCATGTCGCTCCGTTTGAATAAAGCTGAGTTGTCACATTGCTAATGATAACATCGCCATCACTCAGGGTGGATGGGCCAGAGAAATTATTCAAACGGAGGTATTCGTAAAGATTGGGTGTGACATGCAACTCCTTTTATCAGTCGAGCAAAGGGTCCACGTCGAGCTCCTCACTTTGGCACTTCACGTTGACTCCTCACTCGGCTCCTCGCCTAGGAGAAGCTACAATAAAAGAATAAAAGATCAAAGAGTTTGGAATGGGTATATTAAAATTCACTTTTCATCTCTCATCTATCTTCGACAATGGACCGAGGTCTCTCATGAAATCTTTGCCAGAATGTCCTAATGTCCCAATGTACTCGTCTACGCCTTCTAGGCCTCTTCATAACTCCATCTTTACATTCTGCTTTCTGTTAGCGGTGTCTACTATCAATAGGACACAAATAACCTACCGGTTCACGGGCGACAGGCCCAGCAATTTCATTGCATTGCTCAACACGGTTCGGGCCGCATCATACAGAGCCATACGAGCCTTTTGGAGCTCCTTCTCACTGCCGACGATTCGGAGCTGGTCGTAGCTAGAGCTGACAGCGTGGGTCATCTTAAAGAGGTACGTCAAGATGGTAGTGGGCTCAAGGGTCTTGAGGGTGTTTTGAACAACATCGGGCCACTGGGCGAGGAGGCGGATCAAGTCAACAGCGTGCTTCTCGGTCAGAAGGCTAAGGTCAGCACTCTCCAGCTCCTCATCACTAAGGCCAACCTTTCGGCGAATAGAGCAGAGACGAGCGTGAGCGTACTGGAGATAGGGGCCAGTGTCACCCTCGAAGGAGGTCATGGTCTCCATGTTGAACTTGTAGTTGTTGATACTATGCCCGTTAGTAAGTATTGCCCGTTCGAGTGTCTAGGGGAGTACATACCGCTTTCCTGACATATCTTGAACCATGACACTGCTGATGCCGAGGATATCGGCAACGGCCTCAGGATTCTCAATCTGGGCGTACTTGGACTCGTTCTTCTTCATGACCTCGTGCATGGTATCGGCGACATCACGAAGGATGTCATCGAGGAACTTGACTGTGCCCTTTCGGGTGCTCATGCCCAACACAAGACCGAAGTTGATGTGCTGGCACTTCTTGGCAATATCAGCGTGACCCATGAGCTCAACGGTCTTGAAGAGCTGCTTGAGATGCAGGTCTTGGGCAGAAGCCACGACGTAGATCATGTGATCGAAGTTGTATTCCGCGTTTCGGTTCAGGAGCTCGCTGATATCTCGAGTCAGGTACAGAGCAGTGCCGTCCCTCTTTCGGATAACGGCCTTCTCGAGGCTCTTTCCAGGCTTGCCAGCGACATGCTTTGAGAAGTCAATGAGAACAGCACCGTCAGAGTCCTCAGACACGCCCTTGTCGAGGAGAACCTTGGCAGAATTCTCCATATCAGGCTCGGGGACCTGGCTCTCTCCAGAGTAGACGTCAAACTCAATGTTTAGTCGAGCGTAAGTTTGCTTGTATCGGACAATGCTGAGATCTCGGAATCGTCGCCAAATAGCGACGGCCTTCTCGTCACCATCGGTCATTTGTCGGAAATACTTTCGGGCCTGCTCATCCAAGCAGTTGGCCATGAGTTCGGTAACATCCTCGCCAGCCTTCTTCTTCTCGTCAATGGTCTCCTTCTCTGCGCTCATGTCCTGGTTAATTCGGACGTAGAGGTTGAAGAGATGGTTGATGGGATCGGCGAGGAGGGCGTCCTCCTCACCCCACTTCTCCCAAGCAAGGGCCAACAAGCCGTACTGCTTGCCCCAGTCACCCAGATAATTGATTCGGGTAACATCCCAGCCAGCTCCCTCGTACAACTTGGAGAGGAAGCCACCGATGATTGTACTTCGCAGGTGACCAGCGTGGAAGGGCTTGGCAATGTTGGGGGAGGAGAACTCGACAATCATCTTCTTCTTGCCGGAGTTGGGATCGTTGGGGTCCTTGAGACCATTGTGGGGGTTTCTGCCAAAGTTTTCGCCCCGGCTTCGGATGGTAGGGAGGAGGAAGTTGGTGAGGGCAGCAGGCTTGAAGAAGAAGGAAATAAAGGGGCCGGCAGCGGTGGGCTTCTCGATCAAGGGCGATTCGGGAAACTGGTTCAAGGAGTCAGTTTGAAACCCATTGAGTCATTGATTCACCAGTTATGGTTGCGAGAAACTGTTGCTACTAACCTTGGCAATCCACTCGACAGCCAGGTCGTTGGGCTTCTTGCCCTTGACACGGAGAGCAGGGACGGCGAGAATAGCGTCGCCCTTGTCGAGGGACTGGGTCCACTGGACAGCCGGATAGATGAGAGCAGTGTCAATGCCGGTGACCTCGTGCATCAGGGAGGTGATGTGGGAACGGTAGACGTCCACGGGGTTGGTCTCGGGGAAGCAGTTGGGATATCGCTCGACCTTGTCGAGGCCAAGGCGCTCGAGCTGGGCGGCCAGCGCATTGGGGTCGACTGAAGCCATGGTCTTGGTGGAGTAGTATTGGTGGTGAGAGTGGGAGTGGTATCTCGGGCCGCAACGATGTCGGCTGTGGGCTTGTAGATGGAGCCGCTGCGTTTGTTGACGTTGGTACTGCTGCTGTGGTTGCCACGGGACAATCAAGGGCCTTTGGAGGATAGAAGAAGACCAGCGAATACGGGGAATCGACGCGGGCAAAGAGGAGGGAGAAGAAGGAAAAGTAGGGGAGCAAATGGGAATGAAGCGGCGCGAGAGCATCTGCGCCAGCGTGCGAGTGGCAGTGGGAGTGTGACTCAAGTGGGCAAAGGGCTTTTTGCGGTACTGTGGGTGGCTCTTGCCTCATGCAACCTGCACCGCAGAGCTTGTCGTGCCTGCCAAACTGCGACTTTAGCGCGGGGCATGGCGGGGCCGCGTTTCTCCGATGCCGTTACCCCTCCTTGGCTACCCTAGACCTGCCCCGCAACACCTCGTTCGTCTTCTCAGCAAACATCATTATCCTGAAATTAGAGTCCGACATATACTTGATGATGGTGTGAAAATTGGCCTAAAAGTCCAGTGTATGAACGAAGAAATATTACTTTTGGAGGTTTATGCTTTGCCATCGGCTCTACCAGATATACACAAGTATTAACGAAGCCAGAATAGTATCTCAAGCCAAGATGGCTCTAAATGTTCCTATATTTCCACGATCTATATACCATTAAGCCTCCTGACAGTAACCAAGTTCCATGCTTATCCGTCCAAAAGATTGTTTGTCTATTATACAATTCAGCAGTTTTTAATCACCGAGCCTCCTCGGTCATCGCACGTTTCCTATGCGTACTTGATGCCAAACGCGGGTGACTCTGACTTGTCCCAATCACTCGTCTTCTTCTCATCCCCGAAGATCCTCAGCGCCCGGTACATAATCTTGTACATACCCGCCGGCGCATAGCTGCCATCCGCCAACTCGCCAGTCCACGCAATCGAGTTTTGGCCCATTGAGTTCCACAGCATGGGAAAGTCCACGACCTGTCCAAAGCTGCCGTTACGGGGCACGTCGAAGCCACCGCGCGTCAAGTTGGACTTGACGGGGACAACGTCGGCGCGCAACTTGGAAGAGCCGAGAGCAAGGAACCAGACCAGCGCCGGGAGCACGGCACTCGTGGAGTTGAGGTCCTCCTGGTCAGTGATTGTGCCGGGCTTTGGGAGCGTAAATGTGGTGTTTTCGGCGATGGGGAGTTTGCTGTCGTCGGTTGACTTGCTGATCCAAGTGTCCTCGGGACCTAGCACTTTAGAGTCGTGTAAGGAGCCGGTGAGACCCTGGTATGGAATGGACAGCGAGCTTCCGTCCGTACCGTTGATGGCAATATATCCGGACCATACAGGAAGACGAGCCGCCTGAAGTCCGTTTGGAGGAGTGGGGAGGACCTCAATAGTCACGCTCTTGCCAGCACCGACGGTGACCTTGTTCTCACTGAACTTAACAGTGGCTCGTGGGGAAGTAAACTCATTAGGGAACGAGTCGGGATAAATGCTATTTTCAACAAGTGTATACGCAGTACCAGCGGGTGCGTGTGAGATCTCAAACTCGACATCCTTGGTGCATGTGTTCTTGAGTGTGAAGTTGAGCGATTGCACAAAGTGGTCCGTGTCGTTGAACGACAAGCTCGAGGGGCTCAAGAGAACCTTGGCGTGGGCGGCGTCGTGTGCCTGGACAAGACCGGCGCCTTGTTGCGGTACGGGGGCGAGGAACTGGTAGTAGCTTTCGCCATCGTTGAACAGCTGCGGGTTGGAGCTTGCAGACAAGAGGTTCTCAATAAGTTCCGGCTCAAGCGTGCCGCGGACCTCGGAGATGAGGGCGAAGATGCCCGCCATTAGGGGGGTTGCCATCGAGGTACCGGAGAGCACAGCATAGTTGCCCAGATCTCGAGGGTAGGTAGACAAGATTCCACCGCCGGGGGCTCCGAACTGTGGCTTGGCTTCAAGCTCCCAGTTCGGACCCCAAGAGGTAAAGGTGCTGACGGCGCCACCGGTGAGGTCGTTCCGGACCTGCTCGAACGTGACCTTGCCGTCAGAGCCATCGGACATCTCAACGACGACCTTGGAGCCCGCTTTGAGGAGCTTGATCCACTTCTTGCCCTGCTCGGGAGTCACCATGGCAACAGCTTTGATGCCGTCGACGGGGGACACATCGTAGGGGATGACGCCAGCCTCATTGTTGTAGACAATAATGTACTTGGCTCCAGCCTCGGCCGCATTGGTGGCCTTGCTAATGAACTGGCAGGTTCCTCGGCGGATGAGAACGATGTAGCCGCTTAGATCGGGAGTGCCCTTGGGGAACTCATCGCAAGCGTCATTCGCGACATTGGTATCGTAGTTTAGAGCCCAAAGCGGAAGCTTGACGCCGGTCCAGGCATCAGGGGTGCCGGCCTGGGAGCCAAACTCCTGCTTTGCGCTGCCGTTGATCGTGTAGTGGGAAACGTTGAGAATCGAGACCGTCTCGGTGTTGTCGAACGAGGCAACGGCCGTCACGCCCTTTCCGCTCGCCGCCGTGCTGGCGTAGAACATGCCGACATCACCAGAGTTGCCCGCGGCCAGGGTGCAGGGGACGCCCTGCTCGACGATTCGAGAGACGCTGACGGCCCAGGCCTCCTCCGACCAGCCGCTGGGGCCGCCGATGGAGGCGCTGATGATGTCCGCGCCGTCCTCGTAGGCCTTGTTGAAGGCGGCGATCAGGACGTCGTTTCCAGCCTCGCCCTTGCAGCCGAAGACGCGGTAGGAGCCGAGTGTGACGCCAGGGGCGGCGCCGGTGAAGTCCATCGAGTTCTCCTGAGCAGCGATAATGCCGGCGACGTGGGTTCCGTGGCCCTGGCAGTCCATGGGGTCGTCGTCGGGGTTGACTTCGTTGAAGCCGTTGTAGTCGTCACCGACGAGATCAGTTCCAAAAGTGACAAGGCATCCCTCACCAAAGCATCCGCCAAGAGCAGGGTGCTTGTAGTCGATCTAAAAACAATAGGATGTCAGTAAAACGCACTCCGACGACATATCATGTCATCCACTTACACCACTGTCAATGACGGCAACCTTGACGCCTTTTCCAGTATAGCCCTCTTCCCGAAGCTTGTCGACCTGGGTCATGACGTGAGGCGAGAAGATATCCTTGACAGTCTCAGATGCTGATCGCTTCTTCATGGTTGCGTACTCCTGTCCCGGCGTGCCCTGCCAATCAATCCGCGGCTCCGGGATGCCGTACACCCTGACCGGCCACATTGCCTTGACAGCAGGGAGTTCCAACATCTTGGCCGCAATCTCCTCGGCGCGCTCATGGTCGTTGAACTGAATCGAGGCACCCTTGAATAGCTTGAAGTCGAACTCCATTCGCGTCTTGCCATCGGTGCTGGTCTTGGAATAGAAGTCGGCGTGATCCTAGAGCGAGTTAGGGTTGTCACTGAGCCAATTGACACTCTGAATATGAGAACATACGCTTTCGTCCTCAAATTCAAAGATGTAGGCTCCTGGAAGACGAGTGGTGCTCTTCTTGTTGCCGATCTGCTCGACGGTCACGGCACTGACTACCGCCGCGAAGAGCGACGCAACCAAGCTTAGACGCACCATGATGAAGGTTGTCAAGCTGCTCTCTTTCCAAATTCTAAATGTAAATGAGAGTGAGAAATGAAAATAGAAAGCAAAAAGAGAAACAAAAACGAGTACGAGGACTCGCTGCTTTGGCCCAGCAATTGCGTAGTATGGCGGGTCATTGGCACTACTATATACCATCATCACTGCGTGGAGCCAGCCCATCCACAGCCCCATGGACCCTCATGTCATCAATCGCCAGCGTTTCGAAACGCCGGGGGAGGGGGGTGTCAATCCATCGAGTGCAAGCTGCTGGTCCCGGCCAGCCAAGTGCTGCGGATGCGAGTGGGCATGGTACTGTGCAAAGTGCGCACTGCAGTCAGAGATTGCAGGGGACACGCCTCGCGGAACCACCAACATCACCAACAGAAGTAGAGTCTTTCCTTTCACGTGGAGAGATATGGATAGCTCGTCGCCTGTGCGCTCGCCAGAGTCGGCCGAGCCCGTCCCGCCGTTCTACAGGATACAGTAGGGCCTTCATCCGGAAAGTATCATCCCCTGACGATCCCGCTAGCGACAGTCGCGATTAGCTGCGATTGGAAGGCGGAATTCCGAGTGGATTAAACGGGCGAGTCGGGCATCATAATGACGGAGTCAGCCAAGGAGGACCCGGGACGAAGAGCGTCAATCATGCCGTCACAGCGCGTTGAGGTTGACTGAGGGATCAAGTGACAGGGACAGGGGGTTTAGCTGTAGATCGCCAGGCACCCGACCGCTTCTCAACAACAAGGCGCAGGTCCCCTCTAGCGACTCTCATAACTACTGCTGAACATAGCCAGCTGGTTGGGTGGCTGCTGGAGCCAAGGCTAAGATCTCATAGAGTGGCGCTAATTAGATTCCCCAGCGGCTCGTGAGTATTATCGCGTGAGGTCCGAGACCCTTTGTGTTGCGCATCACAGTGTGCGACCTGGAAACCGCTTGCCTCTGCTGGCGATGGTTGGTTACGCCGTAGCGGGTTGCATCGCCCCTTATTACCTTCATCAGCCGTCGATAAAAGTGTGGAACTTGTGTCACTCGCTCCATTTCTTTTTCGGATCTGTGGCTGTGTGGATCTGGGTGGCAACGGGAATGCCGCCGCACCCTGCAAAGATCCGTTATGCAACAACAACAATTGCTCGGGTGCTGGGATGTTGGCAGGCTGCAGACCCCATTATTCTGTTCGAAACAGAAAAGCCGGGGCCGTTTGTCTTAGACAGGCGGATAGGTGCTGCCAAGCACAGCTCGGAGATTGAACCCGCAGAAGTACCGTAGATCGCAGAGACACTTTCTCCAGTAGAAACCGAGTGTCAATTAACCCGAGGCTCTCGCTAGTTGCATCGGTCGAGTCGAGATGCATATGACATCTGAGAAAGGAGGAACTCATCTTCTGCAGCTGACTTGTCCGCTGCGGCGCCCCGGCGTACGTCGAGTTCCTCCAGTTTCAAGTTGTCTGCCCTACTCCTTGGAGTTTTCGACCAGGGTCCCTTGGTTGGAAGAGCACGGTTTAAGCTTCCAAGAAACATTGTGAGCAAGGTTATTTGTTCCCAGATATATTACGGCATTCCCGGTCCCATCCTCATCTCGTCTCGTCTCTGGGGCTCCTTACTCTACACCGATATTGCTGTCACAAAACCGCCTGGCAGTGAAACCCGATCAATAATGCACGACGCCTACACCGAATGCAGTGCGACAGTCGCCGACTCTCGTATTGAATATTCCATCGACGCATGTTTCGCAGCAGTCATGTTCTTTCTCGGCCGGGTCTTGTACACGTGTACGAGGCCCCTCTCCACGGCGCAGGGATCTCGACTCGGCAGATCCACGCGACTCAGAAACATGGAGGACCCGTTGTAGTCGGGCGATGAGCCTGACGATGGATCAATGCGCCTTGTTGCTTACTCGTTGCCAGTTGGCAAATCTATTTTCCAACCAGCTGTGCCAAGACGATCCACTGAGCCGCACATGTAGCTGACAAGGCTGTGAACTCAAGCTGCGGTTCATCCCCATCAGCGTCGGCCGATTTGTGCTTAGTAGTGCTGATTATTCCTCGGCAACAAACCGTGAGAGACGAAGGATGTCTCAGGCTGTGCTTGTGCGCGGTCATCCCTTGGCGTCATCAGTCGAGGGTATAACCGAAACAAGAGCTTGGTCAGTTGGAATGCTCTGTCCAGCGTCTCAAATTTTCACCAGCTTGGTTCATTCGGTGACCGACCCTAACTTTTTAACTCAAACGCGGCGTTACAGTATCACATAATTCCCAGGCCCTACGCAGTCGAGACATCACCGACGGGGTCAAGCATAGCCTCGGCCTTTCTAAAAAGTCTCCGGTCCAAGCAGATGCTCCATCTTGTGAATAAAAGTCGCAGGCCCTTTCCGTAGATCGGCCTTATGAACATTGGCAATACGCACACCTACTCACACGCACGTAGAAGGTGCCTACCAATTGGTACCTAATTGCAATATCGCCCTATAAGATAAAAAATTATGATAAGCAAAATACCTTAATGGTTGCTCGATTAACCTTATAATAATGTTTATTTTGCTCTTCTTTATCCGCCGTGAGTTACTTAACGCGGTGCTCATACTTAAAGTATGATGCCGTCTCCCTCAGCCCCAACGCATCTGGCATTCGACTTTAGGATGGCCAAAATTAGAATGCGATGGACAAATTGACTTATTTGGCACAAACTTTGTCCCCCGACATTTGTTGTCTTTTGTCGCTGCGCTCAACATGCGCACATCTGAACAAGCTCACGTGCCATGCATTCCGTCTAGATGGGCAATTAAGCCCAGCACGCCCAGCGTTTTAAATGGTCTGGTTTAAACGGTCACCATCTCAAGATCCTTGTTCCGCATTGGCCTGCCATTCTTGGCGGCTCCTGTCCTGGTCTCACTTTTTTATTGATCAGATAACTGCCGGCCGACTTCCGGGGCAAGCTAGTCCTGGGAACCTGTCATGCCCCGGCCCTCATTGGTTGAGCGCAACCAGACAAGATTCCACGAGGGAAACTCGTCTCTGTGATTCTACACCGACGCTCGATCAAGAAACCCCGAGGTTTTATAATCAAGAGATACGTGAATGCTCTGGTTTAAATATCCTCTCTTTTTATTTTCATTCCGTGTTGTTTAAGAGAAGTCAATCCTTGAGTACCCTCTTCCATTCCACTACGAACCCCCGATCATCGGACAGTTTCGAACAGCAGCAACGACACAACATTTCTTGACACCCTCGATACGATCTACTACTTCTTCTCGCACAATATCCTTGAAGAAATTTTGTGTCCACTCTCGAGACTCCAACTGACCTTCTACGGACAATATGCTTAAAGAAACCACCGACCCTTCTGTCACCCCTCAGGACGACACCCCAACTCGATCCGAAAACGAAGTCGAAATAACAAACAACGTCCCCAGAGACGTGGAGAGCCATGTTGCGCGAGGAGAAAAGGCCAGCGAGGCCAAGAATGCTTCTGCGTTCAAGTCCCTCGGCTGGCTAGATCGCTTCCTCGCCGTGTGGATCTTGCTTGCCATGGTTGTGGGCATCATCCTGGGCAACTTCGTCTCTGGAATCGGGGAGGCCTTGGAGAAGGGCAAGTTCGTTGGCGTTTCGGTTCCCATCGGTATGACCTTTTCCCACGTGCCTGGTTTGGGTTTGGCTCACACCTGTTTGTAGCTGTTGGCTTGCTCGTCATGATGTACCCAATCCTGTGCAAGGTTCGGTATGAATGTTTGCACGAGATACTCTCACATCGAGAGATTTGGAAACAGATTCTCTTCAGCATCTTCATCAACTGGATCGTGGCACCGTTCTTGATGGTGGGTTTCTAGGCAGATATATTGATACGGAGTGATATTGACGGATACTAGCTGGGCCTCGCGTGGGCATTTCTCCCCGATGAGCCTGAACTCCGCATCGGCCTCATCCTTGTGGGTCTGGCAAGATGCATCGCCATGGTAAGTACTATCATTATCTCTCTCTATTATTTCCCCTCCAGGTGTAAGAATCTGACAAGTGCTGTAGGTCCTGATTTGGAATGGCCTCGCTGGAGGCGATAGCGAGTACTGTGCAATCTTAGTGGCCATCAACTCCATCCTCCAGATGGTCCTTTATGCGCCCATGTCCGTCTTCTTCATCCGAGTCATCAGCGGAGAGGCGGACGACACTGATATCTCATACTCGATCGTGGCTAGAAGCGTCGCCGTGTTCCTCGGCATCCCATTAGGGGCTGCTGTCGTCACGCGATTCTCACTGCGTGCGATGCTAGGGGTGGATTGGTACGAGCGCATCTTCATCAGGTTTGCTTCCCCCTGGTCGCTTATCGGGCTCTTGTATACCATCCTAGTGCTATTCGCGTCGCAAGGCCACCAGGTCGTGCACCAAGTCGTGTCAGTTGTGCGCGTTGCAGCGCCGCTTGTGGTGTACTTTGTCATCATCTTCTTTGCCACACTTCTCGTGGCCCGCCATGCCGGGTTTGGATACCCACTGTCGACTACCCAGAGCTTCACGGCCGCGAGCAACAACTTTGAGCTGGCGATTGCGGTGGCGATTGCAACCTACGGGCCGAGCAGTGACCAGGCTCTCGCTGCCACGGTAGGCCCATTGATCGAGGTTCCGGTTCTGTTGGCCCTGGTTTACCTCCTCCGCTGGGTTTCGGGAAGATGGAACTGGGTGTAGTGGTTGTATTTACCTCACTGTATTGAAGGCAGTCGGTATCATTTATCGAGGCATGATTGCGGCAAGGATGAACCAGATACTCCATAAATAAATGCTTAATTCGCCTGATCCTCTGAAAGTTTTCCGGCGAACTTGAAGATGGAGATGTCATGTCATGTCGTCCATCAGCTGAAGCAGATCTGTGTTGCGGACCATGCAGTTCTTGTTGTCAGAGCAGCCGAGCGCGGCCAACGCAATGTTGTCATCGGGGTAGCCACGAAGCCGAGCGAGGATGGTGGCAGCTTCCACGCAGTGCATCTTATTTGATGGGTCAGATGCAGAAGGATTTGATGCAAAAGGACCTTGTGCCTGTTGCTGAGGGTTGGGTTGGGGTTGGCATGTCGAGACCTTCCCAGTTCGAGGATTGAGACAGCACGCAGGCTGCTGGTTGGGTTCCGGCTGAGGGAAACCCGCTGGTTTTGGTTTTGGTTGAGACCGAGAAACGCCGACCGGCTGATCCAGCTCCATGGGAGACGGACCGTTACCACCGCAGCCTGGTGGTTTGACTGGTGGGAGTTCCGACCGCGAGTTGATATGCTGCGGGTGTCGACTGGGAACGACGTTGCTGAGCGGGGAAATGGGGACGGATGAGGCGTGTGGTTGCAAGCATTGCAGTGGCTTGAGTGCAATAGGGATGGGCGATGCGCGGGATGAGACCGAGGCGGAAGCCGAGACAGGTCTGGAGACCGGGATGGAGGCTGATATTGAAGGCGTGGCCGTTATTGACGACGATGAGAATGGAGATGTGCGCGAGAGCTGCTGCTGGGACATCTCCAGCCGGGGATCGTAGTATACTTGACGTAGAGGCGGATCCGGGGGCATGTCTCTCCGATCCGACAAGTCCTCCCGGGCATTCAAAGGCATTATTTGGGGTTGAAGTTGAGGTTGAGGTTGAGGCGCCGTCTGAACTGCCATCCTCGCCGCTTGCAGATGGGCCTCCACCTCGTCTGGCGGCACGCCCTTAGCCGCGAGCAGGCCCTTCAGTGCGGCGTTTTCAGCCGCCACCTCGCGCGCAACACGCTGCATGTCGAGCGTGGCTTGTGCATCGCGGCGCTCGTAGTCCCGGACGCGGCCCTGCAGCTCCTCGAGCAGCTCGCGGTGGCGTGCGCGCGACCGGCGCTGGTTCTCGCGGTTGAGAGCCAGAGACTCTGGCGTGCGGTGCTGTTGCTGAGGTTAGAGAGCGAGGGAGAGAGTGTGACGGAGCGAAGTTTTGGATGATTTGTGGCCGTGTAGGGGCACGAGCGTTGAGCTTGACACAGGGGACGGGACTGGAATACAGGAAGACGGCTTACCTTTCGGGGCATCTAGAATACCCGAGTAGATCCAAGTCGCCCTCGCTCGTCTCTGACAACTCAAGTTGTGAATGATGCAAGTAAAAACCCGGTTGACTAAGGATCCAGTGTATTAAAAAAAGACGCCGCGTGTACTCACACACCTCCAGAACCGCCAGAACCAAAAGCCCCGGGCCCCGATCATATACCCGCGTCAGGCTCAGGCCCAGCTCGTTGTTTACGACACGGCCATTCAGCATTCAAACGGCCTAGCTAATAAGAATGCATCGATTTGTTTTAACCTTATGCTGCCCGTCTCGTCGTCTCGTTGCAGGGCGCTCGCTACCGTCGTGCGGTTCTTACATAAAGACTAAAGCAGGGCGTTCCGAATCGAGCCAAGCGAGCCTCGTTTCCGCTGCATCGCCTTTCCCTCCTGAGAAGCTCATGCCTGCGCAGAGCGTGGGACAGGGCGCCTCTTCACGTGGGGGGTTCATGGAACTTCCAGCCGCGCTGGGTTCATGCTGGGTTTATGCTGGGTTCATGGGGTTGGGGAATCGTCTTGAGTCGCGACTCTTGCGCCAATCATCTCACTGCCGATTGAGATGACTTGCTTCTCAGCCGCTCTGCGCAATGCACACTTTCGCGGCATCCAACCTCCGGCAGGCTGATATCCACCAGTTCGCCCCAAAGACCCAAAGAGGAAAACGGAGAAAAAGGAACGAAAGGGGGAGCAGTTCACCCTCCAGTTCAGCTAATCCGACTTCCCCGATTACCAACAGCTATCCACTCTTTTTCCGCCCTCCTCCACGGCTTCCTTGGCGGCCGGACCTTCGCTGTCTGCGCGGGCCGAGCCTGTCACTCACTGTACGGCAACTAACAAGCTAACTGCCTGATTAAGTAATAATCTCCACCTTTCGTTTCTCCAGTTTCTCAACTCCACACTCTTCCATGCACATCTTCATTGCCGACAACCGCCGCAATTGATTCCGCAGACAACTCTTCTTCTCGACAACTACAATCGCAGTATCAATTGCAATCTCCGTCTTCAACATGATTTGCACCGCCTGCCGCGCTGGCCTGCGCACCGCCCGCGCCACTCCTCTCCGCACAATTGCCCTCCGCGCATCCTTATCGGCATCCTCATCGGCATCCTCACCGTCCTCGCGCCTCGTCGCCGCAACCACTCTCCAGACAACGTCCTTCGTGCGCTCCTTCTCCGCCTCCCGCACCCTCCGCTCCGTCTCCGCCACAATCGACCAAGAGCTGCCTTCCATGTCCCCGGCCGAGAGCGCCATCGCGGAGCTCCTTGCCGAGAAGCTCTCCCCGACCCAGCTGCTCGTCCAGGACGTCTCGGGCGGCTGCGGCAGCATGTACGCCATCGACATCACCTCGCCGGCGTTCCGTGGCCAGACCATCCTCAAGCAGCAGCGCATGGTGAATGCGGCGCTGGGCGATCTCGTCAAGGGCTGGCACGGTGTGCAGATCCGAACCAAGGTTCCTGCGGAGGATGCTTGAAGAGCGGGCACGAGACATGAACGAAAACAATGATAATTCTGGGCTACGTCGGAGCAAATGGGAGAGGCATCAAAGGTGTATGATTATGAGTTCGGGTCTGAATGTGTCTGGATGTACGACGGGATCGGTGGCTCGGGCATTAAGATCCGAAGGCCTCCCTGCAACACCGTTGGGAAAGACCTGGGCGGGCGGATGAAGCAATAAGGATAGAGGATGGATGGGAAGAAGTCAAACAACTACAAATAGAGTTGTGCTCATTGGATATACTCAAGAGAGGGAAGCATTCACGACTTGATGACCTCTATTTTCCATTAATAAGCACCGTCCTTGTGGTGGACAGGACGGCATATGGCGCCCCAAATGTATGATATACCCTTGTGCTCTCACAAGCGAGAGGGCTTTTGATCCTACCTTGTACAACGAAATATAACCACTCTGCTCACTGTTGTTAATGTCCAAATCGTTGCTCATCTCCACATCAAGAATCAATCACTCTCTGTCCTTGCCATACCCACGCTCGCCAACTGGAGGGCTCTGAATCTGGGCGCATGGTGTATGTGGCGACGGTAGGAACCCTCGCCTCTGTCTGGGAATGGTCGAATTGGGAGTCACGGGTCGAAGTTCTATTTCTCGATGTCAGATCTCGCTCACTCAGTTTGTTTGCTCGCAGAACCGACCCTCCGCCGAAAGAGATGAGCAAGAGAGATGGTTTGGCTAGAATGCACTAATTTTGCTGCTTGGCGGTAGAGAATTGAGCACTGCTCTGAACCCCAAACTAACACTGACCTCGTACCTGATTCACAGCATAAGTAGAGCCCATTACCTTTTTGACGAAACCAGAATTCTGCTTCTCCCTCAACCTTCCTACATCATCAGAAACGAAAAAAAGGCCATCGAGAACCAAGAGAAGAGAGTCCCGGTACAGCTTCCTATGATCCCCATTCATGTTGAGGGGAATGCTAACAATACCCAGATCCCAAGATGAGCTTCGCAAGGATTATCACTTGGATACATAGTGCGACTATGGACGAGAGACTCCGATCCTCTCAAGACGGGAGACCTGTGGATACCAAGAACACAGTGAGTTTGAAGTCGTAGGCGAAGATCTTGTATTGATTATTTTTGCTAGATCAATACCGACATCCGAGCGACCCCTTGCCTGCCATGTGCCAAGATGATGGGAAGAGACGTTTCGGGAATGGCAGCAAACACCTCTGCATGCTGCGGAGCTCTAGGATTCTCCCGTTGCTCGAATTGTGTTTTCCAAGGGTATGACTGTGATCAGGTAGGCAATGGCCCATCCGTGTCTGTATTAATACATTGTACTAATTCACCTAGATTACGAACGACAGCGTTCGGGAGAAAGCCAACGAGCTTGCTACTGCCCACCATGCATTCTATTCCATTAGAAATGCCACCTATCATCCTGTATGTATTACATTGTGCTCATCCAGCTTTTACTAATAATTTTAGCCTCATCGTGTCCAGAGACTTACCCGGGAGTTTCGTGACCTTCTACTACTTCATGGCAACCGGGAACTCACAATGAGTTCAACTAAGGCTAATGGGGAGTATGGCACGGATGTTGATGATGACCCAGAGACTCCCTCTGATCTTGGGGAGGTTGAAGTTAACGTTGCGGAGAGCGTTGAGGATGGCAATGGTTCTAGTGCTTCCGAGAATACTGAGTAGTTAATACCTACGCAGTGGTAGGGAGTTCTACAATTAACAACAATGAGGAGATGTTACGAAACTAAGCCCATCTGATGTTAAATTGCCACAACCTTAAGCTAGTAGCACTCAAACTTGCAGACCTAGCGACATCCATAAAGATGAAGACCAGAACGCCCATGCCTAGCACAATCCCATCCATAAAGCCATCCAACTCTTAACCCAAATTGACATTCAAATCGTCGTCGTCCAGATAATCGTCGTTTGTAAAGCCATCGCCTCCATCTGAAGTGCAGCTCCGCCGACCAAGCATCAAACGCCCTTGGGTAAATGCTCTCGTCGACCCATTGGCGAGGCATCCAGATGCCGAGAACCATACTCTTCCACTTCGGGTAAAATTCATGAAAGTAGGACTTCATGAAGTTACTCGCCTGTGCCTCAATGAGGATGTTGTCCGCGTCAACACGGTCCCTAAGCATGGTGGGCCGCCGTGGCCACCCTGTTCGCACCTGTCGTTGGTGAATAACGTGTGTAATCGTAAATGTGAGTGGGTTGCGTGGGTAAATATCGAGAGGCATGCCTGGGAACTCGGTGTACTTGGACTGCATGTCGGTTTTGACTTCAAAGTCTTCATCTCCATGGACAGTGGCCATTCTCCCGATGCAGACCTGAGAACAATTCCAAGAAGACGGTGGTTGGATTGTCCTCTGTCGAATGGTGGCTGTTGCAGAATCCGATCATTCGTGTGTACCTGGTGAACATAAGCCAAAGCAGCTCTCCCAGCTCCATCCAATCTTGCCATCACAATATATGATGTACCCTCGTTCTCTCAACAAGCCAGAGGAACTTTAGGATCCTAACTTGTATCAACGAAATAAGACCACTCTGCTCACCGCTGTCACTTTCACATTAAGAATTAGTGACTGAAAAGCAGAGGAAAACGGGCACACATGTTTAAGTCAAATGTAGGTATTGAATCATGCTTGAAACTATCGAGTCCCTGACGCCTGTTACACAATCCGCCCATGGTTTCTATCCTCCGTCGTGGCTCTAACAAAGTCTTGATATGATGGCAACATAAAACCACAATGCCTCATGAATCACCTCTAAAAGCACAATACACGAATGCTCCCAAAGTCTACCTCCTCCCAGTATCCCCTTCTCTCTGCATCTACTGCTGGAGATACTTGAGGATCTGGTCCCGCTCCTCAACAGGCATGACCCTCAGCACCTCGCGCACACCGGTCCATCCAGCCTTGGCGTGTCCTCGGACCACACTGGCGACCTCGGCGGCAAGCACCTCTGACTTGAGGGCATCCACCTTCTCTCCAATCATCTTGCGCTCCGACTCGTACCACTCCGTCACGGCACGGTCGTCCTTCTCCCAGTCGACAATGCCAGACCAGCTGCGCAAAAGGTGCAGGTACTTCTCGCGGACCTCGGTGGTCTTGGAAGTGCTCTGGCTGCCAGAGGCGTTGAGAATGCTGGCCGTCATACGTCGGAGGATGTACTCCTCGTTGAGACGACGGCGCAGACGCCAATAGAAGTATCGGCGAGCGTTGGTCCATTCCAAGACATCGCGGATGACACCCTTGGCCTTCATGCGGCCTGCGCGATCGTGAAGGTCGGCGAACTGCACAGCGATCTGAGCGTAGACCGGCAACAGCTGCTTCTCACGGAACGACATCTTCTTCTTAATCTCGTCGGTCTCCTCCTGAGACAGGCTAAGATCCTCGAGCTGCTTCTTCAGGCCGGCGTAGGTGGGGTCCATGCGGGCCATGGTCGCGATCTGCTTGTCCTTGCGGTACTTGATACCGATCATACCCTCGGGCTCCAAGACACCACCGCGGGCCTCCTCGTCGGCATACATCTCCATGGCAACGGGGTTGATCGTAGGGTCGACGACGACCCAAGATCCACCACGAAGCTCACCATGGGGAGGAATGTAGACGAAGATGGGCTGCTCGAACTTGACGAGGGCATCGACGATGAAGGAACCGTACTTGAGGACCTCGTTGTACATGTCGCGCTGGCCACCAGAGAAACCACGCCAGTTGGCAAGGATCATCAGAGGAAGCTGCTCACCATTGTTGAAGTCGTTGATCGCCTGAGCAGTCTTGAAGGCCGAGTTGGGGTACCAAACACCACCAGCCTCGTTGGTAAGCTGCTCGATGGAGTCGGGGTTGGCGGGATCGGCGGGAGTAATGTTCTCCACGGAGCGAGTCTCGACCGCGATGATACCCATGGGGATACCACCAAGGCGAGCACGTCCGACAACCACGGTCTTGGCCCAGCCGCCAAGGGTCTCAACGAATGAGTCCTTGTCGAACAGACCAGGCTCGAAACCATCGTCGCCATCGCGACCGCCAATCATCCACCGGACATCGTAAGGCTGCTTCTGGGGAGGCGTATACACGATATCACGGTCCCAGTCGTCAACACTGGGGCTAACAGGGACAGGGCTGTTGCGCTTCTCGGGAACAAACGACATCCACTCGACAATCTTGGAGATACCAGCAAAGTCGTCGTTGGCAGTCATGTGGGAGACACCGTTGCGGTACATGATCTGAGTGCCACCCAACTGCAGGTTAGAGGTGTAGACCTCACGACCAAGCAGGTTGTTCAGGGCAGGGGCACCAGTAAGGATAATGGGCTGACCCTCGATCTGAACGGCTCGCTGACCGAGACGGACGAGGTAGGCACCAATACCTGAATTACGTTAGATATACACTTCTCATAGGATTGTAGATAATAACTTACCAACTGATCGGCAGGTGACCAGGGTAACGGTGAAGATGTCGTTGTAGGCTCTGCTAGTCGCACCGGCGATGAGACCAGATCCCCTCAAGCACTCAACACCGAGACCCTCCTCCTTGCCAATGACGGTGACGATCTTATGTCGCTTCTCGCCATCCTCCGAGATCTCCTCGGTGATGACATCCTTCTCGAAACGCTTCTTAGACTCGTCGTCAAGGTACAGGTAGCGGAAACCGGTATCCTGCTTATTGACGTCGTTCCAGGCGACCTTGAAGTAGCCCATGAGCTCGTCGGCGAGACCGAGACGAGCACCAGAGTTGGCCGACAGGTAGATACGGGGGATGCCCAGCTTTCGGGCCAGCTCCGTGCACTTGTGGAAGAAGTCATCTTCCTTGGGTCCGAACGAACCAATCTTGTAGGTAATATCGTTGGCAATGACGATGAAGCGACGGCCGTTGGGGTACTCGGGGGTTCGGGCTCGGAAGATCCAACCAACCATACCGCAAGTGTTGGTACCAGGCTCGCGGTTCACCTCATCAAGGTTGTCCTTGTCATCGAGGACAAGCTCGGTGAAGGTGATGCAGTCACCAGCCTTGGGCGCCTGGGCAGCCAGGGCAGGCTGCTCCTTGGTAGCCTTGGCCCAGGTGTTCTGAATAGCCTGGCGGAACAACTCGGGGAAATCATAAACGTACTGAGTACCCATGAGATGGGCCTTGTATCGCTTAGGCTGGAGCCAGTTCTTGGTGGCGTACGGGGTCGAAACGGGCATCAAGTGCATGGGACCCTTCTCCTTGGTACCACCAATGCTGTGGAAAACCCACTCGCCCTTCTCAGACTTGCGCTCCGCATACATGTCGACGTCGACAACATATCCGGAAGTGTTGGTGATAACGACACGGAGAGGGTAAGGCTGCTCAGTCTGAGGATCAGTGCAAATGATGCGGATCTCGACCTGAGAAACACGGAGTCGCCAAGCACGAAGACCGAATCGGTCCAAGAAGCCCTGGAGGCTCTCCTCAACCTCACGAGGCTGAAGCTGGAAGACGGGAGTGAAGTTGATGAAGATGTGGTTAAGATCGGAGTTGTTGTTGCCGACAATCTCAAGGGCGTCGAAGATGTCGTTAATGACACGATCGGCCTCAGAGATCAGGTACTCGGCAGTAGGGATCTCGTCACGGAGACGACCAGGTCGAATGACAGCACGAGTAAAGTATCGCTTGTCAGTGTCCACAGTCTTACCAATACCCTCATAAACGTGGATGTTCTTGTTCTCAGTGAACACCGGCTTAATGTGGAACTTGGCAAGACGAGCAAGCTCAAGTTGGAAAGCAAGAGCAGGCTCGCTGTGTCGAATACTGTCGTCCTCGTTGTACTCAGGACCACGGAAGGTGTAGTATCCGGGGTACGAGCCGTCGCTGCGACCGCAGATGAAAGTCAAGCGACGAACACGACGAGCCAGAAGCTCATCCTTGAACAGCTGAACAATGGGAACGATGCGCTCAAGGGTATCTTGGTCACCGTGGATCTCAGCATCTCGGATAGCGACGTTGATAACAGCAGAAAGCTCCTCGTCGTCGTGCTGCTTGGGCTGCGCAGGCTTACGCTTGCCGCTCAGGTCGGGGATCAGGCCAGGAGTGGTGCGCGACTTCTTCTGCTTCTGCTCATTGGCGAGGGCCTCGAGGGCCTTGCCGATCAGGTCCTCAGCATCATCAATGTATTTGCAGGGGACGATAACACCCTTGCGGGTGGGCTCCTCCTCCCACTTGTGAGACAGGTAGGACATGTCACTAATGGAGTGAATTCGGTTGAACTTGAACTCTCCACCCAGGGGGGTAGCAGGCGTGGAGGGAGCAGCGGACTGGATAGGCAAACCAAACTCGGATTGTCCAATCTTTCGGAGCTGGAAATCCCAAGAGACGAACTGGGGCAGGTCGTTCTCATCCTGGTGGTACTCGATCTGCTTCAGGATGTACGCACGGTAGGCACGTCGGACGTAAACCTCGAGCGAAGCCAGAGAAACCCAGGAGTCGTCGTGGGCGAAGAAGAGGGGCAAGACATCGAAGACGGTGTACTTAGAGTCAACCACCTCCTTAATAATGTCCAAGCTAGGCTCCCGGTGGTCCCAACCAGTCTCTCCGTATCGAGACTCGATGACGGAAGAGCGCAGGATGTGCTCCATCTGTGCGGTTCGCTCCTCCAGGGAAGGAAGGGAGCACTGGATCATAATCTCACGAGCCTTGAGCGAGACCTTGGAGGTCGAGCGCGAGACTTGCAGCTCGGTGAGCTTGCGGAGAGTATCACGGAGGCTCTTGGCGATATTGCTGACGTTGGGCTTGTTGGGACGGTACTCCTCGAGGATGGCGAGGATGAGCGAGCTCTTCGCGCTGACACGGCTGTGGGAGAGAACGGTCTGGACAACCTTGGGGATGTCCTCCTTGTTCTGGTCACGGAGCTTCAAGACAACCGCGTCCTCCTGGGGTTGGTTCATGAAGAGCACCTCAACCTCAAAGTATTGCTCGAGCAGATCCCGGATGACAGCAAGCTCACGAGCCTTCTGGCCATCGGCGTACATCTCGAGAACGTCGGTCAGGGGAGCAAGAGTAGTCTTGAGGAGGGAAACATCGCCATCAGCGACGTTGTCCTCAAGGAACTTCTGGAACGCCTTGCTCAGAGACTTGGCAGGGAATTCAGCGTGTCGAGACTTGGCGCGGTCGACGATCTGGGTAAACTGCACATCGAGCTTGTTGGGCATACGAGCGTGCAGCGCCGAGAACTGAGCGTTCCACTCGCTGTAGGGCAGCTCGGCATCGCGAAGGACCTCAATAAGCGCCCTGAGGGTGGGGACCATAATGACTGAGTTGTCATAACCAGCCAAGATATTGTTCAGGGTGCTGTGAAGGAGGGTGAAGCGCTGAGCTGGCTTGTTACCGACGATGACAGGCGCGGCGTAGTCAGGGAGCTTGTCAACGAAGGCCTGAGCCTGCTTAACGCGGGTGGGGTCGTCAAGCGCAAGTATGCCAAGAATGTCACCAGCCTCGAGGGTGGCTCCGGGCTGCTTGATGAGCTGCACCATACCGTCCTCCTGGGCAATCAGAGGCATGTACATCTTCATGACCTCAACCTCGGCGTAGGTCTGGCCAGCACGGACATGAGCACCGTTCTCGACGGTGTACTTGACCAGCTTACCAGGGCTGGGAGATCGGAGCTGGGTAGGGTCGTTCTCCTGCTCCAACAAGCAAGTCTTGCTGTCGACGGAGAGACGAGTGGCACCAACCTCCTCCTTCCAGTAGACGTTGTGACTGCGTCCGTCGAGAAGGATAAGAAGACCACCGTCACTCAGGGCACGGACACCAACCGAGCACTTGGAACCGTTGATGAAAAGGTGGTAGCTGTCAGCGCTGGCGCGGGTAGCCGTGAACTTGTAACGGAAGCCCTCATAGATGAAGTCGATGGTAAAGACAGTCTTGAGGATCTCCTTGGAGGGGACCTGACCCTTCTCGAGACCGGCGCGGTACTCGGCCAAGGAGTTTTCGCTCGCAATGTGGGCCTTGGTGATGGCACCGCACACGACGGCAAGCATGGTGTCGGGTCGCTCAGCAGTGAGACGCTTAGAGATGAGCTCATCCAGCCAGCCAGTAGAGATGGTGTTGTCCTCGAAGGCCTCAGTCTCGAGAAGCTTGATGAGGTACTCGACGGTGGTTCGGAAATCACCACGAATGCTCAGCTCCTTGAGAGCGATGACCATGTGTTTCCGCGAAGCTGATCGGTTCTCACCATAGGCGAAGATGTGACCGAACTGACTGTCGGAGAAACTGTGAATACCACCCTGGGCCGCAACGGAGAAGTAACCCCAGACATTGGAACTACTTCGGAAGTTGAGCTCGTGCATGACACCGTTGGACGGCTTGAAACCCTCACCGGGATCTTCGGAGGTGATTCGGCAGGCCGTGCAGTGACCCTTGGGACGGGGTCGTCGCTGGCTCTGGGAGGTGCTCTCGTTCTTGAAGTTGAAGTCAATGTCGCTCGAGGTCTTTGGGTCGACACCGTACAACAATCGAATGTCGCGGATTTTGTGGAGGGGAAGACCCATGGCAATCTGCAGCTGGGCGGCGGGCAAGTTGACACCACTGACCATCTCGGTGGTAGGATGCTCGACCTGAAGTCTGGGGTTGAGCTCCAGGAAGTAGAACTTGTCGTCGGAGTGAGAGTAGAGGTACTCGACAGTACCGGCAGAGACGTAACCGACCAGCTTTCCAAGACGGACGGCGGCATCTTCCATGGCCTTGAAGGTGTCCTCCTTGGCGATGGTGACGGGCGCTTCCTCGATAATCTTCTGGTGACGTCGCTGAACGGAGCAATCTCGGCCGAAGAGGGAGATGTTGTTGCCGTACTGATCAGCCAGCAGCTGGACCTCGAGATGGCGGGCGTTGCCAGCCAGCTTCATGATGAAGATGGGGGATCCGGGAATCTCGCTAGCGGCGGCCTTGTAGAGCTCCTCGAAGCCTTCCTCGGAATCGGCTTTTCGGATACCCTTGCCACCACCACCCTCGGAGGCCTTGATCATGATGGGAAAGCCAATCTCCTTGGCCTTCTCGAGACCCTCCTCCCACGAGTTCACGCAGCCCTTCTGGTAGACATTATCGGCAACAGTGACGATGCCCTTGTCGTCCAGCTGGACTTCTCGCACGCCGGTTCCTGACCAGGGAATGCATGGTACTTCGGCGTGTTGTGCTACAATTGTGGAGGAAATCTTGTCACCAAGCGATCGCATGGCAGACCCGGGAGGGCCGATGAAGACAATCTTCTTGGGGGAGGCGGCCAGCGACTCTGGCAGCTTAGGGTTCTCGGAGGCGTGGCCCCTGTGGCACAATTGTAAGCATCCGCGATTGACGACGGAGCCCGCTCGTCATGGTGGGGGTGAAACCAAGTCGGGCGGGAAAATGTTGGGGAATCACTCACCATCCAGCCCACACCGCGTGGACGTTCATGCGCTCGGCAATATCCACGATCAATTCCACGTTGGCATAGTTGTGGTTGTTTGTGCCTCCGGGGACCTCGACGTAGTGGTCGGCCATTCGGATGTAGTCTGCGTTGGACGCCAGATCTTCGGGGGTAGCCATGACGGTGAAGTGAATGGCTCGCTCGTCGCCGAACGTCTCGTAGGCCCATTTTCGGACTGATCGGATCTCCTTGACGGCGGCGATACCGTTGTTGGCAATGAGAACCTAAGGAGGAGCTTCTAGTCAGCAAGCTGTCCCGTCGGGCAGGACCAATGTTCCAGGGCGGCACCCAAACAAACCCCACGGTGTTGGGATTTGGTCCCAAGCCCGCGAAACGGTTGGGAGCGCGCGGAAAGCACTCAGAGGGGGATTCTCACATTGGTGATGACGGTGTGACCGTAGTTTTGGGCGACAAAGTCCTTGACCTTGCTGGGGGCGGCGTTGGACAACCGGTTGCCCCCTATGAAGTGGTCCGCAATGTTGAACTTCTCGGCATACGACACCTTGCCATTGACGTAGGGCACCGACCGCCCATTGGCGCCATCTTGGGCACCAGCTGAGATATCAGTCATGGCTATTTCGTAGTGTGTATGTGTGAAGAACAAGAAGAGAGAGAGCGGGAGAGGAGGAGGAGACGTGGGTTGTTGATTTCGTGAGGATGGTTAGACTGCGATGGGGATTGTCGCTGTCTCGGTCAGGGCGTCATGAACCGGCTGAAGCAGGGGTAGCTACGGCCGAGAAAAAAAAGCACCCAGGGAGCTTTTTTGCGTTGGGCGGGCGCCTGGTATGGGTGCTGTAGGCGCTAAAAATACAGAGGGGCGCAACTGGGACACTGGAGGGTATTCGGAAAGAAGTATTGGGGGCCCCTTGTGGATTATAAGAACAACCGCCGGACACGAGTATCTTGCGAATGCGTCTGTAGTGAGTCTGAGGAAAGGGAGGACGGGATTAGAGAAGAGAAGAGAGGTAGAACGAGATCAGAGTCGATCGCGAAAATGCGGGAGATGCAAGGCAAATAGTCGAGGGCGCGGCTGGTGGCAAGCTTCGGCACCTGGACGCACTACACTAGAACTGTTGGGAGACAAGCCGTCAGCCGGAGGAGCAACGAGAGTCGAGGGGTTCCACGCTGCCCACGCTTCCCACGCCCCAAAGAAAAAAAATTGGTGGTGGAGTCGGGCGCAACCCAGCAGAGAGGCGGCAGCTTCAGGGTCCAGCAGAGAGTTCCACCAGCGGGAATTGGGGAATTGGATCGCAAAGTGATGGATGGGACCCAGTGGGCCCCCCGCCAAATCACCTCCCACCTCCCCTCCCTCCCCGGGGGGCGGACAAGCCAAGCACAGAGCTCTTAGTGCCTGGGCGTGTTGGCGTCGCAAGGAGGTGGTGGGTGCTGGGGTGGGTATCTATCGCGTTTCCGGAGGGTTTCGGGTGCGCCAAAGTTGAGGTTCTGCCCGCCGGACGAGTGCATTGGGCGCGCTGGGATTCGAGGGATTGAAGGATGAGGTGAGAGGAGTTGCTCAGTGCGTAAGAGCGACGCACCACCACGGGACCATTCATGGGTTTTTCGGGATCCGAATCGGACCCCGATTTTTTTTTTTGGGCGAGGGGCAGGAGATGGGAATTGGAACCCGCGAGTCGGACACTTACTTACGGAGCTGACTTGAGAGTAATGGGTCGTTCGACTTGATGATGAGGTCGAGAAAACAGGTGTTTTCCTTCTTCGGTGGAATAGAGAAAGTACGTGTCGTCGTGGGATCGTCGTCGTCAATTAGAAGAGATTGGAGTCCTTAGCGGGTTGCAAGAAAGCTGCCTATGTCGGTCTTGAACGTGATACCGTTGGAGTCGCAAAAGGAGAAAAATCGAAGCAAGAGATGTCTAAAACCGCCAAAAACGAAAGGGCATGATCGGGCAATTTTAATACAAGCCATTGTCTATTCCTGTCCATCCATGTCTCACAACCATCACCAGTTCCTCCCCGGGTCATCACAAGACAATGCCCCCTTTTGCCAGCAGCATCGGAGCTTTCGGCACGACCACGTCAACACGAGCGCCGCCGGCTCCGTCAGGGAAAGGCAACTGCCCCCAAAAAGAGGCCGCAAGGCTGAGAGTTTACAGGATGTCCTGGGCGTTGCTGATGCCCGGTCCACATTCTCTCCGCCGGCGGACGGGGGATATGTGAATGCCTGCTGAGTGCTGACTTGGGGTTGATGCTGATTAGCTTCGGCTTCAGAGCAGTAGCCTGTGGCGTGTGCATAGCAGGCGGGGCGTGGTGCCACCCGCGTACGTGCGTGAGCCGCTCCGGGGTGTTGAGGCCAGTCGGGATCGGAGCGGGGCCTTTCTCACCATCTGTTGTTTCTTGTTGCTGTCCCGGACAGGCCTCGGTGACGTCGACTTCTCACTCATCTGCTTCCACTGAACCGAGACACCGAGTCAACCTAGTTGTGCCGAACGGGAAGAAAGGATTGGGGATGCTGCATGCACCTGAAGCTCTGTCTATCAATTAACACAGTGCGCTGTGTACCACTCATGATGCGTCCCATGATGCCTGCGCCCAAAGTACCAACGACATATGGCCCGAAAAGCATCCGACCTGGTTCTCTGTATCGGGAGACGAGCGGACATTTCAAGACCGAGTATGGTTCGAATATTTCTTTACCATGCAATTACTCTTTCCCGCCATGAGCCCCTTTCCGTTGTCATGGCACTATTGATCAGACTGAGTCTTGGCCTGTGGGCTCTTATTCGGATCCGGATGAAATCCATCGTCTTAGAAGCAGTCTAGGAACTCTGCTCAACTCCCCGGTCCCGTTTAAATTACACTGTCTGCACTGTACGGCGCCATTCATTCCATCCCGATCCATCCATCACAATCTGCATTGGTCCTCACCTTGAGAAAATACCCCTGCTTATCGCTCCCCCATCATTCAACACAAATACGATACTTGCAGACATACTCACCACGAACACACAGACACACACAATCGCATCAACAACACCGATGCGGTACGCCGCATTCCAACAAAACAGGACCCGTCGCGTCACATCTTTCCCTCTCGGTTTCCCTCAGTCCCGTTAAGGGGGCCCGCCAACTCACCCGCTAATACGGTCCCAAATTTAATTCCACCCTTTTTAGCAAGCGTTGCAGATGACATCCTAACTTATGTATTATGGATCCGATATTTTTGGGCTCCGTGCCCAGAAAGAAGGCCTCCCCCAATTGTTGAGAGTTCCCCATCCCCCGCGCCAATCACTACCGCTCCCGCCCACTGCGGAACCCACTGCCCCCGAATTGGCATTTATTAGACTGGATTCACTGGAAGGAAATGGAAGGCCAGGACGCAGGTACGTACCCCACCGCCAGAGCAGAGCCTCCGCTCAGCCTTCCCATCGCCGGGCATCCTCCGAATCCCCAACATGTTGGTCCCCGGGCGAGTCCGTGACCCAGCGGAGTTACGGAGCTCCCGCCACCCGTCCTCGACTAGCGGTGGCTTGTTGCCGTTCCTTGGTTCCAGGGGGCTCGACAGTTGGGATGAATCGGTGATCGAGTAGATGATCGGCCTCTTCTGATCCCCTTCCTCCCGCCGTGCCGGCCTGCCGCATGCCGCCATCAATTGCCGTTAATCGGTTATCGGCGCTACGCATGAGGCATGCCATAACATGGACTGAGACATTAACCCTAGACAAGTTTATCACGATTGATATGTGATACGCTTGAAGGGCGCGATAGATACGGCATTGAGGCGCAATGTATGTAAGACGGAATCCGCATAGCTTCTGCTAGGTAAACCTGTAGAAGGAGTAAGCAAGACATGACCACCATCACGTAGCGTACTTCATCTTCATCCAAGTGCCATCTTCTCTGTAGGGCATGATGCCATACAGGAGTGGGTTAAATCACGGGCATCAGGACGGGCTTAATTGAATGGCTAATTGAAGGGTATGTAGTTGGCTATAACTGTGCTAATAAGAGTGTGACGTTCTTCGCCTTTGACAGTCTGTATGTACAACAACTTGCCCTATTCCCCGTCCCTCGGACTTTCCCATTGCTTCCCCCCCCCCCTTCCGCCGTCGCCTTCTGTATGGTATAAACAAAGGAAAAAGGTATAAGTACTAGTTATTCGCAGGCTGTGTCTTCAGCCTTGTTGTAGACATCGCACCACTCCCCACCGATGTCATCCCCCTGATCCTCTCCCGTCCTAGCCTCGCATCTCTTCCCCAGTATTACCCGCTATCGGCCATCCCTCCATCCCTCCACCCAGTCTACCTGCCTGCCAACGGCATCCCTCCCCGGTACCCTTTTCCCCAGAAGGCCCTGGGCCAATAATTGTGTTTGCTTGCTGAAAGATCAAATACCATCTCTTCATAAACGTCCGTGAACCCCTCTCCAATGCCCGAACCCCAGAATAAACCAATCAAACAACAAAGATGCGATGTTTGCCACAGAGAAAGAAAGGACTTCCGTAATTGTCATCAACACCGGTCTTCGCCTCCTTCCATGCCATGCCATGCCATGCACCTGTTGAAAATGCCCACCCCCGTAAAATGCAGATACGTAGGTGAATTCAAGCCAGAGAGCCCGCTCCAGACAAGAAGAGAAAAAAGAGTATTAACAACCAGGGAGATACGGCGAAAGTATCTGACAGAAACCAAACTGCTTTAATATGTCTCTCCCAGGTCGCTCAATTTCCTCTGTCCGGATACACTTGATCTTGAAGGGCCGTTGCTGGGTCGTCGACCACCGCTCTGACGCCGAGTGGAAGGCATTGGGATTGCACTGCCAGCACTTGCGTCAAGGTCCAGTTTCGAGTATGTGCCTCGTCGGCTCGGCGTCCTGAACTCGCCCTCGTCCTCCTCCATTAGATCAATATGACTGATGCTAGCAGAGTGGCTATGGAGCGAGCCCCCAAGACTCGACCGCGGTCGGCCCATGGGAGTTCGGGTTCCCGTGAGGGACGTTCGAGATGCTGGGCGTGGGATCATGTCTGTTCGGGATGGTGGTCGGGCGTACGACGAGACACTAGCCCGCGAACTAGGCCGGCTGATCTCCGAATCTGGTCCGCGGTTCGGTAGGGGTCCAGGTCCATATGACAGGCGGCTCACTCCCGAGGTACTCAGTCGAGGAACATGGCTGCCCTTGGATGATGATGTTGAGGAGTGGAAGTTGGTAGGGGTGGTGTCGTCACCTGCTACTGAGCCTGCTACCGAAGAAGCTGCAGATCCCACATTGCGCTTGCGAGACCGGATCGTAACCGTCGAAGGCACCTGGGGATTTCCGTGGATGGACGTCCGAGGAGATGCGCGAGGGGGAGTATAAGTCGGCCCAGGAAGCTTGGACCGTACCGAGTGGACACGAGCTTCGAGGCGCTGCATCTGGGCTGTGAGAGTACGGATGTGGGCGAGAGAGTTGGAGGCAGGGATCTTGTGCGAGGCAGAGCGAGGTCCAACGTTCCGGTTCGCCGGAGTTCGCAAGGTAGTACCGCCAGTCGAGATACGGCTGCCTGGTGCCCGAGTAGATCCAGTCGGAGGCTTGGCTCTTGGCTTGGGAGTAATACTGTTTTCGGCAGAGGGAAGGCGGGTCTTCCGGGACTTGCTCGGGGCGGGAGTCCTCGTAGCTGCGACCTTGGGCAGGGTAGCCGAGGCGTCGGACATGGGAGGCGAAGGAGGTTCGCGCAGATCGGAGAGGGAGTCGGAAGGCAAGGGTGACTTGGCTTCGGGAGGCGTGGTGATAAGAGGAGAGCTGGCGGTAGAGCCGGGTGAGGCGTCAAGGTCCTTGTCGAAGGTAGGGGACCCAAGCATGGAGAGATCGGTTGAGATGGCAGAGAGATGGCGCGACTCCTGCTTCTTGAGCTTGTCTTGTAGGAGTTCGGCCTCGATCTTGAGGTCGCCCAGCTCATCTCGTAGGCGCTGCGACTCGATTCGCAGCTGTTCTCGCTCCTGTTCGCCCATCTTAATCTCCTCCTCCATCATGACAGCGCGCTCAATGGCCTGGTTGTACTTGGACTCCATATCTTCAAGTGACGATGTGGTGTTGCGCGCCTGTCGCTCAAAGTCGTCGTTGGCGACTTCGATATCGCGCAGCTTCAGCTGCATAGTTCGGTTCGAGTCTCGCAGCGTTGTGATTTCCTTCTCGAGTTGATGTTGCGCAGCGCTAGATTCCGTCTTTGACTCCTTGTGCTTTCTCTACACGGATCAAACACAGGCCAAGTTAGTCAAAGTGCTCGCGCAAAGCGATTGTGGTTGTCGAAACGACGGTGGTAGGGGGCGCATCACATACCTTCCACTCCTCGACCTCAAAACCGAGCGTTTCGGCCTTTTCTTGCAAAATTCGCTCCTGCTTCTCTGCCCGGTCGATGTCCTTCTCCAGTTCCTGCTCAAGCTCCCTGCTGGAGTCTCTGAACTCCGCCAGCTCCATTTCGAGCTGCTCGTACTGGGCCTTGTACCAAGTGACGGCATCTTCAGCGCTGGTGGCCCCGCTAGGCGGCGACGACGGAATGTCTAACGACATGATGGGCGGCGGTTGCGATTCAATTCAGCCAGGCGGTGCGGTTCGGTTCGAGTCGCGAAGGCGATTGCGCGGAAAGGGTGAGATGACCGAGCGGCAGGAGGTGAGTGGCGATATCGGGGATCGGATCGAATAGCTTGGCGAGAGGACGAGCTGGGTCGAAACGAATGATTCTGACTGCGCAGGACGCAACGAATGCATCGTCAGTCAGGCTGTCGGGCAGGAACAGGCGGGGGTCTGGTTGCAGGGCCAAATGACACTCACCGATACCGAGCATCCGACGTTCGCTGTGAATAGCTGGCGGCGCCGTCGAATAGATGGCAGCGCTCGTAGCAGCAGGCTGCACTTACCGTTGCTGTTGTTCTTACCTGTGATGCTGTGGGTTAGTAGAAAGCAGCCGCTACGGCGCGGAGTTGCGAAAGGCTGCACCGCAATGTCGATGATTGCTTTGCTGTTTTGGCTCGTGACGAGACGGTGTTGATGCGACACATCGCGGGTTGGCACCCGCCCCATTCTCCTTGACCCGACAGCTGTGCCTAAGCCTGTTTGGGTTTGGCGTCTGGCAGCCATGGGCAACAGGGCGTTACAGTTCGCCGTGGACCCCGCCATTGATTGGCTGGCAGCTGTCCCCCTTGATCCGCACGTGACTTGCTCGGCCTCCTGTTGAGCTGCGCACGTACCCTTAGGTGTACCTGCCGAGACCAACCTGCAAACTCCCACGTCACACCCCTGGAGCCATGGAGGGGTTGTTTGCGGCACCTTATCAACATGGCGCTTCCGGGCTCTTTAACAGCTATAACAGTCTACCCTGGAGCATAATGCCACGGTACGTGTATCGATGCATCGCTCCCGAGACAGGAGTTAAAACACATCTAGCTTCTTCTATCTTTTTGCTTCATTTACCCGTCACTTTAATGCCTCCAATCCATCTTAATTTAGGCCCAAATCCTCAATGCCTCATGCGCAAGGGTCACGGCCCATGCCCACTTTATGCAAGACAAACCATGCCACCCACTTCAAACACGTCACTCGGTCGTAATGTCACTCCCCAAATAGCTCACGCACTTTGCCTAGCATTCCAACCCAACCAAGATTGTAAGAACAATGAATCACAATCACACAGATGGAATATCCCGAGCGATTTCCTAAATACAAGATGCGTTTTTAAAAAGAGTGTTGCTATTCGCACACAGGTGCAAATCCTCACACGTAAACTAATGTACTTGGGTAGATATGAGTCAAAGGGTACATTCTTAGGCCTCATTCCTACTTTCTTAATAAATCCAACTCAATAAACTTGTAAACATAATGAAATTGATTCTTCGGGGATAAATATCAAGACTAAGGATCATAAAAATGCGATTTCCTAAACTGCGGTATTAGGTATATTGTTGATAATTATAGTACTTGTGGGTGCGAATAGCAAGCTGCACGTATGCAGTGCTCTTTGAAGTAAACACCCTCACCTTGCATAAAGAGAATCGCCTAGGTACGTGATGGAGAGTAGAACTTGCTTTGAGATTGGAAATAGTAGAAGAGTAGTGTCCCATCTGGCGTTCTCGTCATTATTGATCAACACACTTGGCGCCAGATCTTGGAACAGCCTCATGTTGTGGTCCGTATCTGATTGGAATTATTAGACAAGTTGTAAGCACTACTGTCCAAGACAACGCCAACAAGTTCTCATCTACAATGTCAACTGGGACTTAATATCATAAAAACGCCAAATCGTTAACGTGTACTGGAGTGGTATCTTAGGTCATCTTATCTTAGAGCCTCGCTCCTCCTGCCCTCCAAGCTCCTCTAACTCTCCTTGCACCCGCTGCTGCAGCCCCAAAGTTGTGTAATCTCTCTCCAATTAAATAAGCCTCATCGCGGATACGGGCCGACCATCCATGGAACACCCTCACCAACCCAATGGTGTTCTTGATCAACAGTGCAGCTAATGCCACGGCGGGATACGACTGTCGGTAGATGATTGCTAGTCGGGCCGCCTCTGCTGCCTCGTTCAGACCGGCTTGCGCACCGGCGATCATACCATACTTGATGAGGGCCGTGGTTATTGCTGGAGGTCCAAACACTGCTGCCACAGAGATCGCTAGTCCGGGGACGACGAATGCCCTAGTCAAGACACTAGCATCGGGATATAACCAGCCCTCGCGGAGGACAGTACGGACGGCGACGGCGAGACGCGTATCGGCGAATAACGTGGTCACCATCCGAGCACTCAACTTCAAATACAGCACACCTAACGTCCATGCCTGAATGACCCGCACGGTGTGTCGGCTCGCTTCCGGAGCTCCATCTCTCGACGCTTGAATTGATGCCGCAGTCGGGGGATACATGTAGGTGTGGAGCGGGATGGCGAGATACAGCTCCATAATTGCCGACACCAGTAGCGGGAATACGACAAGGAGGAGGAAGTAGGAGTACAATACCGAGCTTCCATGAAGAATCACGCCAATGACACGTCGAGGGGCACCTCCACCAGCGACCTGTGCTTGGGCACTGTCGATCCATCGCTGGACCTTGGCCCAGACGCTCTTGATGTGGAAGACCAGATAGGCAAGAGATCCAAGGAGGTACACTCCGATGCTGAAGGCGTAGATGTCGTTGGTTCTGATGTGAGAGGGGATCAGCATCTTGAACATCCTGCGGCCAAACACCAGTGGGATAATTGTGAATCCGACACCAGTGACGGCGGCGAAGATCCAGATGAACAAGATGAACAAGAAGACTCTCGCCCGGAAGTTCGGGGGGATGTAGACCATCTGGTACTGGTTGGAAGAATACAGATCGGTGTCCAACTGCCTATCGAGTCGGACGCCACGTTCCGAAACGTCAAGAAAGACCTTCCTGCCCTTGGGGATCTTGACTCGATCGGAAGCCGGGGCGCGCACGAAGTGACCACTCTCCAAGATCTGGCTTGAGTCCCTGAGGCGGGCCTTCTTGCGTCGGAGATGGGACATTTCGGCCTGAGTCAACGGTGGTTTTGGCTTGGCATCGCCTCCGTCGAAAGCGTCCTTCCAAGTCTTCGGGGTGACCTGATGATTCTTGTCCAATTCCAGGAAAACTGTCCTGTACCAAGGGAGTGCGTGGTACTCCGACGTTACACCCAGCTGAAGGCTACCCTCCTCATCGATTCTCCGTTCGCCGAAGAGGAAAAATGTTAGACGCAGGCCACGCGCGCAGGTTCGGAACCACCACGTGTACATAGCATGCAGTCCATCGCCAGGCTTGAAGAAGTTGACCGCCAGTGGCATGAGGAAGTTGTAGAAGAGTAGGTCGACAGGGAATTCCAGGACGGGTTCGTTTGATGAGTAGTGGATCGGGAGAACGTTGGGCAACGTGTAGGACAGACCCCAAACGACACCACCCAGACAGACAACGACCAATGCGCCGTAGACAAATGCGGAGAAGAGAATCTTCCTCAGCTGTGTCGTCAGGTTTCTCTCGAGTACATCACGAACTGGGTGAAACTCAGGATCATCAGGGTCGCGGATGAAGTCTGGCACGCTGTTAGTAAGGAAGTAAAGGGAGTGGTGGGTTGAACTTACAGAGGACGCCCTGTCGCATAATCTTGCGGCACATGGAAACGAAGAGCGCGAAATGGAACATATACCCGGTGCCAACAAACCAGTGAACAAAGACAGATGTCAAGGGATAGTTGTACGTGAAGAGCATCCGAGACTTGAAAGTCGTGTCTTCAAACAAGGGCAAGAGAGCACCGTCGAGGAGAAGGCCGCAATAAAGGGGAAAGACGAGCATTTCGATGCTGATGATCATGATGACCTTCATGATGCCGCTGGCTTGGTGCAACGTATCGATCACGCCTGCCTCCCACGCTTGCATGAGATTGCCCCTAGAGAATGGGCTTCCGCGCTTGAGGTACATGGCGCCAATAAAGAAGAGCGTAACGTAGCCCGCGAGGATGGCCCAAAACCGATCCACTCCAGACCAGTCCGCCAGCTCAGGGTTGATGGATGGCGAGGTCTCTGCTTCGCCGAGATTAATTACCCAAGCGTTGGGGTTCAGCAAGACTGAGGAGGAAAGGCGAATGTGATTCCAAGCAGCCACTGAAAAGGAGGCAATGACTTGAAGAGAGGGGAGGTTGTAAAAGATGTGTCCGCCAAAGACAAAGGTAAATGCTTCGCTCACGGTCGAAAGTACAGTACCGATGTGGCCCTTGACTGTGAGCAACGCCCCGTGGCTGATGGCCGAAAAGTTTTGCATCTCGGAGGCGGACATGGGGAAGTCCATAAAGGCATACTCCAGGACTCGCGATCCGGCACTGGTCCACAGCGCCCATGACGCCTTTCTTGCTGACACGACCTGTGACGCAATGAAACCTCCGATGATGCTGGTAAACATGTCGAGAAGGTTCAAAGCCGTCCAAGAAGCGAGCCCGGCAAACATGACAGCGGCATCTTGAAGAAGCTTGGAAAGCTCAAAGAGTAGCCGAACAAGTCGCATTGGGTTTGCTAGGATCCAGACACTGACACGTCCAATATTGTATGGGATGAAGATGCAGGCAAAGATCGTTACAGAGACGAGGACTGCGCAGAATATAGCGTTCTGGAATAGGCCTGCGATAGGACCGCGCATACCGATGAGCTCCATGACGCCCTCAAAGTCCTCGAGGTCTTCGATGGCTTCTGGGTCGAGCCCATCGCCAGGCATACCATCAAGGTCTTCAGGCTGTACATCGGCATTATCATCTGCAGCGTCCGCTTCATCGACATCGACCCACGCATCATCATTAGCATCGGCGTCAGCAACATGGTTAACCGCTTCGGCCTGAATATGATGATGATCCTCGAGATCACCCCACATGAAGTCGGTGACTCGATCAACCAAGCCGGGCGCCCTTTCATTATCTTGCTCGACGGCTTCGTCCGGGTTTCTGTGGATTGTAGCCTGTTCTCGATGAGCGTTATGGACGTTTGATGGCCGTCCATCAAAGGCGATGTCTTCTGTAGGCGAGTGATGCGTATGCTCAGGATCCTCGAACTCGGCCGAGAGGCTACTGCGGATAGAGGTTCCAGCCTCAGGAATTCGGTCAGAAGAAGGGGTCGTGCTCCCGTCGAAACTAGGTCGGTCATTGGTGCGATACTGCTGTGCATATGGATCCTCAGTCTCAGGCTCGGATGGCAAGGCCGCAAAGGACCAACTATTGTTGGCCAGCGGGTTAATGGTGTCATGCAGCTTAGGACCATCAGATACAGCACGGGGCCGTGAAGGACCCGGGAGCAATCCTGTCCTCCAAGAGTCGGCTTCAATTTCTCGTTCCGGGGTTGGGAGTGACTCCCTTTCCTTCCCCTTTCGAGAAGCTGCCGGGTGTTCTTCTTGATGCCCAATCGAAGATCCTTCGTTTGACCCTGGGGTGAGCGCAATCCTGGAAGAGCTCTCGGCTGTGGAACCAGAGCTCTCAGGGCGATCACCGACTACAGGCAGCTCTGGGCGCCTATGAAGTGCGGCCAGCTCTGGGATGCTGGCTTCTTGGCCGGGGATAGATCGGCGAGTAATGTCGACCCAATAAGCGAGTTTTTCTTCAAGGCCCTCATCCTCAACTATCTGCAGAATCCTCTGGGGGTCTCCATCCGCGAGGCGATAAATGCGCAAGTACTCATGTACGCTGGTTCGTTCTTCCAAGGCGCTGGGATTCATCTGAGGCCAAGGTTCAGGTGCCACGACGCTAGCAGCGCCAGTATCCTCAAACCCTGCTTGCGGTTGTCGAGCATAAGATGGAAGGAGTCGTGGATCATTGACTTCAACGGGCCCTATGAGTTCTCCATCATCTAGAGTCTCCTCATCCGACTCATCTAGTCCTCGAAGATCTTCTGCGTCTTCTTGTCGGACAAGAATCGGTTCCTGTGCAGCAAGAGGATTTTCAGGGGCAGCGAAGGCAGCGCGCATGTTGATCTCGGGCTGTTGCTGAACGACGTAGTCTCGAACCAAGATGACGAGGATAAAGCAGACAATGACCAACACTGTGATGATCTGTCCCTCAAGCACATAGACGAGAGTTCGATTCAGGGTGGGGTTTCGGGTCAAGTTGTGGAGAAAGGTGACGTCGCCGAGAAGAGACGGGGGTGTCGTTCCCATGGGAGAGCCGTCCGCTGAAGTCGCAGAATCACCTGATTCTGATCGATTGTACTTGGAGGACATATATAATGAGTTGAGAAGGACACGGAGGAGGAACTCGGAGATGTTCTGGCCTGACAGCCCATCAAGCATGGCTTGGGCGACGGCAGCGGATGTGGTGACGGGCACAAAGAGGGGACTGGCCGGGCATGTATCATTTCCAAAGGCTGACTGTGCCAGCTCTACTGTAGCCGCGACCGTTTCGTTTGACCCAGAGAGCATTGAGCTGGCACCGAGCCCTTCGTCGCTGACCCAGAACATGAAGGACCATACTGATCTCATCAAATAGGGCAGCCAAAAAACCCAGACGCTGATGGCCATGACGGCGCGGAGCCAGACCAGGACATTGCGCAGGAGATATTTGGCCATGTGACCGACGAATACGTGTACGGGCAGAGACTGGGGCATGTCGGGGGCGTAGAGCTTGGTGAAGCGGAACGACGTCTTGCAGAGCTCGCAGTACTTCTTCTGCGAGTGCGACAGCCACTCCATCAAACAGTCCTGGTGGACAAATTTGATGCTACCGCTGCACTTGCATGGATAGAACAGCGGCTCTTCTGGTGTACCCTCGCCACGACATATTCGACAGATGCCGGGGGCCGTATCCTGGGATTGGAAGGGGTCGTCGGATCGGGTAGCAGCGCGGTGGAAGCCCTTGAGCTTGAGACCTGGGGTGGGATCCTCCATGGCGTCGGTGAGGGCGATGGCGATCCGAAGGAAAATCGACCGTACCCGCAAGGGGCTTATTAGGGGGAGGTTGCGGGTAGAACCATGCGCAAGATGGTGAGCTGGCGCAGTTGAAGTCGAACAATGTAGCCACCAGACACCGACGCGACCGAGACTCCGAAAGGCGGGCCAAGACGGGCCGGTGCGATTCGTCGAGGCACAAGTGGGGAGACGGCAGAGGCGGTGGGAGCTGGGCGTGGTCCGCTTGCGTACTCGTTCGCTGGGGTCGAGGGAGAGAGGTGAGTCGCGATTTGCGTGGCCGCGCGATGGTGTTAGTGTTTGGTTGTGGAGTTCGGGATGGTGTTGAGACGTGGTTGTTAATTCGCAGCAATGTTGGGTGGCTGTTGGAGAGACAAGGCGCTGCCACTAATTGCCACCACGGTTCCGACTTGCTTCTTAGTGCTGGGGCTGCGATCTGCAGTGAGCAGTTGGCGGCCAGGTGGCGGTTGGTGGGCTCTCGGTGGCTTAGGTGCGGTGAGTGGTACGAACACAGGGTCCTCGACTGATCCGTCTTTACGCGTACGCCTAATACATCCTAAAAATTAGCTACCTACGGTAACCTGATATTAGGACTTATGATGGCAACATTATATCTTATTTATTTCTTTCTTTACCTTTTATTTCTTAGTTTCTTGGTGGTAAAGTTTTATTCCTTACCTTGGGTGCCCTTCCAGGTCCAGACGACTTTCTGCGCACCCGTTATTTGGATAGAGTCTATGCCGCAAGGAGGTGAGGGCTACACAATTTAATGTGGTGCCCTCATACAGAAGCCATGTACCGCATACGTGTGAATAGCAAAAGTTGCCTGTGCCAATAGCAATACTTGACAACATTAAACAAGTTGGTGGATTGTCCCCGGATTATAGAATGATCCGATGCTTTAATGCGTTCTAGAGTGTTCTCACGTGCTAGACTGCTCATTCGCTCCAGTCGGTTCAACGAACGGCCTCGGAGCATGGATGCGTGCACGGGCTGATGTCATGGGTACATATAAAGCGGCGTCTGTCACATGGGAAGGGATCGTCTTGTTGTTAAGAGGTCGTGTACTGGCTATGATCATCTGGGCTATGGTGTCATTCATTTTTGTTTCGTAGATGAAGGAAACATAGCAGCGTTGGATCTCATCTCGAGGTGTCCCTAAATGTTATAATGAGAGAGGAATGGATCGTGCCCTTTGAAGTACCCTCGGTCAAGCGCACCATTGCCGCGGGTTTGCCTGAAGAAGCTGTTATGACTTGAGCTGCGATAGCATTGTGCGCAAACTTCTTGAGTCGGCTTCAACATGGCGTCGCGTTTCTACGAAGCCAATCAAGTACCCCCACATGAAGTCATTGTTCTCATTACATACAAAATATTGGCCGATAATGTAGCTGTAATTGGAATGCATCCCCAACACGTTCTTGGCTGTTCAACGGCCGCGATGTGACGTAGATGAGCTGAACTCGGATTGCCTCCGGGCTCCAACACTTGGTTGCGCGTTCCCAAATGGCTGGCTGTCGCTGAGTCTACCCGTTAGCACCTTTTACTGTGCCTTGTATCGAAAAGATGTTGGAGAACAAGATAGCAAATCAAGCTTCGGTCGACTTCGATGACGTCTGCGTGCTTCTGATACCGGCGCAGAGTCGCTGCAGTGCCTCAAGGTGGTGTACCTAGGCGGTCTGGGCCACCCGGGCTTGGAAGCGAACTGCTAAAACCTGGTGGGGGGGGAGATGACACCACTGGGACCACACCGCGGGCGTTAGGGTCTGAGATCAAAGGCGTCAATCCGGCTTCACCTTTCCCTCTTTTTACTCATTGACGTTCCAAGAATAATGCTCGCGTACGATTCATAAATCCAGCCCGCGGTTTGAAGAATCCCTCCGTCTCCATTCTCGTTTGCGCCGCCTGTCTCGCTTTCGTCTCGCGTCGTGTCGCAGGAAAAACCCCCGGCGTTCACGGAACCTGAAGCGACCAACCCCTGCAAGCTTTGTCCCAGGCAAAGCTTCGCCCCAGGCAAAAAGTCCACATAGGTCGATTGGCTTCACGGCGTCGCCAACTGCCAGAGCTTCCTCAGCTTCCTCTCGCTCCACCAACCGGCTTTGTCGCGACATTGCTCGCTTTCTTGATTCGCTGCATCTTCTACCCATCATCACGACTCTGTGTGGCCTCCAACAGCCGGCCTCACTTCGCCCTCCCGCCGCGCGACGAGCTGCCGCCGGTCGCAGCCAGCTCCGATAACAGCACCACCTCCGCCATGGCCGAGTCTGCCGGTTCCATCATGACTGGCAACGGCGCCGCCCACATCAACGGCAAGTCGAATGGCCAGCCTCTTGGTCGTCGAAGGACCAGCAGGAAGCGCCGCAGTCCCCTGCTCTGGACGTTCAACGTCGTCGCAAGGTTCGTTTCTCCCGTTGCCGCGTCCCTATCAGCCCAGACTTTGTGGCTGGCCTCGTGCATGGCGCGTCCTGTCGCTGCAGATGCTGCGGATGCTGCAGTCGCTACAGTCGCCTGGCATCATCACCTGCAAGGCATCATCAACTGACTCGTGGATATTATAGACTCGCGACCTGGGCTGCCATCCTCACCATCCTCTTCCGATGCCCCTCCTCCCCCGAGACTTGCGACGAGAGCTCACCGTTCATCTGCCAACCCTACTTCCAAGTCAAGAACGCCGTGTCACCCCATCTCCAACCCTACTACGACGAATTCGCCGCACCCTACGTCGAGATTGCTCGACCATACTACGAGACCGTCCATGAAAGGGCCTGGAAGCCCACTCGCGCATACGCTATCCAATATGGAGCCCCTTGGGTTGAGAAAGCACAGGAGCACGCCTGGGCCCAGTGGCAGAAGAACGGACAGCCTCAGCTTGCCAAGTACCAAGGTATCGCGCAGGAGAAGTACGATGAGTCTGTTGCCCCGTATGTGAGCCAGGCCACCTATACCGTTGGTCCGTACTACGACATTGCTCGCACCAACGCCCTCCAAGTATATTACGAGTACATTCTCCCGGGCTACGAGTTCGTCCACCCATATATGATCAAGGGTTATGATGCGGCCTCGGATTTCACCACCAGTACCGCCCTCCCCACTGCTTACTGGGCATGGAACAAGTCGTATGTCTTCCTGGACGCTAAAGTCTGGCCTCACTTGCGAGCGGTCTACACCGAGAACGTAGAACCTCAGCTGGTCCGCATTGGAGAGCGTCTCGGACGTTTCAAGGCCCGGGACAAGGTCAAGACCTCCCAAGCCTCGCAAGAGAAAGTACCATCCAGGTGAGTTCCTTCATACCTGCCCCCAAACACATATCGCTGACATCGCGTTTTTAGCTCTGTGACAGATTCAGTGCCCTCATCGTTCATCAAGCCAGCCCCGCAGAGCACAACTTCTTCGGAAACCGCCTCGCAGCAACCTGTGGCCAGTGAAAGCTCTAAGACTAAAGAGATCCCTGAGCCCAGCCCTGAACCCAATTCTGAGCTCGAAGCCGAGGACGTTGCCGGCCAGTATATCAACCCCGTGCAGGCACCGCCGGCCGACGAGAACGAGTCCGAAAGACGCAGGAAAGCTCGCGAGATGGTTGCCCAGGATCTTGAGACCTGGCAGAACAAGTTTGCTGCGCAGGCTGACGACGGTGCTACTGATATGGAGGACCGTGTCGACGAGATTGCGGATCGCATGATTGAGCAAAATGCCAAGGTCACCGGCAGGGCACTATTTGACGAGCTCGAGTCCACCATTGATTTAGAGCTCCGGGAACTCAAATCCAAGATCTCATCGCTCGTGGAAGTGGCTGACGAGAGGCCGGATAGCGTCCAAGGACAAGTTCTCGACGCCGTTCGATCCGCGGGTGTGGCCATTAAGATGAGGGCACTGGCAATTCGACAGTGGCGCGAAAGCTACGACAAGGAGCTGCAGAACACCGTCATTGCCGTCGCCGATGTCCACTTCCAGATCCTCGACGAGACCCGGAATCTTGCCCTGCAGCACATTGGCATGAGATGGGCCTGGACAGAGGGCGTCACCTACAAGGACTGGGCCAAATACCACGAGTTGAAAGCCACTCTCAACGAGTGGACTGAGCAGCTCAAGCAACTCATCGTCACCCACCCTGCCTTGCTGGAGGCTCAAGATGCCTCAGCGCAGGTGGAAGATGAAGGCATGGAAATCGCCTCGGCTGCGGCTAGGGAACTAGCTCGACTTAAAGAGGTCGCTCGCTGGAAGATTTCTGCTGGGGATGCTACAGATAACTTCGACAGCCAGGAAATGAAGATAGCTGCTGAGACTGCCGCTTTCCTCGCCACTGCCGCGGCTGCCGAGAAGGCACAACTAGCTACTGAAGCCGGTGTCGAGGACATTAGCGATACTGAGTTCTCGTACGAAGAATCTGTTTTTGACAAGGAGGACACCGCATCTATCGATACATCATCCACTGATGATGACGCCGCCCCTACCACCGCTGCTAGAGAGCCTGAACTCGGGTTTGAGGAGTTTGACTCTTTGGTCGGAGAGCCTATTGAGGAAGCCACCTCGTCGATATCCGAAGCCGCCAGTGCGGCATTCGTCGCTGATCAAGACGACTCAGCTGATGATGCCGAGACTGTCACGATTAGCTTGACTGATGGCACCGAGACTATCAGTTTGGCTGGAGCAAGCGAACCTTCCGACAACATCGACGAGACGTCTTTAGTTGCCCCAGACACGATCGAGGATATCAGCACCGAAGCCTCGAGCCTCATGGACGAAGCCGAAGAGACACTTAGCAGCATTGCGGACCAGATCTTGGAAACCGCGGAGAACCTACCAATTTCGGAGCCTGAGTCTATCGCCAGTGTGGTTGAGGAGCTGTCTAGTGAGATTTCAGAGGCCTCTTCTTCTCCCGATGCCACTGATGCTACGGATGCTGCCGAACACGAGGACGCGACCTTGACCGATTATCTTGTTTCAGAAGCATCTGAGGCGCTTGCGGGTGGTGATACTTACACAATTGCCAGCAACGAGAGCGAAGAACCTGCTCCCGTGGATGGTGAGGATGAGCCTAGCTATACCGACATCGACGAAGATGTTCTCCGTGATGAGACGCCGATTTCGGAGGAAAAGCCCATCAAGCCCGTAATGTTCGGTGCTGCTGCTCAGGAAGTCCCCAACCGCCAGATAGTTCTCGAGGATTACGAAGACGACGACGTCGTTGAGAAAGCTACGGGCGTTGCCCAGGCAGCCTACTCTAGCGCCGTCTCTCGTGCATCTGAGCAATACTCGAGTGCGCTCTCCGTTGTGTCTGCCCAGATTTATGGAACTCCCAAGCCTGTCCATGGGCAGCTCTTATCCTCGGTCTCCAACGCTTATCAGAGTGCCGTCTCGGCGGCCAGCGACAAGTTCAACAATGCCGTGGAGGGTATTAAGGGCACGCCTGCAACCCCCACCACGACCCCTACCTTTGTGGACTGGCAGAATGTCGAGTCAATCGCCGCGCAAAGACTCAACGAAGGCCGACTTTGGGCTGAGGTGCAGTATCAGAGTGCTCTTATTGCACTCGGCCTCGCCACCAGTGCCACGCCGACTCCATCAACTGTCATGGAGAAATATTATGAGCAAGCCAAGTTCAACTATTACGCTGGTCTTGGAATTGCCCAAGATCGATACTATAGCTTCATGGCTGGAGCGTCATCGGCACTTTCGTCCATGACGGCTACGCCTACCCCCACCCCAACTCCAACCAACGTGGCCGAGTCTGCTTCTTCAATTGCGTCAGTGGCCTACGAGTCGGCAGCTTCTGCTCTTTCTGCAGCTGGCAATGGCGTTGCGTCGGCTGCTCAGGCAGTGGACGACTCCGTTTCCTCCGTTGTTGATGCTGCGAACGAGCAAATCTCGAATGCTGGCATGGCCATTGCCGACACTTGGGGCAATGTCGTAGCGGAAATCAGTGCGCAGGTCTATGGAGAGCCGACACACACTGCACAGATTGCTTGGTATGAGCATATCTTCAGTGACATTGGTTCTTATGCCGCTGCAGCAACTGACGCTGTAACAAACAAGGCAAACTCTGCTTCGGACTCTGCTGCCACCGTCGCCGGTGACGCGTCGAAGCAATACGAGGCGGTGAATGAGCTTGTATCAGAGCTCATTAGTGGGAAGGAACCATCCTTCTCTGAAAGTGTCCTCTCAAGACTACATGCAGCCTATACCACGGCGGCTGCAAGTGTCGAGAATCTGGCCAGCGCAGCGAGCCAGGCGACAGAGGCAGTTAAAGAGAAGGTCCAGAACATCAGGGACGAATTGTAAGGAGGAGAACTGAGGCTGAAGTGAAGCCACGCTCTTTTGGACGATACCCAAGTTGATATGACGATCGTTTGATGCCATATTTTGAGGACGAGATGAAAATGACATTTGAGGAGAAGGGCAGGGAGGTTTGACAGCGGGAGTTACCGACAGGGATGGAATAATGGGTGTGATTGATGGGACTTGGACGTCGTTCGTGATTGGCGGTGGACAAGAGGTTGTACTCTGCCATGACAGCCCTCGAGATGTGTTTACGGCGACACCGAGACCAACCCATGTGACCACAAGGAGGAGGGGGGTAAACCTGGTTGTATGGAGCAAGATCTGAGAGACCGCTATGCCGGCTCAGGAGGCACCAATGGGCTGGGCTCGAGGTGCATATGCCCTTGATTGTTTTGATATTCTATGCGGCGTCAGGTGGGGGTTTGGTGCTGGGCTGTGATAGGCAACACAGGCATGGCTCTGAGCACACGCTCCCAAGATATCCCTGAGATACGATAATCTGATGTTTTTGTTTTTGCTTCTTACCCGAACGTCCACGAACGAGCTCCCTCTTGTGATTCATGTGTCAGACCATGCCCTTAAGCGAAGGACCTCTCCTCCGCATCCTCGGTTATCGCGGTTTGGGCTGTGGTATGACCGCCGAGAGGGACGCTTTCCAACGCTGTGGAACCACCTGTTTTGGTAACCCTGAGCTTCGGGGTCCTAGTGAACATGGTCGATGCAGTTATCCTGCTGCCTAAACAGTTTAGCCCGTCATGGTGCAGCGATGACGAGCCACGGTCCCTTGTGATTTGATGCTGGGTCCTGGAGGATCGGCAATGCGTCGATTCATTCAAGGTAATTAACTATTAGGAGAGGCTTTTAACAGGCTTTCGATAAGGTTAATATGTGGGCATCCGTTTCAACAGCACCCGTGTGAGCCCTTCTGACGATAGGTACAGTCCGTTTAAGGAAGAGGGGGGGACCGAGTGTGGTCCGTCCAACAGCCGCATCCCCGCGCGGCGCTTGAGTGGAAGAAGTTGGACATTCTGGACCTTCGGAGCTTTCTCAGCGGGTGGGGTGTCGTTCACGAGCCAATGGCATGAGCAACACAGGCGACAGGGTGTGGGAAGATGGCATTGGTTGTTCTGTCCCAGCATTTGGGAGACGGCCGACAGGGAAGCTCCAACGGAACGTTGTATCTCGCAGCGCCGGCGGGGGGAACACCCAATTGATGGCGTGGTGACTACGGGACCAGCGTCGTACTCTGGGACGAGGAGGAGGGAAGCTGAGGTGGCGGTTCGTCTCATTGTTCCCCTGGCAGCATGGGCACAGGGATGGGGCCGGGGAACAGGGAAGGGGATGAAGCTTGGAGGCGGAGGTGGATGTGGATAGGATAGACCTTGACCGACACCCGGGCTAGCGAGTGGTGATGGATGTGAGGGATTAGAAAAGTTTTTGGATTGGATTGGAGACAAGTATTGAAATGAGGCTAGACTTACAGCGTAGAATGCTGCTCGGGGAGGTGCCGAGGTTGGTTGTGACGGTTGATGGGGTGTTTTATGTAAAGGAAATATAACTGCTGTGGATGTCGCCATACATGTTCTTTCTGTACGAGTCGTATCATTCCTCAAACTAAGCCCTACTGCTCTCCGGCGAAACGCCAGAACCTTCGGAAGCACACACACACACACGCACAAGAGTCTCGGCATCGAGCACCAAGAAATTGCAACGGTAGCGCAGGGTCGATGTCGATCTCTCCCATGGCGTCTTAGGCCAAGAAGGTCAGTGTGCGTCCAGTCTCGCATCCCGCGACCAGCACCTTGTCGCCCGTGGGGGAAGCCCAAGCGGCTTACGCAGGACGGAGTCCCCGAGGGGAACGGGGGCTTGCTGTAGCGCGACGCCCCAGGCCCTTATCGGAGCTAGCGCCCTGTACGCTGGGGGGAGGCGCTCTGGGGATGAGGCTATTTTGCAGCCTCTCGGCGCAACTCTTAGCCTCTTGCGCGGGGAGCAGCTCCGGGCGTTGACGTCGTGCGTGCCCCTCCACGGCGGGACAGTTGCAGTCGAGGTCGAGTCGAGGTCGAGCAGGGTCAGACATGGCAATCAATAATCAGGGTCTCCATTGGCCTGCAAAGGGGAACCAAACATGGACTGGACCCCAGTCCTTGAACGTCGCCGTCAATCTTCTCCATATCGGGTATGCTGGTCCGCGGTCTCGAAAGCCAACGAAAGCCCGCGAGAAAACCCCCCATGGAAGAAATTCCACGCGACAGCCATGAAGACACGGATATGTACGTTGTACGCCACCAAAGCGCCTCTCTCGTCGACCCCGAGCTGTCGTCCTGCGAATTGGGTCATCTTCTCGAGAACCAGCCCTTGCTTGGCATCAGCAGCACCGACTTCTCTCATCCCGGGCGTGGATTACGTGCGACACCCATGTGCTGCCGTGTCTCTCCATGCGGGACCTGGATCGCCGAGGTGTAGATAGGCGGCATGTGGACTGTACTCCGTACGTCGTATAGATATGGAGACTTGAAGTAGTAGTATGGGAGCTACAGCGATAGGGCGGATCGGCGCCCGTATATAAAGCTCGCCGATGGTCCGGCCGTTGGTTCCCCTAGGCTCCTTGGCTCTGCATTCCTCTCTTGGCATTCTGGGCGCGTCGGTTTGTGTTACCAAGTCGCCATTTTGAGACATTGTTTCTGGGAAATAGCCAGAGCGCACGAGAAAAGAAACCACGACTGCGACAACCACGCGCACAGTCTAGCCTCGCCTTACGGCCCATGGAATTCTTCGCCATTTTCTTTCCCTCTTCAAATCTCTCCATTGAGAGACAGCGATAGTCTCTCTTTCGAACCTCATCCAACTCAAACGTCAACGGCCACTCCTCGATTGGACCTGCGATGGCTTCAACCGGCATCTCCTCGACGCCGCCGGTGTACTCGTCCGACCACGAGAAGAGAGGCGGCGGCGAAAAAGGCGGCGGCGAATCGCTTCCCTCACCTATCGATGACCTTCACATGACACTTTCCCACACGGCCAACAAAGATGCCACCCACCGCAAGCTCAAAGCCCGCCATATCCAGCTCATTGGCATTGGTGGTACTATCGGCACTGCTCTTTATGTGCGTACTTATGAGATGAACTGGCTTTACTCCCCGTGAAATTGCGTTCCATGTGCTCATCGACGTCTGTCTTGTCGTCTTGCAGGTTCAAATCGGTAAAGGTCTGCTCAACGGAGGCCCTGCTAGCTTGTTCATCGCCTTCACAATCTGGTGCTCTTTTATCCTGGCCATCACCCTGTGCATGGCTGAGATGGTGACCTACCTACCTATTTCGTCCCCTTTTATTCGATTCGCTGGTCGCTATGTTGACGAGGCCTTTGGCTTTGCTGCTGGCTGGAACTTCTTCGTCTTCGAGGCCGTGCTTGTCCCCTTCGAGGTCACCGCGTGCAACCTGATCATCCATTTCTGGAGCGATGCCGTTCCAACAGGCGCCATCATTGCCATCATCATCGTATTATATGCGCTCATCAATGTCCTCGCTGTGCAGTGGTACGGTGAAACTGAATTCTGGGCTGCCCTCGGAAAGGTCCTCCTCATCATCGGCCTCATCATCTTCACCTTCATCGTCATGGTCGGCGGAAACCCCCAACACGACGCTTTTGGGTTCCGGTATTGGAAAAATCCAGGTGCTTTTACAGAGCTGTACTACGAAGGCACGCTGGGCCGCTTCCTCGGATTCCTCCAGTGTGTGATTCAAGCTTCCTTCACCATTGCCGGTCCCGACTACGTCTCCATGGCTGCTGGAGAGGCCGAGAACCCGCGATCCATCATGCCCCGGGCCTTCAATGCCGTGTTCTACCGTCTCACAACATTCTTCGTCCTTGGATCTCTCTGCGTGGGAATCCTGGTTCCCTTCAACGACGCAGAGTTGTCAGCTGCCTTCAAGAATGCCGAGCCCGGTGCCGCAGCCTCACCCTACGTCGTCGCCATGAACCGACTTGGAATCCCAGTCCTTCCCCATATTGTCAACGCCATGGTATTGCTGTCTGCCTTTTCCGCCGGCAACTCTTACGTGTACTGCGCTTCGCGATCGCTCTATGGTCTTGCCCTGGAAGGAAAGGCGCCCAAGTTCTTCACCATTTGCACTCGGAATGGTGTTCCCCTCTACTGCGTGATTGTGGTTCTACTCATCGCCTTGCTTTCCTTCCTCCAGCTCTCCAACAACACTGCGGTTGTCCTGGATTGGTTCGTGTCCCTTGTTACCGCATCCCAGCTCATCAACTTCTCCTGCATGTGTGTGTCCTATCTGTGCTTCTACCGTGCGCTCAAAGCACAGGGAATCAGCCGAGATACGCTCCCCTACAAGTCTATCTTGATGCCCTACGCAGCTTATTATGGATTGGTCGGAACCTTCATCATGACCTTTGTCGGAGGATATACCGTGTTTTTGCCCTTTGAGGGTTACTGGAACGTGCCGGACTTCCTCTTCTCGTGAGACAGACCCAAAGAACCATCAATGGACTCGACTGACGGCAATAGGTACACCATGGTTGGAGTCTTTCCTGTGCTCTACGTTGGATGGAAGTTGATCCACAAAACAAAAATCCATAAGCCTGAAGATGTTGACCTGAGGAAGGATCTTGATACCGTGGCGGAATACGAACAGAACTATGTCCCTCAACCACCATCGTGAGTTGAAACTTTTGATTCGAGAAGGAAGCAGAATAAAGAGAAGCTAACTATCATATAGGAGTTGGTTTGAGAAGATATTGGACAAACTGTTTGCCTAAGGGAAAACAACCTATGGTGGCATGTTTCTTCTGCTGTGATTTCTGCATAGTAATTAGACAGAGCAAGCTGCTGGGGCACGCCTAACAGCTGCCTGAGCAAATAGAAGCCCAAATCTGTCCGGAGGCACCCGACTTCTACGAGTGAGGTTTGTGACACTTATTGAAACTCGCAAGGACACAATACTCCTTAATCCCTACATCTTATGGTGAGAATCCATTCTTCCAATAAGCATCCACCATAGACCACTCCAAGCCCACGAATTGCCTTTGTTATTTACTCTTCCTATCTTCACACGTCATACATGACCCTGTGGTGTATTTGCTGGGCCACGGCTTCTTCTGGATGCCTTTCGTGTCCACGTTGGAGGGCACCCAACAGTCTCGGCCCCAACTAATAGCCCGAATGCATGGCTCCAAGCTCCAAACATGGGGTGATGCAATAAGGTGGCTGCACATGGGGTGTACGTAACGGACAGGGAGGCACATGGTCGGTACTGATATCCTGACTGTTCGCCCGTTTGCTGTTTCTGCCAGAGGAGGTTGAGAATACAAAATGGTGGATTTCGTATTATAGGGACAATAATAAATGAGAGTCAAGAGAGATCATTAGGACTTGAAGAATGCGTCCCGAAGTTGTGTTTAGAAATGATCACGGGGGACCTCACGAGAGGGATGTCAGCGCAACTTGACAACCAAAACATGCTTTCAAGCAGGAGTATTCCTACTCGCACACATACACATTGCTATTCACGCAAAGTTACAGATTCTATCAACCAAGCTTTAGCTACATGAATATACCCAGCATGCGAGCAGTCGAAGGGTGCATTCTTAGGCCAGAAGCACAACAGTAATATTACATCTAGGCCACTAAATGAATGAAAATAGCTGTTAGGATATGTCCTAAGAACCAGTCTTATTAAATGTCTTTTCCTAAGCTACTATATTAGGCGCATTAAGAATAACACCTTCTAGAATTGGGTATGCACTCGAGTGTCCAAGTAGCAACGTGTATATGCCTGAATAGCAATCGAGATTCTTTAATAAGTAGCCAAGTGATTGATCGAAAATTGGCACTGCAAAGAATACTAATATGCGTGGATGATTTTGAAGGCAATCTGACTGTGATTCAATATCCCTCGAAAAACATACGGACTAATTGAGGGGCCGGCGCAATGAATGACGACAAGTTCCCATGACGAGATGCTCGAACCTTTTCCAAAGTTAGACCAATAGTTTTGGTGTGTATATTGAAACTTTGGTTGAATCACTGCTTCGATGTGGACTTTCTTGTCAGCGAGACATATTGTTTAGAAACAAACATTAACTTTTATCCTACTTGCAATCTAAAACATTTCTATCCAAAATCTAGAACTCTTTTCCATTCTATCGCTCACGAATTGAGACTTGTGTTATGATGGACGGCTTAGTTCATAAACCTCCAAATTTTTGTCTCTCAGGAACTCTGATTGTCTCCCTGAGACTCACTCTGCGATCCCCCAAGATGTTGCGCCGGGCCGCATTCAAGAACCTTGCCGTGGTCTAATCTCAGACACCAGTTTGCATCCTCCACCGCCTCAAGGCGATGGGCAATTGTGATGACTGTACTCTTGGACAATTCCTCTCTCAAGATACGCTGTACTCTGGCAGCGGTCGCGCGGTCGATGGACGCCGTAGCTTCATCTAGGATGACCAATCCGCTCCTCCGTAGGACCGCACGGCCGATGCCCACGAGTTGTCGTTGTCCTTGGCTGAGATTCTTGCCTCCGGCGTCAATTTGCGAGTAAAGACCCCATTCTTCACCAAGGACACGATGGATGGCGTTGTTACATTCGACGTCGGTGAACTTGCCTTCCGGGTCAATGTTGTCACGCAAGGTTCCAGGGAACAGCGTTGGATCTTGCTGAATAAAGGTGACTCGGTTTCGCAGGGCTGTGCGGTTTACTTGAGACAGATCAATGCTTCCAATGGTGACTTGACCGTCGCAGGGTGCTTGAGTCGCTAGGAGGGCGTTGGCAATCGTCGACTTGCCGGATCCGGTGCGACCCAAGACAGCACATGTGGAGCCACCGGGAATCTCAAAAGAGACCTTGTCAAGGACGGAGGGGAGGTCATCGGCGTACTTGAACGACATGGCATTGAAACAAACACTGTCGCATGGCCGTGGCCAGTCCTCAGGTGGCTCGACATCGCCAGTTGGTTCCTCAGGAATTCGGTTCAGGGCATTGACACGTTCCAACGAAACCGCGTCGAGCTGCAGGGATGCGAACCTTTCGCAGAGCTGTTGAACAGCGCTCATCGCAACAGTAGTCTGAGTCAAGACGAAACCAACTGCACTCGCGGGTGTGCCGTACCACACCATGAACAGGATCAAGATGGCGCGCATACAGGCTGAAGAAGTGCCTAGTCTGAAGTCCAGCCAAAACGCCATGCTCCAGAAGAAGTGATCTTGTTTCTGAAAGTCATCCACGGCGTCCAAGTGTCTGTCTTGGAAGTGACCCTCGACCCGCAACGCGCGGATGGTCACGAGGCCGTCTTGCATGACGCCGATGTTGGCGATGATTGGGGTCAAATATCTCATTTCCATGCGGCGCAGACACCGGGAGACCGGCACGTAAATTCGGAAAAAGTATACAAAGAGCAATGCGACGCAGATGAGGATGATGATCAGTGATGGCTGGTGAGACATGATGGCGACCAGACTAAGGATCAGGGCGATCAGGTTGTACACGAAGGACTCCAGAGGAGACAGAATGCCGCCATCAACCATGCCCATATCAGCAATCAGGCGGTTCTTCAGCTGACTTGTCGGAGTGATGTCGTGGTAGCGGAACGAAGCTTTGCTAACCTTCTCAATAGCGATCCTGAACAGGCCACGCGCAGCGTTGATGCTGATGCGGGCTAGGAGGAGCTGGGCGATGCCATAGGATACAATTTGCGCACCAGAGAGGCCGGCTAAGACATAAATCCACGGCTTGGGTTGCTGGCTAGGGTTGGGAAGGCCCCAGTAACTGCTAATCATGACCTCGGAGGTGTTGGCGGATTCGTTGCCCCAAGCCTCGAGGAGGCGCGCTCTGGCGATGTCGCAGTATCGAGATAGGCCATAGAAAATAGCCAAGAAGGCCCAGAGATGCCATCCGCCAGCCGTCATGTACTTGACATAGATCGACAGAGGAACCCCGCCAGTCTCAGACGGCTCCTCTGGGGCCTCCTTTGTGCCTGCGATGTCACCCGGCTGGTCATCCTGGATTGTCTCATGGGTTTGAGCGCCGACGTGTCCGGAGTCGGAATGACGAGGGTGGGTAAGTTCAGATTGTAGCTCGAGCAGAGACAAGACGTGCGCACGACCGTCGGCAATATCAATAACTTGATCCGAATGTCGAAGAACCAGGTCATCACGGTGCGTAACCATGACGATAGTCCGGCCTTCTGCCAAAGGACCACAGAGGAAGCGCTTTACAATGATGGTAGCAGTATCGTGATCTAGGGGGGCGAGGGGGTCGTCGAGAAGGAGAATGCGGCATTGGCTGTAAACTGCCCGAGCGAGAGCAACGCGTGCCTTTTGACCCCCAGAAAGACCGATGCCTCCCTCTTCCAGCTTGGTCTGGTCTCCCTTGGGGAAAATAGCAAGATCGGGAACCAAGGCACAGGCATTGAGCACCTCGCGATATCGGACCGGATCATATCCCTGGTGGAAGAGGATGTTCTCACGGATGGTCTTGTTCTGAAGCCAAGGAAGTTGCTGTGCGTATGCGACTGGCTCGTCAGGCCTGGAGAAATGGCCACCCCGGTGCTCCATCTCGTTGAGCATGGCAAGGAGAAGGCTGGATTTTCCGGAGCCGACCTTTCCTCGGATGACATGTAGACCCGTGGTGAACTTGAGAGTGAGATCACGAAGAACCAAGTGATCCGTAGAGGGCCGAGAGAAAGATGCACCGGAGAACTCAAAGTCCTTGCTGGCCGGGGTGTTGGACTCCTCATCCCTATCTGGCTCCGACATGTACTTGTTGACACGCTCGACTGGGATGGTCGCCTTCCAGTATGCCGAGATAAGGTCGAATGCCTCCTTGACACTGGACTCCAAGTGACCAAAGAGCTGCAGCGACGGCCAGATGACGTCGTTGGGAAGACCCTGTCCAAGGATGAGAGTGTACAAGGTAATACTAGCGAGAGGGTACATTGCGCCACCAAGGACGTTAACCGAGGAGATTGCCGCACCAACATGGGAAATCTGAAGCCGTTTGGCCATCTCCAGGTCTCGGAATTTCATGATCCTACTACTCCATGACGATGTCCAGCCGTTAAGCTTGAGGGGTCGGCTAGCCTCAACGAAGTGCGACACCGCCTGGGCACGCCTGTCAGAATGAGCCGCTCTCGCGCGCTCGAGCTTGATAGACTCGCGAACAAGCAAGGAGTTGAAAGAGAGAAAGAAAACCATCAGCCCAAAACCGATGCACGACGGCCATCCCATGATGTCGATGAGGTAGTACACGGTGAAGATGACCTTGATGGGCTGGGAGATGACCTTGGAGAATTCCCAGAATCGTTGGGAAATTTCGTAAGTATCTCCACGGACCAGGTTGACGACTTTTGCGTTGGAGGCGGACTGGGCCTGACCGTCGTTGTTAGAAGCCTTGGCCTTCTTGCGACGACAAACCCGAGAAAAGAACCTCGAAAACTTGTTGGAAGATTGCAGAGACTCAGGATAGGCATCGGGGGCAGCAGGATCCTTTTCTGTGCTTTCGGACCCAGGCACGGCTCGGGTCAGGAGCTTTCCAAACAATCCGATAAAGGTTTCTCCGCGAGATCTCTCGTACGCCTTGCGAGCGTACCATCCAGCCGAGGTCTTTGAGACTTGGCGGATGGAATCGATGCCCAGCATCACGACACACCAGAGGGCGGCCTCGGAGGGTTCGTCGTTATCAAGGGCGTTGTAAAGCTTGCTCGTCAACCGGATGCCAGACACCTCGGAAACCTTTTCAACTACAGAGAGAGCTGTGGCGAGAAAGAGATCCAGCCCATTGGCTTCGATGAGGCAGGGTAGAAGCTTGCCTTCAAGCTCGCGGAAGGCCATGTACAACCGGGTGTGCTGGAACTCGAAGGGAAGTTGCCACACATCCTCGACGGTGATCTCTCGGTTCTTAGCCGCGAATGCCAGAGGATAGACCCAAGACATGGTCCAGAATTGGAAGAGAGTGAGGTTGTCTTCTGGGCTGCGAAGGTGGTTGGATGAAGGGAGGCGTGGGTTTCCGATGTCCGAGATATCCCACGATGGGTCCCGTAGAGGCATGTTTCCAATTATGATGATGGCGAGAGAAGTGAGAATGGCTCTGGAGGCATGAATGGAACCTGAGATTTGGATTCTAGGATCCAGGAAGTGAACCGCGTAGATGGCCAAGCTCGAGAACAGAAGCAGCAGATATTGGAGCAGGAGGAGTTTTGGAGTCTTCGTCGGGCGATCAACCGAGGTGATGAGTGTGGCCACGAGCCATGGAACAGTCTCAAGCATGAAGATCGGACGACCGGGATTAAGAATAACGCAGACAATGGATAGGGCCAGTCCGATAAAGCAGATGATTTCGAGACAGAGGGTCGAGGCGGTCCAGCGCCTGCCCTTGCGAGGTTGCGGAGCATCCTCTTGGGCGAATGGCTTCAACCAACGGGGCAATAGCTTGTCGAACTTGTTACGGCCGGCATATATGATGAGTGTAACAAGGGACAGGACAGCCAGGGCGAGGGTAATGCGGGTGTCAGGTCCTGAAACTGCACCGGCACGGATTCGCTGAAGGAGTTGCTGACGAGAACCAAATGGAGTGAGAGGAACCTGGAGTTGTCCAGGCTCCTCCAGGGCATTAGCGAAGTGAGCAGAAGCCATGATAATTTGGAGTAGCCCAGGGCTCGTTCGTCAGTTGTGAGGATGGAAACGAAGGAGAAACATGGAAAGTCCAAAGGCCGAGAAGTGCTGGGTTAAGAAAAAATATTGGGCTCAGTATCTAAATATGGGCCGCCGAGGAGCCTTGTGGTCTATACCAAAGGGGTTGAATGTTAGGAGAGTTGCAGTCTGTAAAACAATATCCAGACAGGTTGCGGAGTCAACTCTGGCGCTGTGAACCTTACCAAAACCGGCGAACGACAAGGTGGAAGAGGCGACGAGGGAGCCAAAGCGGTTGCTGCAGATGCCACGAGCTCCGCCTAGGTCATTGATGGCGAACTGCGAACAATGTCCACGACCGGACTGCGCAATTGACGTTCACCGGGCAAAGGTCGAGCTGAGCTTGCTTCGGTGAGGCGGAGGCCGGAGAGGTGAGCGCTGAGCGGTTGGAGCTGGAGCTACCCCTCAGCATGTGAGAACCGCGAGGTCCTGCCGCGTTGTTAGCGCTGTGACGGCGTATCAGGGTCCAGGGTGCAGTGGAGAAATGCTTGAAGCAACGGGACATGGGTGGAGGTGGAGTTGGAGGTTGGGAAGCGAGTCATGGCCCAATGCCGACCCGTACGGTGTGGAAGATGCGGCCAGGACGGAGTGACGGGTCAATCGACCGGTCAATTGGCTTCGGACGCGGTGTATTATCTTCAATTGAGTCAAATGGAGATTCTGCGATGTCATGGACGGGCACTGTTTTAAGGCCTTAGCAATTGCAAAGCCATTGTTCACACAGCATCAGTGGTGTCCATGGAATGGGTCGGTGTGATAAAAGATCATTAAATACGGCCAGCCTCGGCTGCGTCGTGACGGCTTGCTAAACAGAATATTCGTTTGTACGTATACAGGTATTTTCAGTCTCAGTTCTCTTTGAACCAGCCCATGCATTAGATCATCAGAGCTCCTCCAACAAGCGCCATCGACACCATGGTGACGATGCTACCCAGGCCATTAACAGACCACGCCTGCAGGGCCGACGCAGCGCCGGCGCTCTCGCTGGACGAGGCCGCACCGGAGGTCGCAGAAGTGCCCGCTGACGCGGTGGTGGTCGAGCTGTCAGAGCTCGAGTTGGAGTCGACGAGAGCGGACAGGGCGCTGTCGTCGGTGAAGGAGGCCTTGACGGAGGAGGCGTTTGTGCACTCTGAGGGAGCGTCGGCAGAGCCCTTGACGAACGTGGCGGCGATGCACTGGAGAAGAAAGAATTAATCACCGCTCGCAATGGAGATATAAGGAGACAAACCTGGTACAGCAGACCATCGGCAGCGGAGGAGACGACGCTCACAACGCCCTTCTTGCCAATGTAGCTCTCGTTGACGGTGATCTTGGGCTCACAGAAGTCGCCCAGGCCGCTCTGCTGGACAATGGGGAACAGCTGCTCCCAGCCCGACTTGGCCTTCTGATCGCTAGTGACGCGGAACAGCCAGTTGGCTTGCTGGTGGGTGGAGCGCACGGCAATGGCCTCGCCGCCGACGTGGAACTCGACGAGCTTGCTCGAGTCGGAGAAGTCGGGGGTGAAGCCGCCGCAGGGGGAGTCGCCCTCGTTGTCGTCGCTGAAGCCGATGGACTCAGGGTACCTGAGCTCGAAGTGGGCCAGCGAGAGGCCGCAGAGGGCGGCGGCGGAGAGGAGGGTGTTGGAGCGCATTTTGGAGGAGAGTGGTGGTGATGGTTGGTGTGGAGGTGTAGGAGGAGGATTGGAAGTATCAAGGACCCAGCAACACTCAGTGATTCAATGGGGCAGGGAAAATAGAACCTTTATACGGAAGAAGAACCTGAATACGAAGAAGACCAGGAGAAAGAATTCGAATCCGGGCGCGTCAATGGCTTTTTGTAGCTCGCGTGCGGAATCGGAGGCTAAGGCAGGTGGGAGCATCAGCCAGCATGCGATGGTGTAACTTGGGGGAGCCCGACAGCCCGGGTTTGGCTGCTGTACCACTCAATGCGGCTACATCGGATGCGGCAGAGGGTTTGAGTCGATTCGTGTGAAACAGCCTCGCCGTGGTGTGACAAGTGGGAGTGGTTGGTTGAGACTGAGATTGGCACTATGAGTTTACACCCTCGCCTGTCTTACACGCGCAGCCCAAGGTTGTTGGAGTTTTGAGATTGATTGCATTTACTCTGCTTGCCCTCTAAAGATGTGATTCTGGTTCTTCTCTACAACACCTCTCCGAGTATCATATCAGTACCCAGCATACGCCCAGCAAATACTCGCTCATACCACCATTGATGGAAGAGCGGCATCGCTAGAAACGTGGGGAGACGGCCTTAAAGGTGCAAAAGGTCGCGGCTTGGCGAACCAAGTGGGATCGTGTCCAGGCGAGATCGACAGGGATCAGCACTGATCCAATCGGGACGACGCTGGCGCACGGGCCCTGAGGTTGTTTGAGCAAGTTTACTCCTCTTTTTCCCACTGACGGATTACAAGTCAGCCAGCGATGACTTCAGCCCATGCCTGATTTGGCTGCTGTAATGCTCTCTTACAAGAGGCAAAACGGTTGATTTGGTGGCAGGTGCCTTCGGATCTCGGATACCCGGCACAGACACGGGGAAGGAAGATGCAATACTGAAAAGTGAGCAAGATAACATGAGGCAAAGGCGACGGCACCATGACCCGAGCAACGAGACGCAAATAGAAGACACAGAACCGAGGATGGCGCGAATTCGCTAGCTTAGAGTCCGTAGACCCATTTTCTCTCTCTCTCTCTCTTGTGCGTTCCTCCAATCGACAAGCACGCAAGTCACATTGCATATCCCATTCGGAAGCAACATCTGCCGACGCTCATCGACATCTCCCAGTTCCCGCCCAAGACAAAGCTCAGAGACAAACTAAGACACAATCACAACCTGCGCTCCGTATAGAGGCAAACTGACCCCCATCACATTGTTGTCGCGTCTGCTTGCGCATCCAACACACCGGGATCTTGCCTTATCGACCGATCTACTCACTCTTGCGCATCGTCTCGCCACTTGATTGTCGACAATATCGCCAACCCACGAGTCGACAGGACACGGCGATACCATGGCCACTTGAGACGCTGGATTTCAAACCAGAAGTCATTTTGTCTCGCCATCCTCTTCCCTACCATACACACGGCTGCTCCTGGCGAGCAGACTGTCGACCAACTCCACCGAAGCCGACTCTCGTCTAACCCCGACTCTACCATCACCAGAGGGCCGCAACCCGTCTGCATCTCTTCACCATGGATATGGATAGCATGCACCATGATCCCGGCTTAGGCATGGAAACCAACTATGCCTTTGCGCGGGGATACTGGTATACCATCGCCGGAGTCTTGGGTTCCCTGGCCGTCGTCCGCGGCATCAACCACTACGATGGCCTTCAGAGGTAGGTCGAGATATCCCACGCAACCCAGGTGTGGCGGCTTCTCCGAGATTTTCCTAACCCGTAGTGAACAGGTTAAAAGCCTGCCGTGATCCCTCGATCGAGCACCCTACCCGACCCCAAGGGCCTCTCAGCCAGGCCTGGGCCACTGCGACAGCCATCGTCCGCGAGACGAGCTACCCGCAGTATTACATTTCTCTCAAGGGCCTCCGATGGGCCACGCCTTTTCCTCTTGGGCGCATCATCGTTCTCGCCTGCTACTGGGCCGTCATCGTCTACCTCATGAGCTGGAAAGTGTCCATGAACGACATCTACTACTTTGAGCGCATCGGGTACCGCAACGCCTGGGTTTCTCTTTGCCAGCTCCCGCTGCTCTACCTGCTCGCCATGAAGGTCAACGTCGTCGGCTTCCTCATCGGCACCGGCCACGAGAGGCTCAACTGGCTCCACCGCTGGGTTGCGCGCACCATGTTTGTGACCGCGACGGTCCATGGCTTCCACTTCTGGACGCTGTGGGTGCGTGCCGACTTTGTCGCCTTCGAGCTCCAGATCATGCCCCTCGTCAAGTACGGCATTGGGGCCTGGGGAATTTTGCTGTGGAATGTCGCAACCGGCCTGGTGCCGATTCGGCGGCTCGCCTACGAAGTCTGGGTGGTGCAGCACGTCCTTTCGAGCATCATCATGTTGTGGTTACTCCACAAGCACATTCCTTCCAACGCGCGCTACCTGCTCTGGATGAGCATCTCGTTCCTCGTTTTCGACCGAGCTGCAAGGTGGGCGCTTTTGCTGTGGCAAAACACGCGGCTGCGACCAACCGGATCGGCCTGTCAGGGCATGAAACGCCTGGGACATCGTGTCACTGCTCGAGCTGTCTGCCCTTCAACAACCGTGGTGACCATCAAGGATGTACACTTTGAGTGGAAGGCCGGTCAGCACATCTACCTCTGGGTTCCTAGACTCGGACCCATTGAGGCGCACCCCTACACAATAGCTTGCGCGCACAAATTAGAAGGCACATGCTGTTGTAATAGCATCCAGCTGGTTGTTCGCGCTCAAACCGGCTTCTCCAAGAGGATCCACGAGTATGCCACTAAGAACCCTACGTCGGAGCTGACCGGGTTCGTGTCCGGCCCGTACGGCGTTCCGCCCCGGTGGGACGTCTACGAGACCATGGTTTTGATCGGAGCATCGACGGGAGCGAGCTTCACGGCCCCGATTCTAGAAGGAATTGCAAATGCCGAGAGCGAAAACTGTACGCGGAGAGTTGAAGTTGTTTTAATAGCGCGCACGGCGGAGGAAATCCAGTACTACGTTGAGCGAACGATGGAGGCAAGTCGTACCGCGAGGGACAAGGGTGTGACGGTCAGGGTCCATGTCGCAATAACCGGGGCCAACAAGGGCGGGCAGGAATCGGTATCCCTTGTCAAGTCCAGCCCGCAGAGCGACTCAGACAACACGGGTGAGACTGACTCCGGAAGCGTCGAGAAAACGGGAGCATGCTGTTGCACCAGCCCACCGGAGAAGGCCACGAACGGGGATTCGGCCAGGGGCTGCTCTGCCGATTCCCCCTGCAGCAATAGCACTGCGACGTCGACGGACGCGGCCGGGCTGGTTCGAGAGTACACCAGCCGCCCGGACATCGACGCTCTAGTCCGCGAGCCGGTCGAGCAGGCGTGGGGCGAGACGGCCGTGGTGGTTTGCGGCGGGCGCGAGGTGGTCGCGCGGACGAGGAATTGCGTGAGTCGGCTGAGCGACGAGAGGGCTGTTCACAAGGGGACCGGCGCGCAGGGGATCTACTTGCACGTGGAGGAGTATTCATTTTAAATTATCAACGACATGGTACGACCGCACGGTCCCGTCATGAGAAACGACGGCGCCCCAATTTTAGATGCACGTTTATCGGATTGCACATTGTATGTACGAACCGAACGCGGGAGACAGGAGAGAATAGCTGCACCTCAGCCTGAGCATGGTCCAAGGGTCCAGCGACGGCTAAATTCTTGCATCTCGAGTTTCAATCCTGCATCTGCACTCTCCTCGCCTTGATTTTTGACGTATTTGTCTTTGCCGCCTCCCGATTCGAGTTGACCCTCATAGCCACCGCTATCTCTCCCTCAAAACCTGTTCCTCCTCCTAGGCCCAATCATCCCTGAAAAGATCCAGATCGGTCTGGAATGCGACTCATGCACCACTCCTCGCTCCACTTCGACCCGCGCTTTCTCGAATAGCTCCAAAATCTCGCTGGTTGCCGCATGCGCATTGCGCCAAAGACGCCCTGTTGGCTCGTGGCAACGCACCGTGGGTTTCGTCCCGCCGAAATCTCTCAGCCCTTCGATTCTTCCATTCTTCCATTCTTCGACTCTTCGATATCGTCGGTTTCTCGCACAGAGGCCGCCCTCGCCGCTGCTCTCCCGCCCTCTCTCGATGTCCCCGGAATAAGGACTGCCATCTCGCGCGGCGATGCCTTCTCCTCCGACCTTCCTACCCGCGCACTATGGCCTGATGCAAGCCGGCGTCAGGTCCGTCTCCTGGGCCACGGGCTTGGTTGCGATATTGATGCTGGGCTACGTGGGCAGAACCTGGCCGGACAAGGGCCAGGTGATTGTCGCTGGCCTCATGGGGGTATGTTGCAATTCCGAAGCCATCTCGGCGCGTACACAGGCGCCATGATGGAAAATTTTGGGCGTGTTGGGAGCTAAGACCCGCTGGTAGTCCGCAATTGCGATGCTCAACGATAGCTGGGAGGTTGTCGCCCTGACCGATACCTGGCAAACCCTCCCGCGACTCTCGACGTCTCGACGAGTGCTGCACGACTTGTTTTCACTCGCGCTGTCCGTCGGTGGCATCATCATGATGTGGGTGTCGAACATCCAAATTGGGGACACGGGCGATACCCAGACCGCCAGCGAACGACGACAGGAGAAGTACCTCATGGCAGCCATGTGGGGACTTCTGGCACAAGTGTGAGTGTCACAGTGAATATCTTTTGTTTTGTTTTGTCTTGCAATGGCTGTTAACCAGATCATAGTGCCTGGAGATTTGTCCATGCTATCTGGGGCTGCGTGGATTGCTCGAGGGATGCCCGCGCTGCAGACCGACGGCGAAGACGACGAAGACGGCGTCACAGACACCGCGAGCGCCACACAGACCCCTGGTACGAGATCACAGGGTACCGAGCTTGACGAAACTCGCAAGCCTTATGCGTATTTGCCTTTCTAGCCAGCCATTGGGAAACGGAGTTCAGGGAAACGAAACGAAACCAAAAGACAGCGGACCCTGTCACCAGCTCACTAATGTTTTATCAGTCTGCCCGATTACAGGACCCAGGCCACTACGAGTTGAAAGACTCATTTCGATGAAGTACGAAAGATGAGATTAATAGATGATGGATACGGAACATGACGAAATCAGACGACCCGCCTCACTTCCACAACCATCCCTTACCGTTGGGAGCGTACCCCTTCGCCTCCATGCTCGCTACACACGGCTTCACCGACTCCCAGAATGCCTGGAGCAGGTCTCCACGTAGCCACGCCTCCCACACCTCGCGACTCTTGTACCGCGCAAATATCCTCGCACCCGTATCGTTGTCCAGCGACTTGAGCCCCAGGAACGTCAACACCTCGCCCGAGCCGCTGCGCTGCCGCTCCTCGACCATCGAGCACAGCAGCCCCAGCGCGCCCAACAGCTCCGCGCGTGCGGCGCCGTCGGCGCACCGGATCTGGATGTCGTGCATCAGCCCGCACTCGGTCTTCTGCCCGCTGAGGTCCAGGAAGCCGCCCACAGCGGCGAAGTGCGTGAGGTCGAGGCCCGTCGTCATGGTTGGGCCAGCGTTGGGGAGGAACGTGGTCGTCATGACCTCAGACTTGAGGTGGACGTCGTAAAGGTCCTCGCGAGTGCGGTAGCCCTCGAAGGCGAGCATGTTGTCGGTGCGGGACGGGTTCGAGGCGTGTTCGAGGGGGATGCCGAAGTAGTACGTCAGGGTGTTGGGCTCGTTGTCGAAGACATACTCGGCGAGCTTGTCATAGGCGGCTTGCCACTGTGAAGGGGGATCGGTTAGTACTCAGAGATGAACCAAACATCTGGGTTTCATCAGGCCCTGAGGATCATACGTCGTCATATCTGTCGGGAACAATGTTGCAGTTTCCGAATAGGAAGAAACGATCTGTTAATGGAATTGCGGTGGCCATCCTCTCTAATTGCGAACTGTGCTCTGGTGCACAATATTGATAAATGAGTAATGAACTGGACGTGATGATGGGTATAAACTTGAGTTTGAGCCTCTTTCCCCCAGTATATGTTCCCAGCTCTAAGTCCACACATCTTATTATCTCGAGGCACATTCCAAAGCCCGCCCCCTCGGTGCCGTCAGGCTTTCTTCAACCACCCACTCCATCATCCCGGCCCAGCTTTTGCGTCCCATCAGGGACTCTGTATCCAGAACGGCTGTCTTGCAGATAATACCCCACACGAAGCCTCCTGTGATCAGATTCAGGGCGTCAGGGTGGGGCTGATACCTGTCCTGTGACGGGGAAGAGGAGCCCGGATGCCCCGCGTCTCCGGTGTACCAATCGGCTAGGAGAAGGGGCTCAGTCCGGGAGTAGGGCCCGGGGACAACATTGGCAAAGCTCTCGCCAAATGGCTTCCATGCTGGTGCGGTCGTTGGCTGGTATGTGGCCAAGAACGAGATGTTGGCGGGGTGTGAAGCAGCCGGGTTCCGTTATCCGCTGCTCGCAATCACAGGAATCAGCCTCAATAAGAATTGAGGAGGAGGTTCAGATGCCGGATCCCGGTCTCAATGGCACATAGGGAGAAGCGTCTCTGCTCGAGTGTATCAGCGGACTTCCTTCATTCGGTGGATACAGAAGAAGTAAATCGAGCGTCCCGACTAGTCAATAGCTACGGGCAAAAATTAAGGGTTCAAGATTATGTTCATGCTCGAATAGTTGGTTTAGGCTATTTGGTTTATTTAGGTTATTAGGTTGGTTTAGGTTATTTGGTTGACTTAGGTTATTTGGTTGATTTAGGTTATGTATTTTAATAAAGACAGTCCGGGTATCATCACCTCACTCACCTCCGCCATCCTCCATTCTTCCATTCGTGTGATCAGGGCTTCTTTTCGGCTTGCGCCTCCAGTCTTCCCTCTAATTATCCGATTAAACGCGAACTAATGGTACTTATTCATGTCCGCGTGCTTGTCATTCTCTAGGAAGATTTCAATCTTGTCATTCATCTTATGCTCAATGTCTTGACAGCAGAGACATGCTAGTATAGGGTCAGTATTCGTAAAATGCCAGAGATCATTAAGGAACCTACCGATGATTCCAATTATACCAAAAGACAGAGACGAAAGACAAGTTGTTCGCAAGCCTACGACATAGCTTTGCTGGAAAGCTGCACCTGCGGCTACCATGATATCGGTCGTGATCCCAGGAACTTGTTGAAGTGCAGCTGAGCCTAACGGCAGTGCGGCAAGCAACTTCTCAATAGAGTCCTCAGGTAGACCCGCCTTGAGAGCTGCAGCGGGGACGAGTTTGAGCATCGACGAAGATTGGACATTGGTCAAGATGGTGGTGTATACCGAGATGGCGATGGCGCCACCTGCAAAACGGGACACACCCCTACCTGAAGTTAGCACATGGACCATACGGAAGCAAGATACAATACGTACGCAAGACCACCAGAGATTCCCAGTTCCACTTGGTCAGTACCAAATTGGATAAAGGCAATGCTCAGATACTGAGCCCAGCCAAAGCCAACCTCGGCAATGAAGATGAAGGCAATCACCATGCCAAAGCGATCAGGAGTTCCCAACGCAAGCAAGGCGCCGAAAACAACCATAACAGTAACTGAGCCTGTCAGGGTCCATCGCCAGTGCCCTATCTTTGTGCCGAATAGTGTTAGAAGTACAGCGCCAAAGGTGAGGCCAAGGTTCTGCGGAAGCGTCAAGACGATCGCATACTTGAAGTCGGTAGTCTCGTTGGTGAAGAATACAGCAATCATGGTGGGGTACACAACATTTAAGCAGTAATAAAACATCGTGACGACAAAGCCAGCAACGAAGGGCGCAGTGAGCTCTCGGCCGTTGTCTCGAGTGAAGATGCGGGTCGGTGTTAGTGGTTGCTTCAGCGGGGCGAAGGTCTCCCACAACGCGAAGGCGGTCATTAAGGCAAATCCGGGCACTAACGTACCAATGACCTTAGGGTCAGAGGACTTGAGCGTGGTAGTGTATACAATTCCAGTGAGGATGAGCGTAGTGGCAACAGTGAAGAGTAGTGCACCGACGTAGTCAAGCTCGCGAAATGCCTGCTTGGTGGGGAGACCGCGGGGATGTCGAGGCGGGTGGTAGTACAAGTATAGCCCGACAAAAGAAAATACAATCACAATGGCAGGTCCGTAGAATAGCCATCGCCACTTTTTAGGTCAGAAATGGGTTTGGTAGTAGATCAAGAGGAACACTTACGTTGTCTCCATGCTGAATGGCGAAGCGACCAGCGACTGGGCCAACGATGACGGAGAAGTAGACGCCGACATCTAGAGATCATCAGTAACACTCAATTTCATAGTGTTCAAAAGTCATACCGGCGAACACAATTGCAGAGTGTCTCCATTTATTTGGTAGAAGCTCCGGGAGGGCAAAGGCAGCCAGTTGAGCATTACCAGCACCCTAATTTCAAGTCAGCGATACCCAAAAGCGTTTTGTCAAAGAAATCTTACAAATCCGATAAATGCACAAGCAACGATGATGGCGGTGTTGTTTTTCGCAGTCCCGCCGACAATGAATCCGATAAATAGGAGGATGTTGCCGCAGATGATGAACCAGCGGCGACCGAACAAATCCGAGTTGGCACCACAGATCCTAGAAAATATTAGTGAGTACCAAGATGATTTCCCAGTCTGTATAAACTTACATGAATGCCATTGTGACCGTCATTGTGTATATCGGGACATACCACGCAGCCTGGCTCGCGTCTCCGAGCTGCGTCGCGACACCGCCCTGGCATGAGCTCAGAGACGGGACGATCCAGAATGAGACGCCGTATGAAAGCGCAAGGATCTAGAAATAAAGCATTAATACCCATCGGACACATCGGCAGATGGTTATTCTTACTGATGCCACAATCCATGTCTTGAAGGTGACATCGTACTGAGTGTCATCCTGGGGGATCCAGGCCGCGGCCTTCTCGTCGTGTTTTGCGTGGCTGGCCGTTTCATGCGCCTTCTCGATATCATCGAGGGATCCCTTGTCGAGCTCTTGCCCGTCTACAGGGTCTTTGGTGTTAGCGGTCATGTTGAAGGCTCCTGATTAACCTTAGTAATTGGCAAATCTTTCAAGGAATTGGTCCGTCGCACATAGAGAACACCAAACAGGGATCATGCCGCTGCTGCCCGTCTATTTAAGAAAACACCCTTGCCTTAGCCTTTACCCCGGACCTAGAGCGTTTGAACTTTGATCCGCAAAGCCGAATTGATACGGTCAGTTGGCTCGACGATTCATGATGGTCGGCTACCCCGGATTCCGGATAACTATCTCCACACGATCCCGTTGGCCGGAATAGCTTACCGGATCCCCGCCCACACCACGGCGTTTGCTACCGCCCTCATTGATCTCAATTATGGAGTTCAAGAGGTAGGGGTGATGACTCAGTGGAGAACAAGGTCTAGGCTAAGAAACGGGAAGGGAGAAAATTGTGTTTAGATGGCACGTTTCGCAACCTCTTCTGAGCTAGTAAATCATTTGGGTGGGCTGCCGGTGACGATCAGTGTCCACATTACTTATCAGCCCAGCCCAGCCCAATTAGGTAGTGTTGGATTGAATGAGTCTTGAGCATGATGATTGTCCAGGAAAATGGTGCCCGGGGGTAAGATGACATTGACCTCCTGTCTCAAACCTATCATCCAAGGCTAAGCCAATATCAAAACCAACGCGCTGAGAGCGAGTGACACATTCATGAGCCACCACAATGCAGGTAGGCCACATCCTTGCAAAATGTGACCATGATTGCAGCAAAAAGCGCCCCCGGCAACAGACCGAAGGGTCCGGGTGACATTGAACAAACATTTCTTGAAGTATCCAATGGTATCTCACTCCCTGTGTCAAGCCAAAGAAGCTAATGGCACTCCACGCAGCCACACGTCGGCTACTACCGCTAGTGTAATGAAGATGGAGAAAGATATCCACAAGTTATTAAGCTGAAAATGAAGAACCCGACGTATGATAAAGTACTGACTCTATTTGGCGTGATGAGATAAAATCTCCTTGTAACAGTCTGCTTCACACGACGTTATTTTGTGAAGACCTGTACGCCTGATTCTTACTTAACATGATGAGTCTCAAGCGCGTCGCCATTGTTACTGGGGCTTCGGTAAGGCACTTCGGCCGCATGGGAGTACTCGGGGTGCTAACTTCGTCCTAGTCAGGTATGGGCGAGGCCCTATCAGAAGACCTGGTGCAGAGAGGGTGGACTGTTGCAATGGCGGATATCAAACCCAATGCAGAGCTGGCATCCAAGCTGGGCGAGAGCGCGAGTTTCCATACATGTGATGTCTCCGACTATGATAGCCAGGCCAAATGCTTTCAAGAAGTATGGGATATATATGGGCGGCTAGATGCGCTTTGCGCCAATGCTGGGATCGTTGATAAGAGGTAGGTGTCTTATCGCGAGAAATGGCCAGGGCTTATTGCTTGCGACAGCTCAATCTACATTTTGGATCACAGAGATTCCGATAAGTAAGTCGAATAATACCGATGCTACTTCCATTATTGACTCTCGCAGGATTCCTCCAAAGCCCGATTTGCTTTGCACAGATGTAGACTACAAGGGCGTGGTGTATGGCACCCAGCTGGCTATCCATTTCATGAGGAAAAATAAGACACCGGGTGGTAGTATTGTGGCTACAGCTAGCATTGCGGCCGTTCACCCCCATGAGACCTATCCAGAGTATGATGGCGCCAAAGCAGCAGTCAGTGTCACTCTGTCCACCGCATGAACACAATTCATCTGACTGTCGCCAGGTATATAACTTTGTTCGCGCCACATCCAGAATACTAAAAATTGTAGGAGAAATACGCATTGTATCTTATGAGATCGTACTGATCATCTATAGAAGGAGAATATCCGGATCAACTGCATCCTGCCAGGGATTGTGGCTACTAAGATCATCCCTCCGGAGATGGTGGCCGCAGTGTCACCTGAATGGTAGGTCTAGGTTTGGACAGCAGAAACCGGAAGCTAACTTGAACTAGTATGACACCTATTGGCACCATCGTGGCCGCCTACAACAAATGTCTTGAAGACCACTCACTCTCAGGTGAAGCCATCGAGTGCTCTGTGGATAAGCTCCTCCTTGTCCCCAGGCCGGAGTATCAGAATGGCCGGGTTTCTAAACGCGCAGTAACCGTATGGGATCCGCTCTTCAAGATGTACCACCATGAGCTTTCCCAGCTCCCAGACGCCATCGCTTGAAATGTCCGATGGCAGGGATGTTGTCAACCACTGCGAGTCATGAGCGAGACAGTGGGAAGGTAGAATCCATGTCTAAGTGAACTACGAAGATATGGTATTTGCCTCATACGATGCGTCAATTCGCCACCTCAATCTGGTTTTACGGGTTGGGAAAGAGGTGGTGGTGGTGTAAATGCGAGACAGGGTGCTAAAGCGAAGAGCCCAGCGTGTCAAACCGACGAGAACATGCCAAATTTCAAGACTGAGTGTCGGAAAAGGGACCCATTCTTACGTGGGGAAGGTTATGTAGCAGATCTCCCAATACTACTCTGGAGTTTAATATTTTGTCCCACATGGTAGCTATTTGTAGATATTTCATGCGCATTTCTTCAGCTTAACTGTCGAACGCCGTACCCACACATATGCTAGGGTGACAAAGCTTCCAGTTGTAGCCCCGTTTGCCGTTCCCAATTATGGAATGTCCAAGCAGCTTCTCAAATGTCGCGAAGTGGTCGCGAGATGTGCGTAGATGGTGGTGTCGGATCACGGCGATGCTGCCATCCTAGGAAATGGATGCCGATCTTTATTCTTATTCAGCATACGCTATTCTACCAAAATTTAGGCCTATAGAACTCGTACTTACTGATCCCGATCATATACTACTGCAAGATTCTTTGAACTGGCATCATGAATACTGAAAATGGCGAATTCTGCTTCACATTATGGAATTTCGGTCCCAATGCCATGAGATAAGGTTGCAAGGGTGTTCATATCGAATGACTAAAATGCAATCAGCTCGCTGAGGTATTGTACCTGGGCCTGATGGCTCGAGTCAATTTTTCCTGATAAGGTGACAACAAACCTTCACAACCTTTCTGGCCCTCTAGGGGTGGAACAATCTCTGCAGACCCTGTTTCAAATCTTAGTCGAGGCAAGAGGTCATCGTGATTGTGTCTTCACGCGGGCGTCCTACAGTCATGTCGAAGAGGGGGCCCCGTTTGTAAGAGAAAATGTATCCTAGCTCTAGCCTCGGTAACATTGATGATAATACTGTCAAAATGAGCGTCAAAACGAGCGTCGAAATGGGCTCCTTTGAGTTGTATTGCTTGATGCACATGGATTATACCATGGCTTAAATGAACCCAAAGTAAGGTTGGAGGAAGGATTCGCCACTCAAAGTGATATCTACCTTTTTGTCTCCTATCTTTCGTAGAGGTGCCCTCCCGGTTCTCAGACCTGGTGAAGAAAACCTGAGAAAGGAATATCCTCCCAATCCAGACCTGCACGCTCCTTTCCACTTGTCCTTGTCAACTGCGATTCTCACCCCAATATGAGTTTGGCAACGGATAAAACCCCCATCGCCAAGGGCGAAAATACAGAAAACGAAAATGTCGACCAGAAACTGGAATCTGAGCCAAAAGATTCTGTCGAAGCCGACTCCGACGCCAGTCTCGTCGAGGCTCTCCACGCCCTTGTCGAAGAACACTCGTTCGATCAAAATTTTCCCACCGACATAATCGATCGCGCTCGAGAATACCTCGAGAACAGAAACGATGGCAACGAAGACCCAGAGCTCGCCCAAAAGCTCATCGACGACTTCCACACTCAAAAGGATTTGATGATCAACAACTCCGCCTACCCTGAAGTTCGCGCCGTGGTCGACCCAACCGATGACCCAACACTCCCAGTGGACACCTTCCGAGTATTCTTCATGGGAACAATCTTCACCATCGGAGGGACGGCTATTCAGCAGTTCTTTTCCTTGAGAATGCCCAGCATTGCCATCTCAACGTACGTGGTGCAGTTGCTTTCTATGCCACTTGGCCTCCTCATGGCAAAGTGGCTTCCAGAGAGAATATTTCGCCTCGGACCCTTACATTTTACTCTAAATCCTGGTCCCTTCAATCAGAAAGAACACATTCTCGTTGCCATGATGGCCAATGTCGCCTTTGGCGGTCATTCCACCGGAGCGTACATCGTCAGCATCATCCAGGTTCTCAAACTCGATCGGTTCTACGGCGAAAAAGTACTCTCCAATAGCATTCCTTGGCAAATCACTACCCTTTTGGCTACACAGCTCATCGGCTATGGGTGTGCCGGCATGGCCCGACGTTTTCTCGTTTATCCCCCGGCCATGATCTGGCAGAAGCCCCTGGCTAACATCGCACTCACTAAGGCCCTGTACAAAGATAATGGGCGGGATGCCGGCGTGAATGCGAACGGCTGGACCATGTCGCGGTACCGATTCTTTGTCCTGTCATTTACGGCCATGTTCATGTGGTATTGGATTCCCAATTACCTTTTTCAAGGACTCGCCTTGTTTAATTGGATCACTTGGATCTCGCCTGGAAACGTCACCCTTGCCCTGATCGCGGGATCTACATGTGGTCTCGGCATCAATCCACTTCCGACCCTCGATTGGAACATTGCGACATACCTCGGAGACCCGATCGTCACTCCATTATTCACACTGATGAACTTTTCTTGCGGTATGGCCATCATGGGTTTCCTCGTTGTCCCTTTCATGTACTTCAACAACGTTTGGGATGCTGGATACTTCCCAATCAATGGGAACAAACTCTACGATAACACTGGAAAGTTTTATGACGTTCAACGCGTCCTCAATGCCGACCTTACCATGAACGAAACGGCATACTACGAATACAGCGTGCCTTTGGTTACCACCACTCAGATTACCAACTATGCTGCCTTCTTCACGCTCTATGCCGCAATCCCTGTTCACATGTATCTCTGGCATCGCAAGGACATCGCAAATGGACTGAAGTCTATTTGGAATAAGAAGAAGCGATCGGAAGAATTCAACGACGTTCATAACCGGCTAATGTCTGCTTATCCCGAGTGCCCTCATTGGTGGTACCTTGTCGTCCTCGCCATTTCTTTTACCCTGGCCTGCATCTCCGTCTCGCTTTGGCCCACGGGCATGCCGATTTGGGGAATCCTGGTAGCGTTAATCTTCACATTCGTGCTGCAGATTCCTATTGGCATGCTGGCAGCAATCACCAACATGGAATTATCCACGGGCATCCTTGCAATGGTCATTGGAGGTCATGCACTAGAAGGTAAAACCATCCCTAACATGATCTTCAAAATGTTCAGCTATATGTCAACATCTCAATCTCTCAACTTTGTGTCCGACCTAAAATTGGCACACTACGCGAAGATCCCACCCCGCTGTGCTTTCAAGGCTCAAGTTTACGCAACCGTTCTGGCCGGCTTCGTGGCTTTGGGAGTGAACCACTGGGTTTTGCGCAACATACCAAACCTTTGTGAGGCAAAACAGGAAGATCGCTTCACGTGCCCATCCACCCATTCATACTTCATGTCGTCAATTCTGTGGGGCGTAGTCGGGCCGCGTCGCATGTTCGGTATTGATGGCCCATACCGGGCTGTCTGCTACGCCATTCCATTGGGCGTTGTTCTCCCAATTGCGGTCTATTATGCTGCCAAAAGATGGCCGCGATCATTTTGGCGAAATGTCAACATCCCTGTTTTCATGGCTGGCCCACTTGGATGGTCCCCATACAACTGGAGTTATATGCAAGGCACGGTTGTTCTGGCTCTTTTCTTCAACTTCTATATTAAAAGGCGATGCAAGGCTTGGTGGGAGATGTATGCCTACGTCTTGACGAGTTCCTTCATGGCTGCAATTGGACTATCTGGGCTCGTCATGTTTTTCGCCTTGCAAAGGTTGAACATTCGGTTGGATTGGTGGGGAAACCGAATTGCTGCACAAGGAGTTGACCAAGGGGGCTTCTTTGATGCCAACAACAACGCCGTCAGGTGTTCAAACCTGGCCATACCTGAACGTGGCTATTTCGACGTAAGCTTCGATTGGAAGGTTTAGGTCTTGTGACCATTGCGACATGAAATGAGTTACTCTCTCAAACCAAGCCTTTAATTGGCCGGTCAAGGTGTAGAGTGCTCAGCTGACGATCCTTACGACCTTTATCGGCGATTATGTTTTTCTAACTGTAATGACTTGGATTTTGCATGAGCGGGAATGGAGTATGGCGTGGATGGAGTGGAGGGTGTTGATTTTGCTCTCTTTGTGTCTGTTTAGCACTACCCTGCTTCAACTCGGAGGTGGTTATAAAAATGAGCTTAGCATATGGCTTCCGAGTTAGAAAAGAGTGTAAATCATGTCAATTTACTATGAGCCATTAAAATGGCACTCAAGTAATGCCTGTAGCCACCTATGTTACCAAATTTGAGGGACCGTTGGTGCCATTACTTCCAGTCTGTCATCCTTGCAAACGCTTCACAGCGGAGCGAAGTTAGACACATGAGCTACGGCTTGCGACATGAACACATCAAGCATGTCGAATTGGTGCATTACTTCTAAGAAATTCCCATTCTTCATTACGCAAAGTAATTGATGTAATACAGTTCGAAGCAAAGAGATACGCACGCAAAATGAACTGAGCAAGCAATGACAAAGCCTTCATATCCCTCATACTCGTAGGAGCAACTAGACTGGATGGTGCTCTAGGCGCAGTCAATTTGACGCTCATTATGCCCTCACTCAATCCTGAAATCTTCATCTCCATCACCCGCAACACTCTCCCATGGTGCAGTTGGCACAAGGTAGTGTCCTGGGATGCGAGATTCAATCCTGACATCTTCAGAGACGCATACCAAGCGGTGGTAGGAATTGGCAATATGTTGAATATGCTGGAGCATTCTCTCCCTGGGAGCACCAATCCTCATATCTGCCAGAAGAAACTTTGTGTTTAGCCCAAGTTGGCGATCGTCGTATTTCGCATACAGAAATATGAGGAAGGGCTTCAGCTTCATGGTGTTTTCCTCTGTCCATTCAGCGTCAAGTCCAGTCTTGAACTCTGCGATGTATTCCACCAGCTTTTCTCGCATCTGGAATGTTTGAGCGCTCATCTCATTCAGGGCGTCAACAAGGCTCCCAGGGTCCAACTCTCCTCCATTTTGAAGCCCCTTTTTGAGCTCAAGAAGAGCAAGGTGTCCACAAAGGAAAAAGCCGCCCTTATCCATCAGTTTCCGGACCTTGTTGGACATTTCAGTTGCCTTTTTCTTTGTCCAGCTTCGAATCAAGTTGGGTTGCGATTTGAAGGTGCTGAAGAGGGTTGCTCTCTCCAGCCCAAGTTTGGTAAGAGCAATCGCACCGGTCTTCGTGACATCAAAATGCATCGGGTTGATGAGGCCTCCGGTCCCGGCAATCCGAAGCACCTCATTACTGGCAATTGAGGTGTACTGTGATATGCCCCTGAGGGACAGGTCGTCGAGGCTGGAGTGGTTGACTTCGGTTGATGGCCTCATTTTCTTGTTAGAGCCACTGCCATGAAAGAAGTCCTGCTCAACCTTCCGCTTCAGGCTTGATCGACTCATTTCGTTGAATTTGTTGAGAAGCTCCTCTCCTGTGTCTTTGAAGTCAAGACCATCGGAAGCTTCGCTTTCGCTAGGGGTGTCGGCAAATTCCCCCTCAAGGACTTCCAGTTTGTCGCGCAACTCAACATTTTCGGTTACGACAAACTGAGTCCTCTGTAACTCGCTCTGAAGTTGGTCCACAAGTTGACTGTCATAATGACGGTAGCTGAGGTCCTGGATCTCCTTCTCTATCTGCGAAATCTTGTTGGCTTCCTCCTCAACGGATTTCTTGAGAGAAGCTTCTTCCTTCTTGAGGGTATCAATGGACTGGGTGACATTTTGAGCCTCAACATGAACCCCGCGCGCGTGGTCAAGACTCTGCTTCAGCTTCATTGTCTGTTCTTCCAATGCCTTGTTCCTGGCAGAGCTCAGGGAAAGTTGCATTTTCGCATCGTCAAGTTGTTCCCGTAAATGTTGATTATCCAGTTGTCCAACTGAGATAGCGGCCGATCTGCCGGTGCTCAAACCAAGAGGCACAACTCTGCCAAGTTCAGCTGTAAGTACGCCAATTTCCTCCAGGCGTTGGTCAGCCGTGACCTGAAGTTCGTCGATTTTTGCTTTCATTGCCGTGAGATCAGCAACAGGTCGCGACTCGAGCTTCTCCTTCAACAATCTGACCTCCTTTTCAAGAACCTCGTTGTCATTCTGGAGAGCTTTGGTATTCCTAACAAGATCTTTGTTGTTCTCTTCAGGAGACTGATCCTTCGAGCTGGTGGCATCAACCTCAGAATGTGTCCCTGGCATTGAAGCCCGCGTACGACTCTCGAATGAATTGGCCCTTAGTGCGATGTCATGCCAGTGAATAGAAGGTGGAGAAGAGAGAACATCTGGAAGCTCAATTGGTCTTCCAAATGACACAACAGTGTCCCAACTGGTAAGGAACTTGGAGTTCAGAAGGCTGCAAGCTTTTTCAGCAAACCAGGCTTCATCGCTAGCAATGCTGTTCGGTGTAATAGTGAAGTTGGATATTACGTGAACATGTCCCCCTTGGCAGAGAAGACCGTCTTTGCCTGGCAGATGCGAAGTCCATCCTGGGCTGGGATTAATCAGAGATTCTCCCAATTTGACACCAATATGACAGATGGGAATGGTAGTAGCATTGCCAGAAAGAATCCCAGCTAGGCTCTTTCGATTGAGACCAGATGAGACAGAGAGCCAGAGGTCGGGCATATCTGAATACGTCATTGTAGTCATGCCACTAGCGAGGGCTGGTGGAGGGTTGGCGCTGGCGAAGATCGACTGACGCTGACGAGGCTGGCCCAGTGCATATGGAAGCTCAGAGGTCCAATGGTCGGGGTAGGCAAAGAGCCCGAAATGAGCCATGCCCTCATCGTTGCAAACCGTTGCAGGCATTCCAGGCAGCCCAATACCCCAAATCGAGCCCAAGCCCATGTAATGGTGTACTTCGTGTAGAGTGCAGTCGATGGGTAGGAATGGGCCGGCAAGGGCGGACCCTTCCTGCATTGCGGGACTCAAAAAGGCGAAAGGACCATCTTCAAAGGTCTTCAAATCCCCAAATGCTGTGTCCCAGGAATCTCCCTTCACAGTATAGTCCGAATGAGTCTCTTGGTCTCGACGGTAGAGCTCATCGATAAGGTCAAATGGGTGGCAGTAAGCCCCAAGTCGGAACAGCTCGTGGAACTTGAGGTAGGTGGGAAAGTAAGCGATGAAAGGTCCCATTTTGACGTCTGGAAGCGGGCAGGAAGTTTGACGTATCGCCTCTCGTCGCTTGGAATCATCGCTCACAATCCAAAAGTACACCAGCGCTGCGTAGATGGTTTGAATGCGAGTGATGTAGGTTGTTGAATTGGCCTTCTGGAACTCATCGACTGCTTTCTAGACAGAGGCATGAAAGACCTTTCCGGTCAGACCAAATGCTGGTAAGGGGAAGTAGGGGTAGGTCGTGGAGTTTTCGGGCTGTTGCTTGTCTGCGCTGGGTTGACACTCCCATGGCACAAATCTCGCCTGGCGTGCCTCATTTGCGTTGTATTGCCTGAATGCAACCACGCTGTCCAAGGGGTGGGGACCAGGCTTGACGTCGAGGCCATTGAGGTACAAAGACTCAATGGCGGCAACCTCTCGATGGTACTCCTCATCCGTATTGACGTTCGAGTCCTGCAACTTCAGGGTTCTTCCCGCGCTTGCGCGCTTCACGTCTCTAAGGCGGTCAAGTCCGAAAAGCGTGTTCAGCGGTATCCAATGGTTGGTGTTTGCCATGATGCTTGAAGACGGGCCTAACATCAAGACGTACTTAATGAAGTTGGGTTCGAGGTCGTCTGTTGTAATATCGCCGAGGCGCGTCGTCAGTGCTGGGTACCCCTGTGGGCTCATCCCAACCAAATATCGATCTCGAAGGGTCTCTTTCGCGCTCGGAGTGGTGGGAATTCGATTGCAACCACGTCGGAGGAAAGGCGCCACGAGGAAAAGGTCGGATTTCTGAAATGTAGAGCACCGGCTGCCCACGCAGAAGTCGGCAGGACCATACAGAGGATCACCGGAGCCCGCCATGGTGAAAGTTGAGGAGCTCTAATGGCAAATTAGTGGAAGGTCATTTTGCTGGTCAAAATGACACTTACGTCTCTGGTATTGTCGATCTAATTTGACCTTGTGCGATAGACAATGGCCGGGGGAGATGCTAATTGCAAGTTAATGGACGCTCGTTCTGAAGTGAAATGGCACTCACGTCTGCCGATGAAGTTCGCGGCCTGTATTGCTGGGAATGACCAACAAGACACGCTGATGCAATTAGTGGACAGTCCTTTGCTATACCGAACGCGGCAACTCACCGACTATGGTTGTTGAAGAAGATGCGGGAGGAAAAAGAAGGAGGGGAAAAGAAGTCTGTGGAGGGGATTAATCACATGCTCTCTGGATGTTTGCAGTGAATCATTAGAGATCAGAGCGAGCACAACTTTTAGAGTTATGCCTAATCCCCTACCTGTTGCGCAGTTACTGAGTGCAGCACAGCGAATTTGATCCTCTCATGCACCTCCCCTCTGCTGTCGCTGACGCCTCAGATATCAGGTGAATTAGTCAGAGGGCTGTAATTCATTCAGGATCAGTCGCAGCCTCAAAAGAGATTAGGCACATATCTTTTTGAACCTCCACCTGCACATGTGTGTTAGCCGGGATTTAATCGTTTTAGTCCCGAGAAACCAACCGGCTCCTGCTACCACCGCCCATTCTTCCCGCTTCGATGGGCATGCTGGCACCAACACGGCCCTCATCAAACCCGCCCACCACTCTAAGGAGGCGCTCTCACATCTCACACCCCGAGTGAGAAGAAGCTCACAGCCCTACCCTAAGAACAACTCCCTTCCGTGTGGCTCCTTCCCCGACTACATAGGTACCAATGCATTTAACTTCACCCGGGGCACAACGTGGCGGTTTCTCCTGTTTCCTCCTCCTTCGACGTTCCTTTTTCTCCTGACCCGCAAGAGCCAGCAGCCTGGCAACTGCAAGGGAGATAAGGAGACAAGACTCCCGTCTGTTTGCACATCAAAAAGAACGGACTCGCACCCGGGGAGGCCATGTCCATCTGCCGCAAGTTGGTGGATGCGCCGAATAAGTGGGCAGAAAAAGAGGCTGTCTCGCATCCCTTGAGTCATCCACGCCGCGGACTCCCAACCTAGCTCGTGCTGGCTATGTTCTTTGTTTCACAACACAGCGCCATCGCAGAGAAGCCACTGCGTTTCTTTGCGCCATACGTAGGGGCCGCTTTCGGCGACAGAGTCAGAGGGCTTCAGTACATGAACCTATGGACACGTAAAGAGAAGGGTTGCAATTTTTACTTGTCTTCTATTGAAGGAAGCCCATGGCTGCCTACGACGGCTGTCCCCTCAAGCAGTCGGGACCTCATATAGGCCCCAATTCCCTCGCCCTAGCTAGCTAGTCATAGTCATCACAATGCACACATTTTTGAGCTCTTGGTATCTTCCAATAGTTCAGTCAAGATAACCTAATTTAGAATGAACCTAAGATAAGAGCTAGTATCAGGTTTCCGTTTATGATTGGTTTATATTGTCGTATTATATTTAGGAACATCATAAATACAGACACTGATATCATCAAATCGCTATAATAAGGGTGAGGTTGGGGAGACGGAGGTTAGATGTGCAGTGGTGTAGTGGAGTGGAGGGAAACTGTACTAGATGTCCCTTCTTGAGACTGGAGAGACCGTTTTGCAGCATAAAACAATGGGATGAACTTGTTGTTGGAACTTTGACTGTTGACAAGGGAGGTGGGTATGAGGGAGAGAAGAGTGAGTGTGGGGTAAGTTGTAAGGTGAAATACCTGTAGAGGAAAACTGCGCCGGGAGAACTGGAACATTTGGAAACTCCAAGTTCTCAAGTTGGCGGTCTAGGACCCAGATTTCTACCGCAAGGATCTAACGGAAGGTATTAACAACGGTTTGTTCCACAAGTGGAAGTTTGGCATCCAGGCAACCCCAGAGTGGAAGGAACATGATTTCGACTTTAATATTCTGGATGCCAATGAACTCTGGCTTGAGGGTCTCATCCCCTCCGTTGCATCAGTGAGATCAAACTCAATCGCGACGTCGATGAACTTTTCACCCAGACGGAACAAGCCACTTTTTGTACTGGTTATGCTGTATCTACCACTGGATTCTGAGATGATCCGCTCCTTTAGGGCTGCGAATTTTCACACTTCGACACCCAGCTCAGCAGGTTGGGCCCAACTTGGAAGAACTGCGAATTAACCAGCTTGTGTAAACCGTCATGAACTTCAACCACAATAGCGTCATGCGCCATCAAGGAGTCAGGTAAACTACTAGACCAGTCGATTTGAGGCCCAACCACTGGCTGCCAAGGTGGAAGGGGCCTACATCAACTGTCTCGAAGGTGCATAGGATCAAGGGTCGGACTAAGAGTGACAAGTTCAAATATCACATGTCCCAATCACAGCTGTGTCATTACTAGCTCTCCGAGGTTGGGAAGTCACATGTCCAGACTGCCCTGCCCTTCGAGTTAGATCACTGTGATTAACCCATCACTTCCGAGAGGATGGCACCGCGTTTAGCAGATATAGACCTGGCTCTTGCTCAAACAGAAACAGTCGCAAAAATTGATGAAGCAAGCAACCGGGTCGTGCAATCACTACCGGACATCGAAGGGTTTGAGTCAGATGGACTTCTACCACGAGAACGCCAGAGTCAACTCCCGACCTGTCAGGAAAGTAGGAGAACTCATTTCCCAAAGAAGAAAAGATATCATCTCAACGTAACTTAAAAGTGCCCAAATAATCTCTCGATGCGGGGGGGTGAGTGGCGAAGATGGAAATCAAGGAACATGCGCTGCATGATTTGGGTGATGATAGAGAAGACGTCATTCCTGGAAGGGAAGAATAATCCATGCAAAGCCTTCGTTTGGTTGACGCTTTTACACGTGGGGTCTTAGCATGGGACATATGATGTGCAATATTCCTGGATGCGACGTAACTTCTCGTTTCATCTAGTGGACAGGGCCGCCCGGGATCACCGCCCGTTTCAAAACAAGAATTTCGACGTATTATTCTGCATCCGAGAAACATTAGCGCCCGGATACTGCGCCGCAATCTATGAATCTGGGTTCCATGGTCAAGATTGGCAGGCTAAATGACGACTGTAACATTTGGTTGTCCAATGGCTCTCTTCCATCGCCATCTTGGCAGGTCGTGAAAAGAGGGGTCTGGATCTTCTGCAAATTGCTACTTTCGGATTTCACTGCCGGATTGATGGCTTGTCAAGGTAGGAGATGTTTGCTGGAAGGTGAGACGGGCACTGACGGGTTCCTGCCTATGTGAATCACGGGCACCGTCCCTGGAACAAGCATCGTCGTGCAACCTCATCCCATCTTTATGCTTATTGCCTTAACCTAGAATTCCCGCGTTTCCTATTTCCCTAAATATCCTGCATATCTCTCGTCTCACTTTCGATTTTCCATCCTCATCAAGAATCAGGATGGGTAGTAGTCAGAGCTCCCCCAGCCAGTCTTGCCTCGACGCCGTCTGCGGAAACCGCACCGAATGTGTTTCGTATCCGAGCGATCCTCTGTACCAGATATCTTGGGTAAAGTCGTACAATCTCGACGTGCCGGTCACCCCCGCAGCCGTTCTACGACCCGATAATGCGCAAGATGTTGCCGACGCGGTGAAGTGCGCGATGGAACATGGGTTCAAGGTCCAGGCCAAGTCGGGAGGTCACTCCTATGGGTAAGTTCTCATCTCCGTATTTTGAGACATAGATATTGATGAGATATAGCAACCTTGGTCTAGGTGGAGAGGATGGGGCGTTGACGCTAGACTTGGTGAACCTGAAAGGGTTCAGCATGGACAAGGAGACTTGGCACGCGACTATTGGGGCTGGAACACGACTGGGAAAACTAGACGAGCATCTGCATGGCAATGGGGGCAGGGCAATGGCTCATGGAACATGCCCCGGCGTGGGTATCGGAGGGCATGCCACAATTGTGATTTTTAATCTCCATCACCATGGCCCCAAGCTAACGCAAGAAACAGGGTGGCCTAGGACCAATGTCAAGAATGTGGGGAAGCGCGCTTGACCATGTGGTCGAGGTGGAAGTGGTCACGGCAGATGGTGCCATTAAGCGCGCAAGCGAGACCGAAAACAAAGATCTCTTCTGGGCCCTTCGCGGCGCAGGAGCCAGCTTTGGCATCATCACAGAGTTCGTGGTGCGGACACACCCGGAGCCTGGTGATGTTATCGAGTACACATATAGCCTCACATTTAGCTCCCAGTCAGAGATAGCACCTGTGTACCAGGAGTGGCAGGAGTTTATCGGCGATCCAGAACTCGACCGGCGATTCTCGTCACAGTTTATTGCCCAGCCGCTTGGAGCACTCATCACGGGGACATTCTACGGCACCGAGGACGAGTACAAGGATTCAGGTATACCGGACAAGATACCAGGAGGCGGCAAAGACAGTGATGGGATACTGCTGACGGACTGGCTGGGCAGTCTCGCCCACCAGGCAGAGTTGGAATTGTTGTCGATTAGCGATCTGTCAACTCCTTTCTACAGCAAGTCACTGGCGTTCCGGAAGGAGGATCTATTGTCTAATGGTAGCATCACGGAGCTCTTCGACTACGTGGACGACGCGGACCGCGGCACGCTGCTGTGGGCCATCATTTTCAACTCGGAGGGCGGAGCGATGGGGGACACGGCGGCTAACGCGACGGCGTATCCACACCGGGACAAGATAATGATGTACCAGTCCTACGCCGTGGGCTTGCCAAAGGTTACAGACACGATACGGGAGTTTCTGGACGGAGTGCATACCAAGATCCAGAGCGGGGCGCCGGGGGCTAATTCAACATATGCCGGATACATCGACACGGAGATGGACCGAGCGGAGGCGACGGAGGGCTACTGGGGGAGCCAACTGCCCCGGTTGAGGCAGTTGAAGAAGGAGTGGGATCCAAAAGATGTCTTTAGCAACACGCAGAGTGTACAGCCGGCTGAGTGAGGAGTGAGTGCCCACAGCACGATGGGGGAGCGCGGAGGCGGTATGACACCTGAAATTATGGTTGCCTATTGCGGCAGTATTTCATCGATGGACGGCGCTCTGGAGCCGATACTCCACGGCCGGTGGCGCCGCTCAAGCTCCGATGAATGCCGTGTTGGTCCATTTGACGCCGGCAGGCCAGCGCATGGACTGAACCAGAGTGATAGACAGAGAGGGCGGCTACTTAACCCAATGAGATGAATGAATTTCCTACAAAGTTCTACGACAATGCCCTGAAAGCTGGTCCCCTCCGTGACGCTCTTGTCTCGCATCGCGTGGTTCCGCCTCGAGATGCTCATTGCGGGGATGAGTGGGACTTGTTTAGTTGACAACCACTGAAAGTTCAGTGGGTACGATGCGCACATGCGGCATCACGGAGCCGCTAAGCTCCAGTGGATTCTATTCCCGTGACACCTTTTCGGCCCCTAAGCGACAGCGAGGGGTCTCTCATGGCGTCAGCAGTGGGGTCCTTGCTCGAGAGGCATCGCTGGTGCTGCTGGCTACCCTGGTTGTGCTGTTGGTCGAGAGAGTCTCGAGGTGCGTACTGTGTAGATACTGTACGAAGCGTGAGCCCACTCGTCTCAGGAGCTGGGGTGGGTTGTTCTTCAGAGTGGGATTCGGTGGGTTCCTCTGCATGTGGAATGCAACCTCATTACATGCCAGCAATCCGCCTGGGACCCTGTCCTCGCAAGATAAGGATGAGTCCATGATGAGAGCTTAGTATCCAATTCCAGAGGACCAAGTTGAAAGAAAGGGCTAGGTATTGACCTCTGCAACGTGATAGTACAGTGGTAAAGCTGTTAACTAGCCATGATATCAGAGTGAGTGGGTCTCTTGTTCTGTCTGTTGGCATATCCTCACAAAGCGCACGCAACATAGAACGGATCTTAGCAACCAGTCAATTAAATACGTGCTTCTGTACCATGAGCATCAAGTCTACTTCCGATTTCGGACTCTGCGCATAGCTCCAGCATTTACGTTACAGTATCACCATCCATATCCCATCCCCAGCTCTGGCTTCCTCGGCGCAGCCGGCCAGTCACAGCACAGACCTTCTCCGCATCCGCATCCGCCTCCGCCTCCTCTTTCGCATGCTCCTCCCACCCGCAGCTCGAAACTACCACAACAGGGAAAACCTACCAAATTAGCCCAAGAGCGTCACAGTGCGATAGGGGATAAAATCTAGATGCCGATTCCGACGCTGAAATGAGTTTAACGTCTTGGTAACGTAATGTAGCTGTTTGCGGGGCAACAAAACCCGCTCTTGTGAGGTTGGCTTTCTTGCCCATCCTTCCTCTGTCATCTAACTTGTTGCCGTCTTGAATTTCCCTTGGTTTCTGTTCCAATTTGGATATTTTGGTCACATTGGCACTTGCAGTTATTTTACATTGCGTTGGCATATTTTAGGTAAGGTGATCAAGGCATTCGCGTCGTCTCCCTCCCTCAAAGCCACACATGGTCAATGAACACTACACCAAATTTGCTTCCTCCCATACAACTTACACCAATACAACCGTTGCTGTACTTGTGTGTACTTACACACTTACACCGTCTCACTTACAACTCCGCTTGTATACACCTGCACTCTACACCAATACCACACACCACCATGATTCTTCATTCCACTTCCCCACTCATTAATCTCTCGCTATCGGATTCTCTATTCCTCCACATCCCTAGTGCAAGTGCCTATCCCATCTGCTGTTCGCCCACAAATCAGCACCCACTCGTCGTCCGATTGTTGCTTCTTCCTCTTGGTCTCGTTAGTTAGCTTCCATGGCTCCATGGGCTCCATGGGCTCCAAGGACTCCATCCCGACCACCCTGCCAAACCCTCAGCATCCCCAGGCCCTCTCCCCCGTTTGCTGCACTAAAGGCGCAAACCCCTGGCCCGGCCTCCATCCCGGCCGCCATCCGCCCCATTCCCGTCCCCATTTCCCGTTGGCATTCGTCCTCGGCAGCGCCTCGCTAGCGTCCATGTCAATGGCCCCTCTTCCAATTGCCCATCCAGAAATACTAATACTGTGCCAATAAAAGCCGATCCGATAATGGCACTGCTGCAGCGTGCCGCATTGGCTGCTCCGATCTTTTCGAGATGCCGACATGCAGGGGCTGTTGGCTCCTCCTTGCGAGGATATAACACTGCCTGTCTCGCTGCGCCGGCCCCTCATGGAGCTCGTTCTGTCTCTTTAATAGCCACGGCCAGGGACCAAACCGCTGGGCCTTTGACAACAACCAGTCTATCAACTCGTGGAATTATCTCTCGCCCATACTCGACTGCCAATCCCAAAATGTATACTGCGTCGTTCGCCTTTTTTGAGGCCATTTGGGAGGCCGGAGTCACACATTGCTTCGTCAATTTGGGATCCGATCACCCCAGCATTATTGAGGCTATGGTCAAGGGCCAACGCGAAGCAAAGGGCAACTTTCCTCGCATCATCACCTGCCCCAATGAGGTAGGCTTCAGCTCCGATGCATTTAAAGAAATTAGGAATAGACGGGTGCTGACATGGAATTTTTTTGTTCTGCTAAAGATGGTGGCTATGTCAATGGCTGATGGATACACTCGATTGACTGGCAAGCCTCAGTGCGTAATCATCCATGTCGATGTCGGAACTCAGGGTCTCGGAGCGGCTGTGCATAACGCATCCACGGGTCGAGCCCCCGTATTGGTATTTGCTGGTCTCTCGCCCTTCACTCAGGAGGGCGAGTTGCGAGGCAGCCGCACCGAGTACATCCACTGGATCCAGGATGTCCCCGACCAGAAGCAGATTGTCGCGCAGTACTGCCGCTACACGGCCGAGATCAAGACGGGTACCAACGTCAAGCAGATGGTTAACCGAGCTTTACAATTCGCCACATCTGACCCCCAGGGCCCCGTCTATCTGTGCGGTGCGCGAGAGGTTATGGAGGCCGACATCACTCCGTACTCCCTAAAGCAGGAGCACTGGGACCCCGTCGAGCTCGGTGGTCTGCCCAAGAGCGCCGTTACCAAGATATCCGAGGCTCTGGCTGGTGCCAAAGAGCCTCTTATCGTCACCGGATATTCGGGCAGGAACCATGATATCCCCGCTGCCTTGGTGGAACTCGCCAACACGGTCAAGGGACTGCGAGTGCTTGACACTGGCGGCAGCGACATGTGCTTCCCTTCAGATCACCCGGGATGGCTAGGACTTCGCTTCGGCGCTGACGATGCCATCACCACCGCCGACGTCATTGTTGTCCTCGACTGCGACGTGCCCTGGATCCAGACTAGGTGCAAGCCTCGCGAGGATGCCAAGATCTTCCACATCGATGTCGACCCCTTGAAGCAGCAGATGCCCCTCTTCTACATCCAGTCTGACGCCAGGTACCGCGCGGATGCGTTGACGTCCGTTGAGCAGATTACTGCCGCTTTGAAGGCCCCTGAGCTTGCCAGCAAGATGGAGGTGACCGCTGCTGAGCTGGAACAGAAGCTTGTCAAGTCGTATGAGGCGAAACTGGCGGCAATTTCCAAGGCCGCCGAGCCTCTTAAGGACGGTACTTTTGGAACTGGTCACCTCTGCCAGGTGCTTCGCAACGTCTGTCCCGAAGACACCCTGTGGGCGGTCGAGGCAGTGACCAACACTGGGTTCGTCCACGACAACGTGCAGCCTAAAATTCCCGGATCTTGGATCAACTGCGGTGGAGGTGGTCTCGGTTGGTCTGGTGGCGGCGCTCTGGGTGTTAAGCTGGCGACTGATGCTGAGAACGGCGGCAAGGGCAAGGGCAAGTTTGTGGTGCAGATTGTGGGAGATGGAACCTATCTCTTCACTGTCCCCGGAAGTGTCTACTGGATCTCGAAGCGATACAACATTCCCGTACTAACTATTGTGCTCAACAACAAGGGTGAGTTTGAAACTCCATAGCTATTTGAAGTAGGCTAACAAAGATGTCAGGATGGAATGCGCCCCGAAGGTCACTTCTGCTGGTTCACCCTGAAGGCCTAGGTTCCACGGCTACCAACGAGGAGATCAACATCTCATTCGACCCTGTACCGGACTATTCTGGCATCGCCAAGGCGGCCGCTGGTGGAGATATATTTACAGCCAAGGTGGAGCAGTCTGCAGATCTTGAAAGCGTGCTGAAGGAGGCTGTTGCCAAGGTCCAGGGTGGCCAGACTGCAGTCATTGACTGCAAAGTTGTGTCTGACTGCTGAGAAATGCATTAATGAATGATGACAACCAATCAAGATAATGAATATGATATATTCCAAAGGAAACACCTAGTTGGTCAAACAGGACAGAGATGGTTTGAATTGAGAGTGGTCGGGGGCAACCACGAAGAAATTTGACATGTCCTTGAATACTGATGTCAAAATCTAAACATATCGTGAGCAGCTGCAATCTGAAAGAGTTGCATAAATGGCAGCTTATTGCTGAGTGATACTACGGTAGACTCACACAAGTGGCGACACCGCCTAGAATAGCTCTAAGATTGCCAAAGATCAGGGCATAGCCTTAATCCCATCGAGAGTCTCGTTCGGTTGGAAAAACGGCACTCGTCTATGCGGTTCCAGGCCCGGTGACTGGTGGTCACGAACGAGTGGAACGCCGAAGAGAAATCATTTCCCCTCATATTGACGAACAAGGGTAAGAGCTTCAGGGTTACTCCCTGACTATACTGCATTCACCACAGAGCTTAGATCGCTACCCGTTCCGCAGTAGCACGTCTGCAAGGCAAATTGGCGCGCATCGCGGTGGTGGCCACGAGGCCAATATGAGACATGACAGGCCGAGACAGGATGAAGTGAGACGGAACCGGCCAAGAGGCAAGCCACAACCGGCGATTCGGAAGGGGAATTAGCGCTTGGAGCCGCTTCTGATAGGAGCTTCCCTGTTCGATTTTGTCCGATGAATTAAGCATGGTCTAAGAACTGGATAAGTTAACAGTTAACTTAACACCGGATCTGTATTTCGGAATCGGAAATATGGCCTCATTGGTATATGTCCATGCCGGTCCGCCGAGGAGGGCATTGACTACCAGGATCGGCTCGAGTTGTTTGGCGTCTTCGTATCTCGTTTGCCTACTGTGTAGCAGTATTCTGCTCGCCTCACCACGCAATTATGTCTGTGTCCGTGCAAATGAAACAAGCAAAAGTAACGTTGAGTTTTTGTCGCAAGCGAAGGCGGGAAATCCTCACTTCTGGACCGCAGTTCCCCGGGCCGTGAGATTGGCCTTGTCAGTGCCGGCCGAAGCCAGGGATGCCCTGCGGACGCTGTAAATTAGTGATCACCCCAGCAGGTCAGGCGGCTCCAGGGGTCCATAGCTATCGGCCCAGCTCCCCTGGATCCCGCTGTAATTTTACTGGACGGCTAGCCTGTGCTGGTTGCAAAGGTGCTCTGTCGTAGGCGCTGTTGGCTGCTGTTAGGACGCGGGTACCGTACCGGGCTGCAGCGAGTGGCCAATCCCCTGCGATTCGGGCGGCTCTAATGGCGAAATCAGACGACACTTGCTTCTGGCTTGCTGGCGAGTGTTATTGCTCTGCTTGTTCGGCCCGCGATATTTGCTATAAACAAGCCTGTTCCCCGTCAATAGCGTACTTTTGGCATTGGAGAACGGCCGAGCCATTGACGACCCAGTATCCTCTGGTCCGTTTGCTGCTTGTACGAATACGCGCGAACGCGTCCGCCATATCCATAGCCATCTCCGGCGCTCGCCGCTCCGGAATCCCTAGGCCGACTGGGCTGGATCGCGAGCTAGACGACAACTTTTAAAGTCTGTTTCGCGCTGGAGCCAGGCTAGAACGCGCGCTGAATTTTGCCTCGGCCTGGCGGAGTCACAAAGTAGCAGCTGGCCAAGGCGAGTCTAGCATTCCTGCTATAATCTCGTCTAGAAAACATCTCGGCTCAAGGGCACGAGTCGGTACGGTACCTTCCTCTTAGTCCCCCCCGCACCACGTGCCGCTTGTGTCTCACGACGTTGGAATTCACCAGGCTACAAAAACACCTGCTTCAACATCACCACCATTGCTTGGCCGCGCGTTGCTCTTCACTCGCCTCGAATTCGCACGATATCCTCAACAGTCTCCCCATATCTTCAACTGACGCCTGCGGTGTCTGTAACACCTCACCGCTTCTTCTTTTACCCGGGCGATTGATGCGCAGCAGTTATCGCCCCGCCATCTGGTTCGGACTGGCCCTGGATGCTCGTGTTGACAGTTGAAAACTTTCAACGTCCACCTAGTGGAACAACACTTGGTTGCCCTGTCTCAAAATCTTCCGTATTAATTGCTCCGGCTGCTTTTCAGGGACCAGGTCCACACGTCGTCCCACTCTATCTCTCGGGTTCGCGCTCGTAAACCACGAGTTGCCCCACGACAATACCCCGCCGTCCTACGCGTCCTTGCAACCAGTCTCGAGCGACGAGATCATGAAAAGCGGCGAATCGAGACTTGTCGAGCGTCTGGTCCTCCTGAAAAGACTGAGGCGCGTGAACGGCTGCATCTCGTGAAGGAGCGCCTATCTCTATCTTATCCACTCCCATCGCCTCGAGTCATGTCCGACCAGCCCTCCGCCACCGCGACGACCGAAACAAACCTCCCAATCTCTTCCGATACCCGCCTCGCTGCTTCCGATCATGGCATCTTCAAGATGGAGCCCTCAGAGGCGCTCAAGCTGCTGAGCGCCAACGTCGAGTTGCTCGTCAGAATAACGGGCGATGTTCCGCCGACGCCGCCACCCAAATCTCCTACCGTGCCTCACATGAAGGGCATGCAGGCCGAAAAAGAGAATATTGCGCGGACCCATTCAGAAAAGAGTCTTATCAGAATGCGGCAGCAGGCAGAATTGGAGGCCAAGAGGCTAGAGGCCAAGGATTCTTCCACGTCCATTGCCCACCCCGATACCCTACAGTCCCAGGGTCAGAACAGTTCCGAAACTGTCGACGGAGTCCAACTCAAGCAGTCCTCAACGCCCACGTGCCCCCCTGGAACGCATGCGCCATATATCGTTGTTGGCGCAGACTCTCAACCGATCAATCTCCAGCATGGTGCCATTACGCGCAAGTTCTACAGCAAGAACGAGCCTCCGATCAGCATAAATCAGTACTTGATGCGCCTGCATCAGTTCTGCCCGATGAGCACAGCTGTTTACCTCGCCACATCCCTATATATCCATCGCTTGGCCGTGGAGGAGCGCGCTATCCCGGTTACCCGGCGCAATGCCCACCGACTAGTCCTCGCAGGACTAAGGGTTGCGATGAAGGCGCTTGAGGATTTATCATACCCTCACTCGAAAATGGCCAAGGTCGGCGGTGTCAGCGAAGCAGAGCTCGCCCGTTTGGAGATTAGTTTCTGCTTTTTGGCTGGGTTCGAGCTCGTCGTAGGAGTTGAAAGATTGCAGCAACACTACGAGAGTTTGAAAGTCGTCACTTCCCGGCAAACTATCGATGACCTAGAGGTTCCCACACTTAGATTGACAAGGAAACCTCGTGAGCAGGTCCAATCTGCTGGCTGAAATCGGATGGGTGGGAGTTGACTTTAATACGACGCAGTGATCCACTCCTTTCTCAACTTAGAGGAGGAGCCCGTTGCGGACATATATAGGAGAAAGAGATGGAAGAAGGCCGGATCAACATACGATGATAGGCGGAATTACATACACTACGAGCCATATTGTTTGAGTGCTCGGAAACAGCATTGTTACAGGCAGGGCATTGATATTTGGCATGGCAGATACATGAACAGCGGTCGACGATAAGGGAAGCGCGTTTTCGATACCCGGCTTTGTCCAAGAATTGAACTAAATACACGACACATACGTGGTCTTCGTACGTTTCTATTTTTGGGATTCTTCTGTGGCGTGCGAAAACATCCCTTACCCATTCCCTTGGCGTAAGCCCGGTAAGGATCGAGCCGTGGATTATGAATACGGTCAGAGTTAACTTGCAACCTGAAATAGGGACGCGTAAGACAGCTACGAATAGCGCCCGGGACATTTGAGTAAGACAGGCCGTTCTAGTCCAGCCCACTTGTTTTACTCAGACACGACTATTACGATTCCTAGTCCCAACCCACGCAACTACGATGGCGAGGCTTGAAACAATCCCGGCTTAGTGTGGTCCCGTGGCCAGAATCTCGTGTAGGAGGGTTGCACTTTGGCGTTGCAGTCGGGTCGCAACGAGGGACGGGGCGGCGCGTTGCAGTGCTGCGTTGCGTTACTGTGTGGGGGGACGGAGATGGCAAAGCTGCGGGATGTTTAGAAGGAAGAGGATGGATAGGAGAAGAAGGAGGTGGGCAAGGCTATGGTGGCGTCCGAGGAGGGCAATGATTTTTCCAAATGTTTCAGCTGAGGGAGGTGAGGCTGGGTCATGGGTAGAGTCATGTTCGTGTTGGTTGCGGCGAGGTGGTGGTGAGGGTTGGCGGTGAGTCGGCGTAACTTGGAAGTTGGTGTTGATGGTGTCGCCAAGGTGCAGTTTGTTGGGATGGATGTGGTGGGCTGGATGTTGGAAAGTGTCGCGTTGATGCGATGGATGTCGTGGTTGGGATGCTCGAAGCCGTGTGAGCTTTACGAGGCCTACGAGGTCTGGGTGGCGGAAGGGCTGCGGGGGAGAGGCGATGCGCTGAGCAGGGCGATGCGCTGAGCTGAGCTGAGTTGAGGTGAAGATAGGTGAGGATGCGTGCGGAGAGGTGAAGCAATATGGCCGACGAGAAGGCTGCGAGTTTGCCATGTCTCACTGCCGTGTCTCACTCATGCTTGATAAACTTGCCTCTGTCGACGGGTGGCGTCGTCGTCCAACCAAGAAAGCATCACCACCAGAACCACAAATAACGAAATGCTCCGAATCAACGATCCTTTCCTCACCGCTTCGAGACACCCCCAGCCCTCTATCAGCTCTTCCGGCACGAGTTTATCAAACCCAACTTCGCATCACCACCATCAACCAAGACATGTTGGCCGCCGTCGTCCAATCACACCACCCTTCCCACCAGGTGCAGTCACAAGACCACCGTCGGCCGAGATCGGTCGCTGTCCGGGTGACTCGAGCGTGGCCGGCAACCTGGAAACGCGCTGCTTGGAAGATTGGAAAGCGGCCGGGCGTGGGTGGGTTGATGCGACGGCGGGATGGGAGGATGGAGGGGGCGTGTGCAGCACTGATGGGTGACATGGATGGGAAGAGGGGGGGATATGGAATGTTGGTGTTAGTGGTGTTGGTGGGCGTTGGTGGTGGAAGTTTCGTGAACCTGCTTGCCTTCAACGATACAGGCGGGCGTAGCAGCCTCTGACGCCTCGTATCCGTGGTCCAGGCCTTGCTGCGGATGCCATGTCAACTGGAAACCAGCTCCCACATCCATCGCAGGGGAAAAGGTGGACGCAGCCGTGATGTGCCGCGATGCGATGCGCGCCCGGCAGGCCGAGAGGCGAGTCCTCAACCTCTCAGCCAACCATACAGGCGGCCCTGCTGCCTAACAAGCGTCCCCCTCCCCCGCACCACCAGGTCCAGGACCACCAAAAATGTCATGATATATCGTGACTCGTTAAGAAATGCCGAGGGACAGGTCTAAGTCATGAGATACGCAAGGGGAAAGGGAAAAAACAGGGCCCAGGCCGGGAAAATTAGACCCTGGGGCGCGCCTTTCGTGATGCGATGCACTGCAGCCGGCGGGAACCCGCATGTTGCAGGGCGGCGGGGCGGGTGGAAACCACCAAAGTTCCCTTTTTACACTTTGCGGCGTGGGGGAGTGGGCGAGTCCTGGGCTAGCTAGCGAGCGGGCTTTAGGAATGGGAACTGGGAATGGGATCAGTTGAAGATTGTCGCAATGCCTTGGGGTTTGAAGTGATTCTGATTGTTGCGCTGTGACGATGTTGAAGGCTTGTTAGACAAAGGTGTGTAAGTGGTCTTGCGATAGAGTGTGTGCGCTAGGAAATGCAGATCGTCATCGCATCTACTCAGCCTTCAACACTGCCCGATCTGATCCAAAGCCACAAAATATCCTCAACTGAGAAACTTTTGCCATGCCATCACGAGATGCGCAAACTCCCGCCATCATTCCCATCCCGAATGCCCTCACTCGATGCCATTGCCTGCCTAGTCTTCCCCACTCCGGGATACACTTTGCGCAACGCCAAGTGACCGAGGATCCCCCTCCCCCCTTGCCCTCCGGGCCCGTCGCCGAGTCATCGAACCCCGCCTAGGACGATTGGCGATGGATCTTCGCATTTCGAACCATCCCCTTCCCGAACCGTCCCTCGGGCAGGCAGCCATCCACTGGGAAAGGGGAGTTCAGTGAGGGGACCGGAGACCCAGTGGAGCAACCCCGAAAAAACGGGCATCGCATGCACATCCACTGAGGCTTCTATCGATAAGCTGCGGGGCAAGCAACGGGGCGGCGGATCCCAATGCATGGCGGGGTGACTCTAGACAGCAGCTTGAATGTGGGAAGTGAGCTGAGCTGAGGCGCAAGGGCCGCTGGTTGGTTTGCCAATGTTTAGTTTCCGTCTTGGGACGCATGGCGTTCCCTCGCTGTGAGTCACTAGACGATCAGTGGTCAATGGGACGATTCGGCGGATGGGCCATGGTCGACCGGGAGATGGATAGGATGGTGGTGGTGCCGAGAAGTTGGAAATTGCGAATGGGGAATGAGACGGGGACAGAAGGTGTGTGCTGCTGATGGTAGCCAAGGCCAGCGTGTTGATTTGTGATGCTATCTAATGTCCGGGCTACTAACGGGGACGGAAATGATGCGCGGTGGTGGCCAGGCAACCACTGGGCTGAAGCCCCTCCAAAAAGTCACTCGCCATCTAAGTCAAAGGCCAAAAAAAGTGTTTTGAAACAAATATGTTATTTTCATAAACAGGAATCCATTTGGGATTCTTTTTTTCTCTTTCTGGTTTTGTGTGTGCTGTCATCCTCCTCTTCGGCTTGTTTTTGTCCGCCTGAGTATAGTAGTCCGTCCATCGTATCATATACATTCATCCAGATTGCGGCCCGGAAATTCCAATACCAAAAATATCATCGCTCAAAATTCCCAAAAAAAAACTTGCTGTGCTGTGCATGCTCACTGTCAAATCACAATCCCATCCGTCCATCCATCCCAATAAAAGCCAATGATACAAAAGTACAAGTCGAGAAAAAGAGACAAACTAATCAACACAAGAAATTGCTCATTGGCTCATTCTTTACTCCCAGCGGTAAACACCGTCATCGTAGAGCACACGGTGCCGTCGGCTTCCGGGGCCAACAGTGGCTCGTCGACCAGGCATGATGCGCTCCCGCAGTCGCTGGCGCTGGGCCTCGTCCTCCTTGCGCTCCTCCTTCTCGGCAAGGCGGCGCGCCTTCTCGTCACGCCGGGCCTCCTCGAAGTTGAGACGGCGCACAGCCTCGACCAAGGCGGTCTCCGCGTCAACGGGGATCTCAACCTCTGGTCGCTTGTAAGTGGAGGCGCGCCGAGGGGCGGGCGCCATGGGGACCGAGGGGCGGCTGTTAATCTCGGCGTTGGCTTCGGCGATGCGGGCACGCATGCGCTGCTGGCGAATCTCCTGCTCCTCGCGCTCCTTCTCGCGCTGGCGACGACGGCGGCGTTTCTCGTCGTCTTCGGCGCTCTGGCGGCTGTCGCGCGAGCTTGTAGATGCGTGTCGAGAGTGTGAGTGTGATGATCGGCGCTTGTTATCGACAACCTCGATCTGGACGCGGCTGCGCTCGTCTACAATGACGGGGCGGTGGCGGCTAGGAGAAGAATCGAGGTAGACGTTGGCGTTGGGAGATGGGGGAGCAGTATGGGGTGAGTTCCAGGTCTGGGGCGGCGTGCGAGGCGTAGGCGGGTTCTCAACCAGCACGATGCGCTCGCGGCGGTCACGGCGGTTCAGGTCGAGGACCTTCTGGCCGTTGACATAGACACCGGAGGATCGCTTCTTCTTGCTGTTAGAGCTGCCGAAGGAGTGGTCTGACTCGTCGCCGGAGCGGTAGAGAGGAGTCGAGGACGCAGGGCTGTACTGAGGAGTGGGAGGGAGCTGGGTCATGTAGGGCGCGGTCGACTCATTGTAGGAGACAAATTGGCTAGGGTGCTGGAAGACGACGTTGTTGACGCATGGTTGACCGTTTAGTGAGTGTCCGCAGAGTGTAGGCTGGTAGGTCTGCTCGGTTCGACCGTCTGGGTGAACCCAGGTGTAGATGTTGCTGGTGCACATTGTGTCGGTGTTGTGTAACGTATAAGGGTGTAGGTTGGTAGTAGGAGGATTCTCCTGGATGACTACCGGTGCGAGGGCACGAGAAGGCCTCGTCGGTTGGGATTGGCGAATCCGATGCTCAAGCTCGGGCTGGCGAGGCGTGGAGGGGTTCTTGCGGTGGTGGTTGTAGACGATGTTGTCGACGATGATGGGAGAAGACAACTTGAGAGAATAGCTAGCTGTCAATGCAAGGTGTAGTAGCAAGCTTGTATGCGTATGCTTGTTTGTTCTTTGTTGTTGTTGTAGATGTAGTTCGATTGTCTTGGAAGTCTAGCCAAAGGTGGGAGGTGAGGAGGTCTTTATAGACGAGGGAGGTAGGTGGGAGGGTTGGTGGTCGAAAGTTGGAAGTAGTGGCGGTTGTAAGTGCGGGACTCAATGGAGGACAGGGGAGTGGATGCCTGGGGAAGAAGAAGTAGGAATGTAGATGTAGACAAGTAGACTGATGGTGTTGTGATACCAGGAATCGAAGTGGAAAATGTGCGGAGAGAGGTGAGGAAGTCGGTGCCTTAAAAGTATCCCATCGTGAGGACCCGCGCGTATATTAAAATGTGTGGGTGAGTGTGAGCGTGTGAGTGAGAGGGAGCGCGGCGGCTTGGTGGTGGTGTGCTCGACGCACCCCCCCTGGCTCGATGGGCTGGTCCCACGCCGTTTCTGCCTACCAGAATGCCATTGCAGAGTTGCGCCCCAGGCCGCCAAGGCCACCCTGGCCCATGCTCCCCAGGGCTCCAACCAGGACGTGCAGGGGGTGCCACCACTGGGGCATTGGCTTTTTGGGGGCCACAAGGCCAGGCGACCTTCATTCAGTAACGGCACTGGCAGGGGGCTTCAGTGCGAGAGGCCGCTGGAGGGACCACAGTGGGGAACAAAGGCCATGCCCATGCCGATGACTCCCACCAAACCCACACACTCACATCTGCAGCGATAGAGGGATGGCAGATGGCCAAAGGGAGCACAGGAGGTGGGGCTCAAGGGGTGACCCAATGGGCAGTGTTGCTGGCTGAGCCACGGGCCATCCCATCCCCAAACACGACCCTCTCTGCTCCACCCTCCCTCCCGTCAGCAGTCTTCGATGCCAGTGGAGGGAGGGTGTAGCCAACAATATGACGAGCTTCAACGACTAGGACGCCAAGGACTCAAGGCTGCCGTGGGCCAGGTCCAGCCGCCGCGCCCACAGTCTGGAGATATCCGGGACGGACACGGACACGGACAGGATCGGCCAGCGGGTGCAAGCATGCCGGACGAACCCACGGTCCCAGACGGAGGATGGAAGAGGTGGACGACCCAGCCAAGTGTAATTCATACCGTGTCGTGCGCGTCTTCGTCTACTTTGACGCCATTTTTGGTGGTGTTGGTGTTGGTGATGATGCGGCTGCCGACGACGCGGCCCCGGTTGAAACACTTTAACTCCTAGGAATCAAATCCCCGGCGAATTCTATTTTCTGCGTCCACCCATCCGATTCAATTCACCGACGGAGCCAATCTTGGACAATACCATCGCAGAGGGCTCGCCCGAAACCGCGACCCTCGAGCTGCAAGCACTCTCGGAATCGTCTCTCTCCTAACCTACGATTAAACGCCGGCTCTCCGGCGCAGGGTGACTGGACGCCATGACGCCGGCCGCCCTACGAGCCCGTCACCTGCAGAACATCTCCATCGCAGAGCGCGATTTGACTCTTCGGCCGGTTGACTGGACGGATCATGGGGTCACTTGCGCGCGGAAGACGACGGGTTACATGATTCGGCATTGACTCATCGTCGACATCGTCTGGCTGCACGGCGGACGCTAGGAAACCAATGTACACGCCCCAAGGTAACGAGGCAATCAGGCAGTCCTAGATTCAGGCCAAGGAAGCCAGTTGCGTGGTGGTGTGTGAAGTGTGCGAGGTGTGCGGAAAACCGAGGGCATGCGCGTGCTCTGTCCGGCCCGCAGTGGTTTGCAGGAAACTGTACTGGAGAATGGAGCCCATGGCGCTCTGTATCGGCAACGATTCGTCTAGGACTCTGCAGGCTTGGCAAATCCTCGCCGCCGACTGATGCCACTGGCCCCTGCGCAGCCCTGCGCTGCAAGGGCAGGCAGTAGGCGGTGCTCCGGCACACCCTTGGTGACGTCTGGGCTGCTGGTTAGTTCGTGGAGGCTTGGCCTGCGTTTGGCCTGTTTGGACCTGAGGCGCCATCACAGCCTCCGCTGGCTCGAATTCTGGATCGCATCCGGGGGAGAATGCGTCCAGGGTTGCTCAGCCTTCCCGCAACCACTTTACAAGGCTTAGTTTGCTTGCTTGCACGCTGTACGCTTTCTGTGGGCGATCAAAGCATGCGACCTCGAATATGATGGCATCCTTTGTGGTCCATTGGATGCCTCTCTCTCTCGCTTCTCTGCACCGTGCACCAGCCACCACGATCGAAGCCGACGGGAACTAAAGAGCTCGCATGGATGATGGGCATGGCCGATCGCTTGGGTCACGCCAGTCATGAAGCTGCAACGCCAGAAGCTTCGACGAACAGACGGCGCAGCAGAAGCCACTCGACGGCGGATGCCGGAGTGATACTCTTGATTGTCAATCAGAGGGTGTATGATAGAGTTGCGACGTGACGAGTTTCCGCAAACGGCTTAACCGGTTGCCTTGTCTTGGCAGCCGCTGGGTAAATCAGTGAGTGAATAGCTTCAACCTGGCGGGGGCAAATTCCAAAACGGCCCCCAAATGCCGATGGCCGCAACACCAAAGGTCCAAATCGCCCCGGGTCGATAGGACTATTGACGTCGCCGATGATCTCTTGGCACGTTCTACGTAGCAGCGGCACAAACGGGAACCGACCAGAATCCGAAATCCCAACTGTTGATCCACCTCGCACCCAAGGCTGCCAGCGAAGCCGGGCAGGTCGGTGCCGGATCTGGGCAACGGTGAACTTTGCAAACATCGCAAACACGACACGCCCGCCAGAAGGACATTGAAACCTCCACTCGTCTCCTCCTGATTGGGTCGTGGCCGCCGCCGTCTTCAACGTGTTGCGCACACAAAAGACACCGGGCCATGAGGGGGGCGCACCGGCACCGGCGTAGCTCATGAAACGAAAATCGTGGACCAGATGACGACCCTCCACGTAAGAGAGTTATCGTCGCGCAGTTTGCCTTATTGCGACCACAGCTTCTTCGTACTCCCTCTGATTTCAAAGCCGGTCGCATTAGCAGCCTGACGGCGAAGTTTCCCCCCCCCCCCCTCTCTCTCCCGCAGAGCCCCCTTTTCGCCCCTCGCGGCTGGGCCTCGTTGCTGGGAGCAGCCCAAGAAATCAGCCCCCAAACGCAAACGGCCCCCAAATATGAACCTGGAAATTAGCACTCGGCGGCCTCTTGGAGGCGGCTCTGGCCAATGGATTCCCCTACTTCTGGGGAGATTGCGCGTTCTAAAGGAGTTGCCGTCTTACATAGCATGGTCAACTGCACGCAGAGGTAAACTCCGTTTTGCTGGAGGCCCCCAGCCGACATCACGAAGGCGATGGCGATGGTGGTGATGGTGTTGATGGGCTCCCCACCACCCCCTGCACACTGCGGCAGGCCAGTGGCGATGTCCGTTTCAGTGCCAGGGATGCAGCGACAAGGCCAAGATGGACCCAAGTCAGCCCTGTGAGGCACTCCAGCCAAGGCCAGCACAGCCCCGGTGCCGTCTGCCGCCATATTGCATATTGGCTGCCGCCGCCGGTTCCCTCCCCACATCCTCACTGGCGATCCCGTCGCTTGTTCTCGAGTCGGAGCGGGTCGAGGCGAGGTGTGGAGATTGCGCTCTTGAACTTTCCCATCGTCATGGCCGGTTCATTTCATTGCTGCGCACGTCGCTTATCGCTCGCTTCTGAATCTTGCTCATTTTCTTCGCCTCCTAATTACCGAAGACACACGGCCAAGCCATGGCCCAAAATACAATTCCTATTCTAAGAATTGGAATCCTCCGTCGCATTGACGCGCGCTTCTATCGTCGCAACCAGTTTCACGCTTGGCCGTCAAATCGAGCCAACACAAACCGTTCTCTCGGGTCCGGCGATGCCCCAAAATGGACAGAGTTCGCCTCTGATGTAAGTTGTGTTGGCCAGAATCTACGACCCGACAAAGTCGTCCGAGGTCGCATGTTCACAGCCAAGCTCCCTGTTCAATTATCTACGTCGCGTGCGAACCAGTCAATTCCCGCCGTGGAGTTTGAAGTCGTCGCCATTGTTCCTCAATCCCGTGTCGTGATTCGCGTAGCTCAACTTGACAACCACACCTTGTAGATGTTTCCACGCGGCAAAGTCAGGCGGCGGCAAAATTGTTCTATTTTGTAGGAAAAGCTTCTGATTTTGCCATCATTTCCCATGCAGCCTGCTCACCTGGCGTATGCGTTCACTAGAATCACGCCAGATGGCAAATCCTGTGGTGTTGCGATCTGGCTCAATGCGGCTCCAGGGTAGCCTTTTTGACGCGCGTCGACGAGGAAGAATTAAGACATGAGCATCGGTTTACCGAGGGTTATACTCTCTAATGTAGAAGAAATGAATTTAATTCAATTGCAAAAGCCGACCGTTTTCTGTTCTAAGGCACCAGAAGGTATCCAGACATGTTCGTGAGATGGAGTTGAAACTCGGGCTCTCAAGTGGTCACTATCCACAGGTTTTAAACTTGGCGTTTGGGTCTTTCCCTCTTCCCAGGAAAACGAAACCGCCCAACCGCCCTTTACCCCAACATCCTTCAGCCGACCACTGCTCCACTCGGTGGGACAAGCTGGGAGCAAGTAGATAGCAGTAAATGGCCCCTCACTGTCATGTTCTATTCTCGATTGTACGAGACATTCAAGGATGCCTGAGCACCCCCCAAAGTTGCCATCAATCTGGAACGGCGGATGACTGTCAAGCATGTTTGGCAGAGTCGAGCTCTCCAACAGCTGGTCCATGTGTTTGGCACACCCTTCGGCGTCACGGAGTCGCGCGTGGAGATTCAGCAACCATGCTCGACTCCATCCCGTATGCCCGCCTCCATGCGCAGCTCGGCGATCGAGGACCTTCCGTGCAGCTGCAGCTAATTCTGGTGTAGTGTCTGGATGGATTACGTTGCCAGGATAGAGCCCGAATAGATGGGAGACATGTCGATGTCCTGGTTCGTGCTCGCCGTAGTCCTCTAGACCCCATTCCTGGATCAACCCCTGCGGGTTAATCTTCATATCGGGCAGGCGTGGATCGAGGGGACCGGTCGGATTAAGAATCTTGTGGACCTTGCCTACGAGCTCACTGCTTGCTGATGTTGGGAGCTTCTGGTGACTCCAGAGGTACTGCTCAAACGCGATGCGGATGATGGTGATGTCAATGACAGATCCTTCACATAGAATACCCACGGAGCTGTTACCCGAGATAAAAGTGTTCTCCGGAGAGAGTGATGGACATGTCACCAAGTGTTTGCCATCCTTGGACGGGATTAGGAAATCCACAATAAACTCGATGCATCCCTCAAGCAGAGGTGCGACTTGCTCATGAAGCGCGCGATTGTATCGATACTGTAGTAACTCCACAAGATCCATGCACAACCACACTCCCCCGAGCGGCCATAGCGTAGACGGCATCCACTGATCGGCGGGATCCGTGTCGGCCCAGATGTCTGTGTTGTGATGGGCGCACCATCCTTTGCAGCCATACATGGTCTTTGCAGTGACCCGCCCTCTGATAGCTATCCGTTGGACGAGTTCGAGCAAAGGCAAAGCACATTCAAATAAATTGCTTGAGCCAACAGGCCAATAGTTCATTTGGATGTTGATATTGATCGTGTACTTGCATCCCCAGGGTGGAGAGAATGATGGGTTCCATATTCCTTGGAGATTCGCTGGCAAGGACTTGGGCCCAGGTCGACTGGAAGAGATGAGTAGATAGCGCCCGTAGTTGTGGTAGAGCGCAACAAGTCCCGGGTCTCGATGGTTCTTGATCCGTTCATCAGTCGGTATGTGGCTGGCATCGGGCCTCATAGCAAGACTCGTCCTTGTAAATAGCCTCCGGTAATCCGTGGAATGTGTGGCCAGGAGGTCGTCCCAAGACTTGCTCAGTGTGGCGTCGACATTCTGCCTGGCTGCAAGCTCAGGGTCCTCATGCCTGTATGTAGTATGGGCGGCGATGGAAACCACGCATGATGATGAGTGCACGATTAAACTGCCCCCAATTGCTTCTACAGATCCGTCTGCAGGAACACGAACTCCTAACACGATACATAGACGATTGCTGTTGCGACCGCCTGGGGTGGCGTGTAAGACGATGCGGTTGTCGGCAGCCTGAATACTGTCAAGAAACTCGTTCGAGTCCCATTCCTGCTCACCAACCCGATTTAAGCGAATGACGAAGCGAATCGGCTTCGACGATGTGATTTGAGTAACAAGGGCGCCATCTGGATGGCTGGCGAAGCTCTGTCTTGTGTGCGAAACGCCGTCATGGTCATATTTGACTGTGTGCACGGCGGACCCAAGATCGAGAAGGCGACGATAGTTGGTCAATTCGCCATTGTGCCCAAACTCGAGAAGGCAACTTCCTAGCGGCTCATAGTGTCTCATTGTCGCGGGCGCCGCAAAAAAGGCCGTCCGGACCAACTCCTCGGCCTCTGCATGTTTGGCATCCCGGATAAGTTGTCGCAGGGTGCCAAGGTGCTTGAACGCGTCCCTTGGCGTTCTCTCCTGTGGACCGCCGTACCACACGGAGTCTTCGTTGAGCTGCCATAGCTCAGTCGATGGCCGCCCGTGGATCATACATCCAAGCCGGCCGTTGCCGATGGGCAGCGCCTGAGCCCACTCCGTTGCCGGCGCCGAGTAGTGGAGATGGAGACGCTGATCACTTTGCTCCATTGCGTGCGTCCTAGGAACAGAGGGCCGAGTTGCCGGGAATATAGCCAGGACAGCGTCTGGGTTCCGGCTCGTTGGAATGAGACCAGTGTGTCAATTGGTCGAGCGGCCGAGCAGCTCTTGTTAAAGACAAAGATCCCCGTTGTGGGGACCCGAAGTGAATCATCTGATGGCACGTTTGCCGAGTGGAGACCGGCTAAATCCCCAGGTTCTCGCAAGTCTGGGGGATCATTTGACGCGGGAGGGGAGTTGTATGGATGGAAAAACTGGCATGGATTGCATGTTGATGCGGGGATCCCAGGAGCCGTCTGCAGGCAATTGCAGTAGTCTCCCCGATGTGACCAATGATAGTCCACAATGACCTTTTCTAACACCGGTTCGTGGTGCTCAGATCCGCGTTACTTGCGACGGCACTGTTGCCGTGATGGCTTCACGGGCCATCAGTCCGATCCCCACTGCTTGGTTGACTCGTTAACAGACGGCCAAGTGAGGGGCCATTGGCCCAGCAGACGCAATCAGTCGACATTCAGATGGCGGTGGGAGTCGAGACGCCGAATTTATCCTGTAATTGGAGCCGCTTGGGGATTGGAAGGGTGGCTGCGAAATGCCGACATGGCTAAAAGGTAACACCGCATATGATCTGGGGGTAAGTGCCACTGCGCAATTCTATATAAGCTACTTGCGAATCAAATCTTCCGGTCGCATAGATTGATTCACCTGTCAATCCTGATTCTCGGGACCTGATTCATTTTTCGCTTTCGCCCCGAATAACTGCAATTGCGTTGCGACCATGGCGGCAGACGACGACCGCAAGGAGGCGATACACCATTACGATGATGTCGCTCAGGCTAACAAGCTCGGAGTTGGTGTTGGTGAAGTCGTCGCCCACCGAATTACCGAAGAGGATCTGTTGAGACAATCTCGAGAGTCTCTCACCATCTACTCCAAGACAGGCTTCCGCATCTGCCTCATCATGGTTAGTCAAGACGAGGAATGTAGACTATTGGGGCCTAGTATCGCTGACAGTTCAAAAGATCTGTATGGGTTTCAACCAGGCCGCGTATGGTGTTGATTGGGGAGTGGTTGGAGGCATCAATGCGTTTGACCGATGGCACGACTACTACGGCTTTGGCAACACTGGTGTCACCATCAGCACAATCAACGCCTTGATGCAGATCGGTATCTTCGTGGGAGCTCCTTTCCTCGCTCTCAGTGATGTAATCGGTCGACGGGGTGTCAACTTCGCCGGCAACCTCCTCACCATCATTGCTGCTTTTATGCAAGGAAATGCGCCCAACCTTGCGACTCTCTTCGTCGGCCGTCTCATTTTGGGTTTCGGTACAGCGCTATGCACAGCCCCTCAGTACGTGGCCGAAGTGGCTCCCGTCCATCTCCGTGGCCGCATCGTTGGTATCTTCGGCGCCTGCTTCCAGGTCGGCTCCATGATGATGCTTGGAGTGATGATGGCATTGACAAGGTGGGAGAGCGATTGGCAGTGGCGTACTGCGTTTATGCTCCAGGCAATCTTCCCTACCGTCGTGTGTATCACCATCTATCTCTGGTGTCCAGAATCGCCTCGATACTTGGTGATGAAGGGCAAGGTCCAAAAGGCCCGCGAGGTCATTGCGAAGTACCAGACAACTCATAATGATATCAACGATCCCATTGTCGGTATGGTTATTGCGCAAATTGAGCAATCCCTCGAAAATTCCCAACAGAAGACACTCCGAGCCGCGTACGACTTCCGTATCTTCTTCACCCGTGCTGTCGGCTTCCGCACAACGGTTCTCATAATATATTCAGTGTTTCAGCAGTGGAACGGGGGAGGCATAATTGTGAGCCTATTTCATTTTATTCGGTCTCATATTGATGTTGTTGTGAACACTTTTGTGGTGGTTGATATCTTGGTCGGTGGAAGCTCAAGAAATTTGAGTCCACTCCCACCCACAACATTGATGGCAAGCGCCTGATTGATTCAAAAGCTGATAAAAATTTACTTAAACACGCTACTCCTTTTGCTAACCAATTATTGTCATCTAGGGCTATTACCTTACTCCCGCGCTTATGACAGTCGGAATTGACGGAACCCTCCAACAACTCGGCATCACACTTGGCTCGACTGGCCTCTACTTCGTCTTCACACTATTTGGAGCATACATTATTGACAAATTCCGTCGAAGAACTCTGATTTTCACTGGAATTGTGTTGATTGTCATTTTCCAGACCGCTGTCACCATCACAAGCTGGCAATACACTATCAACCCAAGCAAGGCAAGCGCCATACTTATGGTCCTCTGGGTATACTGCTTCCAAATCTGCAGCGCCAGTACAATTGCAACCATGCATAACCTGTATCCCGTCGAGATTCTATCTCTTTCCCTTCGTGCGAAGGGAATGGGTCTCTACGCAATGTTCCAGGGTGCTGCCGGTGTCGTCCACACATATGGTATCGGAGTCGGTATTGGCAAGGTGGGGTATAAGATTTGGGTCGTCTACATTGTGTACAATGCCTTGCAGGGAATTATCGCCTACTTCCTTTTCCCGGAAACCAGCAAGCTGTCTCTTGAGGAAATCGACACCATCTTTGAGACCCATGGTGAGAAGCCAGTGGCCATGTCGTTGAAGATTTACAAAGCAAGACAAGAGAAAGAGAAAATGGACAGAGAGGCGGCAGAATCACACGGCGTTGTGGCCTGAACAACATGAAAGTAATGGATGAAAGAGGATTGACTTTTAGGTTGTCGGGTAGTCTTTGTTGAAGTTAAATTGATCAGTGTCCAACTATCTACAGTCTCTTTGAATCACAAGCCATCGATCAAGTCTATTGAAAAAATCTACTCCAATGATATCGTTTGAAGTGATAGACCGGCGTACATGCGTATACGCCAATCTAAGATCTCTACGAGCTCGCTGAAATCGCTTGTTGTTGGAGCGGTTCAACCCCCCCTTGACAAGATCATGCTTAACATAATGGAGGACGAAATACTCTGACTCAACTTGATCACTCACTGTTGCTGCTTTAGCCGGTTAAAGTAAAGGAGTCTAGCTATGAAGCACAGCCAATGCCGCGACAAAATCTTGAAGCCATTCTTACCTATCCATAATGACAACTGGACATCTTCCTCACCTTTTATTATTTTCGAAATAATTTGACCTAATTTAGGCCCTAAGGTTAGATATAGGTAGACTGTGCGTTGCAGGCTCATCCTCACTAGATTGTTAATACGTGGACTAGAGCACGGAGCGAGTGAGACTAGCCGTCGGAACGGTGGGCCTGTCTGAGGTCTTCAGCTCTTCGAGGCGATTGAACATATTAGTTCAAATCTCAATGCAAATTATCCGCTTTAGTGCACCTGAAAATGCAAGAAGGTCATTTTACAGGTCGCATTGTTGATAGCTACCTGTTGACACGCGCAACTTATGGTCTCTGTCGTCAACGCCTACCAGTCCAGGCTCTCTATGTCTTTACATCAAACTCTGCCACGTCAGAATATGTCCTAGCCTAACTTAAGGTGAGATCTTTTACTTTCTGTTTAAACGTTGAATGTTCAAGGAACCTTGAGTTCTATGAGTTTGCCCGGGTTGTCGGCATCAATGCCAATTGCGGCGCATTTTAAGCACTGTAATGAAATGAGCTAGAGTTGCTAACGGCTTTGAAAGGCGTTAGTTTCTTGTCGTAAAATGTGTGCCGACTTGTGTCGTAAAGGACTTTGCATATGGAGACGGCAATGACGGAAATCCAATTCACTCGTAATGTCTTCTGTGTATGCAACCTACCGATGACCATTTCAAGTCTGAAGGATGTTACCAAATTTCCCAGCGAAGCTTTGGAGATGTTTCCTTCTGTTATTGCTTACTCAGTTGCGAAATCATCCGACATGGGAGAAGACCCCATTGAAGGTAGCAACCGTACAGTTTAAAACGACTTCATCATTACCAAAAGTTATCTCGGGAGACTGAGAGGATTGGTGGTATATTGAGAAGAATTGAGATGAGCGCGTAAAATTTAGACGATTCCATCAGCCCAAGGCGGAGGCAAATATTCTTAGCTCCTGTTTTGGTGAGAGAAACGAAATCGCCAATATGAGGCTAGACCCTGACGACTCAGGCGACATGCCCAAATTTTACAAGGACAGGAATATTGCGGGAGGCCTCAAACGATGGCTAATAATAAAGTGCAAATAATTAGCTGAAGTGGACTCATTTCAGCTCCCCGTTAGCGTTACATGCGGCGCGTCAGCCGTTGTGGCTGATTTGGAGTGTTATCCTGCTGCCTGAGGACATGACCAACGTTGAATTGAACCGAAATGAGGTCGAGTTTATGAGATGATAGTTTGAAGCACCTGTAAGTGTTTGACTTACTTGAATCCGGTTAATGAGCTGAACAAATTACTGTTGCCTGAGTCAAATAGGTGGGATGAAACAGCCACGGCGAGTTCGAGGCTGAGGCTGTCAGGCAGCCGAATTAGCATTGGAATTGGAAGTCAATGAGAATACAAAACAAAAGCCAAGTTGCTTTAGATAGGCGAAACGATTCATGAAACAACTTGCATTGCCCCCAAGTCAATTACTTGTCCCATTCCATGTCACCAGCTTCGCTCAACTTTCACCTCTGCCCCAATTCATCTCAATTTCAACTTAACTCGAGTCAACTCAGCTCGGCTCAAGTCGGCTGATCAAGTCTTGGTTTAGCCATCTCATCTTATTCTCACCCACCATACTCAGCGTTCTGCTCATAGTATGTCAATGGCTACGGACCCGCAGAGACCCCACCTTGCGCTTCGCCGACCAACCTCAAATCGACTCATCCCATGGGCTGAATTCGGGTAACTCCCAGGCTGGCCAGTCATCTTCTTCCACGGAACTCCCTCCTCACACCTAGAATCTCAAAGATTCCGTCAGGAGTTGGATGAGCCCAGGTTTCGGCCCATTGCACCCGACCGTCCGGTCCTCTACCGCTCTGAATTTCACCAAACTGGGCTATTCAAGGCTATGCTATCGGTGCTCGGACCCTTTTCAAGTGGAACTCAATACTGCATTGCCATGGATGGGCCGTAAACACTTATGTGTGCAGAGTGGAGCGATCCTAGCGAGGGACTCAAAGCGATGACGGTGCTTGCGGGCAGCCATGGCCAAACAACTCAAGCCCCATGGCCAGGAGACGACGAACAAACAAGGTGGCCGTGAATATTCTACGTCTTCCCTTATCAAATCACCAATTCAAGGACTAGATGGGCACATTTACTGGAGTAACTTGTACAGGAAGGAATGGGATGTAAGCAGGGCATGATCTTAGTTGGGAACACTACTAACTATTAGCTCTATGTTGGAGCGGGATAGGCAATATGCCTGGACACATGGGTAATAGATGGACGAGGGGGATGTGGGGAAAAATTTTGCGCCTTCTGCTTCGAAGCGGCGCAGTCTCTTGGAACAAGAAAAGGACTCCTCAAATTTCAGCCCAGTCGCAAAGTCAGAGTGTAGTGTAAGGGTGGTTTGAGGATCACGAGATTGAGCTTAACGAACCAAATTTAGTCAGATGAAATGAAATCCTTTGTATTCTCTATCCCAATACTGCCTTGCATATTCGTTCCCAGTTCAAGAAAAGAAAAACAGTCAAAGCTTTATGAAACGCCGTCGGAGGAAGATATGAAGGGATGGTAGAGGAGACATGGCCGTGGCGCCATTAAGCTTGTCCCGTGCAGTCCGCCATCCCACCATAGACTGGTATCTGTAGATCCGTCCTATCGGTCAAATGCTCACTAATAATAAAGCGATGATCGATCTCGCCACAGCATTCAGCTTCCATTACTTCAACTCTGCGCCTCTGTTTTTTTCTCGTTCGGTTGAGCACCGACTCGTTTTTATGCCGGCTCTCAGAAGATGGTCCAGCCACAGGGAGCAAAACTAACAACAAAAAGGAATTAGCGACTGGCCAGTGCCTGTAGCGGCTTCCTCGGAACGCGAAAACGACTGTGCCACGAGGCTTCGCCGCAGGAATACGAGGGCAGGAGGCATGAGGACATTTGGGTAAGCGTGAGGTGGCCAAGGCTAAAAGGCCAAGAAACGCCACCGCCCAGCCGTAGTGGCCAACTTAGAGTCAACGACGTACGACTCCAACGCCGTCTGACAACTTCGCTCTTTCATCATCCTCGTTAGCATCACCATTGGCGTTCGCCTTAGACGCACCAACGCTCAACGTGCACACCTTGGAGATGATCAAGGACACCAAAGTCTAGGCCGTCTTGGCGGAATGCGACGATGACCATCTCGAACTTCTGCTCTAGCGACTCGACAGTCCAGTCGCTGTCGGCCAGCCGAGCGATCTGAGGCACCGCCTCTTGGTTCACCAACGGATCTGCCCAAGTGACGTCGACCTTGTTGGTCAGCACCAAGCTCTTGGTCAGCTCCAGCCCAGGGGAGTTGGCCAGATGCGACTGTCCGCGCTTGAAACCGATGCCAACGACGAGCACCCGCGGCCGCAGTCCGTCCCGTGCCCCTGTGTATAAACGGTCGACGGCAAGCTGGGCAACCGCAGCAGGACGCGCTGTCATCTTTTCCGACGCCGTTTGGAGGAGCGGGAAGGGGCTGTTGGAGAGGAGATACCACGGATTGACGGGGATGCAGTGCCCACCGACGCCGAGGCCCGGCGAGAAGGGCATGTAGCCAAAGGGCTTGGTAGATGCAGCGCGGCAAACCTCAAACGGGTCAATGTTGTGTCCGAGGCACGCGTCGGCCATCTCGTTGGCATAGGCGATGCAGACCATTCGCTGACAGTTCTCGTACAGCTTCATCATCTCAGCAACCTCGGGTCGGGAGACTGGCACCACCTGATCGAAAGATTGGGAGTAGAGCTTCATGATGGCATCGAGGGAGCCTGGGACAACGTCGTCCAGGCCAGACACAACCTTGGGGATAGCATGGGCAGGCGGTTCAACTCGGCCAGGATCGACACGCTCTGGAGACATGCCAGCAAAGTACCCGCGCTCTTTGGCGAGCGGCCCAAGCAACTCTCGGGTCATGCCAACCGCCACAGAACTCTCGACCACGACGGTCGCACCTCGCCGGGCATGGAGACCAACGGCAGAAAGTGCACTGTGTAGGTATGACGAGTCAATGGTCTTGTCCGGGAGCAACAGCGTTGGCACCGAGATCAGGAAGTGAGTGGCTTCAGCAAGGTCACTGGCCTTGGATGTGAATCGCGCTCTGCTGCCCGCCTCCTGCTTTTGTGCCAACTGCTGTGTCCTGGCCTCCGATACATCGAACCCAAGAACGTTGTAATTATTCGAGAAGACGCTCACCAGGTGCTCGCCAACATAGCCAACACCAATGATGGCAACGAGCGGCTCCGTATTCTTGTCGATGGCACCCAGGGTTGGGTGAGGGAATGCGTCTTCCGTCTCCGAGATCTCGCTGGGGGGAGTAATGTCGTAGTATCCTCGATCAGAGAGGCTCCACGGCTTGGAGTCAGCATCACGAGAGATCAAGGGAAGCCCCTGAGCAAGGAGACTTCGGGGTAGGAGTTGGGTCATGGTTGAAACGATCGACAAAGGTCTGCTAACGAACGAGAGGTGAGCGGTGCCTCGGAATTCAACGGGCCCACGGGCAAGATATCCAAAGACCGGAGAGCTGACGAGGGCTACAGACTCGATGGGGGGCGGAGTGACGCAGTGACTTCGTCTAGAGATCACAATATAACTACCTACCCAGGAGCGACTTCGTGCTTTTGCCCGACTCCACGTCAGCAGCCTTGCCAAGCGGCGTCCAACAGACGGAAAGGAGATTTTCTTCAATTTATGCCCACTTCCACCTGGCTTCAGTCTAGATGCGGTAAGAACGCCTCCGATGGGCGTGCGGCTCGAGAAGATTATTCCAATACCCGTCATATACGACGCCCTCAGACAGGGAGGACCTTTGTCAATCTGAGGAAAGCAAGCCGCCCCCCTGTGATCAGCCGAGCGCGCAACCCGCCACCTCGTAACTTCATCCGGGCTACAGGTCGAGTGTTCCTTCCGTTCGTGTTGGCATCTTGTTTGGCAGTTGGATACCGCTCGCGAATCACGGAAGCTTAGAGGGAGGGTAGCTATCCCGGGCCTGGCGTGCCTGCATCATCGAAAACCAACTCATCAGGAAGTTTCACAAGGGCGAGGCTGTACACACCGGGTCTGGGACGAGGACCGGGGTTGGTAATGTTGCTCCTCCATGACGGTTGGCATACGCACTCAGCTGAAAGGTGCATATCCGGGATGACTTGAGCTCGGACTGAGTGAAATTGCGCCAAATGGGAAGCCCTGCCAGGTCGAGTAGAAGGAGTGTGGTGGTCCGACGGCACAATTCTCAATACTTTCTCAAGCAGAGACTGATCGCCGGGGGTATTGACGGTAGTCCCGCTCACAGATCTGCGACAGGGATTGGGGCTAGGGCCCTTGGATCGATTCGACTGGCTAGGAAAAGCCTGAATCTAACCGAACGATGTTGGTGTACAAGCTCCATGTACCAGTACATGGAGCAGCAGGCGGCCGCAATCAGCCCCATTCCGCGGCGCCGTCCCTCCAGCTCGGCCGGCCACACGTGGACCGTGGACCGGGAATATGCTTACATCGTACAGGGGATTGTCTGGGACGAAAATTCAGGAACAAAACATTGCACGGGCGGCTTTGTCATACAATGGCGTCCACCTGCAGTTGCCGAACGCCCTCGAGGACTGTATTGCCATCCCCTCGGGAAGTATAATATTTGTCAGATTCAGGATAATAATGGGATCGGAAACAATATGGTTAGGGTGTCCCGGCCGTTCGCGCCGGAAGACTGAAACAGGGTGGTAACACAGCAACAAATGGAGTCGTTACCTCAATATGGTGTCATGCTAGGGTTGAGAGACTATTGTCCCTCGCTCTGGCATGCATCATCCGCCTACGGAGTAGAGGATCATACAAATCTTCTGCCGGATTCTGACGAGGAAAAATTGAGCCGTGGGACCTGCCAGGCCTGCGAGGGGTGACTGGGGTGGGTGCTATTGCTTGTGTATGGAGGTGTATTGCAAGTTGAGCGTTCTCAGTGCAGGTTGAATGTTGCACGACACAAAAGTGGGATGAATACGAATTGCCCCCGTCCAACAGTTCACCCTGCGTCGACTCTGATTCTGGAACGGGCACTGTTCGGCTTCTTTTCCCAAGGAAGAAGGAAGTAGAAGCAGGGGAGTAAGTTACACGTCCCCTCCATACCTACTACCGATAACGGGACACCGAGGCCGGTGCTCTCTTTAGGGCTGATTTTTCGGGACTTGGCCTAGTCTCTCTATGGAGTACCCGGTCTCAAGATCAACATCCGATGGGTGCCCGGCTCCGCAGTGAGCTGGTTAAGGACCGCCAGCTGCATGTTTGGGGTACACCATGCGTGCTATATTTGTTCTGGTGATGTGATGGATATCTCGATCCCAATGTGGCAGGGTGGACCTCGGTGATAATCCTTTCCCCCAACTCCCGGCTCACGTCCACCGCGTCAGCCAAGACGTGATGGCCAACGCAGCTAGCTGACGAATCCTTTCTCATATTGGTCCTGGGAAATGATAAAATCACTAGTCAAATCCACATCAGTATTCGGCATGGCCTCGAAAAACAAGTTAGAAAGTATGGCGAGGATGGCTGGTTATTGTTAGCCACCAGCGCCCGTTTCCGAGATCTCGGACCGCTTGGCCAGCACAGCGGCCTTGGCTTGTTGAATTCTCGTGTTCAGGCTGGGCTGCCGATACCACAAGCCCCCTGGTGATTTTGATTCTCCATCGGCTCAGCTTTATGCATGTTAGCGTGACTATGTAAATAGAGTCTTGTCCTCCATCGAGCAGGGCTAGTGCTCCCCTCACTACTTGTCCTCCTAGTCATTCGTTCCGTTGTTTGAAGTTGCTTCACGCTTTCCCGAGAAGTTCACGTCAATATGAAAGTCGTCATGTCTCCTACCATCGCCTGCGTCGTGCTTAATGCCGGCGCAGCCCTTGCAAGTCCTGCAATGGCTGGGTATCTCACACAGAGATACGTTATGCTGCAAGAGCGTGCTGGAAACAAGTGTGGTGAGGGGATTGGATCGTGCGACGCAGGATCCTGCTGCTCGGAGAGCGGCTACTGTGGCACGGAGACCGACTACTGCGCTGGATCTAGTTGCCAGCTGGATTACAGCGACTCCTGTGACACTTTGTAAGGCTCCCCAGGTTCCGAGGGAGAGAAAGACGCGGCGGCACACCAGCTAACTTCTGGAACGCAGCTTCGGCCCTGGCGGGACGAGCACGGCGAGCATCGCCCGGCCTAAGATTGGCAATGTGCCTTATGGTGTGTTTTGCAACATAAATGCTGTGATGCCTTTCTATCACCGACAGCTGACGATGTCATCACAGGCAGCCTCATCACGACCTGCGTCGAGTCGGGCATGATCGCATTGACTTTTGATGACGGCCCGTACACTTACACCAGTGAGATTCTGGATCTCTTGGACGAGCACGATGTCAAGGCAACCTTCATGATTGTCGGAAACAACAGGGGCAAGGGTCACATCGACGACTCATCCCTGGACTGGCCGGGCGTGCTGCGTCGCATGTATGCCGCTGGCCACCACATTACCAGCCACACCTGGACTCATCGCAACCTGAACCAGGTCAACAGCACCATCAAGCGGTCCGAGATGATCTACAACGAGATGGCCCTCCGCAACATCTTCGGGTGGATCCCCACTTACATGCGACCCCCTTACTTGGAGTGCAGCGCCAGCTCCGGCTGCCAGTCACTGATGGGCGAGCTGGGTTACCACGTCATCAGCACCGACCTCGACACCAAGGACTGGGAGTATGACTCGTCGATGCTGATCCAGAACGCCAAGGACAAGTTCAGCGCCGGCGTGTCGACCAACCCCGCCAGCAACTCGTATATTGTCCTTGCGCACGACGTGCATGAGCAGACCGTCACCAACCTGACGGCCTACATGATCAAGACGGCGCAGGACCGCGGCTACAAGCTCGTGACGCTGGGCGAGTGCCTTGGCGATCCCGTGGCGAACTGGTACCGCCAGGCTCCGGGGGGGACGCCCACGGCGACGAGCTCCGCCAGCTCCGGCGCGTCGTCGACGAGCTCGAGGTCGTCCAGCTCGGCCACGGCGACCAGCGGAGTTGTCATTTCCCCGAACCAGAAGTGTGGCGGCGACACGGGCTACACCTGCATTGGGTCCGGCTTCGGTAACTGCTGCTCCCACTACGGGTACTGGTAAGTTTCATGTGCTGGGAGTCTCATGTCCCGGGTGATTACCCAGCCTTCTGCATGCGTTTCGAATTTGCCTCCTCCCCCACGTCTGCGTTGCTAGCTAAAAGGTCTATGCTAACGGCTTTCCTTTCTCCTCAGCGGTTCCAGTGATAACTACTGCGGTACCGGCTGCGACGTCGACTTTGGCGAATGCAACTCAACTTCGGAGGACGTCACCGATACGACCAACGGTCTTTGCGGGGCTGGCTTCCATTCCACCTGCAAAAACTACGGCACCAAAACCTGTTGCTCGCAATACGGCTACTGGCAAGTGACATTCAATGATATTCCGGGGTGCTGAGCGTCACGATCTGTGAAAGTGCCGAGCACACCCTTCAAACTGCAACGCTAACTGAACAACTCACAGCGGCAGCAGCAGTGCGCACTGCGGCACTGGCTGCCAGAGCGGCTTTGGGACATGTAACTGAGACACGATACCTACATGCGGATCGTGTTCACTAGGGCCTTGGCGGTGTATGTCAAACCTCAGTAGATTCGTTTCTCCAGGACGGGCTTGGCTTGCGGGAAGGAAGCCGGTGTGACGCCACCCGCACTCCATCCGGCCAGGGGGACCCATGGAAGAGATGGGATTTATTATGGAAACTTGGGCGATCATCTTTTTCTGTTTAGCTCTTGGCACGCGGGTCACAACCGACTATAGCGCGAGAAGTCAGCCTCAATCTTAGTCTTAATACGAAAAGGCCTTATGCTTAATGTTTCGTTTCAGATTTATCACCTTATCAAGCTGGTGTGTACGACGTATTAAAAGGTCGGTGCTCCGCTCCGTTCAAGCTAACGACGCCTTGTCTAACATGGGGCTATGTTTGTTTTTTTGTTTATTTCCGTCGCACGTATTCGTAGAGCCCGGTAAGTTAGTTGGTTCGGATGCGCGTGGCGGCTCCATCCCGTTCTTCGTTTTTATTACTCCGATCCTTGCCTCTTCTCCGCTTATCGGATGGTTCTAAGCTAAACAGCGAGCAGCAACTCTCACAGTGAGTCAACTCGAGGATACCAGGGGAACCCATACTCGGCTTCAGGTGAAGGGGAGCTGCACTCGAGATGCATGCGGCCACACTAGCTTGGTCGGATATACATAGACACACGCAGAAACGGCATGTCACACAGGCGGAAACCTAAGGGTTAAAGACCCCATCGACTGCCAGCCATACAGGCTCTCGCAACCGACGTTGGGTTCTGTGGCAAAACACGCCATGCTGCGTGAGGCCCGGCTTCCGGAGCACGGCTGCCCTGGCACATGACTCCCCCCTTCCTCCCGTACCCGTGGGATGGCGGGTTGATTGGGCCGGTGCCTGTCTATCCCGCGTGCGTTGCGGTGCGTGCGTGAGAGAGTGTGTGTGGGCGTGATGCGCGGATGCCCGTGAGTGCTGACGTGCGTGTATAGCTCATCGTCGGTGTGTGTGAGACTGCGTGCAGATTGGTTGAGCGGAACTGGTTTGCGTGGTGGTCGGCTGCAGCTCCCATGCCCCATCCCGATCTGCACGGGAGCCCTATTTCGGGAGCGTGGGCAGATGAGCGGAGAGATGGAGGGACAGGATGGGGGTACACACGGGCTGCATCACACGTGGGAATACGGGCGAGATCCTCCTCCATACGAAGAAGCCAAGAGGGACGGACGAAGGATTGGGCGTGTGCGGCTTCTGCAGGCCAGTGACTGTCAGATTGTGTACAAATGTAGGAACAAATGTGCTATGTAGGAACGGGACTGCAATTGTAGGACCGCGAGGCCAGTCGTGCAACCCACGAGCCGTGAGCTGTGCGGCACGGGCAATGGCATGACGAGTCGCGGCGGTATCAATCACAAAAACACCATCCCGTTGCTTAATCCCGTCAATCCCTCCCCATGTCCGCAGGCTTGGCTGACGACAACCGTGGGTTCGTCTAGACTTCCTCTCTGTGTCGCCTTCAGCTATCCACCGTATTCTGTAACGTACTATTCTCATCTGCCGGCGGGGAGGCTCCAACCGGGACTGAGGCCATAGACGACAAGGCCAGGGACGGTCTAGCTGCTACCCGTCAAGATCCTCGCCAGATCCTAGTCGATGAGCGTGCTTCCTTGGGCGCGCGGCGGGGGTTCCCCGGCGGAGGAGTGGCGGTGGGTTGACGGTCGTTGGCTTCGAGATGCTCGAGGATGCGCTCACGGCTCCGCCTGGGAGGTACTATTACTGCACAAAGGTAGTGAGGGCTGCGAGAGCTGCGTGGCTTGTACCGGTACATGTACATGCCCGACACGAACCCCTGTGCATGCTCATGCAAGGCCCCGGGGAGGATCCAGAATGATCCAGAGTGAATCCCTGATATCGGACTGGACGCCACAATTCGACGCTGACGACAGGAGGACGAACGGCTCTTTGCTGTACTGGATGGTCCACTGTTGTTCTTCTCACCAACGACGACTTCACCCCGGCCGAGCTGCGTGGGCTGTCGACTGCGTCTGGCGCGATGCTGCCTTGCATATCGCATCTGATAGTCGACGTCACCGTGTACTTCACGTCTTCGCTCCAACACAGCTTAGGACAGGGCTTTAAAGGTGGTTCCGCCGATGCGGGACTAGAAACACCACCACCCATGACTGTGGGCATCGTAACATCGCCCCCCCGCGACCCCTGGGGACGGCTATCGAGGCCCGCTTCTCCTCTCACACTTAAGCTCCCGCGATCACGAATCTGGGCGCATCACGGTCAGCATGTGCCAAGCGGTACAAAGACGATTCGCCATCTGCTTGTCAGATGTGCACATCCAGCCATCCACGTATTCGCAGCCGCACCATGTGCTAGCGAGGAAGAAGCTGTCACTGACCTCGAATGTTGAGTCCAGTTGTTCGTCTAGCTGGACTAGCAGCAACGCGGGACGGCACACGGCACCACCAAAGTACTGTTAAAATCCCACCCATATTAGGCTTGGTTGAAATTAGACTTTGGCCACCGTATTGTTGCGTATGCAAAATGTAGCTTAGAGGCGAGGACGAACCCCAAGGTGGAAATATTGAATCGAGCCGGTAGCACCAACGCGGCTTGTTGTCTCTGTCTCCATCGTGGACCAACAGGAACCCGGTCAGGACCAGACTGCTCGCTGTTTCCCGTGAAGATCCCTGCTGCTTCAGTAATTTCACCACGCCCAAAGATGTTCGTCGGCAGATCGACTGGGGATCCCGGAAGTGCGGTCAAAAAAGAGTAGTCGTCCTCCTCGCCGGCCGGCTTTTGCTCGATCACCCTCCACGTTGGCCGGGCCACAGTGGTGATTCGAAGTCCGACATACCTCGTCCACCGTCCTACAGTCCGTCCGTAGGATGCGTGCGTACTATACGGACGGGACCCGCTGAATAAACCCATGGCGTCCAACGGACTGTATCATCTCTCAGCATCCCATCCCTGTCTCTGCACTAAACAGAGCGAGAAAACACGGCTGACGGCAGGCATCAAACGGCGGCTGCAAGCCCAGGGGCGTGTGTGATTCTCCGCCGCCGCATCGTCCCTCTCACCATGGAATCCCCAAGGACTGTTCGCCCCGTGGCGCGAGGGACAGCAGTATGCAGCGTTAGTCTAACCCCCCAGTCAGGATCCTCGCAATCCCTGCTTGCCTGGGGAGAAAACGGAGCTGAGCGTTCGTATTAGGCGGCCGAGAGATGGGTGTGATGCGCTGTCGTGCTATGTGCCGGGGCCCATATCGAAGGGGGCCTCTTTTTCCTGCTGGTCTTTCTGCCTTGAAGCCGGCGGAATGGTTCTCGTTGAGGCGCCCCCCTGGGATGGCTGAGCAGTATTGCAAGGACCTGGCCTTGCAGGATCGCGAGCACGTTGAAGGGGAAAGAGGTCGTTTGCTTGGCCGGGCCCGTTGCGCTCCCAGATCCTACTATAGCTTCGCTCTCTCCCGGTTTCCTCTTCTCTTCTCTCCTGGCTTCCCTTGCTGCTCACCCCCGTCACTCGCTCAAGTTTAGTCCCCGCCTTGCCCGAGGGCATCCCTTCCCCAGTCGTATATTGCGACTCTACCCATCGTTGTCGCTGCTGTTGTTCCGATCTTCTGTCGTTGTCGTTATCACAGTCGTCGTTATCGTCGTCGTTGATTCTTGTTGCATCCCAGCCCTATCTCGCCTACACATATCCCACTCTCTTCGACGTATGTCGTCCCTGTCACTTGCTTCAGCATAGCTATTCGTTGCTGTATTTTGTGAGGGGCTGGCCTCAACCAGCGGCGAGCTGCTTGTGTCTCTGGGAGGCGCATCATCGTCCACATCTACACGTCCACCACTTGGCCGGCGCCATTGTCACAATGAACGCTCCTCGCCTACCAAGCCCCCCTGGGGCCTCGGCTGCTTCGTCCTCTGAGCGGGTCAATAGGGTAGAGCGCAATGGGCCTCCGGTTTCTCACAGCCAGCCTGCCCAATATCAACTGCGTCCCAGTGGCCACACCTCCCGAGACTCGGTAAGTACCTCAAATCTATTCCATAGCTCAGCTTCGGTGCTGTATGTCATGAGACATTGCTAACATAGTTCCAGTCCGTGATTCGGGGTATCAATGGCAGCTTCGCGCCGGGTGCGCAAACGCCGCGCTCGGGCATCACTCACGCCTCCTGGTTGTCGCAGGGCGTCGACTCGAACCTGTCCTTCACGTCCTCGGTCCAACAAGAAGAAGCCAAGTTGCGATGGGACTCGGACGAGGAGCTCAAGAAGATGTCCAAGGAAGTGCTCCGCCTCCAGAAATGGGCCCTCATTTCCGGCCTCGTCATGCTCAACGCCGCCCTCATTTACGTCGGATACGTGTACGGCACCAAGGTGTACTACTTCTTCCTCGTCCTCCTCAGCTCCAACACCATGCTCCAGGCGGCCATGTGTGTCACCATCATCCTGCACTGGTTCGTCACCCATGTGCTCCTGTTCTGGTGGAAGCCGAAGGAGAACATCCCCGAGGTGCCGGAGAAGATGGTCATGTTGCTTCCCTGCTACAACGAGACGTATGACGAGCTGAGGCGCTCGCTCGACTCGTTGATCGCCCAGAAGAACATTGACAACCACCCCCGCGTCATCTTTATCGTCGTCGACGGCAATGTCCGTGGCCCCGGCATGGCCAAGACCACCCAAGGCTACCTCCTCGAGGATATCCTGGAGCCTGGCCCATCTCGGTACTTTGAAAACGGATACCGTGCTCGCGACGGCCTGTTCATGCCCGTCAACACGCAGACTGGCTTCTATAAGGGTATCCCGTACGTCTTCGTCGGCAAGCGCTACAACCAGGGTAAGCGCGACAGCTTGTGCTTCGCCCGTTCGTTCCTGTACCACTTTAAGCAGCGCTCCGAGAACATTGTCACCATGTTCAACAACGAGCTCTTCGAGTACCTCGGCAACAACTTCGTGCAGGGCGGCGTTGACAACATCGACTACCTCTGCGGCATGGACGCCGACACCGTCTTCGATGACTACTGTGTCTGGGAGATGATCAAAGAGATCCGAAAGAATCCTAAGGTCGTCGGTGTCTGCGGCCACGTCTGCGTCGACTACGACGGCCACAACTGGGGCTGGTGGTCGCTATACCAGTCCGTCGAGTACTCCCAAACCCAAGGTCTCCGTCGCATGTTCCAGTCGCGCATCACCGGCAAGGTCAACTGTCTTCCCGGTTGCTGTCAGCTCATCCGCGTCGATGAGGCCACGTTCGGTGATTCGGTGCTCCGCGAGCGCTTCGGCTACTGCCCCAAGCCCAACGACGTCATGACCCAGCACATCATGGGCAACTATTCCGAGGATAGCATCCACGCGTCCATCATCTTCAGCCTCTTCCCGCACAAGCAGACGGCGCAGGCCCTCCGCGCAAAGGCCTTTACCATCGTGCCTCAAAACTGGAAGGTGTTCCTGTCGCAGCGCAAGCGTTGGGCGCTGGGCAGCATCTCCAACGAGTTCGTCATGATCTTCCGGCCGGGCATCATCCTGATCGAGCGGCTGCAGAGCATCGTCGCCGTCGTCACCTGGGCCATCACGCCCTTCATCATCGCGGCGTTTGTCGAGCTCATGATCGTCTTCGCCAAGCGAGGCCGGGAGGTCATGTCAGACCCTGTTTTCCTCGGCCTGATCTGTGTTTTATTCTTCCGCTACGTAAGTGCCCAACCGCCTCCCTTTCCCTTCGTCCAAGCGGTCCATTGCAGTCTAGACTCGGCCGTTGCAGGTGGACGCGTCTGCCAAGCGTGCTGTGGCTGACCTGAAATCCACTAGGTTTACTCCTTCTGCATTGGCTTCTGGCTGCCACGGAATTTCCTCGAGAGCATGCAGTATTTTGTGGGCTTCTTCCTCCACATTGTCACGTCTCCGTTTATGAACATCATCATCTTGGTATATTCTCTCTTCCACTCCGACGACTTCAAATGGGGTAAGACCCGTGAAGTTATCCGAGGCGACAATGAAAAGGACGACGTCGACGACACCGGTGGCCGCGGCACTCACTGCTGATCAACTGATCAATTGATGAACTGATTGTCCGATTAACCTACGCACGCGGCTCGCCCCGTCCCTCCGCCCCCACTGACCCTAGCTCGGGGCCAAGACGAGGCAAAAAAATAATCACTTTCCTGGGTCTTTCTTAATGGATGTAATAGATGGCAAGCAACAGAAAAAGTCGGGATAGGATATTGTACGCGTGGAATAGCCTGGCCGTTGTCAAATACTCAACCCCGCGGCCAAGGGTGCCGCGACTCTTCGCAATAGAGAATATACTGAGCGCAATGCGCGTCTTCAATCCAAGCCTCCCTCCGTACTGTCCACTTGCCGATAGTAAACTGGGGCTTAGATCCTTGAGATAATGATCTTGGCAATTTTCAGCCAGCCTCGGCGTCAGCCTGGCAGCGGTGTTGGCATGATGATGCATCCCTAGAAGCTCCGCTCTGCGTAGCCAGCTAGCAAAACATCAGGCTGGCAGTCTGCTTCATGGCGGGGCAACCAACTTGGGCAAGGAAACGACTAAGTTAGCTACTGAGGCAGCCAGGAGCCGAAAATAAGGCGCACCATGGCCGAGCCCAATGGGTTTAATAAGGCCAAGCGCTGATCGAGTCTTTGTCAGAGACGACCACCCCGCGTCTACGAACCGGTGGGAAGTTAATCGCCCGCCGAAACGTCTTGAGCTGCACCAAAAGCATCACACGCATCAAAAGCGACCTCTTCGATCGATTCCATCACGTCATCTCAACAACCGCTCTCCCGTGATCCGTTCCCTGATTCTCCCTCGGGCGTCGGGCAATGAGGTCGTCGACTATAACTGGCCGCTCCTAGGTAGCCGTCCACCTTGCCTACTTCCTGTATGCAAGGTGCTCGTTCAGGTGACCATATGGTCCACACAGCCCGTTGGCTGAGGCTGTTGCCCGGACTCACCTATGCCCCGTGGTGTCGCATGCAACAAATGGCGCAGTTTCCATGATAAGCAATCCCGTGTTTGTGCGCCCAAAGACCCCCTGTCAAAGCAAACTTCGGGCATTGCATCCTATCCCACAATGTGCGTTTGAACTGTCCAAGGTTATCTTTGGAAAACTAGCTCGGGGATAAGGATGCTTAAGGCTGCTCGAGCGCTCAACGGATCTTATCTATATTTTTGGGCTCTAGAGGTATACTGCTGTTGGGATATTTATAACCATGAGAAAATATATCCTAATTAGTGAAATATTGCTAAAAGGTACGGTTATATGGCCCGTCCTCCTCGTGGTTGTTGCTTTAGCGGGATTGAGAGCTCTATGTGCGACGCCTAGACTTGATTGGCTCGAGCTTATCTCTGGTTCGATTGACCGGCGATACTTGTTCGAGTTAGCCTAGAGAGTGCGAAGGACTGAGTTTCCACACCCCTCTCAGGTATCCTAGGTTAGGACTACCATAGCTAGCGATGCGCCCAGTCTGTTAGAGAGCTTTATTGAACAAACTCCTGCGCTGAAAGAGAACGGGCGTTTCGTCGTGCGGTGGCCACGCGTCGTGTACAGGGACGGCGATATCGATGCTCGGGACGTAACTGTAGATAGGGTTCCGCGGTGTTTCGACGGTCGAGCTCTCGCAGCGTGCCTTTTGCTAACACGAGTTGGAAGAGGTTATCCCAAAAGTATGGAGGACGTGAAGGATGGTCGAGCTTGCGTTTCTTCGTAACCTGTCGAGTAGCTTCACCCGAGAACTCGCTGAACCCTTGTCGCTTCTATAGGCTTCTACGCTTTGTCTAGGAGAACGGAAGATCGTGCAGCACGAGCATCCTCGGCGGTTTGGAATGGTCAACAGGTAGGTGCAGGAGCTAATTCTTATGCCTGTGTCGAAGGGTCACATACAGCCAATTCAGTCGAGGTGCTTGTTTCACTTCAGTGCATGAGAAATAATCTAGCTTCACCGTCTGCCAAGCCAATAATCTAGGCAGCCAAGGGCCTTGTGATGGTCCGGAACAACAAAGCAACCAACGGTGGTAGAATTTAACGCGGACACGAGTAGAGACGGGTGTTTCCTACTCGGTAGCATTAAATTCATGTGTAAGCCAATTCTCGTCGACGCTTGCGGGGTTGATAGAATTATGTCCTCGTCGAAATTACTTGTGCGGAACACGTTGGTGCTGGTTCAAAGAGCGTCAAGAATTCCCGTATTCTTGCGAGTAATAGCAAACGAAGATGTAAAACGTTAGCAAGGATCTTAACCCCGCGTAGAAAACCTCCGACCGATCTCCCCACCCGCCTCGGAGATTTATCTAGAATAATGATTCAGCCAATGGAATAGTCATCTCCATCACGAGCCTAATAAATAACTCGCATCCTCAAGTCAATTGCTAAATCTCTGGAGATGACCTTTGATCAAGTTTCAAGTTTGCCACCATGTCCACTCTCGTTTCTAGAAGAGATGCTCAGCACACCAAGCCAGATACAACAACCCACATATTGCGGATGAGCCCAACATCTCTATCATCACTTAATCACCGCAGAGTGGAAAATATTACCAAGTATTTTGATACCCTACTACATAGGTATTGTTATTTTACATGACATGCACACTTTACATGCCGGGCTGAGTCGCGTCTTACACCGAGTGTCACTTGTGGCTGTGTTGGCGTCAATGGCTGAGACATCCTTGTGTCGACGTATAACTTAGCCTTGTCGGACTACTATGTATTTTCTCCTTTAGATTCCCCAATATCCACGTAGCTTCTTGTATGGAGGACATTGTGAGTGGTTACCTTGCTAGCCAACCAGGCAGCACACTTGTCAATCAGCGTAGCATCCGCGATGCGGGAAATTATGCGTTGCTATTGGAGGGAATCCCCCGATATCCAAGATCTCCTGAATCGGCGTGCGACATAGTCCAACTCACGAAGTCGGTAAGAACTTGCAATGCATATCACGACGAGAGAAGCAGAAAGAAGCCGTGCCAAAGTCTGATGCCTTACACGCAACCTCCGAACGTGGCCCGAGAGCGCCCCACTGCCGGCTTCCTGTTCTGGAAACAGACCGGGCCGGACCCGATTGTCTCCCGGCAATGACGGTCCCCAGGAAATCACTCGGGCTGAGTACTACGTAGTAGAGAGGGCCTTGGCAAGGCTAAGCGAGCTTCGCCTTCAATGCAAGATTTCAAATGCTGGCTCGGTCTGACAGGTGCGTTCAGCCTAAGCCCTATCTAAGCTGATGTACGCTGTAGCATATCAGTCACAGCATCGGCCAAACCCCTCATTTCGCGCACCTGCATCGACGTAGACTAGCCACAAGACGAAAAAACGTCCGGGATGACCTCTTGTGCGTTGAAAAAGCAAACCACAGTGATCATCGCAACCCTCCGAACGCTAGAGCTATTCGACTTGATGCGTTGGCACTGCTGCGGATAATTTGCATCCCATGTCTGACAGGTCGCCCTCTCGGTCGTCGCGTCTGAAGTAGACTCGGATTCCGCGATGTTGTCAGCGCCACAGCCCGTCAAGCGCTATCCAAGCAGATGCGGCACCATCAGGGATTAACTTCACCATGCACCTGACCACTTGCAACCCATCCAAACTCCCCGTAAGGCGCCCAACAAGGCATCGTGCTCTGCTCTCAGCCCTGGAAGCCTGGCCGCCCAGACTGCATCGCCCACCACCCCGCCTGCACTGCGCAATGTCGCCATTGGCTCGAGCTGCATCGTCCAGATAGAATCCGGCCTCTGATGCTTCAGACCAGCCCACTTTCGCCGGCGTCTTGGGGGCCATCTCCGCCGTGGAGCTTCGGCCTAGCCGTATCGCGCCTTGGAAACATGACGTTCGTATGCAAGTCGAGCAACAATGCGCCGCGGTTGGTGTCTCCACACTAGGAACTCTTGCAGCCCCCAACCACACTCGCCTTCAGAGTAACAGCAGCTGTGCCGGCAACCAACATCAGATGACAGGCCGGCGTAGGAAGTGGTTGCCTCCAGGATAAGGGAAGTGGGACGCGTACCATGGGCCGCAACTAATGCGCTCACAAAAGGAACGGCCCTCGCCGGACATAGATCCAAGCCAGGGCATTTCTTGCACATTCAGACGACGGTGTATTGTTCATTTCTGTCAACCAAAACCCGGAAGCGCCATAGAGAAACTATCGACGCAGTATGGAGGCCATTACAGAAGCACCGCTTCCCCACACGGTAGTGATTCGTCAAGCGTTCCATGTCATCACACAAACCCTGACACGGGAACATACCACCTTCACCACCACCGTTACGCTGGGCGAAGAAGCCACAGACACGGCGGCGCAAGTCCCAGAGAATCACGAAAGCGGCGGGGGGCTTAACGGGACCCAAATCGGAGCCATCGTCGGCTCGCTTGTCGGCACCTTTGTCCTGGTCATGGTCGTCCTATGCTGTTGCTGTCAGCGACGTCCTCCCCCGAGGCGGCAAAATGACCGCCGCAGCTACGGAAGCTACAGCAGCTCATATGTCACCGACGATTTCGCCGAGCCGTTGCCGCCCAAGGGACATTACCGACGTACGCCGCAGCCCATGGCCTTTCCCTTTCCCATGAGACAGCCTACGCCGCGGCCTACACCACGGCCTACGCCGCGACCTATCCCGGTGCAAATGCCGCCGCCGGTTGTGGAACGCATCCCCGGAGGTCCGCGATACCCAACATACCGCGCCATCCCGATCCCGAACCCTCGTCGACCCAGGGTTCCTCATCGTCCTTGAGTCGTTGTACTTGCTTCGATGTATTGATGCGGCATGCGTCTGTGCGGGGGCATGTGCGTGCACGTATTGTACGGTCCGACAGAGTTCCGGCTTTCCCAAGATTATGAGGATGCAGAGACCAAGTGCGTTCCTCAATTATGTTCTATCTCCTCTCCGGTCACGGAGTTTCGGAGAATGTGAATACGATTCATGAGTTTGTAAGTCTGCCGTGAACTAGCTCAACTCAATGGGGCGAGACTTACATTGATCGTTGACAGGTTTCAATATCCGGCCTGCATGGCAATTAGTCTACGGGTCATAATGTCAATCTTCTTTCATAGCCAGGGAGTCATAACTGGGGAATTTATCATTTTTATGTTTCGCAATTGACCAGACTAATGGAGTGCACAAACACTCAACAACACACTACTCCGTATCTCTATCATTAATCATACCCCACACCGTTGTTTCCACTCAGCTGCCTGGTCAACCACCTTAACCCATGATTGAGGATCTCCCTGTTCAATACTCGATTCGAATCGGTATGTCAAGGACGGATTTTAGACGTTTAAACAACAATCTTTCCGCTCGCAGCACAGCTGTGCTGCTTTCCGGCAACCTTGACCTTGGCCTCCCACTTCTCAAAGCTCAAGGCCAAAGATCGCTTGCTCTTCGGGTTGGTTGAAGTTTGAGCTCTCGGAGGGACACCCTCCAGACTCAGAGCAAACTGAGCCGCTGCTCGGCCGGCAGTCTTCGCGTTGAGCGTCAATGCAGACCAGTTGATGTTATCAGTAGTATCACACGCCAGGTGATAGCAAGGGTCGGTCTCGGAGTCTGCGCCAGTGAAGATGCCAGATGACGGGATGCCGAGCTCAAGGAAGGCAACGTAGTCGGAAGACGATTCGAACTCGCTTTGTGGACATTAGTCTTTTTGTGTTGATACTCTCAAGATCAAACATACCTGTACTGTGCATCCTTGCCCTTCTTCTGGAGCCACTTGACGATAATGTCTCCGCCAACTTTGTCGCCGTCGTTGTTGGCATACACACTGTACGTGGGGTGAGGAGAGCCGATCATATCGTAGTTGAAGTAGAACCGGATCTTGTCAGCCTCCCCTGCGGTCAACTGAGAACCGTAGTAAAGGGAACCAATCAAGCCGCTCCTAGACCATAGTTAGTCACCAGTGTATGGTTAAATCGTCATTTCACTTACTCTTCAGCTCCCCACCAAGCGAAACGGACTTTGTTGGCGTATCCCTTGTACTTGGTGAAGGACTTAGCAACCTCGAGGATACCTGCGGTTCCGCTGCCATCGTCGTTGATACCCGGGCCCGCTTGCACACTGTCAAGGTGAGCTCCCAGCATGACGACATTGTTGGGATCACCCTCCTTTGTCTCCGAAATAATGTTCCAGGATTCTCTCGTTTCATTGATAGAATCAACCAACAGGGTAGCTTCGAGGGTCTCGCCTGCGGCCAGACGCTCTAGCCACCCAGTACCCACGGCGTATCGAATGACACCAACTGGCACAAGCAGGCCAAGGTTCTCGGCACCGAGGGTGGCACTGCCGATGTTGTCACCAGGAGTCTGGTTGATGAGGATGACGGCCAGCGCTCCATGAGCCTTGGCCAGCTTGAGCTTATCGGAGATGGCGCAGGAGCCGCGCATCACGAGTGCGATCTTGCCAGTGGCGTCAATTCCGTCCCACTGGTCCTCGAAGCATCCAGATCCACGCTCGATATCGACAGGAACGGGGATAAGCTCTGCAGTGACACCATCCGGAGTGGGGGTGGCACTGTTGTAAATCAGAGTGATGACATATTCATCCTCACCGTCTGGTCCACGGACCCAGATATCGCGGGTCTGCTCGAAGGTGTGGTTGAATGGCTGAACGTAGGTGTCCAAGTACTTTCCGTACTTGCCCTCGACGATGCTTAGGATGTAGTCGATGGAAGCCTTGTAGCCAGGGAGACCAAAGGCTCGGTTGCCACCGTTTGCGACACCGATTTTGTTCAAGTCGGAGAGGGTTTGCTTGAGCCTGGGACTGTCAGAGAGTCGTTAAGGGATAGCTTGCTTGACGGCACCTACTTGGACTTCTTAATGTCTCCCTCAACCTGGCTGGCAGTCAATTTCTTGCCCGTCACCTCGGCAGCAAACAGTGCTCCGTAGAGCAAACCAGTGAGGAGCTTCATGGTGCAAAATGATGACTCTAAGATGGCGCACAGCTCTATGAGAAGCCTGTCGTGCAGCTTCCAGGAGCTCAAAGCACACGACCCCAAGGCAGTTATATAGCACAGCATCACTAGCAACTTGCTCGAGTGGATCAATGAGCTCACGTCTATGCAGTCTCACACAGTAAGAATAGCAGTTCTCGGCAAGCCTCTTGGCCTATCGGGAGACACAGCGCAAACGGCAGGTCCCAAAACAAGCTGCTTGGCACGCGGGTTGGCGCAACCACCCATGTAACGACGGGAGCTATGGTGATGGTTCATTCGCCACTCCGTCAAGCTCAACCGGGATGCGGGGGAGTGCAACGATCAATGCACGCAGCGAATATGAGCTGTAAGAGGACATCAGTGGCGAGACGGCCAATCGAAAGCAACGACGGAGGAATTGGCGATGGCGATAGGCCCCTTGTCCAAAAGGCGGAGTAGAGTGAGGAACTATTGCGAAGGACAAGACCGAAGGGCTGGCAAAAGATCCCTACCAGTCAGCAAGATACTAACCCTACCCATGGCTTGAATACACGAAGCTGCCATGGCGAGATCCTGTAGGATATGACGACAAAGCACCAGAGTCAGAGGCATTTATCGTATCTTGCCGAATTACAACATGGGGCCGTTCATGCCGTGTTACAGACACCGCAGCTCTACCCTGTATCAGTCGGGGAGCTCTCCTCTCGCTTGACCTGTTAGGATATGGCTATCGGGAACGACGGGGGATAAACAAGCTTACTTTTATCTTTGTTCTTTGCGAGCTAGCATCGCGCGTTGATCTTATCATGAAGAGGGGAATCGCCGTTCTTGATTAGGAAGGCATGGCTTGGAACTTATGATGGTGCATGGATCATCATCAACTCATGGGCGCTACACAGTGTGCTGTACTGGAGCTAGCCGAGGAGAGCTGTAGAGACTGTGCTGAAGATGATTGGTGGGAGTGGATTAGCTAATGCTCAGCTCTCACTTCTCACTTAGCCTTCTAGAACTTGAATTCTCGGTGTTCTTTTCCACATGACTAACACCCGTCGCCTTCATGCGGATAGACTCGGCATTGGCGGGGTAGACGATACGGAAACGTAAAGTTTGTCTTGTCCCGCCAAACCACACCAGCTGATTGACGGAGCCATGGCGGTGATTTCATCAAGACTCCGCCGTGGCGTGCTTTCGCAACCTGACCACCTCACATTGTTTTCTTTCAACCTCGCAATCCTTTCGAGTTTTATCTCGGTGCGTCGCTTCGTCTCTTTTTCCATAGATTGATCGCTCAGCTACGCAAGAATGGCGTCCCAGGTCCCCCACACCCGCCCTCGTCCGGCGACCGTCCTCTCCGCCACCGAACTCATCGGCAACACTCCTCTCGTCCGACTCAACAAGGTGCCTCAGTCTCTGGGCATCGAGTGCGATGTCTACGTCAAGCCTGAGCTGTTCAGCGCCGGCGGCAGCGTCAAGGACCGCATCGCCCTGCGCATGATTGAGGAGGCCGAGAAGAGCGGCAGGATCAAGCCTGGCGACACCTTGATTGAGCCCACCAGTGGCAACACGTAAGACACCGCCTTCTTCGATTCAATTGCTGGATATTTTCTAACAATCTCGCGCAGTGGTATTGGTCTGGCCCTCGTCGGCGCCATCAAGGGCTACAAGACAATCATCACTCTTCCCGAGAAGATGTCTGCCGAAAAAGTCTCAGTTCTCCGTGCCCTCGGCGCCACCATCATCCGTACTCCCACGCAAGCTGCTTGGGATGCCCCAGAATCTCACATTGGTGTCGCCCGCCGCCTCGAGAAGGAGCTCCCCAACGCCCACATTCTCGACCAGTACAGCAACCCGGACAACCCCCTAGCCCACGAGTTTGGCACCGCCGAGGAGATCTGGGAACAGACTGGCGGTCTGATCAACGCCATTGTTGCGGGCGCTGGTACTGGTGGCACCATCACTGGTCTGGCCAGGGGATTGAAGAAGCACAACAAGGATATCAAGGTCATCGCGGCCGATCCTCACGGCAGTATCCTTGCTCTGCCCGAGCTCCTCAACAAGGAGCATGCGGACGAGCCGTACAAGGTGGAAGGTATTGGTTATGACTTCATCCCTGACGTCTTGGACCGCGAGATTGTCGACAAGTGGTACAAGACCGATGACCAACAGTCCTTCCACCTCGCCAGGAGGCTCATCGCCGAGGAGGGGCTCCTTGTCGGTGGCAGCTCTGGTTCTGCCATGGTCGGCATGCTCCTCGCCGTCAAGGAGTACGGCTTCAAGAAGGGCGATGTCGTTGTCGTTGTCCTGCCCGACAGCATCCGAAGCTATCTGTCCAAGTTTGCTGACGATGATTGGCTTGCCGCCAACAACCTGCTGCCCGTCAACGGTCTGGAGTCGACAGTGCAGCAGAGCAAGTCAGCCGATCCCTACGAGGGCGCTACCATTGCAGCTCTGCGCCTCAAGCCGGTGACTTCGGTTGGCGCTTCAGCTTCGTGCTCCGAGGCGATTGAGACAATGCGCGACAAGGGCTTCGACCAGCTCCCCGTTCTCTCCGACTCTGGCAACAAGCTGGTTGGTCTGGTGACGTTGGGCAACCTGCTCAGCTACATCTCTCGTGGTCGCGCCACAGCCCAGAGCCCCGTCAAGGATGTCATGTTTGACTTTGCTCACTTTGACGAAATCGTCACCGACCCCCGAGAGATCTCCGCCCCCAGCAAGGCTGGCAAGAGAAAGAACTTTGTCGAGATTACCATCGACACACCCCTTACCACCTTGAGCAAGTTCTTCGAATGGAACAGCGCTGCTGTTGTCACCGAGAGGACTGGGGACTCCAACTCCCTCTCCAAGCCCATTGCGGTTGTGACCAAGGTCGACCTGCTCAGCTGGATGGTCAACAAGAAGTTGTAAATTTACCTCGCAAGAGGTTGGAACGAGTACTCTCATGTGTTCAACGACATTAACGTCTGGCGTTCCAAGGATAGGATAGATGGAGAAGCGAGGGAATTCAGAGCCGGTTATAGAAAGGGAATCTGAACACGTGGTAGACTCAACATCTACAGGACATTCTGAAGGGGCACTGTTTGCATGAATTAAGATGTTATAATTAATATTGAAGTGTCAACCCACTACAAAATGCTGCTCAACGTGAATCGCACCAAGGATGCCACTGATTTTATACCTTCTGGGCAATCCACCACCACCACTTGCCCGCACCAGGGCCATCGCCGGTGACATTGCCGGGAACAACATCGACATCGATATCGAACTCTCGGAGCTGGCTGAAGGTGAACTTGGCCGAACCGTACTCTCCCAGCCACGAATCTTGCTCCTCGGAGCCAATCTCGTCGGTTCCCACGCCCGAGTCCAATAGTCCCTTACTCTTTGAGGCGCGGATCCGTGTGAGCTCGGCCTCGAGGTTGGACTTGACGAGAGTTGACGGGAGCGCGGTGAAGAGATCCATCTTGTTGGCGGCGATCAAAATCGGAATGGCGGCCTTAGTCTTTGCGCTGGTGGTAGCACGCTTCTGGACGAAGAGGAGGACATCGTAGAGGTAGGCAGCGGTGGGCGCGAGCGTCTCCTGCTCGCCGAGCGCTGCGGCGTCGACCATGAAGACAACGGCCTGGAGCTTCTCGGTGCTGTTCAGCTTGCCCATGGCGGAGTTGCGCAGCTTGCCGTGGCCGGGGGTGTCGACGAGGAGGAACTTGGTGTAGGTGCCGTCGGTGGCCTCGTGGTTGCGGAAGTCCTCCTTGGTGGCCGAGTCGGTCGAAGCCATCAGCTCAACAGACTGCGGGACCTGCGAGGTATGGGTCTCGGTGTCGGAGGAGCCGCGTTCGAAGAGCGTCTGGAGTGACGTCTTGCCGGCGTTGGAGGGGCCGACGAGGAGGATGGTGGGCGGGATCGTGTATGTGCGCGACGAAGAAAGGATGACGTGGAGGAGGATTGGCATGCCGAGGATGATGAGTATCCCTATGATAATTGTAGGTAGGGAAGGCGTCATGATGGCCTCGACAACCTGGGTGAAGGTCGCCATGGTAGCTGTAGGGCGGCGACTCCCGCTGGGCGTCGATGGGGTATATGAAGTCGAGAGGTGGAGGTGTTTGGGAGGACTTCGGGGAATTGGAGGAGGAAGAGATGCCCCAAGGAGAGACTCGTCCGATGTAGCAGGCGACCGAACAGTCAACACTGCGCGACAACTGGCAGTGATTTATACGTGTTGCGAATTATCCACAATCGAAAGGTCGGAAGTTTGCGATGCCGTGCGGAACGTTAATCTGGCCAGCCCACCTTGAAGGTCCTAGACCGGCCACAAGACACGGCGCCACAACGTCCGTGGATAGCAGCCACAGGTCCTGAGCCACAGGGCACGTGAGAAGCCACCTCTCCAGTTCCGGGGGAAGGCGCCGAAGTGTTCAGCCACAGGGGTCCCCTGAACTGGCAGTTAGGATTGGAGGCGTTGCTAGGCCCGTTTAGGGATGGGCTAGGCTCATCCAGGCTGAGCCAAGCTCAGCCGCGCTCGGCATCACGGCTTCAGTAATACGTAGGCTGGTCCACGCGCTGCTCCTCGCAAAATTGCCATTTTATTCGCATCAGCCTTTCGCCCAGCTTCTCTCCTCGCTGCGCCTCCTGTTCGACTTCGACATGACCCGGTTGTAGTCGTTTTTCCTCTGCCTCTCGACCTCCCGCCGTTCCCCCGTTTGCCGCTCCTCATCCAACCAGTTCCGTCTCAGGAGTCCACCTCGCCTAGCTAATCCTCGTCGACCCCTGGCTTACCCCCGTGATGGGAAGCGAAACGCCCGCCAGCAGCATGTCGGCTGCCTCGGCCGCGCCCATTCAACCTTCAACAAAGGCCACTGTCGCCGTACCGAAACTCAACAGCGAGATGGAGATGGGAAGCCTGCCCAGCGATGGCCAGGACCAGGAGGAGGACATCATGCAGATTGCCCGCGTGGGCGATGTCCCGGCCATGGAAAAGCTGTTTGAATCCGGCGAGTTCGACGCTACATATACCGATGACGAAGGGATCACTCCCCTGCACGTAAGTGTCCATTTGATCCGGTGGGAGTGCGATGGAATAGCTTCCAGAGCTTGAAGCTGACAGATGCCGTCATCTAGTGGGCTGCCATTAACAACCAGTACGCCATGTGCAAGTTCCTCATCGACCACGGCGCCGAGATCAACAGAAAGGGAGGCGATTCGATTGCGACACCTCTCCAGTGGGCTGCCCAACGTTGCCATTACTACACGGTCAATCTACTCCTCCAACATGGCGCCGACCCTCTTATCACCGACGCTCAGGGTTACAACACTCTTCACATCTCGACCTTTAACGGCAACGTCCTCCTTATCGTCCTCCTGCTACACCAGGGCATCCCCGTGGATGTCATCGACAACTTTGGCCACACGGCGCTGATGTGGTCGGCGTACAAGGGCTTCCCCGCGTGTGTCGACGTCTTCCTGCGATGGGGCGCCAGCGTCCATGCTACGGATGAGCAAGGGTTTACGGCCCTGCATTGGGCCTTGGTCAAGGGCAACCCGGGTTGCATTCTCAAACTTATCGAGTACGGGGCCGACCGGTTTGCAAAGACACAGACCGGAAAGACACCTGCTGTCACCGCGAGCGAGTTGAACACCCAGTCCGCCTGGCACCGTGCCCTCCGGGAGTGCGGCTTCGACGAAGATGGCCATCCCGCAATTCCAGCGTGGCCTGGCGCAAGCTATTTCTTGAAGGACAAGAGGGCGTTTGTGACCAGGTTTCTCTTCTTCTGGCCGTTCCTGTTGGTCTGGTCAATGGTTATGATTTTGTCGCAAGCACCCGTGTATTTCGGCGTGCCGTTGGCATTGGCCGCTGTGTATGGCATCCAATGGTGTGCTCAGCAGGTGCTAGAGTATGCACCCTCTGACATGCGACATTTCCACAAGACAGTTTGTTCCCCGGCCTCCCGTTCTTGACTTCATGCTAACCACGATTAGCCTTGGCTTGCTGGTATCTTTGCAGCCACGCTCTTTTTCGTCGGCGTGAACTGGCTGACCAATGTCTTCTGGGCAACGACGATGGGAGCGAATGCGGGAAACACACATACTTTCCTCAACCTTGCTTTTGGCGTATTCTTTGGTCTCACGGCGTATTTCTACATTGCTAGCATGAGATATGACCCTGGATTTGTTCCCAAGATGAACGGCATTGCGGAGCAAAAGGCCGTCATTGACGAGCTGCTTCAGCAGTGGAAGTTTGACGAGTCTAACTTCTGTGTTACGTGCATGATTCGGACGCCTCTACGAAGCAAGCACTGCCGTAGATGCCAGCGATGTGTTGCCAAGCACGACCAGTGAGTTTACCTGCTTCGTATAGATGTAACATTGCTAACATAACCCTAGCCATTGCCCCTGGGTCAACAACTGCGTTGGAGTTAACAACCACCGCCACTTCTTCTTCTACATTGTTTCTCTCAGCTTCGGAATTCTTTCGTATGACTGGTTGTTGTATCATTGTGAGTTCCTTGCACATTCCCAGCTCCTCTCAATCACTAACAATAACTTCAGATTTCAACACCGTTTCTGAGAATGCGTCGGACATTTGCCATGTTTTGAGCCCCAGTCTCTGCAAGATTGTCAACGCCGACTCTTACACGGCCCTCCTGGGTGTCTGGATTACGCTCCAGCTCCTCTGGGTTACCATGCTCCTGTTCACCCAGTTCTTCCAGGTTTCCCGGGCCATGACTACTTTCGAGAACATGTACGGTATCCGAGATGCCAGTGCTACCACGGCCTTCACATCTACGGGTACTCCTCTCGACCCTAACCATCCTTCTCTATCCACTCCCGCTGCCCACGGTGCACACGGTCACAAGCATAAAGGTGGCATGCTCAAGCAGTGGAGCCGCCTCCTGGGCGTTGATCCTTTCATTGAGACCATCACTGGCCGAGGAGCCGCGTCTACTCAGAACAAGCGCAAGAAGAAGAACCCCTACAGCCGAGGCTGCGTGGCCAACTGCAAGGACTTCTGGTGCGACCCCGCTCCCATCTTTGGAGCGAGGGAGAATGGCACTGCAGTTCTCGGTGGCGAGAGGATTGACTACACCGCGACTTACGAGAGCCCGACATTGATGCAATTGACTGGCAGACGTGATCGTGGTGGTTACGAAGCTGTGGGCGGCGAGGATGTCTAAGCTGTTGTTTCTCCCATGATTGAGAGCAGGAAACGCAAGCGAACGGAGAACACTCTCCAATGAATGAGACGGCCGGGCACGAAACTGGATTCGGTATATATACGGAAGAGGTGTGAGTGCGCCTCAGAAGACGATGTGTTACGAACACGGACAGACTTTGTGCATACAAGTGAGATGGAGCGATCGAGCAGATGATGAGGAGGGATGGGGACCAAGATGAGCTGTACAACGACGCGCCATGTAATATTAATGTCGATGATCTCGACAAGGAGCAATGGATGTTGTTTTTTCGTGAATGATTCGCCTGAGGAGGATAGGGATGGATTGGATGTTGTGTCTCGTGATGACTGGTATGCTCTGTAAAGAATTGAACACCAGACTCGTGGTCTAACTGAAGATTGGGTAAGATATGGATGTGGGATGGAAGGAGAAAACCTCGAATGCAGACTGTGTCAACCTGCCGACTCATCTTCGGTGTTCCGTCCCGGACCAACGTCTCGTCCTGCGGTCGCTTCCGTTGCCGGTGGCCGGTCTTAATCAGCATTTTAATAAACAGGACAGGGCGGTACCGGCCAGTCAGCTCGAGCCGGACCGTGAATACAGGACCTCGACGGGATCGCGTTTCGCATGGCGATAAAATGACGGTTGCTTGGGAAATTGGTATGGCATGGCCCGATGTAGAAAGTCAGCCGCGCAGATGGAACGTTGGGAGGTACTCCGCGGGAATGACAGCAGTTCCAAGAAAGAAGCAAAGTGCAAGAGCACGTCGGCGGCTTGAAGGGAGACAATATTGATGGCGTACCGCCTCCCTCGCCACTGCGTTGTTAGCTTACCCGCGATGGTCTGATCTACAGGTATATTGGTAGAACCGTCTGGGGACAAAGGCGGAGATGTACCAGTTGGTGGCTTTGATGTTGATTGAGACCAACATTAGCTCCTGGACCAAGCGCCCGTTGGACCATCTGGGCTACATGAACCGACAGGCCAAGCACGCCGCCTTACACAGAACTGAGTGACTCGGTAGGGCTCCGGCCGGGGAGACTTGAGAAGCCGGCTTTGACTCGGGAAGAGATTGACGCGTGCCAGTGAGCTTTTGACGTCTCGGCAATCAGCCAGGGGCATGTCATTCCACGCAAGAGACGGCTGCAAAAGCCAAGGGTTGCAAGGTCTTTTCATGGCCAGGGGGATAGCAGGGTAGGCTAAGTTGGGGAATCCGAGGCCGGGGGCTCGAGGCAGGGTGTTCAAGGCCGGGGATTCGAGACGGGGCATTCGAGGCAGGGCAAGATTCGAGGCAGCACAAGTGAGGTGACCTCTCATGTTCAGGATTCACATGCCGGTGCGGATATGACCTGGAAATAGTGACAGGTGCGCTAATGTAACGTCCAAAAGCCTTCGGTAGTGGGAGATCGTATTTGATTTTTGACAATCCCACGCTGACCTCTGTCGTCATGGCACGGAGCCGGCAAACTTGCCTCAATGCACTCATCCCGCGCGGGAGATGCAAGACGAGACCCAGGTCGGCCAGGTGAGGGTGAGAAGACCTCCCCAAACCTCCCACGGGCACCACAGGACTACCCCAGGGCTGCCAATCTGTCGACTCCATTGCCGACGCCTCCGAAAAGAGGCGTATGCGAAAAAAAGCTCGTCATGTCCGACGGGACCGAGAATGCTGATTGTACCTGCATGAGGACAGTCGGAACAGAGCGTTGGGCTGTGCAGTGACTGCGGAGTGTGGATGGCGGCTCGTCCACTCCGGGCCGTGGCACAGTCGTGTAGGCGTCCTCCGATGCGCTTGTGAAAATCTCTGAGGCATGGTTGCTTTTTTATCAGGCCGTGGCTGTCGCGCCTTGAGATCGCCTGATTGAGGAGTCACTGGAGACTTGGAGGGCAGCCACCCGGCAGGCTGGAGACTAGAGACAAGAGGAATCTCCTGCAGAGAGTGGGCGGAGTTGAGCTCATCCATTCGCATCACAGAGTGACCTGCGTTAGACACCAAGATGGGGAACGGCAAGGATTACACTTCTTCCACCATGGTTTCTAACTGGATCTTTGCGTACTGGCCACGTTACAGCCTCAACTGGCGCCGTCTAGGTGATGGCAAAACTTGTCCATTATGCTACCTACTGGAAAAGAAAAATATTCGTCTTCCGCGTCTCCAGCGTCACTCCTGCGCCGGGACAGGCTGCGTAATGCCATGCAGAGCCGTTGGCTGATGTGCATCGCAACTCGCAGGTACGAGCACGCTCAGTGGAGTTGATCCAGGAACAGGGCCAAAGCCACCGCGTCACTGGCAACGCAATTGACCCGTTGTGTTGGTTCTGGTTCCCCGAGTCGCCGGCTGAGATTTTGCGTACGAATACGTGCGCAGACGACTCTTCCCCGACGTGAAATTGGCTCGTTGACCGCCATCGACCGCATTCAGACAGAATTCGATGATGAGGTTGTGTGTGTCAATCGTGTTGTAGACGGGCAGGGATGTTCTCTCTTTAGAGCCCCAGTGTTTCCTATTTCCGCATTAACCAACTGAAGAATCGTCAACCTTGCCAAGTCCGCCACGCCCCCTACGCGTACTACGTAGAAGCCAGAAAAAGCAACTTCACGTCTCTCTCTCACAACGCCAACACACAACGGCTAAGCCTGTGTCTCCTCGGCTCGTCTCTAATTTGCTCGTGGGGCCTTCTTCCCCCCCTGTGGCGTGGCGCTTACAGAGTACCGACTCGGGGTTGGAAGCTAGACTGGAGACCTTCGAGTTCATCCTCATTCAAGCAGAGCAGCGCCTTGCGGCTCCGCAAGAATCGAAGCCGGACGGTTCTCGTCCCAAGTCCTTCTCGGGACACACCGGATCCCGCATTTCCTCGATTGGCTTCTGGATTGTCCTTTTCACACCTTGTGATGGGCCCTTTTCAGACCGGTCGCTCAAATCACACCATTTTCGGATTTTGGCGTCAACCTACTCTCCACCCAATGGATCACGTAGATCGGTGAAGAAGCATCAGAGAGGCGCGAGGAAAAAGAAACCTGCGAAGACGCAACGCGCCCAGAAAAAGAAAATTGTGACGGATAGTGTCGATATCGTTGTTTCCGATAATGCGCTCGCAATGGCGGAGTCCCGGGTTGGAAACAGTCGCGCCATTGAGAGACACGGCCCTCGAAAAGTTTCCTGATTAGGCCCAATATCGAAGAAGCAAAGCTGTTGCGCCATCCGACTTGGGTGTATTATCCTTCGGCTGTTGTTATCTCGAGTCGAAGAAGGGTGTGAGGCCCATGCTCCGAGTGATTCACTTCGACGGCGTCGATCCTCCGCATCGAATTGGCCCTTAGACTTTCATGTTACAGGAGATGCTTGCTTGTATTGACCAAGCCATACGGCCTGAACCCGGCACACACCCCCTGCTGACAGGATTTGCGATTTGATCCTGAGTAGTATCCTCCCAGGGATGGACCATCGCCAGATTCAGAGTGCAACTCTCCACAAAACGAGCGTTTGGCAACCTTGACCAGTTCAACCCTAGCATCTCCATCCACTCCATCTCCCACATCGCGGCCGAGTTTTTGACGACGACTTGAGAAATGATGTATCTCCTGGCCGGCTGTTGCAGTCGGCCCAACTCAAGAGACCTCCCCATCAAGCTGCAACGTGACTCGGAGATGGGGGTGCTGAATGACTCGGAAACTTCCTTTTCTTTCTTTTCTTCTGGTGTCCTCAGAAACTGGCCATGTGAGATGTGATGCATATCTCCAACAAAGCCATGATAGTCTTCTCCGTCCAATCCCCGGTAGAGCCCGGGCACCGCCGAGGAGCGGATACTGGGACCGGGGTCGATGGACCCGAGACATGCCTGTCTGCCGAAGCTGGGTCCCGCGAGAGAGGCAGCGCAAAAGACAACTTCGTCCACACCATAGCCGGCCCCGTTAAAGATTTTCTCCCAGGGCATCCCCACGCAAGCGGGGCCTTAGATACGGGGGGCCTAGACGCGCGCGGATGGGGAGTTGCCCACCCACCCTTGAGCATTGTGGAAGTTGCTTTTTAGACGTCCTCAAGTGAGCCGTCACTTTTCGTTCCTGGATGAGCCATGGAGCCCCATTGACTCGGGTTTCAAGTCGAACCATCTTTCTTTCAGCCTTGGAGCCCCGGCCCCGGCCATTGTCGGTCGTAACGGTCATCTTGCCGCTCCATCTGCCACCCTGGCCCACGCCCAAAGAGGATCCCAAGCAGTTGGGACAACGGAGTTCTCACTGCGGCCGCGGTCCCTGAAGATTCTTAACATCTTAATGCGACGTGGGACCTGGGGGGGGCGTGGGCTGTCATTTTTCGATGGCCGACGGGAGGCCCCAGTTGAATTCTGATCCCGGCCGGCTCCATGCTTGAAGCCAGGTCGAGGATATAATACTCTTGGCCTCCCGGCAAAGCCACTTGCGAAGCTCGGTCACGCCCATCTTTACCTCAAGTGGTCGCCCAAACAACGAAGATCATCTCTTCTCCGTTGTTAGTCCCCGTCACCTACCGCAATGGCTCCCGTATACGTCATGGAGCCACCCCAGGGCGAGGTGCGAACCGCCGTCCACCCCCCGAGCAGCGCTGGAGGAGTCCTGCCGGCCGGAGTTGCTACGACTGTCCTCGCCTGTCTCGCCGTCTGTCTTCGATTGTTCACCAGGAAATATGTGGTGAAGGGTGTGCTTGGTCTGGATGACTGTTGGTGTCCCCAACTTATATCCTCCGATGGTGTGTGCTAACATCTGAAAGACATGTGTCTATGTGCGCTCGGCTTCTCGATCATCTTCCTTGGGCTCACTACCCACCGTATGTTCTCTTCACATGACTTGAATCTGTCCTGGGACTTGCTAACAACGGTGACAGTCAGCAGCCTTGGTGCCGGCCATCACATGTGGGATATCCTGTTGTCGGACTTCAGCCCGCACTTTTGGCAGGTGAGAACCCTCAAGAGCTTCCTTGGATGTGTTACAGTTGCTAACATCTCTATGTTGAAAAGACTTCGATCAGTGCGACTCTTATTTTTGCCGTCTCCATCGCTTTCTCTAAGCTCTCCGTCCTGTTCTTCTTTCTTCGAATCTCCCCAGACAGGGTGATCCGCCGCGCCGTGCATACGCTCATTTCTCTCATTGGTGTTTACACCCTTGTTTACGTTTTCCTCATGATCTTCCGATGCCGACCCGTCTCATCCGGCTGGGACCTGACTGTGGAGGGAGAATGCGTTGACAGTCTCGTCCCGATGTTGACCCTCAGCATTGCCAACATTGTCATCGACCTCTTCGTTCTTCTCCTTCCTATTAGGATCGTCATCCCACTACAGATTCCTCTGCGACAAAAGATTTCCCTTGCTCTGCTATTTGCAACTGGTGGCTTGTGAGTTTACCCTTGACACTGTCGTCACGTCCCTCACTAACATCAATACAGTGTCTGCGTCGCTTCCATCAAGCGGACGGTCATCATGTCACCCCTTCTGAGGTCCGATGACTACTCGTGGGGTGTTTCCCAACAGATCATCTGGACCTACATCGAAGTCAACGCCGGTGTCATCTGCGCGTCGGTGCCGGCCTTGAAGCCCTTCTGCATGCGATACATCCCCATCATTATCTCAGCGCGGCTCCGTGGTGCTTCCCAGGACAAGTCTTCCTCCAAGAGACAGTCGAACGGCGCGGACAAGAAGAGGAGGAGCCGAAACATTTACTCTTATGAAATGCCCAGCCGCGACGAAGTGTCTGAAAGCACACTGCAGGATGACGAGGCTCGGCTGTGGTCGTTGAGGGGCAACGCCAAGATCAATGGCAAACCGAGAGAAATAATACAGGAAATGGAAAGTTTCGACACCCTGGCTGATAACGCCACCCTGCCTCCCAAACCCGAACCTGCCGTGGTCGGATTTGGAACCAAGCGCACTGAGAATGTCAACGGAATTCAAATCACCAAGGAAACTTACATCTCTTATGGCCCTGCCTGAGCACTCGATCACAGCCCCATGGGCCAGAGTTGAAGGTTCATTTCAAACGGCGTCGCTCAGTTGAGTATGGAAAGATGACTCCTAAGGGTCGTATGTCGGCGTGGTTCCGATGAGAGACGATGCCCTCGGTGGAATTCAGAACCCAAGCCCTGTATAAGACAGGCTTGGTATAAATAGGCACTTGCCACTTAAAAAAAGAGTCGCGATGAGAAAAACAGGATCAGCCGCGATTAGTCTGAATGGGACTATTTCAGCTTCAAGTGGAAGGTCGGCTGGTACCAGAAAAATAGAAGACAATGGAGCCCTTAGACCTTTCATGATTGAGTATTAGTACATATTAATCAGATAGATGAACGAATGTATGACCGAATAAAACCTAATATTCATAATTGAGTCTCAGTCCTTACCAACATTTAGCCCAAATTTATCCCCAGTATGAGAGTTGTCCATTGTAGCATCCATGACAGCCCTTTGCTGCCGGCGCGAAATCCTACAAGTACCCAGTAAAGGGTTTTGTACGGAGAAACAAGCGGATGACCGAGAACAGCATCTCCTGGCCAAATATGTTGAACCCCATTAAGGGATCCGCGCAAGACTTTTCGGAATGCTCCATCGATTAGAGTGAGACAAGATCGTTGCCTCAGCGGCATTCTTCGGGGACGCAAACCCAGCAGTCCCAAGCCCCTGACGACGGCAAAGCAGTTGCCTTTGCTACATTTCCTGCGGATATTTCAAGGTCTGAATCCAGCATAAATCATCGCCGTATCCGAACTGCAAAGAATTACACTTGGCGGAGCCATCGCGGCGACGGTAGCTTGTCCAGAAACCATTGGAGCAGCCTTACAGTACGGAATGAGGAGGAGCGCTCTAAAACGAGGGTTTGAGACATGCTCATTCACATGTTTCAGCAATCACTTCTCTCTGCAAGTTAAATCCAAGCCTCAAATCTGAGATGAATATTAACAAGATGGCCTTAGTCACTAGATGTCCCGGGGCGACGTCAATTTCACATGTGAAGATGCGACCGCCACCACGTTCAATGGAATCTAGATAACACTCGGGACTCTAGGGAGTGACACAGCACATTCCAGTCACCCTCAGGACTCGTGTTTGTTGATCCCCTTAATCTCGTATGGATCCTTCGACGGTTTCTTGCGACCAGACTTCGCAAATATTATTTCTACGCGATCGTGCTACTTTGACGTTAAATCGCTATAGCGACCTGTAACACAAAACCAAGACCCTATTAGCCAATATGGAGTATCCCGGTAAGATTGAGTACGCTACAACTATGGATCGATACTAATCGATACAGTCAAGGAGATCCCGGGTGTCATCCGAGCCCTCGCTCAGGGCAGTCCAGAGCAACAAGCAATCACGCTATCGGACTACTTTCTGCCAAACGCATCATTTTCACATCCTCCTTGTGATGCCCCATCCCTTGCCAGGGGTTCGGTCCCTCTCGCCGGCGGCATTGACTCTCTATGGGTAGTGCTCACCATCTACCGATGGTATCGCACACTCAGCCCTCACATCGACATCAAGGTCGATTCTGCTGGTACGTCTGAGATGCATGGGGTCTGGTCGCCAGTGCTAATGTACTCTTGCAGCGTTCGACCCACGCAGCGGGCTTCTCTCCGTATCACTTCGGCAGACCTTTGCATTGTGGTTTATTCCTCTCTACAAAGCGCCGGTCCGACTTGTTTCAGTGTTGCAACTCACACAGATTACCTCCCCGTTATCCGACGAAGCCAAGGATGGCTTTACAAAAAGCGGTACTACTCTGGTACCTGCAAGCCCTCGCTCCAACAGACCAAAGTACTACATCGCCAGTCAGGAAGACTTGTATCCGGTTGCAGATCGTATGCGGTGCTTCGTACCAGGGCTAGGGCCTTTTCTTTGGTTCGTGTGGCAACTGTATAGTGCCTGGTTATTCGTGATGGGATCGCTGCTATTTTTGCCGCTGTACCTGCTGCTAAATCGATCAACTAAGCCAAGGGCCAAGTAGCAGTGGGAATTTTCAGGGCAAGGCGTGTTAGGTGTTGGGATCTGCTTCTTTCTGTCCATTTGCGAGCCTGAAGCAGTTGGGGCTTCAAAGGTTGCAACTTTTTCGCTTTTACTGCTGAACGCAGTCACGATTGTTTTCATGATCAATAATGAATCGATATGGTGCACCTGGGATTATAGTGGGGGATCACTTTTGGACGTTTGGGACGGATCATGACTAATTAGTTACTGAATACAATGATACTACACTCTACACTATGAGCTGTGTTAAACTTAATGAACTGATCCAGCAATGTGAATAGTAGTATGCATGAAGCAAGATTGAGGGAACGGTATCAACGGATGAGGTGGCTTAGAATCTAGTCATACGGCACGGTCCGAGAAACGATATGGATCCTGCCTGTCGCCGATTGACAGCCACGGTACAACAGGTGCCGTTGGAGAAAGCTCCCCTGTCGCTTCAACCAACCTTTTCTGGAGTAACACGATGAAAGGAGGCTGATGGCTTAGTTGGCGGGTCGAAGCAGAGGCTCGCTGGACTGTAGCCGATTGGACGCCGCCTTGAGCGTTGATGCTAAATTAACTCAACCCTGACAAGACGCAAGTTTGTATGAGCCAAATAAAATAAAACATTCCCCATAAAAACAAATCTTAATCCCTAACGTTGAGAGTGCAGTACGTATCTCACAACTCTGTAAGTGGGTAAACTTTCTTGGCCAATGCTTCCCGCCCCATTACGAATTTTGCCTCGACTTCTAGAAACCTTCCTCTCAACCGGCCCCGGAGCCGCTGTGGAGGCGTTGATCTCCAATCGCCACTCATCTCACTTCACCCAGGAACACGGCATTTCCATGTGACGAATTGAAATACCTCGCGTCGCCACTCAACAGTCCATACTCCCGTCGTCTGACTCGGGGTCTCCGCGGTAGCATGGGGACATTAGGTAAAATGGACCGACTCTTGACTCACAGAATCCACATCAACCAAATTTTCCCCATCGTAAAACTTCGCTCCCGCCTGATGCACGCTCTGGCAATCATTCTCGGACCCGAGAAAACGTTGGTTTTGGTTCTCTTTGGCTTCGCCAATTGCGTGGTAGAACGATGAGCAAAAGCAAGCTACGAATGCAATAAATTGGAGTTGGTGAAACTCGGGGTGAGGAGCCGCATGTTCATGCATGGTCCTGAGCTACCGGGGATTTTCCCCGGATCTTGAAAGCTAACCAGATATCCGTCTCATCGGTTCCGTAGTCATGATATCTTTTAGAATGGTCCACATCCATGGATCAACAGTTGGCCTATGCTGGGTCGAGGCTAGACGACCATTCTGGATGGAGATTTTGCCACGACTGGTCATCATCGACTGACAAACAGACTTTGCTCCCCCCAGGTTCTCCAGAAACCCTGAGCTACAAGTCCGACCTCGGGTGATTGTGTCCACCCTCAAAAAGGCCACATCCCCAGAGTTTAATTCTTGTCCCATCTCGATTGACTTCCTGTCTACCAACTCTTTCCCCGAGCTTAAAACTCAACGGGTCGAACACCTACGCCTTCTCCGACTCTATCTCACGCCTGGACCACAGAGTTCTGGACCTCAAAACCGTTTGTGTGACCATGATAGACTAATCAACAACTACAATGATCCCCACAACAACTACTCCTCCTGCGGCCGAGGCCGCCGACAACATCACCAAGAATGCCAACAAGGATGCCGGTAATCATGGTTCGGGCAACTTGTTCGTCCCGGATGACTCCATCAGCGAAAAGATGGTGGGAGAAGTGACCGAGTTCGAGAAGCGCAAGATCATTGCTGGAAATGCAAAGTTCCACCGCCTCGGCTGGAAGCGTCTCACCATTGTGCTGATAGTCCAGGCCATCGCCCTGGGATCGCTGTCCATCCCGGCCGCGTTCGCGACCCTGGGCATGGTTGCTGGTGTCATTTGCTCCGTTGGTATCGGTTTGATCGCCATTTACACATCATACATTGTGGGACAGGTCAAGGTGACTTTCCCAGATGTGCAGCACTACCCTGCCGCAGGAGGGCTCATGTTTGGCCGGGCTGGATACGAAATCTTCGGCGTTATGTTGACGCTTCAACTTGTGTTCCTCACGGCCTCGCATTGTTTAACGGGGACAATTGCGTTTCAGACTCTCACTGAGAGCGACGTCTGCAGCTTGGTCTGGGGCGTCGTGTCTGCCGTCATCCTGTTGCTGCTCGCTGTGCCTCCCAGCTTCGCTGAAGTAGCCATCTTGGGATATGTCGATTTCGTCTCGATTGTTCTCGCCATTGGAATCACCATTATTGCGACCGGAGTCAGGAAATCCTCCATTTCACCTCCGGTGGAATGGTCAGCGTGGCCAAAGGAGGATATCAGCTTTGCGACGGCATTCATCGCGATTTGCAACATCTTCTTCGCCTACAGCTTTTCGATTTCTCAATTCTCCTTCATGGATGAGATGCACACGCCTACAGACTACATGAAGTCCATCTGGACTCTGGGAGGCATCGAAATTATCATCTACACCCTCACAGGCGCCCTCATCTACTCCTTTGTGGGAGTTGACGTCAAGTCACCCGCCATCTTATCCTCGGGATCGACGGTGGCCAAAGTTGCCTTTGGAGTTGCACTGCCTGTTATCTTCATCAGTGGATCCATCAACACCACGGTTGGTGTGAGATATATCCATGGGAGGATATACAAGGATAGTGTCACTCGCTTCGTCAATACTAAGAAGGGCTGGATCTCGTGGTTGGCTTTGATCACGGTGTTTACCTGGATCAGTTTTGTCGTTGCAGAATCTATCCCATTCTTCAGCGACTTGATTGCCATCACATCGAGCTTGCTTAACTCCGGCTTCACGCTGTACATCCCTGCCATGATGTGGTTCATTCTTCTCAAGAAGGGAAATTGGTACAGCAAGGAGAACGTTTTCTGGAGCATTGTCAACGCATTCATCTTCATCATGGGACTCATTCTCTTGATCGGAGGTACCTATTCGTCGATTAAGAACATTGTAAGTTGGAATCCCCAAACTTTACAAGGATGGCTATCTAACACTGCACAGAGAGACGAATATAAGGCTGGAACTGTGAATAATGCATTCACTTGCGCTTCCTTCGTTTAATGTGGAAAGTTTCCATTGGTGTCATCGCTTGGAGATGGTGTACTTGGATATGGTGTAGATGCGATATGACGCCTGTTACCATACAAACGAGAACATGTTTCAATATCAAAGAATTCACAAATTAATACTTTGATGTTAACAATTGGCTCGAGTTTGAGTGTGAGATTGTTATTACATGCAGAGTACATGAGAGGAACAAGAGCATGCGTCATCATAGTATGAGCTAGAACTGGCTAAGGTATCAGGTACTGTATCCCGGTACAGGAAAAGCGATGCGATATAAACATACCCGAATACACATAAAATGTGTGCGCTTAAAAAGCACGAGTCTTGGAGTAGGAGGAAGGGCAATTGAAGGTGAAGGAGGGGATGCAGGCACGGAAAATCAGCCATCGCTCCGCGCTGCGCCATCACCGAACAGTTCAAAGACGTACCCATGGGCGGATGGTGAAGAAACAAACAGACTAGCATGAATAAATCCTAAAGCAAAGATATGAAGTCAAGAACTGAAACAAATAACAAAACCATTGCCTCAACAGCTAGGAGTGAGAGAGGCAGGTCCACACACGTTTCCGACGTGGGGACTCTATCGCAAGTGCAGCGAATGCCATGGTCGTACTTTTGGGCCTCACCCCTTCTTGGCATGGTCAATCTTGCAGTCCTCCATTCCTCAGTCCTTCTTGTCCTTCTTGTCGTCCTCCTTCTTCCTCGTGTCCTGCTCCTCCTTCTGCTCTTCCTCCTCCCTCTCCCTGTCCTCCTCCTCCTTTTTCGCCTGCTTCTTCTTCCTTTCCTCCTCCTCCTCCTGCTCCTCCTTCTTCTTCTTCTTTTCCTCCTTCTTCCTCTCCTCCTCCTGCTGCTCCTCCTTCTTCTTCTTCCTTTCCTCCTCCTCCTTCTTCTCCTTCTTCTTCTTCTTCCTTTCTTCCTCCTTCTTCTGATCCTCCTCCTTCTTCTTTTGTACCTCTTTCTTCCTCTTGAGTATTTCCTCCTTATTCTTGGCCTCAATCTCTTTCCACTTTTTATCCAACGCGGCCTGCTCCAACGCCTTCTCGTAGTTCGCCTGCATTGTGATTCTCTCCTGCTCGATCCTCTCCAGGTTCTTCTTCTTACTCGCCAGGTTCTTCTTCTTCCTGTTCTCCTTCTTCTTCTTCTTCTTGTCCTTCTTCTCCTGCTTCTTGTCCGCCTTCGACTTCTTCCTTGCCGCTTCTTCCTCTTCCCTATCTTCTTTTAGCCCCTTCTTTTCTTCTGCCTTCTTCTTCTTCTTTTCTGCTTTCTTCTTCTTCCTTGCCTCCTTCTTCCTCTCTCTTTCCTCTTCGTTCTTCTTGTCTTGTTCCTTCTTGTTCTTGTCCTCAATCTCTTTCCACTTTTTATCCAATGCGGTCTGCTCCAGCTCCTTCTTGTACTTCGCCTGCCTTATGATTCTCTCGTACTCGATCCTGTCCAGGTTCTTCTTCTCCGCGGCCTGCAATTTCAGGACGTCGGGATAAATGAAGTCCTCCGCTTTCCAGGTGCCGTTCCTCTTAGCCTCGTCCTCGATCTTTTTCCGGGCCCTCTGCCGGTCTTCCCATATGTGGTACGCCTTGGCGTGTTCTTTGGTGTCTTGTTTAAACCACCCATTCTGGAGAGCCGGAGACCGCTTTGAAACAATGCCGCTGCTGTCTAGTGTAGCAATTGTGTCCCGGCGAGGCATGTGTGACCCCTGCAGAGGGACAGCAAGGACACTGCTCACAAGGCCAAGGGTGAGGGAAAGAACGCCGAACTTCATGTTGTCGACGAGAAGAGGAAATGGTAGAGAAAATGATGGTATGAATGGGGACAGTGAGTAAGCCTCCGCTGGATGGGCTCCCACCTAACTGTCGTCAGGAAGTGGCTGAGATGTTGGAAGACTATCTTTCAGTTGATGGCATCTGGGCTGGGGAAATGTTTCTTGTTGGAGAAACACCTTGCTTTTATATTTGGAGATTACGGGGGTTGCTACGAGGTAGATGTCATGGTTGATTGTTAAGAATAGATCTATGTCTGGTAGCTCGGGTGGTTCAGAATTCAGAAGCTAATGGTTAGACTCCTCAGTTATGCGTGAGGCAGGAAAATATCTAATTCATCTATGTTGGTCGGAATCAAAACTGTGCTGCAGATGCAGCGTATATCCTCTACAAGAGGCTCTCACGTTGCATGCTGAATGAGACGCAGGGTGGCGCATAAAGTGTCGCTCCGCTTTGCTCCACCACTGCCCCGTTTTACGCTGAACAGATAAGATAGGCGGGCTGTGGGGAAGAAAATGGGACGACATGTGGCGCTAACTCAACGGCTATCTTGAGCCAATTGGGCTTTGATCCCGTTCATGACTCCTTTGCTTCTTCCCTAGACATGGCCAGTTGAGTTACGGGCGTGAATCAGGACTCAAGAGTGATGGGAGCAAGGAGTGAGAAAATTGCCCGGCTTGCCTTGCATGACTCGGATGGCGAGCATCTGGGTGACAGGGGTCGGAAGTTCCGATACTTGAGTCATGTTGATCTTACAATGAATCGCTTTGGGAGAAAAGAGAGACCTGTGCAGAGGACTTAACTTAAGGATGAGGAGCATCGCTTGAACAGAATAATATTGAAAAATTGGTGGATGGGCAACCCCCGCACCTGTGTCTCATATATCGCCGTTGATCGCATCTGCTCGAATGACATGTGGGTTACGAAAGCCCAGGGATGGGAGATCCGAGAATAAAGAATAAAGACGTGTGGTCAAAACCGGGCAAGTCTCACATGGTGATAATCAGCCGCCGCCAGATACACACGCATAGCCCCTAATGGTAAATAGAATCTCCGTCATGTTCCATGGCCGGGACCGTCGCCGAAGCCGAGGCTGGCGGCCTGCGGCTTATGTACTCCAGGCCACACCGCGGGGGTTCGGAAAAGGCGGGGCGCTCGCCTCCATCCGCTTCCATCGGCTCCCATTTCCATTCCCAGCAACTCCCCGGCCGGCTTCTGGCTTCACCACTCTACCGCTGACACCGCCGCTTCTGATCCGACTCGCGACAAGCTGGCCACGAGAAACCGACAAAGGGGCGCCGCTGTGTCTGTGTTTTAGCATTGCTCGTGGGCGTCTCGTTGGCCGCGACCGGTGAATCCGTCCCTCCCAGATGCTCTAAGCCCCTCCGATCCCGCCGCCCCGACCCGACACCATGGATGCTTCTCGACTGAACGGCGTCGCAAACGGCGTCGCAACCCTGAATGCCGACCGCACCCTCCCGGACATATGCCACACGCTGCAGCAAAAGGTGCTCGCCTTCCTCGACGAGCAGCTCGAGGATCCCACGCTGCAAAAGGTCCAGGAGCAGGTCCGCATCTCCAACGGCGTCATCGAGGATGCGCTGCGCCGATATGGGTGAGTGATGCTCGGGATCCGCGGCGCCTAGGAGCCACGTATTCTACCGTCGACCCTTTGACTGACCCATTGCGCCATCCAAACAGCGCCGAACACCTCTCCATCTCGTATAACGGCGGCAAGGACTGCCTCGTCCTCTTGATCCTCCTCCTCGCCTGTCTCCCCGCCGTCCACCCGTCCTCATCCGCCTCCAGCGCCAACTCCGACTCGGGCTCTTCCCAGCCGAAACCCGAGCCCACGCCTATCAAGGCGCTCTACATCGTCTCCTCCAAGCCCTTCCAGGAGGTCGAGGACTTCGTCGCCTCCACGTCCAAGGAGTACCACCTTGACCTCGACCGCTACACCACCAAGATGCGCCCCGCCCTCGAGGAGTACCTTGCGAAACGGCCCGAGCTCAAGGCCATCTTCATGGGCACGCGCCGCACCGATCCGCACGCTGAGCAGCTGACGCACTTTGACGTTACCGACAAGGACTGGCCTCAGTTCATGCGTGTGCACCCCGTCATCGACTGGCACTACGTCGAGATTTGGGCCGTGAGTTCCCCTCCCATATAACCCCTCCCTCCCTTAAACCTCCCCCTGATGAAACACCGTTTGGGCGAGGCACGGCGATGTCGTGCCATAGCGAGTCAAGACACAACGCTGACGAAACAACAGTTCATCCGCCATCTCGAAATTCCATTTTGCGAACTGTACAACCAAGGCTTCACTTCCCTCGGCGGTGTGACGGATACACGGCCCAATCCGGCCCTGGCGGTTGGCAACGATTCCACCAAGTTCCGACCTGCGTACGAGCTCCGGGACGATTACGAGGAGCGCCTTGGTCGAGACCGGTAGAGTCTCGTCCAAGCAATTTAACAATGAGACTCGACGACCTTGACGGTGCGAATGTGAACAAGGGACCATGAACTAGGTGCTAGCGAAGGTTGAGCACAAATGACCAAAAATGCCGAGATTCGACAATTCGTTCGCATGTGGGCTCGAGCAGAGGAGAGCAACGGCACCAATCGGACGCCCAGCATCCCGGGGCCGTATTCCAGGCAGGACTCCCGCATTGGACAGCAGCGGATACTGCGAGCGGGTGGGCGGTGTGGTGGTGATAGAAGCATAGGGCGGATGTGTTGCCAGTAAGGCGTTTTGCTCATGTAAATATAGATGTGCTTTCAACTAGACCATTCCACTATACAGGCGTATGCGGTTTTGGGGTACATTCCACCATCTATCCAGAATCGACGGGCTGTCAGTTCCTTTGAGAAACCTAGCACGGTAAATACTAGCAAGCCCGTTGTTATGCCCAGCGGTGCACAAATTCTTCTTTCTTGACACTCTTCACCCCCTTCTTCACATCCACAGTGTCGAGTTTCTCCTTGACCTTTTCCACCTCTTGGCCGAGCACGTGGATCGAGCCTTCAATTTCCGGGTCCACGAGCCTCACTTCCTCAAACGGACTCTCCGCAAGGATGCTGTCTCGCAGTAGCTGAATAGCCAAGCGCGCATCTTGCAGCTTGGAAACAGTATTGGCCTCAAACGTCTCCTGAGCGTTCCTGGCGACGTCATTGGCCTTATCGGAACGCTCGGCGATGACTCGGGCGAGGTCTGCTGCTTGCTCCTCCGTAGTGGCGTCTTCCGGCGGTGGCAAGGATAGGGCAATGTTGCGCAGGAGGGCTTCCATTGCGGGTTCGTCTTGGATTCCAGACGAGCGTCGGCGGTTGCCACGACCGGATATGTCAGTGTTAGAACGCATCCGGATTGGAGCCGGCTTTCGAATGGGTGACGCGGGGACAGCCTGCTTGACTGGTTTTCTAACAGGGGATATAGGGGTTGATGCCTCATTTTTGGCCGTAGCGAGAATCGCAGCCGCCGCATTTTGGTGCGAATTCAATGTTTCGACGCGGCCTCCGAGTAGGTCTATACGGTCTAGCAGATAGTCGAGAGTTTCGTTGATCTAATGATGTTAGCGAGAGCGAATGAGTTTCCATCAAGGTGAGAACAAACATATGTCACAGCCGCTGCTGAACGGCGCAGGCTCTGTCCACTTTGGGAGTCAGTTGACTGCAGCGCCGGTTCAAGATGCTCTTGCTCGGCTGACATCTGAGCGACGGGCAGGATTTCAGAATAGAGCGACTCAAGCTCCTCCTCGAGCGCCTTGACCTCATCCGCGCTGGCAGATTTGCTCTCCCCTGCGCGGTCAGTTGCGAGAACTGCCTCGAGATAGACCCTATCGAGTCTAGTCCGTAGCGTCTCTACGGTAGTCTTGATGTAACTATTGACTATGTTAGTTATGAGCTCGGGCAATAGCGAGGAAACAATTACCGCATGAGAATCTCTCGAAGCTTCTCAACTGTCTTTTGCTCCTCAGGGTCCCGTTGGTCAAGCTCCCACCCAAGCTTTTGGAGGCTGGATAGGAGCTTGTCATCCGAGTGGAAAATGCCATCTACCGTCTCATTAAGGATCGTCCGCACATCCTTTGTCTGCTGCTCCAGATCGGCGACCCGATAGCCGAGACTATGTGAGAGGTCTTCCACCTAACATCTTGTGTCAGCTGACATGTCGTACTTTGGACGGGAGCATGTTACCTCGGCAGCGAGCTTTTTGCGCTGAGACTCGGACTGGCGTAGCCGGGTCGACTCAAGGTCCCGGCGCTGGACCTCGTTCTCGCCTCGCTTCTTGACGAGACGCGAGAGGGCGTCTTGCTGTTGGCGCAGGGTCTCTGTTTGCTTGGAGATTGTAGCAGTAGACCGATTAAGCTCCTCGATTGCAGTCCTGATGTCCTCTTCGTTGACCGCCTGCACCTCGCCCAGGTCGTGCGCGTCTGCCAACACGTCGACCTGGCCGCTCCTGTCGAGAGCCGTATATCTAGCAATCAACCACCAGGTCAGCAGTCCGCAACAGTCAGTCCCCGAGACATGCCTCGGGGGGTGTCCAGTTCACGCTTACAATGCCAGCTCATCAGCCGTCAGGAGGTGATCGGACGCGAGATGCATGTTCGCCCACTCGACCAAGGCGGTGCCGCGATCAGGGTCGGCCAGAGCCCGGCGCACGTCGTCTTTGGCAGCATGGACGCCGTACGTGCGGGCGGCCTTGACGAGCAGGGCCTCGGCATGGCCGCTGGGGCCGAGATCCATCGTGGTCCTGTGGAATAGCGAGGTGGCGTTTTCCCGTGATGCCTTGGGTGGTTGCACAAACACTGAACCTCAGCCACTTTCCGGCATCAATCCAAAAGCGGCTGCGAGTCGCTGGCCTAGTGGTACGGACGCGAGAAATAAGATGTATGCCTAAGTTCAGATGAAACAGAAGATGGGCTGATAGACTAGATCGGGGTGTCAGAGCTGGGTTGGACGGATCGCGGCAGAGGAAACCCACGATGTCTAGGGATGTAGCGTAAGGCCGAAACCAAGAAGCTGTACGTGGGGACGCGGTCTGAAAGACAATCTGAATCAGGCTTGCGCGATAAACACGCAATTCAAATGAGTCCCAGGCCTCGGCTGTTGATGGTGTTTCTGGAGTGCAAACGACCTACTCCTTTGCCTCGATCAAACAAACAGAAAACAAAGCATCACACGTCGTTGTGCCAAGATCCGAGACAGCTTTTTGGCGGTCAGTGACGGGCGCGGCCATTGGAGGCCCGACGCCCAGCGGCACGCTACAGCGCATTAGTGGCCGGCTGTCTCCAGCTGGAACCCACCGAAACGGCTGCACCAGCTGGTTTGGTGCTCCACCCGCCTGGACGATGGGACCTTCAGGTGGCCACCCCCTGTGGCTTCAGGGGCAAGGCTCGCACTGTCGCTGCCATCCACGCCGAGTGGCTGGCGGCGACTGCACAGGTCCCGATCTGGAAACGCCTCGCGGGCACAAACGACTGCTGGTGTTTGTGCTCCAACTTGCGCCTCAATATTTCGCCATACCTTGGTTGTGTCAGCCTGAACCCCAAGAAACGCCATCAAACGCAGGATCAAAGGCTTCATAGCCCTTCCATTACCCAGCCCTTCCCCACATCCCATAGCAAAAAATACCTACCGTCGTTAACACGCCCCCATCTTCCCGTTAACAAGCTGTCCCACGTCCCTCAACGTCTCTGCCGTGGCCCAGGGGGTCTATCAGATCTGTCTCCGTCCGCACCGCCAGTTGCTCTCCTGTCCTTGCTTCGATCGCCCGCTTCCATGTTGTTGTTTCTGCCTCTGGGCGTTGTACTCAACCCGCGGGGAATATCGACTGCTGTGTTTCTCTCCAAGTGCGAGGGGCGGCCTTGGTGCTAGTGTCATGATGCTATTTCGAGGCCGTGTTTGCTCCCCAGATGACATGCCGGCGTTTCACTCGATTGGATTGGCCAGCAACACCCATTTATCAACACGATACGAATCATGGCCAACGGATACACGTCGATCGCCAGGGCTCCCTATGCAATTCCGACGGCACATCTGGGACGGAGCCGCCAATTAGGACCTCGAGGCGGGTATCTTGCCGTCCCGTTCCCGGAAACGTGTATCTGGGGCGTCCATGCACAAACAACTGTGCATAGGCAAGTTTGCTTAACGCGGGTACTTGGTTGTCATACATTGGTCTGTTTCTGATGTCTCTCCGCGAAGGGGAGTGGCTCTCGGCTCTCCCACAGAGGCCTAGGCTGCTTTTCCTCCACTAAGGGCCGGCATCCTACATGGTCGAAACTGAAAGAGATGTGAAAGCACCTGCAGACATGGCAACAAAATGCCAACTAGCTTCCGCTACCCGCATGGATGCCTTCTGCTTGCTCCCATTTCGGTAATCCTCGCAGCGGGAAACCGAAGTCTTCCACCGCCACCGCCATCGCCAAACACTCCCTCGGCAACCCGCTCTGCCCTCGCCCTCGTCCATGACGTGTCAGGCACCTCCTCATCGAGTCTCAGAAGCTCTTTAACCCCGTGTTCCCAGGCCGCGAGGTACGAGGACATGTGTAACGCCTTCACATCGTCTGGGACAGCTGAGTTGCTGCTCTTGACGACCTTTTGTCCGTCATCTCCCTCGTCGTGTCGCATACACTCCGTTTCACAATGACAGCACCCAGGTTCAACGTCTCTGAAATCCTCCGCTGTCTACATGGCTGTCTCAGACAGTCATATGAGTCGCTTCGCCCGGCTCTTGCCAGTCTCGGGCAGCTGTCGACATGGCCGGTGGTGATGCTGTTTCAAACCGACCGAGACAATTCGACCATGGGTGTCTCATCGAGTATCTGGAGAGGGCGGCTGGTGGGAATCGCCAAAGCGAGTCTTGGCTTCCTCTGGGTTGCCGTCATCTACCTGGCGAGCGAGCTCATCATCTGGGGCCTGAGTAGAGCACTTGCTCCAGTGAACCTAAGCTTCTTCTCGTCCATCTTCGGAATGGCCTTGACCTTCACAGCAATGGCGATAGCCTCTATATGGGTTCAGAACATCGGCGACATCTACAAAGACCATATCAAAACAAAGGTGCGCAGGTTCCAAGGCCTTGACAAGCTTCCTAGTGTTGACTCAGGTGCAGATAGATTTCATCAACGCCCATCTCGGCCTGGGCTTCCCCATCCCACTGGTTATGCTCAACCAAAGCGACATCCTGAATGCCCATGACATTGCTCGAATAATTGGAAACTTTGGTTGGTCTCTCCCACGCGTGGACGGATCTATGACTGACTTTGTTCCAGTCGTAACGAACTTCGCGTCGTGGATGGTTGTGTTCGGAATGTCACTCCTCATCATGAGCTCAACAAACGCAGTATCTCGAACTTCGCAAGAATTCTACGATCCCCAACCAATGATGACGACAGCGCCCCAACTCGAAATAACCTGGCCTTCCAATTCAACCCTCGAGCAGTCTATAAATGTGATGAACAGCGGTCGTGAAAAGACCAGACGAGGTTCAACCCCGTATCAAGAAGCCGAGTCTTCCGCCACCACAACACGGAGATCCTCAATCGACCAGTGCATGAACGACAATACCGACACTTCTCTCGTGTGGAGTTTCTTTACTTCTTACTTTCCCCTTCTGGCCTCCTTCTTCAGCATCTTCCTCATCGGAACCCCAATAGCCGCTGCTACCAAGGAGGACCGTGTGCTTGACGGCTGTGTCCTGTGGTTCGTCTGGGCTGCTAGCGTCCGACTCCAAAAGAATTTCAAACTCTCACTATTCTTGCTGTCTACACCAAGGCTAAAGAACGCCTTGGTAACCATCATGAACCCCGTGCTCATGACGACTCTTCTCATGACGGCCTACACAAGGGGCAAGGCCTGCGCTTACGGCTCTGCGAGCCTCCCGGATGTCTTGCACATCTTCAGCAGCGGCACGCCCCTCTACACACTCTGGACGTCTGCTGTAACATCGATACCTCTTCCAGCTGGCACGACAGCCTGGTTCGGCGCGGGCGACGCAGCCCTCTCAATCCTTGAATGTGGGATCCTCATCTGGGGCTTCAAGCTATACGAGTGCCAGCGCCAACTATTCAGCTCCGCCGGCCTGTTGACGGTGCTCATATCTGTCGCTGCGGCAGCTGGAAATGTGTTTCTGTCGGTGCTGTCCGGGCGGACCTTTGGGCTTGCTACGCCCGAGGCACTTGCATTTGCTGCTCGGAGCACGACTCTAGCGCTGGCGAAACCGGCGATGGCAGCGGTAGGCGGAAACTTGGGCGCGAATGCCGCGCTGGTCGTGAGTAACGGTATCTTAGGACAGTTGATGTATCCTGTTGCCCTGGACAAGATGGGCGTGAAGGCGGGGAGGGACAGCATCTCATCGCAGGACGGCGTGAGCCCGTCAGTAGCTAACACACAGGATTCGCATCAACGTCATAGGTCTCACTCGAAGGAAGAGGAAGATTTCACGAGCGGAGATGACCCAATCACCATTGCGGCCGGAATCGCAATTGGAATCAACGGGGCGGCGATGGGAGTGTCATATTTGTATGAGACGAGGAGTCGCGCAGCCCCGTACGCCGCCCTGGCCATGACGGTGTTTGGGATCATGACGGTTGTCTTTACGACGGTTGAGCCGTTCAAGGGGGTGCTTACGGGGCTTGCGAGCCGGTGATACTGTTGAGCATGGTGGAGCTTGTTCTGTTTGATATGCGTTGTGTGGCATCTATGATAGCGATGGAGTGGCAGTGGAATTTGAAGGGTTAGAACTACATAAGGTGGTCCTGAGGAACATACGCGAACAAAAATAGGTCAGGTTAGATGTTAGTATTCAGTAACTAGTTATTCAAAAGTCTCCGATGTTAAGGTCACCAAGTCATGGAGTAAAAGAGCCCCAGGTCGTAGAGTGCAGCCAACAACACGTTATATTCATGGCTCATTGACACGGACAAAAGTCAACAGCCCTTCACCTTACTTTTCGGGATATCGGCGCCCGCTCTCACACTATCTTCAGCTAATACCATGCACCATTCGTCTCATCTCTCTCAAGGCAATCTATACACAGCACTCAATTTAGCATCGCACTTGGTAGTACAGCGACGAAAAGGGGAAAGGGCAAGGCTTACCGCTCAATCAAGTGCAGGCCACTTGCTGTCTCCACCACGGAGCTCATCTGGCCAGGCTGGAGGCTGAAGGCGGCGTCCTCAAACTCCTTCTGCATGTCACCCTTGCCAAAGTATCCCAGGTCGCCACGCTTGCGAGCGGATGAGCAATCGGACTCGGTGAGGGCCAGCTCGCCGAGGGTGATGCTACCGCTGTTGATCTTCTGCTCATGGGCCTTGATAATCTCGTAGGCCTCGTCCTTGGAGCGGGAAATTTCGGCCTGTACAAGTCGCGCACAATCGTCAGAACATGGTGTCGGCCATTTTATGGACAATACATACCTCTCGCCAGCTGCTCGGCCGTCGGCTCTCGCGGTGCTTGACCAGCAGATGGGCGGCGCGGATCTTGCCCTCAGTAGAATCCGGAGCTTCGCCCGGGCGGCTGCCAGCGCTGTGGTAGGCAGCCATGTAGTGCTTGAGCTTCTCGGTGTCGGTGCCTGATGGGGGCTCCCATCGGGAGACTTTCTCGGCGGCATTGAAGTAGTAGGGGAGGTTCTTGGAGTTGGAGTGTCGAACCTCCCAGCCGGAGGGAAGGCCGTTCTCAGCCTACGACATGGTGGGATCTCACGTTAGTTCAAGCGGTCATATAAACAGAGGGAGCTTTGCAGGGCTTTGAGGAGCTCTAGGAATGCGCCGCGAGGGCTGGAGGGAATAGGGCTGATCGCGGTGGCCGTGGCGACGGCATGTTTTGATGGGAGCGGAGGGGTCGGCCGGTTGCTTACCATGGTTGCTATGGGAGTGGGTTAAGAGGAGAATTGGGCAAGTTTGCGGCAGCAATGAACTCGGCAAAGAGCAGACAGAACGAGAGTCTTTTGGAGTCGTCTTGAAGGTCGCAAAGTATGCGGCCGAGGGATATTCGTTGGGATGGGGTGTCTGCAGGTGTGTGGGGGAGAGAAAGCAGCAGAAGAGAAGCAGAGACAGAGCGGCCTTGCTTGTTGTGGAGAGCTTCAGCGCCCCCAGAGCCTCGGGGCCCAGTGGACGGAGCGATGACGTGCCGCCCGCGCTGAGTGAGCGGCCCCCAGGCGCCAGCGGGCGGGGTTGGATCCTGGGATCATCAGATGCGGGGGGAAGGCCGCAAAGCCGTTGGCTTCCAGGTTCCTAGTTTGGGTACCTTACAGTGGAGGGGCAGCCACTGAGACAGGGAGATTGCCGCCACCACCGCTGGCGAGGCACGCCTGTACAACCATTACAGCGCGTGTTCGCTTAGCACGTTGGTACTTGATCAACTGCGACACTGTATCTTAGTTGGATAGCCCCTCTATTTTAGCACAGCCCGTTGAGAGGAGTCCCGGCAGTTCATACTGAGCTTGGCATGAAGTCAATAGAGGGCAGAGGGGCGGTAGATCTTAATGGCCGGTTGGCTGGATTGTGGTTGTTGCTGGCCTTGGTCATGGGGTCTCTGGCTAGTGCGTACTGCAGGGATATGACGACCTGCTGCGGCGCGGCCTTGGTAACATTGTCACGATGCCCAGATGCACGAGGAGTGAGTGACATGGTGCGAGCCCTGCGTGAAAGTTGGGTGGTGGGGCCTCCGTCGATGCCGGGGATATTGGTAATGAGACAGAAGGGTATCCCGATGATGCAGATGGGATGAATGCAGATAATGCTACATACAGCTCTGCATGTCGTATTGGCGCACACTCCTACCTGGGAAGGTACGGGAAAGATAGCTGAAGACGCCCTGAGAATAACCGAAGGGCGTCGTCCACACGTGTCCTCAGCGTCAAACTGGTTGGTGTTCCCAGTCCTGACAAAAGAGAATCACCTGGTAGGTCCCCGTAAACTCGAACCCCCGATAGGATGAACACCAAGTCCCGTGTGACGTCGCCAAGATACGTCACGCTTCTCTAGGTACCTTAGGTAGATAGGTACTCAACAAACAGCACGGTAGATTTCTAGGCTAATAGACAAGGCACCTACTACGATGTTCCAGTAACTTCCACTGGGACACGTTCTGCTTCCTGCCTGGTCTTTATCGTCGTCTAACTCAACTATGTATGCTCGAAATGCGGGGTGTCTAGGCTGGTGCATGGAGTTTGCGCAAACAGCGGGGGCAATGAAAATCAAGGACCAGGTGTGCTGGTTTTCGTGGAGAATTACTGAATTACAGAAAGAATGCTTGTGTCGGTGTTGGCTGGCCCCGTTTCGGGCCTAGTCCACGGAACATGTATCGTATGTCAACCCCAAGATGCGCCCGCGGTCTGGCTCTCCTATGAAGGTAACCAAGAGTCTAGATAATAAGCAATAAAAGGCCCTTGCAGCTAGCTGTCTTCTAAAAGCTGTTGCCAAGGAAAATTTTCTAAAGAGGAGAGTTGTAGTAGCAATCCGTATGATCAATTATATGCTCCTTCAGCCGCGGCAGCTTGTCTTCTGGTAGGGCTGATTTTACGAGTACTGAAGTTGCCTTTTGGATACAAATACATAATTGAATCAAAGATCTTGCTATGAATCGTTCATTCGTCATTTGGAGCAGACTCTATGGGAAAATTGCTGATCGGTGGGCCAGGCTTTGACCGTCAGCGACTCCGAGTCCCGTCTTCGGGGGCGGTTGGTGCTAGTGTTGGACGGCACTCACACTGGGCCGTATGAAGATAATAAAGAGCTAAATAAGGCTCCTCGAGGCAGACACAGCAGATCACACCGCAGCGCTCTAAAAAAAAAACACAGCAAATATCATACCCGACATCATACACAGCTGAGAACAGCAACACAACAAGTAGTGGGCAAGGCGCTATAGCGGGCAGGGCGCTATGGTAGGCAGGGCTCTGTAGTGGATAGTACATCCAGGGGGATTTCGCGTTTCTCTGTGTCGCCTGTGAGAGGGCATGATGCACTAGCACTAAACAATTAAATCCTACGGCAGTGCGTCTCCCTTACCGCACGGGCGGGCTGGGCGATCACATCACAGTGTTTACAAATTGCCAGGCATCCATCCAGCTCAGCACCTGGGCCAGTTCAATAACCCCCATCCAAGGATGTTGGTTGCTATCTGAGTGACTCATAACCATTTGCGTGGATCCGGTGTGGCCGTGTCATCGCCGTCCTCGCCTTGCCTTGCGCCTCGCCACCCAACCGCGAATCTGACAGAACAGTGAAGACGGGCCAGGGTCCGAAAGTGAGGGAGCCTTCATATGACCAACCACACGTGGCCAGCGAAACGATCAGGGTGAAATCACATTGCGTGTTCCCACATAAGTTAATAATACAGCCTATCCTCTTTTTTAGACCGAGCAAGTCTTCTTCCTCTTCATACCTTTTGTGAAAAGCACATACCTGTACTTCGCCGTCGCTCTCTACCACGCACCACACAAACGCTGTAAACTAAAGCAAGGTGGCGGTGAATTTTTACTGAAGCACTTTTCCCCCACCCAAAAAACAACCAGTGGAGCCTTACCACTACGCGCCTCTTCCCGCAGCTGGCCGTCAACTTATTTCCACCGCGCTCAACGCTCCTCTTTCGACCAAACCTTCCACCTTCACATCCGCATCCGCGTCAACTTTCAACAACTTCCACATCCAACAACCGAACAACCATCTGCATTTCGAGCCTGCAATCTTGCTTTCTGCATCTGCACCTTGTATCTGCATCTACTCACCATAGCCTGCATCTCTTCCGTCCCCGAACGCGATCTCGAAGCCATGGCTACTCCCCAGTCTACCGCCTCCGACGAGGCCGCCGCCAACGATAAGAACGAGCAGATCACCTTCCGCTTCTGCTCCGAGTGCTCCAACATGCTGTACCCCAAGGAGGACGCCGATGCGCATAAGCTGCAGTACACCTGCCGTACCTGCCAGTACACCGAGGAGGCCCATTCCCACTGCGTCTTCCGCAACAACCTCGACACCAACGCCGGCGAGACAGCCGGTGTCACCCAGGATGTTGGCTCTGATCCGACGGTTAGTGAACTTTCGCCTCTTCTCTGCCTTGGTTGTGGCGGAGTCATTTACTGCAACACCTGCGCCGAATCCGACACCGAGATGACCGTCATCTCAACAAAGGAGTCCAAACGTGAGAGCATGGGCATGTGCCAGTTCACCTTGCCATGGGGCGACGAGGACCCATTCGCCGAGTACGACGAGGAGATGATGGTCGACGAGCCCGGCGACTCTGACTCGTCCGATTCCAGCGACGAGTTTTGTCATGATGGTGCAATGAAAGTTGGCCTATGATTGGCTCACTCCAACATGACTCAACGACCTTACAACTGTTACAACAATTTGGCTTGTGACGACATCATTAATGCTCCAAATTCATCTCGCTCATAACTGGCACATGCTCTTGCGGCTCAAAGATATCCAGGCAGCTGGCAGTGGGCGGCTACCTGTGATGGGAACCTTATTAACGGTACTGCGGAAGCAGTCGAAGCTGGAGTGTTGCGCGTGTCCTTTGGATCTCGTTTGCCCCCGCTTAAAAGGCTTCTGGCTGACTGAGTTTGTTCTTTCTTCCGCTACAGCTCCCGCGATCCAACAAGACGTGCCCCGTATGCAGCCATGAAGAAGCCGTCTTCTTCCAGTCTCAGCAGCGAAGCGCCGAAACCGGCATGGTAAGTCGTCACTCCCTACCAATGTTGTACGGGCAGCAGTACTAACTTCATGTCAGAAATTGTTCTACGTTTGCTGCGAGTGCGGTAACATTTTCTCTTAAGCAAGACTTTCTTGTACCGATACCCCGATAGCATCGATTTGGCTATGCTGTCCTAGAGTGATAGAGAAGGAAGCACTCTTTAGTTTTTACTTGGCATGGCGTTAAGGGAGGACAGGAGGGTTTATCATAATGATGCGGAATGGCATCTAGACGCATCCCATGAGTTGAATATCACCGCTTGCGTATGGTATTCACTCGGAAAACAGGAAAGAAACTGGTACAATAACATCAAGATAGCTGCTTCTGGCAGCACGCATTCATCACTTCTCATTCGTTCTTTTGCATGTGACATGTTCAATTCGTAAAAACCCATTTGGCTGAAAGGTGTGATTTTATTCTCGCATCTCAACGCCCCGTAAATGCCTGATATTCGTAGTGTACAGAATCCCACTCGTACATAACTGCCTCCCCAAGCCTCTATTCGATACCTCAAGCCCCAGTGCGTTTTCTATACATAGCTCATCCACAGTTCATCCACCAAGTTCCCAATCCAACCCGCTTATGCCTGCATGGGAGCCATAGAGAGAATCTTGCTCCACTTCTTGCGCTTGAGCTCAGCACCGACGGCGCCGTTGATGCGGGAGCCGACGGGGTCGCCAGCCTTGTTGAGGAGGACGCAAGCGTTGTCGTCGAAGCGGACGACGGAGCCGTCGCGGCGCTGGGTAGGGTAGCGAGTTCGGACGACGACGGCGTGGCGGATGTCACCACGCTTGACCTTGTTGGCGGCCGAGATGCCAGCCATGCCGGAGGAGGAAGCACCACGCTGCTCTTGGACGACGCAGACAATGCGGTCACCTGGGCATGTGTTAGCTGGCGAGTATACCATGGGTTGTCCGGTTCGATTGGGTGTGGGAGGTCGGGATTGGGAGATTGGGTCGGAGGATCGAGAGCGGGAGGCGCTATATCGTACCAATTCTGGCATGTCGCTTCTGGCCGACGACGAGGACGCACTCAACAAGGGCAGCGCCCGAGTTGTCGATGCAGTTGAGCATTGTCTACATGGGTTAGCAGGCGGATTTGGACGACAATTGGCCAACAAACCTTTAATTGAATCATCTTGGCAGTACTTCCTCGTGTGGGGAAGTCTGAATCGCTTCTCGCGCCGTAGATCCAGCTCGGGATGTGACCAAAGCATGGCGTTGAACTTTTTGGATATTGTCACGTGATCCAGCCGTCTTCCTTTGTCCCTCTGCTCTTAGTCCGCTAGCCGCTTGTCTTGGTTGGTCGTTTCCTGCACCAGCCGCAGGCACAGCCACAGTAATTCCGGGGGGGCGGTGTTCTAGCCGCAATGAGCAGTGAGAGCCACCGCAGAGCCACCCGTCGCCTGGCCAGCCAACGCAATGGGGCTGGAATGCGACAAACTAAGCCCAGTAAATGACCCCTTAGTCCACCACAAGATGTCATTCCACCTCGCACATCACTTCTCTCCTTCAATCCCGTGAGGCCGAGTCTCCGCCTCTCCGGTACATCTCCTCTGTCGTCTTTTCCGCTCGTCGTCTCGCTCGCCGCCGATACCGACCCGCTCGTTTGCCTGCCTCTGACCTTGGCCTTGGACATCTACCCGGACCCCAATCTCAAGACTATGACGTTGCGGGACTGAGCTGAATCGAGTGCCCAACGCTTCGCTACACCTCGCTACGCCTGTCCTTTTCATCCACCGCTCGAGAGTTTGGATTGTTGCTTTTCCCGTGTTCGGTCCGACGAAAGTTTGCTGCTCGGCGTCCGCTCATTTGCCGTCTGTTGGCTGCGCTCGGAAGGATACGTACGCTCATTTACTGCCATTTCGACTGCCTTTTGTGCCCTGTGTCATTGCGGAACTGCAAAGAAAGCGGGAAATATGCCTCCTCCCAAGAAGCCAGCTGCCAAGAGGCAGCGGCTAACGCTTTCGCAATTATCTGCTTACGACGACATTCTCACCGATGCCCTGGTTGACCATGTGAGTGCTTCTCTAAGAGGGATTAGTCGCTAGTGCATGTCTAACGCCCCCTGAAGGTCTTCTACTGGACGACCGTCCCCAAGAACCGCTCATCGTACCACCCGTCCCGTGGAGTTCGAGAGGAGGAGATCGCCAAGATTCTCCAGGAGGAGGTGGCCTTGAACAAAGACTTGGCCGCCGCCGAGAAGAGGCTGCTGGCCACAGACGGTTTCAGGAGGTTCAGCAACAGCCTGAAGACGGACAAAGAAAAGGAAGACTTCAGGCGACACCTTCGACGCTACATGCAGATCTACCTCCCGGATTGTCCGTGGGAGGTCAATTCAACCAACCGATATACGATTGTCACCCACGAGGCCTCCGTCACTGCGAGGCGATCAATCAAGCGCAACGAGTCGATTAAGTACCTCTCCGGTATTCAGGTCGTCATCTCCCCTGAGGAGGAGAAGGAAATTTCGGTTCGCAAGAAGGATTTCAGCATCGTCGTCAGCTCACGCAGCAAGTCCACCAGCTTATTCATGGGGCCGGCCCGCTTTGCAAACCACGATTGCGATGCGAATGCCAAACTCATGACGACGAGCAATTCAGGAATTGAAATCATCGCCACCCGACCCATCGAGCCAGGCGACGAAATCACCGTCACTTATGGAGAAAACTACTTTGGCGACGACAACTGCGAATGCCTGTGCAAGACGTGCGAGGATGGCCTGAGGAACGCGTGGGAGCAGGAGGGTGCAGTAGCGGTCAAGGGAGATGTTGAGCAAGCCAAGTCCGACGGCTACTCGCTTCGGCGCCGGCGGAGAGATGACAGTATGGGTGGCTCACGAACTCCATCAGTCACTCCCGACATCCGACCCCGTATTTTCAAGACGTTTTCGAGGAGCTCTAGGCTCAGCCAGGCCGGGGACTCTTCTGCGGCTGGCTCTCCTCCACCAAATGAGTCGCCCCGGGGCCGAAAACGCCCGCTTGACGCGCTCGCCACACCGCCCAAAACTCCCGCGAAGAGACTCAAGCATCTTGTCGTGCCTGTTCCTATTCCCACTGATCGCTCTACTTCTCCTGGGAGCTCAGTCAGCGGAAGCGACACTTCCAGCAATGGAGATGTTGTCGAGACGGATGTGACTTCGCCCGAGAAGGAGACGCCTGAGCCCATCATGCAAACACCAGTGAAGGCTCCAATTTCTTCTCTAAGGCGAGAGGAAGGCGACCAAAGCAGAAACGAGCCTGTGACTCAGGTGGCGCCATTTTCTCCTCAGAGCACAGAGGGTGCAACCTCACCAAGACCAGTCAAGACGAACGAAGTTGGTTCTGGCAGGATCAGCGCTTCCAGCAGTTTGTCCAGCATGTCTATCACGGCCATTCTGAATGCCCCAACTCCTTCAGAAGCGGGTGACGAACCTGAGTCCGTGGAACCTGCGTCAGTGGAACCCGAGTCTGCGGAACCTGAGTCTATGGAACCCGAGCCTGTGGACCCAGAGCCTGTGCCCATCGCTACTAGTATTGAGACGGTTGAGGATAGCCAAGCTGCAGACGTTGACGAAGAGCCTCAGAAGCGTCGCAAAAAGTACCAACGGCGAGTCTTTATCAAGCAGACAACTCCCCCCGCCCGAATGCGGACGCCTGGCGACTACCTCCTTACGCCACTGCTACTGTCTGAGCCCGAGATGGCTTGGATTCAATGCACAAATTGCGTCACATACTTTGTGCAAAAGGATGCCTACTTTACTCGTTCATCATGCCCAAGGTGTGAACGACACTCGAAGATCTACGGATTTGTGTGGCCGAAGACGGAGAGGGGAGGCCCTCGTGACAAAGAAGAGAGGATTCTAGACCATCGAACGATCCACCGGTTTCTGGACCCCGATGATGAGCGGAAAGTGAGAGGCCGGAAGGGCTTTGGAACTTCCAAAGAGGAAATAGATGAGCCAGAGGAACTTGAGCGAGGGCGAAAGCTCAACCGATACACTACGACGGGTGTCACAAAGAGGATGGCAAAGGCGATGGACGATGATCTCTCAACCTTTCGCCGGAGCCGGAGGGCGAGGAGGGAGAGCAGCAAGCTAGCTGATCGGTGACGAAAGCTTCTCCTGGAGAAGCCCCAACGTGACATAGGACTTAGACGTGGGTGATGTTGAACGGAATGCGGCGCATTTTGGCGCGTTGTTGGAACTGTACATTATAGGGTAGCAAGAGTTGTGCGGTACTTGGATTCCCCAGCTGCCTCGGAGGCAGCGGGGCTAAGCTGGTTTTGAAGCGTGGAGGATATACGGATGACGACTAGGAGTATAACAGGGAAGTGCGTATGCTTCTCTATAATTGGCTTGCAAATAAATACTTACATATATGGATTTTCAGTGTTCACGGTGAGCTGTGTCTTTCCCTTCAGTCAGAGAGGAGGGAGTTTCTAGGGTAGGACCACTGTGCCTTGCAATCTCGATGGGGAAACCAGGACTGAGAGGAAAGGGAAGTGTTTAGGTTCTCTTGTGAATCGAGGTCACGAAGTTTTCCATGTCACTGTAGAACGAAAGAGACCTAGCCATTCAGTGTGATCGCAAGATGTGTCCCCATCAGAACATAACTACGTCATCTAAGTGAGACGACTCGGCCTATCAAACTTAGGCTTCACGCGTCGACTTGTAATAGCACGAGCGGTATGATTTGCGGAGAGGATATTCTTATGATGCTTCGCTGCACGTGGAAGGGCTGTGGCTGGTGCTTAGCTGAGACGGAGGTGTAAGCTTGGGGACTTTGGGGAGGGGATGTGGTCTCAGGTGAGAAGGATAAAGCGTGATGGATGTCCTAATTCCCTCTTTTACTATCGTTTGCAAGAATTATTGTTATTGTTCTCTTTATTTGGAAAAAAACGCGCCGACGTTCTGTGGTTGTCGCTTCCACAATTCATCGCCACGGCTCTCTGTTCTTCTTGAGATGCATCCCGCCTACGTTCTGTACAACGGGGTTAAGACGGGGGTGAAGTCGAGCGTCTACAGCGTGGTAGAGAAGACATTTTCGACGCAGAAGAAGGTTCGAGACCAAGTGAGTATTGACAGTCAATCCTATCGATTATATAATTTGCTTTCATCAGCTATTCAAGAGCGTGGCTATGGTCGCTAACATGGGGAGCACAAGGTCACGGGTAGCAAGGCGAATGCTGAGCGAGAGGCCGAAGAGGGACGTCGCCAACGGGAACAAGCAGGGTCGGATGCCATGTTCGAGTTTTACGGGGCGCGACCACCGCCGGGACAATATTTGGAGAGTTCGTGAAGGAAGGAGAGCGATAGGGTTGAGTGTGATTGAGATCGGTTACATCGACAACTTGGTTTTTGGTGGGCGCAACGCTCCCTAACACGTCGGGGCACATCCCCTAGAATGGGACAGGGCGACCGAGCAGAATTGAGCACGCGACATACAGTTAACTAGGTATGCGCTACAGCTGGGGTATTGAGAGGGCGGATTGCGGCTAACCGCCAGGGAGAGAATCACAGCAAAGGTCAGGGAAAGCACCGGGCACAGTATGGCCCGCGTAGGGGAGGATATACGTAATTAGTATGGATACTCTTTGAATAACGTCGCTGCAGATGTGTCTCAACCACCCGTCAATGGAACTTCTCTTCTGTGATGGCGACATTTGCCAAGACGTTTCGAAATTGAGGTTAAGGGCTTTTGGCTGGTGGTAAGCCTGGCGGGAACGGCTCAGCTTGTTCGAGATGAGCAGCCTGTCTTTGTCTGTCATTGAGTGCTGAAACAACATATGTACGGGCAGCAGTTGTCTTCGTAGACAAGGGTTGTCGTTCGGTCTCAGGGAATCCACTCTTATATGAAATGCGACTACGGACTAATTAATGTATGGTCCATACGTGCCTCCCACCGAGGACAATACAGAGGTCATTCGTCATCGGGCGACGACATACGTACCCATCCCTCTGGCCTCGGATATTCGACACCAATCACCACGCCCCAAAGACAAGCCTGAAACGATCCAGAACGGGTCGCGTCCAGGGTAGCCAAGGTTCCTGGACAACCAAGTTTCCAAAGCTACTAAGGTTCGTGGATGCCTAGGTAGCAAAGGTCCTCAGATACTTTGAGAGTATTGCCATTCGCACACTTACCTATTGCTATTTATACATATAACTATATTCTTAATCCCACTAATAATTGTATAATATCCTCTTAGAGTAGTTTAAAAGATAACTTTTCTAAAGATTAATATTTAGAATTTTTTCATTGTGAGAATATTTTACTTTATTTATTAAGTCTATTTTAATAAGAAAGAAATATATTTAGTACTACCTTTAACTACCTTATACATACCAATTCCGCCAGGAACGCCGAGGATGAAGAAATACTTGACCATCTCCAACCCAGACTACCCTGGGGGGTTTCCAGACGCTACTGCCATCACTCTCAGCACCCAGAAGAAGAGACCGCGCAAGCCGTCAACCATAAAGAGCATCAAGCGAACCCCGAAAGCTCCAGCCTACCGCCAGGAGTCCGGTGAAGATGAAGACACGGATGTGGAAGATGGATCCGCTGGACAGGAGACGAAGAAGAGCACCAAACCTCGCCGGAAAGCTCAGCCCCGTCGACACAAAAAGTCTCGCAAAGGGGAGGAGGAAGAAGAAGCTGATGATGATGAATTCGATGCTGAAGCTGAGGAGGAGCTTGAGAAGAGGTAAGGCAGATAGGTACCTTAGCCAGGCTGATACTAGCTTGTATCTGTGTGCGAATAGCAATACTCGAATTTAATTTCTGACGAATTTGACTCACCCTCATTCACAGCTTCAATTCATTTCCGTTTCGTCTATTCATCAGGCATCACAAACCCAAACCTCACTCGACTATTTGCGCCTACTCTTGCCTACTCTTGCCTACTCTCGACGACCACTCTGTCTACACACAATTCCAACAAATCAACTTTCATCCTCTCTGCCATCACCACCACCATGGGCTACAGTCATAATACTGTATTTTCCTGCCCACCCCCTACTACCGTTACTGTCACTGTTACTGTTACTGCAGATGGACCCTCCGGCTCTTCAGATATGGACATCTTCGCTGCTTTATTCGCAGATGACGTGTAGTCACAGATGAACGAATATGACTGTGCATGGAATTGAGCAACGGCAGATCGACAACCCTGCATCCTATTCCATGCCGAGACGGGCGGAGCATATCATATGACACAGCAAATAACCCAGTAAAGCTCCTCCCAACCCCCCGCAAAGCAAGGCGCATTGGCTGCGAGATAAGATAAGAGCTGTTAGCCCGTGCGGGACCTGCGTCCGGCCATCGGCTTCCGGGGCAACGAACGAGCTAGGCCGCCCCAGCCCCAGGTACCCAGGAGGGTCGATAGGCAGGTGGTACGGCAGGTGTCTCAGCTCGGTACAGAAGCTAGCACCTCATCGCTCCTCTGGATCACAATCTCTCTTCCTCCATCTCTCTCCTCTCTCTCTCCCCCACCCACTCACCACTCCCTCTCCCCTAATTCCACCTGCAATGACTGTCTCCAAGGGCCTCGTTGTGGCCGCCGCCGCGCTCTCGGGCGTCTCTGCCCTCCAGCTCCCCCAGATCTACCTGGGCGACTCCGGCGCAAGCTCCAGCGGTCATCTCACCAACCTGCCCGTCATCGACACCAAGGCCCTACAGGAGCTCATCACCGCCGACAACCTCGAGGCTCGTGCCAAAGACTTTTACAAGATCGCCAAGCTCGGCGAGGACGAGTACAACCACCCCACGCGTGTGATTGGCAGCAAGGGTGAGTCTACGTCCGATGGCGGGGATACACATGCAACGCTGAACATTTGAAGCTAACTGTGCCACCAGGTCACGAAGGCACTCTGTCGTACGTCACTGCCGAGCTTGCCAAGCTGGGTGACTTCTACAGCGTCTCCAAGCAGCCCTTCCCTGCCGTCTCTGGCAACGTCTTCGAGTCCCGTCTAGTTATCGGCAACCATGTTGCCAAGGACGCTTCCCCCATGGGCCTGACCCCTGCTACCGCCCACAGGGAGCCCGTCTACGGCGACCTGATCGTCGTTAAGAACGATGGCTGCGACGAGTCCGACTACCCCGAAAACGTCAAGGGCAACATTGCTCTCATCAAGCGCGGAACCTGCCCCTTCGGCACCAAGTCCGAGAACGCCGGCAAGTCTGGTGCCGTTGCCGCCATTGTCTACAATACCGACAAGGACGAGGTTCACGGCACTCTGGGCACGCCCTCCCCCAACCACGTTGCCACTTTTGGCCTGTCTGGCAAGGAGGGCCAGGCCATCACCAAGCGCCTCAACGATGGCGAGAAGATTGACGCCATCGCCTACATTGATGCCGTGGTCAACACCATTTCCACTACCAACATCATCGCCCAGACCCGCGACGGTGATCCCAACAACTGCGTCATGCTTGGTGGCCACAGCGACAGTGTCGCCGAGGGACCTGGCATCAACGACGACGGCTCCGGCAGCATCTCGGTCCTCGAGGTCGCCACTCAGCTGGCCAAGTTCAGCGTCAACAACTGCGTGCGATTTGCCTGGTGGGCTGGTAAGTTTAGAAACCAATCGATGCCCATTGAATCGCTTGACTAACCCTGACCAGGAGAGGAGGAGGGCCTTCTGGGCAGCGACCACTACGTTGAGGTGCTTCCGGAGGACGAGAACAAGAAGATCCGCCTCTTCATGGACTACGACATGATGGCCAGCCCCAACTTTGCCTACCAGATTTACAACGCCACCAACGCCGAGAACCCTGCCGGTTCCGAGGAGTTGCGGAACCTGTATGTCAACTGGTACGAGGACCAGGGTCTGAACTACACGTTCATTGCCTTTGATGGCCGCAGCGACTACGATGGATTCATCCGAGGTGGCATCCCCGCCGGAGGAATCGCCACTGGCGCTGAGGGTATCAAGACCAAGGAGGAGGTTGAGCAGTTTGGCGGCAAGGCCGGCGACTGGTATGACCCGTGCTACCACCAGCTCTGCGACGATCTTAACAATGTCAACTACACGGCTTGGGTCGTCAACACCAAGGTAAGCCAATTGTTCGTAAAATGCTGAGGAATACGGAACTGACTTTGCACGCAGCTGATTGCCCACTCTGTCGCCACTTATGCCCTTTCTTTCGACGGCTTCCCCGAGCGCACCGATGACGAGGTGTCGGTGAGCTCGTACGACAAGAAGGTCAAGTACCACGGCAGCAAGCTCATCATGTAAGCCGATGACTGTTTAAAGGCACACGTTTGCCTTGATCTGCATTTTGGATGTTTTTGTATCTGTTTTGCATTGCCTTGGCTATTTGGTTATTCCTGGATCTAATTTGGTAGAATAGAATGATAGAATGAATGAATGCATCCTGAAATATGATTTTTGTATTCCACAAGAATAAAGAAGGAAGAGTCCATTTGCCATACGGGGCAATGTCGTGCGTGATATCAAATGTACATGGAAAAAATACCCTCTATACACCATGGCCTAGCAATGCTATAATATTTTCCCAAACCCTAAACCTGGTAGAGCAAACTGCGGAGTGCTGGGAGCCGCGAACCTCAAACCAATCTCAGTAATAAATAGACGAAAAACTCCTGTCAGTGGCGCACACGTTCATTAAGTTACCTCGCTGCTCCCGACGTTATGTGTGTTCGTGTTTGCACGGTGGACATTTCCTTTGTTTCCCAGCTGGATCCGGGCGGGCTTGGCGTGGCTGATGGCGATCGGAAGCTGGCCTGGCTGAGGACGGAACCTCCACCGAATTCGTAGCCGGTCTGAGGTGCGTAGGCTCCGGGATAGAAGTCACGGTCACCTCTCAGCTCGCCAGCGCTGACGGGGAGGCGGACGTAGGAGAGGAAGGCGGTGTCGGCGAGGGTGTAGCCGGAGAAGGCGGCGGGCCAGCCGGGGACTGATCGGGGGGTGCGACCCACTTCGGAGTCGGTGGGTGGTGGGGCTGCCGCCGTGGCGAACTTGGCGATGCCGGATGGATGGGCGGCGGAAATGCTTGGCAGGGGAGCAGCTGCGGATGCGGAGGCGGAGGATACGGAGGCGGGCGGGGAGGGTGAGGGTGACATGGCGGCGCCGGCGTACGAGACGCCCATTGGCGTGAGGCCGCGCTGCATGCGCGATGCGAGGCCAATGTTGAAGGTGAGGAGGCGGGTTATTCGGTGGGCGAGCTCGTCGCGGCTGTTTTTGGCGTCGGTTTCGGCCGGGCTGTGTTACAAGGTAAGTTAACCATGCTGGACGTGAGTGCACCGCCCCTCGGGAGGTTCGGGGGGTATTGGATTACGCGTTCCGGGGGTTGGGGGGGAGGGGGAGGCATACCAGTTGATAATGGTCATAATCATGGCAATGGACAGGTTATGCCAGCGGATACGTGCGCACAGGGCCTTCATGCGCTTCTCATAGCGGCGGCTGGCCTCCTCGGGGCTGGACCTGGCGGCCTCGGCCTCGACGGCGGAGCACAGGGCGTAGAGCTTGGAGAAGGCGAGGACGGCGTCGGTGAGGGTGGCGACGAGCTCGTCGACCTCGATCCACGAGGCGCGGCCGGGGAAGGGCACCTGGCGGGACTCGAGCAGCGAGAGCGTCTTGTGCAGGGCGTGGATGGACGAGCGGCTCTCCTTGACCTCGCGCAGGGCCAGGTTGAAGACGGCGGTGGCGGCCTTGGGCGACGTGTTGAGGTCCCAGAGCACGTCGATGGCGATGCCGCTGACGGCGAGCAGGCCGGCGATGGCCGCTGTTGCAGGCAGGCCGTCCATATGGGTGGTGGATTGGTGGGTGAGGTTGTGGATGATATAGATAGGGAGCAGTATGTCGCAGGATAGATAACGTAGTAAGTGGTTGGTTGTCGTCGTGGGGTGGTCGTTTGTAGAGTCTCTCTCTCTCTCTCTCGCCCGTCTGTCTCACTCGAATATCACTTGCTTTCTCTTTCTCTCACTTCAGGCGGCGGGACCGTGGACGATGACGGAGAGCAGCATCCTCACAGGACGCAGCAGGGGAGCGGGCAGTAAATGGGGATGATGGAGATGGGGATGGGGCACGGGAAACCGGGAATGGAGATGCTTGGCGTTCCGTCCCGGGCACTTGAGAATAAAAGGGCCAGGCGGCATGCCAGGGCGTGGCGGCGGGCGGCAAGGCGAGTGCAGGGAAAACGGCAACGTAGGCCACCAGGCGGAAAAAAAGAACGAGCACACGCAACGAACGGCACCCGGAGCCGCGGACTTGGGGGAATGATGGGCGGCTGAGCGACTGAGCGACTGAGCGTCAGAGGGTCGAGAAGCCGCACTTCCGAGACAGCGCAGGCGGCGCACAAGCAAGAGGCTGCGCTTGGAGGTGGCCAGGAGCTTGCTAAAGCCGGGAGCCGAGAACGAAACGAGCCCTGGAACAAGGGCCCCCAAACGCAAAAAACGAGAGAGTCGAGGCGTGACGAACGAACGTGGTTTGAATTGGACGAGAGTGAAAGTGTGACCTGGGTCTAACTACGTCTACTGGTGCTGGGACTACTTGGGGGAGGGGTGTGGCCTGGCGCCGCGCGCGGACGGCGAAAGCTTGCCGAAGAATGTACGACGACACGACACGCAACGACACGACACGACGCCTGGGTGGGAAGGGGGGCAAAGCCGGCCAGCCAGCCAGTGTAGGTAGGGCCGGTAGGCATTTCAAGCTGGCGGCTTTTGACAAGACAGCCGCTTCCCGCAAAGGGGGAGGGATGAAGCCCCGCAGGGAGGGGAGCCAGCGGAGGAGGAGGGGAGCAACACAGAAAGCTCATGAGCTCATGACAGATAAGGGCGAGTGACAGTTCAGGCGAGGGAAACGACCATGGCCCCCGAACACCGCCCCGGCGCGAGGATTGCGCAGGATGAGCAGTCAAGGCCAGTCCAGAAGGTCCAGAGGTGTGGATGTCGCCGTGCCGACTTGCCGGGGGTCGATTGGGCGCGATCGGATACCGGCACCGCCGCGGTGAGATGATGCTATCCCCCACTTAGGGGCGCTGTGGTGGACGCCTTTCCAGCGCTTTTTAGTCTTCAGCGCTTTCTGTTTCCCTTTCTATGGCGAGGCTTGTGTGCCGTTTTCCGTTTCCGGGCTTATTTTTAACAATACAATTGATTTGGAGGCGGCGGTTCTGCGGAGTTGCGTTTTGGGACCCGCCCCGTCATGGGGGGTTTTCCCGAGAGAGCCCGCCTGTTCTGTTCTGTTTGTCGGGCGTGGAAATTGAACGGAGAAGGGATGGGGGGGTGGGCAACGAATTGCGTTCCAGGAATGCAAATAGAAATGGAGGGGGGAAAGAGAGACGATGTATTTCCCTTTGGTTTGAGGCTGAACTGGAGTGACTGCCGGGTCGATTGGGTGTGGTGCGTATGCCGCGTTTCGTTGGTTTGGATTTGCATCAAGCGGCTCTCTGTCTCTCTCCATCTGTCATGCTCTCGCTCTCTCCGCCGGGGTGTCTCAGCCAAGTCAGGCTCCAGCACGGCTAACACGGGATCGCTAGCCTGGCTTTTTCGGTCCTGACCCCATCCCTGGGCGCGCAGGAAATAAATCCCCAGGTCCCCGCCGTGGGCTGGTTGCGTCCGCTTTCTTTCCCCCCTCCTCTCCCCCCCCGGTAATTGAGCCACCGAGAAGGCAGCCCCACATCCCGGGCCTCAGGTCGGGTTTCACTCTGTGCGTCGGTGGGAGGATCCCTCTAATTTTGGACGAGGAGGGCGGGCCTTTTCTTTCGTAGCTTTGGCGTGGTGACGTACATATGTAGTAGGGACGGGTTCCTGGTTCAAATGGAAGACGAGGGTTTGGCCGTGTGTCGCATATACAGGTAGTGAGTCAGTCAGTCAGCCAGTCAGTCAAGCCAGTTCAGCCAGTCAAGTCATCCAAGTCAGCCCTGCAACATTAAAATGGCACTATCGAATCCGCGCTCAACGCCTCGCAACGGTGCCAAGCATTTATTCCCGGTTAACCGTCCTGCCCTATCCTATCAATCGCACGTCGCTACAACATACATACAATTCGGCCTTTGTGCGACTAGGTGACTCCAGACTGCTGCGCTCGCTCTGGGATCGAGTAACACGGCATTGTCATGGTTCCACTCTTGACTCCCCTTCTCCGTCGGCCTTCCGCAGCTCCTGCGCCGCTCCTCCGCAGTCCCCTCCCTATCAAGACACACTTGCTCGCTCGTTATACGCTAGAACCAATAATCGAAAGGCTAGAACTTAGAACCAGGGATTATCACCTTGCTCCTGCAGCCGCTGCATTTTGCTCTGGATATAGTCCTCCCGATCCCGGTTCAGGTCGTCAAACTCGTCGTCGATAATCTTCAAAAAGACCTTGGCAACCGCTTCACGGTCGCACTTCCGCCGCTCGCCCTCTAGCCCGTCCATGATGTAGTACAGCAGGGGCACGAACCCGGGCTCGATCTCCCTCGCCGCCTCCGGCCACCGCCCGCGGGCCACCCGGTCCATCCAGCTCCTGCGCGCCTCGCACCGCCTGCACTCGAGCTTATACGGGGCGCCCTCGGGGATCGTCGGCCTCATGGCGGGTGCGGCAGCGACGGCGGGGTGATCGGATACCGGGACGAGCTTACGAGCGCTGGGCGTGGGGCTGCTCGGGACTTGTGCCGCGAACATGTCGCACATCTTGCCGCACTGCCGACACGAGAGCTCCAGCCGGCACGTCGGGCACGACTCGGGCTGGGAGGGATTGCGCGTGCGCTGCTCCTCGATGGCGTGCGTGAAGCACGGTCGGCAGAAGATGTGCCCACACGGCGTGTAATGGCACGTTTGGAGTGACGACTCTCCCTCCTTGAGCGGCGGCTCGGCGAGGCCCGCGACGCTGAGGTCATCCAGACAAATGCAGCACGAGCCTTTGACTGGCGCCCCTTCGTTTGCATTGTTCCCCTGCCGGATATGGGGCACCAGGTTCGGCCAGAAGTACTCTGCGACGGGACCTTGGTCTAAAAGAGTTTGGTCTAAAGCTGACTGTTCTACGGGAGATTGTCTAACAGGAGACGCTCCTACAGAAGATGATCCAGAAGTTGATGATTCAGAAGATGATGATTCAAGCAACCATGACCCAGAAGCAGACCCTCCCGGAGAAGATCCTCCCGAGAGATCATGTGCCTGCTCTTCCCCTTCCCGCCCATGTTTCACTCTAGACCAGTTGAATGTTGGTGCGTAAATTTCTTGTAGAGTCTGCCACGGTTCCTCGATCCGGAAAGCCATTGTGCTATTTATACTTCCCTTGGTACGTTACAAGCTGCTGATATCAAACTGCCTGTCTAAACAGCCTTTTCTTAAAAAGCTGCCCGTAATGTGGTCTTCGGTATAAATTGACGTGGCACGCATCCTCATTCTACCTTGAATAGCGATTATTATATGAATTACCGTCGTTGGTGTTGTTCTCATCCCTGAAAGAAACATGCCCCGAACATTCAGTCATCATGTACAGGTAGACGGAACACTAACCGAGACAGTGACTTGGTGTTCTTTGTCTAGTTGGTATCCAGTCCAGAACAAACCTAACACTTAGACCTGTTATTATTCATTACCTTTGTTCAATATCATATGTTCGATCAAAGCCATAGGGGCACGCGCTCCCAGTACCAGGAGATGCAGGAACTCATACAATAGGCTTTTCGCGCATTTACCTTTGCCAAGTCCTCAACTTATACAACCTGGCTGCCCGTACAATAACCCTACTACCCATGGACAACGGCCGCACTCGCAGACCTACCATCATAACCAACTCAGTTCGCAGTCATTCTCTTCTCGAACTTGGGACGGTAATGTGTTAATGTGTTCTTTTGCAATTGACCAGTCATATATGTACAAAGCAACCAGGTCAAAATTCCCGATGGCATTCAAACCCTGCCATCGCCCATTATCCGACCTTGGGATTCTCCCTCTACTTAGTATAGAAACTGAAGGAAGATCAGCCTTCGCAATCGGTACCATGAGAGACCGAATGCCCCGAATGCTCCAAACGCGCAATCCACTAATACACACAATTTTGCTCCAATGCCGCCACATTAGGCTATCGCATCGCGCAATGCATCGATTTCTCGTGTTCGCCCAGCAGAATAACTCTTCCCTGCAAAAAGAAAAAGGAAAAAAAGGAGCCACGCCTATCGCTAAGCCATCCAATACTTTGGTACCCAATCCCAGCTGGTACGGACGTCCCATATTAAACCTCCCGAGCCCCGCTGCTATGACGAGCACGCTTGCGGTGGCTGCTTGACGCGGGGTGCATTTTATCAGTGCGTTCTCGCTTGAGCTTGTCGTCCAAGACACGAGCTGGATATTATTAGTAACGCGCTGAGTTCTTTGAAGGGGGGAAGACATACTGAGAACATCGTATCCGAACTGAGGGTGCTCCAAACATAGCGACTTGAACTCCGACTCGGCCTCGGCCCGCAGAGTGTGTGATCGTGTCGCCCAGAAGCTTGCGACGGGAGCGCGAATAACGGAATCGTCGTTGCTGGTGTAGGCGTACACGTAGCGAGCGTAGGCAATCTCGCCCTTTGCGGTCGAGTTGACGCAGTGAATCTTGGAGCTGGCGAGCGTCTTGAGTCCGGGCACGCCAAACTTCTCGGCCAGGGTGTAAACTCGTGCGTGTTTCAGCAGCTGGTCGCCGCTGTCGTCGACCGAGGGGACCGTGGGGTCGGATTCGAGGACTCGCTGGCCGGGGAGCTTCTTGGGGAAGTATTCACCGGTGTAGAGGTATTCGAGGAAACAGCCGACAGCGCCAAGGTCAAAGTCTGTGAGCTCAACCTGGCGTGGCTGTGCGATAGGTGTTAGCAGTGGCGCGCAAAGCAAAGTCGCGTGTTGCGCGCCTGCGAAAGGGAAAACTAACACTGCCGTCCTCGCCCCAGGCATCGAAGATGTCGTGGAAGTAGGGGCTCTGGTTCAACAGAGCTTGATGCGCCGTGAGAACCGCCGTCTCTCCATCAACTGGCCCAACAATCAGGGTGACAACTGGGCTCGTAAGGTACGTGGCAAAGGAGATGCGAGGCTCGATGGTTTCCGTGTCGGCGGTTGGTTTCTCGGCACTGTTGGCATCCTTGGTTGTGTCGCCGCCCTCGCCACCCTCCGCGCCCTTCACAAGTTCAGTTGTCTCGGTCATCTCGACGTCGGCGCCCGCATCGGTCGTCTCGTCGGGGACGTTCTCATGAACCTGATCGTCGGCCATGTTCGGCATTGTGGTGGGATTGAGCTTGGAAGACGCGTCTCAATGATTAGGGTTCAAATAAGGACGAAACGAAAGACGCGCCTAAACGAATGAAGGGGAACGAAGGCGTGGGCTGATAGCTTTGGCGAAGCTCCGAAGCTGGTCGAGGCAGGTGGAGTTTGTCCGATGGAGGTTGCTTGTCGCATGCAGGTACCTCGCTAGAGCTTGTTCATGCCTTGTGCATTAGGCTACTGCTCGCGTCATGCGACGGCCAAGACAACGCCCCGCCGGTTCCTGGACGATAATATAAGTAAGGCTTATGAACTAATTGTTGATTTAGATGACTAAATAGATGATTGTGTGGTGGCTTTTGTTTAGTATTAACATATTGTGAACTTGGTACTTTGTCTTATAGCACTCTTTGTTAACTTGTTGGTCGAGAACCTTGCGCCGATTTCCTCTAAATCCACCACCTTTCCATCACCAGATACATGTAAGCCAAGCTACAATTGATATAAATAGAAGATTCTCTATTGACTCAATCCTTTACTACAGTTCATTGAGAACTTCATCCACCTACTTAGAGCTTCATCTCATCTACCGTCAATAATTCCGTCATTCAGACCTACCCTATACTACTTCCGGATTTCCATTCCGGTGGGGCCACTGCGATAGACGGACGTGCCCCGCCCCCACCATCCTTTTCCCTCTGACTGATCGAGTCACCTCAATTGGCAATCGGCAGGAGCACAAATTCCCCAGCTGGGCCGATTACTCACCGATCGACTCAAGCTCTTTGACCCTCTCTTCTCCATACACCGAACAAAGCCTCAACACCCCCTGGCTCTGCAAAGATGAACGGCTTCGCCCATGTATGTTGCCATAACTGCCTCCCCTGTTGCTCTTACGAGAACCTGGACTGACTTGCACTCGTCGTAACTCCAGCTCGATATACGGCCATCCGTCGCCGAAGCTCGCGATGCCCTCAACCAAGCCTGGGACGAAAGCAACCGCCCTACCCTTGTCCCCGTTTGCGCCTCGAGCCCCGCCGATCTGTTGACGCCCTCTGCCATATACCTCAAGCTCTCGTCTGGGTAAATACCCGTTGCGCTCTCGACAGTCCTGGACTGACTCTGACTCTTCCAAAGTGCCACGGCCGAATACTCGTTCCTCCTCGAGAGCGCTACTGGTAGCACCGAAACTGTCGGACGATATAGCTTTATCGGCGCAAGTAAGCTTTCTACCAGTACTGAAATATCCCAGGGGGCCATTAACATCTGATCCCTCTTGCCAGATCCCAGAAAGGTCTTGAAGACTGGCCCCGGATATGATCACAGTGGTGACCCCCTCCGTACCCTAGAGGCCGAACTCTCCCAGCACAAGGTCCTTGATATTCCTTCACTCCGAATCCCCAAGCTCTCTGGCGGAGGTGTTGGCTATGTCTCATATGACTGTATCAAGTACTTCGAGCCCAAGACCGAACGAGCGCTCAAGGACAACCTCCAAATCCCAGAGGCCCTTTTCATGCTCTTCGACACCATCATCGCCCTCGACCATTTCCGTTCGACCCTGACCATTGTGACGCACATGGCCGTCCCCCAAAACCCTTCCGACGACATCCAGTCAGCCTATAACGAGGCCTGCGAAACCCTTCGAACCACCTTGGAAATAATCCAACAGCCTGAGACGCCTCTCCCCGTACAGAACCTTAGCTCACAATCGAGCTCTGACCTCCAGTACTCGTCAAATGTTGGCCGTCGGGGATATGAGAACTTTGTCACCAAACTCAAGGAGTACATCGTCAAGGGAGACATCATCCAGGCTGTGCCCTCTCAGCGCTTCTCTCGAAGCACCAACCTCCACCCGTTTAACATTTACAGGACTTTGCGCACCTTGAACCCCTCGCCATATGTCTTTTTTCTGTCGTGTGCCGACTTCTACATTGTTGGTGCCTCACCGGAGTGTCTTATGAAGACGGACGGCTACGCCGCTCTTCCGGTCGACCCCCGGTTTGGTTACACCGTTGCAGAGGCGCGATCACGACCCCGTATCGTCAACCACGCCATTGCTGGTACAATCCATCGTGGTCGCAACGCCGCCGAGGACGACGAGCTCGCGGCTCAGCTTCAGGGCTCAAAGAAGGACCGTGCCGAGCACGTTATGCTGGTTGACCTTGCCCGCAACGACGTCAACCGTGTCTGCCACCCCAGCACCGTCAAGGTCGATCGCTTGATGAGAATCGATCGTTTCTCTCATGTGCAACACCTGACTTCAGAGGTATCTGGAGTTTTGCGTCCTGAGTGCACGCGCTTCGATGCCCTGCGATCCATCTTCCCTGCTGGAACAGTCTCAGGTGCGCCCAAGATCCGTGCCATGGAGCTCATTTACGATTTGGAGCAAGAAAAGCGTGGCATATATGCTGGTGCTGCTGGCTGGTTTGGATACGACATTGTCAGGGTAGACGACTCCGACAAGGTCGACGCTGCGGATCGAATCTACGTTGACGAAGGCCCGATGGACACCTGTATCGCAATTCGAACCATGCTTGTCAAGGATGGAGTGGCATATATGCAAGCAGGCGGTGGCATCGTGTTTGACAGTGACGAGACTGAGGAGTGGATGGAGACGATGAACAAACTGGCAGCCAACCTTCGATGCGTTGAACTATCAGAGAAGTATTTTGGCAATGGCGTAAGCACCAAGACAGTCGAAGAGATCATTGCCGAAGAGAGGAGGAAGGGAGAGGAGGAGATCAAGGCCGCAGCCCGGAACTGAAGTTCCCTGGCATGACTGCATGGAATAGCCTGGTAAAAGTATGATTTGGTGTTCAGTGAACATCTAAAAAGAGAGGAGTAACAGGCGCGACTGTGTGGCATCTGGAAAGTTGAACATGACGGCCTAGAAATCATTTGCTTCATTGTTATCACTATAAAGTCTGCTCTTTATCCGTCTCGAAACGTCTATCATGAAGACATCACAGAACATCGTATTTGGAACTTTCTAAGATTACGAATCAGCTTTTTGCTCTGCACAGCTAGCTCATGAGATAGATATGTCTCAACAGGCGAGTTCTCAGCACTACCGGGATAACACCTGGCCGACTGCACGGCATCAACTCATGTGCCGGCCTAATGAGGAGCTTCGAGTCACTTGTTCTCACTGCCGCTTGGCTGTTGAGCGCGGCAAAGAAGCAGGGGTCGTCACATTTTGCGGGCATATTTTCCATCTCGCGTGCCTCGACGAGATCGAAGGACGTACTGGGTCGCCATACACATGCCCAGTTTGCAAAGTCCAGAACTGCCACAGTGAATGTGGATGTCCTGCTATCCGTGCGGAGCTCCCTTGGACCAATACCGAAGATCAATGGGTTCCAAAGACCAAGATGGAAGGGGGCAAACTCACTGTGAATTGCAAAATGCATCATATCTGGAAGATTTTGCGTGACATGTGCCTTGGTACGCACCGAGAATTGCACACCAAAAAATATATGCACGAGGACGCGCCATTTGTCATGTATGCGACCGACGGAAGGCAAACCTGTTGGATGTCTCAGTTGTCGTTTTGTTTTGACTTCGAAGTAGACTTCCCCGGCTACGATTCCAGAGAGGTTCCCATCGCTTGGGATCCAGTACTCCGGAAAGTCACTTCAGTGGGAGGGGTGAAACGTGCTTGGTCAGGCTTTGTGTTGGAGGACTTGAAGCCGAAGATAAAAGTCTACAGAGTGAATACTCGACCGGGTATGTCTCTCGAGGCCTGTTGGACCTGCTCCAAGTTGAACTGCCCCAACGCCCCTGCTCAAAAGTCGTAGAAAAATATAATCACATGTTCAGATGCCCCGGCTGCCCGTGCAATGCGGCGTCGGTCGATAGAACACTACGGGATTGAAGGCAAGTTGTGCTCTTCAGAGAAAACAAAAAAACTGTAATTAGCATGAGTCAATTGAACCCAACATGGCTAGAACCATATAGGAAAGAATTTCGTCAATCCTGTTAAAGTCTTTGTTCCGTGCGAGAGTATCTGATGAGTGTTGTTTGTGTTTTTGGTTGAACAACCACCTAACAAAGGATTTGTATAATGTATTGTTCAAGAAGATGTCCAAACGAAGCAATGCTGTAAAATAAAACAGAAGAACAGTGTGACTAGCAATTGAATACATCTCTGGTATTCAAAGTTATAAGAATGCTGTTTACTGTTGTCAGTCTACATAGGAAACCAAACAAGCAGCGCCGTTGGACAGAACAGCCTAGGGAACAGACTGACACCAAGGACGAACTAACCAACGTGCAATCGGAAAGATGTCTGATGCCGCTGGCGACCCGGGATCTTCTCCTCTATCCTCAGCCCTGACCTCCCCTTCTCTACCACCCCCCACCCCTTGTCAGTGTCCCCAGTGCCGCCGGGCTCGCCAGGGTCGTAGACCTAGACAGTGTCAGATGTGCCCGCGAGCTCGGCGGCTTCAGCAGCAGGGTCGACGGTTTCGGTTGTCCCGACGGTCATCCTCAGCCTCCGCCCAATCCCCTCGGCCTCCGCCATCTCCTTCACCTCTACGATCTCCCTCACCTCCACGATCTCCTCCAGCTCCGCCATCTCCTTCACCCCCACGATCTCCCTCGCCTCCACGATCTCCCCCGCGTCCACCACCAGAGATCACAGAAGGATACTGGCCGACACTGAAGCAAGCTCTCCTGGCGAATCCGACAGGCCTTGATCGAATGAACATCACATGCCCTATATGCCTTACAGACATGGACGGTAGGGAAGTCCCGGACCAGCTTGACAGGGAATTGGGCCATTCCGCGGGCATAGCCCCCTGTGGGCATATATTTTGCGTCCCGTGTATGGTTAAATTGGAACTGAGACTCCGCAGGTTCGACCCCTTCGTCTGTCCCCTTTGCTTATACTCTTGGAAGCATACAGTATGTGGGCACCCAAGCTTCGGATACCCATTGGGGCGAGTTCAGCAAGTCGAAACCGTGCCGACGCGTCTAAGACAGACTGCGGACTATTGCGTACCCTGCGTGTTGTCTCGTTCCGCCGAAGCTATGGCAGGATTCGCAAGGATCCTTTATAGCAACGATCTGCGGGAGGTTCCAACTCAGGTCATAGGAGTCTCAGTATCCTACAAGGGCCTCCGGTGGGATGCGCCTGATACGTCCCCGAGAATGGAAGCACCCAAGACTTTGCGCCACTTGGACCTGAGTGAGACTATGGGGGGCATGGTGCGAGCCTGTCTGGAGCAGCTTGGAAATTTGTTTCGAGACAATCGGATTCCGCTGGATCTTGAGCAGGTCAGGTTTGAAGCACGCCTGTATAATATGGGGGATTGTTTTCCGGACGAGGACCGGGACGGTAATTTTTCTATAGCAGGCTTCCTGTGGCGGGACGTGGATGAGGAGTAAAGGAGCGATATTGTTGAGCGCAGTCATGTAGGCAGGGCTTATAAGATGAACTGGACCATGTATGCGAGGTCCGGATATTGAAACAATTCAAATTGAAGCACAAAGCTAGAAGAGATGAGGTGAATTGGCAAATATGGTAAGGGAGGTAGAGAAAGCTCTATTGACGTCGTATAAGAAGTGTACTAAGTACGGGATGGGCGTTTCCCCATTCCAGAAAACTGGGAGAACTACGCGCTCTCAAAGTCTAGGATCAAACCGGGGAGGAGTTCAATGGCCTTTGGGCTCTGATTGGTTCCCAAAAGGGTCAACCTGATTTCGGACTTGGTGTCGCTGTTTACCAAGGCCGATATGAATACCCGGTGGCTGCCCTGGGTCGCACCAGAATGCACGTCAAATGACCACCCGTCCTCCGCGCTCCCCGTCTCTTGACCGACCGTGTGAATGGCTTCATAGACTGGCTTCAACGTGGACAAATCCCTCTCAGACAAGAGAACCGTGACCTTGGAGACGCCTTGAGCTTCTGAGGCGTGCTTTGTATGCTCAAGCCGTTCGGTGCCCTCTTGGTACGGCACGCGCAAGTGTCGTGGAGTTCGATCGAGACACCAAAACGGGGCCTCGCCTGGCCAGACAGGGTTCCCCGCTGCGTCCTGAGCCGATGCCACGGCCCATTTCAAAACGGTCTGGTCAGGCCGAACCCGTCCCCCGGCGACAGGATCGATGTAGGTGACTCCCGCGCCGCCCTCTCGGACCCGTTGCTGAACCTGGCTGAAGTCGGCCTCGTCTGGCAGAGTGTATGCCCAATCGATGATGCGCCCCTCTTTGAGGCTGCCCCAGCGGTGACTGCGCCGCCGGTCTGGATCAACGCCCTTGTTGAAGGCAATAAGCTCGAGATATGTGCCGTCGGGGAGGATGACCAGCTTGTTGACCGTCAATCCGTCAGCGTGCTCGCCTCCATGGATGATGGTGAGGGCGTCCTGGAGACGCTTTGGCAATTCAAAGAGCTCGTCGTACGAGACCAAGATCACGATGTGATCTAGAATAGGACGTGGGCTTGATTTATTCGACATTTTGATGGATGGAGTGTGAATATTTACGCTCTTGAGTTTACTCGCTTTAATGGTGAGGGGTAGCATCGGGAGTTTGATCCGAAGACATCGCGTCACCCATTGCGTGCTTGTTGATAAGCCATTGCAACATTCTGCGACTTGAATTAATCAAATTTACTAAATAGCAATTCAATTCAACTTATTTTTTAACGATTCTGAGCGAGAATTCCTCATAATTTGCGCTTTTGGTTCAGAATTGGTTCTTTTTGGAAACTCTCCCGTACAACGTTACCTTGTCAAAAATATTGCTCGCCTTCAGCCTGAAAGTCCCTCGCAGGGTTGTCATTCATTTCCGGAAACCTCGTCGTGCCGATTTCCGATATTCCCGTGCCGTCGATCAGATTGAATGGACCAGAGGCGAATTGGTCCGAGATTACCACACCAACATGCTCCCCTAGAGGTGCAGCAATTCCATCAATTGTTTTTTGATCCAACCCTGTGATATCAAAAAGGGGCCAAGGACAAGCCGGCAAGCCTCTGTTTTCTAGATTGACTTTGATCCATAATTTGGGCTGAAATGACGATGTGCCGTCCTTGGCCATCGCCCTTGACTATCCGTGTTTAAGTGGCCAGTCCTCATCAAAGCCAATCGGAGAACATGCCTGACTGGGATGGCAACACCTTCGCTTCCAACCCACGTTGCTGTTATTCAGTTCGGTGACGTGGAAATGGACCTGGACCTGGCTAGACTCTTGCTCGTGACTCCTCATCACATGCCGAGCGCTGACATGGGAGATTGATATTGCTGCCTCATCAACTATGCCGATTTCGACTGGATTGCTTAGAGCGTCCTGCATGCTGCCGTTGGCCATCCCCTGTTAAGCGATGGCCTTGGCAGTTAGCCTGTGATCCATGCCGAGATCATACAAGCGTCGAGTTTCCCCGCATCCCCGCCTCGTCGATCGCCAACGCTGTGCCTTGCATCCCTGCTCTCGGATGGTCGGCCCTCGACATGCTGACCACTCTCAGCCTGTCGAGTCGTCTTCCCCTGTTAAGCCACCATCGTATTCGGCGCTCCTCCCACCGTTCCTGATGCTACTTCCACATTTAGGGCGCGCCGAGGCCGAGGAAATCTGGGGAAACATTGGCATCTGATTGCATTTCCCGCTGGGTTTGGCCACCACGGGCCACATTCGGCGTCCTTCAAGCCATTGACCCCAGCCAGTAAGGCGCCCATGTTGGGCTGGGGAATGTCCAAAAACGGCACACTCGCCGGGAGCGAGTATCCTTGGTTGAAGATCGCGATCGTGTCTTTGGGCTGGCTGCTGCCAAGTTTGATCGTAGCCTGGGGCATGGAAGGGGCTCGCTTCCCTATGCCCTGCTCCAGGAGACTAATAACGGACACCAGATACTATGAGTGTGTCTTCTGGGTCCAATAAATCCCAACTGAGAGTGAGACTACAGCCAAGTTGCCTGAACTGGAGGCAATGTCCGAGTTGGGTCTCCAAGGGACGCATGTTGTCAGATGGCCTCACCAACCTCGTTGGACCTGCTCGGAAGTCGCCTTTCATAGAACAAGCAACCATCACACCCTTGCTCGACCTTCCAGCCCAAATAACTGACCCCATTACACTTCTGCAATGACAGGGGCTTCGTTTGGTTAAAGTTACCTGTAGGATCACATCGATACTCAAAACGGACGCTCTCCGTCTTCACGAGCCAATCGACTCCTCACTAGACCCTCCATCATCTGAACAGAAGTACCTCCGGCCGGACTACATCACTACTCTGGCGGAAGGCAGGTTTACATGCAGACCTAGACGACGAGGGAATTGAGAAAATAGAGTCATTAGACTTCTTTGGGAGTGGCAATGAGCTCATAGTATTGGCATCACCCTGGTCAAGTCATGCAGAAGGAATTATCATGAGGGCCAGAAAGCATATGAAGAATCCAGGAAACAAGCTGAAGGCCGAGGCTCCCGTCCGCCCCAAGCCCTACCCTGTCTGCTTGCTGGAGTATATAGATGAGGGAACCTGGGGAATATTGATCTTGGTTGTCAGGCCTCCCGAACATCAGCCACCGACTCTTAATTCCGAGTCTTGGTCGATTACTGCAAACAAGTTTGCAGTCTCAGAGCTTACAACGCCTGGGGTCGTCAACACCCTGCCGAAATCATGAAGACCCCCGTGGGTTCTCTGAGCCTCTTGGCGCTCGTTCAACTCGTTACCGCCCAAAAGGCGTGTCTGAGCCTTACGACTCTGTTCCCCGACTGCGCGGTATGTCGCTCGTGTTAAGACCGCCTAGATTCAGACTAATTCTTCTAGTTCCCCTGTGTCGTCTCCGCTGGTTCAGCAGTGGGTTGTACTGTGTCTACAGATCTTGCTTGTAAGTGAATTGTGTGAAGCCTCTGCCGCGCCTAAGCTCATTCGTGTAGGCCGTTGCGACCCAGCTAGTTCACAAGCCATCCAGGCCAGCGCTGTAGGATGCGTTCTTGCCGCCTGCACAAAAGCGGGTGAGCTAGGTAGCGCCCTGGCTGCTGGTCCTGCTATCTGCGGATGTGCGGCGACGGCTGTCCCAGACGCAACCACCACGAGCGAAGCGCCTCCGCCCGAGACGACAACAGATGCAACTACTACATCTGCGGCACCGGAGACAACGACCGAAGCTACAACCACCGCGGAAGACACAACCGGCCCGATCACCACGACTGCTTCTGCTGGAGACAGCACCACGACTGCACACTGTGATTCGGAGAGCCCCTGTCAAGCGAGCGCTGATGTCGTCCCCAGCTGCGCTACTAGCTGTATCTCGTCCGCCGCTGTGACTGAAGCTGGATGTTCCTCTGGCGACTATGAATGTCAATGCTCATCCACGGCTGTGATCCAAAACGCGGCACAGAACTGTGTTATTGGTGGCTGTGGTTTCTCCGGGGCTATCGACGTACTGAACGCCGTGGGTGGCTTGTGCGAATGCGTCTCGGCCCATCCAACAACACCTTGCACCGGGACAGCAACCGTGCCTCCTACAGACACTACAACACAGAGCGAATCTATCCAGACGACAGAAACGGAAACTGAATCAGAAACTCAGTCAGAAACTCAATCAGAAACCCAATCAGAAACTGAGACGGGTGTTGAGACCACAACGACTGACGACAACCCTGGGCCAACCTGCAAGCCTGGCACCACAGAGGATTGCGGACCGGTGGCTTCGACTGCTATCCCATCCTGCGCTCATGCGTGCTTTTCAAGTGCCGCGCCGAACATTGGCTGCGACGTTGATGACTATACCTGTCAATGCGGAGCCGAGGCTCAGGCTTCTCTCTCTCAGATACTCATCCCCTGCGTTATCACCGCGTGCGACTCTGGCGATCTTCCCGGCATCATCACAGGCGCAAGCTCTGTCTGCGCTTGTGCAACTGCTGCCCCTGCTGCGGGCGACTGCACAACAACAGACGATGGGACTGGGACTGGGACTGGGACTGCGACTGAGACTGCATCGACAACGAAGCCTCCTACTTCCAGCAACCCTCCCGTAACGGAGACCGGCAAGACAACCACGTCCTGTCCCGATGCGACGACTGAAGACTGTGGTCCTGTTGCAACCTCCGCTGTCCCGTCTTGCGCCCATGCCTGCTTCTCTTCTGCGGCCCCGAAGGTCGGTTGCGACGTCGACGACTATGCTTGCCAGTGCGAGGACGCAGCCCAGGCTAGTCTCTCTCAGCTTCTCATTCCCTGCGTGGCAACAGCTTGCGACTCCGGAGACCTTCCCGGCGTCATTACTGGTGCTAGCTCTGTTTGCGCATGTGCCACTGCCGGTCCTACTGGTGGTTGCGCTACAGGAAATCCTCCAGGTGGAAGTGATACTACTACTACTACCGCTGGACCTACTACGACTGGCGGATCTGGAGGTACTCACACCACCACCTGCGCTGATGCAACTACCCAAGACTGCGGCCCTGTGGCTACCTCTGCTGTTCCATCATGCGCTCATGCTTGCTTCTCATCTGCGGCTCCAAAGGTCGGCTGCGACGTCGACGACTATGCTTGCCAGTGCGAGGATGCGGCCCAGGCTAGTCTTTCGCAGATTCTCATTCCCTGCGTAGCAACAGCCTGCGACTCTGGAGACCTGCCTGCTGTTATTACTGGCGCCAGCTCTGTCTGCGCATGTGCGAATGCCGGTCCTACTGGCGGCTGTGCCACAGGAAACCCTCCAGGTGGAAGTGATACTACTACTGCTGGGCCTACTACAACTCGCAGTTCGGGCGGGGATCACAGCACTACTTGCGCTGATGCAACTACTCAAGACTGCGGACCTATTGCCACCTCGGCTGTTCCATCCTGCGCTCATGCTTGCTTCTCCTCTGCGGCTCCAGGCGTTGGCTGCGGTGTAAATGACTATGCTTGCCAGTGTGAAGCAGAGGCCCAGGCCAGCCTATCCCAGCTTCTCATCCCTTGTGTAGCAACAGCTTGTGACTCTGGAGACTTGCCTGCCGTTATCACGGGTGCCAGCTCTGTCTGCGCATGCGCCCAAGCCGGTCCTACTGGTGGCTGTGCCACAGGAAACCCCCCTTATGGAGGGCCTACTACTACTGCCGTTGAGACCACCAAGACTGGCGGATCTGGCGGTGGCACTACTTGCGCTGAAGCAACCACTTCCGACTGTGCACCTGTCGCTACCTCCGCTGTCCCGTCTTGCGCCCATGCCTGCTTCTCTTCCGCGGCCCCGAAGGTCGGTTGCGATGTCGACGACTACGCCTGTCAGTGCGGAGCTGAGGCACAAGCGAGTCTTTCTCAGCTCCTGATTCCTTGCGTTGCTACCGCTTGTGACTCTGGCGATCTGCCCGGTGTCATCACTGGAGCAAGCTCCGTATGTGCTTGCGCTACTGCTCCTCCATCAGGCGGCGACTGCGGAGGATCTGGTGGTGGCGGCGGCGGAAAGCCAACGACGACGAGCAAGCACTCGTATCCCACTGGCGGTAGTGGAGGTGGGGGTTCAACTTGTGTTGCTGGACCTCTTACCTCTGCAGATTGCGGACCTATTGCTTCATCAGCTGTGCCATCGTGTGCCCGTGCCTGCTTCTCTTCCGCAGCGCCAGGCGTTGGCTGCGGTGTGAATGACTATGCTTGTCAATGTCAAGCAGAGGCTCAAGCCAGCCTTTCTCAGCTTCTCATTCCCTGCGTCGCAACAGCTTGCGACTCTGGAGACTTACCTGCTGTCATTACCGGCGCAAGCTCCGTATGTGCTTGCGCTACTGCTCCTGCTTCGGGCGGAGATGGAGATTGTGGGGGATCTGGTGGTGGCGGCGGCGGAGAGCCAACAAAGACGGGAGAATCATCCAAGCCAACTGGCAGCGGAGGAGAGGGCTCATCTTGTGTTACTGGGCCTCTCACCACTGCAGACTGTGCGCCTGTCGCTTCATCAGCGGTCCCGTCTTGCGCTCGTGCTTGCTTCTCCTCTGCGGCTCCAGGCGTTGGATGCGATGTGGATGATTATGCTTGCCAATGTGAAGCAGATGCTCAGGCCAGCCTTTCTCAGCTCCTTATCCCTTGCGTTGCTACTGCCTGCGACTCCGGAGATTTACCTGCAGTTATTACTGGAGCAAGTGCCGTTTGCGCCTGCGCGACTGCTCCGGCTGCTGGGGGCGATTGCGGAGGATCTGAGCCAACAAAGACGGGAGACTCCTCGAAGCCCACTGGCAGCGGAAATGAGGGTTCAACTTGTGTTGCCGGACCTCTCACGTCGGCAGACTGTGGACCTATTGCTTCCTCAGCTGTTCCTTCGTGCGCCCGCGCTTGTTTCTCCTCGGCGGCACCTGGTGTTGGCTGTGGTGTTAATGACTATGCTTGCCAGTGCGAGGAGAAGGCTCAAGCCAGCCTTTCTGAGCTACTCGTGCCATGCGTTGCTACAGCCTGCGACTCTGATCAACTAGCCGGTGTTATTGCCGGTGCTAGCTCTGTGTGTGCTTGTGCTACCGCTCCTGCTTCCGGCGGCAATGACTGTGGATCTGGCGGTAGCGGATCTGGCGGTAGCGGATCTGGTGGTAGCGGATCTGGTGGTAGTGATACCACTTGCGTTACTGTCACCAAGTCTGGAAGTGGTGGAGATGTCACCAAGTCTACTTCATGCTACCGCGCACCGAGCGGCGGAACTCTGACGACGAAGTCCAGCCCAACGGCCAAGGGTGGTGAAAGTGGGACCGAATCCGAGGCGGCTTCCCCCTCTGAGACTGGCCCTCTGGTTGTTAAGGGAAGTGCCGCTCGCTTCGAGATGGGCATCGTTGCCGGAGTGTTCGGCGCCGTCTGGCTTGCTGCTGTCGTCTTGTAGATGGCGAGGGGATGTTAGGAATGAATGTTTGGCCTTTACTTAATACTGTATATATATCTGTGCTTTCCTCTTTCCCGCTACATCCCGCGGGTGGACAGCTTGAGCTGGACTAAATAAACCCCGAAAAAACACAAGGAACTGCAGAGAGTCTCTGCGATTAATAAGCCACTCTTTAAGTTAGCTTTAATGAATTAAACGATAATTCTAGTCGATTGGGGTCATGGTGATTGCTGAACGGAAAATATGTCATGTCGGCCAAAGCCACACCCATCATCAATCGATTGATCTTGACCTGGAGCTGTGTTCTCATCCTATCAGTCCGAAAGCCTTGCTAATTATTGTGGAAGGGTACATTCTAAGGCTGATTCCTTGAGAATGGGGATGTGAGTACCCTCTAGAGTAGCATCCTGATATATACCAGCCGTGCTAGCCGTCCATTACCTGCTGGTGAGATATAAGCGCTTACTCTGCTACACTGTTTCAAGATCAGGCGGCATCAGCGGCGGCTGGGTTTAACGGTTAATATCCATGGAAATATGAAAATAGAGCATGATATGGATTAATAATGAATGATGCTGACATTCCGATGCCATTTGCGGAGCGGAGATACGTGGCGTCTGGTGGGCGGAATTCCAACGCAACCGTGGTTGGCTAGGCTACATGATCCTTCGACGATAATGGCGGAGTTTGGTTTTGTGGGTGAGGAGTAAGACGCGGGGCCGTCGCTCCATCCTTATAAGCCGCCGGAAGTCGGCGATTCTAGACTTTTGAGCTTCATCCATAATTGTTCCTCGCCAAGCCAGCATAGTACCGCAAAAACCAAGTCAAAATCGCCACCATGTCATCGCTCTATCAGCAATTCGTCCCGGTGCTCATCAAGTACCTCAAGAACCTCGGGCTCATCCTTGAGAAGGCCGAGAAGTTCTGTGAGGAGAAGGGAATCAAGCCCGAGGACATGATTACGTATCGGCTCATCGCTGACATGCAAGGGTAAGGGAGAAGTAAAGACCTGATTGCCCGCAATAATACTGACCACCAGCGATAGCCTGGCATACCAAGTTCGGTCATGCTCAAACACGTCGAAGTTCTCGGTGCATCGCCTCGGTGCACCCGATATGCCCGTCTTTGAAGACAATGAAGAGACATTCGAGGAACTCCAGTCCCGCATCAAGCGTACCATTGAGATGCTAGAGAAGGTTGACCCAGAACTCATCAATAGCAAGGTGAATGAGGAATTCATCATGGAGACCAAGATGGGCAACTTTCGGTTCCAGTCGGGACAACAATACATCTCCGAGTACATCATTCCCAACTTCCATTTCCATTTGAGTTCGGCGTACTGCATTTTGCGGACGCAGGGAGTGCCGATTGGGGCATTGGATTACCTCAACGATGTCTTTGTCAAGGTCTAAGCTGGACGGTCGCGATGGAATAATGGGGCCGATGTGGTTGAATAGAGATGAGGGTATGCGGAACTGGAGGATATTCTTTAAAAGGGGCCGGGCTTTGTCCGCTCAACAATTTCCGCTTGGTGGACAAAACCTTCTCAGGGAAACTGCTGCACTGAATATACCGTCAATACTTGGCTTTCTCGAAATCCCGACCTGATTTTTATTATTTAAAAATGACAATCCAAATAGAGACGTTGGAAGATTCTCCGATGTGGGCGGCGACAGTCGCCCACGTCCAACGAGTCATCGACCGCCTCATCGCAAACAGCCCTATCTACACCCTCTTACTCTCCTCCATCAAACTCGTCAACGCCCAAAAAGGCAATGTTACCACGCGACTTGTCCTGGAACCGAACCACGTGAACAGCAGAGGGACGCTCCACGGCGCAGTCTCGGCTACCATCATCGACTTTACCACCGGCCTCGCCATTGCGTCCTGGGATTTGCGGGAAACGACGGGGGCGAGTGTGGACATGCACATCAGCTATCTCAGCACGGCTAAAATTGGCGAAACCCTCGAGATTGTGTCGACGGCAGACAAAGTCGGAGGAAGCATGTCCTTTTCGACAATTCGCATCTCCAAGATCGCGGAGGATGGAACAAGTACGCTGGTCACTCTGGGACAGCACACTAAATATGGGAAGAACCCAGGGGGTGCTGCATCTCAACCGCCAAAAGCATAGATGATGTCAAAATAGAATAGACTACAACAAGACTGTCTCTTTGTGCTCTTAAATTTCTTAGCTTCACATGGAAGATGGAAAGATGGATAGAATACCACTAAGCCCTCCCAGTCGACGAAGTAATGCCCCCATCTACCACAATCTTTTGACCCGTAATGTACCTTGCCTCATCGGAAACCAGAAACAAGGCCGAATTTGCAACATCCCATGCATCACCCATCTTGCCCATTGGCACTTGGTTATTTCTCATCTCGCAAAATTGCTCATAACCACCCGGCAACGGGAACCGATCTGCCAAACTCTTGGTGTAAGGGGTGTCCATCAGCCCTGGCACAACTGTGTTGAGTCTCACCCCCTTTTTGGCGTAAATGACGGCGGTGGCCTTGACAAATTGCATGATGGCGGCCTTGGTAGTGTTGTATGCAATCTGTGGCTTTCCGATGTATCTCATGCCCGCGATGCTGGACACACACACAATTGAGCCTCCAGTGGCCTGCTTTTCCATGATTGGAAGGACGTGATGACAGGCCAAATAGACGCTCTTCAAGTTGATGTTCATCTGTGAGTCCCAGACCTCCTCGGACATGGCTGCAGGGTCTCCCGGTTGAGACTGACCCACGTTGGTCAAGAGGATATCGATCCGGCCATGCTTAGCCACGCAGGCATCCACGAGGGCTTTCACAGACTCCGAGTTGGTGGCATCGGTCGCGACAATCTCGCATTGGCCACCTTCAGCCTCAATGGCTTTTCTGGTCTTCAAGGTTGAAGCGATGGTTCTGTTACCACCGAAGATGGCAGCTCCCTGTTGGGCAAATAGCACGGCGCATGCTGCTCCAATGCCCCATCCTTCAGTTCCTGTCTGCCCCAGTCCAATGACCAGCGCAACTTTTCCCTTCAAACTTAGCATTTTGAGTCGATAAGTTTTTCGAAATTATGAAATAAGCAAAAAGAATTCGGATCCTCGATGGGATTGTGCTTGCTTACACGGGCATGACTTGGCTCTAGCTTTGCTTTGCGTCACGTCTGTGGCCGCATCGTTCCGGTCGAATATCGGCATCACACAGCTGTCGGAGTGGTTCCGTCGGGATTTTACCCGTCGCGGACATTTCCCGTCTGCACCACATCGATCACGCCTTGCAACATCAGTATGTAATACACAATTACTGATAGGCCAGTTAAAGCCTGAGTCTTGGTGCATCATTCATCAGCGGCAGCATTCTTATTGCACAACTCTGCTTGGCCCTGTATTAGTTATTTCAACATGGCAGAGACGCAAGATCAAGAACAGACCGTCAAAGTCAACATGGACTACGATCTCGACACTCCAATTACCTCCAAGGTCGGCCTTCGCCAAGGTCTCGCCTCTTATGGAGATCCCCACTTCTCTCTCTTCCTGCGCAAGGTATTCATCAAAGCGCTGGGATATAGCGAAGATGCTCTGTCGCGACCAATTATTGGCATCGTGAACACTTATTCTAGCTTCAACCCATGTCATGCCAACATTCCTCAGCTGATAGACGCCGTGAAACGCGGCGTCCAACTGAACGGCGGCCTAGCTATTGATTTCCCCACAATAAGCATCGCTGAGTCCTTCTCGTCGCCGACAAGCATGTATCTTCGAAACCTCATGAGCATGGATACGGAGGAGATGATCGGCGCTCAACCTTGTGACGCCGTGGTCCTCATTGGTGGTTAGTACACTGGCTTCGACCGCGGAGACGATACTGATGTGATGTTCAGGTTGTGATAAGACCACTCCTGCCCAGCTAATGGGCGGAATATCAGCGAACAAACCAATCCTACATCTTGTGACGGGCCCGATGATGCCCGGAAGCCACCGAGGTGTCAGAATTGGCGCTTGTACAGATTGTAGAAACAACTGGGCCAAGTACAGAGCCGGGGCTATCGACATTGAAGACATCTCTGCTATCAACGACGAGCTAGCGCCCACAGTAAGCACCCTTTCTGAAAGCAACGCCTTCTACAGTTTAGAATCTAACTCGGATTGATAGAGTGGAACTTGTGGTGTGATGGGCACCGCGAGCACAATGGCGTGCATCCTTGTGGGACTTGGAATGATGCCCTTTGCTGGCGCCTCAGCACCAGCAGTCTCATCATCCCGGCTCCGCATCGCAGAGGAAACAGGAAAGCATGCGGTGGCTGCCACCAAAAATCTTGACAAGTTACGACCGCAAACAGTTTTGACCCGCGAGTCGTTCCTCAACGCAATTACGGTTCTCCAAGCGATAGGAGGCTCGACTAATGCAGTCGTGCATCTCATGGCTATCATCGGACGGCACCCAGAGGTTGCGGGCACCATCGACCTTGACACAGTTGACGAAATTGGTCGTAAAACGCCGCTGGTTGTCGACTTGAAGCCGAGTGGAGACAATTACATGACGGATTTCCATAATTCTGGTCAGTTATCCACTTCCATCACTCACAGCCAACATCCATTAACGCCCGTGTAGGCGGAATGCTTGCGCTCTTCCACGAGATCAAGCCCCTCCTATTCCTTGATGCCATGACGGTGATGGGGCTAACAATTGGCGAGGAAATGGCCCGGGCATCTTATTCTGCTGTTCCACGAGAACTCAGTGTCATCCAGCCGTTCGACAATCCTCTATACCCAGCGTCATCCTTGGTTGTGCTTCGGGGCAACTTGGCTCCGGGAGGTGCCGTGATGAAGGCGAGCGCGTCAAAGTACAGGCATCTCCTAAAGCACTCTGGACGTGCTGTCGTGTTCTCCAACTCAGCAGACCTTGCAGAGAGGGTAGACGACCCAAACTTGGATGTGACGCCCGACAGTGTCCTAGTGCTGCAGAATATCGGCCTGGTTGGTAATCCGGGAATGCCAGAGGCTGGATTGATTCCCATCCCGAGAAAGATTGCCTCGCAAGGCGTGTTGGATATGCTCCGATTGTCTGATGGACGTATGAGCGGCACGGCGGGCGGAACAATCGGTCTTCACATTTCGCCCGAGGCAGCAGATCCAAAGTCAGTGCTTGGTATCATCAGGGACGGTGACATCATCACCTGCGACGTGGAGGCGCGGGTTCTTCGAGTTGAGCTCTCTGATGAGGAGATACAGGAGAGAATCAAGGAGAGAGCTCAGCAAGTCAAAGAAAAGAAGTTGCCGTGGGAGGCGAGGAAACGGATTAGAGGCTACCGGGGACTCTTCATGCGGAACGTCAATCAAGCTCAGAATGGGGGCGATTTCGACTTCCTGACCGCTGCAGGGCCTGATCAGGAGGATGAGCCTTAGTAACTGTATTAATTTACCATAGACTTAATTAAGCGCTTCTAAGCGGAAGGGTTAAGCAAAATTTGGGTAAATCGGAATGAGGTCCTGAAACAAGTCGCGCACGATTGTATCAACGTTAACAGATTCACTGGCTTCAAAATATTCCGCAAACGAATCATTGATCTGGAAATCGTCAAAGGGATTTTGCATGAAGCCAGCCATATTCCCGTTGTCCATGTCGATCGTGGAGTCTCCGGTAAGTGGCATAGTGCTTCCTGGGACGAATGGTGTGCCTTGGGCATGTGCTGGGCTGATCATGTGTTGAGCATCGAGCTGTGGTCCTTGACGCTGAGATTGATAGAAATTTCTACCATTGTTCATGTCACGAAGCCAGCGGATTATGGACCTCCCAAGTTTATCCAAGATGTCACGACTGCGCTTCGCCCCCGACCAGTGTTCACCAGTGGCGCTGAGCACGCTCAGAGCGATGCTGAGATCGCCCATGAGCACTTCCACTTCGGTTCGTCGGGCGATTTCAGGGACAACTTTGATGCAAAACAGCATGGTGATGGTGCTCAAAACCAGCGAATGAAACGTAATCCAACTGTGCACCAGCAAGTTTGTCCTGTACAGGGTGTCGAAGAGCCTGAGACTTTCGCAAGCACTCTTGTGACACTGGGTTAAAGCCTCAGGTGAAGGCTTGGGTATAGCAGGACTCGGCCGTAGCAGCAGCATCCTTAAGCCATGGTATCGCATTTGACACGTCATCCTGAGGTACTGCTCAGATGGCTCATCCATGGAGCCCGGTATTTGCTCTGCCCATTTGTCCAGCTGGCTTAGCATTGAAGACTGCCAGCTGTTGATGTCTATTACTGGTGGGTATGCGTAACTCGGCACGCCTCTATTGATGCTGTTTGCGACGTATTTGATCTCCGAGTTGAGTCTGGCCGCTCGAAATAGGTGGACTGCGAATTGCATCTGCTTGGATCCGGTCTGCAAAGGTAACTGAGAAGACTTATCAGTAACTAAATCAAGGTCGCTAAGTCCTTCCGGCATCTGTTAAAGTTAGATCGATACTAGTTCCAGCTTTTCGGGATGCGTGCTTACTCGAAGTTCGCATGCTTCGTCTCGAATTCCAATAGGCCGTCCCATCATGGTAGCAAGCACGCGGTCGAACGTCAAGATGACCCAGAATATCCTCGTCCTCATCTCTTGCTCTAGCAAGGATATACCGGCACGAGTATTGATATTTCGTTGCAGTCCAAGATCGAGAAGTGCAGCAAGGCAGTGGTAGTTCAAATACCATACATTTAGGCGGACATAAGGGTTGTGAATGGTGAAGATTAGGAGCAAAAGCAAACACTGGACGCCCTGCAGGGAGTTTTCGAGGTTGAGGTTGGTGAAGTATTTTAACGCAGAGAGACAATACGATTCTCCCGGGATACGGGCCTTGAGACGCGCAGAGAGAATCATGGCACCAATGGCCAAGACCATGAACACTTGGAAGCCCACAATGGGCTCTATGTCGTCTTGGGCATATGCTTGCTCCAGTATTTTCAGAAACGTCGGCTCATGTAATATGGGGTACTGTGGATGTATCACATTAAAGTAAGCGTCGCATAACTGCTTCGCCATGTCTCTCGCCGGCAGAGGGAGAGGAGCCTGGATAGCTTCGACCAGCTGTGTCGGAAAAGGGCCGTCGCGACTGGGTCTCCCAGCCCTTTCATCCAGCCCGGAAACCGAATCGAGCATGATCCGGGCTAGGAAGTAACCGCTTGAGGGTCCGATGTAGCGTGGGTCCTGGTTTGTCACCAGAGACACCAAGCCGATTTCGTGAGTGAGGGCATTGGCAGCTTCACCAGCCTGTGGCCCGGGTCCCGATCTCATGGGTTGACGAGGAGTTTCGGCTAATCCCGTACTCATTACCGTGGGAGGCTCTTGTGTTGGAGTGGCTGTGGGGGATCGAGGCTGCAGGTTTATGCTGTCGTCCACAGTCTCATCGAACTGATCTTCCGTCTCATCTCCTGGTGGAAGCTCTTGGTTTAGATCCACATCGGGACATCTTGACCGAACAATGGACTCTAGCCAGGATATTCGACGCTTCAAGTTCACAATGTACCTAAATTGACTGTTAACACCATTCTCGGACGGATGGACAAGGACCCGACGCGTACGCTCTGGGGAGGTCTCGCAGACGGGCGCTTTCTCCGTCTGCACATGTCGCACCAGCATTCCGGCAGTTCTTGCACGCCGGAAGCTCTCCGTCACACTTAGACCAGGTCAGCGATGTCCAATTCGAAGTACAATGGGTAAATCCCGACGGGCAGGGTCATACTCGGATTTTCCGCCGCTGGCAACGAAGACAGGCCAGCCGCAGTCTCGGATTCCTCCGCCCCTGCTGGGCCTGTCCCGGCCGGGCTCGTGACCCGTTGCCACTGTCAGTATCGGCCATTCTTTGCGACAGGGACACGCGATTGCAGCCCGTATCAAGGCATCCGGGGCGCAATGTGGAGGCGTGGAGTAGAGAAGTAGGTGTTGCAGTGGCAAAGTTCCGCGAGGCGGGGAGATGCCGCTCATAACAACGGGAGAACCCCGCGCGTCCAACACAGTGTGTGTTCCGCTTAGTTTAACAAAAAAAACTGTCTAAATACGACGCTGGATGAATGAGATGAAGCCATTGTAGGCCAAAGCCGATATTTCTGTATACCAGCCTCATTTCCGGGATTTTAATATATACTTCCTCTTCGCTCTTTGTAATTAGTGCTCTACTGAGTCTCGCCTTTCCAATTGCTCAACTGTTCTCTATACCCCTCAGCATCCTCATCATGGCGGACACGCAAGAATCATCCGAGTCTCGACGAATCCACGTCACCGCGGCAGAAGCGCGACGGCTGGTGGAAGACATCCTCAAGGGCAACGGAGTTCCGGCTGAGAACGCTGCCACCGTGGCTCGCTGTCTGGTCGCTGCCGACCTTCGCGGCGTCGACACTCACGGAATGAACCGAATCCCCTCCTACATGGAGCGCATTCGACAGGGCGTCCTCAACGCCGGCGCGCAGCCGACGGTGAACCAGGTTACCCCCGTCGTCGCCCAGGTCGATGGCCAGAATGGCTTTGGATTCGTCGCCGCTCACATGGGCATGGCCGCCGCTATCGAATCTGCCCGGGTTTACGGCATTGGCATGGCCAGCATCAAGCACTCAAATCACTTTGGCATGAGCGCATGGCTGGTGCAGCAAGCCCTGGACGCGGACATGATGAGCCTCGTTTTCACCAATTCAAGCCCTGCATTGCCAGCTTGGGGTGGTCGCAGCAAGCTTATGGGTGTGTCGCCCATAGCTTGCGGCGCACCGGGCATAGCGCCGACGTCAGACTTCATCCTGGACATGGCTCCATCGGTTGCAGCCCGAGGGAAGATTTACAAGGCCAAGCGACGTGGGGAAAAGATCCCATTGGACTGGGCACTGGATGCGGAAGGACATCCGACGGATGACCCAGCTGCTGCACTCGACGGTGTCATGCTTCCCATGGGAGGGCCGAAGGGTTCCGCGCTGTCCATCATGATGGATGTCTTCTCCGGCGTGTTATCCGGGTCGGCCTTTGCAGGGCATGTCACCAACCCGTACGATCCGTCGCGTCCTGCCGACGTTGGCCACTTCTTGATCGCCATCAAGCCGGACCTGTTTATGAGCCTGGAAGAGTTCCGCGAACGCATGCAGTATCTGTATGAGCGGGTAGTTGGATCTGATAAGGCGGCTGGAGTGGAGCGCATTTATTTTCCGGGCGAGATGGAGCAGCTTGCGCAGGCGGAACGGGAGAAGACTGGAATTCCGCTCGTCCAGGCTGAGATTGACGCCCTGAATGAAGAAGCTAAGAAAGTGTCGGCCAAGGAATTTGTAACAATTAGTTCTTAGTATACTCAAATGCAGTTTAATGGTTTATCCTCGCTTCAAGTTGCCCTGTCTGTCTGTCCACCCTCATGATCAACTCGTCCCCATGGCCACACCTCGGGGAAACGTCCGCCCATCTCTCCACAAGAACCAATAATTGACCCATCGACTCATAGATCATGTGGATATGAATCCCATGTTTGATTAAAATGGAGTCTTGGGCAAATTCCATCTCCCTTCGGCGGGATGCCCGCGGACAAATCCCGACGTACGTCTTGTGACGGTAGTCGTACGCTTCGGCTTTTCTCCGATCCACCACAAGCAACGTCTCACACCCACCCCGTCTTATTAAAGGTCCCGCTCCCCAAGAGAGTAGGCTATTGAAATTCCAAGCATACCAAAAAAAGCACTGAAAAGTTTGCAATCATGACTGTCGTTCATATCGGTCAGTAATCCTCTCAGGTTTTGCCCCTCTTCATGAAACTCATCCATGTGGTAGTGTTGTTCAAGTTCAAGGAAGAGGTCGATGAGTCTCATAGGCAAACCTTTGCCAAGGAGCTCAAGACTCTCAAGGCTTTGCCTTGTGTGAAAGATCAACGCCTCATAGTCGGAGGACCGTCCATTACCGATCCCATTGCCCGGAGCAAGGGATTTCAAGTTGCTCTCTTGAGCTTTCACCCCGATGCGGCTGCGTTGGTCGAATACCAGGCCAGTAGTGAGCACCACAGGTAAGCGCATCACTCACAATGTTTAACCAGATGCAAATGCTGACTGAGAAATAATAGGGTGACGAGCCAATACCTGTGGCCGTTTGCAGAAGATGTTACACGGTACGACTTTGAGGTGAATCAGGAGGACGAGTGCATGTTGAATTTTATGCCTATGGGCAACAAGTTGTAACAAGCGTTGAATCTGTATTTGGGAGCGAAGGAGTTAATTAGACCATACCCTACCATAGATCAATGCCCTGACACTTTGCCCTTCCCTTGAGGATGGCCCCAGAATTCCCGCCTTTGCCGCCAGTCATGTGTCGCGCCGTCGTTAGTTAACAATTGCTTTTTTCGACAGCTCAATTATTACTCATAAATCAACGATAAGAACCACCCCGCTCTCGCCATACGTCGCATGTGAGGCGGCCGGCGGCGCGGCGGCCAGCCCTTGATCCGATTAACGCGCAGATTTCCACATGGCCGCCGCCGCATCTCCTCCCGCGTTTCCTCTTTCACTGACTCCGAGCACGAGCTAGGCGGCGCCTTGCATGGAAATAGCTTGGTGGGGGCGGGAGTGGGCGGGGTTGAGGCAGATCTTCACAGTATAATATACCGGCGCATCATCAAAACCTTGTCTTGTGGATGGTTGCTCCTGTTCTGGTTCGTCGTGCTACAACGAGTTTCTCTCGGGTATTTGCTGTTTCGTTGTTACTGGGATCGCGAGTGAGTCGTTCCTGAACAAGGCCACCACAGACTCACCTCTGCGTCGCCCATCATGGCGCGCTTCAACCTCCCCAGGCGGCTGCAGGCCATCACCAAGCCCAAGTTCCTCCGGGGCATTCCAACGAATAGCCTCGTCATGATCCTGCTCCTCATTGCCGTCAACGCCTTGGTCTGGGCTGTCGCCGCCGTGGTCCTTCGCTTCCACCCCGCTCTCATCTCGCCCGCCGCCTTGTCGTACGTCCTCGGCATGCGCCATGCCCTTGACGCGGATCACATCTCCGCCATCGACCTGATGACCCGGCGTCTCATTGCCTCTGGACAGAGACCCGCTACCGTGGGAACTTTTTTCTCCCTCGGACACAGCACCATTGTCATTGTTACCTGCATTGTCGTCGCGGCCACTAGCGGTGCGCTCAGGGACCGATTCGACAATTTCAGTCATATTGGAAATATTATAGGAACCAGTGTCAGCGCCGTATTTCTAATAATTCTATGCCTAGGCAACGGCTGGGTTCTGTACAAGCTTGTTCAGCGCCTAAAAGTGGTTCTAGCAGAGCGCCAACGCCAGCAAGAAACGGGCGAGGATGCTGATGTGCAAGATCAATTCGCCCTTGAAGGTGCTGGGTTTCTGTCGCGAGTCTTCAAGAGACTATTCCGGGTCATCGACCGGCCGTGGAAGATGTATCCCCTTGGCGTCGTCTTTGGTCTTGGATTCGATACGAGCTCTGAAATTGCTATTCTTGGAATTGCCAGCATCCAGGCGGTGCAGGGCACAAGTATTTGGCTGATCTTGATCTTCCCAATTTTGTTCACAGGCAAGTCTAGCTCCAACTCATTCCCCAACCATTCTAACTAGATGTAGCCGGAATGTGTCTTCTCGACACCACTGATGGCGCCTTGATGATGGCCTTGTACACATCCAAGGTCTTTTCTCGAGATACGGTGGCCATCCTGTACTACTCCATTGTCTTGACGGGAATCACCGTCTTCGTGTCCGCCTTTATTGGCATCATCCAAGTTTTGTCGCTCATTCAAAACGTGGCAGATCCCGAAGGCAGCTTTTGGGACGGCGTTTCGGCGATTGGCGACCATTTTGACATAATCGGTGGCAGCATTTGCGGCGTTTTTGTTGTGGTTGGCCTGGGGTCTGTTATCATCTACAAGCCGTGGAGAAGACGCGTTGAGAGAAGGAATCGAGCGTTGGCATCAGCGGCTGATGAAGGTCTAGAAGATGACTTGGGCCCTGCCTCTCCACCTCCCTCGGATGAAACTCCTCGAAGGATAGATACATGAGGTCGAGACAGTTGAATTGTTGATTTGCTACCAAGTTGAGCCTCGATTACTCCAATACTGTAATCCTCGCCCGCCCATTTCTCTTCACAACTTGGCCAGAACTACTTCCTCTAGGTTACCCTAGGTGCCTACCAGTTTGGTTCAAACTGCTTAAACATGTGACAGAAGTTTTCCCGTTTGCAGTGGCCGCACTGTCTTCTCCGGAGCGGCTCTCCAGCTTTCCGCACAAACGGAGGCGATATGCCCAGCCTATGATGCGCTCCGATCACCTCCTCTAGCTCACTTGGGAGTGGGTTGTCTCGGTCTAGAAATCTTTCACAACGTGAGCAAAGCCACAACCCGTCCTCTGTGTATTCCTCACGTTTCCATGGCCGTGTCCATTGGGAAGCGCCGTTCGGGCCAGAAGTAGTCGACTTCAGCGAGGAAGGAGGTTTCGCGCCAGCGTCCTCCTTAGGCCTGAACGGTGCTGAAATTTGTCTGTTCTCAAGGTTGGTTTGCCCCTGGTTCGTCACTCTGGTTGGATTCGGGGCGGTATCATGAGCACTTGGCTGTCGGTCCTGGGATAAAAGTTAGCATTGTTCTGGTCTGTCTTCAGCTGTTTGAGCTGATCGCCGTGAGTAGAGTTGATTGAAATCGATCCACTGGGTATGTCGGGGGTTGAGGTTAAAATAACTGACTCTGCTCGTAGTTTCTGGAGAGGAGCCATCCAAGTTGCTAGTCCAACGAATTTCGCCGCCCAACATTTCGCCGTTGAACCACGAATTTTCTTCTCCCAGGGGAGGAACTATAGCGTCCACGTCCAGTGGAGGGAAATTGATAGGAAGTTCAGGCGATCTTGTGGGAGACGGGCGGAGCTGTGTATGTCTTGTTTGTCTTTCGTAGAAAAAGGTAGGTTGAATCGAATGATGCTGACCAGCCTGCGGGGGAAAATAAGTCACGAACCAAGTCTCATCGAAAAGATCTGCCAAAGGGTCATTATGGTCTATGAAAGTCTTTTCGCTGGATGTCGAAGAACCACGGGAGCTTCTGGTTTTGCATCGCGTAAGCTCGGGCAGACTTTCATTATCTGAGGAGGTGTCCAAATCCATGGGCGTTGTGAACTCTGGTTCATCTGAGGCTTTGGCCTTGATCCACAGGGCGGAATTAGAATCGTCATGGTTGATTGGTGGAAAGTAGTCCAAAGAGAGTTGGCCTTGGCCCATGGGAGGCGAAGCTTCGCCAAAGGGGTCGTCGGGGCCAAACGCACCAGCACCGCAAAATACATCTGTCCCAATCGGTGAATACACTGTGGGGCTTGTCACTTCCCGGTCTTGTTGGCTTATTGTAGAATAAACCGAGTGTGGATCCGTGTCTCCTGGGTTGTACGCTTCGGGATTCGGCATATCTTGGGGGACTGAATCAGAGTCGGGTTCGCGGAGTGTATAGACATCGTCTTCTCCCCATTCGCTGTCGCGAATAGATGGGGATGGTGGAGGTGGAGACTGAGGAGGTACAAGACGGGGTTCCTAGCCACTTCGGGGCGGCGATGGCCTTTCAGTTGCATCTTGTTCGTCGTCGCATTCAGAGTGCTTCGAGCGTTTGCTGGACCTCATCTTTCGGGAGGGCGGAAATAACCGGATCGGAAGGCGGGATGAGAATGAACTAAATCGAATGCTCTTCGTGTGAGGTGAGTGTATTAATGAAAATAATACGGCGAATCGCAATGAATCAATAATGTTGAGAAGCGATGATGTCCAAGTGACTGTGCTTAGCGGTGTTTCAGTGTCGTGCGTAAATCACGAGAACACCAAAGCCATCACGTGCACTAATGGTAATGATTCACTGAATTATCAGAGGAAGGAACTCCGTGTTTGGAAACTCCAAAGGGCAGGTGACAACTCGATCTCTAGTCAATGGGTGTGAAATCGTCTCGGCAGTTTCCCGTACGTGGAATGGATATTCAGTTGCCAGCACTCTGTGTTACTAGTTTCCGCCTTCAGAAAGCGACAGGAATTTAGCATCGAAACCTCGCAGTTGGCCGTGATGCCGTGCTACTGTTCCGGACCGGAGTAGCTTTTTCCCCGCATTCGAGAGGGGAAGGGGCACGTCTACCCTCGGGAGACATAAGAAGTTCATCCTCTAGCACAACTCATCCACAATAATTCTAGTCAAAACATTTGCAAGCCGCCGATTTCTGTATTCTCAACAACTACCAGACACGTAGCGCAGTCCGCCAAACCCCGCTTCTTCAGTTAGGCACCACTACAGCATTTCAACATGTCAAAGGCGGCGAAAGTAGTTTCCGTCGAGCCACTCGTGAGTTTCGGCAGCAACATTCAACATAACTAACTGACTGAGTTTCTAGGACAACGCCGATGCCAAATGGATAAATCTCGTCAAGTGAGATCTCTCCCCAACTCGTGCCGCTCATAAATGTCGCAACCGTGAACACGGCTGACGCACGTATCACTAGGATAAAATACGAAGACGACCATGGAAAGTCCCGAGACTGGGAAGGAATGCGAAGAAAGAGCCGCCCGAAGAATAGCGTCGTGGATGCCGTCCAAGTTGTGGCTCTTCTGCAACGACCGAGCGGTACCGAGGTGCTCCTGGAGAAGCAATTCCGCCCACCCACCGAGAAAGTTTGTATCGAGTTCCCAGCTGGACTGATAGATGAAGGCGAAACTCCCGAGGAGTGCGCTCTCCGTGAACTCAAGGAAGAGACGGGCTATGTTGGCGAGGTTATCCCTGACCGCATTGGAGTGCGGCCAATTTTGATGAGTGGTAAGAAGTCCTGTCAGAGTTGCCGAACTATTGTCGCTAACAACGCTTCTTAGCTCCTGCTTCTTCTAGGTACACTTCTTCTGCCCTTGTCTCTCTATTCTCTATTCTTGGCTAACTTGTAGGACTGTAGCTCGACGACTTTCATGATCAACGTCAAGATTGATCCGGCGCGACCAGAGAACGAGAACCCTGTGACAGAGTTGGAAGACGGGGAGTTTATCGAAAGTTTTTGGGTTCCTTTGAAGGATCTATACGAGGCCTGTAGAAAGTTGCAGACCGAAGGATTTGCGATAGACGGAAAGGTCGGTGCATTTGCTGAAGGTATTGAGGCCTCGAAGGTGTGGCAGTAGATTAATCTCTTCGCCGTGGGTATTATCAAAGGTTGCCTTTAGACTCAAAGCCCTTTGAGAGACCATGATATAAAGGAATAAGATATTTTTACCGACCCCATCTTCACAGAACACTGCCATCATGTTGGGAAACCTTGAATAACGAGGGTAGTCCCGAGGGAACACCCGCTGCTGGTCCAACCCAAACTCGACTCGCTTGATCTTGTTGTCTCAACCAAACAAACCCGGTCGGTGACTCGAGTCTTTGAATCACGGACCTTCCGCACGGACGCAGTGTTCCTTAAGCGTGGTGACACAAACAACTTAGACGCAGCTAAGCGCTGAATTGCTGTCGGCCATTGTGCAGTCAAAGTGCACCACGTATTGTTCGCAGAAGCACGCTAGATTGTCGGGCCTGAGACTAGCACTGCACCTCGTTTTGGTTGTGGAAAGGTTACACGAAAACATCTGGAACAGGAACTTTGACATGTCTTGCAGGGTAGCCAGTACAATGAAGCTCACGTCGGCCAGTCGTGGTGATCAATTGGCTCCACGGTTCAGAATGAGGCCGTTGAAGCTCACATGCCCATGATGCGCCATGCTGTGGCATTCGGCCCGCCGGTCTGCTGGTCACGAGTTGCTAATGCGAGGAGCAAGCCCCTCGGTCTGATGGGTTTCGGAATGCTGCATGCTGCAGTCGGTCATCACCCAAGCCAGCCAACCTGCAGCAGGGCGGTTCATGGCCAATTTTAACGGGCAGAGGACATACTGCAGCTCGCCGAATTCGCGTGTTATAGTTAAGGTTACAATGACAGAATACTAGACCACGGAGCAATAGCCTCTGGCCTCAAAAGCGTGCTGCGGCCACCGAGGTAGGTGGCACCAATCACTCACCGAACCGCCATGGCACACACCCTCTTTGCGAAGAGTGGGCTTGATACTCTACTTTGTCCACGATCAACGATGGTCTCAGAGAGGACGGCATCGACTATTCAAGGACATGTCAGAAAGGTAACGAGTCAGCTCCCACGTGCCCGGAGGCCCGTTACAGGTGAGATCCCGTACTTAGCGCATCCTCGGATACAGTAGTCGGGCTTGGTCAGCGTGGAAACAGTCAGAAGGGATGGAATTCTGATTGATCGAGTCATTGGGCGGCCTACGACGCCGTACCCTTTGAGGGCCTCGTCACGATGGAGGGCGAGGCGGCACCGCATTGGCGCCAAGCCATGCCGATCAGGGTCCGGCCGCCATCCCTCAGCCATCGCGACAGTCCCTCGTGCCCTCCTTTTCGGCTTTTGGGACTTTGGGCAACCGGTTCGACCTTGAAAGTGTCGAAACGAGGCTCGTTTAGTGTCGGAAAACCGGTGTTCGGAGACTTGAGGCTCAAGGGAATCGTGATCCTCGCAGGCAACCGGGCTGATTCCGACGGCCTTGGATGCCTCGATGGAGGCGCGCGGGGTGCTTGGGGTGGATGCAATTCGCCAATGCGTCCCAGGGACTTCGCCTTATTTTTTTGCGACCCAAGGCGAGATGGTCCGAGACGTGTGCGTGGGTTGTCGCAAGTACTGGGGACTTGTGAGGCTGAAAGCTGTAAGGAGGGTCAGAGAGAAGAGTCAGACGAGCCGCGAGCGCTCACTAAGATGGCGAGTCGAGTCGAAGCCCCACTGCCACTGCACCGCTCACGGGTGGGCCGATGTCGTCTCTTGCGTGCCAGAAGGGGGATTGCCCAGAGGGGATTGCCCTCGACCAACCCCGGGATCTGCATTGTTAAGGGGGTGATTCCTCGTCAAAGTCTCCAGGGTCTGGGCCGGAGACTCTCCAGGTACCGTACAGTGTTTGCACCGTCTCTTCGGACCACCTCAGCCGATTGCAACCAGACCAACAGTTCTCCCAGCCCTGTCTACGACGCGCATTGCAGCATCCCAGCATCCCAGCATCCCAGCCTCTCGCGCTGTTGCCCTGATCACTTGCAGAGGCCATTACCCTTGTTGAAACGCTTTCAACCGCTCACGTTCATCTTACTCAACAGGCAGCTTCCCTCCCTGCCCCACGACCGCAGCTGCGGCAGCCTCGGACAATTGGTGGTGGATTGTCCAGCCGCTCGCTGCAGAATTGGGACATGCTGCGGTAAGCCGGGCTGGGGGAGATACCCACAAACAGGGTCTGGGCGGAGACGACCCCCGCACTGTTCGCCTCGTCCGCTAAAATGTACCCTGAAGACCCCTAAAATCCCAAGGACCCACCCAGACCTCCCTTCGATCGGCTGGCGAATCGGAGCCGTTGGGAGGCGCTATCAAAGGGTTGGGAGAAGGTCATCGCGATAACGGGATGATGCTGTGGAAGAAAAATCTTCAGATGGCATTTGTTCTTTTTGAGTTGCCAATCATCCAATGTACTGTACTGGGGTACGTACTTGATTAGCCATCCAATTTGCCATCCATTCGCCGTCCGTCCACCCCGATGGAAAGCCCCATTATGTCGGCAGCGGTGATCCCAGATTCGGCCCCCCCACAGCCCCAAGGACCGTCCTTTGGTTGCGGCTGAGCGGGCTCAATGGTGCCTTGGAGCCTGCCAACTTATCCGTGGAGAAGTTTAGCCGCAATTCCATTTCAACCTGCTAGGCTGACGGGACGGCAAAGAACAAAAGACCTCATAGAACTGGCGCGGCTCCGGTAGGCATCTGGGCGCAAGGACTTCGGAGACGCCAACGGGTTGGGGCGTTGTTGGGCCGCCCAGTCGGTGGCCATGCATGGCAATCACTCACCAACCAACGGCATGGCGTACACTTCGTACTCGCTCGAGGCGTACTACCGACGTAGTGCGGACATAATAGCACTGTACTGATGCATGGTGACCCTGGGGGAAACTGATAGTTCCCCTGCATGCGTGGTCATCCTTACCGGCTGCACAGTAACACTTGCACCGCTGCGCCAGTAAGGTAGACAGTCATCATGACAGTACATATGTCGTCGTCCAGTTCCAGTTCCATTCTGAGCCCGCCACTGCCTGTCTTAGCTTCCATGCCAAGGGAAAAGACCCTTGTCTTGTCTCACCCCGTTCTCCGCCATCCCCGGCCTTTCCACTTCGCCCGGCCCGCCTTGTGGCCCATGCCCCCTCATGGTACCATTCTAGTCATGCCGGGCCAAAGAGGTATCAGAGATGGCTTCAATGCGGTGAGGTGAGCGAGCCGCAACCTTGAGCGTGCTAACGCTGCCTCGCCTGCGCATCCATCCCGTGTGGCGGCGATTCAGGCAGCCCATTGACTACCTAATGTATGTTCGTATCTCCGTAGTCCGTCCCGGCTCTGCACCACCCTATATAACCATCCCCCCTCCGAGCTCGCACCGCCATTTCTCATGACTCTGTGACCGCCTCCGTCCTTGCACTGTTCTCTCTTCCCTCTCGTTTCCATCTCGTTTCCATTCCCTTTTCGTTACACAGCATTGGTCTCGTCCTTCTGCTTTTGCTGTACACTACCCCTCGGCGCGTCCCTTCGTCGTCTCTTATCTCGACCTTGGCGTTTCTGTCCACGCGACCCCCACCCAGTGCCTAGCTTTCTCCATCCTCCCCAGATTTGTCACACCTCCTTCAGTTCTACCGCCTCTCTCCAGACGAAGAATCCCACCGCAATCATGCACGGATACAGCTCATCCGAGGAGTCGGACGACCCGCGTCGGCCTCGTGCGCCGCCAGCAACGACGACCACTACACAGGACCAGAAGAAGCGCAAGAAGAAGAAGCCCCCCCCTCAAAAGTCCATCAATCGCATTTGGAAGAAGTTCTCCAAGCGCAAGTTCCAAACTGCACTCGCCGTCCTGCCTTTTGATCCCGTTCAGCCCCCAGCCATCTCCAACCAGCCCAATGAGCTGCTATCGGCCGGATATACTCGAGCTGCCGAGGAATGTCGGCGCAAAGTTGAAAAGATCATCAAGGAGTGCAAGCGGGTGAATATGCGCTACCGAGACCCTGGCTGGGACCTTGTAAGTCTTTACAACCACCTTCTACCAGGAATTGAGCGCGGTAACTGACAATTTTTATAGGATTGGGATCTCAAGTACGAAAAGGGCTACTGCCTGAACAGCTTGGGCGGGCAGAAGTTTGAGATTGGACGAACCACCCTGTTGAGCGCAAAGGCCAATGTGCCCAAGGCTGTGAAGCGAGTCCACCAAATCTTCGAAAACCCCACCTTTATGAAAGTCGTCGATGGAGGCGATTTGAAGCAGGGCGGTTTGGGCGATTGCTGGATCATGTCCAGCTTGACGGCCCTCGCGAGTGTTGAAGACGGCATCAAGCGCCTATGTGTTGCCCATAATACGAGTAAGCCTATCCTGTCTGCTTTTAATACACCCTGCTAATCGTGCTTAGAAATCGGCATCTACGGATTCGTCTTTTACAGAGACGGCGAATGGGTCTACTCTATCATCGACGACAAGCTGTACCTCAAGTCTCCAACCTGGGACTCTCCCAGCATGCAGCGCGATCTGCTGCAGCAAATCGATCGCGAGGACGTTGAGAATGTGTATCGGAAAACCTATCAGACTGGTTCCAAGGCACTTTTCTTTGCCCAGTGCAAGGACCAGAACGAGACCTGGGTGCCCCTACTCGAGAAGGCATACGCCAAGGCGCATGGCGATTATGCCAGCTTGTCTGGCGGCTGGATCGGAGAAGGCCTGGAGGATCTGTCTGGTGGTGTCACCACGGAGCTCTTCACCTCTGATATCCTAGACACCGACGAGTTTTGGGAGAACGAAGTGTCGCGTGTGAACGAAGAGTTCCTGTTCGGCGCCTCCACCGGCCTCCTCGAGTATGGCTATGGCGACCGCAATGGCATCTCAGAGGGCCACGCATACGTCATCATGGAAGCCAGGACACTCAAGAGCGGCCAGCGCCTTGTCAAGCTTAGAAACCCTTGGGGCAAGGTTCGCAAGGGTCTCTGGGAGGGTGCATGGAGCGATGGCTCCAAGGAGTGGACAAGGGAGACGCAGGAGGAGCTTAACCACACATTCGGCAGCGACTCGGTCTTCTGGATCTCCTACGAAGACCTGATCCGCAAATACTCACACTTTGATCGAACTCGCCTCTTCCGAGACCCCGACTGGAGATGCTGCCAGCGATGGATCGGCGTCGATGTTCCATGGAAGGCCGAGTATCACGAGAAGTTTCACATCAAGCTGACCAAGGACTCGCCTCTTGTCATGGTCCTCTCCCAGCTAGATAAGCGATACTTCAAGGGTCTTCACGGACAGTACAGCTTCCGTCTCCATTTCCGCCTTCACTACCAGGAAAGCCCCGACGCCGAAGACTACATTGTGCGATCCCACGGCAACTACTTGATGGACAGATCCGTCTCGGTCGAGCTCCCAGACATGCCTGCCGGCAATTATGTCGTTTACCTCAGGGTAACAGGCGAGCGAGATTCGTCTCTTAAGTCCGTCGAGGAGGTGGTCAAGCGCGAGTGTTCGGAGCGGGTCGAGAACCAGAAGCTAGCTCAAGTCGGCTACGCCTACGACCTCGCCCACAGCAAGGCCTGGGACCACATGGACAAGGTCGTGAAGCTGCGCAACAAGAAGGAGCAGGAGAAGGCATCCGGCTGCCGTCAGAAGGAGCGTCGTAAGATGTGGGAAAAGAGGCACGCTAATCGCGAGGTCGCTAAGAAGCAGACCGAGAAGAACAAGGAGAAGAAACAGCGACGACGCGAGGTGTGGGAGGCTGCCCAGGACGCCAAGGAGAAGGCTGAGGAAGAAGCCCAGGCCAAGGCTAAAGCTGAAGCCAAAGCTAAAGAGGAGCAGGAAGCCCAGGCCAAAGCTGAGGCTGAAGCTGAAGCTGAAGCAGTGGAAGAGAAGACTGCTGAAGCAAAGGCATCCCATGACGACATATCCTCCGAAGAGAAGAAGTCGGAAGTGAAGCTTGAGGCTGAGGACGACAAGACGACTGAGGAGAAGCCCTCTGAGAAGTCGGCCTCAGAAGACAACGAGACTCCTGGCGTGGTCGACAAGGAGGATGGATCTGAGGAGAAGACCTCCGAGCAGCAGGCTGAGGATTCCGAAAAGTCAGACCCCAAGAACGTCGACGACTCCAATGCATCAGTGTCAACTAGCTCTCCCATGGACACTCCCAAGTCCCAGGATTCTTCAATCGATGTTTTGGCGGAGAAGAAGCAGGAGGTGCCACCTATCAGCGGACCTCCTCCTCCAGCGCCGCCGGCAGCCGCTGAAGTCGAGGAGCAGAACAAGCCGGCCGTTTCTCGTCCGGCGTATGATTCAGCAGGCGATTCCTCAGATTCACCGGTCGAAGACTGGGAAGAGCTCTATAGCAGCGACGACATGACTCGCAAGCCACGCATCACCCCTCAGCAAGCGCCGGCTCATCGTGACGACTACGACACGGAGGAGGAGAAGATGCCGGATCCGTGGAACGCCATCGGCATCATCGGCATCCGGGTCTACTCCAAGGACGAACGCCTTGAGCTTCGCACCGTCATGGAGGGCGGCGAGCTTCTCGAGGGTGGCATGGGCGAGAAGGGAGCTGCGGATCTGGACGATGCCCAGACAAATGCCGCGGGTGTGCGAGCCGAGGAGAAAGACGGCGCAGACACGGCAAAGATGGAGGGCGAGATCGCCTCGTACCCTCCCGTGATTCGGAAGGACGGCACCGAAATCGACGTCGACGTCGAAGGTGAGGAGAAGAACTCGGCCATCAAGAGCCTGCTCCACATTGACTCCATGGACTCGACACGGATGAACACGCCCGAGCCAACTCCACTGGAATCGGACAAGCGGCTCGAGCGGTCGTGAGTACTAGACTAAAGAAGTCCTGGATATTAGTCCGGGTATTGGGATATTATGATGACGGAATGACTGGAAAGATTGCGTTTTCTTGCGACATTGAGGGGGGGGGGTGTTTTATTACAGGGTGCTTCAGGATTTCTCAGCTCTTACAGGATCGCAGGCGAGACGACATACACGATAAAATGCATGACATACAGAGACGACCGATAGGATACAACTCAACCGATTTTAATGAATTTTGCGACGTCTACAATATTCCGTAGTGATTGAGTAAATGGATGAATTGTTGAAACCAAGAGCAAAACACACCGAAACGCCCAAAAACGCCTTGTCTCGTCGCCTGTCTCTCGCCGGTGTCGTCTGCTCCGAAAGTGGAGGCGGAGGCGCAGCCCGGCGAAACATGACGGGGAGCGCGAGGCCGCCACCAGCACGTCCACGTGCTATAAGTACGCGCTAAGTGGTGCGCTAACTCGGAGCGGATAGCGCTGGAGCAGCGCTGTAGGTACCGGTAGACGGTGCCGCGCACCGCGTTGGGGGTTGGAGCACAGAGGCGTCCAGCGGCGCGCAGGGGTCGATCCGGCAGCTCGTCATCTGCCTGGGCCTGGCGATAACGGACTCGCCAAAGGCGCCTTATCGTAGGTCGTCATCGCCTGCCTTGAGCTTGCTCTTCTTCTTCTTCTCCTTCATCCACCATCACGAGTCCTCGTTTGTGAGGCATCGCCGTAATCCTTTCCAACCACTGCGCCATCCCATACATTCGGCCTGCGTGATGTAGCCATGAGACCGCTGCACGCAACATCACAATCACCATAACGTCCCGCTTCACAGCCTGCGCACCTTCCCATTGTCTTAGTCCACGCGAACCATCATCACCATGGCTGCGTCCTCAGCCGCCTCGTTGCGTCGCAGCCACGGCTCGTCGGCCGCTTCATCCAAACACTCGCACTCGCACTCGCACACGCTCCCCTCTCATGATGACGACCCCAACTCGCCGTCCATCTCCATCGATACCCTTGTGAACCATCTCCTGCTTGCCAAGCGATCGCTCTCCTCCATGACTCTTGTGCTGCGCGCAAACGAAATCGCAACCGCCGCGCAACAATCGCACGAAGATGTCGCCATCCTCGCCGCGCAAGCGGGCTTCCTGCAGACATCCATCCTCGACCAGGCCGCCATCCTAGTCAGACTCAGAAGGAGCCTGCAGGCCACATACGATTGGGGGAAGAAGGACTTCAAAACGCTCGTCAAGTCGATGGATATGGTTGATGGCGAGCTCGAGGGCACAATGGAGATGCTGAGAAGCACCGGCGTCCAGAGCGTCTTCCGCCCCAAAGGCGAAGAGAGGAGGAGCCTACTGCATTTCATTGACGAGGCGAGCGTGCACGGGATGCGGAATGCGATGAAGAAGAGCATCGAGGACTTACAGGTAGGACTCACCCACCATACGCTATCGCATCCAGACCGCTGACTCCAAAACACAGGGTATCCAGCAGTCATTTGATGGAGACTTGCTACGATTCGATACCGACATCCGAAACCTCAAGAAGATCATCGTCGAAGCACCTGCGCCTCTCCCCCACGACAAGGCAGATCCACTGAACCCCCCTTCGACCGAGCTATTAGAAAGTCTAATTGACCACTCGGCAAACATGGCGCAGCTTCTCGCCTCCCTAACAACACACTTTGATATGTGCGTCACGGCTATCCGGACCACAGAAGGCGCAGTGGCCCTCGCCCGCCGAAGGGTTGCCGAAGTCACACAGTCGCAAGGCAGTGACGGCGTCTCCATCTCGGGTGTCATTGCGGAGCAGGAATCCAATGTGTCGGACCTCGAACCCAAAACCGCAAACGACCGTACCGAGATGCTCAAGGTGGTCGTACAGGACGCCGAAGAGGTAGATGATGTGGTGCAGGAGATCCAGGAGCGCCTTAGTGCGATGGAGCAGGAATTCGCCGTACTGCAGGATCAAACAGAACAAGCAAAGAAAGCATACACCGGCATGCTCGAGGCGTATGCCATGCTTGGGGAAATTGGGGATCGCCTGGGCGACTACCTAGCAGCTGAGGAGGACTTCAAGACGAGATGGGAGATTGAAAAGGAAGCCGTGTTTGGCAAGCTGCAGGAGATGAAGCAGATGAGAGACTTTTACGAGGGCTACGCCAGCGCGTATGACAGTCTTATTCTTGAAGTTGAGCGAAGGCGAGCGGTGGACGATCGAGTCCGAAACATCTGGCGCAAGGCACAGGAGAACGTGGACAAGATGCTCGATGCCGATCGACAGTCGCGCGAGACGTTCCGACAAGATGTCGGCGAGTTCCTACCAACGGATCTCTGGGCCGGGATGCAAGGCTCTGTCAGACGCTGGGAAGTTGTGCCGATCAAAGATGACGGCACGATTGTTCCGGATGACGAGGAGGAACAAGGCCCCGCGTTGCGACGTAGCGTCGTAGAGGCAGCGAGGATAAGACTTGGCAAGGTGGCAGCAGAACCCAGGTGAAGAATGGAAGTGTGTAGGATTTATCTTGTCTTGATTAGTTTGGGATTGGTGTTTAGGGAAATCTGGATGGCGTCAGGGGTTCTACATCGTTGGCAACACGCTCGGCTGGCGGTAAGCTGAATATTGGTTAAGATAGCAAGCGAGGTGACTCTCTTTGGTTATGTATGTACTGTATATACTTGGAATCCAACCCAACTCTGTGGTACTCCGTCCCAGGCAATGTGACCCCATTTGCGCGTGCACATCCCCGCCATCCAATCCAACTCTTGGTGTTCTAGAGCGATCTCATTCTCCACCTCCACCTCCGCAGAGCTCAGGATGATCCCTGCCTCATCCTTAGTACAGTAGTTTATGCATGTTATTAACCCATCCTCCACCCTCAGCTCCCAATTCCAAACACCCAGCGCCAGCCCTATCCACCCTCTCACAACCACCCACGAGCCAGCGGGCTACCGTACCCAGCCTTAGTTTGCAGCCACGCGACCCTCAATCTCGCTGGCGCACTGCTAGCGCCGTCCGCTCGGAGATTCTGAAGCACACCCTGGTATTTTTAGCCCAGGCCCGGGCTGTTTGATACGGCATGTAAAGCTGCGTGGTGGTGGTGCCTTCTAGATGGCGTCTTGCGGCTGAGGAGAGCCAGCGTGCTACGAGGAGATAAAGAGGCGTGGTGCGCCGATATGTGGGAGGGGAGTGGCTTTCTGTGGAATTGTTCTGGGGTTTTGAATCAGCCAGGTTTTGAGAACGAGACAAGACGAGACGAAACAATTCGATACCCCTTGTTCTACCATTGGATATAGTCTTGCGGACCAACATCAATCCGTATTACATCCTAACGACCAACCCAACATCTCTCACAAGTCCCAACTCTGGAAATAACACAAACAGCCAAAATTCACCACAAACTACACAAAATGTCGACCGGCCCAAACTCCTTCGATCGGCTCATGTCGTTTCTCACGACCCTCCTCCTCACGGGCGTCGTTGTTATCCTCGCCATGCTCCTCGTCGAGTTCAAACGTCTGAGCAATGACCAGGAGGGCATTGTTGTGCGCATCGCTAACGGCGAGTCTATCGAGGTCGAAGGACGTCTCAGCTACCCTCTCTACGTGACGGCGCTGCCTTGAGAGCTGGGAGGACGCGGGGTGGGATGGAGGGATACAAGTCGATCTTAGGTCCCACATCTAGAATCCGGGGTCTGGATGAGGAGACAGCAAACACGATAGGAAACAACGTTGTGGGAGTTGAGGTTCAAGGGTTTTCAGCGGGTATTAATTAACGTGGTCGATTATTAAATTATTGTCATGAAGCTATTGCTTGTGGACTGGCCAAAATGCCGTCGCCGGGACAGACAAACAAACACCAGAAGCACCTTCAAAGTCTTGATTTCGTATTCCCCCTACCTTCTCATTCTTTCCAATACCATGGTATCATGCTATAAAAGCCTCTCCTCCCACAAGTGCGTGCATATCAATCTTAGACGGGTTCTCAACGATCGCGAATGACGTGCTGCACTTTGGGATAGACCCGGACCATTTCGGCATAGATCTCGGGGTGATCGCTCGCCAGAACCTGCGGATCCCAGCCGGCCGCGACGAAGATTGTGTCGATACCGCTGGACAGGGGGGTGGTAAAGACGTTGGCGATCTGGAAGCCCATGAGGAAAGAAAATGCCATGACGACAGGTGTATAGGCTCCGTCGTTGTTGTACGCGGGGTTGGTGAAGAGCAGATAGAGATACGCGAGGAGAGCGCAGACATAACCGATGAAAAGGGCACCGAAGGAGAGAACAGGGCCAATGAGGCATTCCTGGTAGTAGTTAGCAAAACCTGGTTGCTTGGATATTAAACAGGAAAACTTACATTGATGAGCGCATCGATGCCACGATCCTTGATCATCTTCCAGGTGTCCTTGGCGGCTGGGAAGTACGCCTTACCATAAAGCGCGATGTGGCAGAAGGCATATCGGTTGAGGAACTGAACGGCCCACTCCAGGAGACTCAACAAGCAACCCAAGCAGCAGAAGATGGCATATCCGATGATGCCGCCACCAGCCGCCTCCTGTTGGCGCACGACGGAGCACATCTGACGAAGAAACTGGACAATGGCAACCAGCAAGCTGCCCAGGCTGATGGATCCGAAACTGTAAGTGAGGGCACGCTTGGTGGCTCCGCGAGTGGCATCCTTAGGAAAGTTGTGGACACAGAAGTACCAAGAAGCGTAGACACCAGCGATGATGGTGTGGATGGTGTTCTTGAGCCACTCGGAGATCCAGTACATAGTAAAGGTGACAAAGACTATGAGACCAATCACTTTGCCCTGGCTGCAGCCACCCCCGGAGCAGGAGGGGTTGTTGTCGGCTGGCTGGTATGTGACGTAGATAGCAACCAGGGTGACGGAGTACCAAGCGCCAAACGCCGTGGCTACCAAGCCTCCAATAAAGCTAACCAGGTAGACATGGCCGTACTTTTTGCTGACGTCAATGGCGGTCGTGAGCATCAGGGCCGAGAAGGGAATGCGCGAGATCCAGGTATAGAAGCAGAAGGCCATGAACAGACCAAAGATGAGGAACACGATGCCCGCGGACCAGTAGCGTTTGTAAAGGTAGAAGATGGCCGTGCCAATGGCCCAGACGATGTTGAGGATACCTGTCACCCAGATAAACTGCTTGGGGAAGAGGCGCGCGACCCAGACGTAGCCGTACGAGAGGACTAGGGCCACTGCAAGGCAGAAGACGAACAGTATGAGGGTATTCGTGTTGAGGGAGAAGTCGTTGCTGCTGTCGTAGATACCGCCACCACTGAAGCTGAAGTTGCTGACGTAGCCGTGGATGGAAATGGCCGAGACGACGACGAAGCCGATGAAGAACAGGATGAACTAGATGCGCACGTTGTCAATTATCTTGGGCGATTCCAAGATACTTCCAGGGAGCGTCGTTGCTTACCAGAATGCCGGCCCACAAGTCATTGTACTTTGGCTTGGGGATATTGAAGGTCTGGTCGAACGAGTACTTTTCGCCGTCGACACCCTGCGCGGTCGTGTAGCCATTGCCATTCGGGGGAGGATACGACTGCTGGTACTGCTGCGGCGGCGGAGGAGGCTGCTGCTGGTAGTTCATGGGAGGTTGTTGATAGTTGCCACCATTGTTGTAGCCGGGCTGCTGCTGTTGGTAGTATCCAGCATCATTGCCCCGCTGGTTGGCATTGTAGTAATTATCGGCTTCACCCATGGCGCCTGGGCTCGTCGCTAGCGGAGATCGATGAGTCGCCCAATGGTCAATTGTGGGTTATTTCGGCGTCGATGATTTCGGTAGCAATGTTGATGGAAGTCGCAAGTTCCAGGTCGCGAGTCGCAAGATGCAATTGCGTTGTGCCGACGATGATGAAAGGAACAGAATTACAGATGCGGATTGTGGCCGCAAACAAGCAACCAAGACAAGCGGGGTGGATGGGAGCCGGGAGATGAGAGAGACATGGCAAGACACGCCGCGTGGTGCCGCCCAGCGGCTTGGCTCGCTCCTGCCCGGTTCCAGTCCGGTTCCAACCCAGTTCCTGCCCAAGTCCCAGCGTTTCCATGAAGTCATTGAGTCGGCGCCGCACAAGCTGCGCAAGGTTCGCGACACTATCGGTCACCTGTAGCGCGATCGGGTTTAGGGCCCCCTGCAGCGCCCATAGCTCCAAGCTCGGCAGCTTTTTCGCCCGCTGTGAGTGGTCGTCTCGTCCGCAAGCAGCGCCAGTTCAGCTGCCCAGGCCTCTGAGAAATTAGAGTTACAGGGGCCCATCGGCCCACAGATCGGCAGCAGGCTCCCAAGAGCTCTGGGCACGCTGCTGATTGGCCGGAGCGGCACTTGGGAGCCGAAGCCAGGTAGAGCATCTCAGCTTCTTTTGTCCCTCTTCAGGTGAATCGTCTCAGATTTGCTCAGATCTGTTATTTCCGACCATGCAACACTCCTCCAAGAATCGAGCAAACTGCTTTTTTTTTTTTTTTTTTTTTTTTTACATCTTACTCAATATCTAGGCTTAACCCCGGATCCAGTTCCCTTTGGTCATTTTCCTTTGGTGGATAACCACCCAGTGAACGCGATATCCAAGCCTGTCGCCCAGGGAAGGCATCAGGATTAAAGATGAATGGAGACACTTCGCCCCAGTGGAGATAGTTACCCCAGAGGTCCAAACACATGGCACATTATTGACTGGGATTAACGATGTACCATCTATGTCGATGAGGGAAGACCCAGACTCGGAGGATCCTGCAATGGAGCGCCTGAAGAAATATATCGAAGCTCCGTCAGTAGCGAATTCATCTCGACTCTAAACTATTCCAACGACGATTGCACCCTTTTGCATACTATCTTTTCCAATTGATATTTCGAGATGGGACGAGATGAATTTGTGTACACTCCTCCCTAGACACCCCAATAATAGTCATTTCGCGCGGCATTTAATTTGTGTCGACGAGCTCGCATGCCGGTTTGCGGGGTTTACAACTCGCTACATGTGGTCGTCCCTCAAACACCCCCGGTTGCGCGTATTGAAGCTGAAAAGGTTCCACCAGCTTATGAGCGTTGGAGTGATGTGAATTTGAATTATGGTATGGGGCATAAGGTCACTTCACGCAACCTTTTGATGGATGATGAAACGATTCGCTTCTGCTTATTCGACTCTGACTCCTCAGCTCGCATCACAGCGAAAGTAAATCAAGGGAAATATCTTGATAGTGTACGATATCACCACGCGTCTTACCAACTTACGCAATGTTCCCCGCGATGAGAAGGACCTAGCTGTTGACGAGCATCGCGAAAGGGAGAAACGCCCTCTATGCTGTCAAGCTGAACTCCGTCTCGGAGTTCAGTCTAGCTCTCTCCAAAAAAAAAAATTGATGCCCAAAAAAGTCGGCTCGGGAGACAACGACGGCTACAGATGCTTCCGAGTCTATCGACCTGGCATCATACACTACCGACTAGATTCGACTCCAAATGTAGCCATCACAGGAATTCCATGGTGTGCTATGCTATGATGAGAGATGAGCAGTAAAGCAAAAAGACGGCCATGGAGTTGTTAATTGGGAGCGCACGCTGAAGTCCAAGCTTAGCAGCGGAGTTCGTATGTTTACGATTTTATGACTGGTGACGTAATGGACGGTAACTAAGCCTTATTAGCATAAATTTCACTCCCAGAGCATAATTAAGAAGTATCATAAGGCTAAGAGCAGAGACTGAAGGGGAGACATGCAACGATCCCTTGGCCATTAAGTCTGTGTCGTTGCATTCTTGGCTGCAGGACAGAGTGGCGACGGGTGGTGGGTGGTGGGCCAGGAAATCGCCGATCGCCTCACTCAGGATCGGGCGCATCCTATTTTTCGGGTGGCGTTCATAGCCGCTGATCATCATTTTTTTTCTTCTTGGAATGGCAGAGTTTGACGAACGTGCTTCTCCGTTTGCAGAAATCAGGTGATTGCACTCAACTCCTTCCACCCATCAACGCCGCGCATTACTGGGCAGATAAAGCGTGACGTGAAGGTATTAAATCTAAGAATTAGTCACGCCGCTGATCAGACCCCATATTCATCGAAACCTGGCGGATGACTCTCCCCGAGTGAGGTGAGATTTGTCGAACGATGGGGAACAGGTGCTTGCGTCCGAGGATGGAAATCTCAGAGACCCGCCGGCTGTGTCTCCTGTTTCTGGCAAGACGCAGTGTCAAGAGTCTATGTAAGAGACTGCTGGTTCGCCCCGACGCGAGTGGGAGGTTGCTTGGTGTCATTCTCTTTTGTCAACTACGTATTCTTCAAAACAACATCCACGCGTAAGACAGTCAGAAAAGCTCCCCCGTCTGAGAGATTTTGCCGCGACCGGGCCGGGGACAGAGGGACGAAGCCGACAGGGATAACGCAGCGCCGATGAGTCCTCAGATGGGTCCTTGGGGCCCCGTGATAGCCCCCGATGTTAATATGCGACGACGGCATCGGCCTGGATAGTACGAGGTACGGCGGGGAGCGTAGTAAAGAGTACATAATAGAAAAGCAGGCTCAGTGCTTCTAGAAGGCATCTGGGCTACAGGGCAGGGGATGAATGCGTGCGAGCCGTTGTAGCAGCGGGAACCGGCGGCGCCAGATCGAAGCTAGCAGGGATGCCGGGGGACCCAAGTCGGTCAGGCCGACCTTTGTAATACTTGGTACGTACGCGAAGAAGGCGAATTGGTTGTTGACGTTGGGTTGGGTTGGGTTGGGTTGGAGTAAATCCTTGGCTGGTTCCCTGTGCCGCAATGATGGGATGAAAAGAGTCATGAGAGGGCAGGGTAAAAATCAGTAGAGAGAAGACACATGCCGCAAAGAGGCACAGAATAAGCAGTCGTTGAGTGGCGCGCATCCTCGCTAAAGAAGAAGAAAAAAACAGGATCCATCCGTACCTCCATCATCGTAAATCAGGTCCCATCTAGAATATGCATGGAATGCGCGGAAAGGATGCATGGATGGGCAATGGAAGCCAGCTCGCAGCAAATAGCCTCAGCCCTCCTGCAAAATTTTGGCTCTTGGCTTGGGTTTGGCTTGGTTGGCCACCGAAAAGGGCCAGCGCGCTGAAGCCGATTGGCCTGGAGTCGAACCGACACCCACTGCCGCGAACGCTTTTACGCCGCAGCAGCGCCGTAGTGCTGCCAAACCAGGCCCTAGTTTGGACATTTTTCAGCGGGCCGCCGCCAAAACAGTGGAGGAGCCGCGCTCTGCAGAGGCGAAACCTCCACTAGGAAAATCTCGCGATGGGTTCACGTTTTTTTTTTCTTGCATCGCCTTCTCCACAACGTCACCACTACCACGTCCGTTGTCCCAGCTCCTCCCGCTGCAAGCCATCGCCGGCCCCTGCTGCTGCTGTCTTTGCCGCTGTCACGGCCGTCGCCGATGCAACCAGGCCCAGCTGAGGCGATTGGGGGGCACACTGCGGCTGCGGGAAGCGGCTAGGGCTCCGGCAATGGGGGCAGTGGCATGGCAATATGGGAATAGGATGGGATCAGCTTGGCCATTGCTCGTTCCCGTGGGGAGAAATTTTGCGCAATGGGCCCATGGGGCCATGATGGAGCCCTGCCTTTTGACGGGCCTCGCATTCTGTTCTTGTTACATAACACGACCACTTTCCATCCCACTTGGCCCTGACTCCCCCGTTGCTCATCCTGTTCTGTGCCGTCCCGACTCGTCTGCTTTGCTTTGCTCTGCTCTGCTTTGCCCTCTTCTGTCCCGCTGCTCTGCCTCTCTGCTGTAGCTCTTTGATGCTGGCTGGTTGCCCTGTCGCGGTCTCCGTGTCTCTGTGCCTCTAGTCGCTTGCTCCATATATCAAGTTGCTTGTCGGCCAACCTTCGTCACGCTCCTCGATTCTCGTCGACCGCCTGCCGGCCTTTGCCCTGGCCCTCTCCGAAAACCACACATCAGATCTCAACCCCCCACCGAGGTTGCAAAAATGTTTGCCGCCGACTCGTCCAACGACGAAAAGTCACCCCGGCCCAGCAAGGAGAAGCGCGTTGCCGGCGATGGCCCTCAAGAGGATATCGAGACGGGCGACTCTGGCCTTGACCGTAGCATGAGCTCCCGCCATCTCCAATTCATCGCCATTGGTGCAACCATTGGAACCGGTCTGTTCCTGGGTATTGGCTCAGCCCTCGCCAAGGCCGGCCCCGTCTCTCTGCTTATTGCCTTCATCTTCATGGGTACTGTCGTCTACTCTGTCATGACCAGTCTGGGAGAGATGGCCGCCTATATTCCCGTTGCCGGCTCCTTCACCGCGTACGCCACTCGCTTCGTCGACCCGACTCTCGGTTTCGCAATGGGTTGGATCTATTGGTTTAGTTGGTCCATCACCTTCGCCCTCGAGCTTACCGCTGCCGGTCTCATCATCCAATACTGGAATGACTCTCTCAGCATCGCCATTTGGATCGCCGTGTTCTGGGTTCTCTTCACTGCTCTCAACTTCCTTCCTATCCGCTGGTTCGGTGAGGTCGAGATGTGGTTCTCCAGCATCAAGGTCATCACCATCATCGGCTTCATCATCTTCTCCATCTGCATCAACGCCGGTGTAGGTGACCAGGGCTACATTGGCTTCAGCAACTGGAAGAACCCGGGCCCTTTTGCCGAGTACATGGTTGAGGGTGACAAGGGCAAGTTTGTGGGTTTCTGGGCCGTCCTCGTCACCGCCGGCTTCAGCTACCAGGGCGCCGAGCTCGTCGGTGTTGGTGCCGGTGAGACTGCCAACCCTAGCAAGGCCATTCCCTCTGCTATCCGCTGGACTTTCTGGGGTATCTTTGTCCTCTTCGTCTCCACCGTCTTCTTTGTCGGTCTCAATGTTCCGTTCGACCTCGAGGCCCTCAACACCGACAAGACTGATGCCTCGGCTTCTCCCCTCGTCATCATGGTGGTGCGCGCCGGCGTACCTGTTCTTCCCCACATCCTCAACGCCGTGCTGCTCACGGCTGTGCTCACGGCCGCCAACTCAAACGTCTACTCCAGCAGCCGCATCATGGTCGGCCTGGCCGAGGAAGGCCTTGCCCCCCAGTTCCTCAAGCGCACCAACCGCGTTGGAACTCCCTACTACGCCGTCGGTCTGTGCTCTCTGCTCGGCCTCCTTGGTTTCCTCAACCTCTCCTCCAGTGGCACCCTCGTCTTCGACTGGCTGCTCAACATCTGCGCCACCGCCAGCTTCATCGTTTGGGCTCTCATCAGTATCTGCCATCTCCGCTTCCAAAAGATCCTCAAGGTCCAGGGTATCAACCGCCAAGAGCTCCCATTCATTGCTCCATTCCAGCCTTTCCTGTCTTACTACGGCTTTTTCTTCAACACTCTGATCACCATTACCAACGGCTTCACCGTATTCATTGACTGGAACACGAGTGACTTCTTCTCTTGCTACGTCAGCCTCATGCTCTTTATCGTTCTTTACGTCGGGCACAAGGTTGTCTGCCGCACCAAGATTGTTCCGCTGGCCGAGGCCGATATCACGAGGGGCCGACAATCGTGATACGAGGTGGTGGTTAAAAAAAAAGCAGGTGTTGTAATTTTGCGTAATATTTTGATAATAATGATACCCCGTTTATCGGAAAAGTCTTTACACCCAGTGTTGAATCGTAAGAGCGCAATGTGAGCTATGTCTAAACATGTTCCCAGTTATGTAATACCTGATGGGAACAGAGGCAGATTGGCTGGTCTCAATATTAGCGTCCTCCGGTGTATGATCTCCTCACGTATCACGACCATAGCATCAAGCCTCCCTGGGTCACCGTTACGTGTTTACATTTGAATGGACTTGAAGTTTAATATTTCCAAGGTCTCGAACAGCCGCCTCCCCCACGCATTCATAGCCATGATTGATGATCGGAAAGCCTTGAGCATGTCGCGCCTCGGAATCACATTCTCGGTCAACTAGGTCCCCCTGGTCAACGTATCAATAAGGATCATTCGACCGACAGCTCATGCAAAGGGATATGCAGGGCGATGGAAGGGGAAATATACACGTAAACAGGGCGCACGCGACCTCAAACTACATCGGACAGTCGGGTTGTGCAACACCATCTCGAGCCATATCTGCAAAGGTGGTATATTTGAGACGATAGGATTTGGTATAAGTCATCACTATCATAAACATCAATCAGTACGCTTTTCATGTAAATTTCAGGCTAATGAGTACGGAATTAACGCGAGCCAAAATTATTGCGAGATCCGAGAATGAAGTCAATTCAGGTACTGATGTCCAAATACTTTCCTAAATTGTCCAAGGCTCAATCACGCAATCGTCATCCCGCGGGCATCTGGACCACACCTGCATATTAGGACAACACATCACGAGGGTTTCCAATACGATTAGGGCGCTCGAGATAGCGAACTAACATTGGCACATGACCTAACACTGACACAATTGACCCTTTGAGCATCTTGCATAGGCACACTCGGGAGTGCACCAAAGCATGAAGTCGAATCGATGCTGATTTCTGTGGAATTATAGCTACCCTGTACCTGTTCCTGAGAACTTATCAAAGCCGACATCGGGTGCTTCCGATTTGCAGAGGATGACCTTACTAGGACCAAATATAGCCTAGCGCCGTATACCGAAAACCTTTCTGGCACGTGAAAGTGGCCCAGCAGTTTGGTTGGGAACATCCCCAGCTCGAAAACATCGTCATCGAAAATGCAACAGTTCTCATGATCGACGACAGTCGACACCATCACCGACTCTATTGGCAGTTGGGTAGAGCGTCCCCCACGCGTGATTCATAGCCACGATGACTCTCGAGACACAAACATTGGCCCAGGCTCGCACATCCCGCCATTACTCCGGGTTCAGAGTGTTGGGCCCCGGATCAAGATGCTGCACCAAACCTGATTCGGAGCTAGATCAAGCGGTATGAACCGTGTGGTTTTGGTGGTGGCTGTCGTCCAACCCAATCACGGAACCCCAATTCCCGACGTGGGGGCTTTGCAACTCAACATTGCCCTGATGGATGCACAAGGTGATGCACAAGCGAGGAAATAAATCGGGGCCAAGCAGCCTCTGGTTGATGTGAGGGCGGTGGCAACATCTGGGGCAGTCCTGTTCCAAGTCTGAACCAAGAACTCCTATTTATCACCCATCTCGCGTCCTTGTTTGTGGAGGCAACCTCAATTGCCACTTCCATCGCGTCATCGACCCCGCGAGTCGCCTTTTAAGCCCGTTTCAAACGATGGAAACCGTTTGAGACGTTGATTCAAGACATACATTACACGACAGCCACGCATCGTGGTCCTCGGCGCCTGTGAAATTCTATCGACAGTCGTCATTTTAGACCCGCCGATAACCTTCGTCCGTCTCCGTCCGTCTCCGTCTGTCCGCACCTTGTTGGGGTTTTCCCGGGATCCATCACCGACATCTCTGGAGTAACGGCGTGCGTGGTCGCGTGACCCACTCCGTCTCTCACTTAACTACGGCCACCCGCCGTCCTGCCACGCTGTCTTGATACGAGACACACCTGGAAATATGACCGTCCTCGACGTTAACAAGGACTTGGTGAGTTTGTTCGAGCAGCAGGCCGCGGCTACGCCCAATGCCGTCGCTCTCGAGGATGAGACGAGAACTCTCACCTATGCCGAGCTTGACAGCGAGACATGGGCCCTGGCAGACCGCCTCCGGGACCATGGCATTGGCCGCGACGACCTTGTCGGTGTGCTCATGGGTCGGAGTGCCGACTACGTGATTGCTTCTCTTGCCGCACTTCGTGCTGGAGGTGCATTCCTCGTGCTTGAGCTTGCCTATCCTCCGGGTCTGCTGCGCGATGTGGTTGACGATGCAAAGCCCACCGTGGTTATCACCCAGATGGCTCATGCCAGCCAAATTAAGTCAGACGTCCCTGTCATCATCATTGACAACCCCGACAAAGCTGCCGGGAGGGAACATGTCCCCGAACTTGACACAAGACGTCCGTTGCCTTCCGAGGATGATGTTGAGAGGCTTGCGTTTGTCTCATACTCCTCCGGTACCACTGGCCAGCCCAAGGGTATCATGAACCCCCACAGAGCAGCGGTGCGCTCATACGACCTGAGATTCGGCGTCAGCGACCTCCAGCCCGGTGACAGGGTGGCTTGCAACGTCTTCTTCGTCTGGGAGATTCTTCGTCCTCTGTTGCGTGGAGCGACAGTGGTTGCCGTCCCGGACCGGGTCAGCTACGACCCCGCGGCTCTTGTTGACCTGCTTGCGTCTAAGCGCATTACCGACACCCTCATGACTCCGACACTCCTGGCGACTGTTCTTTCTCGACACCCTAAGCTCAGCGACCGCCTACCGGAGCTGCGTTCACTATGGCTCAATGGAGAGGTGGTTACCACGGATCTCTGCCGCCGCGCCATCTCCGCGCTCCCCCCCACCACCAGCCTACTCAATGTCTACAGCGCAAGCGAGACTCACGAGGTCGCCGCTGGCAAGATCCAAAGCTTCATTAACTATGAGGACAGCGTGTGCCCCGTCGGCCACCCCACCGACCCCGAGCATACTTACATTCTGGATGAGGCTGGCAACAGAGTTGGTCCCGGCATCAGCGGCGAGCTTTTCGTTGGCGGAAACCTCCTTGCGAGAGGTTATCTGAACCTCCCAGAGACAACCGACAAGGCCTTCCAGATGGACCCTTTTGAGAGGAAAAAGGGCGCCAAAATGTATCGCACTGGCGATCTCGCCCGAATTCTCCCTTCTGGCCTCTTGGAGATCACTGGCAGAGTTGGTGGCATGATTAAGACTCGTGGCTACACCGTCCAGCCCGGTGCCGTTGAGAGCGCCATCGTCAAGCACCTGTCCGTCCGCGACTGTGCAGTCATTGCTTTCGGCGAAGGACTCCAGAGGCAGCTCGTTGCCTATTTTGTCCGCGACGAGGGTGAGCACAGAGACCGAACCATGCCCATCATTGATGAGTATGGATACAGCCCGGTGTCCCGGCGTGCCCTTTCTGCGCATCTTGCGCACTACATGATTCCTGCAATTTGGGTCGAACTGGATGAGTTGCCTACCCACGGCGTGTCTGGAAAGACGGACCTCAAGGCGTTGCCATCACCGCCCTCACCCAGGTCTCCTGTCGTGGGCAGCCCTAAGAAGGAACAAAACATAAAGATCAAGATGGAAACCATCATCATGATGTGGGCGGCTTCTCTCAAAATGCCAGCAACCGCCATTACCCCCAAGCATGACTTTTTTGACCTAGGCGGCCATTCCCTTGCACTCGCAGACCTGGCAAGCCGACTATCAAAGACCTTTGGCTTCCCTGTTCCACTCGGTCCCCTGGCTGGAACTCCTACCCTGGAGGGACATGTTGAAGCTGTGAAGGCTGCACGCGACGGCCACACCGCGGCTGTGCAAGCTGATTTGCCAGCTGTTCTCCGTGCTGATAGTGTTCTTCCTGACGATATTCAGTCTAACGGCACCCCGATGCGCCCGCTTAAGGACGCCGAGACGGTTTTGTTGACTGGTTCAACCGGATACCTGGGTGCTTTCCTGCTCAAGACTCTAGTGGATACTACTTCTGCTCACATTATTTGCCTTGTCCGTTTCCCGGAGCCAGTTGAGGACTGTGCCCCTGCGGGTATGGCTCGAATCCGTAAGAACTTGATTGATCTGGGCTTGTGGGATGACTCGATTCTTGAGCGCATGGAGATCCTCCCTGGTAATCTGGCACGAAAGCGTCTGGGTCTTTCACCCGAGAATTTTGATGACCTGGCGACCCGGGTTCAGGTCATCGTGCATGCCGCCGCTACTGTCAACTTGGTCTACCCGTACGCTGCTCTTCGAAATGCCAATGTGGGAGGCACGAGAGAAGTCTTGCGCCTGGCCTCCCGCAGCGGTGCCACTGTTCACCATGTGTCCACCAACGGTGTCCTCCCGCCCTCGACTGAGGGTTGGTCTGAGGATGTAGTTATCGACGTTGATAGGGTTCCGACAGATCTCCTAGATGGTTATGGACAGACCAAGTGGGTTGCCGAGAAGTTGGTCTACGAGGCCGGTAGTCGCGGAATCCCTGTTCGCGTGTACCGTCCTGGTACTATCACTGGCCACAGCGTCTCTGGATCGACCAACACCTACGATCTGATGAACGCGTTGGTCGTTGAGTCCTTGCAGCTTGGCTATGCCCCCGATGTTGAGGGATGGTTCTTGGAGATGGCCCCCGTGGATTTCGTTAGTGACGCCATTGTGACTCTTGCCAACCACACAGATGACACCGAGCAGCCTCTGTATCACCTTGGCGACCCTGCCCCCATTTCTTCAAAGGACTTGTTTGCGTCTCTCGCTCAACTCGGGTACGCGACCCAACCCCTTCCGTGGGACGAATGGGTTGCATTATGGAACGAGAAGCGCGCCGGCAAGAAGGGTGGTGATTGCCCCTTCACTGTGGACATCCTTCGTGGTGGTATGCCCAGTGTGGAGGTCCTCAAGTCTGTCATTGTGCTCAAGGATGGCAAGACTCAGCCGACGTTGGATAAATATGGCATCAGCCGCCGAAAGATCGACGGCGGGCTCCTCGAAATCTACACTCGACACTTCTACGCGCGAGGTTGGATTTCCAAGCCCCCTCGTCGAAACCAGGTCAACGGCGTTGTGCCCAAGGTTCGCAAGGGCAAGTTAGCTGGCAAGGTTGCTGTTATCACAGGTGCCTCGTCTGGCATCGGCGCTGCTGTAGCTGCTGGGTTGGCCAAGGAGGGCGCCCACGTTGCGATCGCAGCTCGACGTACCGACGCCCTCGAAGCCATCAAGAAGAAGGTCGCTGTGCACGGAGGCAAGGTCCTGATCCACAAGACGGACGTGACCAGCAAGGCGCAAGTGGAGTCGCTCATGAAGACGGCCAGCGAGGAGCTCGGCCCCGTTGACATCCTTGTTAGCTGCGCCGGAGTAATGTACTTCACTATGATGGCCAACAACCATACCGACGACTGGGAGCGAACCGTTGATGTCAACTGCAAGGGTCTTCTCCACTGCATTTCCTCCACAGTCCCGGGCATGCTGGCCCGAGGCGCTGGCCACATTGTTGCCATCTCCTCTGATGCAGGACGCAAGGTATTCCCTGGTCTTGGAGTCTATTCTGCTAGCAAGTTCTTCGTCGAGGCGACGCTGCAGAGCTTGCGACTTGAGACGGCGGGCTCAGGCCTTCGCGTCACAGCGATCCAGCCAGGCAATGTCGCTACGGACCTTTTGGGCCTGTCGACCGACGCCGAGGCCCTGAAGAAGTTTGGCGAGCCCTCGGGCGCCAAGGTGCTGGACCCAGAGGACGTGGCCTCGTCTATTGTCTACGCCGTGTGCCAACCTGCTCACGTTGCTGTCAACGAGGTGCTCATCGAGCCCCGTGACGAGCCCATCTAATAAGGGTTACCAACTGCGAGAATTTAACAAATGGAGTGATGTGCTCTCTAGACACCGATTCGCATGATTTTACGGGTTATATTTAGGATTCATGTAGATTGTTTCACCCTGACGGGCGTCTCTTGGCCTTGGCATTTTGTTTCTTGATACGATCAAATCACGATGATGATGTAGCGACTCAACGGCGTTGAAGAAAGATCGCGGGGCCTGGGCTTGCGCGTTTCAACACGCCAGAAGCAGATATACCCCTTTCAGAGGTTCATTCAAGGAGCCCCTGAGATTGTTTGAATAAAATATTGTTTCGATTTGTTGTCTCATGTGCGCTGGGGGTTGTGTGATGACCATGATGAACATGATCACCACGTCTGGTTTTGTTTCCGTCCGCTATCTCTTGAATTGACTGCATGAACTTGAGAACCACCCTTTGGCGATTTCTGATGCGGTTCAGGACTGCAAATACATTTTAAATCACTGGCCAAGCCGACCTGATCCAGCTGTTGCATTGACAATGGACCCGAAGGATCCCCGTCCCTTAGATGTTTGGTCTGGCCAAGAAATTAATTGACCTGCTGGGATGCAAACCCGGTGTCGACCACTCGGATTGCCCCGAACAAATCATCTCGCCTGGGCCCACGACGTGGTTGCGCAGCCTGAAACGGGACGCACCCAGGGCCGTTGTGTGGATTCGCCTCTGCGAGGCGTTTCTTGGAAGGGATGCCTTGGCTGCAGCTGGTAAGGAAGAGTAATAGGGCTCGGAATGGCCCATGAACCCAGGCGGGTACGCGGAGCAACGGTGCAGACGGGGAGTTTGAATCGAGCCAACGCTTGCTCGCTCTAAGCTTAACAGCAGCCAGCGTCACCATGGGCTCTTAACCGAACGGTGACAGAACCCGGCCGAGATGAGAGACTGGGCCTCCACCTGAACTGAACTGACAGGGGGCTCCGGCGGCTCAAGGCCGACAGGGGGATGGGAAGCGAAGATCACCCCATCGTCTAGACGGCAATCGAGGCTCGGGAAACCTTCTTGATCGAGGATTGAACCCAGCGATGCGGCTCTCCACTATGGAGATTTGCTCCGCGTACCTGACGAAGAGAATTGATGCTTCGCAAACGAGTTATGGGACTCAATGGCGGAATGCAGTCTTGTTCGCGGGCTTCTGCTAGTCTTCAGCTGAGAAAGCCTTACCGGTATTGCCTCTCGCTTCAATCAAGCGAATCGATCCAATGCATCTTGGTTTCTGTTTCTCCTGCTTGGCAAGTTTCTACCGACTGAGCATCCTCGCCGAAAATCTCCTCGCAATCTCTCATGGCCTCGCCTGCTCGTCGCAACTTGAGGCTCAAACATGACATGGCGATAATCCACCAATCGCCGCGGCGCCCCTTGCGCTGGCCCAAACACGGGGGTCCTCCAGGGGTCCAGGACCCGCCCTGCCGCCGACTTACAGGGGCCAAATGCCAAATGGACGCTATTTCCACGCGACGCGAGGGCGGATAATGATGGGATCTGGGATTCTCGCAGCCTAGTGGGTTGTAGGCGGGGTTCCAGAATCCGGTGAGCTCGGCTCTTGGCTGCGGTTTTGGGAACGCCTTGCCCTGGGGCCAGGTCGACATGCGAGATGCTGGGCTGGGCGACTTTGGGTCTGGTTGAGATGGCATGGACAAGCGTGTAGGATAGGGCGGGCGCTGGAATGGCCCTGTTCACCGACTTCTGGGTGTATCTTGGTTGTGGTTCAGTTATTGAAATGGCGGTGGTGGTGTTGCTGGTGGTGAAGACGATGACGCCCATTGACACGCAGACGCAATGCTTTCCGCGCATTACGACTCTCCATCCGCCTGTCTACGAATCAATGCCGCGGCACACAGCACCAATGTTTGGAATTGATAGTCTCCAGGCCGCTCGCCGGCTCGAAACGGCGGAATCTGGCCCCGTGCAATTGGCGGACTATCAACGCAACGCTCCTCCGGGCCTGGGTCCATCTCCGGCCGGCGCTTGTCATCCCAAGACCCTGGCCCGCCCCATCCTCATTGCCGCCACCGGGCTTCGGTTGTGGTGGACGACCGGGGGGTTGGACAAATTGACAGAGGAAACGGGGCCAGGGAACTGAGGACTGACTGCTCAGTTGTGGAGAGGCAACAAGGGATGAGACGGGACGGTTCAACTCTGCCTGTCCTAGACCAGATCTAGAAACTCAGGCCCGGCCTGCTCGCTGGCAAACGACCGTATATCAACTGCACCTCCCTCGCCGCTTGGTTGTATTCCCTTCCCTTCTCTCCTCAGCCTCTTTTCTCAACGGACCTCGAAGGACCAGATCAGCCATTCTTTTCTTGTACGCTTGTACATTCACTTTCATTGTATTGCCATTCTTTCAAGCCTTGACGGCCCCAATTTTCAAACACAAACTTTTACTTCGTGCTCCTTGAGCCTTCATTCAACCACTCTCTATCCCTAGCATCTGGTCCCAGAGACTCCATCCAAGATCCTCAACAAACAAACTACCCAGTTCCAAAACTCGACTTATACATTTATACCCCAACCGCCAAAATGAAGTCCTTTGCCGCCCTCGCCGCCATCGTGCCCCTCGTCGCCGCCCACGGCTTCATCAAGTCCCCCGCGCCCCGCCAGCCCGGCGATGCCTTCAAGGCTGCTTGCGGTGACCAGCCCTACTACCAGCAGACCTCGGACATCAACGGCAATGTCCAGGGCATCCTGCAGGTCGTCGGCAGCGACTTCGACGCCTCGGCCTGCAACCTGTGGCTCTGCAAGGGTTTCCTCCTCGCCGACAACACCGACCTCGTCCAGAGCTACACCGCCGGCGAGACTGTCGACTTCGAGATCACCATCGCCGCTCCCCACACCGGTTACGCCAACGTCTCGGTTGTCAAGACCAGCTCCAACAGCATCATCGGCACGCCCCTGATCGAGTTCTCCAACTATGCCTCCAACTCTGGCATGCCCGCCAACAACACCGCCTTCAGCGTCACCATCCCCGACGACCTCGGCAGCGAGTGCTCTACCGCCGGTGACTGTGTTCTGCAGTGGTTCTGGGACGCTGCCGATATCAACCAGACCTACGAGTCTTGCGTTGATTTCACCGTTGGCGGCAGCTCCTCTGGAGGCTCCGGCTCCGGCTCTGCCTCTTCCGCCGTTGCCTCTTCCGCCGCTCCTGCTGTCACCTCCGCTGCCGCTACCACTGCCGTCGCCGCTGTCACTGAGACCGGTGCTGTCACCTCTGCCATCACTCCCGTTGTTGCCTCTTCTGCCGCCGCCGCTGTTACCTCCGAGGCTGCTGCTGCCACTACTTCCGCTGCCGCTGACGATGAGGAGTGCCCCGCCGATGAGGATGAGGGCGATGACGAGGATGCTGGTGATGATGAGGAGTGCCCCGCTGATGAGGATGAGGGTGATGACGAGGGTGACGATGAGGACGACTGCGAGGATGAGGGCGAAGAGACCACCATCGAGACCACCGTCGTCGTTGCTCCTACTGTCGCTGCCGTCTCTGTTGTCTCTTCTGCCGCCGCCCAGGTCACCTCTGCCGCTGCCTCTTACATTGTCCCCTCCGCCGCCCAGTCCGGCTCCAGCGGATCCGGCAACGGCTCTGGCAACGGCAACAGCCCCGCCGTCACCTCGTACGTCACCGTGACCGGCAAGCCTCACACCAAGACGCAGGTGCACACCAAGTACGTCACCGTCACTGCTGATGCCCCTGCCTGCACTTAAGCAGCGGAGCGTCGCGTGCTCACGGGAGTCCTGCCGTCTTGAATGGAGGTGGTGCTCGGCCGTTTGAGCCATGGATCGTGTTGGCAGTTAGATTTATTCGTCGACTGTAGATATTTCTTCTGGGTAGCCCCCTGTGGGGGTAATTCAATTGTACCATATTTGATCTTTGCTTCTTTGTCTGCTTGCTGTGACATGTGCTAATGTGATGCTGTAAATATTTGATTCCTCGACAGCTGCTAGGCTTGGTGCAAAGGGAGATGTTGAGGTTGCCCGCATCGTTCTGATAATCACACGGAATGTTTCGATTGTAGACAGCCCATTGTGCATTGCATCACTTCCGCATTCCTGAACTCAACGTCGGGTTGCTTCAAGACAACGGAAAGATCTCCGATAAGCATTTCCTCTGGATTGCTGTGACGACGACAATCCACTTGGATGCGCGTAAGACATCCATTGACAGCACTCGCTATTAATGGCAGCATACATGACGAGGCGCAATCAAACATAACGCTGAGTGACCTGTGTGGATGACACAGAGACACAGACTGGCTCAACTCAGACCCGAGACAAACATGAAATACCGGGCTGGATGGTACACGCTCCATTCATTGTTCGGGTTGAGCTGGAATGCCAACAAGAAAACTGAGAGCCCAGAGGCAAGCTTGACGATAAGCATGTTCTTAGAGGGCTGCCGTAGGGGATTAAGGTTGCTTTGGGAGAGCCGGGTAAATAGGCTTAAGTTGGCGTCAAACCGGACAGCTTCGTATACGTGTAGACGGGGGAATGAAGGGAAGATCAGACGGAAAGTCAATCGGGCAATCGATCAATCGGTCAATTGGTCAATCGCGTCCAGCTGTCATTACCTACCGCATTAGGCAAATAAAACTAGGCAAAATGAAACAAGGCCAATCAGGCAGTGAATGCCCTACCGGCCGTCGGTGTCCCGAGACCCGGATTCTCGGGAGTCGCAAAGGCACCACTCCATCTTCAGGGGCGCTGTGACCCTGTGGGAGCCCGCGGCTGCGTAAGACGCAGGGCATAGCGTCGCGCTGGAGACGCCCCCATGTAGGAGAGAAGGGGCGAGTGAGCGCTACAGCCCCTGTAAATTTCCCCTGTATTTTCTAAGTTCCTTGTAGTTCTTCCAAAGCTTCCCTGCTTGGCTCTCAGTGTGGCTGCCGCCCATCAAGTCGGTAATTCTTGGCCTCCACATTCTAACGCTGGCGGTTATTATGTATGCACCACTATGCAGTATGTATGGGTCAGGGTTCATCGTGCCGCGTCCTACATCGTGCTCCCGGACATCCATGTTGCTTTGTACTTGGTACTAGTGAGGCCGAGTGCCAGCGCTTCGGAAGTCGGTGGCCGCGTAGCCTCAACCTCAACCATCAACACTCCGAGTATCTTGCTTGACGTCTTCAAAACCCGGAAGATGTGATCGCTCTGGAACTAAATATCTGCCGTGCCGACACCTACCGGGCCAGCCACCGTGCCGTATGCCCAAGAACCAGCCGCATTTGCCCGACACTGGAATTCACTGCTGCATCTCCAAAGCCGGCCCCCGATCTCCAACCGCCTCATGTGGCAGACGGTCATGAGCGGGTGTCGGCCGGTTCCAAGTCCCCCTATTTCCACGCGGTAGTTTACTTTTGTGGGGAGCCGATGAGCCATGAGACAACAAAAAATAAGACCGGCGCCCCTTCGCAGGACGTGACATGGGGATCAGCATTCTGGCGCATCCGGGATTCGAGAGGGGGCGTGGGAGTTGAAGTAAATGGGCTTTTGATTACGTGGCTGGTGGTGCCGGCAGCTGGAAAAGGTGATGCTAAGAACAGCACCGTCCCGTCCCCACGTCCCGAGGGAATGCCACACTTGTGATTTGGATGTTCTTTTCGGGATATGGTGTTCGAGTCTGGCCCCGGTTTGTCGTGTGAGAACGCGCGTAACGCCTGGGTTGGGTGGACGCTGGGACTCTTGCGTTCTGCCCCTGTGGATCGCCGGCCCACGAGGCAAATCAGGGCTGGGCTACGATCAAACATCCATCAGACCCTCCTGGGCCGTCTTGGGACGTTGATGGTCGGAGGTTTTTGGTGCTTACACCCCAGCGTGTGGCGGGAGTCTCATTAATCCACTGCAGCAGCGTTGAAAGTACTTTGGTCGAGTAATTTAATCGAGGGCTTTGGCCGTGTCGTCTGATGTTGGGAAGGCTTTCCCGCCCCCAGTCTAATATGCCGCTGCGGTTGGTTCGTTCCTTCGAGGCCGATGTACGGGAACGCCTGGTCGGTTTGTTGTGAGACTTGTCTTTCATCCAGAGTGTCGCGTCCTCCAGTTGGTCGGATGGCTTGCGAAACCAGATGAATGTGAAAAGCAACTACAACATGGACTGCTTGGCGAAGAGCTTGTGCTCTCTAGCGGCCTTTGCATCTTGAAGGGTGAACCTCGAAACATTGAATGAGCACGGCCGACGATGGTGGACATGACCTTGGCAATGGCCCTAGAAACGATGACGGAGAGGTGATGCATTCCGGTCCCCATCCGTAGGCCATTCCGCATCCTCCGGCGCCAGAGGAGGCCCAAGCCAGCAGCATAATTCCGACCTTCGTCACCTGTCTGCGGAAACATACGTACGCAAACCCACCATAATCCACGCACAACCGCGCGGCGCCCATGATGGCGGGCAGGGAATCGACGCAGCGCAGCCGGGCCACTTTATTGGGAACCTCCGGGCGACCGCCCGAACCCTGCGCTGGGCTTGCGTCAACAGCCCCAGGGGCGGAGACGGCTGGCATGGGCACCCATGTTGTGGGCACGACGCTGCTTTTACAGAGGCTGCGAGTTGAAAGGGCTGATGGAATGTGTGGTTTTGCTGAGACAATGGCCCATATTACTGTGTGGTACTACGGGAACGGCGGCCTCGCAAAGGTAAATTCGTTGGGAGGCGGCGGCCGTTGTCTGAGTCGTGGTGGCGAGTTGAGGTGTGATTTCGACTTGACTCGGGTATCGTGACTGGGAACGAAGCAGTGGGCACTCACTCATTGGCTTTGCAGGACAGCAGAGGAGCAGATACGGATCGACTGCGATGACCTGGTTCAACTCCATAGTATATCCTCTGAGATTGGGAGTCGAGAGCAAGCGGCCAGGGCTGCATCGTGGAAATTCCCCGCCCTTCTCATTAGAGTAACGGCCTTGGACTTGGCGGATGCTTAAACAACGGTCGTCAGCCACAGAATAGAGACCGGCCTAATGCGTGCATGACATCCTAATAACCTTGATATACACTCATAAAAGAGGCGTTTCGAAATGTTAAAAGCTTAGCCACGAACACGCGTATCGAGAAGCCATCTCAGGCACAAAGCTGGACCATCGGACCCCATTGTCTGTCTTGCGTGACGTCGACTGGCCCACCGACGCCGTCAACCCTGCGGGTGGCAGGGCTTATAGCCTTATAGCGGCGAGACGGCCAGGCCCAACTCGGCTGAACGCACCCTGGACGATGACTGGACGATGGGGAGGCGCGACGAGGCGTGGAAGTGGCTACTGTACATAGTACGCGGAGGGCGACGTACCTACATCCACCCTCCACTTACACCTGGTGCGCCTAGTAAAGACCAACCGGGGGGTCACATTCGGCTTCGATGGTATATCAGGATGGCTGCCCCTCGATTCTGGCATCTATGATCTGGCCCAGCCTGGCTCAAGAAACCGCCACAATATTATCTCGATCCTCCATCTCCTTGCTTCATCCTCCCCTCCTTCTCCTCCTCCTCCTCGCCTTCGCTCTCTTTCGCTTTGCTTCCCCTTCTGCGAGCCGCTTTTCTTCGCCCGCCTTCGCTGCTCCCGTTGCCTTCGTTACTCTTAGTTTGGTCTTGCCTGGTCTTGCATTGCTCGCGTGAGAGCCTCACCAGTTTTTGCGCCGCTTCTGCCTTTTTGTTCTCGATTATCAGCATCGCTCGCCTGTTAATGCGTCCAATCCTTACTGTGATTACTACTGCTACTATTGCTGCGACTTCCACTCTGGCTGTCCCTCCACCCCATCGCTAAACTCGACCTACGATTTCCTACTCCCGACGACATTCTAACTTCGCGATTGTACGACTTATTTCAGCATCTTACTCCTAATGGCTCCCAGCCTCAGAAGCACGGCCTCGGCGGTGCTGTCGGCACTTGCCTGGGCTGGCTCATCCCTGGCGGACACGGTCTTCTACGACAGCCTCGATGAATTCACAGCCCTCGCAAATGCCACCAGCGGATTCCCCAGCCAGACGTTCCGATCCTCGGAAATCATTGCTCCCGTGCTCCACGTCAACACGTACAACCGCAGCGCCGTCGACAATGCTGGCTACATCTTCCTCGGCGCCGTGTACGGCAAGATGCGGGCGGGCCCCATGATCCTCGACGCCAAGGACATGAGCCTGGTCTACGCCGACCAGCGCTACGACAACTCCTACACCTCGCAGGTCCAGACGGTGAACGGAACCAACTACCTGGTCTTCTGGGAGGGTGTCCACAACCGCGGCCATGCTAACGGCCATGGCCTCGTGTTCAACGAGAACTACGACCTCATCTACAACGTGACTGCCCACGGCTACCAGGACACCCTTGCTGACATGCACGAGATGCGCATCACCGAGAACAACACTGCCCTGTTCACCGTCTACTGGAGTATCCCCTGGGACTGCACCTCTATGGGAGGGCCCGTCGACGGCTTGTTGATGGACAGCGGCTTCCAGGAGGTCGACATGGAGACGGACGAGGTGCTCTTCACTTGGGCTGCTACGGACCACTTCGATGTTGAAGACACCTATGCCCGCTACGGCAGCGGATTCGGCGTCAGCGACAACTCAGGCTTTGACTTCTTCCACATCAACTCGGTCGACAAGACCGAAGACGGCAACTATCTCATCTCCAGCCGCCATCTCTCGCTCCTCGCCCTGATCGACGGCAACGACGGCCACCCGATCTGGGTGCTCGGCGGCCACCGCAACCAGTTCCTCGATTTGAATGACGGCCGCGCCACCGACTTTGGCTGGCAACACGACGCGCGGTTCTACAAGAACCAGAGCCACATCACCATGTTTGACAATCACGGCGAGCAAACCGGCCCCTGTAGGGAGGACGGCTGTAAGACTCGCGGCCTGCACCTGGCCATTGACACCGAGGCCATGACGGCTCGCATCGTGCAAGAGTATTTCCACCCCGCAGGTATCGACTCGGGCGCCATGGGCGGCTTCCACACGCTCGACAATGACAACGTCATTATCGGCTGGGGCTACAATCCTGGATTCGTTGAGTACACGCCCGACGGCAAGCCGGTGCTGGACTTCCAGCGCGGCAAGCTGGGCGAGGGCTTCCAGGCCGACATGTTCGCGTACCGCGTCATGAAGCACGACTGGATCGGCCGGCCCAGATGGCTCCCCAGCGCCGCCATCGAGGCTCCTCATCGCACCACGGAGAATGCCACCGTGTGGCTGTCGTGGAACGGCGCCACGGATATTGCCTCGTGGGTAGTGGTAGGTTTTCCTATCCCTGTTTCACCCGTCAATTTCGTGCCCGCTAACATCACGCAGCTCGCTTCCGATTACGCCAACACCCTCAACGGCCACAGAAACGTCGTCGCCGTCGCCAACCGCACCGGCTTCGAGACGGAGATCTACCTCGGCGGCGAGACGAGCCATCGCTACATGGCCGCCGCCGCCGTCACCGCCGACGGCACCATCCTCGGCTCGACGTTTGTGATTGATATGGCCACCGGCCAGCCGTGCCTCATGGCCAGCCACGTCACCTCCATCTGGCCCGAGATGGAGACCACCATGACTAACTTTGTCCTCATGGGCATGATCATCGGCGCCATCGCTACCGTCTCGACCCTGGGACGCTGGTTTTGGCGGCGACGATACCACATCCACAGCTGGGACAGCAGTATCGCCAAGTACGAGCGGATCGAGCCCGAAGAGAGGCGCATCGACTAAAAAAGAAAAAAGTCCTCTTGTGTCTATTAATCTCATGCATGGCGTTGATACCTAGGGAAACGATGGGAATGGCGAACTGGCGTTACGCGTATTGGGCAAGAGATCCTCATCGCGAGGGGTTCATTTTGTTCACATTCTGTAATTACTCATGGATTATTCCAATATTTACTCATACCCTCTGTCTATTTGCGTGTGACTATTGAATACTCCCGGCCGAGGGTTGTACTCGGCACCAGTTGTCTGTACTCCCCTGGGGTCTCTGATCCTCCGAGACATGGCCATGTTACTCCCCCGGGAATTTACGAATACACGGCCGGGAGCTACGAAATGTTTCAGTCAAGTCGAGCGAGTGGTTGAGGTGTTGATTCCCTGTAGTGGAAAACGCGTCAGCTAGACTCTAGCGGCTGTCAATGACGGGGCCACGGGTCGATGTGGGGGGATACCGGATCGGATCAGGACCAACGTCACCGTGATGACGACGCAGACGAGAAGAACAAAATGTGGGCCGCGCGTGCCCTGTGCGTACTATTCATAGCCTGCATAATGCGCCGTATCCGAGTAGATGGGTCGGTTGTCATGTCGGAGTGTGTATATCCGTTCTGTCGCCTATCGGTCTGGATGGCTTGCAGTTGGTTGCGGGGGAGGAATGGAAGCTAGGTATCAAACCAATTGGTGGGTCGGAGAGTGTCGCGGGCTGGTCTGTGGCATGACTGCGAAACAGACGGAGTTGTCGCTAAGAACCTGAGGGACGGGTGAGGTGGTCTAACGGTTCATGGTCGGAAACTGTGACATGTAGCCTCAAACAATGAGTTGCGGAGTTGCAGATGGGGTCACTTTGAGATGTGACTTTGATGATGACTTGGCTGGTAGATGTCTCTGAGGGAAGACAAGTCATGATGAGGAGGAAGGTCGATGGATCTCGTCTGGGCAGTTGATATCCGTCGACGCAAACTTGAGATATAATTTTGACTCTAGTCAAATCAAGTAAAATGGAAGTTTTATTCCTATGCGCCATCCAGTTTGGGAACCCTCGAAAGGAAAGACTGTAATCCATCTTGTGAGGGGACAATTTGAGTAATGACGCCCGCAATGCCGAGCCACTTAGTGCGGATCGGCCCGCTCTAGTCTAGCTCTCTCCACTATCACGAGCTGTCAAAGGTCAAGCGTCAAATGTCAAGCGTCACAGATCGATCGCCTTTTATCAGAGCCGCCAGACACGATCTGGAAGGGAAGCATCTGAACCCACGCCGAGACCTCGATCCAAAACAGCCGCCGAGAGAGTCCCTCGCTTCTCCCAATTCCCCGCGGCATGCAACATGCATCCAGCCGCTCCCCCTGCGAAGGCGCGAGCAGTAAATGGCCAGTTGGGAATCTCGCGACAGGGGCTGTTCCCTAGCTGCAGCGTAATTCCGAACAGAGAAGCTCCTTGAGTCGTCAGGGCTGACAGGGACATGCATGATCGTCCATTGTGAGAACTGACTGACACGCTGGACGGGGGTTGTGATGCGAAAAATCCCCGCCCCCTCACGAACACCATCGGATCTGAGACGCAACTTTCCCGCTCCAGGTTCCCTATTGCCGGATCCTGCACGTAAACCGTCCATCATCGTCCATCATGGCCGACCGCAGCTCGCCCGGAAAGTCGCCCAAGTCGCCCAAGTCCCCCTCAGACAACCCCGGCTCTTCGCCGCGCATCGAGGCCGACCCCGGGATTCAAATGAAAATGTGTATTTTGCTCTTGCCGTCGAGCTAATCGTGCGACCCAGCGGAGCCGGGTGAGCTCTGCCGGAGCTGGCTCACCTGCCCTACCCTTCAGGGTGAGCCAGGCATCTATATAGATCTTAGCGTGAGGCTTAGATGTAATTAATTTCTATGATTGCATATTGCCTTACTTAATTAGCTTCTCTATTATATTACAGTAGTTATATCATTTAGATGTATATATATTTTGAACGTATTACTGTTATCTTTATCTTCTACTTTATTCTTCTTTATCTTAAAGTAGTAATTCTTTTTATTATAACTATTAACTATTAAATACTAACTTCTCTTATATCTTTACTAGCTATAGTTTAATTACTTACTGAGAAAAAGTATCTGTAACAGGGATCGTGGCACTAGAGCCCTGTTGCAATGACCTAGCGTCTGCAGCAGCCGGTAGGCTGCTGAGGCAAAAGATCAAGCAATAATAGCAGTTATCGCACTAAAGCTGTGCACACACACCTATTATATAGCGTGACGCTGGCGATACAGAGCCGAAGGCCCTATCGCACAGCTTCCACGTTACACTTTACAACCTTATATAACCTTAAAGAGCTTTATTCAATTCTACTCTACCTCACTTAACTAAATCTACTGTCATTCCGTGTAAAAGGGCCCCTCGACCGTTATTAAAGATTTAGACTGATATAGCAATATATAGACTTATACACCCTCGACATCGATAGTGAAGACGGGAACGACAAAAAGATAACGCGTTAGGGGGAGGGGGCGAGAATTAATATTACTAGCGCGGGTTCCTATCCGGTTAGGTCTGGCCGAATCGCAGACAAGCAACTAGCTGTTAAGCATCGGATTTACTTCCGCAACCAAGGCCGTCTGACACGTCATAGATTCGGAGATGGCCGCAACGCGAGGGGATGGCCCTTAAGGCGATTTCGTCAGGGTCGATCAAAGTAGGGGCATAGTAGGACAGAACATACCGAGGAGAGAGTCATAGCGGGCCGGATGAGATCAACTCAAGAGGTAATGCCACTGTATTGCGAGAATACTACGATGGAGAGGAAAGAGAAAGCGGGCAGGCGCGTAGACGCGCAGACGCGTCTGATAGTCCCTGTGGCCTGCCCCGTGCGCCCTAGTTACGTATCGACCCCACCCTGGGTCCAGCACTCCGGACGTTCCCGTCACATTACCCCTATAAAAGCCACTCAGGTACGATACCTAATCCTGTCATTGTCCAACCCCCCCCTTCTAGCTGTCGATTTAGGCTAATTGTTATGAGAGGCGAACTATCGTGAAGGCCGTGGAATTTATTCTCGGACAATCCTTCTTTCCACTCGGCAATAGGAACACCGTTGGTGCCTACATCCTGGGCAGCATTCAACTGAGATGCGCGTCCCTGCAGTAAGGCAAGAGCAACAAGTCCATATAAAGACGATACGCTTTTTCTTGGGGGCCTAGGGCTGAACTCCACCACATCTCTGTCCCAATTCCGAGGGTCGAGCTCTTTTGGATGAAGTTCACTTGGTGATGCACCACATCTTCTTTGGACCCCACCGCATTACTACATGCGGTAACCTGGTGGTAATGTGGTAGTGAATTTTCCAAGTGGTATTTTCTTGCAAGGGTCAAGAACCACCAATCGGGTTAAGTGGATTGGTTGTTCTTAACCCGATTGAAGAACGGACCGAACAGCAGACGTTGTTTGGTGAGAGTCCGGTACGATCGATTTGAGTGGATCCAGCCCTTTTATATGGTGGCCATGCTATCATGTGTACCTCCGCCTTGCGCCCCCGCATCGCCGCCTTCTCGCCGCAATATTTTCCATCAAGCGCGGCTGTGGCTGGAATCTACCAATTAAATTACGATCCAAGGCAAACCGCACCGCCCCAATGACGCGCTGGGTTGAAGAACGGACTGAACAGCAGACGTTGTTTGGTGAGAGTCCGGTACGATCCTTTGAGTGGATCCAGCCCTTTTATATGGTGGCCATGCTATCATGTGTACCTACCACATTTCGACACAACAGAGGACCAGAGACAGCCATCCTCAATCGGGTTAAGAACAGACAGCTCCATCATCATGCTCCGGTACTCTCTCAATTCGATCTTGTCTAGGAGTACTCTTCATCTATAAAGACCGTCCTTCGCACGACCTTATTGCACTCATTTCGAAATCCGCCCCGAGCTAGGTGCCGACATCACCACACGACCTTCAACCTTTCTTCAGACCAGCGCCCATCCCTGCCTCGTCCCCGAGGGCCCTGACAGATACCGGCTACTTCGTCCTCCAATACCTCTTCCAATGCCCTGCTGCGACCCCACGTTCCCGCAATGTCCACCGAATCTCACACCAACCAGATCAAAGCATGGCTGCTGAGCCAGAGTATGACTGTGACGAGCTGGTTCATCACTCTCATAAGCATGATTGTCGCAATTATTGCACTTCTTCCTGGATTCAGCAGTCAAGTTCTCTCAAAGAAAGCACTTGAGCTTGCAGAATGGACTGCACTCAAGGACTACCTCGAACAGTGCAAAGCCGATCTGGTATGTTCCGCTCGCCCCAGCTAACAAACTCCGTAATTAATTACTAAGCTTATGGCCTCCAGAAAGCGGGCTCAGCTACTCTAAAGTGCAAGGACGCTATCCGGATATCACTACCGCCGCCCCCGCATATTGACGTGGATCCCACCAGTCAATATGGGTTCATCAATGCAACAAGTGAAATTCTGGCTCCAAGAAATGCTAACGAGTCAGGTCTTTTTCGAGTCACCTTCGCTCTCGTAGTGATTATTATTTTGCTGTGTGCTGCTATTCTGGTATTGGAAATTAGGAAGACATCAGACAGACGCGCCTCCAATCCGCACTGGGATGAAGAGACAGGGTCTCCCCAGAGAATAAGCATTGCACCAGGAAGTTTATTAAGAGGAAATACTCGTGCCATTGCTCGGGATGACATTGCTGAGAATGCGACGCTGCCAAGCCCCGCTAGCTCTCTCCACCACGGCATGGGTGCCGCTACCGGCAGCCAACCATTCTTGAACTCAAACATCTATCTTCAGCATCGAGAAGGACGAGTACCCCACGCACCTGGCAGCGAATATTCGACCCATCCCCCATTCAACAATAACCCTTCGAGGTATGCTCCGTGGGTTGCATTTCTCCCCCAATCACCATCTGCGTATTTCATCTCTGACCGTGCTAACCCAACACCACCAGCTGTCAGCACGTGGCCCGCCAATGTCCTTATTATTCCAGTGGAATGCTGGGTGGATCCCATCGCTCCGGGGAAGGCCATGGCTAAGACATGGTTGGTATAAGGGCTAGCCACCACCAGCACGTCAACTAGAAGGCGCAAGAGGGATGGAACCTTTCAGTTTAGTGTGCGGAGTACTGCTTCGCCATCTTTCTCTTAACTCAGGTCCTGGGCTGGCAGCGCGAGGAGGTGCTGGTGTTGGTTGCCGAGTTCCGCCGGGAGATGAGGAAAAAGTCCAACTTTGGTTGGTGTCAAGTGTGAGTGTTGCCATCTCCCGTGAACCCATCCTCTGCTAACGCGTGTGCAGTACAATTGTATATGGCCGGAAACCGCTGCCGACTGAGTAGCCGTGATCAAGGAGTTCAGTGAATGAAGCCGATAAATATACCCTATTACATCAGTATTCTTTAGAGTGGTTGAGTGATAATAAGGTGCAAGGCAAGAAGTTTCGATTGTGCGTGCTAGGAGCAGCGACATTGCGCTCTAGCCAAGAGACAAAGAAACAGTGCTGTTAAATGTGAGATGTCCATACATTAGACCCACCGATAGGACCAGAGATTCCATCATCACGGAAAAGTAAGAAACAGGTCTTTATCCGAGTCTTGACGTCTAGTCTAGAATCGCACCCAGGGTATCCTCAAACAAATCGCATCTATAACCGTACAGAAAATATCCATCAACAGTCACCACAGCGAAAGGTCTAGCTGCGGCGGCACCAATCTCTCTGAAGTGAGCTTCCCAAACAGGTGAGGCCGCCATGTCAAAGCAGAGTCTTGCCCATCTGTCCAACCCGACCGCGTACCTCCCGTTCTTTCATGACACACATGTATCTTTCGTCATCGTCGTCGTCGTCGTCATCGTCATCTCTAAACCTAAAAAGTCGCCGCCTCTAATCATCATCTCGTCTAGAACAGCCGTCTAGGAATCGTCGATCTGAGTGCCGTTATCATCAAACTCCGAAATCTCCTCAATGGCAGCAATACTCTCGTTATCCTGACCGCCCTCGCGTCGAGCAGCAAGCGCCGTGATCCGCTTGGTGTCGGGTCTCAAAACACTCCACATGGGCGCGGTAATTGTCACCGCGCTCACATCTCCATCTCCCCGAGATGCCGTCGCCTTGATCCGAGCAAGTTGCTGGCCTGCAAGCCGCCACACCATTTTGTACCCGCTCCGATGGCACTCTTTGAACATGGTGGATGCTTTGAGCAGTGCCCATTTACTCATGGCAGGATCCTTGTTCCAGTGATCGAGAAGTCCCATGACCGCCTTAGATGACATCAACTCCTTCGGGGGCTGGATCAAAAACCATTCTTCAAAAATCTCCTTGAGCTTGGCACTGAAATCACTGCCCGTGTCTGACCTATTAGCCATGGTCACCTTCCACTTCATTTCCACAGCCTTGATGCTTGAGCGCAGGTGTGTCATGAGGGCGCCGTAGATTCGAGATACCTTGCTGTAACCATCATACTCATCAAACAGCAGTAACAGTTCCTTGTCATATTCCGTTACACTGGATGTGTTGATAGCATTGGAAAAGTCCGTAAGCGACTTTTCGACAATGACATTCGCGACGTCAAACTTGAGAAAATCTAGTATATGGATTGAACCATCGCTGTTGGCGTAATGTGAGCTTCGCTCATTGAGATATGCGGGCTCTCTGCCTCTCATATGCATGTCGTTCTTCAACCGATCGTAGTCGAAGTTGCTAAAGAGCAAGCCCTGTTTGCTCTGATCGACAAGAAGCCCAACCAAAGTGCTCAAGGCGACCGCGCGCTCGCTGCTGACGCTGTTCTCGTAGTAGCAAAGCTTCTCTTTGAAGAGGTGCAAATTCCCAACAGAGACGGTTTCATGCTGAAGGAGATGGCTGAGTCCAAAAACGTGGCGCATGCACTGTCAATGTCCGCACTCGTATCCATGACGGACTGAAAGGTTCGGTTGAACTTCTGAAGATATCCTGAACTGAGCAGGTCGGGTTGCGGGGGAACCGGTGAATTGGTAAAATTCTGAACGATCTCAGGGTCCCAGCAAACCCACGCCTGGTCGCCATCATAATCGCCTCCGGACAACATGTCGGCGAGAGGGGAGTCTCCTTTGGAGGAGAATACAATGACATCCTTCAACCTCTTCAGGCTTGGCTTGAAAACCGCCTTAACCTTTTGGATGTCGCTCACAAAGTGTGCAGGCGCTCTGGCAACAAGCACCTCGATGCCATCCAAAAGTGTATCGGATTCTTCATCAACTTGAAACTTGGACGAAAACGCAAGGTGGACCTCGCCCTCTTCCAATGTCCCCGTAAAGTCAACAACCATGTAGGCGTAAGTCGACCTGGGAATCCTGATGTTCATCTTGGCTTTCAGTTGGTCGGTCTGCCTCTTTCGCATCTCCCACGTTAGGTCCTTGAGAAACCTGTTTTTGCTTGTGTCGAACCCTGAATCAAGAAGAAATGCGACAACATCTTCATCTCTTTCAGGTAGTCCAGCAATGAATGGAACGTGTCCCTGGGACAGGTTGCCAACCGATGAAGACCCGGCTCGTTTGATCCAGGCGCGAAGATCCATGGGGTGGTTCATGGCAGTAATTTGACCATCAAGTTCCATCCGTAAGCCGTCGACTAGGTGTTTCGCAATGGCTTCTCGCATTTTGCCAGGTTCCCGAGACTGTGCCTCAAGAACTGGGATGAACTGTGCATTGAGAGAAGCTGGCCTTAGTTCCCTTGGCCAGTTCCGGACTTCAAAGGTTCGATGGTGAATGTCCTCAAAGTCGCATTCCCATTTTCGTTGCGATGGATACGTCTCAATCCAATCGTTGTCGTCAAGCCCATCGTCTTCCACATCCACAATCCAAATACCCTTGGCGCTCCCAATTCGAGCTTGATAGCAACATGGGGTTTCCGAAAGGCCAAGATGAGTTGCCACTTTTCGAGCAACACTGCGAGACATTCTTCCGATGCCATCATTCATGACTTCTTTGTTCACCAGATCGGCTGCTCGATTGTAAATTTGATGACGCTCCAGGACAATAGTCGGGCACGTCCTGCTGAGGCCTGAAAATGTTAGCACGGTCATTGATTAGGTTGCAGGTGACTTACTGAGTGCAAGGCGGGAAAAAAGCTTGGGAACGGGTTGCTTCGCGTTTTTCTCGATATTCACAGCCCAGCCCAAGAGGTCGCAGCGTCTCATCTTTGTCCGAGTTGACAAAGACAGTGCTTCCTGTGGTGGTGGGAACTGGGATTGGGGCAGTCGAAAGCTGATGCCGTCAACGGCAAAGAATTGAACGCGCTCTTGGAAGACATTGCGAGTCTTCTGAGGATTCTGAGGGTCTTTGATAGTCTTCTTCATGTCGCGGGTATAGAACGGCACCCAGGAGCGTCCCACAAAATAGTGAAGCTTATCGGTTAGCCACTGAATGATCTTTTCAGTGCCTTCAGGGTCCTTCTTGACGATTGATGGGACATCCTTTCCATTTGGCGACGGCATGGTCACTTCCATGAATCGATCACCTCCGAAACGACGACTCAGCCGATGGCCGAGCTCTAGTCTGGGTGGCTGAAGCTTGGGACGGAACAATGGACCCGATTCATCGGTACTGAAAGTCAGCTCAACGGATAGTGTGACCGTCTTGTCTTGTGCACTGAAAGTGCCCAAGCCTGCTGCCCAAGAGCCTGCATCGCAAGGAGGAGGAAGGCCTTTTCCTACAAACAGAGGATGAGAGATTATCTTCCCTCTGAACTTGGTCTGATCGTGCCAGCCATCACTGGGCCGGTACTGAATATCCCATTCAGCCAAGTTGACGTTGCAGTGGATTGCAGCTCGTGTCAACTCCCAGAGGATGATGAATGGAGCCTGGTTTAATCCCGGGACGGGGAACCTTGCTGTTTGACGTTAGAGAGGGATACTGAAGGGAGGAATGAACAAGGAAGTACACCAACTTACGCCAGACGTGGGATAGTCGATCTGCCAAACTAGGCGAGGTAGTGCCCTTCATAAACCTAGCATCAACAATCGGAGTGCGCATCTCTGCTATATCTGGCACGCTGGAGTATGTTGAGATTGGGCTGCTAAGTGGCAAGTGGCCATCGCAGTGCTTGTACCGGGCCCGTTGGGGGGTTTCGGGGATCGGTTGAGTGTCATAGTGACGGAAAGAGTCGTCAAGTGGCTGCTTGTACGCGACGGGCGCAACCTGAATAGCCTTACGAGAGCTGACAGACTCAAAGGAGGATTGGCTGTTGGAGGCAACCTCATCGGCAGCAGAGAATACGCTGGATGCAAAAGACAGCTTAGAAGAGGAAGTTGTCGCGCATCGGCTTATGAAAGAGGAAGACCGTGATTGGGTCGATGATGCCAATGAGACGCCAATCGAGGGTCTAGATCGAACCGGGATGTCATCAAGGCTATCTACAACCTGGTATGGCCGGGGCCTAGGGCGCTTCGGGCTGCGGTCTGAAAGCTCGGGGGAGGGCCGCTTAGCCCGGGTCGGAGCAGAATTGACATTCTGGAGTAGCTCGAGGAGAAGGATCTGGAGGGCGGCCCGTTCCTCGAGGCTTCTGGGGACGCGAAGTGGGTCGAGTGTCGGGGCGGCGTCGGGATTGGGGTTGAGCTTGTCAGAAGTCCAGCCCCGGAGCAACTGATCGGCCTGTTCGCGGAAGCGGCCAATGCTGGTGGAGAGACGCTGGCGATCTTTGAAATGGAGGAATTGCACCCGACTGTAGATTGCATTCACACGGTCCTGTTCGTCGCTGCGGCGCTGCTGGCGACGCTTGCTGGGCGACATGGTGGGGTCGGGAATCGGGAGATGCAGCGCGAAATCAGAATTCAGCGACCCAATGGTACGACGCACCTCGTCCAGGGCCTGCTGCCTCTTGGACACGGGTAGAGCTGCCGCCATGGCGAGAGAGAGAGCCAGCGACTCACACCAGTGGCGGCAAGAGACGCGTACTAACTAGCAAGGTGCGCCGGTGCAGTGTCGTGATGGTGGGCTGCGACAAGGCCAAAATGAGCGTGACTGTGGCGGGGAAGCTGGATGTTCGGCGCCTCTCCCGAGAATAGCAAGTAGGAAACCCGCCAATGGTGCCGAGCGAGTGGCACGTCCAAAACAGAGGTCGGGATGAGGAGGGTGAGAAATCCACGCGTGTGGAAATTAGGATGTAGATGCCGAGCTCGACAGCAGCGCTGTGCTGTACTGTGCTGCGGGTTATTCTGTCGTGTGACAGTGAATCCCTCTCAGCCCGGTTTGGCAACTCGAGCACCATGATTCACGTGAGGCGCGCGCTGGATGGGGGCGGTTTTGGCGGCTCTCGCTTTACACACAGCGCCATATCAACATCTGGCGCAACTCTCAAGGTTGCCAGCTGCCAGGCACTTGTACGCAGTGCGCTACAGCTGCGGCTATCCATGCAAGCATGCAGCCTAAGAATTGACCAACCTAGGTAACCATGATGGCCAACTAAAGTACCACGGCGGTGACTACCTATAGTTCCTACAACAGCCGGCAGTTGGCTTGATTGGCACGATTGGCAACTGGCACGCAAGCACCTGCCGAAACCAACCACTTTCCCTTTTGGCAATTCTCGGCACCTGGTTAATCCGCCCTCCGGCTCGTGATTCCCCACCAAATATCCTAGCCGCCCAGCCTTCGTCCAACCGAAACACAGCAACACTCTACTGGTGACCATTAGATGAAAGCCGAGCGGCCCCGCCATCACCGCCCTCCGCCCGTCTTTTCCCCTCGCCGCCGCATGGAGCTGCTCGGAGTTCGGCATTTGTGATCCCTCGTCTTGCACTTGCAGCCAAAGCATCCGCTCACGCTCCGTCAGGACTGTCGCGTCGCCTTCGCTGTGTGGCTACCATCTGGAGCCACTCACCCGCTTTGCCCTGCTTGAATCATGGCCGACAACCCTAGTCCTGAGGACCGGGTCGCCATTGATGAGCTGACGCCCGAGGAGGCCAGCCGCATCATCCATTCTCACCGCAAGGTCCGCTATGGTACGCCGTTCTTCTTTGCCTCTATCGCGTCCGATGCCCGTCGCTGCCTCGCCTCCGAGCGATGGCGGCTGCCCTCCGCCTTCTCTCCCACCTCCGCCTCGCCCGCTTCCTCCGCCGCCTCCTCCTCCTCTAACTCATCCTCGCCCGACAGGTACCGCCTGCTGGCCATGTCGCCAGCGCAAGGTCAAGTGTGATAACAAGCAGCCCTGTGAGAACTGCGTCAAGCGCGAACATCCTCGGCTATGCTCCTATAAGCCCAACCGCTCCTCCACGGCCACGGCCAAGAACCCGTCCACGGCCTCCGAGGCAAGCCAGTCAAATCGGAAGAGGACTCACTCCTTCTCTGACCCTCGTGAGGAGGTCGTCCGCAAGGTTGAACGCCAGGACAGCTGGCCACGAACCATCGGTACGCTTCATCTCCTCATCTCTGCCCCTGGGTCACGCCACTAATAAACACCACAGCCAGTATCGATGAGCCGGAATCCGCGGGGGACCGCTACCTGGGACAGAACAGCATTCCCGCCTTGCTTCGGGAGCAGTCGTCGCCCATGACCAAAAACGACAATGTTGACATCCGCCAGGATATGCGGTCCATCCTCGGCTTGGACACATCAGCTCCGTTCCCGTTGATGTCAGCCCACCACCTCCAAAGAATGACCCAGGACATTTCCAACGAGTTGCCCTCTGACAGAGAGGTCATGAAGTGAGTCTAGCCTCCAACTATATCCCCCTCCAGCATATTCATTAACACCCCCAGGCTGTTCCGTGCCTACAAAGAAATACCGCAGCCTTTCTGGGGATTTGTGATGGATGTGGATGAACTCGAATCAAAACTCATGGTCTATCTCGAGGATCGCTCCCGTAATGCGACCAACGGTGTCAGATCAACAAAGCCCGTCACTGCTTCTTGGCTTGCTATTCTCTTTGCCGTTTTGGCAGTAGGTTCGCAGTATCATGAATCTCCCTACCACATCCGTACTCGGGACTCCCAAAGATACATCCAAATTTCATTTCACTTTCTCCGGCTTGGAAATTTCCTCCTCAGGTACGCATTACATGTCTCCTCATCCAACTTACCCGGACTCATAATTCTAGGCCCTCATTCGACTCAATTCAAGCCCTTCTTTTGACCTGCTTTGTTCTCCTCAACGATATGAAAGCCGAAGCCTCCTGGGCTTTGATGGGGCTGACATGTCGCCTCGCCCAATCACTTGGCCTGCATAGGCCGACGCCCAGCGAAAGTCGCGACAGCACCCCGCCAAACACCCAATCCAAGGAGATGATCCGGCGAAGACTCTGGTGGAGTGTTGTCTGGCACGATACTCTAACATCACTCTCTTTTGATAGGTACGGCCCGTTATGGCAGGTCGTCGATTCGATTGCTAACCGATTTTCCTAGGTGTCCGATGACCAACTTCCCCTGCTGCCCGATCCCTGTCAGTTCGACAACCCCCAATGGCAACTTATCCTACTTGGAGACCATGTATCACCTCATGGACATCATATCTCGCCGACTCGTACCCGACGTGGTTTCCACCACTTCATACGACCAGATTGTGGAAAATTGTGACGCAGTCGAAGCCCTCCGCACCCGAACATGCCCCCAGCTCCAATTCAAAGAAAGCTGCAAGACGGCACTCGACAGATTACAACACTATGCTATCCGCCTCCATACTTCCTTTGTCATATCTGTCGCCTGCCGTCCGGCTCTACGAAGGGACTGTGAGATGGACCCGGAACAGAAAAAGTCACTAGCGGACCGATGCAAAATCAACCTAACCGAAACGGTCCGAATGTTCCTGGCTATGCATCAATTGTCGGCCATCCCGACCAGGAGCTGGGCATTTACGTACCATGGCTTATCCTCTGCCCTTTTGCTGGGTATTCTCTCCGAGAGCAAGACCGACCCGGAAGTTCGGCAGCTCCAGGGTGATTTGATCGCCGCTCTCTCAGCCACGGCGGCCAAGGATGCCAGCTCTCCCGAGCCTCACGTCATGACAACCGATAAGGACATTGAGTTATCTGGGCCTCTATGGAGAGCCTTGACCGCTTTGAAGAATATTTACGACCACGGTTCTGTTGTCGGCTCCAATTTGAAAAGAGAAGGAGACTCCTCAGTCAGTGGCAGCGGGACCAGGACACCAATGCTTCCCTTCGGACCTGGAAGCCAGCTTATCACCCCGAACAATGGACAGTTCCGCAGCGTGCCTCAAGGATCCGATCCACGAGAGGATGCTGCTTTAGCTATGGCAGAGATGCAAAACGGGGGTGCCACATTGCAGGATTTCGCCGGGTAAGTGCCACGTCTCGAACACCCTATCATGATGATTCTAACATGTAAAAACAGAATCCCATACGGTCAACAGATGCAACCCAACAGCCTTCAACTTGACAACATGGGCGCAATCACTGTAGATCCCACGCAGTACATGGCGCCAATGGACCTCTACGAGTCCATCTGGGGTGGTATGTGCTCCCACCCGCAAGCCTTCGTAGACGGCGCGGCTGACTTGCCAGAATCGCCTGATCCATGGAACACGGGCATGGATTCGCTGAACTTTGACTTCCTGGCCCAGCCGCCCCCTGGACAGCCACAGCAGCAGTTCTATTTCTAGTATCTATTGTTAATGTCGAATTGGTCAAATTGGACCTTCAAAATGACTCGAGCGGGCGTGGGTATTATTGGAATGGAGGATTGATTTCACTACGGGTATTTGTATATAATTGGAACCAGGGATGACGGGCATGTCAGGCGCGAAGGAACGAGCGATTACGGAACGACTCATGAAATGACGTTCAGTCTTTATATTTTGAGGGTGTGGTTCACTATGGCTGTGTATCCGTGATGTGCCTGGACTTTAAAGTCTTCATGTTGGCGACACCACCAGCCAGCGCCCGATGTCATCGCTTGATGATTCCATCCACAGCGCAATTTGCATGTCCCACGTCTCGCAATCGTCAGCGCTCTCTTTGATCGTCCTAACACCCGGAGGCGTTCAGATCGCAGCCGGCAGCCGGGACAAGAGAGGTTACACACCGGGGAATCCCGGTGCCAAACCATCTCTGCTCCGACGCCTGAGCGACAAATCAGGGCTCATCATCCGATTGCAGTTCCTCATTTGATCCCGGCACGTTTTGGCCAGGACCCAAGACGGGTTGCTTTTGGGTCAGCCCCCACGGGGCAGGCTGGTCTACTTCTTCTTGCGCGACGTGCTAGACACGATCTTTTTCTTGAGGTGCTTGGGCATCTTGTCCTTGCGCTTCTCCCGCTTTGCCTCCTTGACGGCTTGCTTGTGTTGCTGTGGGGTAGGTTAGCACCAACGTGTTCATGGGGGTGGAGACTAGGGGAGATACCTTCTTCTCGTCCTTATCCTCAAAGCGGCGTCCACGGGGAGTGCCCTTCTCAAACCGGCTCTCGTCGTAGTCGGAGTCATCGCTGTCGAGCGAAGCACCTGAGCCATCCTCGTCGTTTGACGTGCTCTCCTCCTCGCCTTCCTTCTTCTCGGCATCGTTCGGCTTGACTACCTGGTCGGCCAGCAAGTTGCTGTAGATGAGGTCGTTGCCCTCGCCCTTGCCGACCTTTTGAGCATCCTTCTCGATGTCGTACACCTGCTCGAGGGTCTGAGGAATGTACTGGTTTCGGAACACCTCGTTGTCGACCTCGAGCTGGTCCTGGTCCTCGTCGGCTCCGGGTGTGCGGGTCTCGTAGAGGACCTCGATAGCCTTAGTCATCTCGGGCTCCTCGACGGCTCCGTCGGGAGCGGTGATGAAGTTGAAGATTGCTCGGTCGGCAAGGGTGTCGACGCCCTTTCTTCGGAAAAAGTCTCCGACGTTCTTGATGTCCATTCGCAGGAACTCGAGCGACCTGGGGTGGTCGGGCTCGACACTTTGAGAGACATCGATGATGTAGAGCTTTCCGTCGTGGTAGAGGATGTTGTACTCGCTCAAATCGGCGTGCACGAGGCGGCAGACCTGGTAGATGCGGCGCATGAGACCCAGCAGCTGGACGTAGAGCTTGTGCCACTGCTGGTCGACATCGTCTCCGGACAGGGTGGCGTCGCGCAGACGGGGGTAGGCCCAGCCCTTGCGGTCGCCGAGGAAGCCCATGACCAGGACGTGCAGCTTGAGGCTGATGGGCTCCGGGCACAGGATGCCGGCGTTGTAGATTCGCCGCAAGTTGCGGAACTCCTTCTCGGCCCACAGCTTGACCATCTTGCGGTTGTTGCCCTTGTCGAAGCCGCCCTTGAAGCGGTGCTCACCGGTGATATAACGCTCGCGGTCTTTGAAGCTCAGGATGGCCGTCTTATAGACCTTAATCGCGCGGTGGGTCGTCTCGCCGGAGCGGTCGTCGTGCAGCACGGCGCCATAAACGTTGGCCTCCTTGCCGGTGCTGATGGCGCCGTGGACCTCGCTGACGAAGCCGCGGTTGATCATCTGCAGCAGGATCATGCGCGTGCGCTGGTCCAACACCTGGTCGCTGGTGGCGCGGTCGCCCTTGTCCTTGTCCTTGTCGCTGTCTTGCTTGACCGAGTCGAGGCGGATTTTGGCCGCGTGCTTGGAGAGGGCCGAGATCTGGTCGTCGACGCTGGCGAAGGTGTTGGCCGTGGGCTTCTGCTGGTTGGAGCGCGGCAGCAGGGCCACGCCGTCGTTGTCGCCGTGCAGCTGGCGCTGGCGGTTGTATGACTTGGTGAGATCGCCGGCGTCGGCGGCCCACTCCTCGTCGTCGAGGTCGGCATCGTCGTCGAAGATGTCGTCAAAGTCGTCGTCGGCCGCATCGTCGCCGGCCGGAGCCCCGCGTTGCGTGCGCAGCTCGGCGGGGATGTCGCTGGTCTGCTCGTAGCCCTGGCTCGCGGTGTAGTTGTAGGGCGGCTGGTGAGGAGCCGCGGGCGAGGCCGCGCTCGCATCTGCGGCGGGATCCATGATTGCTTGCGGACGGTGGGTGAGGGTTGGGCGTTGTTTGAATCCTGGTGGTTTTGGAATTTTCTGTCCCACCTTGAGAGTTGTCGCGGGGTTTGGTGGTTATCTTATCGGCGACGCACTTGTAAGTTGTGCGAGGACTTCTTTTTTTAGCGGGGTAATCTTTTTTGTGTTAGTGAGTCAGGGTCTCAGGATCCGTCATTTCGTCCAATAGACTGGTCCACCTAAGACTCACTCACATATGTTGACGCTCACAATTCAGGCGTCGACGATGATGTGTTTTCGACTCATATCCAGCACCCAAGCCTGGTGGCAAATTGCCATGACTCCCGCTTACGTGGGGACGCTACCAGAGATGATTCATCAGATCTAGTCATGATGATGAATGTCGCTTGCACCAACACTCACCCTCGACGCTTGCTCCTCCAAGGCTCGTTCAAGTTTTTCAATCTTCACTATCCAAGGCCCGAAGACAAATCACATGAACCACATCGGCATCCTCTGCCGAGACATCACGGGTAGTACGGTACGATGACAGGCGCCACCTGGAGATTTCACCGGGTCACAGCGCTCGTTGCAGCGTTGGACGCGCCAAAGATGATAACTAAAGACTCCGGAGTCCTGACTCTCCGGAACCAACGCGGAACAAACCCAATGCCGCGTGGCCGCGCCTCGCAGTGGACTAGATCGATCCCCGTTTGCGGGAGACTTTCTGCCACAGTGCCCCGGCCCAAATAGAGCCCTAGCCGAACCCGTCTCGATCCCGCCTGGGTCCCGTTTCCAGGAATGCGGGCGCTTGGTCTTGGCCGCCATGCTGTAGATTCGCCTGGCATTCCTCCTCCCTCAGCTGCCCAGAGTGGCTTCATTCCAGCTCGCCGTAGAACTGCCGATCTACACCATGGGACTGGGCCATTGGCACATGCTGACATTTCCTCCACTTGACGAATGCAATCTGGGATGGGCTTTGACAAGCGAAGCTCTATTTCGACTCGTGGAAAATGTGTTTTGGCTCAGTTGTCAAGCCTAATATTGCAGTATATACTTGATAGTGTATCTAGAAGATCCTGTTTGTTCCCTTGCCAGATCTCTTGACATCCATCGTCTCTGCAATTCATCATGAAACTGTCTTTGCTTGCACTTACTGCCGCGCAATTTGGTAGTTGCGTCAATGCCTCTCCTTCTTGCCATGATAAGCGGTCCGTAGAGGAGGTTGGAGAAGGGTACTGGGAAGAGGACGCACCGCCCTCCCTATACGCCCGAGCCAACCCCAAGGGAAAGAAATTCAAGCTCGAGCAGATCCAGAACAACGAATACCATGGCCTAGGCGTCCCAATGGAGATGGCCCGCGCGTTCGGAAAGTATCACAGGACGCCGCCGGCAGCTGTGCAACAAGCCGTCGAGGCCATGCAGGCACCAACCCCAAAGATCAAGGCCGCAAACAGTCAGTCTCGTTCCTAGCTTGTGTCGTTCACCTCTGACCTCTATCCGACAGCTTCGGGTAAATTCGGCACCGCCCAGTCAATTCCGACAAAATACTACGACTCTCAATACGTGGTACCGGTCAACCTAGGCACCCCGCCCCAGTCGACATTGTTGAACCTAGATACTGGTTCCGCTGATCTGTGAGGATATTAGACCTCCTACAGCAACTCTCATCTAACCATATGCAGCTGGACCTTTACAGGCGAAACCCCCACGGCCATGGCGGTGGGCCATATCCTGTACCGCCCGCGCAAATCCACGACGAGCAAGGTGGTCAAAGGCGCCTCCTGGGGCCTGACGTACGGAGATGGCTCAGGGGCCAGTGGCAACGTCTACACTGACAAGGTGGCGATCGGTGACACGTTTGTCAATTCCCAGGCAGTTCAGTCTGCAACCAAAGTCTCGTCGTCGATTGCCGATGATACCTTTTCTTCTGGTATTATGGGCATGGCCTTTAGCTCTCTCAACAGCGTCCGTCCAACCCAGCAAAAGACGTACTTTGAAAACCTCCAGAGCAGCCTCGCCCAGCCGATATTTACTGCCAATCTTCAAAAGGGGCTTCCGGGGACCTACAATTTTGGCTACATCGACAAGACGGAATACACCGGCTCCATTTATTACAACCCAATTAATCCCAACAGCCCGTTCTGGCAGATTACGCTCACTGGCTACCAAGTTGGTGGAAACCCATACCAAAAGTTCAACTGGATATCCATTGTCGACACGGGGACCACGCTCCTCCTGGCCCCGACCGACATTGTCAACGCTTACTACGCCAAAGTCAAAGGCGCAAAGATGGATCCGTTCATGGGAGTCATGGTATTCCCTTGCACGGCAAAGCTGCCCGACTTCTACTTTGGCCTCGGTCCGTACCGAGGAAAGATACCGGGTGCCTACATGAGCTATGGACCGGTAGGCGGCGGCTCGTGTTATGGTGGACTCCAGACATCAAAAGGCATAGGTTTTGCGATCCTTGGTGACATTCTGCTGAAGGCTCAGTTTGTGGTGTTTAACATAAAAGCCAAGACGGTTGGCTTTGCAAACAAGAAGCCAGTGCCTCTAATTCCTTCATGAAGTATTAAAATTGAGTATAGATTTAATTTAGTTAATTGTCATAAAATGTTCCTTGCCACTAGTGGTTACTTTTGTTGAATGCGCGGTCTAGACTCTTATTGTAGTTTACTTCCACAGATGGACTGATAAAATCTCCAACCCTGTCTGAGGGATAAAAGGTGATGCCAAGTGATATTACAAATCCAAACGTGGGACCGGAGGAACTTGATCAATGGATTTCTCATCAAGAGCCCCACGATGGCGGAGTTTATGGACATAAGGACGGTCTCACGACGATGGTCCAGGGTAACTCAGCGACGAAGGGCTTGGAGTGGCGGCGCAAAAGTGGTCTGCGGTTGAGCGCCACTCCAGATGTGACATCAGCGCATCCCCAACAGGTCGGATCGACACGGGGACGCGGGCATCCCCACAGCGCCCCATGGCCTGGCGGCGGGAGGAGATCCGACCTTGTTCCTAAGTGGTAAGACGGGAATGGTCAGAGTCGCAGGCTATTTGGCTATAATCCAGATGCTCGCCCGCGAGAAATGTCAGTTCAACCGCCGCTCAAACTCTCGTTTGCCAACCTGCAGGCTCTGGACCGACTGCACAACCCGGCGCAGAAAATGATCGACAGTGTCCTCGTTCTGGGCGCCGGCGAGCTGGGCCTCGGCATGCTCGAGGCGCTGGCTCGTCATCCCCGCCGCCATAACACCCGCATCTCCGTCTTGCTGAGACAGGCGACGCTGGACTCGGCCGCGCCGGAGAAGAAGAAGCTGACGCAGCGCATACGGGCGCTGGGTGTCGACTTTGAGGCCGCCGACGTCGTGGGCGCGTCCGTGTCGGACCTGGCCGCCGTCTTCTCAAAATTCGACACCATCCTGTCATGCAACGGGATGGGCCTCCCAGCGGGAACGCAAGTCAAGCTCCTGGAGGCGGTGCTGGAGGCCAAGGTGAAGCGCTACTTTCCCTGGCAGTTTGGAATGGACTACGATGTGATTGGGGAGGGCAGTTCGCAGGACCTCTTTGACGAGCAGCTCGAGGTGCGGCGCGGCCTGCGGGCGCAGTCGCAGCTGGACTGGGTGATTGTGTCGACGGGCCTGTTCATGAGCTTCCTGTTCCTGCCCGAGTTTGGCGTCGTCGACCTGGAGGCGAGGACAGTGAGGGCGCTGGGGAGCTGGGACAACCGCATCACGCTGACGACACCGGGCGACATTGGGCGAGTGACGGCGGACGTGGTGCTGGATCCGCAGGGCATCAAGAGTCAAGTGGCGTACACGGCCGGGGACACCATCTCATACGGCGAACTGGCCGACCTGTTGGATCAACACTTTCAGATCAAGTTCCGGCGCGAGCTGTGGGATGCGGCCGAGCTGCGGCGGCAGATGGACGAGGACCCCAATACCATGGTCAAGTACCGGGATACGTTTGCGCAGGGCCGGGGCGTGGCGTGGGACAAGGACTCGACGGTGAATTTCCAGCGGGGGATTGGAATGACGGATGTGAAGACGTACCTGGAGGGGTTGTAGTTGAGGCTGGGAGGATGAGAGCGTAGGAAGGGAAGGGGAACAAGCAGGAGAGGCGTAGGATGTGTGGGGAGACTGGATGGTGCCTGGGAGGATTAGGCGGGATCGGAAAAGATGGAAAATAACCATCAGGATTAACAAGTGTATGACGAATTGACCATGATCATTGATGATGCTTGGATGTCAAGGCACGGCACGGCACACGTTTGGGGCGGGCGGGTGTGGCTCGTTGGTTGGCTATATCTGCATACCCGTCCATCCTTGGCTGAGTCAGTGGTGTGAATGAGAGCATGAACGCCGACGCGTGTGATGTACATCACGGGCGAATGGACGGGATTCTTGCCACGGGGGTGCATGAATTGAATGGAGCCTGGCTCTAAAGTCTCTGCCAGGCGACAAGTCACAGTCACAGTCGCATCCATCCACTTGAGGCCCTCCCCGAACGGGAGCTGTCCGGGCGTCCGAGTGGGCGAGACGGTGCCGGGCCTTATCGGGATGTGCGGATGGAGCACGAGGGCCCGTATCAGCCAGCCTCTGGCCGTATCAGTATCCGCCCGGCTGCCGGAGGTCACAGGTGGGCGATTCGTGTGTTTGATAAGAGATGTCTCCCGATGTGGAAGTTGCATCCAATGCGTAAGTTACTTTGGATGTGATGGAGGACGACTAAGTTATCGTCTTGGCGGATCGAGATCATGGGAACGTGTGGGAGGCACACGCTCAATGGATGTCCCAAACGGAGGATCCTGAATGGAGAGGTAATCTTCCAAGGCATGACATGAAACTGGATGCCTCAGGAAATAGCAAGCAAAGCAAAGCAAAGCAAGGAACAAGCCCCAGCAAACGCCTTGTTGACTCCCATTTCCAACCAGCGCGCTGGAGTGACTCCCGCACTGCCCGGCATGACTCCTCCGGGGGCGGAGCTGAGCCGAGCTGACAATTTCAAAGCCCAGGCTCTGAAGCGCCCATAGCCGTGCACCCCCGGAGGCCTTGTCCCCCTCCCCGAAAGTGCAGAAGCTGGTGGGCCGCGCAGGCAGATTCAGGGCACAGGGTTGATCCCCCAGGCTGTGACGTCCCCTAAAACGCCCTAAAGCCGGGGGGCCGCCTGGAAATGCACCCCGGGGCTGGTGGATGACGACACCCACTTTTGTCTTATCGTCATCGCGTAGTGGGAGAGTTGGCGCGTGGACGGTAATCTGGAGGCGACCCCCAACTGCACCGGCCAATCACGGCGTCAACATCGATGCCGTCACATGGCCGCTGATTGATGATGGATGGCTTGCAGCCTGCTACATTACAATACCGGTTCCGAGCGCCTGGGCGGCGTGGATCGCCTTGAGTTCCCGGTATAGCACATGTACACGGCCCGTGGCAAGGCGCAACAAAGCACCCTGCAGCCACCGCGACGAGGCGTCCCCGGAGTTCAACGCATCATGCGCCCTGTTTTGACTGCCAGGCACGCGAACCGAGCTGGGCTTATCGCCGTATCAGAGACCAACCGGCCCCCGCGTGGACTGGACGAGCGTGTGAGCGTCGTCTCATGTCGCCATGATGGAAACCGACTAAGCTAGGCTGGAGATGGTGCCAACCAGCTATCGGTGCCAGGCTGCGCCACTTGCACCTCTGCCTTTCTTCTAGGCCTCTGCTAGTCCCTAGGCTTACAGGAGTTCCCGTTGTTGCCCGGGTCGACATAGAGTCAGTGAAATGATGGTGACTCACGACATGGCTGGGCAACCAACCCAGTCAGTCTGTACCATGGACTGGACTAGACTGGACTGTGCCGTCTGGGTAAAGGCTCCAATGGGCGCCTGGCAGCCACAAACCACTATTCCGGCCTTGGAGGGGACGAGACCCTTGCACCCGTTGACACCATCTTGGTGCAGATGACTCCCTCGGCCGCTCGCCCAATCACCAGAACCGCCCGTCGTCGTGATATAATGCTTGCCTCCCCGGCGATTGTTCCAGATGCCTCCCCCATCTTCCAACCCTCTGACACCAGCGCCCCAGTCCTACGCCCTTTAGCGGCGAGCACGCAACTTCTTCTCCTACTTGAGACAGCCCCAGGCCCACAGCCTCGCAGGCTTCCACCACCGACTTACAGGGCGCTCCAAGTTACGCCATCGCTGACGCCCTTTGACAACAACACGCGCCATCGACAACCTCACCTCGTCCCCCCAGCCCATTCCATTTATAAGAGATAATCCCATCTCCTTCATCATGGATATCGACACTCTTCCCACCAGTTCTGGAGTCCTTCCCGTCTCCCTCACCCAGCACAAACACTTCCCAGTGGACGGCGGCTTTGCAAAGCCTCACGCCCATCGTTCGCGCCACTATCTCGTCCGCGCTGCCGCCAAGCGGTACGCCCACGGTTCCGGCCGCTACCTCTGCAAGGACCTCGGACTCGTCTGTCCCAACCGTATCGGAGGTGAATCGCAGTGTTCTCGCTGCGGCGACTCCAACCCTGTGACCCGACGGGTCCGTCTAGAGACAGACCTCCGCGCCAACGGTGTCTTTGCTGCCGCTTCCGCCCTGCGAGAGCGCACGCCGCGGACTCGCACCCGATGGTCTAACGACAAGTCCGAGGGCTGCGACCTCGCCCGCAGCGCCGTGCCTCTACCCAGCGACCGCTATCGCCTCGTGCGGACGCCCTCCCTCGAGCGGGAGGACGCCTTCCGCGATGCCGCCACTGCCAAGCGTCTCCGACGCAACCCCCCCGTGAACGAGGACGCCGACGTGGCCGAGCTCTACCGCATGGGCCTGCTCTACGACGACGAGCAGGACCGCGGCGAGGGCTTCGACCTCAACAGCATCGAGCACCAGGAGCCCGTCTATTCCGTCCGCCCCGCCAAGCGGTCGCGCAGGAACAAGGCGAGCGGCTGGGACGACCTGGACCAGCTGCACCTGAACCTCTCCTTCACCGACCTGGGCGGCGACCAGAACATCGCCCAGTTCTTGTCTTCTACGGATTCTGACCCTTCAGACGACGGCTCGCTGCAGCCGTCGTCGACTCGCACCTCGCGCATCTTTGCGCCCCTCCGCGTCATCTACGAGCTCGACGGCTCGCAGCCTGACATTGACGTCGACACGTCACAGCCGCCCGATTTGATTACCGATATTCTTTCCGATTACGATTGCTTTTCCGACAGCGATCTCGACGACCTCCCCTCTCAGCGGGAGGTCCGAGACAGTGCAGCCGCCCCGGCCTCCGAAGCCTGGGTCGTGCTAGGTGACGACTCGTAACAGGTCCGCCTCAGAACTTCCCCCCGTGCCCCGTCGGGGTTCTGAGCATTGCAACCGGTGGGAGAGCCCCGCCGCGGACTGGTCCTCACAAACCTAGCCTTCCCGGGAGTCGCGAGTGCTCCGAGGTGAAAAGGGTGGAGTGGATGGATGGATGGGATGGCCGAAGGCGTGATCTGCCCGCTGGAGCTCGCGGTTGTGGCCGCTTGAGCATCGCGGGTGGAGGCATCCTTGCGGACCACCTAACTGTATCATTGTGTACAGAACGCGTCCATTGACGGACCCGCTTGCATAGTCTTGTATAGAGTGTTGTCATTTCTTGTACTTGTTCGCTGGCTAGCCGAGCGCATTGAACTCAAATATCTACAATAACACGATCATTATTATCCGTGTCAAACTCGATTTAATCAATTGTTCATTCTTGAAATAAAAAAGGTGTCATGATCTGAATACCCTGAGAGATTCCTTACCAGTCGTAGTATTAATTCTTCGACCTACATAAGTGACCCTTTTGGCCTCACTAAGTTACCCAAGTAGGCAACATGCCCATAATGTCTCCGAGTGCCCCACCCCGCGTCCGGGCCAGTGGGTCAATGTCTCCGGCCGGAGATTTTCAGACTCTGGAAAAGAATATAAGCTCACGATCGTAACGACACAGAGCCTCATGGTTATGCTTCATCCTACACCTATACAACGTCTTTCGTCCATCATCATCTAGAACATCATTCTCTTATTCCACAAAAAAGCTTCCAAAAACACTGCACCACCTAGAACAGGATGTCGGCGAGGCTCTACGACGTTCTCATCATCGGTGGCGGCCCTGCTGGCCTGGCCATCGCTACCGGCCTTGCCCGCCAGCTGTACACTGCCGTCGTTCTCGACTCCGGATCGTATCGGAATGCGCGAGCAACGCACATGCACAACGTCCTGGGGTTCGACCACGTGGACCCGGCCGAGTTCCGGGCCAAGGCCAAGGCTGACCTGCTGGAGCGCTACGAGACCATCGACTTCAAGTCTGCGACCGTCGAGTCGGTCCGGAAACTGGACACGGGCGTGTTCGAGGCCGTTGATAGCAAAGGCACTGTGTACCAGGGTAAGAAGCTGGGCTTGGGAACGGGCATCTGGGATGTGATGGAGGATCAACCCGAAGGGTATGAGGAGTGCTGGGGGCATGGCATGTGAGTGACACCATTTCGGCCGATTATATTCCCTGATTCTAATATTACACAGATTCCATTGTCTCTTCTGCCACGGCTTTGAAGAGCGTGGTGCCGAGTCAGCTGGCGTTCTTGCTGGAGGCTTCCTGAACGCACCCGAAATGCTCCTCCATGTCACCCCGATGGCCAAGCGCCTCGCAAAGAGTGTCACCGTTTACACCAACGACAACGAGAAGCTGCACGCCGGTGTACAAGGAAAGCTTCACAGCACCAAGATAAACTTTGACAACCGCAAGATTACCCGCTTCCAGCTCAAGGACGGCGGCCCAGAGGTGACGATTCACTTCGAGGACGGCACAACCAAGACGGAAGGGTTCATCGCTAATCACCCTAGTATCGCACAGAAGGCGCCATTCATCGAAGAGCTGGGCCTGGAGTGCTTGCCGTCGGGAGACATCAAAGTCAACGATCCGTTTGGGGAGACCAGTGTGCAGGGGTGCTTTGCCGCCGGGGACGCGGCCACAATGAAGAGGGCGGTCGTGCAAGCCCAGGCCATGGGGGCCTTTGTGGCGGCGGGGATTGCGACCCAGTTGCAGATGGAGTTGGATGCCAAGGATGAGTTGTAAAGGATGATGTGTGGGGATAGCATGCCGACGATAGGTGTTAATTCAACATAATGGCTTCTCCGGATCCGAGTTCCACGAAAGTATATGACGGGGTAGCTTCAGAATTTGCCAGTCGAGACTCTGCGTGCGCCACGGCTTCCTTCAAGGTATACTGCGTTCTCTGGAGAAACGGGGCAATCAATCCACCTCCAGTTTTGACTTCGTCGTGCGTAGCAACCCAATACTTGGCACCACTCGCAGCTACAGCGCGGATCCCGTTGAGCGCCCCTAGGTTGAGTTGCTTCACCATCCATAGCCGCACGTCGTGCATTCCATGGAGGAGCGCTAGGGTCTCAAGGCCACATTTCCTGACCATCGAGAGGTCTTGGCAGTTGATGCCGTGTGGGGAGTAGATGATGGCCTCGGCTCGTGAGTCAGGTAGCTCAGGACTGGGGTGGATTGTGACGAGGATGGCAGAGTGATAGTATAGGGCGTTCCCCGGCGATGTGATTCGGCCTATTCCAACCCAGCTGGGGAGCACATCTGCACAGAGCTGTGCCCATTTCTCGCCTTCTTTTAAATCTTGTGCCGTTAGTACGTACGTGAAATGCCCCCAGCTGCGGATTAGGTCGGCAGCCGCATCGGATGCAAGGACCGGGGTATCCCTAGGAAGCTCCTCAAGTGTGGCTTTGTGACAGTGATCCGTAAACTCGTGCGAGATGACTACCGCATCAATAAACGACACCGAAGTCTCTGAGCTTCGGTTAGTCGGGCCCCCTTCGACCTCGCGCAAAGCGGTGTTCAGGTCCGCTACGGTGGCGACGCTCGGCGGGACGGCGTGCCATTGCGTGCTGAACCACCAGGCCACATCGCTTTGCGGTCCTTGAAGCCACGGGTCGAGCACGATGTTAAAATGAGTACGACCGGCTGGAGGTGTTACTGCGGTGGGATAAGGGAGCTGGATCAGCCAGGTGGTGTCCGCGTTGAGATGAATTAGAAGCGGCCGATGACCCGAGTGGAGGACTCGCGACCACTCTTCCAAGTTGGAAATGTGGACAGACGGCGGGCATGATTGAGAGCCTGTAGCAGAATCCATCGTCTGGAAGTGGGTGATCAGAGGTTTACAGCTTGGCAGCAACTTTGATTGAATGTTTGGTAACCGCTTCTGGTGTGACGTTGATGGAAAGGCGGACATTTCCTTCTTGGCATTGTCCTCGTGATGTTGAGATGTGGGGAAGAGGGGAAGTGTTTCCTCTTGTGATTTGGAATCATGTCTCACCTCGGGGGAAGGTTTCGATATCTCAAACTTGGCCCCAGCTTCGATCTCTCTCACAGGCTTGTATATCTTCGGGAATAGAGAGGTCATGGCCGTGAATGACCTGATGCACGTCCTAGCTCCGGGCCGCAAGCGCATCGCAATATCCTCTCACAGCGCTCATGTGCCCGAATCAAAGTGTTGTGCTCTCTAAGATAACTCCCAGATATTAGATGGGATCACCATATGCCTGCAGCGATCTGCGGACAAAGGGGTACCTAAACAACGCGCGAAACTAATTTTCCGTGATCGTCCCTCCCCAGGCACTAGATACAAACCCTTGTGGTCGCCAAAACAACAACCGTCAACATCGCGATACTAGATCTACTCCCGAAACCTCCTTTAACGAACGTGATGGAAGATAAACGACGAGCCTGTATTGGCAAGCCGTGGACTAATAAAAACCTTCATCATACGGACACTGGCTCGGCCGACGCCAATTCCATCGGCCAGTATCCATCACGGTCTTCGGCCCACCCCAGATTAGCCATTGACGACCAAATTGACGAGAAATAAACCCTTGCTACCACCGCTCATCGCGACTTGGACTTTTTTTACTCTGTCCTAAAGCACCGAAGCGGGAAGATCTTCAGATGGCACGGGCAGCTAACCACGGGATTGTCTCTGCCGAGAGTAGATCTCAATTAGAGAAGCGGGCGCTAGATGCACATTTCTTTTTCTCCGTTGGTTCCTGTCAATCAAACCCGGTCTTCCCTGGTGGAATCCCCTCTTGTCTCACATTCCACCGTCCTGGTGACATGGCAGTTGCACATGGGGCCGCTTGGGTGCATTTGTTTGATCACGCTGCGTAGGCCTATCCTGGATCTGGCCAAGGACCGTGACGGAGGTGCGGCTTGGGCTGCATCTCACTTCCGTGACGGCCGGCCGTCATGTATTTGTCACACATAATCTTTTCAATCGATCGGAGCTATCATCGGCTTTGGAGAGATCCTCAAATCGCCTCCAAGACAGGCAAGGCGGCATCGTCGCCTGCTTCTGGTGCCCTGGTTTTAGCGACTAGGCGTGAGCATTTGCATCCCTGCAGAGCAAACATCCGCAAGCACAGGTGAGACCCCAATTTCCAATGGCTGCCACCACGAGAGGGGAAGACTTGCGTTGGGTATAAGACGGTTCAGGTCGCTGTTGGTGTTGTGGCTTGGAGAATTGAACCACCACCCACGCTCTTTACACTCGCTCCTTATTTTCGTTTCATTTCGAAACCGCCACCATGTTTAAGCTTGTGGCTTTACTCAGCCTCCTCGCCGTCGGTTCGGCGAGGAAGTGCAAGGATATCATGGTCCCTGTTTCGTTGTCTGCTGAAAACGCCGTATTTGACATTGAAGCGCCTGTGAGCAAGATCGACGTCACATCACTCTTCTTGAACATGGCTCAGCAGGGGCGGGATTTCGCCACGCTCAAGCAGACTGGAGTACGTTACTGTCTTATAATTGTATTCACCTTGATGGCTAATAAGCTCTAGGTCAAGAAGATTTCTGGTAACTACAAACTTGCGGCAACCTACTGCGAGCCCGACAATGGACCCGGTAAAGAGCTGCAAATCATGACCCATGGCGTTGGGTTCGACCGCCGATACTGGGACTTTCCTCACAACAACTACAACTACAGCTATGTTGAGAAGGCGGTTGACCAGCATGGATATTCCACTCTCACCTGGGACCGATTGGGCATCGGGGCTTCGTCGAAGGGCCACCCCATCGATGAGATTCAAGTGTTCCTGGAACTTGCTGCTCTCCGTGAGTTGACGAGAAAAGCGACTAGCGGGGAAATCGCTGGAGCTCACACTACATTTGACCGGGTTATACACATTGGCCACTCGTTTGGATCCGTCATGACCTATGCGCTGGCAAACATGTACCCCGAAATGACCGACGCCATCGTCCTGACTGGATTTTCTCACATCTTCTCATTCATCCCTCAATTCCTCCTCGGAAACAACTATATCCCCGTTAAGGACTCGCCTCTACTGGCTGGCCAGTATCCGGAAGGCTATGTTGTGTCTGCTTCCACGACGAGCATGTACATCAACTTCTTCTCCGACGGGGACTTCGACCCTGTGATGCTGACCCTTTCCTACTTGATGGGGCAGCCTGCTGCTCCGGCCGAACTGCTCACCGTGGGCGCGCCCGTCACGGTCAAGAGCGCCTACACCGGCCCCGTGCTGGTCATTACCGGCGGTGAGTGCGGCCTTGATATTCTGGGAAATTTGATGCTGATGATTGACAGAGCGCGACCTCCCCTTTTGCGGAAGTGACTGCTATGCGACCGCCGGCGTTGACAAGGACCTCCCGTCTCTGCTTCATGCCTCTAAGGAGTACTTCCCTCATGCATCCCGGTTCAATGCTACTGTTGTGCCTGGCGCGGGCCATGGATTGAACTACGGGTACTCGCACACTTTCACTTTTAATTCCATCCTCGATTTTCTTTCCGAATAAGCTGGAAGTCTTGGGGGCGGGGTTGGAAATTTGATATACAAGATGCGAGCACCAGGTATGCCTTTACCTTTACAAACTATTTGCCTGGTCGCCTTTGAAGAGCCAAGCTTCTGTGTAACACACTTTGGATTGTAGCGTTCTTTTAATCATGATGCGGACTTGAGTCGCCTACGAAATTCTATTCTTATATACAAGAGATGTAAGAGGATGTACGGAGATGTAATAATACTATCGTTATCAATACCGCGCTGTAAACCAGCACTTACTTACAGCGTTGTCCATCATTAGGTTGCAATTCGCATGGGCAGTGTCTTGAAGGTTTACTCTAGCATACTCCAGAAAAACCCGAAGGCATTGCGATGTAAGTGAGCGCTCAGGGTGCGGGAGGCCTTGGGATAAGGGATATTGATGCACGATGCAAAGCTTGAGGTCCAGCTTGCCCTTGCCCACCAGTGTTTTCTTGCCGTGATTTTTTTATTCAGGTAGAAACAACACGGAAGCAAAGCATTATATGCGATTTTTTGACGATGGTTCGACTGCCTGCCATCGCCCTCTTGATCCTGTGCCTCCTCGGCCTGGCCCAGGTGGGAATGGGCAAAGAACAGAACAAGACCCTACCTCTTGATCTCAACACGACACAACTCAGTCTCAACCAAAGCCGCACGAGCGATTTCGAGCAGGTCGTCCTCAATCTGACAGCCATCAACAAGACTGTCTTCAACTACAAAGGAGAGAAGCCCGCCCGAGTCGACATCCGATGCCAGTGGCAGGAACAAAAGAAAAACAAGAAGAAGTTTATCGCCTTTAAGGTGTTCGTGGCCCCCTACGAGGCAGACTTCCCAAACTGGTGCAAGAAGCTGGAGACGGCTCTTCACGTGAACTGCCGAGACGACGAGGGCCATGTTTTGGAAGAATGGAAGATCAAGTGGAAGCGCTGCGACCTCCAGTCGACCGACGTCCGCTCTGGACTGCAGGGGCGGACGGCGTTCTGGGAGATTCATCACAAGAACAAGGGCAACAAATTCTTCGGAGGCGACCTCGCCAACAGGCAGTGCTCGGAGAATGCGATTACGTTTGCGACGCCCGGGGTCGTGTATGAGTGGATGAATGGGAAAGGGTGTGTCCAGATGCACAAGAACGAGGGCAAGCTGAACCACGGATGAGGGGATTTTGGCCATGGACGGAGTGGGGGGAGTGTTGGGAATGGAGGTTGTGGGCTGACTAGTTTTTAATTGTTCGAGTTTCTATTTCACACGAATCGAATGGTTTCCATAAAAGGCCAATATCAACCTGAAAACACCAGATTTTGCAGTGGATGCATGTTAGCAGTGGAGTTGTGAACTCGACGCCAGCAAAAGGCCTACGGAAGCCGCTGGCAGCCGCTGCGGGGACATTGCGCAACCCCTGCAGCGCCGGAAACAAAGGTTCGCGGGCGCTGTACGATGGAAACCGCTAGACCTGGAACCGCTAGACGGCCCTGAATGACATGAGGGTCAGCGAGCTCAGGGAGCTTCCTCTTTCGTTGCAGCTGCCCCGCAGTGCGTTTTGCGTCTCTCTCATGGCTGCTTCCGCGTGTGTTATCAAGCCCGCGGCGGCGGCGGCTTCTATGGCGGGGTTGCGTCTTGCAACCTGCCGTCCGCTTTGTTATTCTCGTCTTTGCTCAACGGGATCAACCTCGACTTTGTGTGCATCTCGGTCTGCGATAGTGACTCGACCAGCTTCACGACACTTCTCTTCCGTCCGACAGCTCTTACCCGTCCACCTCGCCCGTCGCCTCGCCTCGCCTGGCCCCTCCGATCGATCGCAACAATACAGACGCCTCACCACTCCATCTTCCCCGTCCCCTCCCTCGAAAGCCTCCACCATGGTCGCCGAAGACTACGAGGCTGTCCTCAAGGGCAAATACCCCGCCAAGTCGCACGCCAAGCGCGTCGTCGAGCTTATCCGCGAGAAGAAGCCCGATGCTACCGGCGTACTCTATCTCGAGGGCCGCATGACCAAGCTCCTCGAGGACAATGACGGAGAAGAGCACTTCCGGTGCGTCTGCATCTGCGCTGTCCCGTGAACTATGCGTGCTGACACTTGAACAGCCAGCGCCGATACTTCTACTACCTCACCGGTTGCAACCTCGCCGACTGCTACTTCGCCTACGATATCGAATCCTCCAAGTCGATCCTCTTTATCCCCCCCATCGACCCCGAGAGCGTCATCTGGTCTGGTCTCCCTGTCAGCATCGACGAAGCCCTCGAGAGGTACGAAGTCGACGAGGTCCGACTCACCACCGAGCTCAACGCCACACTGACCAGCCTCGGAGGTGCCAACCCCAAGTCCACCGTCTTCGCTATTGCAAACCAGGTCTCGGATAGTGTCACATTCCTCGAATTCGAAGCCAAGGACTTCGACGTCCTGAAGACCGCCATTGAGGTTTCGCGTGTTGTCAAGGATGAGTTTGAGGTTGCCCTCATCCGCAAGGCCAACGAGGTATCAGACATCGCCCACAGGGCCGTCGTGGAAAACACCGCCAAGGCCAAGAACGAGAGAGAACTGGAGGCCATCTTTTTGCAACGATGCGTTGCCAACGGAGGCAAGGAGATGGCATACAGCCCCATCTTCGCCAGTGGCCGGGCCGCCGCAACTCTACACTACGTCAAGAACGACGAGCCTCTTGACGGAAAGCTGAACCTCTTGCTCGATGCCGGTGCCGAGTGGAACAACTATGCCTCGGATATTGTGAGTGGGCCCACATCTGTCCCGTCCGTCTGGTTAAGCATCAATCTGACACCCTGCAGACCAGAACCTTCCCGCTGTCGGGCAAGTTCACCAAGGAATCTCGAGAAATCTACGACATTGTCCTCAAAATGCAAAAGGATTGCACCGACGTGCTGAAGGAGGGCGTTCTGTGGGACGATGTGCATCTGCTTGCCCACAGGATCGCCATCGATGGTCTGCTGTCCATTGGCATTCTCAAGGGCGACAAGGATGAGATCCTCAAGGCCCGCACCAGCGTCGCCTTCTTTCCCCACGGCCTCGGACACTACCTTGGCATGGACACACACGACACTGGTGGCAACGCCAACTACAGCGACGAGGACACCATTTTCCGCTATCTCCGAGTCCGTGGCAAGCTGCCAAGCGGAAGTGTCATTACCGTTGAGCCCGGCGTGAGTTAACCCGAATGATGCGCACTGTCCGTGGCGTCGATGTATGGGTCAACTGACAAGCCTAGATTTACTTTTGCAACTTCATTATTGCCCCTTATCTAGAAGACCCCAAGCACAACAAGTTTATCGACTCTGCGGTATTGGACAAGTACTGGGATGTCGGTGGAGTTCGGTAAGTGGCACCACCAGCGCCAAGCAAGACACGACGCCTCTAACGTTTTTCAGCATTGAGGATAACATTCTCATCACTGCGACTGGCAGCGAGAACTTGACGACTGTGCCGAAGGAGGCAGCAGAGCTCGAGGCCATGATCTTAGGCAACTAAAGAAAAAACATGGTAATTCTTGAGTCTGGCGACGTAGACAGGCGCTGTGGCATCTATGACGGCCTTGGCATGATGGCCCTGGCACAAGCATGTGATGGCTGGGCGCGAAGACATAATTAGATGAATGATGATGCCGGTGTCGGCGAATGAAGCGAGCAATGGCACCACTAGCCAAGCAATGGCCAAGAAATAGTCAAGAATTAACCAAATCAAGCTTCTTTAGACGGCAGGTGGCGAAATGAATACGTCGTATCGAGGTCATTGTTCGTATTTCGTACTGTGTATCTGGGCGACAACACGGTGCAATTTCCCAGCCGATAGAGGCCTCACTTCATCCCCCTTGACAGCTCCCTCAACAGAGACACATCCATCGATTGGCAAAATGGCCACAAACCTGTAATATCTGCAACCCCGTGAAATGGAGAAACAACCAGACTGGGCCGAGAGGTACCAGCCGCCGCCATCGCCGTCGGTCTCGCTGCCGCCGCCGCCGGCCTACAGCCCGTACAACCCGTACATGGCCTACAGCGGAACGACCGGCAACGACTACGCCTCGAGCAGCGCGTCCCTGGCTCCGCTCCCGCCTCCGCCTCCGCCGCCGCTACAGCACCCACTTCCGGCTCGGCCGCTCCGGCCCGCGCGCTCAGCAACCAATCTCTCCGGCGCGCACCCCCGCGAGCGCTCCGGCTTTGTCGACAGCACCGGCAACCTGCAGGTCGACTTTGTCGTTGACCCGCTGCCCCGCCAGGGATCCCTGAGTCCCCAGCCGGCGGCCGAGATCAGGCGTGTCAAGAGCTCGTCGGCCTTGTCGGCTACCTTGGACCAGGACCAGAAGCCCAAGGATCAGTCGAAATGGAAGGCTGCTCTCGGAGAGGCTCAGTACTTTGCGGGAGGACTCATCAGCCATCCTGCCGAGTCGAACAAGCACTTCACCATCATCCGCCACTCGAATGCCTTGGTCTGGTACCGCGGCCCAGCGACCTCCGTGCCCATCACTATTCTCTCCGATGCCCCGCTGCCTCCCACTAGGACGATATGGTTGCAGCAGAAGGGCTTCTCGGGCAACGTGGGCATGTCTCTCAAAGCCCTCATGGGCACCACGGGAGGCTGGATCAACGTCACCCCGGCCACCAAGGCTGCGCCAGAGCACATCCCGGAGAACGACGAACGTGGAATCCAGAGGGATCTGAAGCGATTCTTCAAGAAGGTTTCCGGAAAAGCGAGGAAGCACGTTATCAGAGAGACTCACATTGTGCGTATCCCCGCTGTAGCTCAGGACGGATACTTCCGCCTCGTCCTTAGTGATGGCGACGAAGGCAAAAAGGCCCTCTGCGGAAGTCCTGTGTTCCGAATCGCGAGCACCTCCACCGATGTCAGCGCCGTCCGTGGTTCGAGCATTAGCACCCTGCCCTTGGAATTTGGCGTCAAGGTCGCCACCACCATTGGGCAGCAGGTTGTGAAGAAGTACACTGGCGTTGCGGGAGCCGTGGTTCAAAGCGGCGCAAAGAGATTCGTCCCGAAGGAGACCATCAGGAAAGTTGCCCGCACGGCATACAACAATTCTGGAATCGGCGAGAAAGTCAATGAGAGTTGGAAGAATGGCAAGGCAGGCCGGTACGACCCTATTATTGATGGTGCCATGTTCGACGGGCCGCTCTCCGTCGTCGGTCCCGAGACTGGCCCCGAGGCGCCGTTCCCGTTCAAATTTTCAGGAAAGGTCGTTCGTGGAACCGGAATCTCGGTCAGAAATCTCGGCATACCGACGGCGAATTTGAGCGAGGTGCCGGATGATATCAAGATGCGCATGTCTGGAGTCTTTGTGGCATGGGCGTGTATCCAACCGAAGCCGGGCCTGGAAGAAATTGCTGGCGACTGGTACGAAGCGCTCGTGACGATTGCACCTCTGAGAAACGCCATTCCTGGAGTTGTGCAGAAGAACGGAGTCGCCGTGCACATCATCAATGACTTTGAAGACGTAGCGTTCTTCGACGCGAGACTGAAGGTCATCCTGATGGGATACCTACACCCTTATACGCCGGATCTTTCAGACGAACTTATTATCGAGGAGCATGGCCAGGATGTGATGACGACGCTGGCCAGCTTAGGCCGTGAGAACTGGGAGCCGCAAGAGGCAGTTGCGAGCGTGAAGATCATGAAGAGCGAGAGGAGCTTCTCGGACCGGCTGGGCGACGTGACGGGCAAGGTTCAGAACCAGGTAGATAGGCTTCCGGTTCACTGGGCTGGTGTCAGGTCTGAATCGGGCGTGGCGAGAGATCAAGCTTATGGGACCGGCGGTCTTTGGATTCCTCGGTGACGAGGCATCTTGGAGTGTTTGTCCAACTGCCAGAATTTGACTGAACGTGAGGATGAGCAACTTGAAATAATTGCTGGAGCACCACTGAAAATGGGATGGGAGTGTGATCTTAGAATAATAATAAAAAGTTTGTATAATTAGTATTTAATAATAGACCATGATAGATGTCCGACCCTTCAGATAGTTAAACCCAGCTGTTTGTGTAATTGCTATCTGACAGGTCCTGACGCTAAGATTCGGGAAAAGCTTCCTAAAGAGGCATTACTTACAGCTACGTGACGAGACCACCGCAACCGCTAGCTGGGTGTGGGTTTGTGGGGTGCGGTCGATAACGGGGTAACAAAGCTCAATACAGTCGACGCTGGTATAAATCGGTTGCACTTGCGACTGAAACGATTATTCATGGGCTTACCAGTCTCTGTGAATCGCCGATTCTGTCTTCATCATGTCTCAATTTGGGACCCCGAGTGAAACGAAGCACCACGTTGTTCTTCTGGAGGCTGCCAATGCACCTTTACCAACCTTTGTTTTCCCTCACACGTCCCGTCGACACGCCCACACACAGCCCCACGAAGTTGCAGCGCGCATCAAGGACGCCACCATTTTGGTTGTGGGTGTGATTGCGATAACTGCCGAACATCTCGACCAGGCACCTCTCTTGCAGTGCATCGCCATCACCGCGACGGGGTGTGAATGGCTAGACCGGGCAGCGTTTGCGAAAAGGGGCATCACCGTGGTAAACTGTCCGCAAAGCAACGTCGAGGCGGTCGGCGAGCACTTCCTCGCTCTATATTTCTCGGCGCGCAAGAAAGTCGTCCAAGTGCACAATGCGATCACGGGACCGGACAGGAAATGGGTTCAAGACGGCTCCCTCGTGCCGCTGTGGAAGCAAGGACCTCCCCTCAGTTGTCAGCAAGAGACGTTGGGTATTATTGGATACGGAGCGCTCGGCCGCAATATCGAGAGTCTGGCGAAGAATGTCGGCTTCGGCCGGGTCTTGATTGGAGAGCGGAAAGGCGAAAGCAAAGCAAGAAACGGGAGGGTGTCATTCGAAGACGTGATTAGACTTGCGACGACGATTGTGGTCTGTTGCCCAAAGGAGCCTGAAACACTAGGCATGATTTCCGAGTCAGAATTCAACGTCATGAAGCGAGAAGCGTTGCTTCTGAATTTATCGCGAGGAGGAGTAGTGTGCGAGCAAGCACTGGCAACTGCTCTAAAGGAGGGGCAAATCTTTGGTGCTGCTACCGATGTGCTCGAGACGGAGCCCGGCGGCGTTGGAACTACGCCCCTAATCCCAGATATCGCCAATGGGGAAGAGCCAGTGCCCAACCTGACGATAAGCAGCCATGTGGCGTGGTTTTCTCAAAAGACGGTTGAGAATCTAGACCGGTTGCTGAAGCTTGGAATCGAGGGGTTTGTGCTGGACACGCTACTAGATCCGTCCTCGAAGCCAACAGTTATGGTACATAAAGGGGAGATTTTTAGATGATGTACGAAGTAGACTACTAAGAATCACTTTTCTGCGACTACACTAAATGACTGTGATATAACTTGAGCGGAAATGGGTCAACCCAGAGCACCCAAGACTCGGGATGGAAGGAGTTATCTATGAATCCACAGTCTGTACCCAATTATTTCGCAGCCATCCCCACTCCCCACTCTGTATGGGGGCAAAATAATCGTCGAGGAATGTAAAGCCGACATCAATTCGGCTTAGCTTGCCATTTGAGTGAAAACCACCCGCAAGGCCGGGATCAGCATCGGGACCAAGGCCTGGCGTTGAGGATTGGTAACGAATGGATACGTGGACTGCTCACACAGGATAAATATTGGCGTGAATCTGCTGAGGGAGAGATTTCTTATCTCTCACCACTTCCAATCCATCCTTTAATCGGTGCATCTTACTATCACTTCCCTCGCGGGGTATCATTTCAACGGCCTCTACAGGGATTTGAGTTCACAAGTCGGCTTCACCATGGCGCCACACTCTAGCACTGATATGTCGTCTTCGACCGCTACCGATCAGGTTGCGACAAAGAAACACTGGGTGCCGCATGCCAAGACAGACAAGACAGCCCTCGAGGCTATCTCGCAAGGCGTGCCACTCGCCGGCATCCCAAAGTTCCCCTCCTTCCACGAGGAGCGCACACACATCTTGGAGCATATGGCCGCGGCTTTTCGAATCTTTGCTCGCAAGGGATTTAACGAGGGCATGTCCGGCCACATCTCCATCCGCGACCCTGAGAACATCCACACTTTCTGGACAAACCCACTCGGCCGCCCGTGGCCTCTGATGCGCGCTTCTGACATGGTCCTCGTGGACTACAGTGGCCAGGCTGTGGGAGGCAACATGAGCCGGCCTTCGAACGCGGCGGGATTCCTCATCCATAGCGCTCTGCACAAGGCTAGGCCCGATGTAAATGCTGCCTGTCACACGCATTCTATATATGGAAAAGCTTGGTCTACGTTTGGTAGGCCGCTTGAGATGATCAGCCAAGACGCTTGCATATTCTATGGAAAGGCACAAGCTGTATATGAAGATTTTGGAGGTGTAGTCTTCGATGAAGACGAGGGAATCAGGCTTGCCGATTCTCTGGGAGCAGAAGGCAAAGTGATGACATTAACAAACCACGGTCTCCTGACAGTGGGCCAAACAGTTGACGAGGCAGCGTACCTGTTTACGTTGATGGAGAAGAGCTGTCAGATTCAGCTGATGGTGGAAGCCGCTGCTGCCAATGGAATTCCGAAACGGATCGTCGACGATGCTGTGGCTGCATACACATTTGAGATGACGTCAAGCCCAGACAGCTTGTACTGCGAATTTCAGCCGGAATTTGAGGTCGAGGATGCTCTGAGTAATGGAGATTTTCGTAAATGATATTTTTAAGAGGGCTTAGTTGTAAAATTTGGATATCAAGTATATAGCAATGCATACATAGCGCACATCGACACACAATCAACGTGCACTGCCAATGATGTAGTAAGTTCCGTGACGTGATAACAAGATAACCAACATCCTGATCCGAAGTTTATTGTCAGGACTGCAACAGGAGCACATGATTTATTTATGGCCCGTGGAGCAAGCAAATGCTGCTTGTAAGAGGTATGGATGGTGGGTATAAAGTGTAAGGCAATGTTGTCTTGATGACTGTATGCACTAAGTTAGGACCAGTGCCAGTTGTCGGTCTCTGACCATATCCATCCAAGTGATGTTGACATCTGCTTTTTCTCGACGAAGTTTCCACAGATCCTGCAGAAAGTCGGCCGCAAGGTCAAAGTTCCACATCCCGCTGAACTTTGCGCAACCTCGCAAGCGTCGATCGAAGCGAGCCTGTAGATCAGGATCTAACGCCTCGGCGCCAGCAATGAAACCAGGCCACACAATACCACAGTTGACCTGTGAAAAGTTTCGCTGCTCTTGCTCGAACCGCTCGAGGTTGGTAATGGTCTTCTCGACGTAGGGCTGGAGCAGAAGGGGATTTAATTGCCGTACTCGCCGGTAGAAGAATATGATGACGGCGCAATGGAAGGCTGCTATTAGGTGGTGCATGATGGCACGGCTAGTGAGTACCGCCGCCGGGTTCTCTACCTCGCCATTGAGACTGCCCTTTTGATTGTTCCACGAACAGAGCTCGTTTTCGAGTTCACTGCACCAATTTTCAAGCCTGGCAGTCATGGAAAACCCAGGGTCCCTATTCCGAAGCATTGCGATCTCATTTGCGAGATATGTCGAACGCGAGATAAAGGAGAGCAACTCCTGCGGGACGCCGTAGATTTCCTTGAAAAATGCAGTGTTTGATGAGTCGCTGTCGGTCCCCAATTCCCCAAAGAGCCCAAATTCGAAGTCCATACCACAAGACTCGTCGAGATCTCTCCCCAGGCAAAGGCTGTGTGTCCTTAATGATGGAAACATCATCTTGTCTTGGGATCGAGATGGGTTCATGAGGGGGTGTTTTTCTGAGGGGTACATGTATGTGCTCTCTTCGATGACCCGAAGAAATAAATAGATAGCGTGAAGCAACTTCACCTTTTTAGACTTGTTTACTTTCGGAGCGCCCCGAAGACTGATGAATAGCTCGGCGTTGAGTAAGAATGATCGAGCCTCTTCCTGTTGGCCAGTGACGACCTGAGAACACGCATCGTTAGCTTGTTCGCCAGTTGCATAATGGTGGAAGCGGCGGAAACTTACAGTAATGGTAACCATTGTTAAGATAGCCATAAGAATATCCTTGTACTTTGAGCTCTTCTCTCCAGCCAACTCGGTTTCGCAGGTCCATTCAAGTTCCTTCTTTGCTCCACGCCAGAATCCTTCTCCAACATTTCGCCAGTAAGTCGTGCTGTTCTTTTGCTCTCGGTAGATGTTGTCCCAGTTGAAAGCGCTAACTGCTAGCACAGAGTATAAAAGCGACATTGGAGCATGTTTCGTCTTGTTGAAGATGGTCAACTCCGATAGAGCAGAGAGAGCGCGTGGGAAATGCAAGATGCTCCACGGCGACTTGCGAACGCGGAGGGGAGAGAATAGTGTTCCAGTCTGCGCCTTGTAGTGTTGAAGGAGGAAATTTGCATGGGTAGATATCGATGGACCGAGGCGTTGATCGAGGCCACTGCTCATATGGGAAGCAAGAGGAGAAGGTATTGCTGGAGCATCATTGACTGGCGAGGATTCGAGGATCATGTCGAAGGACGACAGGTTCAGCGCAGGGTTCCCATCGTTGTCGACAACTGGGAGCATCTGCAAGTCGTCCAAGGATGGGAGGTCGGAGACGTCCAACCCAGGTGCCTCCCAGGGGCAAGGGCTGGGTAGGTCGGTGATTTGCGGAATGGGGACATGCTGCACATCTGGAGAGATCGGGTCCCATAGAGCCAATGGTGACGGGAGAGGCTGATCAGGCGATTCAGAGGCTGCTGCGCCTTTCGACTGAAATACCGAAAATGGACCTCGTAGAGGTAGCTCGCATGACTGGCGCTCATAATCTGAGTCCAGGTGGTTCAGCACCTTGTCTATTTCACCCCAATCGACCAGCTGCTGTATCTGGCTGGACATGGCTGCTCGCTCCACCTCTTTGGCAGATTATTAGCATAGCTCATTTTACACGTAGCATTCACCATGGCTGTAACAAGCTGAGGCAAATAGAGCACAAATTCCATACCAGTGAAGAGTATACGACGACTGTGGCCGCCATCGTTCTGTTTGACGTCTGCTGCCGCAGATCCATCAGGTGTGTAGTGAACAAACCGTATCTTAGCCTCATAGCCGCCGCAGACGAGACCAGAACGCAAACACTGGCCACAGAGCGGATGGGTCTCGTCGCACTTGACCTTGCGTCTTCTGCAGGTCAAGCAACCCCCGAAAGAGCGAACTCGCGTCCGTGACGACCCTGCCCCGGCCTTTCGCATCGCGCGTATTCTGAGGCTGGGAGACTTTGGTCTACGGATAGGGATGGCTGATATCGGGATGACTTGCAGAATATCATAGACGGCTTGGTCAAATTAGTAATGGCAAATACATGATCACTGAGGGGTCGTAGGATCATGACAAGGATGACACGCGGATCCACATCAAGGAAATGGCTATTTACGGTTAGGCCTCGCGCATCTCCGCTCAGATGCGGATTTCCGTCAAGATTGCCATGTCCTTTATCCAATCACATCGAGAAGCGAGTCAGGCGTTTGTGCTCGGTAAAACCTTCCAACCGGCTACAGATATGGCATCCGAGCCAATACGATAGTTGCACATCTTCCCCGGAAATCTAGTTCCCAGTACAGACACGACATGGGGTGCATGATAATGTGGAGTGAGATCAACACGATGTATCATGGGCAATCGGCATATATAACGTGTCAAAGGGACGCCTAGGCTGCTCTGTCATTTCAAGACCATTCTATTGATCACCACGCGCCTTACCCTGGAATTTCAGTCCCTCCATTGCTTCAACGGCTCTTCCATTCGCAATGGCCAGCGTCTTGAAATCCTCTACGGAGAAGATGGATGTTAACCCCAAGAACGATTCCTCCAACGATGTTGAATCGTCCATCGACAACACCGCCGAAGCTGGCACCAGTGTCATCATAGACCCGGAGGGCGAACGCTCATATGGTAAGCCATCTCCCTAGTAGCCCAGCTATCTTGTCACCTTGTTCATGGAACTAACCATTATGCGCAGTCAAAAAGTTGGACATGTATCTTTTGCCGTTTCTCTCATTGATGTATTTCTTCAATGCTGTCGACAGGTCCAACTTGGGCAATGCGAAAACCGACGGATTAGAGGCGGATCTCAATTTTACGGGCAACGAATACAGTCTGCTTATCCTGCTGTTCTATATTCCCTTCGGCACCCTGGACCTACCTCTCAACCTACTCACCAAGAAGTTCTCCGCCAAGTGGGTGCTTCCCTCCTTGATGGTTACCTGGGGCGGTATTGCCACTGCTCAGATTGCCTCCAAGAATTTCGCTGGCATTCTGGTTCTCCGCCTGATCCTTGGCGCCTGTGAGGCCGGATTCTTCGCTGGCGTCGTCTTCTACTTCACCCTGTTTTATAAGCGTTCCGAGTTGGGATTTCGAGTTGCCATCTTCTTCGGAAGTGCTCTGCTAGCAGCTGCTTTTAGTGGCTGTATCTCTTACGGCGTCTTTCAGATCGAGGGTACGCGTCTTCAGGGTTGGCAATGGTTGATGTTGATCGAGGGCATTTTGACCATGATTGTCGGAGTCATATCCTTCTGGTGGCTGCCTGCTTCCCCTGCCTCTGCATGGTTCCTAAACGATAGGGAGAAGGCCGCAGCAAGGGCCCGAACACTTCGCGATGGTTCGAACAAGATCGACAGCCAGTTCAGTTGGAAAGACTGCTTCTCCACGTGGAAAGACTGGAAGTTTGGGATGTGGTGTGTTATCAACTTTACCTATCCCGTCGCATTTGCCACCACCTCAAACTTTCTGCCCCAGATTGTGCAGCGTCTCGGCTACAGCGTCATCAAAACCAACCTCTGGACTGTCGCACCTAACGCCGTTGGATTTGTCGTGCTTCTTATTGTCGCCAAGTCCTCGGATCACTTCCATGAGCGTACTTTCCACGTTTTTGGTGCTCTCGCTACTTCGCTTATTGGAATGATTTTGCTCGTTACCATTGATGTGCTGAAGCACAAGGAAGTCGCGTACTTTGCCTGTTTCCTTATGGCATCTGGCGCGTATATCCCCTCGTGTCTCGTGCAGTCTTGGCACAATAATAACAACTTGAACGAGAATAGCCGTGCTGCAACAACTGGTCTCCTAGTGGGCATAGGAAACTTTGCCGGAATCATGTCCGCCGCTACTTTCCGTACGGAATATGCGCCCAAGTATATTCCTACTCTGATTTTGACTTGCTGTTGCAATGTTATTGCGATGACTTTCATCTTGATCCTTGGCGGCTGGATGAAGCTGGAAAACCACCGGAGGAACAAAGCACAGGGTGTCAATCTTCGGGCTCAGGATGTCGATACGTCTGAGCTGCCCGATGGAGAGAAATCCCCTAAATTTCGCTTCTTCACCTAAGGGGAAGAAATGGAATGAAGGCAGACTGGAGTGAACTAGCTAGTCTTTCGCAAATTCTGTGCAACTTGTCTCGTCAGGTTCCTCTATCTTAGGTTGGCCTACGCTGACAAGCCTTCACGTTGAGTTGCACGATGTGTTACCTTCAGGCCAATGGATCACTGAGGCTCTGGACCCGGGCCAAGAAGATTCCGAATCGCCTAATGGTTATGAGTTAGACGAATGGGAAAACGACATTCCAGGTGACGAGGCTGAGAGGTCGTTCTCATCGGTCTGCGGCTAGAGCCTGATGAACGAATTCGCCCTGGCTGCTGGACGAAGTGTGAGCCATATGCGAAATATCAAGTCGCTGTTTATTAGTTAGCAAACAGATGAATGTAAGGAGCGTTTGCAAGATTAAACCGACCATTCAACAGGCTGGGAGATTATGGAGCGGGCACTCACTTCCTACTGTAGGATTCCAAGAGTAAAATTCGCTTAGAGTGATCTTGAACTTGTCTGCAATGGCCTCGCACCTATTCTCCTTCTAGGCAAGATACCACTTTTGGCAGTTCTTCGTAATTCCAGACTGCGTGGGGCCGGTAGGGCCCCAGGAAGTCTTTGATGCTGTTTGTTGTGTGGTCTTGGCTGTGTGTCTGGTCGTGGAGGCTGCAGAATCTTTGCAGTTGACGCGGTCTCAATAATTGTGCCAGTGACTGTGCTTGAAGAGGTTCGTGTTGGGCTCTGGGTGGCACAATAGGAGACAGTCTCCCATCCTGAACCTCGAACGCAATACGCGGCGTCAACCATCAACTTCCCGCACTTGGACCCGACACTTGGGTTCCAATTGAGAAGGGCCCACAAAGGAATGTTGACCTTCTCGAGGAGTTCTTCGCAGGTTTCGCCCTCACTAGTCACTGTATACCAATCCTCACACAAAGTGGTGGCATTGGCGGTTGCGTCGGTCGGCTTTGATACATACATGCATGTCTGTTGTCTCAGACTCCACACTGCTAGGATCGTAGAAGATGCCACAGTACTGAGTCTCCTCTTTAGTCTGCGGTTTCTTGGGAAGTAAGAGTTTGCACCACCGAGGACGCTGGGTTCCACTTCACCCAGTCGTAAATGCCGATGCCCAGGTATCGGCTGCAATTGAGCAGGACACTTCGCCGTTGTTGATGTTGTTGAAGCTATGGTAGCATGCTTGAACGCAGTCATTGGCGAAAGGATAGCCCGAGGAGACTGGAGAAATAGTGCCGGATGTATCCGTGGCTTCTGGCAGATCGTCAAGATTGGTGCTCGTTACCGAAGTGGCAGTTGGAATTACTGCGGTCTTGAATAGTTGGCGTACGCGTTGATATCTCCGACGGCCATGAGACAGATGAGGTGTCTGCAAATCAGGATCAACAAACTCAAAATTGTAATGTTATGCGCCCTTGCTACCCTTCCACAAGTATCATCCTTCATAGCGAAATATGGCTCACAGCTACCCTCAATGCATATAGATATCTATATGAGTTCGGATGAGTCTCCTGGCCAATCTTGCATTTGGATATATATATATATATTTATATCACCTCGGATAATGTAAGTTCAATCACTGGTCGAGAAAAGTGGGGCAGGTGAATGTATAAGCCGGACGGCATTGAGATATAAGCCTCGACACAACTTTAGGTTATTATCGACCTTTTTCCCCCACCAAACCGGCTGACTAAGAGATAAAGGGGTGGAGCTGCAAGAAAACGAGGAAATCCCTCACTGACGAAGTCATCATAAAGAAGATAATCATAGCAGTCATCACAGCCAAAATAACGCTGCTTCTAGCATCACTTGCAATGGCCTATTTGGCCCCCTCAACATCACTTTCCCTGTGCCGCAACATCATCAATTCAAGCCCTTAGACCCATCCGCCACGGTCACGTGTCTGACACTTGTGCGAGACTAAGGATACCATGGCAATGGCTGTCGGCATTTCCCCAACCCCGCTTCGTGTCACCCATATTTTCTCGAACTTGCATCCCTTTTCTTTTCCCCCCACATTATCGACGATCCCTGTGCCCTGAGTTATCGGCCGAAAGCTGGAAAAGTTTGCCCCAGGTCGAAAGAGAATACCGTATCAAAGCTGACAGTCTCCACTCAGTCGGGGCATCCTCTTTAGCATCCAGTATTCGGTTCTATCTAAAATAAGCCGTGTCTGCCATCACAGAATGGTCAATACCAACGAAAAACGGCGCAAATGCGCATTTTGCGACCGGGAGTTCACGAAGGACGAACATCTCAAGCGTCATCAACGATCACGTATGTTGTTTCTCCCCCGATCCCTGTGAGTTGACGCTGATGCATTCTAGACACCGGGGAAAAGCCGTTCAAATGTCCCAAGTGTGATCAGCGATATGCACGAAGGTATGCGCACATAGACAGTCCCAACTATTCTTATGCTCAACATCGCTCATGGGCGAATTACCTGCAGTGACGTTCTGGCGAGACATATACAGAATCACCCGAGGAGAGCCTATCGGAGCAAGCAAGTCCCCAGTCCGAAGACTAGCCAGCCGTCCACCTCCATTTCAGCCGACGATATCCAACCAGAGGGTGATTTGCTACAAGCAAGAAGCTTAACACCTTCAGCCTGCCTTAGCCTGGACTGTGATGCCAGAGCCCCTGACAACTCTTCATCAAGCAGCAGTCCTGCAGTGGATTCGACTCATCGATATATGTTGACCTCGACGGCTGATCGACCTGTCCGGGATTGGCTTTCGCCGCCAATTGAGTCGGCAAATAACATGAACGAATTCTTTTTCGCCCCCCTAGAAATGCAAGAGCCGAATGTGCACCACCCTTCGGAAACAGAGAACCGCCCAACCATCAACTCTTCTCCGCACATGCACATTTCTCCTTTCCTGGATCAGCCGATGGTTGACTCATGGCCATTTTCTACCACACTCTACGCTGATTACGACCTCAGCCATATCAATATGGACGTTGCCTGCACCGGAGCCGACGCATCACTTGGAGGCCTCAGTGGGTTTCTAGAGAGGCACCCGAGTCCATTCATCTTGGAATCACCATTGTTAGACGTCCCAATGACCAATGGCAACATACCAAAAGCAATGGCCCTTTCCTGTGCCTCGCCGGGATCACCAGATTCGTTGAATCGCGTCCAGCAGCTGTGGTCCGGTAAAGGGTCGTCTCAGCCAGCGCTTCTTATCCAAACGTTGTGGAACGATATCGCAGAGCACAAATCGGATAATATCCTTTCGGACCCTGGGGAGCATGTTAATTTGCCGCAAACCGCTCCCTCAGATCTCAGATCCGAAAGCGATATGAGCGACAAAATCACGAAGCCTTGTTGGGAGAGGCTCTTCATCTTTTGCCGTCAGATTCAAAGCATTCCAGAAAAGATTGGGGTAGCAAACGTGCCCCCTTCTGAGCCTCAACCATGTGAGCTTTCCTCTGATCCGCTGACCGGCACGGACCGCCAAGATATACAATTCCTGTCAGTGGAAATGCTCGACCTTAGCCTGAAGTTTTTCTTCCGGCACGTCCAGCTGTCTTTGCCCTTCGTGCATCAGCCCACTTTTAATGTCTCGGATACACCATGTCTGCTCCTGTTGCCAATGGTATTGATCGGTTACTCGATTCTCGATCCACGTGGCTCAGTGGCCTTTGTTTCACGTTTCCGTGCGGTACGTTTTCTAGATGGCCACAACAAATAGCTGGCAATTTTTGTTAACTATAAATTTTGTCTGATAGCGCCTCATTGAGTTATGTCGAGTGGATCTAGCTTGCAAGGCTCGTGGGAAATCCGGCTCCCCATCGGCATTGATTCGCTCGCTCGCATCTTCAATTCTAGTTTTGTACCTCAACCTAGAAGACCAGGTAAGTTGCCTTCTTCAAGGTATCAGCCCTTTACAAAGCAGACTATAACTATATGGACAGAACCGCGAAGAGGAGGCCGCCCTCATGCTATGTGCCCAGACGTTACACGTAAGAGAGATACTATATTGAAGGAACCAGGTACTGACTGTGTTGTTAGATTGCCGAAAAGCATGGGCTATACGAGACATTTGACAGCCAGAACCTCATTGCCGGTTTGCTTGCCAAATATTCTGATGGAGAGAGTGGTTGGAAGCTGTGGGCAAGGGTCGAGTCTGTCAAAAGGTTAGTGTGATTATTCCACGTTAAGATTTTCTGCTAAGGCTCACCATCTATCCCAGGGTGATATTATCCTTGATGCGTATGGACGCGGCTTATGCCCGCTTAATGGGCACTACTGGGGTCATCGACCCTAACCAGGTCAATATCGTCGTTCCAGCCATCAGCGATCTCTTCGACTCACCAAGTGCGGATAAATTCGTCGAGGATGCGAAGGCGACAGATGTGACTATGTCTGTTATTCGCATGCGACATCTTGCGAAATGCGAACTTGGGAGCGAAATGATGAACAAATTCATCCTAAGGGTTATTTTGGACAATATTCACACACAGATCTCCAATGCCCAAGTCAAGATCTTCTCGGCTGCGGATCCTACCGCGTTACAAGCCTCCGCTTTTGCACCGGTTAACATTTACAACCAGTCTGCGGAAGCCAAGAACATTAGCAAACAACTTGTTGCTATATCGAAGGATTACGCAGCGTTGTTTCGACCCTCTACGGGTCAACTTTCCTCATTGACATGGAATTATCTGTGCATGGTCATTACCGCCCCTGTCGAACAGCTAGAGCTAGCACTCGGTCGCCGCGGCCACCAAAGTGCGCTCAAAGCCCGTGGTGCCATCAAAGTGTGGTCCAAAACACCGGCTGCCCGTCGAGCCGTTTTACACGCGGCCCAAATATTCTACATTCTCAACCATGGCGCCCATTTACCGTTGCCATTGGTGGAAAAGACGTTGCTCCGAGTCGAATCCATGGTATTCACAGCAGCATTGGTAGTCGGTCTGTATTTTTTTACGGAAGGAACATCAACGCCTTCATCCACAGCGGCCGATGAGAGCATTCCAACCAATAAGTTGGAACTCCTGCAGGAGATTGACTGGGCTATGATCGATGATGAGGGCTTCACGGGGTGGCAGTTTGATTGGACGATGGCTCTCGAGAGCGCAGAACGAGCCCCTTCCAGTCAATGTACGGCGGTCCAAGCCCGGCAGTTTATTCGCAACGGCTTGTTTTTGCTTACGTTTGATCGCGATTCTCAAATTCAAGGCGCCAAAACGGCCAGAAGAATTTTTCAGGAGTACGCCTATCTTCTCGACCAGCTTTGCGGGCATAGCGGGTCTGACAGCAGCATTGCAAACCTGGCGAGGTCAATTAGTAATGTTCTGGAGCCCTGAAAAAGAAATGGGAAGCAAAATTCTTTACTTCTAGCTATTGTATGCGAACAGCTGTACATGTACGATGAGGTGTATTTGTGATTTGAATAGCATAAGGGGATAATGATCAAAGCATCTAGTACTACTATTCTCTCTGCGTGCTCTTCAAGCACTGCAATCAAGCCCAACAAACTCCACAGCAGGCCACAGTCTTAGGGTACTAACAAGACCGCGAATGTGCGTAGCCACATTGCACCATTCCTTGCTATAGACAAGAGCCCTTCTCGTGGAGGTTATGAAATAACAATGAGAAAGGGTAGAATGCCACCGCGCATAGTTTGGAACCCATAACAATACACCTTCGTTAGACATCAGGTTTTCTTTTCATTTACCCCATACAATGGCAACCGGGATCCAGGGTATGCAAGACCAAACAGCAGTATATCATAACTTATGGTTTCCATGCTGATACTCGGTCACAGGCGGCGAAGTTGCAAAGCTTCTTCTTCAGCATTCGGACTGACATTTCATCCGTTGTCTCACCCACACTCTAGACTCTGAGAAGGCGAAAGTACTGGCGGATATTGGAGAAGAAATTGTGCAAGGGGATTTGACCATCCCTTCTACTCACGTTTAGGTAAATGGCAATAATTTGAATAATAGCAAAACAACGAAGGTGAGATTGTGGTTTCTGCATACGTCTCAGAGAAGAGACTGATTCAGCTGTCAGCCATGGAAATCAATCGCTGATCAAACGGGAGTTTTGGGAGGATCCCTGCACCCTCCAGCACTTTGTAGGTGTTGAGCCAGGTTTCGAAAGTGTCATCATGACGCTTCCATCCAAATTTCCTCGCCTTGTTGACCGACAAGAGCGTGGACCATGCTCGTCCCATACCCCAGTTCAGGTGTCCCCAAGCAGCCCAGTCAAAGACTTCGTGTTTTCCACCGTATTTCTCCACAATCCGACTCCATGCATCTCTTTTATCCTTTGACCACTCTACGAGGTTAAGTTCCGTGATGAGAGTATCTGTATTCCCTCTAACTTTCTCGAAGGATGGCTCGACCGTCTGAACAAACGAGGGTCAGTTGTTACGTTTTTCTGATCAAAAGCTAAGAGCTCTCTTACCTCCAGTCCGAAATAAGCCGCAATCTTGGGCCAGAAGTTTTTCCAGATGAATACATCGCCATTCGCGTGGTTGAACGCTTCGTCGGCACAATGATCATTTGTGGACACGAAAATAGCCAAATCAGCTATACTCGGCGCATAGGATTTGTCGTCGACACCATTCCAGATATACTCATTCCCTGGAAACTTAGGTGTCTGTTTTATTTCCCCGCAGATTAAGAGGTAGACAGCAAGGGTCAAGGCTTCAGTCATCCCGTTCGCTATTGAATGGTTAGCACCTGGGATAATAAGGAGACATACAAGACGCCTTCAACTTACCATGAGGAGTGAACCCAATGATTCCAGTTGGGCGAACAACGTTCCATGACCAGACACTTCTCCGTTTCTGGACTGCCTGTAAATAGTCCTCCTGATCATAGTAGAAGTTATCGCCATCGTCCTTGTAGCGCGGTGCGGACTCCTCGGCTGGAGCCTTCAATTTGCCCAGGTGAGCACCATAGTACTATAATGTCGTTAACTGAGCTGTAATCGGGCATAAATTTGATGCGGGCCCTTTGTACCTTTCCACCAGTGTAAATGCACACACGTTGCAGTCGAGGACAAACTGCGTCAATGACATCCATAAAACCTCTGAACAAGGGAACATTCCTTTCAGGTAGCCCCTTGAAATCATCCGAGTGAGCGTAGGATGTATAGAATACATGAGTAACATTCTGGCAAATGCTTTTTAACTTCTCGATATTCTGGTCGATGGGCTCCAAAAAATCGACGGCAACGAAGTCGATTCGAGGGTCAGCCCAGTAATTGGGTAGTTGTCTGCGAGACGACACTACAATTTGCGACCTGTGGAACGGTATCAGCTTCCGTCAACAGTTTCTGTTGCTTGACAGTACCATTCAGAATCGGGCTTGCGTATCAATTGCTCCACAATCGCATGGCCACTAATGCCGTTGGCACCGCTGACAAACGCAACTTTGGGGGCTGATGAACTCATGTTTGCTGTGGACAATAATGAAGCGGGGATGTTGAAGTAGGAGCTGGGGCATGGGTGGTGATAGCGATATGGTCATCGTGGCACCTACGAATTTTATATTCGTCGTACTTTGATTATTTACAAACTCTACGATCCGACATTTCTCGTTATTCCCTCTGAATTAGGCATCTCGTGTGGGGAGTGTGGCATTCTGTGTGGGGAGTGGCGTTTTGCTTCTTCGCAGCATTCTATGTGGGGAGGCGTCTTGTGTGGAACGCGGCATTTGGTGTGGAGCATGTTGTTGCACTACGGCCTGCAGCCTTAGGTTGAAAGACTCTTGGGCATGCCATCTTGCATCCCTGCATGCCACGGGATGATTGACATGATTCAGGGAAAAGAGCCTGAATATGCCACGAGCAGAGTTCTCCTCGCGGCTAGAGTAACGGATGAAGATGCTAGCAAAGGCAAAAAAAAACTTCCGTCGTATCTACTTTAGTGCGGGTAGTTCAAATATTTTCCGCCTGATGGATCAGTATTTCACAGACTTGTGTATGTTTCACCCCCAATGTGTTCCAGCCTGACGCTAATATGAAAATATGTGCTAAGTCACGTGTTCGACTATCATAACTTGGAGGTGGTTAAGGCTGTTGTCAACGTAGTGCAGAAATTTCCGGAATGGGCAGCAAAGTCAATACAGATTCTGGATGCTCATGGCTGCGCCAAACAGGTCTACATGTATTATCCCAAGCAGAGAGGATAAAAGGCCATACCGAGTTTAGGTTGGGAGGCACGGTTATTTTTACATACAACTAAAGCAGATATTTTTTTCTATACTTAGATATACAAATCCCGACGCTCACCACTTAGGTTAGACCACCAAGTGATTGCCTTTGGCTATATTGGATGTCCAAATGTATTTTCTGCATTACTGTATAACCCCGCCGTACTGAGGCCTACCTACAGAATAGCTATCATATTCGCGGGGCTGGCAACTCCACCTGGTACATTCAGAGGCGCTGATGACAGGAAGAAGGTCCACTTCTTGTTGTCCAAGCAGGCCTCAGCCAGCTCATCCAACACTAGCATCTCGCCAATTGGACAACCCCACCCGGCGATCAAAACCTCATGATATAAGAATGATGCCCCGGGTACTGGCGGTAATTTCTCCCAGGCTGGAGTATCAGAACCTACAAATGAAACCCGGTGGTCCCACAGGAACTTCAACATCCGCTCATCTTGCGAGACTCCACATGTTTCGGGGTTAGACCTCGTGCTCAAGTCTCTTTCTTCTTCAGGCGTCAGTCGCTCATACTGCTTGACATATCCCATGCGGAAAAGGATCATATCGCCTTCATGGAGGATCAACTCAGTGGTGGATAGCTGCTGTTGCTCGTGGAAACAGGCCATGATGTCGTCAAATGTGATACCTTGTGAAGGAATGGCGCAAGGGTCGTAACCTTTGTCTGGGTGACGTTGAGCATAAGACCAAAAGTCGATTAAAACTCCACGCCCCACAAGTCCACCCTTGGTATGCCAATGATGTGTACCCAGAACAGTGGAACCAGGAGCCAAGATAGATTGCTCATCATGCCCATTATAGAAAAGCCTCGCGTCTTGGTAGGCGAAGTGGCGAAGTCCGTCGACCTGGGTACTAACTTGAGTGTTGAAGGAGACCTATTTGCTCGCAGAGGCGCCGAGTGTTAGTTCACATCAATTATGCCGATAAGAAAGGGATATCGGGACAACACTCACTTTATCGTCGAAGACAAGCACGTGCGGGTTCAAGCGACATAGCTCGTGGCTGAACTGTTGATCAGGACGGGACCGTTGAAAGCCGGGAGTCTTTGGTGTATTCAGTGGCCAACTATCATATACATGTAAGTTTAGTAATGTGGAGTAAGTTGTGTCATCACACAATCGGTACGGGCCCTTGCGTACTTTAAGCTGAATCGCTTCCCACTGGTGATCTCCTTGGCAGCCTTTCTAACTACCTCTGGTGTGAGATGGTTCTAGATGAATTCTGTTAGAGACTTCTTTTGTCGGAATTACGCAAAAAAACATTCAGTGAAATAACGAAACGGGAAAGAAGGCCCGGCATGCGTACTATTGTCCCAACTTGATCATCGACCCCCCAGAGACCCCATGAAGAGAATGGAGGATCCCCCTTTCTCAGCGGAAGATCTTCGAATCGGGGGTGTCTGTCAGTATTTCCAGCCATTTCGCTTTTCCGCCAACGCGAGATAATGATTCTTGCAAAGCCGTACAGCGCCTTGTGATGTGACGTTCTTGTAGAAATGCATTTTGTGGAGTCACATGTTCCGCTCACTAGACAATGTGGGAAGAGCCCACCAAACGAAGGGGGGAAGCTTTCTGCTACATGTGGGGAATATATGAGTATAGTACCCAGAGCTGTGATCCAGAGCTGTGATCCGAGGTGCCATGCTACAGCACGCTTTATTGAGAAGGCCATAGTATGCAGACTTCTCATAATAATTTGTCCACGATGTCATTCACCAATCGCATCCGCTTTGAGGACGAAAGCGGTCGCACGGAGATACAGCAGAGTACTTGAAGCCAATTTGGACCACACCATTGGGGTTGAAGTCCAGATTCTCGAAGGGAATCCGCTTGGTGATTGTATGCGACCAACCACATAAACAACAAGGTGTGATCTGTTCACTCAGACTAAGACTACTGTTGGTGGACCCGAGGTCGGACCCTTGTTCCGACTTGTCCCGTTTTACGCCTGAGATGCTAGGCATACGGGACAGAGGTGATCGCCCCAGCGACACACCGTCTGTCACACATAGCTAGCCTAGTCATCATCATACAGTTCATCAGGTCCTAGCAACGTCCCCGTAATTCCACCAACTACCCATTGGCTCGTGTGGGTCTCCGCCCCCCGGGTTCTACCCCAGGCCGCGCCCTGGCTGTGACAACCAGGAGACCCAACAACCCACCTAAAGGCAGATGAAGGCTGTGGTGGCGGTGCGTCTGCGACCTAGGAAAGCTGGGGTTGAAGATGGTGGAAATGAATACAAGAGATACGATGTTAAGGATACCACATTGGCATCGTCTGATCAAATGATTTGCAAAGAGATGCCGTAAAAATGGGCCCAAAATACGATTAATTGAGCATTCCGTTGATAATGTCTACTGATGAAAAAATAGCCCTGGATAAGGCCGTATTTCCTGTTGAAGGCGGCTCGCCGTAGACTCCGGCTTCCTGCCCGGCCTGGCCGCCCACTAGCTACACCGAAGAGCCCTAGCAGCAATCCCGAGGGGGTTTCACTTCTTTCCTCCTTAGCTTCAGATAGACAATTCTATATGGCAACAGCTTATTGAACAAACCCCTGTCCAGCCCCTTACGGAACCCCCACAAATACCCAACCCCGCCTCATCTCCCCACACAGAAGACCAAGCCCGCTAAATGCCCCACAAAATGGCCCATGGAATGAGTATGTCTATTAAGATATAAGTATGACCACGACACAAGACGCCTAGGTTTGTACATTATAACACTCTCGTTTTCCATCACTATACTTTTGTTGCATATATACGACCAGAAGGTTCCTATCCTACCATGTCCGGGAACGTTGTGCCACCGCGCAACTCGCTCTATGCGCACAGAAAATGTCTGATTATCTGTGCAGTGGTGTCAATGGCCAACATGCAATATGGACTTGACAGCTCGGCAGTGGGTGCCCTGCAAGTAATGCCTGGATTCCTGAAAATATTCGGTTACGTGGATCCTAGCAGTGAGCTGGGCTACGGCATTGATGTGAGTTCGGCTTGCACTCCTTGTGTCACAGATTTGTATGGCGCTTTAGGACAACACTAATTTCGTCCATCTTCAGAGTACCGTTCAACAGTTGATCACCTCTTTACTCACACTCGGCTCCTTCGTATCCTCGCTACTAGCGGGTGCGTTTTCCATGTATCTAGGGCGTCGTCATGCTCTATGGCTGGCATGCATCCTGAACGCTGGTGCCTGTATCATCCAAATATTGAGCACTTCAGCCAAAGTCCTATACATAGGGCGACTTCTCCTAGGTTTCGCAAATGGGTTCTTTGTGACTCACTCGAATGTATACACTGCCGAGGCAGCACCAGCACATCTTCGGGGTCTCACAGTCGCTCTCTTTGCCTATTGGGTAAATGTTGGCTCTATCCTTGGTACAGTCGTTGATTACTACACAAAGGACAGGATGGATAAGCTGTCTTACCAGATTCCCCTTTCATGTTTATTTATAGTTCCTACCTTTCTTTTCATTGCTCTATTCTTCGTCCCCGAAAGCCCACGATGGCTTTTGCGCCATGGAAAGGAACCCCAGGCTCGAGAGGCCCTAGAAAGATTAAGAGGAAGTGAATTAGACCCAGCAGAGGTTGAGATTGAGTGGGTTGAGATGGTACGAGGTGTTGAGCAAGAGATGCTAGTATCCAAGAACGTGGGGTTCTTGGATATGTTCCGAGGTTCGTTGCACCGAAATTTATGATGCTTTTAAGTATACCTTTGCTAATTCGGAGCATTTAGGGACTGACTTACGGCGCACTATCCTCTGCTACGCCCTGATCGGTTGTCAGGCTGCATCCGGGATCTGGTTTCTCATCGGATACAACACCTACTTTTACGCTGTCTCAGGGGTGTCCAAACCATTCCAGTATTCGATCATGAACACATGCCTGGGTTTCGCCGGAGTCAATTTCGGCATGTACGCAATCCGAAATCTGGTTGGTCGTCGTTCAATTCTTCTTATTGGTGCTCTGGGATGCGGCTTGAGTCAACTTGCTGCCGCGATTGCTTCGAGTATCAACCCAGCCTCATCAGACACTCTGGTAGCATTCACTGCACTTTTCATGTTCTTCTATAACGGGTGTATTGCAACTGCAAGCTACCTTGTTGCCACAGAACTGGTCAGCTCACGGTTGAGGGCATGGACTGTGGGCTCAGCCACTTCAGTTGGATCTTTGCTTGCCTGGTTGACAAACTTCTGCACACCGTACTTTATCAACCCGGAAAATCTCAATTGGGTAAGCAGATGACTCTCATTTTCTGATGCGACTTCCTCTAAGTACGTCTTGGCGTTCTCTTTCTAACATAATCTGTCTAGGGTGCAAAATATGGGTATATATGGGCAGGTTCCAACTTCCTCGTTCTTCTATTCGTCTTCTTCTTCGTTCCGGAGTTGAAAGATCGCACACTGGAGGAAGTCGATGAGCTTTTCGAAGCCAAGATATCCGCCCGTGAGTTTATTGGGTACACATGCACGACTCACGAGGACATTGTTCGCAATGTCAAGGAGCAGAAAACTGGCGCCGGGGAGGTATTTGAAATCGAAGACGTTCGCCCAGACGGCAAAGCGAGCGTTGCTTAAAACTGGAATTTTTACTGGCTGGGCTGACTCGCTGGATTCTTATTTAATACGGTGTAAGACTGCATTAACCTGAATGGGTCAAGAGTGTCTAAGAAAACCAGCGCAGCCTGTCAGCTTGTCAGCCTCAGCCCCGACCCTTAGATAGCTAGAAATATAGGCATTATTAATTATAAAATACCCCGTGGGCTGAGCATTGGAGACTTTACAAGAATACTAATCCTGATTATCCTCACAGAACCTCTACTGAATCTAGTCAAAATCGTCAGGGCTCACTCTCACTTCGGGTCCTATTGTCTCGAAAACGAGATGTGCTAATGTTATGGGCAAAAGCAAACTCATCACATGAGACGCCAGTTGGCATAATTATGGAAGATCTCTAGTAAGTCTTTGTGGAGGTTAATTAGTTGCTTCTAGTGCTGAATATAGAGTCAGCTTAAGTAGAGAAGATGATACTGTGTATTTTGTAATAGAACGTATTTAGTGTTATTAATATAGACTAATAAGGATGCCAAAGTCTATCAACTGGAATACGACTACAAGTTCTACGAGCTTCGAGCAGACGGCGGCGAGGTCTTTGTCCGCGCCGATACATCTACCCACCCGGGATATTGGGATGGTGAGCTCTCTTGTCTGTGTGAAAAAGACTGACAAATGTGCTAATTCTGCGACTAGAAATTGTCGCGTCGAAGACCGGAAAGGGCATCTCTCGTCGGGATCCCGAGAACTGGCGAGAAGATGAAATGTCCTGGTTCCGAGAACGCGGGTTTGTCGGAGACGCCATCCAGGAACGCGGTGAGGCTTCGTCGTTGAATTGGTGGCTAGAGAAGCTCAAGGCGCTTCTTAAGGCCCACGACAATTATGGCGTTCACAGATTTTCGATTACAACCAGGTGCTATACTCGGCCATAGAGTCTTGCCCAGGGTTCGGGGACGCGTCTCTTGAAGCTAGGCTTGAGGGCCGTATGGAGACGACCTTCGACTACGGCATTTCGATTATTGGTACCCTGAAGAATTTTAATTTCGATCAGTCTTATGCCTACTTCAATGTGCACGACTTCAATATGTCAACCATGAGTGTTGTGGATGCATATGCGAAGAGGGTGACTCCATTATGTAAAAATGACTGAGATCTAAGAAGTATTTCGTCAAGAATATGGGCAAAAATAAAACTTTTCCAACTCCACTTTCTATGCGTCCACCGGGTCCCGGACTCATACATTGTTGCAGCGCGTCATGAGAAAAGGGTTACGCACAGAGGGTGGTCATGTGCCTCGAGTATATCTAGCAAAACACTCAGAGAATCACTCACGCTATTATCTCTATCTCACAGCACGGACTAGAGTTGCACTGCATTGCATCAATCGATTGTTATCTTGAAGGCCTAAGCCGGGGGCCTCAGCAGACGGATGAGGATGAGGATGAGGAAGGGATTCGGGTGTGAGACAAGGGCTGTCAGCAGGGAATCTAATGTTCCTCTTGAAAAGAGAGCCGAACTAGGAAACAATGCAGTTGACTTTTGGAAAGGAATAATAGATCCGCTCCGGACTGGCCGACCTAGCTAGGGCGCTGCGAGGCCAACATGCGTGATTCGGCTAGCCAACAGGCAATAGATAAAGCAGCCTGTCTTGGGCGCCTACGTCAGAGGCCACTACGTATCAGGACCACAGAGATACGCCTGGCCGCGTTATTGACGGAATAATGGAGCAAAATGTACGTTTTTATCCTAGTTCCATGTGAAAGAAAGATATCGAGTCAAGACGGCCTACACGATCGTCCTATCTCGAGCCAATAACCCCGCATTGATGCCATATGTCGAATAGGAAGGTTTATTCTGATAGCGATTGATGGGGACTCTGAATTAGGAATGTTTAATCTGGCTATTCCCGTGTTTACGTAACCCAAAGTCACCTGTGTTCTTTCGTATAGAAGCTAGCTGGATCTGGCAATTTGACACGAACACTCCGGCCTGCCTCAGTCAAGTCGGAAAGTATTATCCATGAGTCGTCACTATCGGATGAGACACAAAAGCACAACACATGGGGAATTTGCATTCCAACAACCTAGTGCATTCTAGACTTCTCCAAAAAATTTACTCAACAACACACTCACAACATTTCTACCAAATCTCGAAACCCGTCAGGTCTCACTTTCACTTCGGGTCGCATGAACTCAATTGTGTCGAACATGGCTGAACTTAACCTCGTTGAGGCTTCTATCGAAGACTTGCAAAATGCCTTGACTTCGGGCTCCGTGACGAGTGTCGAACTGGTCGCTCGTTATCTTCGTCGCATTAGTGCATATGATTGCCGAAATACTGCTCTCAATGCCATTCCCGTCATGAACAAGAGCATCTTTGACGAGGCCCAGCAATCTGACGATCGGCGAGCTTGCGGCGCGCCTCTGAGGCCTTTGGAGGGCATTCCCTTTACCATCAAGGACAGCTTCAAGGTCAAGGGAATGGCGGCAGCTGCGGCATCCCCGGCGTTCAAGGACCTCATCGCCAACGAGGATGCCTTCTTGGTGAAGACCCTCCGAGATGCTGGCGCTATCCTGGTCGGACGCACCAATATGCCCGCTGTGGCATGCGGCGGTATGCAGAGGGGCATATGGGGCAGAGCTGAGAATCCCTATAACCCAGATTACCTTGCTGCGGCTTTTGCTTCGGGCTCCTCCAACGGATCGGCTGTGTCTACGGCTGCGTCCTTTGCCGCCTTTGGCATCGGTGCTGAGACCGTATCTTCTGGTCGTTCCCCCGCATCGAACAACGCATTAGTCGCATACACCCCCTCAAGAGGGTTTCTTTCCCTCCGTGGAAACTGGCCACTGTATCCTACTTGCGATGTTCCGGTTCCACAAACGAGAACTATGAGGGATATGCTGTGTCTGCTGGATGTTATCACGGCTGAGGACCCCGTGAAGGAGGGCGAGTTTTGGCGCGAGCAGACGTTTCTAAAGCTACCGGAACCATGGCAGGATAAGCCCAAGTCATTCAAGGAAATCTCTTCGTCCAAATCCTTGTCGGGTCTGCGCATCGCAGTCCCCGAGATGTTCATTGGCGGACCCGCGCCCGAGGGAGCAAGACAAGTGGAAACAAGCCCGGCAGTTATCAAACTATGGGAACAAGCACGAAAGGACCTTGAGGTTCTTGGTGCCGAAATTGTTTTGGTGCCTAATTTCCCCCCAATGACGGCCTACGAGAACGACGACCTATTGCCCGAGGGTTGCCCCAGGCGACCGCATGACTGGAATGCAGTGGAGAGAGGCCCATTGATTGCGCATGCCTGGAACGACTTCTTGAAGGGCTTCGGTGACTCCAAATTGCCTGACATCTTCGCCGTTGACCCTTTCAACATTTATCCTGAGTCGCTTCGGACAGAACCTGAGTTAAAACACTTTGAGAAGGCCAATGCCATCCAGTACCATAAGCTGGCAGACTATGTTCACAACACGACCTTCTATGAAGTCGAAGGGCTCGAGGAAGCTGTCAAAGGCCTAGAAGGAATGCGCAAGGTGCTTCTTGAAGACTGGTTGACTGGCTTGGGCTGTGACTGCGTTGCCTTCCCTGCGGCGGGTGACGTAGGCCCCGCAAACGCAGACTCGAGTTTCGAAGGCGCGGCACTGGCGTGGAGAAACGGCACCTATTACAGCAATGGAAATAGGGCAATGCGCCATCTAGGAATCCCCTCTATGTCGGTACCAATGGGCATTATGAGCGACAAGGGTGTTCCGGTAAACCTTACACTTGCCGGTCGAGCGTACGACGATGTGAAGTTGCTAGAGTGGGCAAACGCATTCGAAGCGAAGACAAGGCATCGTGTTCCTCCACCGAGTACCCCTGCACTTGACTCTGATGTTATCCCATTGATATCAGAGCGCTTATCTAGGGCACCCCGTCCTAAGTTGAACATTGAGAAGTTTGAGGCAATCCCGGAGAATGATATGGCTGGGTCATCTCTCCGAGTTAATGTCCAAGGTCTGGTAACAGTGCCAGCTCCAGCTTTTGGTTTGCCAGAGCTGGATATCATGATTGATGGTGCTGCCATTCCTGTGGAGAACATCGCAGTCGAAACACCATCACAAACAACCGCGGACGAAGTCCAATTCTTGTTCAAGGCCCAAGCGGTGACATTAAAACCCATCGAGAGGGAAGGACTAGAACGAACGAGGGCTCCTGTGACTCGAGACATGACAATGGGTGTTGTGTTGGCTAAGGCTACTAAAGGGGGACAGCCTACAGGTTGGCTTGGGTTGATTTAAGGAAATTGTTAAGGAACTGTTTAAGTAGTTGTCAATTCCCCAACCCGATTCAGTGCGAGGGAAACAAAATGCGGCAATCAGTCAACACGATGGAAATGTAAATCAGTCGTGGATAAATTGTTAATGGCGATGATGTTCTTTACATTCTTCCATGCTTCGCACCAACACTAGCGTTTCCTCTCGAAGATGTCTGCTTCTATTAGTTATATGCCCCGATCCTTACACCTTTCCTCGTTCAAGAAACTTGTTTGGGATATCTACGTGTCTGCTCCTAATGTATTCACACAAGTTCTTGCCCAAACTATCAAAGCTCGAAGTCGAGTTGAAGCCTCGGTCAAGGTGGTCCTTCAACAGGAAATGCACAGCTCGAATGTTGGCCATCTCGCATCGGTCGATTTGCCGACCGACGTCGTCCTTGCCTAGAAGCTCGCGCAGCTTCGCCGTGGAGAGGACTGTTCGCAGCCAGTCCCATTCGTCCTCGTTGCGGACAAAGAGGCCCAGGTTCGCGTTGGACGACTTGTCGCCAGAGCGGCCCATGACAATCCACCCCAGAGGCCCGCGGGTCGTTGGGCCAAAAGAGGAGAGGTCGGCAGGGTTTGTCGTCTCCGGGTACGAGGGCTGCTCGCGGGGGTACTCCTTCGTCAACGTAGGCGGTGGGATGTTCTTGATGGTGCCGTCGGGTAGGTGAGCGGTCTCTTCCACAAATGACTGCGGCATCAGGGAAACCCAGTACTCGAAGAAGGGCCTGCCCACGGCAGTTCGCATGTCGGGAGCCATGGTGCCGCCGGGGTATGACTGCAGCAAGTTCTCGATACAGAAGCGTGCGAAGGAACCACGGTCTGAGTCTACGAAGCTGCTGCCAGAGAGGAGCTCATCGTCGCGGGTCTGGGCGAAGATGCCTGTGGAGGATCAGTGTTAGCAGGGAACTCTCCAGCTCATAGCAAGATCAGAAAAACGTACGCATGTCCACCGTAGCCGACTCTTGTGAATCGGGATTCTCTGGGACTTCGCCGGCAATCATGAACTTGAGACAGGAGAACTTATTCAGGTACTTGCCCATGCGGGCTTTCGTCTGGCGCTCAATCATGGCCGCCTTCTCAGGAATATCGATGCCGGTAAGGTAGAAGTGGAACTCGGCCTGCCAGCCGCCCTTTGCTGTGATTCCAACTATTGAGAAAGTCAGTCAAGCCCTGGTGACATGGAGCGTTAGACATACCCTTGGTTGTAGCCGGGGCGGGTAGTCCCTTAATTCCCGAGACTCGGACTGCGTTCTTGCCGACCTGCTCAAGCTTTACATCTTCAATCGACGCAGTGACGTCTGAGTTGTAGTACAAGGGACCTTGGATCTCATAGAGAAGTTGGCTGGCGATTGTAGCCGTGTTGACAAGGCCGTCTCGGCCCTGCTCCATGGTAATGACACTCTCGCCACTCTCCTCGATGGAAGCAATGGGATATCCCATATCTAGGTCATTGACGCCTAGATCCTTGAACCCGGAGTAGTAGCCGCCGGTTGCATATGTCGAGCACTCGATGATGTGACCAACCATCAGAGCGTTGGCAAGCTCAGTCAAGTGCTCCTCACGGTTCCATCCGTACCACCACATTGCGGCGCCGACTGTCGGAGAGGCATCGGCGACGCGGCCGCAGAGCACAATGTCTGCGCCGGCTCGGAAACACTCCGCGATTCCGGTTCCGCCGAGGTAGCATTGTGCGCAGACGGGGTCGTAACCCCATTCTTGGATGGACTTATTTGCTGGGAGGTTCAAAAAGGGCTCGCCTAGGTGTTTAGTTAGCATGCGTTAAGTCGGCTGTAGAGATGGAAGACGTGCCTTTCTTGTAGAGATCCAACACAGCATCAGTTACATCGTCGCCGTCCACGACACCAACTTTCAGGTCCACGCCATGCTTTTTGATCAGTCCCTTGACAGTTTCCGCCAAGCCGTGGACGTCTGAGGCACCAGCATTCACCGCAAGCTTGGTACCCTTCTTTGCAAGCCAAGGGATGGCCGGGTCAACCTCCTCGAGGAAATACGGCTCGTATCCCTTGGCCACTTCCGTTGATCCAGTGGCCATCTTGCGCTCTGCGAGTCTGTCTCGCTTGTCTGATCCTCGAAGAGTCATATTGCACTCGCTCATCCAATCACCTGGGTTGATGTCAGCTACTGCAGAAGCTCAGATTCCCCAATCTCGACTCCACCGAGGATCCACCAACCTGTTATCACATCGACGTCTTCGTTCTTGGCCATGTCTTCCATGGCTCGTTTTCGGTCGTAAACACCTGTTAAAAAAGCATTAGCATTGGACCTTTAACAAGATGGTTTCATGCCTACCTCCAGAGCATCCTGCAATGCGGATAGGCCGTCCAGAAGGGACACCAAGTTGTAGTTGGCCATTACCGCCATTTGAGGCAAATTCATTGATAGCTGAGGGAGCCATGGTGAGCAATTCTATAAGGATCAACCAAGGAATCAAGCAAAAGTTTGTGAAGTGAATGGGGTGCGCAAATGAACATCGTGGAAGAGCCGTAGCATACATATATGTCATTCCCGGATCACTTCACCCACCCACGGCTCGGAGATTAGGATTCTCTGTAAGCGAAGCCCGCATTCTCCAACAACCCCTCACTCACAATAGCCAAACAAAGTGATTCATCCATCATGGAGTCCGGATGCTCACAGGTTCTTGCCACCTCCTGGAGACGCACTAATGATTCAGCACCCGCTGACCCCGCCGTCCATATGCGCCCCTCTTTTAAGCATCCTCATGACCATCCGATGTAGCCATGAGTCCCAGAAGGAGATAGCCTGCCATGCAGGTCATCAATTATATTCCCAGAGACGCCATCAAGTTAAATGCCGAACTTGGAGATATCGGTTCTCTTCACGTGGGGTACTATACTATACTATCCTTCATGATGTGGTTTTGGGGCACATGAGATAGCGTTTGAAAAGAAGCGACCATGATGGTCCAGTATCGAGTTGGTAGAAATGCCAGACGTGACGTCGATCAGCTTAGGTGTAAATAAGACTCTAGCCTGCTAAATACAATCCCAGGCATTATTTCCTGTACAAGAAACCGCCTTTCTTCTGCAGAAAGTGGTGCTTCAACCCCGTTCTCAAATGTTTCGTATTGTTGATGCTACTCTGGATAGCTTCGCTCGGAACATGAACGTCCTTCAAGTATTCGGCGCTCTCGTATACCTCAAATGCACACAGACGATTTTCTTTCTGTGAGTCTTTCAAGATTCTAAGCATTTTAGCGCATGCGTTATAGTGTTACTCTTCATGTGATAACTTACCCATACACCAATGTTCCTGGCTCATCCTCACGCCCAGTATTCACCACGGCTTTCCAGTAGGGAATGGATGTGTCAACACCACCCGGGATATAATCAAGCTCCGCAAACGCAATATGGGGATCAGCATGCGTGAGCACCTCCTGTCGGTCGAAGCGAAACTCGGGAAGATATTCCAGGATGTGAACATCGGGCTTGTCGTTGGAATCCAGGACCTTCTCATCAACAAACCATTGGTTTATTTCTTTCACCCCAATGGTAGACATGTGAAGATCAAATGCCGCTTTGTCGGTATATCTGTAATTATTTAGCATGTGCGTTCGAGAATTCGAGAAGCATTGCCCCCTTACTCTTCAACCGCATATACTGTCTTGCCGTCGTCGTCGCGTGGGATAAGTGCAGCATACTTGAGCGTTCCAGGTTCGCCCTTCAGAGCCGTATCGGCTAGGAGTTGCAATCTTTCGAGCAGCTTTATTACAGACATTAGCTTTAGGCATCTCTCTGGGCGGAATCACGAACCTCATTGCGACGGCGGGTGTCAACCGTGAGCATTCGCGCTACAACCAAAATTCTCTCGACCATTTTGAAATGAAGAGCCGCGAGGAGGTCAAAACTTTCAAGAAATGAGACACCGCGCTATCCATTGGTCTGATCTCATATAGAATTTTGTTGTGGCCAGCCTGGTGGGTGCCACAATCGATGCAAGCGTACCCCTCAGCTCGCTTTACTTTATCCGGGCTTGGTGGGACAGAAACGCACTGGGTCAATTTTTAGTTATGTATCAAAGATGACTATCCCGAATCACCGAGGGATTAAAGGTTGGGGAAGAATATTCATGTGACCGAGATATCATGTAGATTGTGTTCGTCATTCATGTCAAGACCAACTTTAGAGGGCATCAGAACTACCCTACAGCAATATGTCAGTGGACGGAAAACGGGCGCCACGGATCAGACATGCTAATGCTGGTTCTCATCCTAACACAAATTCTCATCCTAATCTAATCTAAAGCTTTGCGGGGAATCTCTTGTCCAGCGAACAAAGCCCGTCCCTCATTCCCGTCATTTCTTTCCTTAGGATCTTCCCTGTTGCATTCCTCGGCAACTTGTTCGCTTCCCAAACACCACCCCGAAGCTTTTTATACCCGCTCACCTGCTCATCTATCCATGATTGAACATTCCTGAGTGACTTCTTTTTGTCAGCTGCGCTCTTACCCACCAAGTGAGGCTTGAGCACCACCCAGGCTGTAGGCACCTCAGTCAACTGGCTTTCGTCCCACAGAGCTGCAACTCCGCCCTCAGCGACATCCGGGTGAGAGTTGATGTACGATTCGAGCTCTGATGGAGAAACCTGGAAGCCTTTGTATTTAATCAGGTCCTTGGTACGCCCCACGATGGAAAGCCGTCCTTCTTTGTCAATCGTGCACACATCGCCAGTGTTGTACCAGTTGTCCTGAGGGAACCCTTGCTTATTCGCTTCGTCGTTGAACGCGTAGCCACTGGTAATATTTGGTCCTCGTAACCATAGCTCTCCGGGGCCACCTAAGGGCGCATCATTTCCCGTACCTTCTTTGACCAGTCGAGCTTCAATGCCTGGGAGCAGTCGTCCAGTTGAGCCCTCTGGGAGAGTCTCATCAAGGCGCTGGTAAGCTACGTATCCGGACGCTTCTGTCATGCCAAAGGCCTGAATCATCTTCCAAGGAGCTCGTGACATGAGTCTCTCCATGTCACCCTTCTTGAGCGGCGCGCCGCCGACATTGAGGATCGCCGCACGGGAGAAGTCATAGCGCTCCGTCATATCGGACTTTGCTAATGACAGAACCACGGAAGGAACGCCCTGGAAGGAAGTGGCCTGGTTAGACCCAACCAGCTTCGCAAAGCTCTCGAGATTGTATGAGGGCATGGCGTGGTGAAACATGCCAGTGTAGGGTCCTAGAAACATCGGCATGGTTGTCATGGCAATATGAGCCCACGGTGTGAATGCCACGGTCTTTGATGCGGGATGAAACTGAGACGCATCGTGCGAAACGAGCTGATGCACGTTTGCAACAAAGTTGTAGTGTGTAAGACACACACCCTTGGGTTTCCCTGTCGTCCCGGATGATAGATGGATGGACGCGAGACGTTTCGAAGTATCTGGGTAGTGGGGGATTTCCAATCGCGCTGAAGATAGGAAGTCGTCTGGAATATGAAGATGATGTGCTGTTTTGGCAATGACAGTGATAATTGTTGGAGGCTGCCATTCCACGCCCTCCTTCTTCAGCTCAGCTGTTGCAACCTCAATTGCCTCATTGATTGCAGGGAGGATTTTCCCATAAGCGACGATGAATTGAGGGCGACACACTGCAATTCCATGTCCAATTTCAGTGGCCTTTAGTGCATAGTTGATCGGGCAGATGGCGCCTCCCGTCCACAAGATAGAATGGAAGACCTCCATGAATTCCACACTGTTGGGAAGAATAATGGCCCATCTTGCTTGATCTGGTGGGTTGAGTTTTTGCTTGAGCCCATTTGCGATTCGACCTGTGCGATCGCGTAGTTCACCCAGTGTGATGCTCCGATTAGTGAGACTATCGGCTGCGATAAGGTGGGAGTCTGGCAGATCGTAGTGGGAGGAGTGAAGAAGTTGAGTGAGGTTTTGGTCTTTGGGAACATCGACCCTCCGGTCCAGGTTGTAAACTGTCATGGTCGGTGTTGATTGAGAGGCTAAAATGCATGCCTGTGTCGACAAGTTCTGAGTGCACTTGGAGTTGGACTTCTGACTATGATTCTCGAGATCCGGCGCGTCTGGAGCGCTGGTAAGCCTCACGACAATTACCGAGAGTCTGGGAGATGTCTTCCGCCGCCCCTGTCACGACCCCAGATGTAAGCCTGGGGTTGCAGCATCCTTCAACTTTTCGGGAAACCAGTCTAGATAGTTTGTTTGCATTAGCTCATGGGGGCCGCTTCCGAGTACGGTCTGGGGAAGACCCGCTGACACGATGAATCATTAGGGCCGCTCCACCTCCGCATCTTAGTTCGCCTACCGAGATAGCGAGGTGCACGAGGCGGGGTTTGAATGGCGACGGAATCGGGAAGTGAGGAAAATGAGACATGGGTATGCCGGAAGGAAACCTGTCAATGGTATCGTTTACCGAGGACGAAAGAGATTGAGTGTCGCTGGGAAAAGTGATTGCGGGGGAGATAGTCATCGGTGTTGGAAAACTTCCAGTCAAGCCTTCACGAGAGCCCTCGGCGGATTCACCAGAAAGGCGAATTCACGACTGCACAATGTCATCGACCGAATCGAAAGAGAAGTCTCGCCGTCCCATTCGGATTGGCAATGCATCTGGTGCCATTGGCGACGGGTAAGTGATGATCGCCCTTCCGTATGACAACACCTGGTTGACAAGTTCAGGCTTGATCAGGTTTTCCGACTGGCATCTTCCGGCGCCGTGGATGCCATTACGGCCGATTATCTCGCAGAGTTCAACATTGCGTGGAAGGCAATCGAATTGCAATCACGGCCTGATCTGGGATATGAACCCAACTTTCTCGAACAATTAGCCTACAACAACGGAGATGGTGCCCGCGCGGTGGCCAACAACAACGTCAAGGTTGTCCACGATGGCGGCGCTCTCAATCCTAAGGGTTTAGCTGAGAAAGTCGATTCGTACTTTCGCAGCTTGGGAATTAGACACATGAAGGTCGCTTGGGTCGAAGGCGACAATGTCACCGAACAGATCAGGACCAATCGATTCGGGAACCCGCAGCACCTGGACCAAGCTGGCCGAAAGTTTGAGACTGAGGGGAAACAAATACTCGCGGCAAACGTGTATACAGGGCAGAGAGGTATCATCAAGGCACTCGAAAAAGGTGCAGACATTGTGATCTGCGGCCGGTGCTGCGATGCGTCCCCTGTCATGGCACTTGCATCCTGGCACTGGGGTTGGAAACCGACCGAATACAACCAAATTGCCGGCAGTCTCATGGCTGGACATCTCATCGAATGCGGTGCCTATGTGACTGGCGGGAACTACTGTGGCGCTCAAGAAATTGCCCAACTCCATCATGTCGGGTACCCAATTGCAGAAATTGCAGCAGACGGGACATGCATCGTCACCAAGCCCGAGGGCACCAACGGGGCCGTTACGGTAGACACATGCAAGGGCCAACTCCTATACGAGATTCAAGGATCGAAATATCTCAATCCTGATGTTGTGGCGCGAATCGATGGCGCCTGTCTTGAACAAGTCGGCAAGGACCGAGTCAGACTGTCGGGAATCGTGGGAATCCCTCCACCCCAGACTGCAAAGGTCGCCATCAGTGTTTTGGGCGGCTTCCAGGCCGAGATCTCAGCATACGCCGCAGGGCTCGACACTGATTTCAAGTTCAACTTGATGAAAGAACAAGTCCTGGGTCAAATCAATTTGGCAGATTTCACAACATTCAGCATTGAGAAATACGGGTCTGTAGGTACCAACCCTCGGTCACAGAAGTCCTGCACTGTCCAGTTTCGTTTTTTCGCCCAAAGTCCGAAGAAGGAGGCCTTCACTCAATTCCGGAGGGCCATCTTTTACAACGGAATGCAGGGTTATTGTGGTCTGCACCTCGGGATGGACTGGCGGACAATGGAGCCCAAGCCGTATGTTCGGTACTTCCCCGCTTTGATCCCTCAGGAAGTTCTTCCCAACTTGACGGTACACTTCACCTCGGGAGAGAAGTATGCTGTTCCGCAGCCGAACTTCAAAGACATGAGAGCGATCTCAGAGTCTCCTTTGGCTATTAGTCCCGCGTTAGCGAATTCGCCATCCACAAACGGACGATTGATCAGGCGTCCCCTCGGTGACCTCTTCTTCGCCCGGAGTGGCGACAAGGGCGGCAACGCGAACGTTGGCTTCTGGGTGCGAGATCCGAAAGCATTCTCCTTTGCGCAGGCCTATTTGACGGTACCGAAACTGATTGAACTTCTGGCCGACGACTGGGACGCTCAGTACTCTATTGAACGGTGTGAGTTCCCGCACCTCAACGCGGTCCACTTCGTGATCAAGGGGATTTTGCAGGACGGAGTAAGTAGTAGCAGTGTGCTTGATGGATTTGGGAAGAGTATTTCGGAGTTTTTGAGGGCCAGGGTCGATGATTTGCCGCATGAATTAGTCCAAGCCGAAGAGCAGCGACGTATGAGTGCCCAGCAAAAAGCCAACTCATCGCGAGCGACATTGTAGTAGAGAGTAGATGTGAATTATCCTACATAGACAGTTATATCTGCAAATACAACAATTTATTTGATGATATTATCGCTGAAACATGCGACAACCTTTGAGAACCTACCTGTATGATCTTTAATAATCCTAAGAATTAGTCTTATTCCCTTAATTAGGTGTGTCCTCAATCCTTATCAGTGAGATTGAGGCATGCACTCGTATGCAAGCATCAAGATACATGTGTCCGAATAGCAATACTCTTGAACAAATGATACGTCGCATTCATTCCAGCTCCTCATACTGTCGGTCAGAGCTGGCCGAAACGGGTGACCGTCCGAGGCAGCCAGCGGATCGAGCCGAGGCAAATGGCACGGCCCTGGTATGGAACGGCGGGGTAAGTGCTGGGTGGGCGAAGAATAATTAGTGGGAGATTGCCCCAGATTCATCTCATGATCTCCAACATTGGCAGTTCAGACCTCGAAAATATCTCTTTATTTCATTTGCATTGAGTCTAAATCATGAGTTCGAGCGACAGACCCGTGAAGAATGCCTCCGGGCGATACGATAATGTCGACTTCCGCAAAGCGGCTGGGTACAAATACCCGCCGTTGAAGTGCAGCTATAACCGCCGAGATGTGCTCCTCTTTGTAAGTGCACTCTCTCTGCCTACTGCCATCAAGCCGCTGACTAGACACCTATAGGCCAATGCAATTGGAGCGAAGGCGGAGGAGCTCCACTTGCTTTACGAGCTTCACCCAAAGTTCGCTACGTTCCCGACGTTTCCTATCAATCTGGCTTTCAAGCAGACGGACCAGGATGTCTTTGACTTCATCTCACGCATGATTTCGGGAGAAGTTCCTGGGACGCCGCCGTTCGACGCACAGAAGTCCGTGGACGGTGAGAGAGGAATTGAGATCTTAAAGACGATTCCCACCAGCTCGGAAGGATTGGACCTCGAGATCCAGAATAAAGTTGTTGGTGTTTATGACAAAGGTAAAACCCAACGCAAACACACTCGCGGCATTGACTGACTCGTGTCTTACATCAGGTGGCGCCATGATTCTCGAAGCTGAGCAGGAGCTCGTGGATGTCAAGACAGGAACCGTCTACGCCAAGATGAACTCAATGTCTTTCGGTATCGGCCAAGGCGGCTATGACGGCCCTCGCGGTCCATCCAAGCCTTCGCCCAAGCCTCCCGCCCGGGCTCCTGATGCTGTCCACGCTTTCCAGACGACTCCAGAGATTGCTCTTCTCTACAGACTCTGCGGTGATTACAATCCCATGCATGCAGACCCAGATTTTGGATCGCGTGCCGGCTTCAAGGGATGCATCCTCCACGGTCTCGGCACCTGGAACATTGCAGCTCACGGCGTCTTGAAGGAGCTCGGAGGTTCTGACCCTAGTCGCTTCAAGAAGTTTGGCGCCCGATTCAAGAGTGTTGTGTATCCTGGCGACGAACTTGAGACCAGAATGTGGGTGGTCGGGTCCAAAGGTGGTGTTGACGATATTATGTTTGAGACGATTGTTAAAGGCGATGGGCGAGTGGCATTGTCCAACGGCTACGCTCAAATTGCGCAGAGCGGCAGCAAGTTGTAAATAAGAAGTATAAAATAATTCATCCACCTATTATTTCTAGTCATGAATCGTCTTAGTATGCGTGAATGCAGATCTGAGGTAATTGGCGAGGCGAGAACTCACCAAGTTCAAGGATGGCAAGAAATATTATCGGTAATTAAAATGCATATTTATAAAATCTAGATATGTGACGGGAACCATTTGGGATCTCGCTTCTCTCGGTACGCAGCCAAGCCCTCGCTCGCGTTCTTGCTTCGCAGCATGGCCTCTGCCCACAGTTCCTGTCCTCTCATCGTAGCCCTGCTCACGCCCGTTTCCCATACCTCTCGCGCACCCAGGCGGGAGATGATGACGCTGTCTGGGCTTAAACTGGCGATCTCAGAGGCGTAGTCCAAAGTTCTCTCCAGCAGTTTATCCTGGGGGACGATCTCCTTGATAAGACCCCATTGCACACCCTCCTCCGCTGAGAGTGTCCGGCCGGTCAGAACAAGATCCATTGTGCGATGGTTCCCGAAGAGCAGCATCGATCTGGGGAGCGCGCCTGCAAGGGCTGAAACGCCGCGAAGGACTTCGGGGAGACGAAATGTTGCATTTGGGGACGCGAAAATGACATCGGCATTGAGTACAATTTCGAAGCCGCCACCTGGGATGTTAGTCTTGCCGTAGAGTGTACATTGTCAATGTGTCTTACCATGCGCATGCCCATTGCAGGCGATAATGATTGGCTTCTTTCCAGTCCTATTCGTCATTCCCCCGAAGCCACCAGAAGGATACTCGTGAGCGACATCGTTGGTCTTGATGATGTCGAATCTCTGCTTCAGGTCCATTCCCGCGCAGAATGCCTTGTCGCCTGCGCCAGTGAAGACAGCGCACCGCAGCTCAGGCTCACTGTCGTACCACTTCCACAGTGCACCGAGTTCAATTGTTGCCTCCACTGGCAGGCAATTGCGATATTCTGGTCGGTTGATTGTAACTTGAAGAATGTGCTTGCGGGGGAAGCTAACAATGCTGTGTTCGACATGTGGGTAGGGGTTCTCGATCCACGAAGGGACAGGGTTCTTCGTTCGCGGTGTAGACATGCTGGCGATGGATGCAATTGCGTAAACGGATTGTCGGGTCAGTGGATTGGCGAGAATGTGTATCCAATATTACATTTCGGGAACCTCATCGACGAGCGTGAAGAGAGAAACCCCCCATTCCTCGTGAGAATTATCACCTCGGTTGCTGACGGGCAAAGAGACCCCGAGCGAAAAAGGAACTGTCCACCCTGGCTCTTCGGCCGACAAGATAACACTGAACAGCTTTTCAGGTCGATCAACCCGGCCGCCCGTATCACTGTGAATCTCGGTGCTGGGCGGATGATTACATGCCCCCCTGCGATGAATCACTAGTCTGCTCCTTGTCCAGCTTCCCCGCACTTTTCAAACTAAATTTACCAACTGTGGGGATGGGCCTCGGCCTCAACGTCAGCGGGATCCCTTCTCAGCGAGAGGGGGCGTCCAGGTGACAGGGAAGTGTGGCAGCTGGGGATTTGGGTACTTGGGTCAAGTCGTGGTTGAAGTCAGGGAGACGAAGCCCGAGAGAAGGGAGCGACTAGTGGTCAAACTGTTCCGACAGCCGGGGAGTTGCGGTAATGACTTGTCTATTTACGGGTGGCAGAGAATATTATCTGTTTGCCTTGCTTTTTATTGATTGAATTTTAGAATTCTGTCCATCAGTACTCACGCAATTTCTTGACCCCATTTTGCATTGAACCTCACCCATTGCTTCTAATCCACCTCACCACTGCACTTTCTCAGACACACCCCAAAACATGTCTCAAAACTCATATCCGACGGAGACGCCTCCACCTCCGACTCCAGCTTTTCTCAAACTTACCTTCCCTGCGCCACGAGTCGTCCTAATTCGCATGGACAGGCCAAAGGATCTCAATGCCATGTCCACAGCCGCCCAGTGGGAGATGGATTCTGTTTGGAAGTGGTTTGACGAAGAACCAAAACTCTCCGTAGCCATCATTACCGGAACTGGCAGAGCCTTTTCTGCCGGCGCCGATTTGAAGGAGTGGAACAACTCAATGTCAGACGATGCGGACCCGAGCAAGCGGATGGGAAATGCCCCAGCCTTCAAGCCTCTTAGTCGGCGCCTAGGGAAGAAGCCTGTCATTGCGGCAGTGAATGGCCTCGCTATGGGCGGTGGATGTGAGTTTATTGTCAACTGCGACCTGGTCGTCGCAGCCGACGACGCATATTTCGGCCTCCCTGAGGTTCGGCGTGGAATCGCGGCCATTGGTGGAGCACTCCCTCGGTTGATACGGACCATCGGTTTACAGAGGGCATCCGAGTTCGCTCTTACTGGGCGAAATGTTTCCGCACAAGAGATGCTTCAGTGGGGTGTTGTCAACAAGGTGGTTCCCAAAGAGGAAGTTGTCCAGGAAGCAGTTAAATTTGCGGAAATGATTGCAAAGAACAGCCCAGATGCTATTATCTGCACACGAGCGGGCCTCCGTCAAGGATGGGAGACGGCATCAGTGGAAAGAGCCGTGGAATGGACGCTGGAGAAGGAGTTCGCCGAGCTTCAGAAAGGAGAAAATATTCTAGAGGGTCTAAAGGCGTTCTCAGAGAAGAGGGAACCGAGATGGAAAGGAAGTCGGTTGTGAGTGATTTTACCAATAGTCTAGTCACATTAATTCGAAACACACGGGAGTGTATAGAAAGGCATTATTCATGTTACCGATAAATGCTGTGTTAACATGCATCCGCAGCAATAGCAAAGTTAAGACAGATGGAAAGTCCGATGAATCATTCTTTGGGAGTTATCATGGTTCAGTTGTGATACTGTTAGTGCCGCTGCTGCTCGCCAGGCTTGGTTCTCCAACAATGATTCATCACCATTTAAGAGGTCACACCTCCCCGTGGATGTGACTACTGCATCGTTTACAGAAGATTAAGTACGTCTTGGCCCCTAAATCTCACCTTATATCTAATAGGAACTAATATGCACATCCTTACCGACCGTTCCGGCCTTGGCTAGACCGTTTAGATGGTCGTAGCCCTCGCGTGACAACTCTGGCTCCCCCTCTCGCTAGGTTGGTCAAGACGCCACCCCTAATGATTCATCGGCCAAGACGCGAATACGCAAGCTTCGTGGAGCTATATTGGGCCAAAAAAAGCTATCCTTGCACCCCACAGCACCGCCGCTTCCCCGCAAACATCAGCTGGATCATGGCTGCCATTTTCCGGGGTAGTCTGGGGTAATGGGCTCGTGGCAGGGCCAAGAAGCATTGCCAGCTGGGTGATAGGCTGACTGTGGTTGCGGTGGCAGTTCGTGCCACAGGAAATCAGTTAATTTGACGATGGATGAGCTGGTTTGAATGCTGGTAGTGCCACCTTGAAGTGTTCGGAGATGCAACCCCTCCTTACATCTTGACTTTGGCATTCGGGACATCTATAAGGCGCCGATCATCCCCCCCAACTTGTAAGAAGGGCTATATTAGACACCCATCCTCTACAAGTCCACAACCACCATCATCTAATATTTACTCAATCTCACTATTTCTCAAAGGTGCCGGCTTCAAGTTGCAGCGCGTCCTTCAACAATGGAGGTTAGCAAAATCGAGAATACAGCAGAGCATCTCGACACAGTCGAGGATGAGAAGGAGCGAGCGAAGCGCGATAGCGATACCGCGTCAATCAACTCCGCCGCCCTAGGCGATGACCTACCACCTGGATACTTTTATTCCGTCCGCTTCATTGGAGCTATGGCTGTATGTACTACATCCTTATTCAGGTCGAACTTTGTGACTGATGAATTGCGCAGGGTTTCTGTTTCTCGGCCATCAGCGCGTACATCTTCCTGATCCTGCCAACCAATGTCTTGACCTACATCAACGCGGAAATCGGTCCGAGCAATTACATTGCATGGGTTAATATTGCTCGAACTCTGGCTCTGTCTTTCACGTATACGATCCTCGGCCGCCTTTCTGATCTCTTTGGCCGCCGGTGGTTCTTCATTGGCGGCAACGTGGTTGCCCTGATTGGAATCATCATCTGCGCCTGCGCCAACAATGTGAATACCCTCATCGTCGGCAGCGCTGTCTACGGACTTGGTGAAACAGTCCAGCTCAGCTTCAACGTTGCAGTGGGAGAACTTGTACCGAACAAGTACAGACCTATGGTTTTGTCATTTGTCTTCCTCACAAACGCCCCCATTGCTACATTTGGGCCTATCATCGGTGTGTAGATGAGAACTATTCCTGACGAACATCAGCTAATTGTGTATAGCCCGAAAGTTTATTGAGAACCCCAATCTCGGGTGGCGCTGGTGCTACTATATCAACATCATCGACGTCGGCCTGGCCATCATCTTTCTCTTCTTCTTCTACCACCCGCCGACGTTCGAGCTGCTCCATGAGCGCAAGACTAAGCGCCAGATGCTCAAGGAGCTCGACTATGTTGGCATCTTCCTCTGGACTGCTGGTCTCACCCTCTTCCTCATGGGCGTCTCGTGGGGAGGCAAAATGTATCCGTGGAAGTCTGCAGCAACGATTTCGTCTCTTGTTATCGGTGCCCTGCTCTTGATTGCTCTGTTCGTTTGGGAGGCATTTGCCAACCTCAAATACCCAGCCATTCCAGTCAAGTTCTTTGCCAACCGTGGTTTCATGGCGTTGGTCTGTTGCGCCACCGTCGCCAGCAGTAAGTAATTTCTGTCAACAGCAAGATCGCCAGCTAATCAAGACAACAGTGTTCTACTATAGCGCTGTACTTCTGTGGCCGCAGCAAGTCCAGGCTCTCTTTACAAAGGATGTCACCTACGCCGGGTGGTTGTCCTGTACGGTGGCCTCTTCGACGGCACTCGGGCAGATCTGTGCCGGTTTAATCGTTCGTTGGGGTGGAAATGTTCGATACTGGCTAATCTTTTCGACCTTTGCCATGGTTGGTTTTGTCGCCGCATTGGCCTCACTCACCCCATCCGATAAGAACACCGGTATTGCCCTCACTATCCTTGGACCATTCTTCGTTGGCTTTATCGAGTTGGCATCTTTGGCCCTGGCTCCTCTTTTCTGCGCTGCCCAGGACATTGGACTTGCCTCTGGTTTGCTTGCCTCCATTCGCTCAGCAGGTGGCTCTATCGCGGTGGCAGTCTATACCTCAATATTGAGCAACCGACTCACGGACACCATCCCCAACAACGTTATTCCAGCAGCCGAAAAGGCTGGACTCCCAGAGAGCCAGGCCTCGGATCTTCTCACGGCTCTTACTGCCGGCGACTTGTCCAGCTTCTCGGATGCAGTCCAAGCAGCAGTCGTGGGCGCTCTACCCAATGCGTATGCGCAAGCTTTCAAGACAGTGTACCTCGCGAGTTTGGGTTTTGGTGCTATCGCCATCGTCGGCTGCCTCTTCTCCAAGGATGCCAAGAAGCACTTGACGGATAAGGTAGAGAGACGGATGCATGACGGGAAGGCGACCAAGAAGACGCACACTACAGTTGATGTCTAAGTCCGTGTTCAATCGCAGATAGTTGTACAAAGAATGTCATTATGGTTAACCCTCTCATTCCAACATAATACTTTTCCATCCGTCTGGAATATTATCTTTAAGCCTTTAATTCGCATCACCGAAGCTGTGAGTAGGAAAGTGCCAAGGTCTATGGTCGCACATAGGATGATGAGGTCTGCAAAAGGGGCAAATGCCCAAAATCCCAAAATGCCCAAAATTGAGAGCAGATTGCTATTTCAGGAATATACCATGGCTTTCAGCTATCTACACAAACTAAACCTACATAAATAAGCTTCTTTTATAATATTATCATCTACAGTAAATTTATTATTCTTAAATACTTAATAGTATACTAAATATTAAGGATTAGTACACTAAATATTAGGGGCTAAGTGTGCTAAAGGTTAAGGGCCTTGTGGTAATTATAGAAGGTCCCTATAGTACTAAACGTTTTGGGGCTAGATGCACTGAAAATTAGCTAGAGGCACTATAAATTAGTAGGGAGATATACATAAATTAGAGGTTTAGCGCTAATACTTAGGGGTTAGCTAAATTAAGTGCAATTTCCGAGTTTTGGGATTTTGCCCGTAAGCACCTTTGCGGACCTTGTCTAATGTGCCACCGTAAAGGTCCGCTGGGTCCAACTCTACGATTTGTGTAAAGAACTCATATGGGCTCTACAACAGAAAACTACAGAATGCAAGAGTAAAAATATCAGAAACGAACCAGGTTGTAGAACTTATGTATTTCTCTAGGACATTTAATTTGTGATACAGGCTACAATAAGCTGTCTAGCAATTCCACCCACCATCAACACTGACAGAATTGCCACTAATGTAACTTGCATCGTCACTGAGAAGGAAAGCAATCAACGTGGCTACTTCTTCGGGCCGTCCAGTTCTCTTGAGTGCAACGTCGTTCATTGTCTCCTTTTCAAATTGTTTATCAGCACCCGACTCCACAGCCACTGCTGCTGCTGCCCTATACATGGGTGTATCGATCCGGCCTCTGCATCTGTGTCAGTAACTGCGCTTATCTAAGTTGGGTGGGAAAGACCTACGGGCAGATCGCGTTTACACGGATTCCTCGTTCTCCAACATCCCTCGCCGCAGAGCGCGTCAATCCTAGCACGGCGTGTTTGCTTGCCGAGTACGCGCCATTCTTCTCTCGTCCAATCAACCCGGCGATGGAGCTGGCATTGACAATGCTGCCGTTGTTGGAAATGTTCTTGATCTGCGCCTTCATGCAGTGCATCAGGCCTGTGGTGTTGACTCCAAACACAAACTCCCACTCTTCAAAGTCCTGGTTCTCGATGGCGCCGTGATCACCCCCGATGCTCTTGGGAATGACACCAGCCAAGTTAGCGGCACCGTCGAGACGGCCAAAGCGCTTTACTGTCTGCTCAATCCAGTCGAGAACTTGGTCGTATTTCCGAACATCTAGCGGAAAAGCAAAGACTTCAGTTTTGTATTCAGACTCGATGTCTCTTTGCGCCTTTTCGAGACCTTCTTTGGAAACATCGGCGATGGATATTTTTGCCCCTCTGCTGGCCAGGAGCTTTGCTGTGGCCAGGCCGATCCCAGAAGCAGCTCCAGTGATGGCAATGACCTTGCCGGCTAGCTGTGTGTTTGCCATGATATTATGATCGACAAATGTTTTCAAATATCGTTAATATTGTTCAAGATGATCCCCGTTGAATATGAGCTGTTAATTTGACTCTTTGCTGAAATCGCGGGTACTTAAGTGGTTGCTCGCGGTAACCGATTTCCGGCATCGTGTCCCCCGCACTGCATTCGTCATGAGGTCCCTTACTCTAGCCGACGAAGGTCCTGTGTCAAACTGAATTGTTTAGGCTCGGTTAATGCTGATTTTCCGGTTGTATTGAAGTGCGGTAATTGTCTAGCTTAGTCTAATCCTACTTTTCCGCGCCACGGCTACAAGTGCCCGTCTTCGATGAACTTCTTGGGCACCGGGACGAATTTAGCCCTTAGATACTCTCCTAGGTTCTTCGCAAGAGTATCAAGCTTGCTTCCAGAGTTGTATCCCCTATCAAGATGGTTCTTGAGCAAGAAATGCACGGCTCGGAGGTTTGGAATCTCAAATCTATCTACGCGCCCTCCGCTGTACTCGTGCTTGCCAAGTAGCTCCTTCATTTTGCCAATGGTGAAGAATGCGCGTAACCATTCCCACTGCTCGTCATCGGAGACAAATAGCCCGACATTGGCATCTGATGCCTTGTCCCCAGAACGAGACAGGGCAACCCATCCCAGCGGCGCTTGCACCGTGGGCCCGAAGGATTCGAGCGGCCGAGGATGTAGAGCGTCGTATGACTCCTGGGGTCCATAGTCCTTTGTCACCGGCGGCATCGAGATTGGGATTATCGACTCGTCGCCAAACAATAGATGAACACGATGATTGCAAGCGCTCTGAGGTATGAGCGAGACAAAGTATTCCCAGTAACTCTTTGGTGCTGATTGCCGCAAGTCGTTGGGTCGAGAAACACCCTGATCGCAACCTGTTAGTCGGGAATAGGCGCATCTAGCAGAGAGAACTTACAGGACATGACTGCAAAACAGTCTCATATAGTTTTCTTGCAAACCCATCCGGCAGACTGCCATCAAACAACTCTGCCCTTGGACCCTGCGCAAAGATACGGTAGTCCACAGTTGCGATTTCTTGATTGACTGGATCAGGCGGACTGCTGCCGTGGACGTGAAATTTCAGCATGGTGAATTCCCGAATGAGCTCTTCTCCAATGGCGTGTCGGGCTTGCTCCTCCATCCATTGACACTTTTCCTCAATGTCAAGGCCTACGAGGTAGAAATGCCATTCCGCTTGATAGCCTCCATGAGCCGTCACTCCCACTCGCGTTGTTGCAGGCGGCGGGAGTCCTTTCACTCCCGACACATGGACAATGTCTTCACCGAGCTGTTCCATTTGGATGTTTCGCAAGTCGGCAACCACGTCCGAATTGAAGTACAAGGGGCCGGATATCTCATACACCAATTGCGACGTCACAGTTTCGGTGTTCACGATGCCATTTGAGCCTTCTTCTTTTGTGATGTTGCATCCTCCATCACTGAAAACCTCAGCGATAGGGAAGCCAAGACCGAGGTGCTTCTTAGCCTTCATGAGGTCCTTGAAGCGGCTGTAGTAACCACCAGTTACAAATGCAGAGCATTCAATCAAGTGGCCTGCGATAAGAGCCCCAGCCAACTCATCAAACTGATCTGCTTTCCAGTCGTGCCAAAAGGCAGCCAGACCTATCGTTGGGGCGGCATCTGATACCCTATGATCGTTAGCTGTGATTCGAAATGATCTCAACAATTCGGTATCAAGCGGCCCGCGTACCTTCCGCATATCACAATATCTGCCCCCCGTCTAAGTGCTTCTGCAATACCAAGACTTCCAAGGTATGCTTGTGCACAGAGAGGCTTGTGCCCCCACTCGCTCAGTGTCTTGCCGTCCGTTACGCTGGTGAAGACATGACCGTCGGCGGCCATCGCTTCAAACGGTCCAGTCACATCATCGCCCTCAACCCAGGCCACCTTCATGCTGTATTCGGCCTTTTGAACCATGTCATAGACAACTTTGGCAAGGAGTTCGGTGTCACTGGCACCAGCATTGACTGCGAGTTTGGTCTTGTTCTCCGCCAAGAACGGAATTGCAGGCTCAAAGCATTGCAGAAAAGTGCTGGCATACATGGCCGTTCGCTTGCGCTCCTCAAGCGGAAGTGCAGCGATGGAAGGGCCCTGTTGAGCCTTGCCAGCACCATACCCAGTCATGACATTTTCAGACAGCCAATCTCCCACAATGGCATCGACACGCGTGTCTTTAGCTAGACGAGAAATCGCCGCGACGCGATCTGTGAATCCTCCTGATGCACCGCCGATTCGAATGGGCCGACGACCCGGTGTCTTCTCCGAATGCATTGTGAGGCATGTAAAGGGATCTAATCTAGAGAGGAAAGCATAGTCAGAGCATCAACAACCGACATAGATGGTGCTCCCAGCTGAGATAACACTCTGTATAGGCCACTGACTCCCGTCGTAAGACCGCTCCAGTTCGGAGCCGGGCGGGGGACTGAGATGCCGCGCTATTCCCACCCCGCCATAGACACCCGGTTACCGATCTCCGAGACGGTCCATTTTGACAGCTTTCCCCGCATTAATGATTCAGCGAGGGCATGCAGTACCTGTGCTCGTGATTGTGTGAGAATCCCAGTATTCCGAGGATTGGGAGCGATCGAGTCCTCATGGAGAGTGTTGGGGTGGGCCAGCCGGGGTGGAAACGGAGGCCTGGCCCGAGTCGAGGTCGATTAGGTGCGACAGGTCCGGGAATCGGTTGCGAAACGCCTCTCCAACTGTCCAGTTCCTGATTTGACGCATGTGCTCCTCGTAGACGGGGTTAATGGCTATTTCTGCCGTGCCGTTGCCGTTGACAGACGCGGCCAAAAGAACCGAGGCTGGGTCGTAAGGCCAGTTCAGCTTGAAGCCCGAGCTGTAGGGGGCAGCAAAGTCGTCCAGTGTGATCTCCGGGTGACTGATAAGATACTCTCGCGCTCGGGGCCTGATTAATTGTCAATTACTGCAAGAAGACGAGTCATTAGCGGACTCACCATGGAATACGATCTATCCACGCTGAATGGGGCGTCGTGAGCTGGCTGGGGACAGGTCGCAGCCAGTCGGGCATGAGGTCCCAGCTTTGCTTATCGAGAAGCACCATCCACTGTTGCGTCTAAGTTACGGTCCAAAGGGTCCTGAGAATGCGATCCTACCTTGAGTAAAGCCCCCATGACGTAGAACACGGCCACCTGCTTGGGTAGACCTTCAATCTCACAATAGGTTCTCAACACGTCAGCCACGACGTTGCTAATGTCGTCTTCTGAGTGGTGGCTCTTGTCGAGGAGACTGCACAAGTTCGGTCGCAATGGGAACCTCGCGGCCCTTTCTCCAGGAGACGATGGCACCAAAACACCTTCGGTCCTGATGCCATCGACAAATCCCTGGAGAATCTGGTCCGCAAGGCAACTCGGCGGCGTGTTCTTGGGGTGCAACTCCCATAGAGCTGGGCCAATGCTGCTGGCATTGCTAACAACACCAGGACTGTGGCCAGTTTCCTCACCCAGACCATCACGGCCCATGAGACTAAGCTGCAAAGCCGCATTCTGGGTCCGTAGCTGGGAGTTCTCGCTCTCCAGGTACCCCATCTTCGTTTCCAAGAGGCTCATGGCACGGTTCCGTTCATCGAGAGCACTCGTAAGGCAGGCAACCTGATCACTCAGCGTCTGGATTGCCCACTTGTTCCGATCACGCATGGCCTGCTGGGACTTGCGGTCCCTGGCACGCTTGCGTTGCAGCTCCTGCTCGCGCAGCGATTGTGACAGCGGGAGGGATGAAGCGTGAGCATACTCTGGACCTGGAGATGAATCATCGCCATGATCGATTGTGCTGGTCGTCGATGGGGCCATGATGATGACGGAGTTGGTGATCCATAGGCTATCATTCAAGTGGAGTAGAGGGGCGGCACAGTTAAGACAGGGAGGACGGTGGCCTAGAGACATAAGAACGCCCCGTGGAAATGGAAACGCGGGGTTAATATGGGGACCACTGACTCTTTTCTAGGGGTGGCTTACAGGGGCTGATGGGGGTGGTTACAGGGGGCCTTGGAGGGGTATGCGTTGGATGGCGCCGCCATGGGAAGAGATGGGATGGATGATGATGCCCAACACTCAAAGGGAAATATGCCAAGAAATGCGTCGACATTAGACATTTTGGAAGTGTGAGTTACTTTCTATCCGACATCAGCAATCCCCTGTTGCCCTACACTGCTAGAGGCGCTACAAACACGGATGGATCAAACAGCGAAGCACTACATTACCTCCCTGCACAATCAGTCCACGGGGACGGACCTGGAAGACACTTGGTATTGCATCGCGGTATGCTCCCAAGCTAAACACAGTCTTTGTTTTCGTATGCTTACTTTGGTTTATAGGCTTGCTCATTCGCAGCCAGCAATAAGGGCTGCTATGTCGCCGATGTCTTCACGCAAGCCATCAGCTCACGCCCGGAAGACCACGAGTACCACAGAAATGTTCTAAAGAGAATCAAAGGTCCAATATCCAACCCAACGTCGTGTTTCCGTAAACTTTACTGACACTACGTAGAAGGACTTCTGAAAACCGGCATCATCTACGGCATCCCCCGCGTCATCAACGCCTTCAGAGCACTTGTCAAAGCCATTCCCTCTCCCGAGTCCAACGAAACATCATCAATTAGAAACACCATTACTGTTCCTACGGATACGGATGAAAGAGGGCTCGAATACATGCGCAACATCTTCCGCGCCGACCTAGACCCATTCCTTGGCACAATGGACAAGTACTGGCCGGACCTTCGAACCCTCGTTGTTACGTACATTTACGGCTACTACCAGTCTGACACCTCGATTCTGGATGCCGTCACTACTTCGCAGCTAAATATCGCCACGCTGGTACCGATTGATGTGGCCGCCGAGGTCGCCTGGCACATGAGAGGCACCATTAGGAATGGGGGGACGGAAGGTCAGCTCAAGGCAGCATACGACATTGCTTTGAAGGTTTGCGAAATTTGCGAAGTAACCTTGAAGAACAAGATGCCAAAGGCGCAGGATGTTATCAATGAAGAGAGGCTGATAATAGACTGACCACCCTGTCGTCAGTTCTTCGACGCAAGGCTGGATCACTGACTGCCCTGGGCAATCTTCATTAACAACATAATTGAAGTCTAACTCTACAATCGTATATAGATATCAGGTCATTTTAATCTCCTCTCTATAGTTTCTGGCGTCTGCTGCGTAACTCCGTCGCCTTCGCCACCAAGTGTCGCCGCATCAACTTCCCCGACGTGTTCTTAGGGAGCGCTTCCATATGGAACAGGCTCTCCCTAAATGCTTTATACGGAGCGACCCTGATATTTACAAACTCTCGTACCTCCTCCAACACATCTGCATGCTTCTCCATCGGAACTTCCGCTGCCAGTGTCACGAAACCCACTGCAATCTCGGTGTCGAGTTGTTTATCCTTCACCCCACACACGCCCGCATCAACGACGTGTGGGTGTAATAACAAAACTGCCTCCAGTTCTACGGGGGCGATTTGATTCCCTTTGAACTTGATGAGCTCCTTCTTCCGGCCGGTGAGATAGAAGAACCCATCCTCATCCACACGCACAACGTCTCCAGATCGAAGCCATCCATCTCTCTTCGCCTCTCGCGTCTCTAAATTGTTTCCCTTGTATTCCATAAAGACTGTCGGGCCTTTAATCAGGCACTCCCCGTCTGTCCCGGGCCGGACATCCTCGTAGTTGTCATCCACGACGCGGATGGACACTCCGGCGGCGGGGCGTCCAACACTGGCACCTTTCTCTCTTCGCATTTCTCTCAGCAGCGTAACAGTGCACTCACTCATACCAAAGCCATTTAGAACTCCTGCGTTTGGTGCGAGTAGGCGTCGCAAGTGCTCGACGACATCGTCCGACAGCGGTGCGCCGGAGCACATGGCCGCCTGGACGCAGCTAAAGTCCAATCGCTTAACCGCTGGATCTTTGACCATCCTCACGGCCACAGCAGGAACAAGTCTTAGCACAGTCGCTCGGATATCGGCGCATCTTTTGAGATATCCGGAGTAGTTGAATTTCTTCATCGCCTGCACGTACGAGCCGACCCACGCCGGCAGAAGCACCGCGGATACAATGCCGTACACGTGCGAGAACGACGGGAAGAAAACCTCGCGCATGTGCCCGTTGTGTAGAAATGGGTTGGTTGCCCGAACGGAAAGCAGTTGGGCGATGAGGTTGTGGTGAGAGAAGACCACGCCTTTGGGTTTGCCCGATGTGCCAGAGCTGAAGCACATGCCTGCTGGTTGCTTTCTATTATCTCTCAAGGAGAGGTCCAATGGCTCGATCTGTAACGCATTTTCTCGATCGAAATCGCGGGGATACTTTACTCAGGTCAGCTCATGAATCAACAGGGCGTATCATAGACTTACCATGAGGTGGCTATGCGTCGGGGCGTTCACCGTGTCATCAATGACCATGATCTTAGGAGTCAATTTGAGCTGCTTGATTGCCTCCAACACATTTTGCACCAGATTTCTGTCAACTGCTATAATCTTCGGGCTGGCTACCTCGAAGTAGTAAACCAGCTCAAAGCTCGTGGCCAAAGGGTTGATGCCGCTGTTCCCAGTCATGTAAGCCAAAGCCGCCAACTTATCCGATCACGACGTACCAGAAGCACCCACCAGCCCACATGACCCCATGCGCCAATGCAGCCCAGTCAACAGAGTTGTACGCATATATGCAAACCACGTCGCCCTCGTTTAGTCCGTGGACGTCTCGCAGAATCGCAGCGTCTCGAGAGGCATCGCGCCGGAGTGCGCCGTAGGTGAGTTCTCGCTTGGGGTTGTCGAAATCGGCCAGGATGACCTGGTCTGGGTGCGCGTCGTCTGGGTTGCTCTGGAGGAGGAATTGTGATATGCTTTGGCTGATTGGGACATCGGGTTTGGGGTACGGTGAGTCGTAGATTCGTTGGCTTGCCATTGTAACGATTAGATCCTTGGATGGACCTGAAGGTAATTGACTTGCTCGGGTTGGCGACACAGCATGCAAGGAAGATCTCAGATGTCAAGTTCTATGCCAATCAACGCCCCATCCTTAGTTATGCGGTTTCGTCGACTTCAAGAAAGCGGCAATAGCCTCTACCTTCGTCAAGACTACCAGCCCAACAACACCCAAGACTTTGCCGTGCTTTCCGTCCCGCTCGTTCAAAATCAGGACGCAACCATCGCGAACATCATGAGCGCAGACATCCCAGCGTTGGCCCTAATGATTCACTAGCCCCCCATAACCCTCGGATCCGTCCCATCTCCGCAATACGAAGTTTTGCAATGTGCCTTGATCCTTGTCGCGCACCCCGCATCTGGGGTAACGAGTTCCGGAGATCCGGGGCCGTCTCCGTTAACTCCACTCCCGCGAAGCCCGGGCCTCGAGATTCCGGGATCATGCCGGTAAGAGTCAGCCAAGGATTGTCGATGGTGAGAATTTGGCAGCAAGCAGCTTGCGGCCGGTTTGCGCACGTAAATAAAACTCCGCCTATTGGCATCGCTGCATCAAACGACAGTGCTGTGGATCTACCGGATGGTCACTCCACTCCACAACCTCTACTCGCATCCTCAGCTCTAGGTGGTCAACCATGGCGAGCGATCTAGACAAGCAAAGCTTCTCTCACAAAGTCGAGCACCATGACACGATCCCAGCCGACCCTGAGAAGTCGCCCATCATGGACTCGGAAAACGAAGTCGAAGTGACGCTCAATACCAAATTGGCCGTGCTCTCTCTCATCTTCATGTACGAGTCGTACTTGTTTACGTTGGTCATGTAAGTCTCCAACTCGTTCGTGGCAGCAACCTTGCTCATTCTCCTTCAGGCCAGCGGCAGTCCTAACGTATATCGACGCCGACCTTGGGCCGGATGCACGATACCCATGGATTGCAATTACGTGAGTCCTCACATTAATCCAGACACGCCGTCCTTACGAGGCAATCTCCGATATCTAACCCAAGACAGATGGAACCTCGGAGCCGCCATCATCGTCAGTGTAGGCGGCAGACTATCAGACATAGCCGGCCGCCGATGGTTCCTCATGTTCGGCGCCATCTCCGCCGCAGTAGGGGCCCTAGTGGGCGCCACGGGACAATCCATCACCCAGATGATCATCAGCGGCATCATCTTTGGCATTGGCGGCGGCTTCCAAGAGATGTGCTTTGCCTGCGCGCAAGAGCTGGTGCCGAACAAGTATCGCTTCCAAACGCTGGGTAAGTCGGATCACTACCGTCCAAAAGACTGCCGCTAAACTATCCAGGTATTATGATTCTCGCCAACCACGTCAGCTCCTTCTCGCCGCTGATCGGCTACGTCTTCATCGCCTACACCAAGATTGGCTGGAGGGCGTGCTACTGGTGGTGCTTCGCCTGGGAGGTCGTGACGGCCGTGATGCTGTATTTCTTCTACCACCCGCCGACGTTTGAGACCAAGCACAAGGACGACCATAAGACGAAGTGGCAGCTGGTCAAGGAGATTGACTACGTCGGCCTCATCCTCTTCGCCGGTGGGTGTCTGCTCCTACTGCTGGCTCTGAACTGGGGCAACGGAATCCACCCCTGGAACAGCGCGTGGATCATCGCGCCTCTTGTTGTTGCCTGCGTCTGCTTCATCGCGCTGGGTTTCTGGGAGGTGTACGCCCCGCTGCCATACCCCATCCTCCCGCCGCATCTGTTCAGAGAGTGGCGCCGGTTCACAGCCTTCCTAGTAGTCTGCTTTGTCGCCGGAATGCTGTACTACAGCCTCAATGTGATTTGGCCGCGCCAGTCCGGCCTGCTGTGGGTTCCCGCCGACAAGCCAATTATCCGCGGCGTGTACGCCAACATGGTGTCGTTTGGCACCATCATCGCAGGCTGGTACTGCGTCAGCTTGATGCCGTGGCTCCAGCACGAGAAATGGCAACTCGTCGGCTGCATTGTCATCCAGACGTCGCTGATCGGTTCCCTGGCGTCCGTCGGGCTCGCTGACAAGGCCCAGGCCATCGGCACAGTCATCGCCGTGTCGTCGGTCAACCTCCCCCCGTCGCCGCTCTCGTTTGGCATGGTGTCGTTACACCTGGCCGACCAGACTGACATCGGCATTGGCGTCGGTCTCATCAGCACCTTTCGCCTCATCGGCGGTGCCGTGGCAACCGCAATCTACACGTCCATCCAGACAAGCGAGTTCGGCAAGCTGCTCCCGGGCCAAGTCCGCGCCGCCGCCGAAAACACCGACTATGGCGGATCCATCGAGTCCCTCGTCGCGGCGGCAAAGGCAAACACGCCTGCAGCGTACAGTGCCATCGAAGGAATCACCAACTCCACGATAGCAGCAGTGCAGCATGCGGTCTTGGTATCCAACTCAAAGTCCTACCGTATCGTATATCTAGTGGCCATTGCGTTTGGGTGTGTGGCTATTGCTGCGGCATTGAGCGTCAAGTCCATTGACAGATCGCAACGGTCTAATGAGGTTGCTGCCAAGTTGGAGACTGAGAAATTTGAGACGATAGCTAAAGGGAGTGACGAAAGTGTCATCAGATAGATACATTCCAGTACTTAATATGTAAAACATATCTCAGGTGACAGTCTCAAAGACTGAGAATAACGCCAAACCAGGTACAAACCAGTCCTGGCTCATAGTCCACCGCAGGCTTCTAACGTGGTCTGTCCCAGTTCAGGCGAGACGAACACTTTGGAAATCATTTCACGTCAACCAGTCACATATTCAGCGAGCAAACGAGAACTTTCAGTTATGCATTAATTGCATTCTGGATTCCATTGTATAACCTATATCCCCGTCTGAGCCCAATCCTCCATCCTGTGTGTCCCAGGAGGAATGTCACTTTTTGACCCATCCTGACCCCCTCTTTTGCGCCGTTGCAGTCGGCAAATCTTGCCGGCACAGAAACGTATCGAGACGTTGACGCGTGAGACCTGTTTTGCCTGACCTTGAGCCATCGGAGATTGTTCCCGAGCAGTTGTCGTGTCCACTTTTCCCGTCCGCGAGCCCACATTCCTTCCAGCCTTCCTCAGCCCGGTCAACGGTGAGCGGCCAACATGACGATGGCCAAAAGGCAATGATAATTAAAAGACGTAAGGAGAGGATAGGAAAAAAGCAGAATAACAAAACCAGGCTTCCTTAAAACTCCACGCGCGAATGCCCACTCGCGAACCCAAGTTGCAAAAGGCCCAAATGCCCTGAACGCCAAACCATTGGAGCAAGCAAAAACTAAAACAGAACATTTCAATGCTCGATCAAAAGATAACCATCTCGAATCAAACAGGCCAGAGCAAGTACAGACAGGCAACAGGCAGGGAACCCCCTGCCATGCGTGAAAGTGAGGAGTTGAATCGCAAAATACCAGGCTACCGCTGGTGAATGAATCTACCCCAGGCAAAACAATTACCATGGGGGCTCAAGATGTGTAGCTCAGTCCACAGTCATCACCCAAATTCTATCCTCTGATGGCTGTGGCTGCGTGGGCATCTCCCGCCCAAGGAAATCGATCCATCAATAGCGGATACGAGGTGTCGCTTGAGGGTGTGCCATCAAATGTGGTGAAGGATGTTGCTGCGCCGGCGGCGCCGGCAGGAGTTCTCGGCGTCGACGGGTCGCTCGCCGCCTTCACTAGGGTAATATCCCTGGTTGGTAAAACAATCGATGAGGGGCTATACGTGATAGGTCGATAGACGGCACCGGGGCTGCTGAGTTGAAGGGTGTGGTGAGTCGCTGGGCCAGCATGATGGTAGATCTGGGGGGATCCAGTCAGGCTTCTCGTTGTCGCTCGGCCGGCATTGTCTCCAGAAGTCCCATCGAATCGCCCACTGTTCATCGTGCCATCCTTGAGGGTAGGACTCGATTGCTTTGAACCAAACTACAGAACCAATAACTGTCAGTAACCAACTCTTATCCAGGACTCTGGTATGGCGACCACCCTAACAGGCTAGGGAAGAGGAAGATCCTTTTTGACCAAGGCAGGTGTCGGGTGGTGCGCCGGGGGTACGTACAAAGCAGTACTTGTTAACAAGCTCTTCGTATGATGAGCTTGGTAGGGTGGGAGTCGAAGCCGCACTCGGGCTCGGGGCCTTCTGAGTAGAAGGAGTCGCCGAAGGAACCGGGGCGGAAGGGACCGGTGGAGCGGGCTTAGCACTGCGGACGTTGGGCTTCATGTAAAGCCCGTCCTTGTCCTTATTGACGGTGTCTTTGGCAGCCTTGACGGCGGCGTTGAGGGATGCACCAAAGTCGTATCGGTTCGCAAAGGCCAATCCGCTGGGGGATCCCAATCCGTTAGACATGTTGTCGCTAGCGAGGTTGCTAGTGGACTTAGTCTTCAAGCGAAGACCAGTTGACCCAGATGCAGACTCTCCCAAGTACTCGTGGATAGGTTGATCGAGGAACTTGGCATCATCTCCAAATTCGCCAAAGCTAGGCATCGACTTGGGCCGGGGCACGTTGGCGCCGCGTCGGTTACTCCGCGGCAGGCCGTTGTGCGATCGGCCCGAGGCGCCCTGGAAGTTGTTCTTCCCGTTCTGGGCAAGGTGCTTCTTGCGGAAGTCGACTTGGAAGTTGCGAGAGGCGTTGTTGTCCCAGTACTCTACGCCATTGACGACATAGCGAATGCAGAAGAACAACGTCTTCGACTCCAGGTTGGCCGTATCGGCCAGCTTGATGGAGAAGGTGAACCGGTCATGGCCAAGGGGGGTCTCACGAGGACGAATCTCGTGGCCAAATTCGGCAGCAACCTCTGATGTGGTCTTCCAGTAGTCGAGAGTGAACCGGCAGGTGACTGCTTTCTGGAAAGCTAGGTTGCTGATGGCAACGGAGCCGTGGAGGGTCTTTTGGTCGGCAGACAACCACACCTTCTCAAGGCGAACCGGGAGGGCTCTGCGTGCGGGGCTATCCTGGGGGAAGTTGGAAGTGAGAATCTCCCACTCAAAAGGAGGGGATCTTGTTTTATCTTCTGCTGGGAAGGGATACTCGGTGTCACTATCGTAGTTGTCGACTGGAGACGATCCAGCACTGACAGCAAGGGGACGATCAACTTGGAGGAAATGACGAACATGTTCCAAGTGGGAGTCGAAGTGAACAGCCTTGGAGAAGATGGGAGTGCCGGGCATGCTAGAAGGACGCCGGCGGGACGATGGCCGCAGAGCGGGTCGTACCAACTCACCCGACTTCTTTCGCACCATTTGCGGCTTCTTGCGCAAGTCGTCGTCCGACTCCTCATCAGAGGCCGTCAACGAGTTGTCGGCCGACTTGGCCACCTGAGCATGAGGCTCAGTTGCCGAACGAACATGGCCCATCCTTCGGCCAGGCTTGCCCAAGTCGCCCAGCGCACTTGTGCTGAAGCTGAAGTGGACGCCATTTCGGTTGGTTGAGTCGGGGCGATTGTCGTGGTTGCGCTCGGGAGATGGTGTCCTTTGTTGGGGAATCTGGCTGGCTGCGTCTCTCAGCTTCTCGAGCTTCCTCCCTCGTATCTTGAGAGTTCCCTCATCGTCGCTACCAGACGAGGCCGAGTCAGGTGGGGAAATGATGGCACCCATGGGCATTGTGCGGTCGTCGGTGATGGGGGGTGGTGACTGCCGCACCGCCGAAGACAGGTTGGACACCATGCTCTTCAGATCCTCCGACGTGCCCTGGGGGGTTAGGGTGCCGGTCGATCCATCGCTGACGGCTGATGCTGAGGGTGTTCGACGGTGCTTGAGGAGATACGAGGCAGATCGGGGAAGGGAGGGTCGAGTCCCTGTTTGGAGTGATGAACGTCGGCTCACATTAGGTGAGGTCGATGCTGAGGAAGCTGGAGATCGATGTGAAGGAGGTGTGTAAGGCATTACCGAAGCAGGGCGGGTTTGGAGGGGAAAGAAAAGGGATACGTGCAGGCTTTGCCTACAAGCCGATCCACACGAAGGTGTAGGAGGAGAGGTGAAGGGCCTCGAACAAGACAAGGATGCTAAGTCGATGATGCTAGTTTATCGCAAACGCACGAGAGGAAGGGCGACGGAGCGATGGTTCGTTGTCGAGATTAGGTCTGTGAGAGTGGAAGGCGCTGGTCAGTATCCTGACTCGTGGAAGGGCAATTGTTCGATCAACGACTGGGGGGAAGAGAAATGGTGCTTCCGAGTGCAAGGATTCGACGGGCAGGAGGAATGACGTTGTGGCTGTGTGATGATTTCTTTCTTCTGCGGCTGTAAATTGACTTACATGAGTCCCAAGGAGGTGATGAGGCGGCAACAAACAGGCGACACGGGATGCTCAGGCAATATTCCAGCAACAGAGCAGGCCGTGAAGCGCGATCGCAGCGCAACAGAAGGAGGGAAGGAGGAATTGAGGAATTGACCGTGAAGGGGCACGGTTCAAGTGATGCTGGAGATCCAGACAAGAGGCGAAACGGAGATGACTGGTCCGGTGGCGAAGCGGGATTGCCTCGAGATGAAGATGTTGGCGTCGCGAAGGGGGAAGCGACGGAAGGGGCGACGGGGAGGGCGAAGTCGTCAAGGACTAAGGGGAGAGTCCAGGGGTGGAATAGTCGTGAGGAGAGAAGCTGCTGATGCTGATACTGATGGGACAGTCAGTCAGGCAGTCAAGCAGTCTAGTCAAGAATCTTGACAGCAGAAGCTGGTAGAGGCTGAGGGAGGCGGAGAGACAGGCTCAAGCGATGGCGATAGCGGGGGGCAGGTGGTTTTGAGGGCTTGCTCGAGGGCTGGAAGGCTCGCTGGAAGGCTCGGCCGGGCTGGGCGGCATCGACTAACAGGACAAGGTTGTGAGCCGCGTAGGCGTGGGCTAGGTGCGCAGAGGTGGAGGCGTGGGCATGGGCCGTCTAGGATCGTCTAGGAGCGTCTAGGCGTCCGGGATGGGTGGGATGGATGGTTCGGCGGGTTTGGAGGGTTTGGAGGGTTTAGTAGCCTAGTAGGGGTGCGATGGCTAAGGACGCCCGGTGGAGCGATGGCGATTGTCGGGGGGCAGTCGGAGGATGGCGACGAACCAAGAGGGATGGGGCTTGCCTTTTTGGCGATGAAGGCAGACCACCCAGAACCAGCCAGTTGCAGGGCAGTGCGAGTTGTGTGAGTGGGATGGAGGGATTGAGGCTAGGGGGGGCGTCCCGATTGCTCGAGAGAGTGCGGTGAGTTGAAGGATGGAGGTACCGGTTTTGAGGTACAGTAGGTATCAAGGTGTGTGCGAGCGAGCGAGCGAAGTGTGTGTATGTACGTATTGGTGTAAATCTGGTCAATGGAGGGATAGAGATGTGTGTGTGAGTGCGAGGGTAGGGATTATTGTGTGTATCTTACTCCCGTATAGCTGGGGAGCACTGGCGAACAGGGGGGGCCCTTGAACAATGAGGACCAGGGTGCAAGGTGAGTTGAAAACGAAATAGAATACAAAGGGGGACACAATTAGAGACGATGGGCAAATTAAAGATGGCATGTATAACAAAAGAAACGACGAAGTGAGGGTTTGGACGATGACGGAAGGCGTCGAAAACGGACACGACGTCGGCGGAGGCGGCGGCAGACAAAGAGAAGGCGGATGAAGACAGGAAACCGAGAGAGCAAGAGGAGGAGTCAATTCAAAGATGGAGGAGGAGTCGGAGGAGTAAGAAGGTAAAAAAAGGTTGGTTGCGGTCGTCATGGCGAGGGTTGATCCAGGACGGACCCAGGTTTGTCTGAGCCACGGCGCATCCTAGACATCCCAAACATCCCAGACGTGAGCGAAAGCATGTCAGATCATCGAGTGGTGGTGTTTTTTTCTTTCCCTTTTTTCCTTCCCTCCCGCGGCGAGCCACTGAGACTCGGCGAGCGAGCGCCAGAACGAGTGGCGCCGGGCCCGAGCTTTTCTTAGGCGCATTCGTCGTACATGCAGGATAGGCATGGTGGGCATGTCGGTGGAGGCTGCGAGTGTGTGTGGATTGCGGTGGTGTTGGGATGTGCGTGCAGGGCTTGGCGTGCGTTTGGGATGGAACAAGCCATCTGGGTTGAGGGTTGAGGCCGGAGAAGTCAGTGAAGGCTCAGTGAGCGAGGTGGGGCTCGCTCGCACAGTGCGGCCAGTCCGGGGCCCGTTGGTTCCGGGTGCGCCGAGTCCAGGGCCAATCCCACCGCGCCGTCGCAGCGCTGAATGGCATCCCGTAGGAGAGCATCGCCAGCACCGCGAGATGCCACCCGCTAGCTACCAATTCACCTCCCATGGAATAAGGGATATGCGGATGGAACTCTTGTCAGGTTGTCCGGCCGGCCGCCACTCACCGACACCGACTCGTAGCTGGCCTGGAACCTACGCCTTGGGAGCCTCCCTCCCCCCTACTAAACACCGACGAACACTGGTCGTAGTCGGAGATCAGACGCCACGACAATGGCCCCTATCCCCGCAAGCGCCTGGTAGTTTTTGTGTCTAGCCCCCGAACATGGCCACCGAAGGGCACTGACAAAGAGTGCCGTGCAATCCAGTCGATCCGATGCAGACTAACGTGCTATGTATGTACTCCGTGGGGGTGGAAACGCCTTGGTCCGTGGCCTGTGGCTCCGTCAGTATCAGTTCATCAGTTCATCTTCTTAGCTCATCGGGTGCCCAGACTCCAAGCACCGGGAACCGAGTCTTAGCAAGCAAGCGAGAAGCAACGATATCATCATCATCGGCGCATATCATCACCTGCCTAGGTAACTACTGCACGTACTGCGTACCGTTTAATTGCCTGCTGATTGTACGCACGGCACCCGCCTCTTGCAGCTCGCTCATGCATGTCGACTGACGGGCGGCGCGCGTGGCCGTCACTCGCAGTCGTCAATGACGTAGTCGTCGTAGAAACCACGCGCTCATTCTTCCATGTCTCACCACGGCCGGCCAAGGATTGGTCAAGGGATTGGAGATTGGAGAGTAGAGCCCTTCCCAAGCCCTGGAAGCCCTGGCAGCAAGCCCAGGCCGGGGCCGAACCCGGACCTTGAAATCTCACCGTTGAAGCGAGCAGATGCGAATGTCTTGCCCGTGTCTTGCCCACGGGCTGTCTCAGAAGATGCCTGCCAGGCCCAGTTTCCGGATGAGGCACCCCAGGCCGCGACCGGGGGAGGAACTCGTTTTCAGTTGTTTCGTCCCCTGCGACTGGCCTGCAACGGTTCCGGTCGGTGGGTGATGGTGGGCCTGCTGAAAGATGCCCTGCTTCGACGATGCCCTGCTTCGACGATGCCCTGCCTCTGCGGTGACCTGCTTCTGCTGGGCCCGCTGGACCTGTCGCTCAGTTCTCTCCGGGCCTGCGATCTCAACGCCCTTGGCGGATCCTATCTGACAGGAAGCGAAGCCAAGCCCCCCGTGGGCCTTTTGGATGGACCCAAACTTGGCTCTCGCTCAAGCTGGGGCCGCCCGCACTGGGTCGCTCGCACTGGGCTCTCTCTCTCCTGAGCTAAACCGCTGCTGTCGCTTGAGTCCGCCACACAGCCAAGTGCCAAGCCACAAGCCACTGAACTTTGTTATTCCGACTGTTGACTGTAGGACTCTCTCTTTGCGCGAACTGGCACTCTGGCAAGATGAGGGTGAGCACTGATGGGCACGCCCAAACACACAAACACCACACGGCGAATGCAAAAATGCCGTCCCACAGCAACTAGCTGAGCTAGCTGACTTGCTGACTTATGGATCCGAAACACAAATCTGCGGGGGAGGAATGCAGTTGAACCGGTTCTGGATCTCATCGTCGGTCCAGCACCGTCCATCATCTCGTCTCCATATTCCAACTCGAGAAAATGTCTTGTCGTATTCTGTTCGGCATGATCGGATAGAACCGGTGCTGTCGGCAACGGCAAAGACATTCGAGCGCATCCAGCGGATCAAAGTCGAATCATCAAATCATCATATCATCAACAATGCCCCTTACTAAGGCCCTGTCATGGTGGAGGGCTTTCTTTCCAAGGGGACGAGTTTTTTCCTCCTAGTGCGCTTTCTAAGCTGCAGCAATTGGGCACAGTGGGCACAGTGGGAACAGTGGGAACAGCATGCAGCACGATTCGCCCGATGCACCCAATTGCACATCTGCGCCATGCCTGCATGGGATGGCGTCCCCTTGCCGGTAAAGGAGATAAGAAACAGTGCACGGGCCAGTGGTCCTGGCGCACTCTCAGGCCATCCCACGATCTGGGTTTTCTTCTTTCTTTGCTACTCAACACCAAGCACCAAGGCCTTGGGACAACTGGTGGGGCAACTTATTTTTTTCTCTCGCCCTATGCCTTGGCGGCCGACCTACGGCAACTAAAAATTTCAACCTCCCCCCCTACAGTTTATTCGTACACAGCTGGTAGCCGAAGAGGAATGAACCCCGTTCTTAGTTGATATTAGGCGCCATCCCGCCCGGCACCAAAGTCAGACCAAAGTCAGCGCAGCCGTCACTCGATCCAGTCCAGTCACTCGATCCAGTCCAGTCACTCAATCCAGTCCAGTCACTCGATCCAGTCATTCAATCCAGTCATACCGTCCATCAGCACCCAGTAGCGGCACTAGGGCAGAAGAAAAACCCCAACAACAAACGCCCCCCCCCCCCCCCCCCCCCCCCCAAGCCCCAAGGCGACAGAAAGACTAAAAATCATGAGCTTTGCGGCCCATGGAACGCCGTCCAGGGATCTCCTCGGCACTCGCTGTACTACGTAGTACTGTCCTGAATGTACTGTGGTGCGCACTGTCCCGTGGTGGCCCTGGCTGGTTCTGGTGGACTCGAGTCTACTCCAGCTCGGCTGCGCACCTATGCGCGCCAAGCCCAACCTTGTACATCGGAGTGCACCGCTGCGTCGCGGCAATGCAATGTACCATGATCTGATGGAGGGATGTTGGATGGCGATGCTTCACAGAGAGTCACCGCGAGATGCCACTCGTCGACGCAGTTGCCATCGCCCCGTCGCCTCCATGGGGCCCCTGTCCGCTGCACCTTTGAACTTCTGCACTTCCGCACTTCTGCGCTGCTCCCCTCGCGCTACGCACGCCAGAGCTTCCCCAACCAAGTTCCCTGCGTCTAATGCGACACCACGTCCTCCTGTCACAGCTGGCCATCATGGACGATGATGATACAATGATACGCAGTGATGGTGGGCGTCTGACCCCTTGCAACTCCTCGGAGCTGGCTCACTCAACATGGCAAATCGCCATCCCCCAACAATGGGCCATCCCATCCCCCGACAGGGTGCAGCAAACTGCTTTCCTCGCCGCACGCCGACAATTCCCATTGTCCTGATTCCTAGGGTCTCTCTGGGTTCATGTACTGTGCTACCCAACTTACTACTCGCTGCCGATGCTTCCTCGTGTTAGCCTTGGCCTACCACGCCCTGACGCGTCCCATCGCATCAGCCATTGCGTCCATCGGCCTCGTGGTTCTCCGTTGCACACCGGCGTCGCAACAGCCACATTGCAACTCCAACTGACTCGATGCCTCTGGAACCATCCGCACGCCGTGTCAAACTCACCCACCGCTGGATTGTTCAGTGAGAAAGCCCAGGTAGCACTTTTGTCCAGAGCGGGAGGCACCGAGCGTGGAACGATACCAGAGTTCGCTCATCTTGTGCCTCGTCAACTTTAGCGCCTCCACGCCATCTCACCAGAACCCAGACTACACGATTCACCAGGCGAGAAGAGTAAAGAGCAGAGGCTCCCACGCGCCCGCCCGGGGCCCCCCGTCGTATGATTGGGAGGGTGCGGAGGCTCGGTCGGCACGGTACGTACGGATGAGATTCCAGCACGATGCGACAAGGGAGGGAGGGGTGGAGCACCGTCAATCAGCAACGACAACCTGGATATTCTTGGCCCGAGATACCCTCATTCACTCTATCGCTCCCGACCTTCCCTCTGCAACAATCAGCATATCGATAGTCTCCCCTCCGGTCCTCCGTTTCTCCTCGGAGCATCCCTCGATAAGGCGCCCCCTCGCCTCTCCGGTGTCGTCCAGTCAAGTGCATGACACAGCCAGAGACCGGGCGGCAAAAGATAAACCTCTTGCGGGATCGGCAAGTCTTATCAGAGCCGCCCATAACCCTGATTACCATCCCCCCGCGTATCTGTATCTTTGTCTCAACTCGGAGCCTTCGCACGCCACCCATGCATCCTCGCAGGCGCCCGAGTTCTCTGCAGGCAAATCGCCCACCAAAGCTCGATGCACTTGCAAACGGCCATGCAAACCCTTTTCCATTGGCTGCGCCAGAGGCTTGCATGGCCCACCAGTCCCGCCATCCCCTGTGAGGCTTTGCCTTTCGCTAAGCCGGCACCCACGCCATGACAGGGGGCAGGGGTGTAGGGGGCGCCGAACAGGAACAGGGAACAGGGTACAGGGGTGAGGCAATCCGCACACCGAGATTCATGATTGACGGCACATCATATGTACTTCTTTGCATGTGGAAACTCGCTTCCAACATTTGTCGAGTCTTGGTCGCATCGAGATGCATCAAACCACCTCCCTTTTCCCCTCCCCCATGGCCCCAGCTTCTTCCTTCACCCACAGAAGCGACCTAAGCGGCCAACCAGCCGCCAGCTCAGCATCCCCACGCCGTCCTGTTCGAGCCAGGCAAGCAAGCAAGCACTGAACTGGAGCGGTGTGGAGACGTGTCGAAGACCCTAAACTCGATATCAACGGCTGACTTGCAGTACTACGGTACGGAGTACTTGCCACTGGTGTCCCGAGAGGGTGGTATTTTGTTGCAAACACGCCCAACACTGCGCCGGTCACGGCATAAACCCCATTCCGCCTGGGATGAGCGACATCTCCAGCTTCGCCCTCGCTCTGCGGGTCCGTTGCAACACTCTGTCCTGCAGGATGCTATTCATGATCAGATAACTCACGCAATATTGAGGGTCCATTATCTAGCCCATTCCGAGCTCGCAAGTTGCGATTGAGTTCCACACCATCATGTTGGTGCCATCGAAAGCAGGCCATCATCTGGTGTTCTTCAAACCTGGGGCTTAGGGATCAGCAATCATGGCGCCAGCATACTCGACCCTGATCGTCCGAGTCCCTTGGCAGCTAGAGCCACAATGCCAGAGGGTCTACCTGAGTGTGCTGCATCGACATCCGGGATGTTGCCATCCTTGGATCCATCCAAGCCACGACCGTCCGCCCATCTTTCCCCTTCATATGGCAGACGGGCGCGATGGCCAGCATCAGGACCCTTGGTACATGCTTCGAGAACTACTGAACCACAACATCCGTGTAGTCTAGACCCTGGATTCAGGCGTTTGCCATTTCACCAAGAGCAGTATAGTGAAGCCCCCCCTCTTCGTACCACCAAGCTCCAGCGCGGACTACGCATGTACGCGCCTGGATATGAAGCAGCATGCCCCTGCCACCGCCTACGCCTCTCGAGCCAGGCCCTCAGGCCAACCCCTCCGAAGTGAAGCGCCTGCAACGCTATATGCCAGCGGCAATGTCCTTGACGCCGCTTCATCTAGACCCAAGCGGCGAGATGCAAGAGGCGGGGGTGGCACCGCCCCCCGGAGATCCACGACTCGTCGACGATCCCTCCCCCACATGAGATTGCCGCTCGAGACGTGAATTGATATTCAGAGTTCGCTATCTGAGAATCTTTGGTGTTCTAAGTTTTTGGCATTACACAAGCATACCTCGTTCTCGGTGTGGAGGAGCCTCAAGCTTCCGGATGTTCCGCGCCGGCCGGAGCTAGTGGGGGTGATGTGATAGTCAACCGCCGGAACAGGACCAAAAGTTGACAGCCACACCAAGCCGACCCCGTCAACCCGTGCAGCCACTCGTCGCTCGGATGTCCACGTCCCTCGACCTGTATGTCACCCTATCTTGGGCTCACTATCGCCTGGGACCTTTGCCTCATCAAGCATCCCTTGTGTTCCCCACCTCCTTACCCCTCAATGCAACATCTAGCTGTTGTCATTTCTCCTCAGCAGCAACGCCAACGCCAACGCCGCTGTCCCGTCAGAGTCTATTGCCTCGTTCGGCTCGCTTTGATGGTTTCCCCTGTCTGTGCCGAAACAACCCTCCAGCCGCAATGGACATGCACTGCATAGCTCTGGAGTGGTGTCGAGGCCAACAAGACGCTTTCAGAGCTGAGTTCTTGTCCTGTGTCACCCTTGGATGTGACACAAGATGGGGATGACTTGAAGCTGCATGGCTGCGGTTGAACCTGAACTGGTATTCCGGCCACCGGTCAGCCACCCTCCACAATCCCCAACCACGGTCAGATCCAGGATCAGCTCCTCCATACATAGTACACCATGAGCACCCATTCGAGCATTCCCTGGCGTCCCAAAGCGCCCTGGTCGAGACGGCGTGCTAGAGCTTACCCGCACGTCCCCCCCATATCTCACGAAGCATGCAAGCCCTAGCTACCCCATGCGGGCAAAGATGCGGAGCTGGAACGCGAAGCTGTGCAAAGAGGGGATGTTTGAACGCTTGGAAGGGGTGTCTGGGGGCCAGCTGCCAGTGGCTTAATATCCCCCGCTGATCGCCAGCACCCTTATCCCAGCACACTCGGTCAGATAGGGACGGGATGGTGACATTCAACTCGCAACTAGGCCCACGGCTAACGTTTTGAACACGACTCTTTGTCCATCAGCCATTCGGCAGTCATCTCCGTGCGGGGGGCGCGCATGCTCCCGTTACCAAGAGCGAGCGCCTACACCAAGTCGAGGCACCACTCTGGACACACACTCTGTCGACACACACTTCGTCGGGAGGGTTGCCGCGTTGGTAGCCCACCCACGGACAGGTCTGACAACCCGTTTGCCTTCACCTTCAGGAACGCATCCTTCCCTTGATTCCACAGAATTGCTTTGTGTTTCCGCTTACCGGCCCGGGACCGTTTTTTTTACACGGAGATTTGCTTCTGCCAAGGACCCATTATGCGGTGCTGTTGATGTCGTCATGACGTATTCTGCAGGCTTGGTTTCGCGCCCCCATCGGGATATAGCGTCTGCATCGCACAGCTGGGGAGATTGGGACCAGGATTTCGGGGCACGGCCACTACGCTGCCTTGGTCGCTGGAGGCATTCCAGTGCCAAGCAGTGTCAGGGCTAGCATGTAGGACGTGCCATTGCGGCACCAGCCCCTCAGCGCTGGGCCAGCGTCGTACAACAGCGCATCTAAGCTGTGCAACTAGCTGCATTGGCGCCTGGAATGGTCTCATCTCAGGTCTCACTCGGCGGGGAGAGGCTGATCTAACAGACTAATAACCGCTAATAACAGCCTCCGTCGCCGCCCACTTGGGCCCCGGAGCCCATGTCCGAACCTTAGCGCTGCCGGCCGCCTTGGACGGCGCAACCCCCCAGCAGCCAAAGGAGCCCCAATCGTACGAATATATCGCATTCGTCTTTTGCGAGCGCCGCTAGGATCCGCTCTGCTGCGCATCGTCGATTTGGCCAATATTGGCGACCACTTTATCTGGTCCTTACGTAAGTACCTGCATTCTAAAGCCTGCCGAACAGGCCAGAATCGAAGAAACAATTATCTCAATGTCGCTTCGTTTGATATTGACACCGGCCCGCACGCAAACGCGCAACCAGATGGACCGACGCGGATCTAACATGCAGCCCCCGACGACCTAAGAGCAGCTCTCACGCATAGCGCAACGTCATCGCACCTTCGGTCACGGCCTAATTCACCGCCTTTAGACAGAGCTGCCTCGATTGTCTGTGAGGGCTGCGGGGAGAGGTTGCGGCGTATCCCCCTTGGGCGGTAGCATCCCGAGGCTGCAGATCCGGCCTGTACCCTTCCTTCTCTTGCGCAGCGCATCTCACGAGATGCGGCTGGGTTCATCCCCTTCCATGCACGCACGCATGTCGCGCCTAGGGAGCTCTCTGATGCATTGACCGGTGCAGTCGTGGCTTCTGCGAGTCCGAAGATCCGGGGTATCCGTGGTCCGTAGAGGTTCATGCAGTAGTGCCATCTTCACACCCACAACCCTCCCGCGCAGTATGCGCAGCAAAACACGGGGCAGATGACCTTTCCGATGATGATGAATCTCTTTGATTGAGCAAGTATTCCCTCGACCGCCAAACACGAGGCTGGGGAACCAAGTCATCCCGGTGAGAGAGTTCAGCAATGCATCGATCCAGACCCAGACAAGGTCATGTGCCCCCGTCCCCCCCGGCTTAGAAATACATTTCCATGCCTTGAGGTGTGATCTGGGCGTATTCCTCAATGCCATCTTGTCAACTGACTAGTCTTTCATCCACCCTTTATCTCAGCGGCTCACCGATATACCCGCTCGAGACGAGTCCGGGGACGCGTGCCAGAATGTGAGTTGTCAGAACTCGTTTAACAGAAAGCAACGGTAATCGGACTCGGAGTTGAATGAAGCGGTTCTGTTCCCCTTGTGATACGGAGCCTCTCTGCCATTATGACCGGTTGTGTTCTCCGGGTTTCTTCCCCATAGATCGTATACTACGATACCGTTGTTTGATATATTTCATTGCAGTCTTGTGATTACCAACCCATATGTGGTGTGGTGGCTTACGCTGAGTTGGAACAGAATGAGCATCTTGTGTCTTGTGCAAGTATCTCGTGTGACTCTTTTACTCAAGGAGCCTATCAGAATACACTAGGCCCATATGACTGAATGCTTTGGGCTTATCAATAGCATGCAGAAAGAATCTCGGAGTCCGATTTGAATATCACTGTCCTCCTAAGCGTCGAACCAAGCACACCGGCTCATTTGGCTAGGCCTATTTCAGAGATATCAAAGTCTCCCCAAATTCCCTCATTCCTACTCCTTTCCGTTTTCGTCTCGATATGAGGGTATATCGAAATGAAGCCCCAGTATCAAATGCACCAGAACCAAACGGCTCGTTGGCGACGGGGAATAGAACTATGTCGGCGGGTCTAACCCTGTTGGATAAACATGAAAAGCGATTGGCCACCCTCGTCTCAAAGGAGGTGGCAAGGTTCATGCCCTGGCCGCAGGGGTGGCACAGCATATGCATGCTGGTCCTCTTTGGTCTGGACCAGCCCGAATCCAGTCACCGGTTAGGTTACACAACCTCAACAAATGAAAAGCCATCAAAGGGAATGGGCTGTTTGCCTGGAATATCGCTGTGTTTGTGTGTCGCGCACACTCCGGTTCGGGAAGATCTACTGCTCCATCGTTTCGCATTTCGCCTCCTCAACCATTCACTGCCGTAAGCCACGGTGGCGGAATCAAGGCCCAACAAGTCCAGTCCCGCCACTGACGAGTTTTTTAGTCTGCGGTTATTTTGATCTATTTGACGGCTGCATCCGGACATCTGCCATCGGGTCAAGACACCTGCCATCCGAACCTCGGGGCGCGCATGAACTGCACGGAAGTTGCATCAGTGCATTCGGAGAACCTTTCCCTCCTCCTCCTCCCCTCTGTGACCGATCCTCCGCAGCTGGTAGCAATCCCCAGACGCAGAGTCGGGGGCGCGGGCGGGGAAATGGGAAGGATAGCAAGGTGCCATTGCGTCGTAGATATGCATGGCACATTTGGGGTCCTGCTTCAGATACGACGCCCTTAGCGACGAAATTGTGGAGATAGTTATTTATTGCCTCCCCCATGTGGAAATTTGCAACGTCTTTAATGTTGCCATAGCATGCATGTCTCTCATTACGGTGTTGGAGATGTGGGCTTGCGGCGGAGAGCGTTGTCGTCTGCCTACGCGAGAGTGAGGAGTTTGCAGACGGAGGAGCTGACGGCCGAGTGGCGGGGCCGTTTCACGCCACTTTCTGCACGTTCTAGGCGCTGGTTTAGTTCCATTTTCCAATGTGACGCGGCATGTGAAGATGGATGGCACAGTCCAAGCCAGCGGCGGGTAATGACTGCCATTATCTCCGACCTTCAATGGGACGAGGCCGAACTGTCATCGCCGAGGAGGAAATAGGTTATCGGCTCTTGATATAGCTCCGAGAGAGTATTGATATCCGATGTGTTTGTTCACCTGGTTCAGTGACGTTGCCTGGATCCCAAAACTTGTAGTTGTCAATATGAAGAAATCACGATTGCATTCTTGAAGATGCAATATGGGTTGAAAGCAAGACGTAACGATAAAAGCAAGCTTCTCGAGGGCAGATACTGCCAAGCTATTCATTTTGTAGCCTGTAGAATAATAAACATCTTGTTATTGCCAAACGAGAGGGAGAAGTTGAGACTCATCAGAGATCTAGAGTGCAGTACAATCAAGGAAATGAACGGGAATAGCTCAACAGCTGGGACACTACCAGTATAGTCGATTCGAGAGTAATTGATTAACACTTGTTGATAAACCTCGGGATAGGGTAATTGAAAACGTTTGTTCAACGTAAGATAGAAGTCTTCAACTTCTGGAACTCACAGCGCCAGGGGGTATAGGGTAGGGGTATAGGGTAGGCCGTGTGACATGTTGACATCTCGCCCAAGCACACCTCTCGAATGAAAACAATAAATAGCAATTGAACTCTGCGAACCTTCGTGGTTCGAAATATTTGCTATGTTGGCATACATTCTTCATGCGAACAGGAATGTAGATAGAAGGCTTGCGTTAAGGTAAAGTTGGACCGTAACAATCCTATTACATGGTTATTGTATCTTGCGGCACTAGTTGTTGAACTTCATATACACACCTCTTGTTTGAGACTGCTGTATAGATTTGATTTCTTTGATCACATTGTATAAAGCTAGGGGCACTAAATATATTCTTGCCCATATTGGGATAGAAGGTACGTCCTAGACCAAATGTCGTGGCACACTCGCAGGGAATCATTTTTTTTTTCAACAGTCGAGATTGTCTTAGCCGACAAGTGTCTCAAAGCACGGGTAAATTCGTTGATGGATCAGTATGATATGCGATGGAGGGATTTTGCGGAGGGATCTCGTAGAGGGATCTTGTAAAGGGATCCTGAATGAAGGGTTCTTGTCTTATTAATTACAGTACTATCTAAACTGCCGTGGTGCAGTGAGCAGCAAAGTCACTGACACGAGGCAACACAACTTTAGGGAGGGAATTGAGATTATTAACAATTTCTTAGCAACTGTGCGAACATGTGGAAGCTCGAACGTTGTAGGTGCTTTTCTTCTGTTCCTTGGGAGGGGTATCAAGCAATATACGCCATATACCCTGACTGAGGTATCTTTAACACAACGCACGAATACAAGATGAGCTGCCACCAAAATGCAAATCAATGAGCCTTGACCAGATTATTCCTCGTGGGTAGGAGGTCCGGCGTAGTTCTTGTGACCCCAGGCCCAGTACCAGAGTCCAGACACACCCAGGGCGAAAACGAAGACAACGGGAGCGTAGTTGACCGACGCGGCCGTCACGGGGATGATCGTGGGCATGCAGAACAGAGGGATGACCAATAGAGTCCAGGCTAAGTAAAAAGTAAGCAAATGAAGAGATGGAGCGGGGAAAAGTACACATACCAATAGACACGTAGTTGGCGACGGTACCAAGGGCACCGAGGTAGAACTGTCCGGTCTTGACCTGCTTGCGGCCGGTCATAAGGCTGATGACAATGGGAATGGCGTAGGAAACAGTCAGGCAAATGACACCGACACCCGAGAAGGCGTTGAAGGCGGAGACGCTTCCGAAATAGAGGAGACCGAGGAGAAGCTGGACGGCCATGGAGAGCATCATGGCATTGACAGGCACATCCAAGCTCTTGTTGACCTTCATCCACATACCGGCACCGGGGACGGCACCATCACGGGCAAAGGCCCAGATGCATCGCGAGGTGGCGGTGGTGCAGCCGATACCGCAGAGGATAGCGAGGACCATCAGAGGGAAGACAAGGCCAAAGGCTCCTCCAGCAGATCCGACGGCGCTCTTGAGGATAACGGGCACGGGCTGGGTGGAGAGGACGACCTCGGCGATGTCGGGGAGGACGAAGAGGAGGGGGATCAGGAAGACCAGTCCGGCGAAAGTGTTGATGAAGATGGTGGCGACCATGGCCTTGGGCACCTGGACAGAAGGCTTCTGGACCTCCTCGCACATGCTACGTGGCGTGTTAGCGATACAGTACTCTAGGGTAATTAGAGGTGGCAATTCGGATGAGACTTACGAGATGATCATTCCAGTGGAAGATGTAGCGTAGGCAGCGTGGAGCAGACCGACACAGAAGGACCAACCATCGGGCCATCCGGTAGAGGCCTCGAAGTGGGTGAAGACGTACTTGGCGTCGTGGCGACCGTTCTTAGCAATGGCCAAGACGGAGATCATGATGGCAACGAGACCAGCCAAGGTCCAGAAGACGGCAAGAGTCTGGGGAAAAGTCAGAACATGAGGACGGTTATGGGGACTCGGGCAGGCTCACATCAAGGAGGGGAAGCCACTTGTTGCCAAAGGCAGAAACAGCGTTGCACAGCAAGGTGATGCCGAGGAAGATGAGGTAGGACTGATACGTGGTTCCCTCGAGGACAGCTGAGCCATCTGCCTTTTCAAACACATTGACACATCCGATGAAGAACAGAGTGGTACCGAAGTTCACAGAGAGCGTAATGGTAATGTTACCGACGAGATACAGCCAGCCACAGATCCAGCTGGCAACGCGACGCCAACGGGCGGGGGCCAGCATGAACGCTTGGTAGTAGACACCTAGATACGCGATCAATTACATATTCACGGTAAAGACGCGCGGGGAGAGAGTTTCGCAATCCGGGTCGGGGTATGGCAACAAGGAAGCTTAGGGATGTGGTAAGTACCTCCGGCAGTGGGATAGACACTGGTGATTTCACCGAGAGACGCAGCAACACAGACGATGATTATGGAGACGGCAACCCAGCCCCAGAGGACATTGACGGGTCCGCCACCGACCAAGGGGTAGTAGAGGGTCGTCGCGAGACCGTAGGGGATCGAGGCGAGGACGAAGGACATGAAGGCGACCTGGAGGGTCGATCGGTTTCGGGAGAGCTCAGGCTTGTAGCCCAAGTTCTCGAGCAACTGGTCGGCGGAGTCGGGGCCGTTAGAGCCCGGGTGGCTCTCGAGCTTCTCGTCGGCATTGCTGCCCGAGTCTTGTTTAAGGTCGGGGGACGCCATGGTGACGGATGGCAGGCGTGGTGTTGAGAGTGAAGTATTGACGGGCCGGCTCGGGTGGCATGCGAATTGGGGGCCACTAGTTGGGGTTGCGAACCGGAGGGATGGGATGAGATGAGATCGAAGAAAAGAAAAGAGAACCCCGTCCAAGAAAAGGAATGTGGGAAGGAAGGACGACGATCAGGAAGCAGGGAGGGGGGAGGGAGTATTAGTATGAACAAGATACGGAGGAGAGACGGGCCCAATAATAAAGAGGAGCGGGAGAGGCTAAGAGCTAAGAGGACGGGAGTGAGGTGAAGATAACAGGCCTGCTCAGGATGGGCGTGTCCCAGCTTCGGCTTGCGCAGGCTTGGACGGGAGAAGAAATGGGCGAACAGGTTCGAAACAGGGGTCATTCAATCACACGTGGCAAGCCGACGGTAGAAGGATATGAGACTCAGGATTTGTTTCCCTTTTGGTTGTGGCTCCTGCGACCTGCGACTGCGACCTGCGACGAGCTGCGAAGACGAGGATTACGGATTACGGATTACAATGGGGATGGAATGCAGGAAGCATCAGATCCAAGTCGCGTACCCAGCAGGGTTACGATAAAGGGGATCCGCCCGAGCCCAGAATCGACGCTGTCAGTGGCCATTGAGCAATCCATTGACTGGTTGACTGGCTGCAAGCCCTGTCGGCATGTCCAGGCCAACCCATGGGGATACCCGTGATCCTTGGCCACCGCGGAGGCGATAGAAGAGGCGTGGGACGACACGAAAGCCTATTTGAGAGCAGATCCTGGGCTATGCTGGCTAGTGCGTGGGGCTTCAGATTTCGGTGGAGTCTATTGAGGCTTTAAGGCTGCTCGAAACGTAACGCTCTCGGCGAGACCCTGCATGGGAGGGGGGGGGGGATACTTGGGGAGCTGGGAAGGGCGTCATCCGTATTACTGTGAAGCTGTGGGTGCTAGACACGCATCCGTACTGGACTGTATGTACAGGTTATTACGGAGCACGGTACGGAGCACGGAGAACGGGCACCGAGTGCCGGGGTACACGGCGGAGGCGAGCTGGGGTGCCCGATTGCCAAGGGTTTCTACGTCATATCCTTGCATCAACGGTGGCGAGTGGACGGGGAGAGGCGGGGAGTGGGTGCGCCAGGCGGCCAGGCCGATCGGGGCTGTTGGCTCAAACCGGAAGGAGATTAATACCTCGGCGTCAGGGGGGGTCAGTTCGTCCTCTGTGGGCGAGTGAGAAGTCGACAAGAAACGGCGAGTAAGCTGGGGTGTGTAGCTCCATCTCCATGGGACATTTCAACTCCGGCCAAAGGCGCAAGAATGGGGGGACGGAGGACGGGGAACGGGACCGGGGGAGGGGGAGGATCAACATGGGATAATGGGATAACATGGTATGGAACGGGTTAGGGCGTGGGCTAGAATGGGATCCAAACCTGGACCTGTATCGTAGTTTATCGCCTGTCCGCGCAGTGACTCGCTCGATGAGAGGCAATCGTCAGGCCATCAGCTGGCGGTGCTCGGTAAGATTGATTGTTGGATGGGCGATGGGCGGCATGGATGATGGACGCCATGGATGTCAGTGAGACCCTAGGACTAGGACCCAATGGATGATAATGACTCCCTGGCAGAGCTCCGAATGGTCACCGAGAGTCTGCAAGCTGGGCCCTTGTCCCGCGGTCTATGTAGCACAACACGCAAAGTACCGAGTCCGGATACGTACTACTATCGAATAGGGTGCTGTCGCGTGCCCTCCCTGGAGTCTCCCTGGAGTCTGGGCTCTCTCGACAGGAAAGAGAAAGTGAGCCAAGCTATCCAAGCTATTCAAGCATAAGCTATTCCCACCCACACCACCGGAACCACCACCAGCGTCGTGGATGTTGGTTGATGCCGCATCGCCCATGCTCCTCCTATCCCCCTCCCCCCAAATGAAACCCCATGCCATGCCATGCCAAATCATGCCGAACCATGCCATGTAATGCAATGCAATGCAATGCAATTCTAGCTAGACCTTGCTTGCCATGCCCGACATGTTAGATGCCAACCAGACAATTGCCATGGCGGACCGCGCTGTGGCTTGGTGTAGCCGCCGCCAGCTCGAACTCTTCTGAACATCTCTGGCTCACCCGCGGCCGCCGTTGTAATCGGCGCCGCCGACCTTCCTCAGCCGCGCCACAATGTCCCTCTCCTCCAGCTCCGACTTGTCGTTGGTGGTGACGGCGATGCTGTGGTGCGACAGGATGCGCTTGACCTCGCCGCTCTCGATGCTGACGCGCGCCTTGCGCATCACCTTTGTGCCCTCGCCGATCCACACGGCCAGCACGAACTTGACGCGGGTGCTCTCCTTGTCGTTGGCGTACTCGACGCGCACGTAGCCGTACTGCACCTGGCCGTCGTCCAGCTTGGTCACCAGCTCCGCGAGGCCCCCGGTGCCCGTCTGCGTCAGCTCCAGCTTGTTGCCGACGTTGGAGGCGTACGAGATGAGCAGCCAGTTGGTGTCGTCCTTATCGTCGCGGACCGCGTCGTACGCGGCCGCGACCTCGGCTGCGTCCAGGCCAGACATTGGTGCGACCTTCTAGGACTGTATCTACAGAGAGGAGAGCGCGATGTCGGTGTGTGTCTGCTGGTCTCTCGGGGACGGCTCGGTGTCGACGGGCACGGGACAAGTATCGTGATGATAGCCAGGAGTGTGCTGAACGTGCGGAGCGAGACTCGACGAGGAGCGCGGGTGTTGGTGCCGTGGTTCGCGGCGATCGTTCGGTAGGTTGGCTCAGTTGGGGTCGATTTGGCTATCGCTGCTCCTCTCGTGTGTCGAGATCGAATCAAATCCAGGCCGGCTTCGACTCGACGGGCAATTATTACGGGTCGGGGTCGGGTCTGAGCTTTGTATCTCTTTGGATGACCGGGTTTGCTGGCGGTTTGGCTGTCTAAAACCTCGCTTCAGGGGGATCCGAGGGGGGCGAGACCGCTCCAACCAGAGTCAATCAATCCAACAACGGGCAAAGGGGGCTGACTTTGCCAATTGTGCGTCTGGGCTGCGGGTCTCATTGCTGCTCTGGGAAAAGTTCGCTTTTCGGTGGCTTCAGACGGTCGGCTTGCCGCTTGTCAGAGTTGGCGAGTGGGTAACTTAATCATTAGACTTACCCACCCGCCGTAATGAGACGTCGTCGTCGTCTGGCTGGCTGTTCTGTCTGTCTGTCTGTCACTCTGTTCATCAATTACTGTACGCCGTACGTACTCGCAACGGAGGCAACCCCTGCTAGGTCTCTTTCGGGTTACCGTACGCTCGTCTGGCCGCGCTATCTCATCCGAGTTAGCGAGTGCATGGCCCCTCGGCGGCTTGGTGCCATGTGAAGTCATGGATGAGCCTGTCGACCCCCGTTTCTGGCGTGGAACCGTTTGCGAACCTTCCGTTGGCCTGCCTGTAATGCCTGTGATGCCTGCAAGGCCTGCATCAGCCCGTCTGCTCACTGGTTCAATCCCAGCTCCCTGGCCGTTATCATCAGGCAAAGAACAATTGCAGCTTGTTCCAGACTACTGCGCGTAGTACTAATAGGCTCCACCCCGCTGAACCAGTCGTCGAGTCGTGGATGGATGGCCCGGCCGACGGATCCTGGGCTTCACCACCAAACCGACCAGCTGTCTTGGCCTTGATTGGCCCTGAGTGGGAAATACGGTTTCTCGCTGACTCGGACGGAGCCTCGGTCATTTTCCTCTAGTTCCTGCTACTACGTACTACGTAGTACCACCGTCAAAGTGGACTTTCCTCCGCACCGTGGCCTGATTCCCTCGAACGCCTTCATCGACTCCTTTCACCATGTATGACGACAGTGGGCTTTGTGGGCTTTGCCTCCGTTTTCCCCAATTCCTCCAAACCGGATTTTCAGTCGCTTCTCCACGACCCCATTTATACAGTGACGTCCGCCTCAAGCCACGACCCGCTGGCAGGCCTCCCCCAGAAAACAGCCTTACCACCTCGCAAAGATCTTCGGGGCAAATCGTCATTGATGGATCCGTATTGAGGGCTCCGTCATTAAGGGATCCATCATGAAAGGATCCATCATGAAAGGATCCGTCGGTGCCCAAAAGTGGCTCGTTCTCACCATTCTCGTACGTACAATAATAGACGTTCCAAACCCTAGCGACGGGGCCTTCGATTTTTTCCACGATCCATCGCGCAGCTCGACCATGTCACATTACGTGGAAGCCATCAATGCCTGTGGAGTATCATCTTCAGCTCACCCGCGCCCAGCCGTTTCACTTGGACGCTGAGACCTGGAAACGCGCCATGCGAAAGAAAAATAAGACAGCAGCGCCACTCTACGACCTTGTGCCAAGTGGAGTTATAGGGTGAGCTTTTGTTTTAGAATGAGTGGAAGCTCAGAAGCCGACTCGCGGCACGTTTCCATTTCATTTTCTTGTGACACATCCGCTGCGCCTAAAACCGTTCCGCCTTCTTCATCAGGGTATCCACCGGAGGAGAACGATGCGCCGTATGTACTGGCCTGCAAGGTTATGAGACAAAAGGAATCTATTTTGGCGCGCCCTGCTCATCGGGAACAATGGCACCGTTGTTTCGTTTCTCAGATATCTCCACCGATCGAGAGTTGAGGCCTACCATCGATCAATGATCAGCTCCGCTTTCCAGTCAGCTCATACCTTCCGAGTCTCTCGAACACAGCGCTTGACATTTGTTGGGAGGAGTTGATGGAGGCATTGTGCCAAGCGTGTGTTGAATTGGGTGGCTGTGCAACCGCGCTTTTGCGCTCGACGGCCCCACGACGGCGGGTTTTGAAACATCCCTCACTCTTGAAACCCGCAATGCGATGTCTATTCTTGTCAAGAGGCGTAGCAAGGGAGTATTGAATCATGAGTACAGGCCACATACGTTTCACGGAATATTAATAGGGTAGGTTGTGGTTCTGTACCTGTGACGAATTTCGATGCTCTGGATGATTAAGCTCCTTATTCTTATTTTTCTTCATGCTAAAGGACCTTTAACGTTCCCCAGGTCTTGATGATTTAACCAGGCATTGGGTCCATCATTCGACCGCCAAGTAGTGTTGGTGAAGACGTATGACGGATCTCCTCCAAATCTACCGCATCGCTTTGCGAGTAGGCAAGTACACCGGTTTGCAATCCGAAGCACTCTCAGCACTAGTGTAAGGTGTAGAGGCAGACTTCATTGACAAATTGCAATTCTGTTCGCATCGGTCTCATGGAGCCGCTGTTGACTCGCGTGTGTGAAATCCAGACAGTTGCCTCGAGGTATCTTCTTCTACAGGTCACTCGTCATATGTAAAGATCCTACATGGCACCTACTTACCGACGAACAAGACATACTTGAGATTTGTACTCTTCCGTAGTGACTTCAATACCTTGATACAAGCTCCGGTTCAGACTCTAGTATAAACTCTAGCACAAACGCTGGCACAAGTCATGTCGCGGGTGCCGACGAGAACGGTGATTTGCAAATATGAACCACGTATGTCTTCTTCTCTCCCTCTTCCCCGAGGCTCCCGTGCCACACCATTGAAATGGAGAACAACTACGACTACGACGGCACTGCCATCCACGTCGCCGAATTTGCGCGTGGAAAACTCGGTTCCAACCTCAAGAGAGATGGGAAGTTCCACCATCACGAAGGTGACGAAGGGTTTGTGTACAAGCAGGACTCGACTGGAGTGTGAGGGATGGTGTTCGTCATTTGCAATCAACAAAACTCCATATTGAGATCAACTGTATAGTCTTTGTTTTACAATTTATTCCGAAAATTCTTTAGTTGGCACTCTAAAGAACAGACTAACTGTCTGTTGGGTGTTCTGTCATTCGGCTGATAAGCTACCAATTTCCCATTATCGACACCCTGCCATGGATAGCCCTGGAACAGCAGGTAACTGTCGCGTTTCACGGATAGAGTATGATGAAGCTCCTAATCGTTCTTTTCTTTCATGCCCACAACTAGAAGACATTTAAATTGCACGTTGCACGTCTAATACGCTATTGTCCACATCTGACGCCTGTGGCATAATCCCATCTGCGCACTAGGTCACGTTGTTTGACGTCGTGTGACTATAATTATGGTGCTCAGCAACACGAGGCAGAAAAAGCAAATACAGCTGTGGGCCGAATTTATGATGACCCAAGCCATGTCGTACCTGTTAATGATTTGATATAATCCCGATATAGTGTAAATACATGCAGTAAGGAGCCAATAGTTTCCTTCAACAGGCTGAAGCTTATCGTGCCAACGCCGGCATTGATAATAGTGTTGTCCATATATAGGTCTACGCTATTCTCTCCAAGGCTAGGAGCAAACATAGTGACAATCGAGAGTCAAAATCCTCCGCTAAGTAGAGAAAACAGACTGTAATGCCACTTCTTAACCATGATGACAATTTCCACGTCTACACCGATATCAATAACAATCACCAAGCGCCAATGTGGTGAATGAGCCTTGGCAACTCTTACAAGTTGATCTACAAGGAACTCGATTGCAGGGATATGCCCCAAACCGACCCATTCAAGATTCCTGATATGAATAAGGCTATTATTCATTGGATTGGATCAACGACTTATGGATCTGCTTGCATGCAGAGTAATCTCCTATCAGCGAACATCGTGAGTTATGAGATTCTCAGCTTAAAGTATAGATCACCTGTAGGGTAACCGCGGTCTGGGGATGTGGAGGGAACGACGCCAAGACAAAAGGCGTGATCGTTGAATACCACTCCGGGGATGATCAATCGAACCAGGGCCCCAGATTAATAGAAACCGGGTGTACCAGCCTCTACTTTTACCGCAGAGATCGAAGAACTCTGCTTTATTTCGAACGTCAAACCCTCACATCAGGGGGAGTTCGCCCACATCAGGCTCTTCCTTGGCAGTCCGTGTGCCCAGCCTCACAGATTGAAGCTCTTGGCGAGAATGATGCGGCCATTGATTATGCATAAAAACATATTGTAGCATTATCTGCATGAGATATAGATTATCCCCGCCAAAGTCAGAAGATCATTCGCCTCTGTTCGGGCCTTGTCCGATACGATTTGCCCTTTCTGGCCTTTTCTTCTCACGAGAGCATGTCGTCCTTTGGGGAGCAAATGACGCAAGCGACCTGCTTTTGGAAATTCATGGGTCGGATGCGACAGTCGCCCCGCTAGATGACTGTGCAAGCCAGAACTTCGACCACAACATGTTGACGCACACATGGATTGATGAACAGGGTATGCTGCTTTTGCGATCGACCGGCGTGTTCGCGCTCCGGGGATGTAACCTTATATAAACCTGGTTGCCAGTCTGCAACCTTTCCTTATCTCTAGGTTTATTCATGCAAAGTTGACGATCATGGCGGACTCAGACCATCAAGACTCGAGCTCGGGACTCAATGAGGACCAGCAGCCTCCCCAAACAGGTGTTTTCAAGATTGTCTCCCGATTTATTCCATATTTCCGCAATCCTCAGCATGTTCTCGTCTTCAAACTCGATTGCCTGTTGCTTACATGGGCCTTTCTTGCTGGGTATGACTTTTTGCGCAATAGCCCCAAGCAAAGCTCAACAATACAATACCAGTATAGGGACTGTAGCTAACCACGATTGAACAGCATCCTCAAGGAAATGGACCAATCTGCAACTACTCAGGCCTATGTTTCGGGCATGAGAGAGTCGCTTGATCTGTACGGAAACGAATTAGTCCAATTTACGACGTACTTCTCGGCTGGCTACGCCGTTGGTCTCGTTCCGGGCCAATTGATCCAGACTAAAGTGAGTGGAATTGGAGTTTAAAGGTTGGCTAAGCTTATATTTTCCCTAGGTTCGACCCTCTCTCTTCCTACCATTTTGTGAAATGACATGGGGACTGTTGGTCCTATTGTACGTACGAGACAGTCCGTATAATGCAACCGCAAGCTGACTTCCTTGATAGCACATACAAAGCCCCGGACGCTAAAACTATCTATGGCCTGCGATTCTTCCTTGGGCTCTTCTCTGCAGTCTTCTGGCCTAGCGTTGTATCACTGATTTTCAACTGGTACACGCCTAAAGAACTCGCGGTTAGAATCGCCTTCTTTACCATCTCAGATGTCGCCGGAGCAATGTTTTTGGGTGCCTTGCAGGCAGCACTTTACAAAAACATGAATGGCGTTCATGGAATTGCTGGATGGCAGTGGCTTTTTATCATTTCCGGCGCCATCACCGTTGGCCAAGCCCTCATTGGCTTTGTCATTATCCCAGATTCGCCAGCATACACCCGCGCCATTTGGTTGACCGATGCAGAGAAAGAAATGGCCAGGAAACGGATGAGCGGATTCGGCGCCAACTCCTCTCAACTGATCCCCGCCAGTGTCTTGAAGAAGAAACTGCGGAAATTAATTGTCCACCCCGTCACCTACTTCTTCGTGTTCGCCTTCGCCTTCAGTGCCTGGGGACACCGAGCTAACTCATATTTTGTCTTGTATCTTGAAAGCTTGGTTGACTCGGCCGGAAATCGCCGGTATAGCACTTATCAAGTCAACGTGCTACCCTTGGGCGGCTATGCCCTCCAGATCCTGACCAACCTTCTCTTGAACTGGCTTTCCGACCGGAAGCACTGGCGCTGGCAAATCAGCATCGGCTCAGCCTTTTGTTTTGGGATTATGCTATGCGTCTTGTGCGCCTGGCCGTCCGACTACAAGGTGGTTTTGGGCTTCTACTTCCTGACCTATGCGACGAACGCTGGTAGCCCATCGTTTATGGCATGGATGGCCGAGCTCTTGCGGAAAGAACCTGAAGCTCGTGCGATCATCGTTGCACTCACTGTTACGCTCGTCTACGTCGGACACGCAACGATTCCTCTACGGACTTTCAGAGTCGCGGATTCGCCGCGATACCCAATTGGTTTCCCAGTCTCCACTGCATTCACATTTGCATCTATTATAGTACAGTTTGGGATGCTTTGGTGGGGAAACAGAAACCAGCAGCTGGTGGAATATGGCTATGATGCACCGAAGAACCTGCCTAGAGTCCTGGATGAAGAACACTTGAATGCCACTCGTCGGGAGGGAGCGGAATCCCCCAGCGACACCAAGACTCCGCACACGAAGGTTTTGAAGGTGGACGATGAGTAGGATTAGTCGTTGAGAGTTTCAATTGTTTTATTCACGATGTCTATTTATAACCGCCAGAGTTCGATGTGGAGGGCAGATTTGAACTATATCTATGACCCATGACGTTTCAGGCCCTCAACGTAAAACTAGATGTTCACCATAGCCGCCAATAAGGCCGAGAAATGTATTAGGTTAGGCCAGAATTTTAGGGTAATTTAGGTTAGGACTAATGGGGTACGATCCTTCCGGGATTATCCCCCTCTTTGATAATTTTTACGGAATTTTATCGCTAGCTATTCCACACACAGTAAAATTATTGTCTATGTTAACGAGGCTGAAGACAGAATGGTTGGATTGAAAGCCGAAGGTGGCGGTAAGTGTGTAACAACCTTACTGTGTGAGCTACTGTATCTTCTGTTACTGGGTGTAGTGCTAAATGTTCTCCTATTGTTTGTGACCACCGTATGGATTTGATATAAAAAAAAGAAAAAAAAAGAAAAGAAAACCCCTGAATCTGTCTATCTATCTATCTGGTTACCTGGTTACCCAGGTCTTATGTAACCCGCACGAGAAATATCCAACTTGACTAAGACACGGCATGATCTACACGGAGGTCAGAGGCACGGGATCTGAATCAGTCTTCTCAAATGATTCCCCTTTGACGTCCTTCCGAAGCTGAAAGTCCGCCTCTCCCCAGCGTCCCTGAAAAGCAAGACCAGGGTGAAAAATGGCCAAGCAAATAGCGGCGAGGACGATCATAACGCCCTCGAGTACGATGAACGCCACCTCATTGTTGGCTAGCCCGCTGTGAAACCCGTTCTGTAGCTCGGCCATTCGAAATGACGTTCGGATCAAGATGCAGAGCGTGGCGATCACAAGCCCTATAAGTCATGGGTCAGCAAAATAGATTTGAGGAAAAAATAGAACGCTGGAATAAATACCAATGAGGAAGAGCAAAAATGCTCGGGACCTGTGCAAGGCGGAAAACTTGTAGTCCCATTGGTCTTGGTGCCGGTATGCCCGGAAACCATATTCGGCTGCTAGCACAACAAAGATGGCAATGGCAACCAGGTGTGCTGCCAGTCCAGTTTTGATGATTGCAAGACCAGCATCGGTCATGCTTTGGTCCTTTCCTCCAAGAATGGCACCTCCCGAAGCTTGCAGAATTAGAGCGACGAAGTCGGATATCATAAAGGTAATCGTGTATGTACGGGGACTGAAGCGGGAAAGTTTCTCGCTGTAGACGGCAATGATTCGGGCCAGGCAGAGGTAAATAGCGGCGCTGAAAAAGGCAGGAGCAATTGTCAGACAGATAATATACCTGGACAGGATTTCGAGTTAGTGATGTCTGCGGGAGACGAAGAAAAATATCTTCTTCGACCGGATGATTCTTACACCACAAACTGGTCTTTTCCATCATGCATCTGTATTCGAGCGACGTATCCAATAATCTCAAGAACATGGCCGCAGAACATGCCGAACAGAAATCCCCAGGTCTTGTGCCTAATGCCGAGAAAAATCTGGGGGATAAGGAGAAGAGCATGGCAGGAGAGAAAAAAGGCATTAGGCGCCAACATGGGAATATCCATCGTCATCTTGAAGGAAGGGTTCGTACCAGCGGTGTCGAGATAAAATGGGAAACTGGACTGGTGTGGTTCTGATGTGCATCGTGTTCAACGGGATAGCAGGACGCCATAATTTATATGCTTATCTGAAGATGGGAAGGCTTGGAGTTGTAAACGAACTGGCCAATTAGAATTACCCTGATCCATCTTGGCAATGGGGCTCAGCAGCAAAGCCATTCATGTCAGCATCCGTATCCTTATTTCTACCCGCGCAATGCCAAAGTCCGTTCATCAAGTCCGCACGTACGTACGTCTTAAGGCTTCGAGGTGGAGTATGCGAGTGGCCGAGTCAGGTTAGTATGTCTTCACCAGCCAGGGGCCTTCATCAAACGGACCCAATTGCGAAAGATGCGCGATTGGCTTTTAGACGAACGGACCAATCAAGCCATGCGTCGGTTGACGACTGCGTACCCACCGCGGAGACTTATTGGCTCCGCGCGCGGACAATAGAAGCCCGAGACACGTAGATCGACAGCCATGGATCCTTCCACTAACAACGCCGACACGTCTGAATCTCTTTGATCCAACTGTTTTTCCTCTTTCTGTCTCGCTTCGGCCGTGTGACCCCAGATCCGTCGAGCCAGCCTACGCGTCAGATACAATCTGCCGGTATTTATCATGTCCTTGCCTCCGGATGATCCGGCCCCGGAGGATACAGTTCCTCCGCAGCCTCGACGCAAGAGGGCCAAGCATACCCGCTCCAGACTTGGCTGTGGAGTGTGTCGGTGAGTGAATTCCGCAGATGAAACTGGACGAGTTTGATGGCGTCTCCGGGCGTTCATCTTGCCCTAGCTTTCACCTTTAAGCTGGCGCTTACACGCCTCTGTCATCTAGCATTCGTCGAATCCGGTGCGATCGCGCGCGGCCTTCGTGCGACCGTTGCACCACCACTGGCCGCAAATGCGACGGATATCCTGCTACTGTAGATGACCCCCCGGAGCCGGGTGCTAACGGTCCGGGCGTGTCTCGGCCGCTATTGCGGGCTCAGTCCCACGCTCTGCAAATGTCGCCTCGAGAACTCCCCTTCTCCATCGGTTCGCGGGCGGGCCGATCTTTACACTACTTTCAACACAACACAGCCCTTGAGTTTTCTGGTTATTTTAACAGCGATCTCTGGAACACTCTAGTACTGCAGGTCAGCCGTCGCGAAACTTGCGTGCAGCAAATGGTAGTTGCCTTGGGCTTACTGCATGAAAGCTTCCATCACGATCATGGTGCGACCAGATGTACCTCTACAGCCAGAGCCTTAAGACAGCAAGCTACCAACGAGTATGCCTTGGGAATTGGGCTTTTGAATAGACATATCTCTACCCAAGGCTGGGCTAACCTTGAAATCACCCTTCTTTGCTCTCTCCTCTGTGTCGCCTTCGAATGGCTGCGCGGCGACTATTTTGCTGCCCAAACCCACTTATGGAGTAGCAATTCCATCATGGCTCAGTGGTATGACAAGAAAAATCCTCAGCTCAATGCCACCTCGTTGTCTTCGCCTAGTGGACATATGATTCGGACGAGGCTGAGACCAGTCTCCACAAGCTTAGTGCTGCAAGCCCGGAGCATGCCAACAACTTTGTCACTGCCGTGGAGCTCGGTTTTGGGCGTTCAAAGCGATATCCAGCCCTTTCATAGCCTTCAGCAAGCAAGGGACAGCCTCGATGTGCTATTGGCCGATGCTCTTCCCGATACTGTTACTGATAGGACCACTGGCCAAATTGACAGCGAGAGGGTCTGGGATATCTCTCGCCGGTTGTCACAATGGTCACAATATTTCGAAAGTTATCTCTCAACGAGTGATCCGGAGGAATTATCCGGCCCCCCTGCGACGATAATGAAGCTGTGGCACACCACTGCAAGGATCCTTCTTACGGCTACTTTGAGAGATGACGAGGGAAGTTTCGACAGCTTTCTACTTGACTTTACAGACACTGTTGAAAAAGTAGAAGGACTCCTTTCCTCATCCTCGACTAAATTTTCTGTTGACATTGGAGTAGTCCCTCTGCTGTACTATGTTGCTCTCAAGTGCCGTCACCCTCGGGTCCGACGGCAGGCTATCAAGATGCTCATCGATTCTCCGCGCCGAGAAGCAGTATGGGATAGTTTGGGTGCGGCTTGCGTTGTTCAAGAGGTCCTTGAAGTGGAGGAAAGAGGTCTCGGAGAGGTCTGCAGTCATCTAGACGTTCCTCTCTCTGCTCGAGTCTGCAACATGCGTGCTGTTACCGACGTTGAAAATCGCAGGATTCGAATAATTACTATGCAGCAAGGGCCTAAAACCTGGAATGAAGAGAAAGTTTTGATATGGTGATGGGTAAATCAAGACTTTGAACAAATTTATACTTGCGCAACAATCGCCTCAGTAATCTCTCTTTGTATTTTGGTATAAAAATTAAGGCTAAATTTGATGATCCTGTCTCTCCTGGGGTTGAGCTATCTATGAAAATGACTAGCTTGTTATAATACAATTCTTCCTTGGTATAAATCCTTCCATGTCTAAGCCTGCCGCAGTAGTCTAAACGTTTTCTAACGCTATCATGCTCTCGGATGTTGCGGTGCCTGGTCGCTTCTCTAATGGGGCACCTTCAGCAACAATGCACCTCTTCCGGACTGACCACGCGCTACCAATGTGGCCAAGAACCCACCATGACAGGAGAACTGGCAATGCCACTTCATTCTGAAGCTTGCAACCACCTGACCACACCTCCATCAACAACGTCAACGTGTTGTGTGCAGGCAAGGCGTAGGCCCAGCGGTAAAACCCGGCCGACAAGGCGAACGGGTAGATAGTGCTTGCCACGTTGGTAATAATCCATGTCAACATAAAAAATGAAAAGAATTTCATCGGTATTAGTGCTTCGATTACCGTATCGAGAACGAGGTAGTTGATATCCATGTATAACCAAAGGCACATCCATGTCTGGCCGAATTGACCACCAGTTACAGACCAATCCTCTCGGTATGCCCATATATATCCCGCCATGCAAAGACCGCCGAGGAACGTATAGGTTTTGCTGATGAGGAGCCTGGTAAAAAATGTGTCGCGCTTGGAGAGTTTTCTGAAGACACCGGCCTCGCCAAAAATACCATTCATTCCCATGAGGAAAAAGAATTGCATAAGCACGGGCATGACCATCGAGACGGTGTTGAGGAGGACACGGGTCCCTTGGTTTATCGGCGACCGGACGTCGGACGAGGCTCGGATGGGGTTGACGAATGCTGAATAACTGCTCGAGTCGGTGAGATTTACTGCAGCTAGGGCGTCCGTCGCAACGCTATAGTAGGTTCGGGATGCAACGGAAATCAAGGTCTCCATTTTGGCCTGAATGATGGAGCTGGCGATGATAGGGTAATAAGAGGCGTCGTACATGTAGGTGATGGTGTTTTCTGGGTCGTACTGAGTCGTATTTTGGCCCTCGATTGTAGCCATCAGCCGCTTCGATGCACCGGAGTGTGTGTACACGGCTCCCCAGTAATCTTCCTTACAGATAGCCTCGTGGAGCAACTCTGGTGTCGGATACTCTGATGCGGAGTGGTATTCAACAGTCGGGAAGGTATCCGCTTGTAGTGACCGGTAAGCTATTGAAAGAGCTTGGCCGATCTCGGCTCCGTCATAGTCGATAGCGAGCACCTTGAGCGCATGTGCTCGGGAACCCGACTTGAATAGGACGCCATAGAGGTAGGACATGTTTGCCAAAAAGAGCAACTGAAGAATGGTTGCGACTGCGACAACGGGCATAATAAAGCCCACCCGTCGTTGGGCCCAGTACGGAGACCGAAGCCCGCTTCGGTCTGGTGACAGAGCTGAGAATGGGGGCATGGCGGATTGAAGGGCTGATGCGAGAAAGGAAACCGCGTAGTCTGTAGAGAGAAGGATAGAATGGACAAGGGAGCTGTCACGATTTTGTTTGAGGATCTGAATTTGAAAAATAAAAAATACAAGCATGCAGGCCAGCATTATATTGGCAGTTCCTTTTCAACAACAACAGTGGTGCCATACCCGGAGTTCCGGCGGGATCTCATCCCCTGGCTCGGACTGCCCGTGAGATGCTAACTTCCGGCACCCACAAAAACTCCACTATTCGCACATCTCAAGATCCCGATGCTGGAGCACTGCTGCGGTTCGCCCTTAACTTATCTCATTAGGGAGGAGCATCTATTTTAACAGATCATTCACATGATTAATATCCCTTTTTTGACCTTTTCTCGTCTCCGCTTTGATCCTTTGCCCCTGCATCTCAGGCTATCCCAGGTGTTTGAATCATGCTATAAAATAAGGTGGCCTGGTTCAAAGCGGCAAAACTACTGACTAAGCGGAACTATGCGCTGCGTCCATCCCCGAAGCGCCATGGTGACGAAGAATCCACTGGTCACATACGAGGTATCGGTAGTTGGCTCGGCTGTGCTTATTGATATGCTCGTTATATCTAATTAGGACGACACGCAGGCCAGAATGGACGAGCAAGGGCGAAGCTTCCGATTTAGCACTGACGGTAGGCTTGGGATAAGCAATGGATGATCCGATTGCAGTAATTGTAAAAGTCGCATTTTCCTTGCCACCTGGATTCTAACTTGCACAATCATAACTCTGAACGAGTAGCTTCACGAAAAAAAAGACGGCTTAACTAACTCGAAAGCCCCAGAGCCGTCGTCGCATATACTAGTCGTGGTTCATACAAGCTTCAGTCGTATGCTTTGTAAGTCTCAATTCAATATGTTCAGCTCGCTAAACCTATAATATGATTGGCTGTTATCGAAATAGGAGGCCATCATAGTAACCTAGGAACGCAAGCAACGTATCCCTCACAAGCCCCACGCCCATCACAGGTGTCGCACTTTGCTCTGCAGTTGCCCTAGTTGTTCAAATCGGGATAATGTGCACTTAGGAAATTGTAAATTGAAGAGACTATGGGCGAATATTAGCTTTGTACTACATGTACCATTGCATTTGGAAGCAAGTCGGTACGCCCCCGCTTGGGAGGCGTAGAGACCGTCGCCATTTAATACCGCCATCATACCATCCCACAACGCCACAGCCGCGATCATAGCCATTTTTATGAGCGCAGAGGAATGCGCGGATACTCGGCATGAGTTTCCGCCTTCGTCTCCGGATGCGGCATCTAAGGTTCTAGTGCCGTAATGAAAGGTAGTTATGGGTGCTGTTAACGGATCCGCCCGGCGTGAAGGAGGCAATGGCCGAGACAAATGGCCACGTAGTACCGCGCCACAATTTGCAAGGCGCGTCTCACTCTGCCAGAATGGATACATCTGCTCATAAAAGTTTGGTAAGTAATGATGCGGCTGTGGAAAAGGCACAGGAACTAGCGCCCGCGGCGGCCGCACCCCAAGGAAGTCATCATATCGGCCTATAGTTTCAGGCTTTGAAATTTGAGAAGGCTATTTCAGATGTGCTTGAGCAATTCGGGAAGATTGAGGTCTCCATCGTGACCCGGGCGAGCTAGCTGAACAGGGCATCCCGCTAAATATCCAGCTCATTTGGCGATTGTGCACTCATTTCACAGATTACCCTGGAGCAGAACTTGACAGAATGTGAAAAGCCAATGGTGGCCCTGGAGGATCAGCCGGTATACAATGCCACAAGGGTTATGCGAATGACATTGAAGGCCCGTATCTCTCTACCTTTCTACAGGTGCATTTACAGATGACGAGCACGAATGTGCTTGTAGATGGCAGCTACGTGCTCCTACTAAGCGGACGTATTCAAGACTGGAATAGAAAACTGTCTATAGCTCATATCTGACCAGCACTGTGATTGACCAGTGTTATCAACTTTCCTGTTTGTAGTAGCTTGTTCAGGGTTGAGCCCTGCTGTATCCGCGTGCCCCCGCATCGAGCGCCATCGGAATATTTCGCGCATGCCATGGAATGTGATAACCTATAGCTACGAGTTAGAGTATGGAAAGCCTGTCTGATAAAATGTTCGCGTCCGCGTTGAGAGGCTTATGCTCAAACTTTTTTAGCTGCCAGCCAGCTAGCCACATTGCGGTCTGGATCGCCCGCCCCGCGACGGCCCGCACCTTAGCTGCATCATTGTAAGGCCAGGCTGTGTTTCCCCACCGCCTTTTCAGCCCTGTAAGACAAATGAGCCGTCCTTGAGGGAGTGCTGGGGTGGATTATTCAAGTATTGGACTTGTCTTGATGATAGTAAGCCTCCTTGTAGTCTACAAGATCACCGCTCGCATAGATTGTCTCGGCTCCGGCCACGATAGTGGCGAGTGAACAGAACGCGGCTCAGGGTTGGCCAGCCCGGAAAGTAAATAGGGCCTCGTGGTGTTGGACGCTGTGCTGGGTGACAATTGAATACGGTGGTTGGCCAATTCAAACATTGCGGCTTGGATTTTCCTCCACGATATCACAGCATGCCTCAGACTAAAGGATATGTAAACTCTACGCTATGCGGGGAGATGGCTGTTACGCAAGCAATATGACGCGGCATTGAGGGAATGTTGCTATGTGATTGCAATTGACTTTGCGGTGACTTTCCAACAGTGGATGAAAGCCACTGCCGCCACAGGTTAAAGCAATGCATCCCTATTCGAGTCTTTAGAAGTCTAGAAGTCCAGAAGTCTGTATGCATTAAGAAACTTTGGGAAACCACCGAAAATGGGTGAGACTTCAATGTCAATGTCTAGCTCACTTCCAATCCCTTGCATCATGATGAGATGGTCTGATATTGGCGATTTGAAACCCATAGAATGGAGGATACCACGCTCGGTTTCAACATCGCGGGCCTCTTGAATATCCAAGTCCAAACTGCTGTCACAATTATACCTTGTAAATATAAACTAGATGGTAGTGGCCTTCAGTCTGGGCATGGATGGTGGGCGCCTTTGAGACGGCTCAGTCTTTGCATGTCCCTTGTGTACATCCCGTGATGAGGCCATTGCCTACTTTCCACATCGATTGTAAATATTCATCCAATAATTACACTTTTAGACGATCTAAAAGGTCTTCCATATGGACTAACTAGTCGTAAATCTACATTCCGTGTAGAGTGTTTGTCCAGTTAATCATTTTGTGGACCCGAGATCGAGAATTCCAACCAGACTGTGCTGATCAGCCCCGAGCTTTCAGCTGCGGTTAACATCATGAAATTGAGTTAAAGTCAAAGTGAATGATTACTGACAACTCCACGTCGATAGATGACTTGACTGTTGAAATTGTCTATAAATACTGCGTGATGCCTCAAGGGACATCTCATTTTTCGACAACCAACAACCAACAGTCAACAGTCAATCCACAACAAGCACTACTACCTCTTCAAACCCTTTACTCACACTCCAACCCAAATCCTCCAAAATGGCCTTCTCCCAGTCCAGCCGCAACATCCGCGTCGAGAACCACACCCTCTACGCTGATTGCCTGGAGGAGGACAACGTCACCTGGCACCAATCCAAAATGGACCTGGATTCGGTTCTCGGCAACATCAACGGTTCATTCCAGTGGGGAAAGAAAGCGTTCAGCCAATCCGCTGAGAACATTGGGCTTGAGGATACCTCCTACCTCACGGCCAAGCTTGCCAACCAGGTCGGAGCCTATGGCCCTCCTCAGAAGGTCAACCTTGATGATCACATTGCCAACATCGACGGTGTTCTCAAGCCTTACCATTTGTAAACTGATGGCTATTCCATGGTACGTTGAATTAGTCTCCGTTTCATCCTGGCTTTTCTCATGTCTAATGCTGCAATAAGTGGGCGCTCGGTCAATGGCCAGAGTACAAGCCCTTAAGATTGTTAAATGCAACGGCAGATATCGCGAGAGGAGGACTTTTGGGGTTAGAGGTCGGCGAGAGATTCGACATCTTGATGCAACTTGCCAATGACCTCCACCGGCAGTTGGGATTTTGATTCTCAGTCTTCCGTATCTATCTTTAATTTTGGCTTACTTAGGTGGCCTGAGGCATGGATGGTTGTTTTACGACTCCATCCAGGCTTCTTGCCCTCTTGAATCTACACAGATCTGCCGTTGAACTACAACTCCCCATATGTGATTCTAATACTTTATACGTTTGCGAATGATTTGAAAATTGGCCGACGATGTTCGCAATTGCAACGCCCATATATATGGACGCCATCATTGCGACTATCCAATGCAATATCCTGCTCTCGCTATCTAACCTAGACTACGTCGCGCAATATGAGGCTAGATCTATACTTCGAAAGATCTATCCGACTGAACCACATTTCTCTGTCGCAAGTCGCCAGCCTCGTCATGGTCTTCATCCCACTTAGCGAGTTCAGTTTCCGGTACTCTAACAAGACGGTGCGTCTTCGCTCCTTCATGTCCCACCTCAAGGAGCTCTGTCCTGATTGCATATTTTCCCCATTTAGGGAGCAGATACATCCAAAGGACGTAGTATAAGCCGCAGACAATGATACTAAATCGTGATTAGCTCAATCGGACCGGGGACATATGGAGGTGGTGTGACTCACATGGCGATTCCAACAACGCAGTATGTGGCATACCAGAAACTGACATCCCCAGCATACATTCCGCCTTTCGGGGGCCACCATGGCATAGCTAGAATAAAGACCTGGATAAAAATCCAGAAAACGACGGCAACATGCCACGCTTTGAACTCAGAATACCCCAGGCCGGAGCGAACACGTCTTCGACGAATGATATAGACTCCAATGGCGAGGGCAAAATTGAACATGGCAGATGGATATGTTGACAAGCTCACCACTATCCAGTTTGGTTAGCACTTGAAGTAGCTTTGCACTTTTGAAAGAGTTGACGTACCGAATGTGAAAGCATCACCGGCGGGTGGCGCAATGATCATGATCAAAGTCAAACAATAATTTAACAAATAAGGGCCGAGGGGGGTTCCAAAAGGCTTCGTGGATACCCAGATGTCGGTAAAGGGTAGAACGCCTTGCCTATTATTTGAATACCGTTAGCATTAAGAAGACCAGGAAGCATTGGGGGGCGTTTCTCACCGCCCAATTTCACGAATGGCTCGAGAGCCGCCAATCAAATACGCCAAAATGTTACCAAATGCGCTCAGTGCGACCAAAAAGTTGAGAACATTAGCGGCTGCATTGCTATTCTTAAACAGCTTGGCGAAGAAGAGAGACGCTGCAATTTGGCTGGCTTCCGCAAATTCTGCCTTGGGGACAACCGCAAAATAGGCAATATTGCAAAGAAAGTACAGAACAAAGACAATGATAAGTCCGATGCTCGTGTTCCTCTTCAGGGTTGGAATGGGATTCTTGATCTCATTGACGACATTGAATGCGTTGGCGTATCCCGCGTAAGAGAAGACAATGCTGACAAGAGCGCTGGAAAGATCATTTCCGTTTGGGGATTCGCCTTTAAAAGCGTTGTGGAAGTTGGCTGTGGGGTCCGGGATATGATGCACATTGCCGCCCAACACAACGAGGCCCGCGATACTGATGCTAGAGACATTTGTCAGTAGGTGAATGTTACGGGTTGGCATACTGATGGCAACGTACAAGACCAGTGTTAAGACTTTGATACCTCCAATGACGTTCGACGCCCGCAGTGACCATTTGTTGTTAGCAATAGCGCAGATGATAGCTAAGCTGTAGGCGGCAATTGCAACGCCTCTTATCTGCCATTCTGAAGGGGTCTTGTCCGTCATAGCCCAGATGTAGTTCGCCAAGACTGGGTGTCGGTCAGCATCTTGTTATTCCAGATCTAAGGAGAGCGATCTCACCAATAGCATTACTACTACCGAAGTTCAGAATAACAGATTGTACGGCAAAGGTGATTGGGAAGAAATGCTTCGGTCTTGGGTATTGCTGTTCCAGGTAGACTACCTCGGCACCACTTCTGTTTGGAAAGTAGCTTGCGAGCTCGAGGTACACGCCTAAGCCAGCAGCGGCCATGAGAAACCCAATCACCCAATAGATGAGAGCAAGTCCAATAGATCCCGTTCTATTGAGGATGCTTGCGGCTGCCCGATTAAGTTAGTACGTCGTCTGAGCCCACTGAATAAGAACGAAAGGTACGTACGCGTGGAGAAGATACCCGTGCCGATCATCATGTTGACGTTGAGGAAGATGACAGTCAACCAGCCAACATTGTATCCGAGAGGAGAAGACGACTCGACAGGCGCTCCGACTGCCTCCTGATAGGACGGTTTCGATCCATTGCCTCCCTTGACGCGGGTGTAGGCAAGATTTCCATCGTGGATCACCTGTGGCTCCGAATCGCTGGAGTCAGGGTCAACTTGTGCAGTGACATCTGACTTTTCATTAGAAAAGACGTGTGAGAAACCCATGATTTAGTAGTGGCGCATTTGGCAAAGAAAGCCAAGCTGATAGATCGAGAGTCCTTGTCTTGCTATGAGCGGATTGAAACCCAATCTAATCGATGATTGCCAATATATATATACATAATCGCAGCCATGCGTACAAACTATACAGCCAGGAGACTAATTGTTCGTGAAAACGGGGCGGAATGGCATAATCGCATTGTCCTCGCTCGACTTCCTCGGGATGTTGGCCAAAGACTGTTACGACGTAGCCATTCGGAACCACCGCGGAATCTGGAGTCGGCCCACCTCCGCATGTTGGACAAAGTGCTCTCGTAGCCAAGATACGCCACCGGTTCGGCATGCCCACAGCTGGAGCGGGATGCGGTTTGCGGGATGCGACTGTGGGATGCAGGCCACGGGGTGGCCGTGGGGGAGCTTCGCTGGTCTGGCCCAACTGAGAGACCAATGCTACCGAATTTAGTGTGTAACTATATGTCACCGATTGCTATACTTGATAATGACTAAGGCGTTGTGAGGTTATGTATGGGTGCAAGCACGTTATTTTCTGCGGGGGGGTTATATATAACGACATCGGCACGCTAGATAACGAAATAGTTGTGTCCGGGGGGATAGTGCAACCAACGGTGGGTTCTTCCGCTGCCGCCGCCACCTGATTGGAAACAATTGTTTGATGCCATGTCGGCTTTTCATCCTCGAAACGGCCATTCGGAACCAAGTGGGATGTTTTCGAGGAATGGTGGCCCGTCCATGGTTCAATCACCAGACTATGAGTTTGTGTAGTATTGCGAATCGTCGCTCAAGCATCATCAAATCCAATACTTCGGAAAAGCCGTGCCTAGTGTTGCGCCTCGGTAGAAGACGACATTTCGTTGGTCAGGACACTGCCCACCGTGCGAGCGCGACACCTGTGTTGCGGTTGGCACCTACTTAAGAGAAGCTTGTTCGCCACAGTTGGGACCTTGGTGTCAAGAATCTTGGGCAAGGCCGCGTCTTGTAGCATCGTCGCGTCGGCAATGCTCCTCTCCACGAGGGTCTGAGCTGCCTCCGTAAGCTTGAACAGTTCCTTCGGGGCTGAACAATGCACGGCTGAGTCGTATGGGATGGCCCCTTGAATCTCTTTAAGTGTCTTGATCGATCGTGGTGCGCATGCCACCTTCTCAGGTACTTAAATTGTTTCCTCGAGCGGTTCCTGAGCCTCCTGCATCTTTAAATCGGCCCGTTGAAGCCCAGACATGCGTGGATCCGCGGCGCAGTCTCCATTTTGCGGAGGTTCAGTGTGAGATCAATCCAGCTCGATAAAGAAGTACGATTGTATATTTCAGCGGATCTAGAGTCAATTAGTAGAGTACGCGTATGAGATGCATCGGAACCCCGGCATGGATTGGGGACCCTGCTGTCGATGACCCTGCAGATGGTGAGGAGCCGTGTCCCAATCGGCCTGGAGCTAAGTGCACGTTAGTCCAAGCAACTATTTACCCCACGATATGAGCCTGTCAGATACTGCATTTCACCTTTGTCGGATTGGTTGGCTGTATGGAGAGGATGCAGCAAACTCGGTCGCTGTTTTAGGAGCCAAGATAGTTGCATCAGGAACACCAGATGATCATACTCACCGAAAATTCTCTCAATTGGGCTTTTGCATCAACGCATAAAACAGAATAGAGCCTGCTCATTTGTACGAACGACGTATAGCAATATGGTACTGGGGTGCAGAGGGCAACGTGCCGCTTTTTGTGAACCCTCTGTTTCTGGCACTATCGGCAATTTTATTTTGTAGCTGTCTGACAACCATTACGCGGCCTTTGTTGAACTTTTAATGGTATAAACAAAATACCCCTTCCCTGAAAGCAAGGCAAGTTGAACAAGTGGAATTATAGAGGTTGGTCCTGCACAGCGGTGGATGGCGGTCAGGATTCCGAAGCCCCACACCGACACCGTCAAAGGAGAGGAGGAGGCGTTTGGATTCATAATTTGCACAAGTCAGTCAGCGACAAATTAGGCTTGGCGCGGGACATGGGGATATCGGATTTGAGATCCGCGTATTGGACGCTTGTCGAACCTGCAATCACCGTAATTAGATTGCGGCTAGTCGCGAAACAGCAATTCGACATTCAATTAATTACGCGAAAAGGGGCGACCAATCTGGAGCTCCTGTTGAGGAAGAGTCGGTCCACTCTACTGCAGATGTCAGCAATTGGATTCTGTGCTGCAGTCATCCTTCGTCAAGTCGAGAGTCAAGACAAGAGGCCTCCCTGAATGAGCTCCCTGAGACGCCATGGGCCGAGGCATGCCAGACGGGTGAGGAGGGACGAGAGACACAGCAAGGCATGCAATTCCATGCTAGCAGCGCCGTCCTGGGCCAATAAAAGGAACTTGTGCTTCATCAAACGCCCTCTGTTCCGGGCTGACGGTCGGATACTCGGAGAGTAGTACCCCAGCAACGGCCCCGTCCCAACCAAGCATATTTTAGCCTTGACCCCAGGCGAAACAGTCACCTGACGCTGCATAAAGCCATTGAGGAGGTTATCTGGTTGCGATAAGGTAATTAAGGGGTTCAACCCAGCGACGCTAGCATGCCCTCTTCTTAACGCCAACTTTTCTCTCGCGATCTGGCCTCAAACTTCGCTCATCGACAACTCCCGTACCTGGGCTGTCCTTCTCCCGCAAATGAGTCCCGTGACAAGTAGCTTCCGTAACAGTGAGGCGTGCGATGGCTTCTCAGATTCGACCGCAAGCAGCGATGAAGCCGACCAGCCCGATGAAGGGAGTTCTACTGCCTTGTTTTCCTCGCTCGGCGGCGCGCGCGATGGCCCCAGATCTCACAGGCATGAGTCTCGGAGCCTAAGTTTTAGTTTCCGAGGCAAGTTTCCATCATGTGAGGTTGTTTTGTACCCAGGGATCCTTGCTAACCAACTGCTGTCCTACAGAAAAGCTCTACAAAGCACTGCGCCTGACGCTGTTCCTCCCGGATCAGCTTCATCGCCGCATATGGCCACGAGTGCATGACATTGAGACGCAGGCTCTCACAGCAGACATTGACCTGGGCCAGAATGACGCCTACCCAGGACGCGTGGACGCGTCCTTTTCTGGGCATATTCGGGCCATGCTCTTTTCTTCCTGGCTCAACTCTCTCCTCGTCTTCGTCCCGATTGGCCTCGGCACGTATTTGATGGACATGAGCCCGCTCCTAACCTTCTCCTGCAACGCCATTGCAATCGTGCCGCTGTCCGCTTTATTGACGGATGCCACTGAACGGATTGCGTCTGATGCCGGTGACACCATCGGAGCCCTTTTGAACATTACCCTCGGCAATCTCGTCGAGTTGATAATCTTGTGAGTGGCGCGAACTGTTTTGCTTTTGATATCTGAAGCTGACCTCCTTGCAGAATGTAAGTTGCCGCCACTGAGCCGCAAAGAATTGCCAAGTCTAACCCGAGCAGTATTGCCCTAGTCAACAACCATATTCGCATTGTCCAAGCTTCCATCCTGGGATCCATCCTTGTCAACCTGCTGTTGATTCTTGGTTCTGCTTTGTTGGCAAGCAATCTCGCCAACTACGAATCCATCCTCGATGAGGCGGAATCCCATCTACTGGCTGGCTTGCTCTTCGTGTCTGTTTTTGTCATCCTGATGCCGGTGAGCCCAACCCCCCTTTTCATCATTTGTTCACCGACTGACTCGGACAGACGGCTTTTGACTACACCTTCTATCGCCCGGGAACCACCAATGCTGCAACTCTCAGCATGAGCAGAGTCTCGGCATTGATAGTACTGGTAATCTACATCCTGTACTTTGCTCACGAGATGAGATCTCGCCCGGAAAAGGACAAATCCACGCCACTCCAGTCGCTAAGTCCCGAAGGTGTCAACATGTCGGGCACCGAAATGTTCCCCAATCTGCGCACCCAGGATCCAGCCTTTCCGCCCCGGACAATTCGATTTTCTGATCGACCAACGGAAACCACCGCCAGGAGTACGACTCGTGAAGTGAATGGGGTCGAAGTGGGTTTGGACCAGCTCGAGGACGCATTCAACGAAAACTCCCGACGCAGAAGTGGGGATATCAGCACTCGCCCTGGATCCTCCCATCAGTACTTCCGCTCGCGCAGGCATTCCCGATCTTTCTCGCACAGCTCCAGCCGTGGGTTTCACAGCCGGGAGTCATCTTTGGGCGGTGGAGGTGGTGGAGGCGGAGTGGCAGCAGCAGGCCGCACGACGTTGCAAACGATACTCGACAGTCCCAATCCTCACCAACTGGTACACGAACTTCCACGCCCTAGCAACAAGGGGGAAAGGATGGCCTCAGTCAGCGTCCTTATCTTCACCTCTGTCCTCATGTCCATGTGTGCCGAGTTCCTCGTCAGCACCATTGACGATGTTACGCACGAGGGTGGGTTGTCAGAATCCGTCATTGGACTGATTATTCTTCCCGTTGTCGGAAACATTGCCGAGTACGTCACAGTGGTTACGGTGGCAGCGAGGAATAAGCTGGATCTCGCGATCGCGGTAGCTGTCGGCTCAGCCATTCAAATCGCTCTCTGTGTGACACCCTTGACGGTCATTGCAGGATGGATAATGCATCGTAACTTGGAATTGACCTTCAATTTCTTCGAGACGATGACCTTGGTGGGCACGGTTCTCCTAGTCATTCTCCTGGTTCTCAACGACAAGAGCAGTAGCCCTAGGACGAGCGGATTGAAGGGAGCCTTGATGTGCGCCTGTTACGGCATCATCGGGTGAGTACCTCTGACTTCAAACATGTATATGACGTGCTAATAAACCCAAGACTTGGCGCCTATCTCTCGCCCCCAACCAAGGAGTGATGTACACCGTCACTCAGCCGAATACCACGACCACGCAGGAAGAAACCCTGCTTCACGAATTTCTTCAGGCCCGCGACTAGGAGTCGAGCTTTGCAGAGAAACCAGGCGGCCGGCCTCCCATTTTCTTCCTGTAGGGCTTGCTCCGGGCCACAGCCTGTTGAAGGGAAAATGCATCATGAAGCCGAGACTTGCCCTATCGAGGATAACCTACATTGGTTGATAGGACTTGGCTGGTCTGCCATTTTAGGCGCTTTCTGGACCTCAACTCTTTGTTATAGAATTGGAGGGCACATCTGACAACTTTTTTTTTTGGATTCGTTGAATAGAATCATCCTTAATTATTCCACCACACATGAATATAACGAATCAATCTGCTTCTTTGTAAAATTGCCCATGTGACTCGATTTGAGAGAATACCTCGCGTCGAAGGGCAGGCATCGTAGGATTGGAATAGACGTGTCTCGTTTTGCCTTTTAGGCCTTGGTCTATATTCAAATCTATTGGAGTATCTACACTCTATCCCATCGAGAATTACTTTTTCACCGTGATTAATCCCTCTTGAGACCGATCTTTCCAGTCCTTCTTAATCCCAGTACGCCAATCACCGTACATAATATCATAAAACCAAACATGGTCCAAAAACTGGCTCTATATCCCTCCATGAGTGCAGGAATCTCTTCCATCCCCTTTTGTTCTTTCGTGACTAGGGTAGAAATAACCTGCAGAATAGCGAGACCAAGAGCACTGCCAAACTGTGCAGCAGTATTAAACACAGCTCCTGCTAGGGCCTGAGTATCCTCTGGGAACACGTCCGTGATGACAATCAATCCGACAGTGAAGAGAGCATCACAACTGACAGGCTGGAGCAACTGGGCAACAAATGCGTTTCCCCAATATGGCCATGACGGTTGAATGACCGCCATGAGTAGAGGAGACACAGCACAGAGAACCGACGTAACCGTGACAATCCAGATGGCAGGGACTTTGTGTACAAAGAAGCCCATAATCAGATTGACAAGTGCACCCACCAAAGTGCAGGGCAAGATACGAATCGAAGCTTGAATTGCTGGCAGTTCCTGTATTTCTTGAAAACTACAGCGGGTTAGCGATGTATATGTGCTTGTTTGTAGGGAACTTACAACAAACTGCAAAACAACTCCATGGAGTTTAGGACGGCAAATGAGAGAGCGATTGTGGCGCAAATGCTTGAGAAAGTTGCGTTGGTCCAAAGCGAGTTGGGGATCAAGGCTGGTTTTCCCTTCTTCACCCGATGATGCATCCAGCCAATAAAGCAGAGAAGGGCGATTGGGCTAAGGGACAAGAGGACAATACTGAACGGCTCATTGATCCGGGAGACATCTGCACTCAAGATACTAAATGCATCTGTTAGTTTCAAAAAATGAAATAGAGTGGACACAGCATGAACTTACGCAAGTAGGTAACACAGAAGAGTCATGGAGGACGATGCAAGGATGGCCCCAACCCAGTCAATCTTCGTCTTGACTTCATGTAGAATATCGTCGAGTCTTCGGTTCTGGTGGCTCCGGGGAAGAGCCCACACACCAATGACAGCAAGTAACAGAGTCAGACCACCAGAGAGGAACCATCCAGCCCTCCAACCGATGGTATCGACGAAAATTCCACCTAGCACAAGGCCAACAGAGAACCCAAGTGGTTGGCTGAGCCCGAGGCATGAAAAGGCCAAGTTGCGACCTCGTCCCTTGGGCATAATCTGTGTGATGATGGCGACAGAAGAGGCGAGATGAAGTGCAAGGCCCACCCCTTGAAGTGCTCGCATGGCGACTAGCTCGGTACCCTTCCGAGCAGCCCCAGATCCGATCATAAGTGCTCCACTAGTGAAGCATCCTACCAAGTCAACCCAGCGGGGGCCGAGGACGTCGGCGACGGATCCAGCAATAAGCAAGGTGGATGCTGTGGCAAGGCCAGATACAGAGGCGGGCCAGAAAGCCAGGGAAGATGGGAGTTGAAGATCTTCCGTGATGGCAGGCAGTCCAACAATGACAAGCCCATTGATCAAGCTTGAAGTGAAGGTCACACCTGACAATTGGATCGTCACAACCACTTTTTGAAGGCGGGATGATCTAGGAGGCAGTGGATCACACTCTTGGAAATCACTGGAAGAATCGCCTACCAGTGTTATTGGAAGGCTACTCTCTGAGGGATGTTCATTCCTGCCAGGGGAGACCAGGACGGTCTGAGTGAGGGTCGTTGTCATTGTTAAGAAAGCTGGGCCAAAATAAACGTCAAAGTTATCAATAAAGAGGAGAATTGGCAAGAACATGAGTTGGAAAATTCTGATCTAATAAGTCCGGGGAAGAATTCGTGTGGGGAGGGTCATTGTTGGGCGTTCTCGTGACAAATCGGAACTCCACTGCCGCCCGATGCTCGGAGGGCAAGACAGGGAAGTCCGCCCGGAGTAAGCACACAAGAAAAAAGCAAAAGGCAACTCGTGATGTTTGGTAGTCGGTTATTGTGTACATACTTGCGGGTAGACGAGGCTCTTGGTTTATGAGAGTGCTGGGGTGTTGTGCTGGGATGGGGATGATCGGAGCGGCGGCAGTAGAGTGCCATATAAGTTCCCGACTTAGCAATTAGTTCCGAGGATCTTTTATACTGCTTCTTGAATCATTTGGATTACTCTAGCATACAAGAAATGCCACTCGCGGTAGGAATCTCATTGACGTTCGAAGGTACCACGTGGAATTCCACCCTGATGTCTCGTGTTCCTGAAAAGTTGCACAGTGCTAGCAGCTCTGGTGGCTCCACAATCGATCCCGGAGGCTTCTAGACCATGTCCTCGGATTCCGAGATGGAGCCAAGCCCGCTGCTAACCAAACTGGTACCAAAGTGTGGTCCCGTTACGTACACTTTCAATTGATGAAAAGCGGTCTACGGGGAGCGATTTATTGGTCATCGCATGGAATTGAACGACACTGGGGTGTAGTTAGTTTGGCCCGAGACTGGGTGCTTTAGAGAGCACTTGAATGTCAATGCACAGTGATATTCTAAACGGATTCGTGATATATCAGTAATCAACAGCGAAGAAATCTAATGAACAGGAGGAACAAGAGTGGACGATCCTCGCCCTCGCTATTTACTGCTACCCAATTGCTTCAATCCTCCTTTCAAACATGAAGCTCCTTCTGAAACTTCTGAACTCAATGGATCGTTGACCATGAGCGCCAACTAAGACTTTGAAGTCGCAACATTGGTCTGATAGACAGGTTCTGCTCCTCCATCATGAAACTCAGAATCGTCATCATCTAGCTCCTGTTGGTCCTTGTTAGGTAGGCTATCCGTGTGGTGAATGGAACCGCGGCATAAAATATGACTGTAGCAATAATCATGTTGGTCGTGAGGGAAGTGTTTCGTATAGACCCTGCCTCGTTCGCAAGTGCTGATCCGAGAGCCCTCCACCAAGAAGGACTGCTAGAGATAAGGCGATCGCATCCATGTCATTATCGTCGGTATCTAGAGCCCACTAGAGCCAAATCCCAGGTTTCATAGGCGATCCTAGTCAAGTAATATCTGCAGATGCCTTCTAATGTGATTGAGCGGCGGGTATATCTGTACAGAATGAGGATGGAAACGCTTTGGCCCAAGCTGTAACTTGACCAATCAATCTCGCCCAGGATCTCTCTGTCCCAACGTTCTTGAATTACGATATTCCATATCCAGACGAAGGCTACGAGTGCTAGAAGCCCGAATCATAACCCATGAGCTTGAGTGGAGCGGCTGGCTTGTTTCGTATCAAGCCACCAGCCGGCAATGATGTCAACTGCATCGCCAACCACGGTGGTGAGAATCCTGCAAGCGTTCAGGCGCGGACTATAAAGTACGCTGCCGAGTAGGGGACGTATCCTAGGGTACCGAACACGATGACCCATTTCATTCAAACGATACTGCCAATAATACTAGCTAGCGGCGCATTGGCAACCATGATTCTACCATAAACACACACTTGATCTTTTCTAACATGTAACCAGTCACTTAGAAAACTTTTTGAAAGCGAAGAATTGCACAATTAGCAGTGTTTACAATATATGGCTCGGCCTGATCACAAGTCCAGTTCAATGTCAGATACAAGTCAAACCACAGCTTACACCATAAACGCTACTCTTTATAGTGGTTAATATCACTGATGGCCAGTACTGCATCTGTTATATCAGGCCCCTTGCGATGAACTGAGTTTCGATATTGCCTGGCGCCGCATCGCACTCCAAGAAAGCATTGTAACAAAAAACAATCACCTCCCTTTCAATACAGGGATGTCGATTCCCCCATTAAAACCCGAAGATATGAGAGCTCTTACTTCTCCCGGTTAATATATAAATCGCCATCAGCTATTTCTTTCGAGAACCTCAAATAACGCCCCAGCTCCCGAAGGCTAATCTTGATAGTTTCACTCTGAGTTGAGTCTGAACTTGGCATATTGTTAAGCTTGAAGCCGGATCCTACAGTGTAGTAGTACTGATTATCTTGTGGGATAATAGCTCTGATTTAATTGCCTTCAAAGTTATAGGGCTATGCCCGCTATTACCGCTTGCCGCTACAGGGCAAACCCCGCTGCGGTTCACCTGAAGGAAAAGGAGTCGACAGTGGCTCAATTGCTTTTATTAGCTGCCGGAGCACACTAAACTTGGAAAGATAAGCTGGTCCACTGCTGAGGAACCAGGTGCCGTGATGTAATCGCTGCAACCCCGCCTTTACAGCACGTTGTAGCGCCTGGGGACGCCCTCTCGTTGGCTGCTTTATCTCCCAGCTCCTTGAACATTGATTTCGTGGCTTTTTTTTGGTTGCGTATCGGACCGTACCCACTTGTCAAGGCGCTTCCCCGCAACGATCGATAACGAGGAGAGGCAGTGAGGGAATATTCATTGACTCTCAAATATCGAATCCAGGATACAATCACAGAATTCAAATGAATACCATCGTTTGGCTTACGATGCCGGCGGCTCTCGCTGCCATTACGCTGGGCATCCTGATACAATTGGGCCTGAATCCCCTGTCATGGGGAGCCCTGGCAGATTTGCCTTCTCAAGCCCAGATCATCAACCAGACGGCATTCAATGTCTTGAGCGTAGTCCCGCCCCCCGCGGAAGCAAACGCTTTGACGGTAGGCTATGTTATCTCCCTAGTGCATGAAAACAGCCAAGTTTGAATTTTGCTTACCCCGAGCAGGTGTTTCTTTGGCCAGGCGCCACTCAAGAGTCCCTCACTGCCAAGCCGTTCCACATCTACGACGACGAGTTTTACGATATCATTGGGCCAAACCCGTCGTTGACTTTGATCGCGACGTCTGACACGGATCCAATCTTTCACGAAGCGGTTGTATGGTACGTCAAGCCGTCCTCTCAGTATCTATCTGAGCAAAGATAATGACTGACCCTGCCAGGTATCCCCCAAGCGACGAAGTATTTTTTGTACAAAACGCTGGCGCTCGGGCGGCAGGAACAGGCCTGGAAAAGTCATCCATCATTCAAAAGATCTCGCTTGCAGAGGCTGAAGCCGTACGAACGTCATCCGATCAGAAGAGTGAGGTGACAGTGACGGTTGTGCCGTCGAATCCGCAGGTCATCAACCCGAATGGTACGGCCCTAGCAAGTAGACCAAGTCTTGAGCAGGGTTTGCTTACTTTTTCTAGGCGGTACAAACTACAAAGGCCAACTAGTCTTCGCGGGTGAAGGCCAGGGTGCAAACGTGCCATCTGCGCTTTACTTGATGAATCCGCAAGAGCCTTACAACACCACTGGTAAGATCCGCCCTACGTACGCAAACACATTTGGCTAGCGAGTCCAAAGCTGACCAGAATGAAAAGTCTTATTAAACAACTACTTCGGCAGACAGTTCAACTCGCTGAATGATGTGGCCGTTCACTCCAGCAACGGAGACCTTTACTTCACTGATACTCTCTACGGCTTCCTCCAAGATTTCCGCCCCGCCCCTGGGTTGCGAAACCAAGTCTACCGCTTTAACTTTGATACAGGTGCCATAACTGTGGTTGCCGACGACTTTACCCTACCAAACGGTGAGCCTTTACTTCGAGATTGATGATGGTTTACTCACAATTAGAAGGTATCGGCTTCTCGCCCGACGGACGTCATGCATACGTTACGGACACAGGGAGCAGCCTTGGATTCTACGGTCGCAACCATTCTTCCCCAGCTTCTGTGTACGCCATCCCCCCACAATGATTATTTGCATGACCCTGATGGATTATAGGTATCGCTTCGACGTGAAGAAAGATGGCACATGGGAGAATCGCAAGACCTTTGCCTACGTTGCCGCTGGCATCCCCGACGGTAAGATGAGAAGTCCCTCTGTTTATATATAACCTGATGTCATGCTCGTAAAATGCTGATGCCTTTGGCGACAGGCATCCATTGCGATTCCAAGGGGAACGTTTATGCCGGCTGCGCGGACGGTGTGCACGTCTGGAACCCGTCTGGAAAGATGATCGGCAAAATCTATACGGGGACCAAGGCGGCAAACTTTCAGTTTGCTGGGCAGGGCCGTATGGTTATCACGGGGCAGACGAAGTTGTTCTATGTAACTCTTGGTGCTTCAGGCCCAGCGCTCACTTAAGTTTTCGGCTCCATTTGTCCTAGAGAACATTCAATAGCCCTCTCTAGCAGTCACAAAATCCATAGCAATACACAAGACAGGGTTCAGCTGAAATGCTCCTTTTATCCCATATTTGTTGTATGTGCATATAGCACGTCGTACGATTTATAAGCGCCCGCCAACCCCTCCTTGTTTGCATGACGTCTTCTTCTGTTCCTCACTTGAGCATCAGTGGTAAGCAAGCTTGAATCAGATCCAACAATGACACAAACGACCGTTGTCGAGCTTCGGCATGCTCCAATTGAACTGGGTATCCGGTCAAACTCTAGGCGGTTGAGTAGTAGCTCTTCTGTGGTGGTTCCAACACGGTCCCCACTGGCTCCCACCAGATCGCGCGTTTTCGAGGCTGTGCAACCAGCAAACCTCAGCCCTGCAACAAGACTGCTTATTACAACACTTCTTGTTTGTGCCAATTTAGTACAGGTAAGATGCTCAACTGGTTGTCCAGATGTTTGCTTCCGCCAACGTTGGTACAAGTTTGTCTCGAATTTCGTCACATTTGCGGGTGGACTAGCCTTCAGTAAGGATCTAGGTCATGGAGCCGGCCCTGGCCAGTCGAATTGGATGGCAGCAGCCTATCCGTGAGTGTTTTACTAATTTATCAATATGATACTTACTGAACGCTTAACAGGTTAACCCAGGGGGCCTTTGTTCTTATTACAGGCCGCCTTGGTGCTGTCTATGGCCACAAACAACTCACTCTAATCGGGTGCACCGTGTTTTCCATCTTTTCGCTTGTGAATGCATTCTGTACTGGGTATGAATCTTTTATCGCGGCCCGCGCCTTAACTGGTATCGGCGGTGGCCTCTTTATGCCTAATGCAGTATCTGCAATTACAGTTACGGTCCCCCCCGGAAAGTCTCGCAATCTTCTCTTGGGATTCTTCGCAGCTTCCCCGCCAATTGGCGGAGTGATTGGTGGTTTATTGGCTGGAATATTCACTCAATTTGCTGATTGGAAATGGCTCTTTATAGTATTGTAAGTATTCCGCAGGCAACTCGTGCAATGGCGCTGACAGACTACACTCCAGGGCTATTTCGCAAGGCATAATACTTGCCGGGCTTGCGTACCTGATGCCTAAAGAGATTCCCGTGGATAGAGAAGGGGGAATTGACTACGTCGGTGCCTTTCTGGGCCTCAGTAGCCTGTTGCTCTTTAACATTGTATGGAAGTAAGTATAAGATGGCACCACCCACGAAATCTTGCATGCCGGCTCACGCGCTTGTAGCCAAGCACCAACTGAGGGCTGGACAACATGGTATCAAATACTTTGCTTGATACTCTCCATCGCACTATTTCTCTCATTTCTCGCTTGGGAAAAGTTTTGGGCAAAGGAGCCAATCATGCCACTCTCGATATTCCGGGTTCCGACATTATCGGCATTATTCTTTGTGGTACTTTTCAGCTACATGGCCATCGGAATATCGCTTTGGTATTTCGTCTCTTGGCAGCAAATCTTACGTCATGTTTCGGTACTCGAAACTGGGATCAACTTTATCCCATTCGGAGTTAGCTCTGTCTTCGCCGTTTACCTTGCCGCTTGGCTTATCCCAAGAGTCGCAGCGCAGTGGATCTTGGCTGTCGGCGTTGCAGTGGTACTTGGTTCCAATCTCCTACTCGCAACAATGCCCATCAAACAAACATATTGGGCGCAAACCTTCCCAGCTATGGTTCTTGGTGGCTTTTGTCCTGATTTCGTCTATGTTGCCGCTCAAATAATTGCCAGCAACAGTGTGACCCGGCAGCAACAAGGCGTGGCAAGCAGCCTCATTGGAACACTTAACCTGTATGGAAATAGTTTGGGCTTAGGATTTGCGGGAACTATTGAGCGAGAGCTCATCAAAGATGGGCACGATGATGTATTAGGATTTCGAGCCGCGCTCTACTTTGGAGCTGCTATTGCAGTGGCGGGCTTAATCCTGGATTTTGCCTTTGTGAGAGTGCCAAAAGATGAGCGAGAGGGCTGGGATGAGTCAACCGAGGACACGGCAGATGGGTCAGAAGCATATGCAACTGCAGTGGACACTCGGGGCATTGAATGACCTCCGGGGGCAATTTGCATGGCAATTGCGTGTCATCGCCCAGAAGACCATCCGAGAGTCCCGGATTGAAACACCTTGGAAGCACATGCTGGCAGCTTAGATAATAGATTGAAGGAATGACGTAAACAGGCCGAAGTGTAGTAATCGGACGAATACATAATCTGCCCGGGGGTGACATTAAGTTGTCCCGCGCTGTTGACTACTGCGAAGTACACGGCTCTGAGAGATTGGAGCGGGGTTTGCGGGGATGGCGGCGTCGGTGCGGGTGGGTCGGAACTGGGTACAGTAACACAATCATGACTACGTATGGGCGGAGGTAGAATTCCCATTCGTCTTATTCGATCATGGCCCAAATTCGATAATATTGATGAAGCAGGTAGGAGCCCAAGAGACGAGGGGTCCTTGCCGTGCCGGTAACTACAATTCTGGCCTCACCATCCTCCAACTCAACCAGACAATCCAACATGACATATACCGACAATTTGGCAATGCGAATGCCTAAGCCGGACAGCCGAAATTCAGATATTGCAGGTAGCCATACCGAAGCCGGAACAGGCTTACCAATCTGCCACCAGACACCCGGCCCGGCAGCTCGCACGCGTCGACCGCGCCCAAGGCGAACGTGTTTGCGGTGCAGAATGCGTAAAGTACGATGCGACGCGATTACGAGTGGAACGCCTTGTGGACCTTGTCGATTGAAATGCAGGGAATGTATCTTTGAATCCACGGTACCCCAGCAAAGGTTGGTCGTGTCCATGCCTCTCTCTCGCTTAACAAAGAGTAACGCATTCACAGGCTCCCTGCACCCACTGCGTTATCTATAACCGACTCGAAAAGACCCGATAGTTTATTAGAGCCTCGTACAAGTGATGTTGCTCCGCAGGCGATAGTGTCATCACTGCCGCGTGACATAGCACTTACAAGGGTCGAGCCACAAGAAGAACCAACCAACACATTCGCCATCCCGACAACCCAGCGCGATGAATTGCACGAGGCCATGGAGAACTTACTGGGGGACAGGAATGCGATAATGGCAGGGCTAGCGGACTTTCTCAGCGATGGAAGACGTGATACATATCAGGCGGCAGAGAAAGGCCACGCAACAGTCACGGCTATACAAGGTAAGAAACCACCACCGTTCAACCATTCACATTATCATGTGTCCTGATTTTTATACCCAGGTTCAAAGTCCCCCAGAACAAGCTCTTTGCTTGATCCAAAAAACCACCCGCTCCCGAGGCCATTATTTATGTTCCCTCGTTACCGTCGTATCCAGCATGGCGCCATGCATCGGCTTCGTTCGGAGGATGTTGCCCTCTGGGGCCAGCGAGGTTGTTTATATATACCGCCACGATATTAAACCAAATTTTACAAGGACGGTTAATAAAATTAATCCTCTGATGCTTTGCTTAAATGAGAGCGCCTTGGAGAGGAGGTCCCCAAGATCTGGAGTGACTACGAAGGCTCCTGCTCCTATCACTGCGTCAGATACCTATACCACAAGCACAGCAACCATTTTTAGAAGTTTCGAATATCTGGGATAATCAAAGGGGATGGCGAGACTTGAGGGATCGGTATGGAGAGGGTTGCACTATAGGCTATCACAACGCCGCTTTATTAGAAGGTCATACTCGTAAGCACCGTGTGGGACAAAGTTGGCGAGGAAGAGGCGGCTAAGACCGAGCAGCAACTCACGGATGCGACAAGTTCTGGGGCTACATGGTCAAGCGGAGGAGCAGCATGCGCTACCACTTCAACACGGCGTCTAGGGCCCGTACCATCGTCGACGAGCTGGCTGGCGCCGGCGACAAGGTGACCATTGACATCCAGGACGAAATTTTCAACCAGAGGCTCAATCTGAGGCAGACCTCGGCGGGCCAAGAGCTCCAGACTGAGATGGCGGCGGTAAAGGCGAAGTGGGCGACCGAGAGGGCAGAGCTGGAGTGAGACCTCTGACATGGACACGAGAAAAACGATCATGAGACCATGGATGATCTATGCAAAGTCTGCGACGACTGCACGAAGCGCATGGAGGAGGGGCAGAAATACAATGAAGCGGAGGAGACGAAACGCGAGAGGCAGAGACAGGAGAAGAAGCAAACGGAGCAGTCAAGGGCAGCTGAGCTAGCAAAGTAGTCCCCGCCGCAGTCGCTCTACTTGCAAACGAGGGATAAGTCCAGGTAAACAAGATCTAGGCCAAATCGTGGGTAGATTCGCGGCAGCCAGAGTCCGTCTCAGGTCATGGTTAACGGTAAAGGTGTCAACACAAGTCAGTACCAGTGGACTTTGGCGTTCTCCGGAATATCATCTCAGAGGGATCATGAAGAATTAAGGCTGGTTGGTTGTGTAGGTGCGCATTCTTCATCTTCCAGTTCCAGTAGACGTAGCAAGAATATTACAAGTCCACAAAAGACCGTAACAGACACCACACCTACTGCGACGATTGCATAGGCTACATCAACTGAACGGATTGCGACGACTGCGTCGAATTTACTAACTGTGAGTGACCGGCAGAGGATGAACTAGTTGGTGTTTACTCTCTCCCTTTGTTTATTGCTCCCAAATATGCTTCTCAAGCTAATCACATATATTACTCAAAACAGGCACTGACTGCCACGGTTGTGTCAATTGTTCTAACTGCATCGATGGTGAAAACTGTGTCGATTGCTCAGAAATCGAGAACGAGAGTATCCGACACGACGCCCATATCTAGTAGACTGAGTATATTTTGGAGTTAGCCAAAGCATTGAGGCGTTGTCCTCTTTCCCGCTCTGGTCTTTCAAGATGCCACCAACATTGACCCAGCGACGACTGTGAGCGAGCTTGATTAGTTAGGGTTGTGGAATTTTCAACATGGTCAAGACAGAAGAAGGATACGAGGCATGTAAACATAAAACGATAGAGGGTGAACCCACGCGGTGCGATTGTACCTGATGTGACGCCCCCAGCCAGTCCGTTAGCCACGCCGGTTAGGATGCTCGCCGTCTTGCCCTTGAACTTGTCGTACGACTCCCGATACCGAGCCACCTTATTCCGCAGGTCGTCGACTTTGGCGGCGTGCCCTTCTTGATTCTTCTCCAGGCGCTTGGCCCAATTCGTTGGTTCCGAGGATCGGCGGACAATTGCCAGTTGTGCCTTGTTGCTGATGCTGCTGCTGTTGTTGTGCTGACTCGGGGTCGTGTATGGCAGTGGTGCTGGTGAGGTTGGCGAGGCTGGTGAATCTGGTGACACTGTAGCCTGAGTTATCACGAACGGTTGGTAGACACTCTTCTGCATCTCAGCTCTCCTTGTCTCTACCATTTCCCGCTCTGCTCCCTCCTGTTCAGACCTCTTCCTTTGTTCACCCTGCTGTGCGGCATCCTCTTGTAGGAGACGGACCGAATCCTCCAAGTCGGCCAGCTCTTGGCTCTTCGTCGCCAGCTTCTGGCGGAATCTCATGTCAATCTTCCCGATACGGTCTGTGACTGCCTGATGCTCACGCTCGTGCATCTCCTTCAGGGCGCACCGCAGGTCCCGCATCTCGCTATCTGCTGACGCCATTATAGACGCCAGGTCTTCCTGCCGCCGGCGAAGATCTTCGACGGCTCCACTGTTCCGCCGCCGAAGTTCCACTGCCAGACGGTTCCCGAGCTCTTGCATATTTAGGGCGTGATGCTCCTGGGCTTCGCGGATGTCGTGGCATATAGACTGACCTGCCAGTGTCTCCTCAAGTGTCTTGCCCTCGTTGACGAGCTCCCGTTGGAGCCGCAAGACCATGGGCCTTTCCACCTCGCCCCGCTTGAGCAGACTCGATACTATTCGGCGGGCGGAGCGCGCCTTGTCGACGGCAGTGTCGGTGCCGTCCTCTACGTGCCGGACCATCGTCATCCATGTAGTCGAAGATGGATATAGAGTCCGCGCCTGCGAACAGCATCAGTAAGAACGGGGAAACATTGCAGGAGATGCCGATGGGTAGGCACGGACAGGAGAAGAGATCATATCCTGGTTTGACTTGTTTGCCCGAACACCTCGCCGCGAAAGTGCTCTTGCCCGAACCTATCGGCCCCATGACGATGATGAATCGGTCATTTGGGTCAGGCTTGCGAACCCCGGTGAAGGCAAAGAAGCTATCGGCCTCCTCCTCAAGCTGCGTCAGAGCCTGTTCTGGATCTCCCATAGTATCAAATGGTACTGTGCTATGTATGTGACTCGCTAGATGCAACTGAACTCACCAATAATGTTTTTGCCAAAATGTGTGAAGTCACATGTGGCCGCGGGGCAAGAAATTCATGCATGTCTCAATGGATGCGCGGATTCGTAATCTGCACTTTCGGTCTGTGAGGCGCCCATTGGCCGACCCTCGAGCAAGCGGTAAGTGGGCGTCAAGGGAAATCACAGGTTCGATCCCCTGGCTCTGTACTCCGTAACTCTTGCCCTCGTCGTCGTTGTATACACCATGTGCGTCGCTGACGAGGTTGCAAACGTCTTGGGTTAGCATCTCTAGTCGGCGGCTGAACCTTGACCAGGCTCGGTCATTTACGGAGTGCGTGTGTTGTAACATGTGGCATGTGGCGAATAGAGAAATGAAGCATTAGAGAAAAGTAACCAGACTAGCACGAGACATGGTAGGATTTCATGGCTTGGGGTGCCCCTTGAAGTCTTCCCAGCAGTCAATTACCTGACATTGAGCAGGCTCGCAAGGGCATAGTTGCAACCTTGGTATCGGGTTAGGCCGCGCGCCTGGGATTTGAACATGGTCTGAGTTAATAGCGGGCAGATCCCAGATGTTGAGCACTGTGTCAATTGCATCGAGATTGGGGCCGTCCATTTTACAATCCAATTCTTATCGCGCTGCCTGCGCATCAGTTGGGTACCAACCACTGTCAGCCAGATGCGGGTAGATTACAGCTTTCCCCGAGTACCGCCCATATTAAGAAATAAGTTGAGCGGCACGCTCAACAATTAGTTAAAGGTACGTCCTGGAGGATTGGAGGATTGGAGGATTTCGTCATTACACAAGTCATCTCTGTGTGATTATTTGCCGCCGCCCAACATAGACGCCAATAGTCAGGACCGAAGATTGATACCACTGATTTTTATATAAAAAAAATCTAGCAAGCTATTGGGAAAGTATCAATTGTGTTTCTGTCCCAGGAACAAAGAGGAATCGTGTGACGATGTGGGTGTAGTGACTTATTGCAGGGTGGACAAAATCGCCATGCAGCCGCTAACATTCAGCGCATTAGTCCCTAATCTTGTAGTACTTGGCGCTTTGTTTAGTACCCGACACATCGCCTAATTTCTGAAGCACTCGACCCCTAGGTAGTCTTGTCATATGTCATCGTCTTTGATCTAGCCTTGGTAACGCAGAAGTCAGATCTATCGAGCATATACTCCAAAGCGGAGAGAATTTCAGGCAAGATAGACGCCATTCTAGGAGTTCAATACCACCGCGCACATTGGAACTCGCCTTCATCGCCAAAACAAAAGGGAATTAGCGCCCCCACCTCATCATCCCACCCCAACCACCCCACCAGTGATCAACTAGACTACAACCGATGAGCCGAGAGGGGCTTGATCAAGCCATTTCCTCTTACTTCATTCATCAACACCTTGACAGCCTTATCTAGTCTAGCTATGGAAACCCTGCCTCAAGATTTAATCGATCAAATCGTCTCCTACCTGCTGCCTGAGAACTTCAAACCCAAAGGATCGTACGATAAGCGAGGCAAACCTGCCCTGCCTCTGGCGCCTTTGGCAGCACTCTCGCGCCGCCTGCGTGCCTCGGTGGAAAGATTGACATTCAAGTACATCAAGATCAACAGCGATGAACTTGCCGAATTTAACCAATTGCTCACGCCTGCGAGGCGCTCATTGCTGGTCGGGTTGACGTTTACCGTCATCCTCCCGTCGTACGATGCCGCTGCCGGGTTGCGAGCCGAATCCCCCGCAGAGAGAGCTGCCAATGATGAAAGTTACACACTGGCCATAAATTCGTTGTGTCAAATGCTCAAGGGGTGGGAGACGGAAGATCCAGAGACCATTGTCTGTCGTATGGCGCTCACCATCAATCATCCGGAGTCACCGAGCGACCGCCCATGGCCATCCGAGGTCGCTCCATGGAGTCCAGGATCCGGCACGGAGGATGAATGTATTCATGAAGGCCGCTATTTGCATTCATACATTGACCTTATGCATCCGGAAGAGCTACCAGTGCTTGACAGGGTCAAGCACCTGAACATGTTGCGACCAGAGGCCACTTACGCGCACCGAAATGTCTACCCCAAGGTCCCCATGCTCCTAGCCTCCAAAATGCCGAACCTCGAGAGCATCAAGTTCGGTCTGGACGACGATGAGAAGCGGTTTCCAGACATGCGGAAGCGCAATCGAGACGAGGCCGCGCACGCCATTCGGCAATTGTCGCTGCCGGCACTGAGAAGTGCCGACTTCCACTTCTTCCTGCGGAGATTTCGGAATGAATCTGTCTCGCCGCCCGTTCTACATGACCCAGGCATCCCCGACCTACTCAGCTCAGCATTTTGCGAGTTTTCCCTCAATCTCGTGAATCTTGATCTCACAGGTGTATTCGACATCTCCCTACTCCGCCCTCTTCAGGGATTAAGCGAGACAGCTTGGCCGAGACTCAGATTCCTCGACATCGACTTCCACGCCACCACTCCATCAGGCGACTGGTACTTCACAAGCCGCGAAGGCTGCCCTGTCCCTTCATCATACAGCGGAGTGCCTCCGGACCCTCAGTACAACTACTCAAACCTGCACGAAGAACAGTTCAGCTTCCGTCGAGAAGCTGACTACGCATTCCTGACTCCTGTCGAAGTCTTCCGAGCCAGAGTCAAAGATGAAACACTAATACCTTTCATCGAAGCGTATGCCGACGCACTCTCAGTTATGCCCAAGATCACCTCGGCCGTGTTCAACTGCCAACTCGAGGACAGGTCCTTTGACGACGGTGAGCCCGGCTGGTTTAGCATCGCCTTCTTTGCGCCTTGTGTCAACGCGAAGAAGAACGGCCCGAAGCAGGTATGCCCTAATTGCAATCGCACCGCGACCCGCCAGCTGGTGACCTCGTTGTTGGGGTGGGTACCCAGCGAAGAGCTGGCCGCCAAGTTGCGAGGCATCAAGGATGCATATTCCAAGGCTCCTATGGTCGAGATGGACATCGTCGAGTACATAGAAGAGAACCAGGAGTCTCTAGAATAACTGCTGTTTTATCCTTCGATGTAGCTCTCCTGAAGTTCCAATATGCTAGCTAGGAGACAACACCTGGCTATGCTAGAGTCATATCTCTTTTGCATTTGGTGGTGTTAACACTATATGCACCGAATGCCTATATGTCAGAGTTAATTAAATACACGAACGGATTTGTTGCGCTTCGTGTCATGAGACAAGTGCGTGTCAGGCTGTGGCCCGGAAAGGCTTATTCCTAATCTCCAAGAATGACATTAGACGTCTGAAGACAACCGAAAGGTTGCTCTAACACTGACATGACCAAAACATCTTTCTGTTTGTAGGCGGATCGATTATTTCTCCACAAGCTGCGGCGGGGGGCGGACATTCTCAGGAAAGGCCATCTCCCATGCCGACATGACCTGCAAGATCTTTCCCTCCTCGTTCGGTGGCGCTATAGCATGGAGTGAGAACGGCCTCCCGTTGAAGAGGGCATGGCCTAGTGGAAGATTCCCCACGGGAAAGCCTGCGGCAGCTCCTACACTTGCCGTGCGAGAGTCGCACGGGCCGAGAATAACGTCTACTTCGTACTCCTTCATCACAACTAGAAGCGTACCGGCCGCTGCTTCACGTAGCGCTTTAAAGTTGTGTTGGTACTGCTCTTCTGTGATTTTGGTGTCTCTGGCGCCTTCGAGTCCCTTTTGGTTGTTGTTTCCTAATGCGTTTTTAGCAAGTTCTATTAAATGGGTAAAAGCCTTAGCATACGCTTGGTAAATTCGAGACTCGCGTGCTCTTCATGGAACTTGATGAGCCCATCAAGAGTCTGCGGTATCCCGTTGAACATCTGTAGAAACTTGGGAAACAGACGATTCATTTGATATGCTGGTACGATCAGTCAGTACTTGATCAATGGGGTGCAGATTGTTACTCACGGAATAGGTCTTCCATCTCCGTCAAGTCTGGCATTGCGCCAGTGATGTCTTTCCATGACGCCAAGGGAACTGATTTGACGACCTTGCCGCCGAGGTTCTGTATTTTCTCCTGCGCAGCGAACATGGCAGCGTCAGTCTGCTCAAAAAAGCCATCCACGGGCTCGATAGCAGTTGGATAGCTCCTCCAAAATTTGGGGTCGACGAAGCCGACTCTGAGTCCCTCCCAAGAGTAGCGGAGCGGGAGGTAATGACTGGGATCGTGAAGCTGTATGATCGCGGATAGTGTAGCGATATCGGCCGTCGACCGCGCGTAGGGTCCCTGGCAGTCCCATCCAGGACAACCGGGCATGAAGCCAGTGTTGTCGACACTCTCTGGGGTAAGCTTGATGGCGTATAAGCCAGCTCTAGCGGCCGGCATTACGATAGAGCCATCGAGCTCTGTACCCAGTGATACGGGAGCAAAACCTGCGGCCACCCCAGCAGCGCTGCCAGAGGATGAGCCACCAGGGCCCTGTCCGAGTGTTAGCGAGATCCTGAAACTGGAGATGAGTACTGACGGAGTTTGTGAAGAATGGACCATCCTCGTCTACACCACCTTTGACGTAGGGATTTTGCGTCTAATCAACTCAGTCATCAAGCTTCAAGCGTGGAGCAGGTATGGATCGGTACCTGTCCCCCCACCGCAGACCAGCCAGCCATCAAGCCCGCTCCTTTCGCATTGCCTAACTCCTGCAATCTTATGAGCGGTTTGAACAAGCATTAAAAGTTGAAATACGTACGCTCAGATTTGCTTTGGCAATAATGATGAGTCCAGCATCATTCATCGTCTTGATGATGGTGGCGTCGTTTTTGGCTCCGCCCTGCTTAAACGCGAATGACCCGCAAGTGGTGGGCATGTCCACTGTAGTGCATATGTCCTGGCTGCTTGTCAGCTTTCAAATCAAGCCCGTGGATACCGGTAAACGACTTTGATGATGATGGGCACACCGTGGAACGGCCCCCTCGTCTTCCCCTGCAGCCGTTCCAGATCAAGTTGTCGTGCACGTGCGGAAAGAGTTTCTCGGTCGGCTATTGAGATGATAGCGTGGAGCTTTATACCGGCGTGATTATGCTTCTCGATGTGGGCGAGGTACAAGTCCACGATCTTGGCGCTCGTCGTGGCTCCGTCTGTGAGGAGGCTTTGAAGCTCGGCCGCGGTCAACGTCAGGAGATCCACTATCGATTGATTAGCTGATGTGCGTAATATGGATAGACTCTGCTTACCGTGGAATGCCATGATGATGACTACTTGTGAGCGCCAAAGGTATCGACGGCGGTGCGAAGGTGACGTGCGAAGAGGATACGAATGCGATGCTGCCGGATGTGCAGGTCGGTCAATCAAGGTGGTGAGGCCGGCGAGGTGCATTAAAATCATGACCCCCGCATCATAAGGTTGCCGCGGAATGAATAAGGAAAGAGGCGGCCCGTGGCGCCTCCATTATGGTACCAGAACCTCGTTACTTTGCCTTTGTGCCATGTTGTCTTCAATGGACCCGGAGAGCACACCCCAAGACAAGCTAATGGCTCGAGGTGTCTAGAGAGCAACAACCGACCCGTCCAGCCTAGTTAGGACGAACATAGTCCGCAGCTCTGGCCTATTCGCTCTCGAGGAGCTTCCTGGCTACTCATCGCCGCATATTCATACAGCACTGGATGAGCGAGAGCGAGCTGCACCGTTACATCATTTTGTACGGAACAAAGCCAGCCATGGGACATGTCCAACTCTGTGCTGCGCGAGCTCCCTCCGTCCATATCACTTGCCAGTAGGCCATCGGTATAAGGAAAGGTCGACTCGAATTCGTATCGAAATATTATGGCTTGGCAAGAACTCGATCCGAACGAAGGGGGAATAGTGGGTTGCGGCTAATCTACTGATTTATAGCTGCAATGTGTCAGACAGAACGGCATACGCGTTTTCAGACATCAACTTACTTTGTCACCGCCGTCGTTGCGACGAATTCCTGATACATTGTCTTGTAGTAAGATTCACTTCCTCTTCTCCGTTGTGCTGTATCAAAACATCAGCGACCTCCATCCCCAGATAAGGAGGTAAGAAGGGGGGTTGGTATAGACACTTACCGCCAGGCCCAAGACTGGCACTCTTCCCACAAAGCAATGCTGAGAACTGAGCCCATTGGCTTTGAAGACGGTCGACGTGCGATGGATTCCACCATCAATGGCGATTCCGATCTTACCGGCGGCCGTAGGTGTGCATTCGGGCAAAGCGCCGAGCGTGGCCGGGACGCCGTCAAGCTTTCGTCCACCGTGGTTTGAGATTAGCAGGCGTGCTTGATGGCAAGAAGAACATCCTCCGCCGTAACTATTCCAAAGTCAATTATGTGCGAGATTTGCGGGACCGGACAAAACCTACCCCCTTTCAGCCATGGCTCCATCCGTGTCTATCTCGGAGCCACCGAAGTACTGTTTCTCACCGCACGGTTCTGTCTGAATGATGTCAAATCATGTCGAATACGGGTGCCTAGCTAATAAGCTTACCATGATCATTTCCGCTTTCCACCTTAGGACTAGGGTTGTCATCGGGTCTAGGCTCCAGGTTTGGGAACCCAAACTCAGCTGGGTATGAGAAGTCGTTGCGTGACTCGCGCAGACGACTCCCCAGGACCGGCAAAATCCACTGTTATGAAGAGTGCTTTGTAACCAGCAGCTGGCTCAAGTTAGTTTGTTTCTGAAGCCCGTAAACGGCACTTGTCGGGTAGGATCCGGAACTTCGGCACACGGAATGATTCTCTTGGCAAAGGTTTTGTTTGACGAGAGACCTGGATGATGTACAGGTTGTTGCTTTCATTGACCGAGACTTCCTCTGGTGGTGTCATCAACCACGACTACAAACACAATGAGATTTCGTTTTTGCTGCTGCTCGTGGTATGCCAATCTCTCCATCCATCAGGATGAGCGAATTTCTGCCCGGCGGTTCAATACAGTGGGACGTGGTCTGAATCAGCCAGCCAGCCCACTGATTCGAAGGGGTAAGCACCTTGTACGTACTTTGAGTCCAAAGATTGTTATTGAAGGGTCAATTTAATCCACATCCTGCACAATTAGTGATCTAAGTTTGAATCCATCAAAGGCTGTCTCGTTATCCTGAAGTGTGATCATATCATTTGACCCATCCTTGCTGTATTCTGCATCCCATCATTAGCAGCATTTTATTCCTATTCCCTGGCTTAATGGGTTACTACCCCGAACTGTGCTCGGTAGCCTTTTGCCTCCTTTTGCCTCCTTCAAGTTTCAAATCAGCGGTCCAAGGACCTTGGTCGCTACGGAACGGTGATTTCGCCTGAATGTGAGTTTAGTACTGAGATATGATTCAGAGTAGGATATCAAATGTGAGCCCCCAATAAAGATCACGCTCGAGGAATCCCAGGGTTCCATTATCTCATCAGGCTCGACAGTCAACATGTGCTTTGGCAAGTCAAGCCGAGCACCGATAAGAATCGGAGAAACTGACTCCCCCAACGCATTGAGGACGGCGTGAGTGCATGAACATTCCGCCTGGCTGGTGTATATGTCAAATTTGACCATCTAGACAAGCTAATACACAACTACAGTCTTCACTTATGCTGTTTCCCTCTTCATACATCAACGCGAGCTATCGCCGCTTTAACCTGAGCTGAGCCAGTTGCAGTGCCTGTGATAGCCCACCCATTTTGACAACCCCACTCAATATTTAATCCATCCATCGGAACACGTTGCAATCTCCCTTGCATCCGGTGCTGTCGCCGATGTGGATGGACATAGAAATCATCATCCACTGAAGTGACCAGCGCAGTGGAGTTATAGGAAGTCAAGGTGGCGAAGGGGGTTAACACGGTAGATGGAAGCTGCACCTGTAGAATCCTTCACTCGGTGAGATAGATATCGCGGATTAAAAGCGGCTGCCTTCAGCAATCTGCATAATGTTGCCTGGTCCCTTTTTAAGTTAAACTTTGGAGCCGCCCACTATCGAACTTTGTCAACGAATGTTAGATATCTAGCGTCGGAATTGTATGTAATACTCCCGATTCAAAAACCATTGGCGTCATTTCTCCCATTCGTATTCAAAATCGGTTTAGGAAAACGCCTAACCGAGGCATGAGCCGGCTGTGACGATCCACACGGAAGAGGAAATGGCCGCACATAGCCACCACTGTTCGTCTGTTGGGGGCCGGTAAACAGGCCAGGACCCAGACCATCCGCATCGGGAAGTGGCCGACCTAATTACTGGTAGAAAGGAGCAGCTTCTCCACCGTGGAGAATCATCAAATTGACCCGCATTTGTGCGAAAAAGAATCTACCGGCTCGTATTATGCTCGCTTATGCTGCAGCATCGCGCTAGAATGCTCATCAAACAGGTGGAACTATTGATGTCAGGCAGCTGTTTAAGCAATGGCTAGAATTGTCGAGAATTGTCGTCACTTGTAGCCACAGCACACAGCACAGCCCACCATCTGCGATCGGCTGCTCCAGCCCAGCGATTGTCGCTCTGAAGGATCGTAGGATTGATGTTCGGCGGGGCTCACGAAGCTGACTACGGAAGTTCTCTTCATCAGCCACCGTCGAGGGAATGAGGAGACGCGGGGAGGGGGGGAGAAAGATGCATGTGTTGTCCAAGTGACCGTTTGAGCTTTGTCAGAGAAAAGTAGCATCAACCAGCAGGCATCCATTAATGACCTTCTGACCGCCTCGCGTTCGATCTGGAAACGGTAACAAAAATCATCTCGTGCATTGATGGGTTAGGCTCCAATATAAATTCGATGCGCTTGGCCTCAAACGGGACCAGGCAACCGGGAATTTCAACCACCCATCGCGTGCCGCCAATCGTCTCATTACGACGCCTCCAGACAAGGGAGAACTTTGGGAATTTAGTGGTTTTGGGTATCTCGGGCCAACGCTCAATCCCCTCGACCACTCAGCCCTGCTGTTACTGAGGCCGGGGCGGTAGGATGTGCATCCCTGCTCATCCCTTACTCAGTGTCGTATCAGAGGCTGTGATCCCAATCTCCACGGAAGCGCCCGCGGAAATCTTCTCTGGTAGACGCACTACAAACATGTCTACTGCGTGTTAAAATGGCTCAAAAATGTACCGGAATTATGCCCATTGCGACGCGTTCACAAAGACCAAGTTAAGTTATTGGCCCCGGTCAGTTACCCGTTGTGGATACGAAAATGCTGGTACATGGGGGTGCCAACACATGGGCAGATCGCTATGTGGCACAGAGTCCACAGCCCATTTTTAATGAGTACGCATTAGACACATGAAACCCACATTCTGGGGCTGAGCTGCACCTACAGGGACTAAAAAGCTTAGCCTTAGAAGGGCGGTTAAACAGGGTTGGCTGTGCACTATTGATGTACACTCCTTTGATGGGTCTTTGACAGCTCACCCTGATCAGGCTGCCGTTTTTCTCTCCTGCAATGATTTGAATTCTCCCTTCGACCGCAGTATTTGGTGAGAAGTTGACAAGAAGCTTGAGGTCTATTTCAAAAGCCGCGAACTTGTCTCTCTTGTTGAGTCAAAATGTCTTGGAGCTATCGGCTCCTGGGCCAACCTGCCTCCGTTGATGACAACCTGGAGATGCAAAAAGGCAAGCCGGCTGGAACTTGGCCAATGCGTACACGCCTGGTAACGAGGCTGCTGCTACGAGCAATCCTCTTCTTGCTAGTAACCGCTGCTGCTGTTTACCTCTATGCATCATTCCTTGCAGTCGATGTGAGTTGCCGCAATGGATTTGTTTGACGCGAATTCTTTACTGATTCCAAGGCGTTGCGCAGAGCCCCAAAGCCCGCCTCTTGAAAGCGGCAAGCGGTCCTCTTTCCGAAGTAACATTCTCCGATGGACAAGATCTGGCAAGTGGACAGCGACGATTCGTGGTTGTCATTCCCGCAGACAGCCCAAATCCAAACTTGTGCAAGCTCATTACCAGTGCAATTGCGTTGGGATACCCAAGCCCAGTTGTTGTCAACTGGGAAGAGACGTCCTACAAAGCCGAGGGCGGGTTTTGGGGCCCTTATCTGGGCAAGATTTCCGGCACTTTGGAGTACTTGGATCGAGTTACGCTTCCTGACGCCAATACTGGGGACAAGTTGGATGACGACGACTTGGTCCTGATTGTGGACGCCTACGATGTCTGGTTTCAACTGCCTCCGAATATGCTGTTGCATCGATACCACGAGAGTAACAAAAGGGCAAACGCTCGACTTGCGGCGCAGTGGGGATCCGCCGGCATGCCTATGAAACAGACGATTGTTGTCTCGGCCCAGAAACGGTGTTTTCCTACGAAAAAGGAGGGATCCAACCTTCATTGTGATGCCCTGCCTGAGAGCGACCTACCAGCCGATGCCTACGGCGCGAAAACCGACACCAATATCAAAGACTACCACACTGTCCGACCGCGCTATATGAACAGCGGGAGCTTCATGGGACCGGCCGGAGATATGAAGCGGTACTTCCGACGCGTGAAAGAAAGATTAGAAAAGGGACTCGCAGAAGATTTGCCGTTTCCTGGAGATCAAGGCATCTTTGCGGAGATTTTTGGCGAGCAGGAGGTTTGGCGACAATGGCGACGAGATTTCCACGCCTCTCCTATGTCAGATGCCATGCCCGACAACGAAGGTGCAGCTTTCATGCAAAGGGATGTCGAATTCCATGTTGGGCTCGACTATACCCAAGATCTCTTCTTGCCTACAGTCTACGAGGAAAACGACGGCCGGTTCATATCGCTTAACAACAAATCAGTCATCGAACAGCACTCTTCCAAATTGGGCATCTCGCCCGTTCATCTCCTCGGCGTTCCGAAGGATTTGGTCAACACCTACAACCCGCTTGCAGACATTCTCCCGGATGCCAATTGGGGAGATATGCCTTTGTACGCGGACTTTTTCACAGCAGCCGTGCCTGTGGTATTACACCACAACGCATGGAAGGACGGAGTTAAGAAACGGCGGATCTGGTGGTGGGATCAAACTTGGTACTTTCCGCATCTTCGACAATTGCTCGAGTTGCACATGAAGCCAGGCAAGCTACGACCCTTGGCAAAACTGCCTGCTCGCAGCGGGCACTTGGAATACTTTGCACCCAGGTCGGATGCGCAAATGAGAAAGCCTAGGGCGTTCAATCGGGATACGGTCAAGACGGGATTCACCGAGATAGAATTGAATGCGGTGTGTCGGTACGAAGACGAGACGAAGGACTCGGAGCAACACTGGTACAATGAGGTGTTCAGGGATAACAAAGGCCCAATGTAGATATAAATACCCAAAAGACTCAGCGAGCTTTCCTAATTGATAAACACTTTTTTTTTACATCCTGTAGGGTTGCACCTAAGCTAGTGGACAAGGAGTTGCTGGTTTGTGCCAAGTGCTCATCCATAAGAGCGGCGATGCATCATGGGAGTCTGTCCCCGTCCTCTGCCACGATGCCTATCACATATCATCAGCTCTCCGCATTCCCAAGCCTATCCTTGGCAGTTAATTCCTCTTTCGTGATGGTGGTCTTATTTGTATTATGTGGGGAACTCGTTCTCGGCCTGTCCATTTGGGCTGCACATCAATCTTGCCAACATGAACTGTGCGGCCTCGTTGGCCCATGACGCTGTACAGCACCTTTGAGTCAACACCTGGGTGTCAGAGACACTGGTGGGACTCTCTTCATTGATATCACCGCCACTCTTGGCGGCCAGGGGCCGGAAGAAGCGGCCAGAGGCAAATAACTCCAGTCCAATCGGATCCGTCAACTCCAACTCCGCCAGCGCCTCTCGGCAGATGCCATTTTCGGAGAAGCCTAATAACTCCCGCTGGCCTTGTTTTCTTACAGCTCACCACCTTTTAAGGTGAGCAATAATCGTGTACTGGAGGCGAATATTCTTTACAACTTTGTCACGGGCTATGGCTACGATACGTACACTACCTCCCTATATTGGCTTTGAATTCGTGACATTCACACTTAGCACGACACCCCGTAATTCTGCATCGATCATGGCTGAAGATCGAAAGCTCCACACTCTTGTTGTGGGCACTGGCGGAGTTGGCACCATGACTTGTGTCGCGCTGGAGAAATCCGGCCGCGACCGTCACAGCCGTACTCAGGTCCAGCTACGAGCAGGCCAAAGCCCGCGGCTTCGACATAGACTGGTGTAATTACGCGAAATTATCCGGATGACGACCTTTGCTGGTCAGTTCGTATTCAGATTGCCCAAGGTTCCTTCACCTAAGTGGATGAGACTGTCTACAAGCGATGGCGCAAGGTGCTCCAGAACGGTATATTCAGCCCCGCAAGCAGCACAACTAATAAGTATTCATCCGCATGCTGATCACTCATTTTGAAGTGCGCGACTACCTGGCTCGATAGCGCCGCAATCCGCCGCTACGGGGGCGAGAGCAGCCTCCTTCGGCCGGTAATGGAAGAAATGGCATCGATTGCTCGTGCGAATAGCTACGACCTTGCTGCCAACATTGTAGACGCAATTCTCGATACAACACCGATCGAGTCGTCATTCAGACCAAGCATATGGTCGATGTGGATAAGGGAAACCCGATGGAGGTAGAGGTTATTCTGGGGAATCCGCTACGGATTGCTTGGAAGCTTAGTGCCAAGACGCCAATCCGGGATAACACGTCCTGGATGTTGCGGTTGGTCCAGGCGGGACTACTGGGACAGCCATGATTTAATTATTCTTATACTTTTTGTCTACTTATTTAATTATTACAATGAAGCAATCGCTTCAATTTCCATCTCAGCCCCAAGGGGCAATTCCGCAACACACACACACGTTCGTGCCTGGCATCGTCGGTTAGCAACTCGTCAGTTCAGAAGACAGAGTTTCGGGCGCTCACGGGCTTGGGATCCTCTGTAAAGAACTTGGCGTATGCCTCGTTGAGCTTGGGGTAATGGTCCATGCTTGAGAGGAAGATGGTGATCTTCACAGCCTTATTCAGGCTAGTACCAGCGGCCTCGAGCACTGCGTTAAGGTTGCTAAGAGCTTGAGTCTGCATGTGCCGAATTAGTCCTGTGGAACTGGGCTCAATGGCAATGGCTTGTACATACCGCACGCGCAGCTGCGTCACCCTCCACAAACTTGCCGGTGGTAGGGTCGAGGCCTAGAGCACCCGAACAGTAGACCATGCCATTGCAGATGATGGCCTGGGACATCAGCGGGCTAGGTGCCGGGGCATTGGGGCTGAGGGCAGCGGTTCGAGTAGACATGGTGATTGATGTAAGTGATGTGGGTGAAGGAGCTGACGAGAATGCGGTGCACAAAAAAGGGTACTGAGTTTAGTATTAAGGCCACTTGATCGGTGTCGTTTCTCGATGCCGGATTTATAATTGTATAACGATGGCGATGGCGAAATGGAAAGCCATTTCATGCCGAGATAATCCAATGCTATCAATACCTAAATGTCGCATCCACTCTGGGTTGAGAAGTTACAGGCGACCCGCGAGAGCTAGCGGCCCTAAACTGGCAGGCTACAGCGAAAGCCGGAGCTCATGGCCTCGCTTTCGAGTGCTAATCCGGCGTCGCCCCGCTCTCGGATCCGACGATAACTCGATGGCTGTGGCCGTTGATTGCTTCAGCCAAGGGACGGGCATTGATAGACTTGCTCAGATAAAGCCGCTGCTAACCCGCGTTCACAAACGGAAGTTGGCAGCGATATATGTGCAATCATCCTCAGTACAACCAGCACAATAACCGCTACAAACCGTCCCTTCCACCTGTCCGACTCGTGTCTGCCTCCCAGCAGTGCTATATCGATACACAGTGGATTGACGCTAATCTGGCAAGCTATTTAACATTATTGACCCCAGTACTGGCCAGATACCAGCTTTCTAGCCCGACAACGGTCCGGACAATTCGACGCGGCTATTCAATCCTTGCACCGCGTATTCCGACCAACCGCTCGGCGTCGCAGTTGCTCTGGTATCATGGAAATTCCCCGTCGTCATGATTCTGCGAAAAGCCGGACCTGCGTTTGCTGCGGGCTGCACCATGATGGTGAAGTCGTCCCCCGAAGGTGTGTTTGGCTGGCCATGTTCAGTCATGCTAGAGTGCGGAGACAGCTGAACAGACCCGCGAGGAGTGCGAGGTTGGCTGGACTTGTTAGTAAAGAGTGGCACACGAATGGAGAACAAACGAACTGATGAAGCACATTGATTGGGCTTTCGTTAAACAGACAATGAATGGATATCGGGACGCCTCTGACGTGTCTTGCCCTTGCAGACCTGGCTTCGCGGGCTAGATTTCCTCCAGGTGGCTTCAACGTCTTAACAACTTCCTTGGCCAACACACCAAGTCCGTCAGAAGCCATGTGCCTTCTCACTTATCCAGAAAGTCACTTTCACTGGAAGCACGGGTGTTGGGAAGATTATAGCCGGACTTTGCGCAAAGGACTTGAAGAAGTGCGCACTCTCGAGTTGGGCGGCAATTGCCCATTTATCGGTTTCGATGATGCAGACCTAGACCAGGCCTCAGAGCAATTTATCTCACTCGAATGAAGACATGCCGGAAAGCATGCGTCAGGGCTAATAGACTCTATGTTCTATCAGGTGTCTACGATATTTGCCTCGATACTAGTGAAAAAAACAAGGATTCTTGTTGTTAGAGATGTCGCAAAGGAAGACACGACAATGGGCCTGTTGACCACACCGATGGGGGTTCAGAAGGCGGAAATGCAAGTCTCGGATGATTTTAGCCATGGAGCAAAGCTTGCGCTGGGCTAAAGGTGTCCTACTAGAGGGGGCTGGCGATGGCAAAGGCACGGGCGAATATTTTATGGCGCCTACAATCTTGATGGGAATGACAAATGGGACGCTGATGAGCCAGGAGGAGATGTTCGCTTCAGTAAGAGGGCTGTTCGAGTTTGAAACAGAAGCAGAAGTTTGCAGTGGGCAACCGATACAGGCATAGGCTGAGCAAGCTATGCGTTCACAAGGAACATTGATCGGATCTGGAGGATGGATCCAGGCGGGCATGGCAGGCTTAGTATGTGCAGTGGTCTTTTGATGTTGGGGTCCAAAGCTAATTGATAAACAGAAGACTGGAAACAGCTCGGCAGCAGAATGTCCATTTAGAGGGATGAAAGAGCCGGGATACTATAAGGAGAGCGGGAAGGGTGTGACCGCCAAAGAGTATCTTGTTGCTAAAACTGTGACTATTACTATCGACGATAAATATTAGATCATGTCGAGATATGGACGCTTTTACGAGCAAGTACCAAGTAAATCCATAATCAGAAAGAAAGACTGAATGTATCGAAGAGCTTGTAAGAACCTGCCACCATACAATAAATCTTAAGCACATTGATGTTCGGACTTATCGACTACGTATTAAGAGACTTGTGGGGAGTTTCTGGATTTATTCATTTCATGTGTCTCAAAATACGCCACTTACTTCATATGGCAGACCCTTGACGGTAAACACCATTGCCTCTCCTGTGTATTATCTTCATCATCACTCCAAATGCTTATCTTCGTGTACACATAGACCTTCTTCATTCAACATTAACTAAGATTATTCAAGGATTTGTATAATTGACATGTTTCCATCCTATGTACAGAAGCTCAAGGCCATCAGGATGCCAATATTCGTCAGGCTGGGTTGGGGCCGGGTCGTGTCCGGCTCCAGCAAACATCCGCATCGAAATCTTAGCCAAGCTTCGCGAAAGGAGCGTAGCCGCCAGACAATACCTTGTCGGTGCAGGTGTCGTCCAAGGCCTGGTGTCTCATAGTTAGCCCTTTGTTATAGGCTTCGCCAGACGAAGCCTCAGCACTGGACTTGGACATTGCCTTGCAAAATAAAAATATTTAGAGTGGATGCAGAAGTGTGTAAGCCAAAATCAGAAGCGTAATGAGGATATATATACCTTATATACACTCATTCTCATCTTGAAGCTCAACGTGGGCACAATCGGTAGATTCAGTAGTGATTGGCATGCCCACTCGCGTGGTAACTGACACCCAGCGAGAAGGCAAGTCAAGCGTCGCGAGGCGCTATCACAAGCACACAGTGCCGGTGCGGTGAATCGTCCGTCATATTTCTGCAGGTTGGTTGAAATCGCTATCGCAACTAGTTCGACGATGAGACATTGTGACAGGAGTGTATTTCTAGTCAGCAGGGAAGGTTGATTATTTCAAGGCCCGAGGCTACTCTCACCCTCGCGTTCTCAACGCTGTAGTGGAGCAAGTCCAGTAGATATCAACTCGGCTTTCATGAACCCACTCTACGCCCAATTCGCCGATCGTATCACCAAAGTTCGGCTTCGACTCCATCGTTATCATGTTTTTCGGATTAGAGGCCGTTGAGTCCGCCATTAAAGCCTCGCGGAAGTCGGCATACGTAAACAAGCGCGTTAGTCCTGATGAGTAGTAGATCCTGACCACTGATCGCTGCTATCACGGCATCACCCTTGCAACCATGTCCCTGTCGAGCGTGATGGCAGATAGTAAGTGCACTGATCCTAGCTCGTTTAATCCGGGGCTAATTATTGACTAGATTTTGGCAAACACTTGCCTCATGTTGGCCCTGTCAGTCCTTCTGGCAAGCTGATTGAGTTTGGAGAACTCGCCGTTCGTCGGGAGACATTTGAGCATGACGGTCACAGGATCGCAGCTTCCATGATTGAGCCGGTCCAAGGCCTTGCAGGGTATGAACCCTGTCCGTTTTGATAGAGATTAAGCTTTATCTAACACACGCAGAACCCGGATTCCACTGAAGGGCTACCTGCGAGCAGTCCAAGATCTGTGCCACAACCACAACACCCTCTTTGTTTGCGACGAGGCCCAGACTGGATTGGGTCGCACAGGGTTTGGCCTAGCGTTTCAGGCAGAGGACGTCAAGCCCGATCTTGTGACACTCGGCAAAGTTGTGAGGTGGCATGTATCCCGTGCCGGTCCTCATGGGCAAAGCGCACGTCATGGATGTTATTTTCAAATACGAGATTGCCGGTACCTACTCCGCGTTTCCTGTCGCCTTTGCCGCTGCGCTAGCCACGTTGGATGTTTTGGAGGAGGAAGATATATCGGAGCGCTCCCAACGGCTGGGAGAGCTCTTAACCAAGACTATCGATGAACTGGCACCCCCGTATGTTCTTGATCATCGGGGTCGGGGCCGAGGTCTTTTCCAGACCCTGGTCTTGGATGGGTGCCACTACCCGAAAAGTTGGCGCGCTTTCGGTCCTACGAGGTGTGTTTATCGGAACCGGTGCGAATAGACTACGGCTCAGTTCGCCACTTACTATCCCAAAAGATGATCTGGTAAAGGCAATTACGATTATTGTGCAGAGTATCAAGGATGTGGAGACAATTGGGAAAATTCCCTGGAAGTGATTACTCGAACTAAAATAGGACATCGGACCAGTCACCAAACATCAGCTCAATGTTTTAAATTTGCACCATATTCATTCAATACAAAAGCGTCTCAGTCTTGCACTCGATTCTTCCGAGGAACTGGTCAGGCTTGTTGTTAGTACAGGGTAGGTTGCGCGAACAACTTCCCGTTCACACGCGACACATTCCCTGATATCCGGGATCAATAAGATAAAATCCCCTTCAGGTACCCGTCCTGAATTCATTTTTGTTATTTTTACAAGGATTAGATCGACTATTGCATACTCGAAATTATGATGTCGTATATTACTTGAATGCAACCAAAGTGATTCGTCGACGTCCCATCCTAAGACATGTTGAACATAACAGAAGCACAGACGTTTATTCCATCAACTTTTACGTTTCACTAAATCAATCTGAAATGAAGCTTGACACATACCTCGGAAGACAGCCCACGGGCACCACGTGTGAAGAAACATGAACCGACGTTGATGAGAAACTGAATTGCCGCGGCGACAATACAAAGTCCCTGTATCCATGGTGGACCTAATCTTCTTGTGTCATGGATTCTGAGTGCCGTGTTACCCGGCCAGGATTCCGGTCAGGATCCACTTCGTTGCGGCGTAGATGTTACGACCTACCGCAATGGTCGTGTGCGTCGTTGGTCGTGAGCAAGGGCATCGCGACTAGAGCTGCAACAGAGGCGATCAACACCACTGGCGTGATAAGATCTTCTCGGCCTCGCCGTGGAGCCGGCATCCTTCACGTGCAATGCAAAAGGCCTGCGCCATCGCCGACTAGGCTGGAGAACAGAGCAACTGGTGGTAGCAGCACTCTCCGGCATGGAACTTCCGAGTAGCTTGTCCCGTGGGCCTTGTGGATACACGAGTAACCCAACGAGGCAAAAAATCGGCAGTGGGCAATTCTCAGCCGATGCCAAGTCGGGAGCCCTGCGTCAGTGAACTCTGGCGATGTCTAACAGGATAGCCAACCATCTCACCCCTCACTGGCACGCACTTGTGCTCGGCCGGTGACCAGGGATTGAATCCATCCGTGTAGCTCACGGATCATGGCCCATTGACGGCTCGCCTCCGAGGTCGCGGCACCCCACAGATACGACCTTGGACTCTTGTGGAGAGCTCAATCGTGGAGCACGCGAATGAGACGCCTGACTGCCCGGTGCTATCACTCGCTGTGACCCAACGGCGCCCTCCATGTGCATGTGCTCCCCGGCAGAGCGTCGCAAGCTTCCCCAATATGGACCGAGTATCCTGATATTGCCGGGAACACTGGCCACAGATAATTCTCCCTCTTGCTATTCCATATCTGATACCGAAGATATGGCCGCTCTCCATTGAACTTTAGCTTTCTGACCTATCTGAGCTGTCGGGCCGCCCTCGTGTGACCCATCCTTGATCCGGTGCTCGCTTTATAACCTGCATCTGACACTGTCGATCATCCTCCCGATATTCTCCCCCAACTTCTCCATCCAAATTGGTCACCTTTCCTCTGTCTTCGTCACTGTCGCATACGGATCTGTCCAATCCGCAACAATGTTCGGATTCAACAAGGGGGAGGAAAACCCGCCCCGGTCCAATAGCGACGAAGATGACGAGACCTCATCTACACCTGTTTCCGAAGGATCTTGGTTCCAGAATGCCCTGCCCGTCTTTGCTTGCGGTGCTGGTCTTTTCTCAGACGGATACATCAACAACGTGAGATTATTCACTCCACGTCTTTGCTGTCCCGACTCTGACAGTGCTCCATCTAGGTCATTGGTTCGGTCAGCACCACCCTAACGGCTCAGTACGGTACCGTCTACAGCGGTTCCAATGCCCACAAATATGTTTCCGACATTGCCTTTGTTGGTACTGTTGTAGGCCAGCTTGCCTTTGGCTTTCTCGCTGATAGGTGGTCCCGCACAAACTCGTTGTTGATCTCAACTATCATTTTAACCATCTTTACCGCCCTGGCAGCCGGTTCTTATTATCATGGAGACAATGTGGCCATGTTCAACATGCTCACCGCCTGGAGATTCTTTGTCGGAATTGGTATTGGCGGTAGGACTCCTTTGATTCTGTCCCCCCCATCCTCACGCTAACGTCCCAATAGGAGAGTACCCGGCTGGCAGTGTCGGTTGCGCTGAGACCAGCGGAAAGATGAAGGCGGGAACTCGCCATCGTTGGTTCATCCTCTTCACCAACTCCATGATTGACTTTGGTTTCGTCATCGGTGCCTTCGTTCCTTGTTAGTGACTCTGCCAAATGCTTCGATAACTTCTTCTCTAATTATCTAATCTAGATGTGGTTGCGGCTGCAACTCACAATGGCCACTACAGCACCATCTGGAGAACCAGCCTGGGTATCGGCGTCGTCTTCCCCTTGATCCTGTTTGTCCTGCGATTGAGACTCAAGGAGCCCGAAGACTTTTCAAAAAACGCCATGAGGAAGCAGACCCCCTACCTCCTCATCCTGAAGTTCTACTGGTGGCGCCTCCTTTGCGTGAGCGTTGTTTGGTTCCTCTACGACGTAAGTTTGAGATGAACTGAGCATTTTCAACGAAACTAACCAAGTGTATAGTTTTCCGTCTATGCCTTTGGAATCTACTCATCTTCAATCCTAGCTGGAATCTACAATGACAAGGCCCCGCTTACGACTGTCTTTGGCTGGAACACTGTCATCAACCTCTTCTACCTTCCCGGTACACTTATTGGTGCCTTTGTCAGCGACTGGATTGGCCCCAAGCACGCCTTAGTCCTTGGCGTTTCTCTCCAGGCCATCGTGGGATTTATTATGGCCGCCGTTTACGCCAAGATCTCGCAGCACATCGCAGCTTTCGCTGTTGTCTACGGCATATTCCTTTCCCTCGGCGAGCTCGGTCCCGGCAACAACATTGGTCTTTTAGCTGCCAAGACCTGCGCGACAGGTGTGCGTGGACGATACTATGGAATTGCTGCTGCGATTGGCAAGATTGGTGCCTTCGTTGGCACCTGGGTTTTTCCCTATATCCAGGCCGCTGGTGGTGATAACGCTGTCAAGACGGCACAGTATCCATTTTGGGTCGCCTCCAGTCTGTGCATTTTGTCAGCCGGTATTGTCATGTTCTGCATTCCCAACGTTGGCCAGGATACCATCACACACGAGGACCTGCGCTTTCGAGAGTATCTTGAGAGCCAGGGTTGGGATACCACCCAGCTGGGTATCTCTACTAGCGATGGTAGCGAGGAGGGAGTGGCGACGCCGAGGGATGATGAGAAGATTGCTCAAAAGTGAGCTAGGAATGGGGAAGAATTGATGCAACGTCTCCGAATCTAGTCATAGTATTTAAGATACCCAATCGGTTGTTCTTTCATTTATGGACTGTTGCCATCTGCACGAGTTGTATTGAATATCAAATGATGCTTCTTTGGTTTAGATCCGAAAATTAAACACATCCTATGCTAGCCCTGCCGTTTTGTCCTGAGATAGATCATTGACAGCTTTCGTTTTGGAAGTTCCATAGGTATCGGCGTATCGTCCAGACATCCAATCTTCAACAGTGATTGGCGGATACTTTGCTCCAGTCTCTTCATCTTGGCAATCCGTGAAGCATTGAACCAAGAAATCCGGATTTCCTGCAAAGAAAAATGGAATGCTATATCTCTCTTGCCCTGATTTATTGATGACTCGGTGGAGGTTCGAGAGATAACGGTCGTTGGTCCATCTCATCATCAAATTTCCCAGGTTGACCACGAATGCGCCCTTCGTTGGTACAACGTTTATCCATTCGGAAGATGTTCGATCCCACACTTGCAGGCCGCCGACCAAGTCTTGAAGCAAAATGGTGATGGCTCCAAAGTCAGTGTGAGCGCCAATACCTGTAAATTCATTAGTTACTAAATACAACAAAGTTTGCCAGGCTTGTTACCTCTCTCCAAATCCGACGCATTGGGGGGCTGAGGAGGGTAGTGAAGCAATCGCAGAGTGGCGATAGGTGTGTCGACGAATTTCGAAACCCAGCTGTCGTCGATCCCAAGGGTCTTGCAGAGAATACGCAAGAGTTTTTCCGAAATTTCGAGCATCAAGTTGTAGTAGTCATCGATCCTGCGACGGAATTCTGCCGGATCCCTCACATTTTCGGGATATTTGTTGGGGCCAAGGTTGAACTTCTTCGCGAGTACACTCGGATGATCTTTAGGCAGATCTAGCCCGAAGTAGTACCCTTCCTTGAGATCGCCCTCGGTCCTTTTCTCAAAGTTCTGAGCTCGAAGTCGTTCATACCCTCTGTGGCTTTGGGTCAAATCTGAGATGAACCACGTCAATAACTTCCGGGGATTTCAACGGAGAATTCGTTCTATTGATATCACCCACCTTTGTCATATTTCTCTTTCTCTTCAAGAGGAAGGGAAAAGAATTCCTTGGAGCACTCGATGATTTCATCTAAAGAAGACTGGGGTATTCCGTGGTTCGTGAGCTGGAAGAATCCGTGGCTCTGGCAAGCGTCTCGCATTTGATCAACGAGATCTGCAAGGGCAGCCTTGTCCGATCCATTGCTTGCTAGTAACAGTTCAGCCCACTTTAGTTCTTCAAACGTAGATAGAACCTACCGGAAAAGTCGATACTGGGGATAGATTTGTCGGCCATGCTTCTGCTTGGAGGGACTGCTGAGTTGGTGGTCTGTTGCCTGTCGGTAGATTGTCGATGAGGTGCTGTAATTCAGAGTTGTAGGGCAACGGATGAAATTGGATAGGAAGAATGATGCAAAGTTTGCCCTGTTATAGGGAGGTTGTCAGCATTCACGGCCGAGAATCTCGATTTACACCCACCTTATCGGTGCCCAGTCACAACTCGGCCGAGATTTGGCCGTCTCAGTCTTAGCGATAAGACAGAGCACGCAACTTGTAGCCACCAGACCTTCAGCACCCGCCCTGCAGCCACAAACATTCCTCACAGTCCATGATTACTTCAAAATTGCCCGCCAAGGGGACCCTGCCTGCATCTAACACGATTCTTGTAAATGATGCACTGAGTGGCACGCTCTGCTGGGAAGAAGCGCTGGGTAGTGAGTGCTGTGCTTCGCGGGTGCTCCAGGTTTGGAGAGGATCGCCTTTGCATGGACGCCACAGAGGAGTGGCCCGAAGGAGAGCCCTTTCCGCTCTGGAGCATCGAGATGTGCAGGTCCAACGAAGTTGATCGCTTCAAGGGTTACGGTTTGGTGCTCGTATAGGTGGAAGGTCGTCCAGACACGTTCAAAAGAGTCGGCTTGCTGATCATCTTAGACGTGGATTGGTTTAAATGTCCTTCGAAGCGGTCTGAGATTACTATTATCTAAGACCTTCAGCAGGGCGTGTCATGGGCATTTCTACGGTGGAATCAAATGATAAATTGTGTCAGGGGCAACAGTATTAAAGAAGCGTGGGATATCTGCATAATGCATCCGCGTAAATATTCTCGGTTCTCACTCCCGGACGATGGCTCCGATATGATAAATCGTCAAGTGGGCCAAACTTCCGCCCCTCAATCAAACCCAATGCGACCCGGGTGGCTGGGGAAAAAAATAACATTTGTCCAAAAAGATCAAAAAAATTTGTAGCTTCTCTTTGAAGAGCGTGTCATCCTTAGTGCAGGGGCCATGCTACTGTGAAGGGGTTAGTAAATTGTGTTCGAACGGGTTCGAACCCGGAGGCTTTCCAAATATGCTTACATCTTCTCTGTATCGTTTCAAAGACCAAAGTGTTCCGAAGAACGAAAAGGTTGGTGGTAATTTAGCTAATAAGGGTAATGGGTGGGGCCTAATCTTGGCTCCCCTATAAAACCACGTGACTCGAATCCGAACTGTTATTTTGACTGGCACTGGTGGCGGGGTATGCGATTATTGCCTTACACAACGAGTCTGATAACCTCAGGCCTCAAGATCCCCATGCCTCACTAGATATAGAAAATCACACAAGGATTATTCATAGGCCATGAATCCTACGAAGAACGATAATAGTGTTATCGATATGAAGCTCCTGTGGTTTTTGTGGAGAAGCGGGCATGTGGTGGGAAAGGTTCCGTCTGAGTTTGAACAACACCTGCGCATGTTGCATACTTGGGTGGGGAGAACCTCAACAAGGTGTATCTCGGACTCTAAACGCCCAGAAGAAATTAAAGCTTCCCAAAAACCTCCGTAATATGTAATGCTACATTACAGCTTTAGTAACAATAGCAGCATGCTGGCAATGTCTGTGGACACCGATTCGATGCCCCATGGTATAGGGTAACGGATTGGGATGCTGGACCAAGAATACCTCCACTATTTATTAATGAACCGCATAAATTTTGATTTCGCTCCTAGCATGCCCTGGCATAAATGCCCAGGTCAAGCGGCTGCAAGCACGACTGACCCGGCACCTGAGGATTGGCATCAACCTTGACCGATCAAGAACATCACAAGCTCATTCAGGTCGCTTGGCGATTTTCTGGGACACTTCGCGCGACTTCATTGCATTATTTTCGGTAGCCCGGAACGTGTAGTATGCTTGCACCCCAGTGCTCGGCAAATTGAAGAAATTGTCGACAAGAAATGTTGCTTGGTGGCTCGGACTACAAGTCACTGGCACACTCCAGCGAGGGCTAATGAGCACAAGGTCATAGGGTGTGACATACTGTATCCCAGGTGGAAAATGCGGACACGGAGTGGGCTGTAGCTGTGAGCTATGCTTCTTTACCCTGGAAATTAGTTCCAGCCACCGCAATTTGAAGCCACACCACCGCTTATGAAGTGAAGGGGGTAACTGACTGGGGTTAGAACTGACTGGGGCTCAATTAGTCCTAAGCCACAGGGAGCGAGCCACATCACGACATCAGCGGCAGGGAGTTAGCAGACCGAGAAGAGCTCGTTGCAGGCGGTCCACGGCAGGGCTGCCGGGGGGCTCCAGAGAGAAAAGCCCAGGGAGCTCTAAAATCATCGAAGGTCTGGGTAATGCAATGAGCTTAACTGGTAGCTGTAGGGGATTACGATGTGGCTGTTGTCGGGGCTCTAGCTCCTGAGCGGGACGGCCAGAAGTCGGTCACATTCGGATTCTGGACATGGTGCGCCGTGTAAGTGCGACAGCAAAACTCACTGATGAGGCCTGAGGTGGTCACGTAATCATGTGTAGGGGCCCGTGAGTGTAAACCGAATCGTCGAGGGCCTTGCAATACTAATCATTGACATGGCTGGCGCTCCATCAGAGTATGGCATTGGGGAAACCTCGTGGCCTCTATTAAATACGTAAGACCATCGTCTGAATATTCCTTCATTGATTAATTATGGCTAGTAATCTGGGTGCCACTTTTGCTTTTCGTGTCAGTGCACAGATACATGTGAGATAGGAGGGAATTGGGATGGGGGGCGTCGGTAGCTTGGGAGCACAATTTTGTGACAACTATTTTTTTGCGTTGACTCTCATAAGAGGACGGGAGATTAGTGGCAAATGTAATGTCAAGAATGCACAGTAATAAAAAGATACGGTTTGGTCTGCTGACAGACACTGCAAGACACGGCTCAAAGGCCTGTGAGCCTGATGCTTTCAAATGTGATTTCGAGTATAATAATACTCTGTTCATAAATAAGAGAATGGGGCATTATCAATAATGGAAAGAAATGAGACACTTTCCAGTAAACGAAACATACTACACAACATATTACAAGCCACAGATTCTAAACAGTGATGGCAACTGCAGCGATCTTGGCCTGAGGGGATGGCTGCTACTATAGCAAAATACGCCAAGAAGATTCTCCAACCACTGCGGCAGATGACTGAGATTGGGTAGATCGCTGATAAAATTATGCGGTATTCACGTTCCCCATTCAGTTAACTGCTGGTAGTGGTCGAACGAGCTATGTCGTTAATGGTATGTCTGTGAAGGGGGTATGATGGGGAGCAGGGACTTTCATAGATTTGAGTACTGTGGCAATGAAGACACCGAAACTTGGCTAATTGATGGTAAGGATAATATATAGGCGAGACTGTCGGTGTGCGGAATTCCCGAACACACACATCTAACAATTATCTGTGGCGATGTCAATGGTCCTGATCCTGCCCCCTGCGCCTAAGCTACTATAGTTCGCCACTGGTTAGTTGCAGAGCTTGAAATATGCACGTACCGCGCAGTCACTGATGTGTCACCGAAGAAGATTGAGACTCTTTTAAGCCAGGTATTCAAAGCGACCTGGTTTATCATGCTTGCATGTTTCAAATAGAGCTAACTGAGTACTGCAAACCTTGTAAAAGACACACAGAATAGAAGGAACAATGGCTTTGCTGCTGCTTTCTCTGACGAGTTAGCCCTGCGGCCTCAGCGTACATAAACACCCAATAAGGCCTCGTGTTTCTTCATCTACGATGCCGGCGAGACTGGCGAGAAGAAATTATTATCAGACAATACCATCAACCGTTCACATTATCAGTTCTTGCGTGCGATGAGACCCGAGATCTGCGAGAGCCACAACTACACCGAGACTTAAAACCATACAGCGGGAAATCGAGGTGTTTCATAGGATGATCGTATCGCGACCTGGTTTGGAAATCTTTCGATGAAAGCACAAGTCTAAAGGTTTTAACGGCCTTCGAGACGGCAGACCCATGCTTATGGAGAGTACAATGCTGCTTGTTATTGTAATGATCAAAATGTCATCAGAGCGTCTGGGAGAGTTCATTTGGGTTGAAGTATGACGAGAAAAAATACACCTTGCTTGCCTATGTCATTCTTGCACTTTTACCATCTCAAGTCAGAATACGGCAGGAGTTGCTTAGTTATACTGCCGTGCTGCTTGTCTTCACAAATACACTCAGTAGTCCATAACGTGACAGTTTTGACTTGCTTTTCCTAGACCCCAATGAATGGTGACGACCCAATCACCAAGCTATGTAGCTACACTAGACATGCGCGGACTTCAACACCGCTGTCAAACTAGACCAAGAGAGCCAAGGTAGTCGACATCTACCATGATGTGACTAGTCATATCGCTAAATCTACCAGATATCATGTTCTGTGATGGTGTGTGATACCCACTCCGTATCGCTGTTTGCAATGGAGTTCGCCATGTCGATGATTTGTGCCGTAGTCAACCACACATCAGTACTATACTCCTCCATACCTGGAAGAAGAGACGACAATGTCTCCTCGTCGTTCGACCCAGCAATTGTAGTATCAGCAGCACTATCATCCATCCCCGGGGCCACTGGATTTTCCACAATTTCTTGATCGGGGTTGTTGGGAGTGGGTGATTGTCCAGTAGTGGCAGGCAGGCGCCTCAACATGTCATCCAACTGCTGCAACTCGGATTGCCGAAACTCTGCAATCAAGTTGCCTTTCCCCACCATCTCATTGAAGATGGTGTGGGATTTTTGGCGCCAGAGGGATTCGTTCTCCAATAATCGAGGGTTGAGGACTGGTCCGAGGAGGAGATTCAGGCTGGACACGAAGAGCGGCTCGAGGTCGAACGGAAGAAATGTCTCTGGAAAATTAAACGTCAGCAGGTAAGTCTAACGAGAGATGCGTAATATCTCACCCAAAAGACCCTGACTTTGTAGACAGGATAGGATATTGATCATCTGTTGAGAGGAGTCCATGCACATCTTGATTAAATTCCAGACGGTTTGAGAAGAATTGAGCGTGTCCAGATAGGAAGCTGGGGACTCGAATCGAATCTTCAAGAAGCAAAACAACAACGGTCGCGTTGCGAGAACGATGCACTGGTGGCGGTTAGGCTCCTGGTCATTACTTGGGTTCAAACGTACTTACCTGGTGATATAAAAGATGCAAATAGCCCGATGTCCTTGAGACGCCGTTGATGGTTTGGTCGACTTGCATCGGAAAGGTTTCTTGGAGTTCATCGGCCAGCGCTGCGATATTTGACAGAACATCCTTGGTGCTGAGCAAGAACTTTTTGTTCAATCGCCCATCGGCTCCGTATACTCCTGGGACGATTTAGTAATGAAGACAGTTAGGATATTGATTTGCTTACCTCTGTTGATGGCGGCGATGGTACGGGAAAGTCGAATCTGCATGTTCAGAGCCGTGACGCGATGACTAGAGCCCGAAAAGTGTGGTAGTGAAGGATGCACGTCGTCGTCGTTGATGGACTGGGGTAAGCCCATCAAAGAGGTCATTTCGCGATCCAGAACGTAGGCAGTCCACCACGCCTTTCGACTCCGTTCGACGAGATGATCTCCTAAATGTTGGCGAGGCATATCGGTGTGCATCCCCTGCAAGAGAGCAATTCGTATAGCTTGACCAATCTAGATGAGAGTTAGTACGGTCTCATGCGTTGGAGGAGTTTGTTGCACTCACAAAGTTATGAGCCGTGTTTCGATAGTCTAGACATTGGAAGTACAAAGCTATGCAGCAGAGCACCTCTGTTGATAGAATTGTCTCCTGGACGAGGGCATGCGTACTTGGCAGAAGCCGCAGTGCCCTAACAAAATACTCGGCCCCAGGTGGCTTTTTGGCTTGGTAGTTGTTCTCAACCAATGCCTTACCAAAGGCAAGAATGAGTAATAACTGGATGTATCGAAGATCTGACCCGGCTTCCTGGTTCACGGGGTCGGAGTAAAAGTCGTACATGTACTTCATAAAAGACTCCTCGTCGAACAGATGGAAGACCTGGCTGCAGTGAAACTTGACCGTGTTGATCAAGTAGATGGCATGGTCTAGACTCGGGAGGGGATGCGCTTCTGGGGGGACGGTAGTCCGGGAACCATCCCAGCCCAGGTCGTACGCCGAGCCATCGAACAGGAGAGTTCCTGTGGAGACGGGGGTGTGGTAGACATACTCATGCGTCAGACTGAGAACGCGACGGCTGAAGGACCAATTTGATGAGGTGCCAAGGTAGTCTAGGTGGTGTTAGAGATTGCATCTTAGGGCGAACAAAACGATAAGTGACTGACAAGTTTGCCCCTCGGCAGACGTCATGAACTTGGACTGTCCTGTTGATAGTGGATTTGTGAGGGTGGAAGCGACAGGGTCCAATCTTGAGCGGCTATTGGAGCTCTGGCTGTCCGACTCCGGCCTGTCGATTGACGGGATGACGATGGAATCCTCCTCTCTGAAAGACGTCGCGGCGACATCGCCTGTTGCGGGTGAGCATCTGCTTCAAGCGGCGGCATGCAATGGACAGGACGAACCGTCGTCAACCGGCCTGCCAACCTCATGGCTGCTTTCGAGCGAACCGGGAGTGACATACTCGAGACCCTCGGTGCGCCTCTGATTCTCTACTCGCTGCTGCAAGTCGATGATATACCTACGGCCATGTCAACGGGGCTGCTGGGAGACGGCGACAAGACTACCTACCCGCGGGTGACGAGTATTTTCTGGTCGCGCTCATCGAACTCGCACGACAGCTTGCGCTTCTGACAGGCGTCGCAAGGCTGCGAGCCAGAACACTTGATCTTCTGCTTCCGGCACCTCGAACATCTGCAGGCTTCACGGTCAGCGGTGCCGGGAGTTGGACAGGGCATGTTTCCAGGGTCACACACGCGTTGCCGGATCGCTTGGACACGCGGCCTCGCCCTTTGGCGGATGAGTCTGGCGCTCCCGAGAGCCTCCTGGAGTGTGAAGCTGGCGACGGCATTCCGGGGAAAGGTCAGCCGTGTTTATCTCTGGATTGAGGAGCGTTGTGCTGGCGCTGTTGTGCTGGTCGTCGGGGGGTAATGCGACGGGGCCCGGCTTATGCGTCCGTATAACTCGCCACAGCCAAATGATGTTTCCGGCGCCGTGTTCCAGGGGCCCAGGGAGTCACGGGATCCCTGTAGACACGGTGATATGGTATGAGATGCGGGGTAAGGACTTGAGTCTTGGGCCTAATCAATTGCTGTGTGTGCTGCATGTACTGTGGGTGTCCTCGTTATCACCCCCATCACCACGACAGTACTAAATTTACTACAGTAGCTTCACTCGAAGCCTCTTACACTATTACAGTGGACTCACTAACTTAAGCCCTGATCCTTTCTGACCCATTTTCTGACCCTCTGCGGATAGCATGTGGCGATCCACTTCCTTCTACCCCAATCTTCAGCCGCCAAATGACTCGGCACAAGGCGCCTTTCCCTTGTTATCTGCATCAATCCCGAACTAACAGCGTCGCCGACGTCGTCTACAGCTAATGCATCACGCTACAAGATATTTTGGTCACCGAGCATGCCCCGAGCCTTGGCGGGTGCGTGCGAGTGCTAAGCCCTGAACAGTGGCGCCTTCACCAATATCCCACGGTTCGGCGGCCGTCTCATGCTTCCTCCAAGGCATTGTCCATTATCGGTATTGGTTTTTATTTCGTAACATTTGCTCCATCACTGCTGCCTCCACCATCGATTCCCTCACTTGCTTTTTTTGCGGCTCTCCGACCGGGTCGTATGGGTGTCTCGGTTCTAGCTTCTCTTCTGCATTCTCGATGCCGGCAGCTTTGGCCGAATAACACGCAACGGCAAACTTTGTCGGTGCTATGCCGCCTTTGCAAGGACTCTCTGCCAATGCTACTACCCTTTGCAATCTGATGGCCTCGTCTATCCGACCCTGCTTGTAAAGCGCGTATATCCTGGCCGTCAGCATGGGGAAGACGTTTGCAAACGCTGCGATGCATCCCGAACTCCCGGCCACCAGCCCGCCGATGAGGAAGTCCGACTGCCCGCCAAAGGTTGAGAACTGCCCCGGACCCAGGGTGGCCGAGAGCCGGGTGATTTTCCCGACAGAACCACATGTAAGCTTCACCCCTACAATGTTGGACCTGCCGCTTGGATGAGAAGCGGCACTCTCGCGAAAAATAGATACAATTGTCTCCGAGTCAATGTCAAGCCCGTTGCAGACGTCGGGGAAATTGTGAATGACAACGGGGAGAGAAGATCGGGCAGCAACTTCAACAAAGAACCGCCGGACAACGTTCATGCTGGTCACCTTGCCAAAGTATGCCGGCGGCGCCACAAGCAAATAGTTGGCGCCAGCCTTGGCCGCGTCCTCCGCAAACTGCAGGGTTTGCTTTGTCGAATGAGCCCCAACGCCGGCCATGAGCGGGAAAGCCGGGCCAACCGTTTTGCGGGCCGTCGTCATGACCAGGAAGCGTTCTTCCCTGGTGAGAAGAAAACCCTCCGAGCTGGTGCCCAGGACGACAATCCCCGTCAGCCCGGACTGCGCCAGGTGGGCAAAGTACTTGGACTGCGACAAGAGGTCCAATTGGTCGGTGCCATGGTTGAAGAAGGTTACGGCCGGACACCACACCCCGGCGGGCGGAACGTGGGGATGGGGGGATGGCGAGGTGGGCTCCAAGCCCATTGAACCCATTGATTGAGAAAGGGCCGAGCTTGCTGATATGCTGCCGTCTAATATAGTGATAAGGATATCCGTAATAGGGCCCGTCTTGAGTACGCCGACGAGGAGATGGCGAATAGGCCAGATGATTACGACGAACCAGCACGAGCGCAAGGCTTATCACCACACCGCCATCAGCCCTTTATTAGTCGTAAGGGCCCGGGATATGATCCAGGAAGCTGTCCTGTGCTGTTACTCCATAATTATCTTTGCCACGACACGACTCAAGTTGTCATATCTTCACACCGGAAGCCCTGCCGGCGACCCCGAGACCGGGACAGGCCCCGATGGATAGCGCTACCGTTTGGGCGTGGGTGGAGAGCCTCTCCAATCGCGTTGAGCGCAGCATCGGAAGGCCTCCCGGTCGTCCGTACTGCCAACTCCCACCCTCGCCTCTCGGGCAAGCCCAAGCTCAAGCCCCAAGAAAGCCAGGTGGCTTTTGGAGAAGGTCTTGTGAGGGGTTGAAGGTGTGTCCAGGTGTGTACTGAGTCGGTATGCTGGCTGGGTGAATTTTGGAGTACACCCATTCAAGTTCTGTCCACGACCGCAATTTGCCTATGGCAAACACCATCCTAGTCACTCTAATCCCCAGGGCTCAATGGAGATGAGGCTTCAAACTAGTTTAGTCCCATCCTCCCCCAACATCCCCAGACCGAGTGTGGAGAGGACCTTGCCCGTGAGAGTCCTTGGCACTTGACACTATCGCCAACCCCGACAAATGTACGTAATAGCTGCCCATGTTCGGGGTTCCCCCACAAGCTAGCTTTCGGGATCGTGCCATCGTGATCATGCCTTTGGGCATTTGGGCTGGCTAGAATGCGGGGGAAGTCTTGGGCTTTTCCGGGGGGCGGTGGACTCGTCAGCTCCAAGCCCTGGATCATTACGGGTACGGGCCCGGTGGGCAGTGAATGAAGTGGAAGCGCTCTGGAACAGGAACATGAGTGTTTCTTGAATTGCAGAGTTTGGGCCAGGTTGGTATATGCTGCGTGGTCCTTCCGGAAGGTATTGGGGCGGAACCATAAGAACAGCTAGCGTCATGGGCACGGAATTTCCTTGAACGAGAGATAATTAATGTACTTGTCTGCCAACGCCGCTCAGCCAACTTGTGATCAGCGTTAGGCATAGGGTAGCGTGATGGGTCATGTCGCCGTTGGGCCTTACACCAGCTGGAGAGCAAAGCTTTCATGCTTGCGAGATATTTCTATCTTGAACTGAGGTTGACTGAGCTAAACTTAATCCTCTCCATTCCTCATTTATGTAACCGAGGTGGGAAATAATCTAGCGGAACTGTTCAAGACGGCTGATTCTCACTTTGAACAAGGCCCTGGCCAATAAGGCTAGGAATTGCTTGCTGTTCTACCCACTCGGTGCACTTTATCAGCGGCCGACGGGGCTCTCCAGGTTTGTAAAAAGTCAAAGGATCCCAAGACTTGACTGGTTCCGTCTTCATAGTTTTGATGTTGAAAGCCTTTTGTTTCGGCGGCGGTAGGAGATCACCAAGAAGGCTATCCCATTCTGTTGGATAGGTCGAAACTTTGGTGTAGCCGATGACCTCTTTGAAGGCGAGATCTTCCCATTGGTCGGAGATGTGATATGGGATTGACTCATATTGCATGCCATTGACGATGTCACCCGTTACGTGGTGCTTCATCCCGCTGCCAGGTCCTTTCACCTCTGTCTCGACGAAGATGATGGTGTGATATCGGGGCCCCGACATGTCAGGATCCTGCATAGCAAGCTTGAGCTTGAGCTTAAGAACACGGTAGAACTCGGAACTCGGCATGATGTTTCTGGTAGCTGAAGGTGCTGGGAAGTCGGGCTGAGTAACGTATACGATGCAGATGTCGATGGAGTTCTAGTGCGGCCGTCTGAGACGTGATTGTTTCTGGAATGAAAATTTGATGCACCCGATTTTGGACGTATCAGACAAGATGGAAAGGTCCCGGCTTATTGGTTCGTACTGCATCTTGGGATTCATCTGATGTTCTTTGTGTTGGACTAGCCACTGTAGTTACAGGGCGTGCTACAGCGGGGCTGCCCCCTAGGATAGCGCAGCTTAAGCGACCTACGACCTCAGCATTCCCGAGTATTTTCGATTGAGACATCGACGGCTTGTTTTGATAGTGAATGACCGTTGGGTAGTCCAATATGGACTTTTAGTCTTCTTTAATCCATAGTCCGGGAAGTCTATCGTCATGGAGTATTTCTGGCCAGCAATTTAGCGAAGTGTGACTCTGTAATCGACGGCTAGACATCGCCTCGTACGCCAACCGGTACCCGCTAAGCTCACTGAGCAGAGAGCCAGCAGTGGATGAGGCGTATTTAGGGCTAAAGTAAGCTCCAGCAAACGCCAACTATCACGTGATTGCTTCATTTTTTTCTCGTTGCATTAAGGCGAAATAAACCAAGCGAACTCCGAATACCGCGAATGACGAGGCCAACTACAACAAGGCACGAGTGGAATGAATTGCATTGAAGTTCCGTCATAAGTCAAGCCATATTCTCCTTCGAGTGCCTTTGCACAGGCATCCAATCGTCATGTCTACTGATGAAGGGAGCCGAGATGTCTTGCCAAAAGATCTCATGGAGCTTCAGCTTGGTCAGATCGACCTCCTGATGGCCATGTATACGTCGGATGATGCCATATCGATTGATGATGCATCCTCCAACTTGCTTGAAGCACTCAGAGATTGGTGTGAGAGTGATCGGGAGACGGTACCTGAGTTTACTGAGGCGTGCATAACCATGCTCCTGAGCCTGGACGTTTCTGATGAAGGCCATAGCTCAGATGAGACAAAGTCCCTGCAATTGAGCTTGTCTGTACCATTGATCTATGAAGAAGGAGGCAAAGCACTAGCACCTACCGAAGCGCCACCAGTCAAAACCAGGATACAACAACCAGCATGGATGAGCAAAGGCGAAGTAGCCTGCCTCACTGCCGAAATCCCCGACGGAGACATACTGACCGTCATTGAACATGTCAAAGAGGCAGCGTGCCAGCACCTGGCAGGATTAAAACATGTGGATGCCATAAATGGAAATGCAGATACATCAATAGTCCGCGTTTGGTTTTACTTCCCCTCAATCAGCACGCGGTCAAAACGAGACGATCTCGTAAACTACGGCCCAACCTATGGCCTGACGGGATTCCTTCTCGCTGGGAAGCCAGGCGTGTTATGTCTCGAGGGAGGATCTCAGGCCATTGATGAATTCATGAAATTCATCAAGACGGAGAGCTGGGGCGACATTCCCTCGCATCATAAAAAAGTCAGCGAGCGCTATCGAGAGGAAGGGCAGGACATTAGACGGGCGTTCAAGGATATGCAAGAGATTACGGACATGATTGGCGAGAGGAGAGGAGAGCGAGCAAACCGGAACGATATGAAAGCTTTAGAGGCGTGGCTCAATGAGAGCGGCCTAGGTGAAGCCTTTGGCAAAGTCGTCATGTAGTCAGGTACGTTACGAGCCATTTGGTGGATTTCTGCTTTTGACCGAGACCTTTCATATTGCAGGATAAAAATGCCGCCCGTCTCCTACACACCGTTGAATCAGTCTGGTGGACACGATGCGGATTATGACGATCTGAACCCTGGCACATTGTAATTTTTAGATCCACGAGCAATCCAAGTCAGGCCTAGAGAACAAAAAGGAAAGCCAATAGCAAAAATACATACAACAGTGGGGATTCGCTGATCGTCACCGACTCAACTACTAATCCACCTCTCGCTAGCTTATCTGTTGGAGATCGAACGGGATCCTGAGTTCTCTAGGGGATATGGTCGTATGTGCTTTCATTGTGATGCTCTGATGCTTATATTGACAGGTACAGAGGGTAAATACATGTGGCTTCTAATCTAGAGCTTTGCCTTTTGTCCGGGCAACACATCAACAAGTTCCCGAGTCTCTCCAAGACGCCAGCTGACGGCGCCACCCCAGTCACCGGCCTGGTCCTTGGCAGAAGGGTTCTTCCAGCGCCATCGAGGCACAGGCTGCTGGCTGTCAGGCGCGGTGAGCATGTCCTTGACCCAGGCTCCGAAAATGGGGAACATCTTGAAGCCATGGCCAGAATCTCCGGAGAGAAGAACAACCGAGTCGGATGTCTCGGGCACGTAGTCGATGATAAAGTCCGAGTCCTGAGTGTCCGCAAACCAGCAGAGCGACTTTCTCACCAGAGGGCGCTCCGCAAGACTAGGGAGAGTCTGGGACAGCAGCTTTCGAATCTGCTTCTCGTCGTGCTTGGGTAGGAATGCGCTGTCCTCCAAGAACTCCGGGGAAGTGGAAACGCCGGTGCCGGGGTCGGTGTTGATGTAACCGCCACCCATGGGGCACAGCTTGAGCAGGTTGGTTTTCGGGTCAGGCTCGAAGAAGAAGCCGAGATCGCGGGCATAGGTGACGGGGATGCCACGAAGCGCTGACGTCTCTTCGTCGGTAAGGTGGACGTGTGCAACGGACCACGACTTGGCCACGACCTGCTGGCCGATCTCGGGAACCAGTCTGCTCGCAGCCGCACCAGCAGCGACGATGACCAGCTTGGCGGGGTAGAAAACGCCAGTCGAAGACTTGACTCCGATGCTCTTCCGTCCCTTGGATGTCTTCTCATAGACAATCTCACTCACGGCGCCCTCATCGCCGAGGACGAACTTGACACCTCTGGCCTTTGTCGCCTTGTATATTCCCTTCAGAGCATCTCCGGAATGCGCGTAGCCATCGTACTGGTTCAGGTACCCGTGCCATCCGGGCAGAGAGCTTCGGTTGTACTGCCAGAAGCGATCCCGAATATCGGCATTGCTGTCAATCGACACCACCTTGGGCTTGATCTTGGGGTGAATTTCCGCTGCGGCTCGGAATCTATTAAGGGTGTCGAGAGCCTCGGTGGGGGCTTCACCCGAGACGCAGTGCAAAAATCCAACCTGGTGGAAATACGGGCCAAACAAAGGTGTTTGCCAGGCCGCAATTGCTTGCTATGTCATTGTGTCAGCACTGCACGTCCAACCGCACTCGGGGCACTTACAAGGGTCAAGTCCGTGTAGAAGGGATCTTCATACTCGGCTCGGACAATTTTGTTAAGGTCGTTGGCGGCCGAGAAACGAGACGGAATCTCATCGTCCTTGTCGAGAACGGTGATGTTCTGAAAGCCGGCGTCGAGCAAATGCAAGACGGTCGAAAGGCCAAAAGCACCGCCCCCGATGACCAGGAGCGGGTCGGTTTTTGAGACGCCCATTATGCAATACTGAAGTGAAGCTTTGATTTGATTGCTTGGTCTCTAGAGTGAGATTGGCCGACATATATGTGCTCTTCAGAAGGGTGCCGAAGCCACGAAGTCGGGCATTCCACCCGATGTTTTGTGAATACTCACTTTCCGTGGCGCCATGATGCTGCGATGGCGTTCGCTATCTGCAACCAAGCGGGGGCGTGGGTTTCGCCGTGGTTAGCGTAAACGACGACCGGATGGCTTCCCGCCACAACTACTGCGGGCAATTACTCCAACACGGCACCAGTTCCGAGATATGGTCACGAGGCGGGCTCACGAGGTGGGATCAGCGATACAGTAGTTCAATGGCTTGTTTCGGGAGTTGAAAGACTAAGGCAGAGAAGTGGCGAAGGAATGCATAGAGATAGCCATTGCCGATGTAAACCGGATCTGTCAGGGTTAGTGTTACCGCATACGACATGACTCACCGTAATCTGGGGGTTCGTTTGAGTTATCCCTGCAAGTTATGAGTGAACTTTCGCTATTCGTCGATAGAGATGGAGTTGGAGGAGAAGTCTCAGGAGAAGGTTAGCTTAAGCGATGACTCCACTCAAGCTAGATCATCGCCGGAGTTCAGCTATGGTGTACTGTCTCGTCACCAATTTTGCATCCACCATTCATCATATGGATTGATCTAAATTTAGAGTTGAAATAACACATTTAAGTTAATATCATACGATTCGGCATGTCTGTGGTCGAAATATATTTCTGTCAATTTGGCTGAGATTTTAAACAATTACGCACGGGCCTCCACTCGGATTGAAGACAAGGTCTCAACCAACTCGTTTCTATTTCTTAAGACATCAAAGTATTTATCCTCAGAAGGACCTGGTTTTTCTAAGTAATTGATGAGAAGTGTTTGGTAGAGCTGGATTCACAAAAAAATAGACAAGATAGAGATCACTGTGGATGAGAATGTTTGAGAGAAATCTTTTCTTTTATTCTGTACAATCTAGTAGATATTTTTAAACACCGGAAATTCTAAGAAGCATGGTTGCTAGGGTAGAAGAATCCAGACTGGTTAAAGAACTCCTCCTTAATCAGTCGGGGGGCAGTGAAGCGGCGGAGAATATCCGAGCTGCCGGCTCTGTCGGTGGTTCCACTGCCACGGGCACCACCGAAGGACTGCTGGCCGATAAGGGCAGCGGTAGTCTTACAGTCTAAAGGATGAGGTTAGTACAGATAGAAAGTGGTTAGATCTGGAACACTTACTAAGGTAGAAGTTACCAGCAGAGTATCGAAGAGCATCTTCAGCCTCACGGAGAGCAACTCGGCTCTGAGCGAAAACGGCACCGGTCAGGGCGAGGCCGCCACCGGCCTGGTCAACCTGCTTAAGAACTGTCTTCCACTCGGCATCGGGGTAAACATAGACGGCGAGGACGGGTCCGAAGATCTCCTCGTTAAACAACTGGTGGTCGGGAGACGAAGCCTTGTAAACGGTAGGCTCGACGTAGAAACCAACCGAGTCGTCGTACTTGCCACCGGCAATCAGCTCAAGCTCGGGGTCCTTGTTGCTCTTGTCGATGATGGACTTAATCTTATCGAATGAACGCCGATGGATGACGGGACCCATGAAGGCCTCAAAGTCCTTGTCCGGGCTGCCAATGGTAATCTTGTCAATGCTAGCCTTGAGGCCGGTTATAAACTCAGCAGCGCGAGACTCGGGGACGTAAACTCGGGAGGTGGCAGAGCACTTCTGGCCCTGGTACTCGAAGGAACCACGGATGGTGTGGTTGACAGCGCTGGTGACATCGGCGGTAGGGTGGAGAAGGTGGAAGTTCTTGCCGCTGGTCTCTCCGACGACGCGGGGGAATTCGCGGTACGTCTTCTTTCCGATACCCTCGCCGATCTTGCCATAGATGGAGCGGAAGACGTCGGAGGATCCGATAAAGTTCAGGCCAGCGAACTCGCGGTGAGCCAGGCAGATGTCGGTAATCTCCGCGGCGTCACCGGGGACAAACTGGATAACGTTGGGAGGCAGACCGGCCTCGAGGAGGATATTGTAGATGATGGTGCTGGCGTAGATGTTGTATTGCGAGGGCTTCCAGAGCACAACGTTGCCCATCAGGGCAGGGGCGGAGACCAGAGCACCACCGAGGGCAGTGAAGTTGAAGGGGGAAACGGCATACACGAAACCCTCAAGAGGTCGGTAGTCTAGGCGGCTCCACATTCCGTCGCTGCCACGGGTGGGCTGGCGCTCCAGAATCTCGGCAGCGTAGTTGCAGTTGAGGCGGAAGAAGTCGGCCAACTCGGCGGCGGCATCGATCTCACCCTGCCACACGTTCTTGCCCTGGCCCAGCATGGTAGCGGCGATCAACTCATGGCGGTACTTGGTGGTGACCAGCTCAGCGGCCTTTTGGAAGATGGCGACTCGGTCCACGAAGGGGGTGTCCTGCCAGCTCTGCTTGGCCGCCAGGGCCGACTCAATGGCCTCGGAAACCTGCTCCTTGGTGGCCAGGGGGTAGTTGGTAAAGGTGGTGGCGTGCTCTGAAGGGAGCACTTGGTCCTCGGACTTGTGAATCTTTTGAGAGACTCCGTTGTAGAAGATCTCGCTGCGTACGGGGAGCTCAGAGCGAAGCTTCTTCAGAGCGGCCTCGACCTGGATGCGCTCAGGCGAGTTCCTCTCATAGAGCGGCTATTCCAAATTGTTAGTGGGCCTCGATCGTATCATGGAGGGTGTAAACTAACGTTGGGCTCATTCCGGGGGTCAGGCAGCCTGAAGGGAGAAGTGGCATTGGTTCGTCGCTGCTGGAGGCTGAGGCCAGCAGGGGTGGCTCGCAAGGCCCGAGCAAACGATTGTCTCGGCCGGGTGAGGTTAAGCGCCATGTTCCTGGTAGCAGCCATTTTATTAAGAGATCTGGTTGTTCAGACAATTGAATAGTACTGATGAGATACAAAAACCAGAATCAATGTCGCTGAAAGAGCACTTTCTTATGCTGCTCTTCGTGTCGCGGAGTTTGGTGGCGTCGCCATATCGGCCCCGGTGCCGAGCAGCCTCCGGAACCGGGTCCGACCAAGAAACTAATGCGGGCTCATGACTGAAGGCGAGATAGACAATTGAGCCGGCGGTATCCATCACCGCGACCGGGACTCGGTCCGGTATGGGAACTAGTCCATAGGAGTGACTGAAGGTTGATGCCTCGTCACAAGGCGAGGGCGACGTCGGGTGCGTGAGGAGACGAGATTTGCAGGGGAATTGTCCCATAACAGCAGTCAAAGGACGGCATCACAACTATTCCTCCCATATTCCAAAAATGACAACCGCCGTATTAGACCATCCCAGCCGTCAAGGCACCGTCTCCAATCAGAAGCACACTTGGAGATGGTTGGCTGGGGACATTACCGCCGCTGCGATCTCGGCAACATTGGTGGCACCAACCGTAGCCATCATCGACAGGTACGCGGCGCATGCTCTCGATGACCTCAAAATCTAATGTTTTCAGAGCAATGGTTGAGAAGGTGTCCGTCAACCAACCTCTCCTGCGTGGACTGCGCTGTCACGGCGTGTCTGCACTATTAAAGCCAGGACGCCTCTTCTTTAGTCGGCCCTTTGGCATGGTCTGGGCTCTATACGCAACGACATATGCTGTTGCGAACGGCTCAGAGACTCTTGCCAATGAGTTCCAGATGGCTGCAGTTGGGACCATCACCTTTGTGTCCACGATGCTGGTCAACGTGCCCATGGGTGTGTGGAAAGATGTCCGCTTCGCACAATGGTTCGGCGCCAATTCTGCGGCGGGCAAGCAGGTCTCAACGCAGCGATCGAAGGTTCCCAGAGCTGCCACAGGTACTTTTTTGCTTCGAGATGCGGTGACCATCTTTGGATCTTTTACAATGGCGCCGGCAATGTCAGCTATCATTCCTGATAGTCTTACATCAAATCCACATGCCAAGTTAATCGTCACCCAGTTGACAGTACCGGTGCTGTCTCAATTGGGAGCCACGCCACTACACCTCCTGGGTCTGGACTTTTATAACCGGCAACAAGTAGGAATGTCGGATCGGGTGACGCAAATCAAAAGGGACCTTCCATCAGCGACGTTAGTGCGGTGTCTTAGAATCATTCCAGCGTTTGGGTTTGGCTGTATTGCGAATATGGAAACGAGATCATTTCTTCACAAGTTTTTTGAGAGTCTATAAAATAATTAATTTTTCATCCTTAAATTTTGACCAAAGTTCATAATTGTGAATGTTTGCGCACTCCCTGAAGCTCGATTTACTTTTAAATAAAAATGAAACAACTTAAATATAAAAGGTTGACAATAATCAGGTAGTCCAGTCACCCCAGTCTTCAGCTTGTATAGTTGAATCAAAATGAATTTTGACTTTATATCTACTCCTTTCGTGTATCATTAACATGATCAATAGTCTCCATAAGACGGGCAATTGTAACAGCCTCTCGTAGAGCTCGTCCAAGGGTACCCCGGACCGCTCCTTCTTCCATGACCATGAGTCCACCAATTGTGCAGCCTTCAGGAGAGGTTCCCTGATCCTTTAATATGCCGGGATGGATGCCACTCTGGAGCATAGTGGCGGTGCCCATCATGGACTGGTAAATCATAGTTTGAGCCGCGTCCCGAGGAACTCCAACGGCGACTGCAGCATCGATCATGGCGTCGCAAATTACTGCAAAGAAGGCTGGTGTGGATCCTCCAACAGCAGTGGTGGCGTTCATGAGCCTCGGGTGAATTTGAACTGTCTTGCCAACCTTCTCGAAGATTGACGTCGTCAGTTGCAAATACTCATCAGGCAACACGGGCTCAGAGTTCTCGAACTCAATGGCTGTAAGTCCCTGGGATGCAATTGCCGCAATGTTAGGCAGCGTGCGCACTACCCACGCTCGGCCGGGTTGGTTTTCCTTGGTGCTTTCGCTCCCATAGATGGTAGTCTCAAGCTTTTGTCTGGTCCAACCAGCGACCACGCTGATCAGGAGCTTGTTTGACAAAGCGTCCCGGATACCAGGTTGCGTCAACACACCATCGATATCAGCGGGATCCGCTCCAAGAATGACCACATTGGACTCTTGGACCGCCTTGACATTCTCTCCGCGGTACACAGTTACTTTTTGCTGATGCTTTGAAAATTTCTCGCTCAGAGATTGCTGAGACTTTTCAGATCGCACACATGCGATGAATTTGGCAAAAGGGAGGCTCTCAGAGGTGGAGTCAACCAGATTCTGGAGAATGGCCGTTCCTAGATTGCCTGTTCACGTCCATCAGCATTAAACTGGCCATTGATGTAATGAAAACATACCACATCCCAAGACGCATAGGGTAGCATCGCGAAGAGCCGACATGGTGAAGTCTGATAGAGTGACGAGGCTGGTTTGGGGTTGAGTGGACCGTCTTCCTTGCCTTCGTTTGCCGTGAGAGACCACAAGTTGGTTCAGGAGGGGTCAGTTGAACACTCCCAACCGGAGCTCTGTCGGACCCGGTTGCATACGTCCTATATCGGACACTAAAGCACACCGGAATGGAACCCGAATTGATAATGATATTCAATGGGCACATGACTCCGTGAGGGGATGGTGGGCCTTTCGGGAGGTGTACCGGAGGTGGGGTTAGCTGCATCTACGATCGCTTTCGTCTAGTGCCGGGCGGCTCTTATCTGGAGGATGGAATCTAGAATCCGGGGTCTGCGGGGAACGCGATGGCAAGGTTGGGGCTATGACCCGGGAGATGAGCGAGGGGGTCTTGATGTTGGTGGGCTGATGAGTCGTGTTTCCGAGTCGTGTCTTGAGTGTGATTACGATTCCTGTCTACTGTCTACTGTAACGTCTTAGAATACCAGACGCTTCGTTTTAGAGGCAAAGGTCAGAGTTGGCGCAGTAATATACGATTTAACGATCAATTCATTTAGTGATCTGTCTGGAGCTAGAACTAAAAGAAAGCTCGCACCCGCCTCCGCGCCTCAGCCTTGAGCGCATTGTACTCGTCCCTCGTCCTGGACGCCGCATCACGGTTCTCCAACGCTCTTCGCACCAGATATGCTAGACACTCTCCCACGGAACCCCAAGTCGAGCACTTGTAGACCTCGGGGTCCGATGATGAACCATTCTTCAACTGGAGCAGCCCGAAGCTGACTTCATCTGACATTCCTTGGAGCTGCGCATACTTGACTGGGACCGTCGGGAGGTTGGCCCGGAGTCGGTCCTGGTGGAGGTGGTGTGCAGCCACGACGCTATCTTTGTTGTGGCTGGCGAGGAGCAGATTGACAGAGGGGAATGGGACGCCATTCTTGGCTCCGAACTTTCCAATCTCTTGTCTGAGTGCTCCCTGTGCGATGCAGTCGAAGGCGTCGTCGGTGTTTTGCTTCGTGTCGTGGATCAAGCATCTCTCGTCAGAAGCTAGATAAGCTCCGCGCACCAGCTTGAGACCCAAAGTGAACTTGGCCTCAGCCGCAGCAGCAAGGTGCTTGGCCAGAGTGTCTGACGTACTCTTCAGATAGGCCTGGTAAGTGTTGTAAATGGTCGCGATGCCGTCCGTGTTGTACTTCTTCATCAAGTGCATCGACACAAGCATAATTCCCCATTGGAAATGCTGAGATTCGGCGTCAACCAAGATGTAAGCTCCGCGCTCCTTGCACTTGGTGCTGATCTCGTCTAGTGCATCCATCATCTGCTGGGGAGGGAGCTTTTTCTCGGCAAATGCCTTTGTGACTAGGGCGCCAGCACCGGTCAACCTGGTGAATGGTTAATATTGCGATGTTGAGGTGGAGGTGGTGGTAAACATACTTGACAGCCAACTGATCACCTTCGCCCAAAAGCTCAACAGTATTGACAGTTCCCGCGCGCCACGCCTCGATGCTCTCGCACCATTGCGTGTCAACTCCCTCAGAAGTCGCAACACCCAGCCCGTGCTGAGCGCCCGTAGCGTGATCGAACACAATCTCCTTAGCATATGTAAGAATCGTGCCTCGGAAGCCCATCTCCTTCAGGTGCTTCATGGTGGCCTGCGTCTCGGCCCCAGTCTCGCCCGCGCAGAACTGCTTGTAAAAGGTGGGTTTTAAAATCCATTTGAGAAGTATGTTGTTATCGATGCTGGGCATAAAGCGCCCTGGGTTAGACAGCTTGGATAGCACCCAAAGAGAAGGCCGGAGGAGGTTGGGCCGTGAAGTAATGGAGTTGATAAAGATTGACCGCAGCAGCACGCTAGTGGGCAGAGCTGCGAGAGGAGAAGGAGGTTCCCGGCTTGCTGGAATCTCCGTTGCCAGGTGCCTGGAAGTAGAGCTAAGTCGTACTTGCTTCAGGGAAGTCTTTCTTATCCTGGGCAGCATCGCAGCGCCCAGTGGCCGGATTGTAGTCAACGCCGCACTACACGTCGTGGAGGGTGTGTTCCTTAGGACGGTTGACATGGCGCTAATCTTGCCGCAGTAGTGGCGACGATTGAAACAATTCTGGTCTATGTCTATGAGACGATACGAAGAGAGAGTGTAGGGTGCCTTTTGAACTTGAATCATATCGCACTTCCGCTCGTGGTCTAGGACGGGCGGCTATCGTCGTCATCGGTTGTGATGCCGATGGAGTAACTGCGTGTCGTGAAGCACATTTGGAGCGGGGTAAGGCGTCACATGGCCTTGTGGGAGGTTATCTCGCATCACATTGTCGCTAATTGGCATGGCTGAGCAGGCAACCAGCCAAGAGTTGACGTTCTCGAACTCATCTGATGCGGAGCTGGTGCCGACACTAAGAGCAGAGTGTGGCATCAACACGGGTGGGCCAATGATATCTCACGAGCCTCCGGTTTGCCACCGACCATGAACCGGATCCGTAACCGTCCCCGTTTTCGGCGTGGTGGCTTGGTTGGTATCTTGATACTGCAGTGGAATGCACCGGCTTACAGCCGTCTAGCCAGACATTCCCCTCCTGCGCTGCGGGACGAGCTGCATTATCTGTCAAGCGTTTACTTCTTTGGGAAGGCATCTGGAACGACGGAACTGCATTGGATTAGTAGCTGATGATTGGAGCAACGTGGGTTTCTGTTATCTCATTGTATCGTATTGCCCCCACGATCTCCATCTTGGTCATGTTAACTGCTGTGTTTTGTATGAAAGCCGGCACTTGCATCAGCGATGTGCAATATCCCAATAGGCTAAGATCTCTATTCGATCGGCTTGATCGCCCTGATCTACGTTCCAGATGGTGATCACTAGTAGAGGTGTCGAAGATGTGGTTCTCATTAGATCAACAGGTGAAATTCGTGGTAACGCAGCGTTGACAATGCACCCACGTCGTTCTTAGGTTTCTCTACGACTTTCTGCTCGCAGCGTGCATGGCACTGGAACTAGACCTCTTTATCATGATGTCTTGGATTTTAATATGGAGACGATAACTATTGAATTGTTCTAACAACCTCATCCAGCGCCTTGGCAAAATATTCCACATTGCCCTCGTTGAGTCCTGCTAGGGAGATTCTAGACGTATTCGCCATATACACATGATGCTTAACTGTGATTCATGTCAGTAATTGCTTTTAATACTTGAACGCTTGCTCCGTACCTTCTAGTTCGACAATTTGTGCCGGGCTGATGCCCGTATAACCAAACATGCCGTTTTGTTTGACAATGTGCGACCAGTCTCCAGGCGTCTCTAGACGCAATAGTTCGCTATAAAGCTTCTTGCGCATGGAAAGAATTCTACTCGACATGGTGATCAGATCCTGTGCCCATTGCTTTGCAATTTCGGGGTTGCCCAGGACCGCGGCGGCAATGCGAGCGCCGTAAACAGGAGGGTTGGACACGGTGGCTCGCTGCGAGTTCTGCAGCAGGGAGAAGAGCGCCCGAGCGGTTTCAGGAGCCTTGGTGACGCATGCAACAAGTCCCACGCGTTCACCGTAAAGACCCATGCTCTTTGCGAATGACATACAGACCGCGGCTTCGAGGCCTAGATCTTCGACCATGTACCGAATGATCCAGGCATCTTCGTCAAACGACCCAGAGTTGAACCCTAGGTAAGCTGAGTCGAAAATTGGAAACGCGCCAGTGTCCTTAATAATGGCAGCGATTTCTTTCCACTGCTCTCGCGACGGGTCGCACCCTGTCGGGTTATGAGCACAAGCATGTAAGATAATCGCCGAGTGTCGGTCGGCAGTCTTCAAGACGTTGACAAAGCTCTCGTGGTCAAACTCTCCCTTTTTAAAGTACGGAATCTTGTTGACTTCGTAGCCCATCGAGGCAAAAAGCAAATCATGATTCGACCACGTAGGGTCTGTGATAAAAACCTTCTTGATACCAGTATCCGCCTTCTTGAGCGCCATACCAGCGAGAAGAAGGGATCCTGTACCCGAAATTGATTGGCAAGTGGCAACCTTTGATGTGTTAGATAAGGCCATATTCATTTACTACTCAATACGTACTCTCTCTTCTTTCCAGGCGTTGGTGCCACCAAAAACAAGTTTCGCAGCCTCATCACGGAAGGCATTCAACCCTTCGATGGGCAAATATTCATGACCACAGCCAGCGATCAATTCTGTCGCTGCCCTCACAGAAGGCAAGATCCATGGCGCTCCGTTTTCATCACGGTAGGCTCCCTGGCCGAGGTTTACTTTCTTGGGGTCCTTATCGGCCAAATATCTCTTCGTGACTTCAAAGATGGGGTCTGGCGGGATATATTTGGCTCCCCCGAAAAAGGATGATTGCGAATCCGTGCTCATGCTTGCAGTGGAATGTGAACTTGATGAATGAAAAAGCGTAAGGAGGAGAATACCGCTTAAATTACAAGAGCTATTCTCATTCTTCAACGAATATTCGATTTCTGAAATGCACTTTATGAAGACGATTTGAACCTGAATCGGAGATGTGATGCGTTTGGGGCCGGGAAAGGATCCGTTGGTTTCGGGTTTCGGGTCACAACCCGATTCATGGTGGCGGCCGGGCGACACAGATTCTAGGCTTGATACTTATTATAGATTAGCGCAATATGAAGGGCATGAGACTAAGCCGAGAACTGTTCCACATTTGTAGCTCAGGGATTGCTGCCCGCTTCTGGAACTCAGATGCTCCTTGACATCATTATCGATTCCCGGCATTCTGGCCCTAAGGCAGGGACTCGCCCTGCACTTCAGACCGAGCTCCCAAGGAAGAAGGGATATTCTGTGAGTATGATAAGATATATGAAATGGAAATTTCACGAAGCCGCCTTATTTGCGAGTTTCTCACACTAAATATTTCCGGCTCGACGAACAAGCACAATTGGGTCAGAGTCTGTAAATTTCATCATAACGGACGCTACCGACTTCTAGGGATCCTAAATCGAAATTATGCAGGTTATGCATTCAGGCCGTTCGGGTAAGGCATCCTAGCTTGCATGGCCACGTTAATTAGTTGGCAATCATCTTGAGGATCTGCGCTGTGGGATAGCTAAGCTGCGAGCCCTGCTCCTCGTTTGGCGAGAAATTTGGCATTTTGACTGCTCTTGGATTCAATCATACTTCTTCAGCTGGTCCGGGGTTAAAACATCGACAGAGCAAAGAATTGTGAAATACTTTCGATTCGGACTAAGATACTGGTCTATAGTTTATACAGCCCTCAACAGTTTCAGGCACGCTTTCAGACCTTGCTGGCGTTTCTTACGAGCTTTCCCAGACCCAGCATTTGCAAAATCTCATTCCAGAATCCAACAGGGATCTCCTCGAACGAATCTTCATAAGCATCGATGGCAGGCTTCTCCCAGACAAGATCGGCCTCTAATGGCTTGACAATACGCGTTCCCTTGAAGAATTTCCACCCAAAGTAAAGAATAGGGCAAACGAGAAGCATGGTGTAGTAAGTGAAGAAGGTGCCAACATCCCATTTTCCGGGAAGGAAGACGGAATATCCGTAAACACAAACGACCGTGGACAGGAAGATGCCACTAACCCAGGCAGAGTAGGGCTGGAAGTATCCGACATAGGGAAGAGTCTGGCGGTCGAGACCCTGGGCCAAACACGCCTTGAAGAAGAAGACGTAGGTGATACAGATGACGATGTAATCGATGATCTGAGCCGCGGTGATGATGTTCGTGAGCCAGGTCAGGACATTAGCGGTGCTGCTGGAGACGTTGAGGAAAGCGAGGCAAGGGAACAGCATGATGACGCAGAGGCAGTAGATGGGAACACCAGACTTGGTGCACTTTCGAAGGAACTTGGGAGCCTGACCCTCAAGGGCAAGTCCGTAGAGACTTCGGGTTCCGCAGTAGGTGTAGGCATTGCCGGCTGAGAAGATACTGGTGATCATCAGAGCGTTCGTGATATGAGGCAAGACATCGACGCCCAGGTTGTTCATCGCAATGACGTAGGGAGATGCCGCGGCAGTGCCGGCGCCGCCAGATTCACCGCTGAGGATGGAAACCAGAGTCGGATCGTTGTAGGCGACGGTAATTCCGACAGTGAGCGCACCTCCGATGAAGAAGAACGCGAATCGAACATAGGTCGTCTTAAAGGCGTTCTTCAGGTATGTACGCGGGAGCTTGGTCTCACCCGACACCATAGAAACGTATTCGGGACCGACGATGGTGAAAGCCGCGCTCCACATGGCACCCAAGAAACCCTCGAATCGTCCCAAGTCGCCGGTCGTCATGAATTCCGCAAAGGCGCCGGGGTTCTGCCAGTGTCGGAACCCGTATGCGTCGTGTTTGGGGTTGCCTCCAACCATGGTGACGAAAGTGAAGGTAAAGACGATCAGGATCAGGAGGACTTTGCCGGAAGCAAGCCAGAACTCGGCCTCGCCGTACCACTTGACAGTGAAAGCATTCAAGATGCTGTATTCAAATTAGCGCGAACACGTAAATTTCTGGTAGGGATACGAACAAGTAAGACACAACACAGGCAGCGACAACGGCGGCCACAGGAATGTCGTCTCTCCAGAAAGTCAGGACAAGATTCAATGCGGAAATCTCAAACGGAATCAGAACAGCCTCGTAGATGAAGAAGTTCCATCCCGCCATGAAGCCAAAGGCCTCGTCAACCCAATGACCTGCCATTCGGATAAAGGCACTGGTAATGGGCATGAAGACGGCCATCTCGGCGATGCAGTTGTTGACCAACGCCAACATGCAGGAGTAGAAAGTGTATGCTATCAACAAGCTGCCGGGGCCGCCTTTGTAAAGACCCGTGCCGATACTGACGAAACTGGCCGTTCCAATGGAACCACCAATGGCGATCAGCTGGACTTGGCGGTTGCCGAGGTTTCGCTGAAGATGATCCGTGTTGGTGCTCAATTCGCCGTCTAGGATGCTTCCATTCTGAGTTTTGATTGCCTCCGTCTTGGAGTCCATGACGTCGCTCTTGTCCTCTTTGAGGGATGCCATGGCGAAGGTGTGGTGCTTGGGTGTGAAGCTGAAGAGGTGGGTGAGAGTAAGGAGAGAAGATCTCTGACATCGAACGGCCGGCCGGAGCCTTTATGAAGAAGCGGACAAAACGGTCGTGCGCATCCTGCATGTGTCTAGACTGTACGGCGTAGGATTGTATCTTAGCGATTATCTGTATCCTGGAGATACCTAAAACTAGCGTACTCCACCCCCGCAATATTGGCCTTCGTCGTCTGACGAGTGGAGACAAATCAGCCTGCTGGTTGAGGAGTCGAGGATCCTCGCCACGAAGCCGAGAGGCATCGGGTGGGCTGCCGATATGACGGTATCCTGCCCCTAGTCCCGGGCCGTGGAGTCGTAGGATCCGCATCAACTACGCAATCTGCTGCTATCTGTTGGAACGAACTTTAAACTGATTCATCGGTATCTGGGGACTTGATAAGTTGATTGTCGTGCATTATCACCCGAGGACTGAACAGATAGATGGATACTCGTGTCTTAGGGAACCACGGCCGCGATAGACACTTGAACATGGCAAGCTGGCATGAGTCTCCTCTGACGTCAGATGGCCCAAAACTACTAATCCCCCGTACCTTAAACCCATTCAGCTCGCCGAGTCGCGTCTCGCCAGTGAGCGCCGAACTCCACCTGAATACAGCCCCTCCCGCCATTCCGTTCTCTGAGGCCAAATTCACTTGGCAAATTAAATCCGGGGTACTCAGGGGGCTAAATTCTGCGCCCGCAGGGATCTGGACTTCATGATACGGCCTTGATAGGGTCCCACTCACATTCTCGGATTCGATCCCGATGGTACGTGCAACGACTACGGGACGGGCTCCGTCTATCACCTATCGGGGGAAATGTTCACGTTCACGCAATCTAATCGTGCGTCGAATGATGTGGCACAGCCCAAAATCCGGGGAAATTGATAAGACCCGGGGGTACGGTCCAGTGTTCCTAGACTTCTAATTAACATTGTACATTAATGTCTCTCAATCATCCCAGGTAGCGTCGTTGTCCAATCTGCAGAGGCTCACGGGAATCCCGAGACACGGGCACCTAGAACAGGTCCTAAAAACAGGCCAGGATACCACCTTCCTAAGGTGGCCAATACATCTACTTTTGCTCCAATACAACCTTCAGGCTTGGTTGCCATTATCCCCCTCAACAACCCACATGCTAGCCAAACATGCAAGTGTCGCCACTCCAGCCAAGAACCAGAACCCCAACTCTACAAATCCTATCCTCAGACCATATGCAAACATTCCGAGCGCGATTGGCGGGAATATGGAGCGGCTGAGACTACTAACAATGGTTCCAGTCGTATGAATTGTCGCTCGCGCGCTAGGGTGAGGCGTTGAGTCATTAATGAGCAGTGTCGTGGCTGGAGCTACTCCGGTACGTCCGCAGACGTACAGTAAGAGCACCAATGCGACGGAGATCCAGACGCACGGTTCAGTGATGGCATAAGGAGCGGCATTAGACGGCCGGTTGGTGGCGTAATAGTTGACCAGGGCTGGAAACGGGGCAATGAAATACGTAAATGGGAAGACCAAGAGCCCCGTTCGGAAGAGACGAAGTGTTCCGAGCCAGTCGTTGAGCGTTGGATACAGAACCACCTGAGTTATCACACCGATGGCGCCTTGCATCGACATGACGGTGCCTACGCCGCGCGGGTTCATCCCGAGGCCTCCATAGAGTCGAAAGGAGAGACCTTGCTGCTTGGCTGAGGGAGCCGGAGTGCTCAGGAAGATTGCCCATAGACTTGGAAAGGAGCCGGTATGGCCGTGGATGAGGAAGTAGGCGGCCATGGTTGCAACGACGTTGAATGTCCAGATTTGAGAGAATTTCAATCTCGTCAGCTCGGATCCTTGGGGAGAAGCAACCGATTGGGAGTCAGCAGGGGTTTGGAACCCTTGATTGCCAAGGAGACTTGTCGATTCATCAACTACTTCGTCGTGGCTTGTCCTATCGGATACCCTCCGAGGACCCAATCTAGTCCAGGCCCTTCGGAAGATCCCCAGGTGGGAATGTTCGGACCGAGGGAGCGTTTCTTCAACGACGGCAATGGTCGCTACGGCTAGAATGGCGTGGAAAGCTGCAATGACAATGTTCGGGGCGGCGTACGGGAACTTGCTGAGAAAACCGCTGTTGCCATTCTCTCTTCCGGGAAAGACGAGGAAGCCGCCGATCAGAGGACCGATTAGACTGCCAGCGTTTGTGCAGAGAGGGAGTAGTGTCAAGGCACGCGCCCGGTGACTGGACGCTAATGTTAGATATGTTTACCAAGACTAGAAGCACTCGCACCGTTTTTGTGGATTTAGCTCTGCAATAACGCAGCGAGCCATTGATACGGTGCTGTTAAGGACGCCTTCAAGAAGTTGCCATGTTAGTGCCATGGCGAATGTCTGAGAGAAGCCGTAGCCCAGAATGGAAACGGATGAAGCGAGCAGTCCAAAGACAATGACGGTCTTCCGGCCGCAGTACTCCCAGTCTGCCAATCGACCCCATATCAGCCCAGTGCAGACGTGTGCAGCGGTCTTGGCACCAATTATGATACCTGCTTGAGCAGAGATGGTAGCGGGAGATGCCGATGGGTCGAAGTGCTGGAGTTGGAAATAGAGGTACGACTGAAGACGTGTGAGTGATGTAATCCTTCAGCTTGCGGAGTAGGTTGGTCACTTGGATAGACGACGCAGTCAGGGATTCAGTCATGCGAATGAGCATGAGCAGAAATAATTGAGGCTATAATGTACCGCGGTTAATCTGGGTCATCTGAAAATGGAAGTGATAGCAGACCTTGTGTGGTAAAGATAGGTAGGATACAGCCGTGACGTCGGAGTCAGCACGCTGATCCTCAATCGCATCGCCATCTGTGATGATACCCGGAGTAGCTGGCATCTCAACAAATTGTTCGGCACAGCACAAATAATATTAGCATCTAAGATTCAAATGGAAATTGAATTGTAGAATTGCAGAGGGGGTTGGTTTCACATTTGCCACGGCCGCGCACGCGATCAATGCCTCAGATAAGACAGGCGATGTGTTGGCATCAATGAACACTATATAGCATGCACTTGAAACCATGGCTACCTACCCCGCGTTCCAGGTGCCCAAAAACCATCTAGGACAGTTCATCTAGCCATCAAGCATGTCAAATGGCATCACGATGCATGAATAGCGGCCTGCTATCGGGCTGCGGCCAACGATCACGATCAATCTGCGGTACTGTCCAGCAAATCTTGAATTGGTGCTGTACCGTATGTTAGCACCCTAGCTCAGGCTCCGAAATGGGCAAATAGTGACGTATTGGCCACAGTGGGGTGGCATCAAATCCGAGTCCGCCGAGGTTAAATCCGCATCGCTGAATGTCATAAGGCCGTTGCGAGCTGATGGTGTAATTGAAATCAGAAATTTCTTCTTTACTTTTCACAATATTCGAAATCACAATGGCTACCAGCGAATCTGCCTGGGGCTCGTGGCTCGCAAAAGAGAGCGGCGTCGCGGTTGTGTGGACGTCGTGCCGCGATACGAAGCTGCTCTGTGTGCAACGCTTCGTGCGGCTCTTTGCCTATGGCGCCTCGTTTCTCATTCTCGTCCACTTCCTCGCGACTCTCGGCTTTTCAGACGAACGAATCGGCCTCTTCATGACACTGACTCTCCTTGGAGACACAGTCATCAGCTTCATTCTCACAGCCATCACCGATCGCGTTGGCCGAAGACGGGTCATAGCTGCGGGAGCCTTGTTAATGATGATGAGTGGCATCGTCTTCTCAGTGAGCTCCAGCTATTGGCTGCTCGCCCTAGCCAGCATCTTCGGCGTCATCAGCCCTAGCGGCAATGAAATCGGGCCATTCCGCGCCATCGAGGAGTCGATCCTCGCTCAGCTCACCGACAAGAAACACCGCAGCGATATTTTCGCATGGTACACGCTTTTTGGGACCGCCGGCGCTGCCTTGGGCACGTTGGCGTCTGGCTGGATGGTGCAGGCGCTCCAGAACATCGAGACTTGGTCTAAGAGCGGTGCATATCGCGTCGTGTTCCTTGGCTACGCAGTCCTCGGAGGCATTAAATTGCTGCTCGTTTTTGCTCTCACTTCGGCGGTAGAGGTGGAGCCTCCGAGCCAAGACTACCGGCCCGTCGCTATGGGGCAAGAAGATGAGGCTCTTCTCTCCGATAGCTCCGACCCTGAAGCGCAACCCGGCAACTCATTTAAGTCGGCATCCAAACCAAGTCCGCCAAGACGAGGACTAGCATCTTTAGTCCCACACATCTCTCACCAATCACGCGCCATTCTATTCAAGCTTCTTGTATTATTCTGTCTCGACTCGTTTGCTTCGGGCATGGCTTCACCTTCATGGCTCACTTACTACTTCACCACCATTCACTCGCTGAAGCCAGGGTCTCTTGGGACACTGTTCCTCGTCACCAATCTTCTCGCCACCATTTCCAACCTTGCGGCTCTACCTCTTGCGCGAAGACTCGGCCCCCTCAAGACCATGGTCTTCACACATCTACCGTCGGCCGTTTTCCTGGCCATGATTCCATTTCCCTCGGCAGGAGGGATGGGAACCTGGCTCGCAATGGCCTTCTTGGCGTTGCGTGCCTGTACCCAGAGCATGGACCAAGCCCCAAGACAGGCATTCCTCGCTGCTGCAGTTTTGCCGAGTGAGCGAACGGCTGTTTTAGGTGTAGTCAACATGGTAAAAACCCTCGCGCAGGCAAGTGGTATTGGATCTGCGGGTTACTTTGCTGGGAAGAACCTTTGGATCGTTGTGATGACTGGTGCGGGATTATTGAAGGCTTCATATGATTTGCTCATGCTCTGGATGTTCCTTGGGTTGAGGGATCGTGAGGAGGAGGAGGAAACTACAGATGAGGTGAGGGAGAGTAGATAGAGATGGGATTGGGACTACGATTATCTTCTTCTCGTAATGATTTACGCAGCAGCATTTCTGTAAGTTACAACGATGGTGTAAAACGAATTTAGCTACCCTGGAGGTTTATGCGTTGGAACGAAAATTGCAAATAGTGGGGCATGTACTGATTATATGAATATGGATGTACCACATAAAATGATAACAGCTTGTATAGGCATAACCGTCGGTCTCCGATCTTCACCCCACCATCTTGTGTTCTCGCATCCTATTGGAACTTGGCAATTACCTACTTTTACACTCCGTCTATCTCTTCAACTCCTCCAATCTCCCCGTATTAGTCACAGTGTGTATCGTGTAAACTGCCGTCGATGGATTCGTCCTAGCATGGAAAAGCCCTCAAGAAAAAAGGGGTTTGCCCCTCGGTCTCGTTCGGGTTGCCTCGAGTGCAGACAACACCACCGGAAATGCGACGAAAGACGACCTGTGTGCACCCTGTGCGAAAAGTACAGTCGAAACTGCGAATATGGCATTCGCATCACATGGGGTGGTCGCCCTTTTCGAAAATCCACTTTCGGCAAATGCATGTCAGAGTCCAGGAGCCAGCCCATGCTGGTTGTTCAGATACAGTCGGCGGATATAGATACAAGAGGTATTTTAGTTTCGGAGATCACATACAAGGATGTTAACATTGAGAACAGGTAATTCTCGATCTACCACACCATTTGTGTATGGAACTACCAATACTATAACGGCTATCCCGGTAGTTGCAGCCCCAACAGAAGCCCCGTCACCGCCTGTAGACCTCCAACATCAATCACAACGGAAGGAGACCCAAGCAGCTCCAAGGATGAGAAACCACCAAAAAAGAGAAAGAGATTCATCTATCACAATAGCTCCATCTTTCCTCCCCGATCTTCCGCCCCATTATCGATCTCTCCTCGACTACTTCACGCGCGTCGCCGATTCGTTTTCCTGCGACGAACTTGTGAAGAGAGACTTCTACACCACTTTCATGCCAATGGCGATTTCTAAATCCCATGTAATGGCCTCTATGCTCAGCTTGGCTGCCGTACATAGGGTTAATGCCGGGTTAACACAAAATCCCACGCAGCTAGCCCTTCTACAACTAGTAACTGTTGAGCAACTGCGTTCAAAAGTTTCCCATACTTTTGATTGTCCGACAGATGATATTATGGCAACCGTTTTGATGCTATGCTACTCAGACATTGTAGCCGGTGGTGATAGGGCTCATTCCTGGAGGCTGCATTTAGAAGGGGCGGCGTCTCTCTTTACCCGTGATACATCGGCATGGACCACGAATTCCCGGAATCCTACATCAGCATTCCTTGCCAGGTGCTTCGTCTCACTTGTGGCGCTTGCAAATGTGTCTGGTCATCCTCCAACTGAAGGTGTCTCGAGGCAGGCTCTTCGAATGATTGAGAAAGATGGCCACCCTGGATACATCGACGAGTTTACAGCTTACTCAACTGATCTGGTACAAATATTTGTCGAAATCGGCACTCTATTGAGAAACCGACATGGCGTATCGAATGAAATCAAGCTGCAAGAAGACCAATCCTTGAAGCTCATCCAAAGAGTACAAACAATGGTGAATAGGGAGCGGCCCGCTTTGGAAAAGGGTGTCTTATCCACCTTGTCTTCAACTCGGAAAGAAGAGTATTTAAAGATTAACGAGTCCTACCATCAAGCAGCCTTGCTACATATTTATCAACGAATTCGGAGCCTTCCATCCTCAGCGGCTGAGGTCCAGGAAATCGTCCATCGCATTTTGACACTGCTATCCGGGATCAAGCTTCTCAACGGCCCCTGTCCAGGAATCGTGCTACTATTTCCACTGTTTTCCGCTGGATGCGGAGCAATTGAGCCGGATGATAGGCAACAAGTGCGAACCTTGTTGACAGACATGGTAAAAATGTTTGGGATCAATACTGTTCAGCACAGCTTGAAGGTTTTGGAAGCGCTTTGGACTCACCGAGATGTGTATGGAGAGTCTGAGACTAGCATCGCCTGGGAAACGTTTATTGGTAAGCACCTGGATGCCCTTTTCTTGGACATTGTAGAGGCTGACTTTACTTAGACGGGAATATTGATCTTATCTTGTATTGAAGCATGATCTATCTAGCAAGCAAGAAGGAGCCTTTGTGTTTATTGAGAGCTCAACGCTGGATGTTTTATTCTGCAAGACCTTCTACCCTTAGACTCTTCATTTCCTCTGAAATGACCTCGAACATTGCATCCATTTCCTTGCGCAATGCTTCTTCATCCACAGCCAACACGTGGAAATCCTTCATAACTAGTCTACCATCAATGATGGAATGCTGAACTGCAGACCCATTGCAGCCGAACACCAGATGGCTCTCCAACATTGTCTTCCGTTTTTTGGGGTCTTTCAAGAGCGGAGTGAACATTTGGTTCTTGGTTAGGTCTACCACGATGACATCAGCCTTCTTTCCTGGCTCAACAGCCCCTGCATTGATACCAAGGGCCTGCGCGCCGTTTTTGGTTGCCATGCGTAGAATGTGCTGGGGTTTTCCGAGTGATGCATCTTTGTGCAAGGCTCGTTGGATGAGCGAGCCGAACTTCATGAGCTCGAACATGTCCGGACTATTCTCACATTCGAAAGCGTCGATTCCCATTCCAACATTGACGCCGGCAGCATGCAGATCTTGAAGTCGAGCAATGCCATTTCCTAGCTTTGCGTTGGAGCCGGGGTCATAAGACACCGACGTACCGGTCTTTGCAAGCAACGCAATGTCATTGTCAGTGAGATGCACACAATGCGCCGCCACTGTGTCGGAGCCTAAGCAACCAGATTCGTAGGCAATCTCCATAGGCGTCTTTCCGTATTTCGCTCGAGTATCCTCTACCTCCTGCTCAGATTCGCAAAGGTGGATGTGCAAGCCTGTGCCTAGCTTCTTCTTCATCTGCCCTACCTGGGCCATCAAGTCGAGATTCGAAGTGCACATCCATTCATGGCCCATCCAAACTTTGATGCGACCAGACTCTCTGCCGTCATTTTCCAGAAAGGACGCTTCGTTGTCTTCAATCAAGTCGAGCTTGTGTTCTGCAAGAGCTACTTCATTGCTGAGAACAGCCCTGATGCCGATTTGACTGGCTGCATCGGCAAGTGAGCCCACAAACCGGTACATGTCGTTGACGGTCGTGGTCCCAGACTTGATCGCCGTGCAGTATGAGTGCATCGCTCCAGTAAAAGCTCGCTCCTTGTTCAAGGCCCGGACGCTTGGATACCAGACCTCGTCCAAATACTCCTTGAGGGGGAGTTCATCTCCAAATCCCTAACGATGAATCAGCTTGCTTCTTGCACACGGGTGAATAAATACCTTCGCCACTGAAGTGTGGAAATGCAAGTCGACGAACCCCGGCATCACCAACTTGTCGGTGCCATCTAGGAGTGTAACAGACGAGTCATTTCGGAGTTCCTCGCTGGGGTTGCCGCTGTAGACTTTGGTGATGCAGTCATCCTCTATCTCCACTGTTCCCGGATAGTAGAAGTTGTCGTTGCCATCTAGGGTTAGGATGGTGGTATTGTAGATGATAATGCGAGTCATTTTGAAGCGCGGGGGGGAATAGTGACGAATGTGCCCCTCAAGGAGAGAGTAAATGCCACGCAGTTTTATTATTTGGAAAGAGGTACAGGAATGCATCCGACTCTGCCCTTTTAATTGCATTTATAACTTCTGACCGCTTGGTGTGACATGGTTAATCGGGCTGAGGAGATATTGGTCTATACTTTCCCTTTTCAGTCTAGCATGACATCGCAGGTCTATTCATTCCTGTTTGAGCATAGCGTCGTCTCTCATGAGCTTATCCCTCTACAAGAAATGACATCGACCCCCCAATTGATACCATGTTGAGAATAGTTATCTTGATAACGCAGGAGACATTTTTCATGTCGCCTGAATTATGCACGCTGCGTTATTTGCCATAGTAGGTACATAAACCCTCAAGCTGTATGATCTGCTTGGTACAACTTGCTCCCAGTGGCTTCAATCATGTTTCAATGGCCTGAACCATGTTGTCGGCAGGATTCATGACCCAAGCGTGCTAGAGCCTCGACATCCGCAAATTTGGACGTGATTGGGGTTTCGCGGATGGTTTCTGAAATAGCAGCTGGCTGTGGGTTGCCAAACGTATCGGTTGAGGGCCGTTGGTTTAATGATAAGAGTTGAGGTGTAACTTAGATGCATCGCGAGATCTGAGGATTAAGGCCTTATTCTCAGTACAAGCGGCCAACAATCCAATAGTGGCGGCGCGCCGTAAGTCTCAATAATGTGTGTTCCAGACTAGCTAACGGGCCGACCCAGCCCAGCCAATCCCTCGAGAACCTTGGTTGCCTCATATGCAGCTGTCCAGCGGATAGTCTTCAGATACTCGGCAACCTCAACCGCCAAACCGTGAGTGCAGCATTCCGTCGGCCTCTTGCTGTCATTCATAAGAGTCAACGACGCCATTTGGGAGATGGTATTGGTCATCGAAGCCTTGGAGTTCCCGGCCATTTCCCCCTTCTGCATAGAATCATGATTACAGACGACTCCCTCGACCGAGAAGTGCTGGAAAGCCCAACAAGTCAGCGTGCCAATGTATAGGCACCAAGGATAGTGAAAAGCTTCAGTGTCGTCCCAGGATTGAAGTTTGAGCAGGCCTTCTCGGAACATCTGCGCTGCGTGCCAGGCCGCGTGGGCTGCTGACTTTGGACTTTGTTGTACCCATTGCTGCACGAGCTGTGTGCTCTCAGCGCGATCTTCGGAAGTCACCATATGCCCAAAGACGGCCTTCGCCCCCGCTGCAATCTGTAGATTGCGCACATCAGTATTGACAATTATGTGGGCGGTGTGGTATAAAGCTAAAAGTGAGACTGTATCCTTCTCAAAGTCAGCTTGGATGTGCCCATCCCGGGTGCTCTGGACCGTTTCCATCGAATATGCGTCATAGCGAGCCTTCCATACGTCCAAGGCATGCATCAACTGCAGTCTCCACAATGGCGAATTTTGATCATCTCCTTTGCTCTGGTTGATGTGGATCGCCCTGTTATTAAAATGTACCATGTCGTTACACATGCACATTAGTCCGTGGAGGAGGAAGGTCAGTGGCAGCGTGCTGAGAGTCTCGGATTGTAAGATGTTGCTGCCTTCTACAATACTCTGTAGAACGTTATTAAACTTGGGCTGCTCGTCGTGTAGAATGACTAGTCTCTTCCAGTCTTCTTCACTACTGGCCTCCCAAAGATTGTTGTGGCAGGGTAGGTGGACGCTGATGGTTTGGGTTGACATGCTCGGCATGAAGGAGAAGCATGAGACATTTTGTGTGTCCCACATGAAGACAAATAAAATCAGCCTGCGGATTATCAGCGGCAAGATATTTTTTAAAGACGTGGGGTTGAGATCCTGTACCTCTTGTACTGCTCAGCATAAGCGAATACCGCCCAGTCTTCCTGGTGGTGCGTCAAGGAGTCAGGGAGGGCGATCCTGGCTCTGACGTGATATCTTGAGAGTCGTCGGATAGCCTGTTAAACCGTAATGCTTAGCTTGGAAATAACGGAGGAAATGGGTGATTTCTGGAATTTACGTTAAATAGTAGCGTATGAATGAGAATAGCGTTCTCTCTCTGGTACGGTCCGGCTCGATACATGCCGTAGCACTCCAGAACAAGAAAAGCCTGAAGAGTTGCCAGATCGGGCATTGGGATGCTGATTAAACCGCTCAATATGTGTGGAATTACCGCATCATAGAGGCAAACGGATAGCTGATGTGACTCTCGGGATCCGTAAGTGGCGCCCATGATGAGCATAGCTAAGAGGACCATGGGGCTGGCCGTGTTGGTGTCAAAGGTAGGTGGGTGTATCAACGGATACTCGGTGTTGAAGTGTTTAAAAAACAGATCCAAATCACGCTGCATCTTACCCAATCCAAGGTCAGAAGTGTGTTCATCGACTAAGGATCCATCTGGGTGTACAGGACGTATGTCTGATATGTAGCTTATAATCTCTCGTCGCTTTGTAGAGGAAATCCGGGAGCCAGTGATGTTGAGATTATTCAGCTGGTCAACAGGATCTGGATCTTCACAGTCTGTTTGATCATGGATATGCTCAATGTTATTGAAGTTTTCCACACCGGATGATGAAGGTGATTTGGCCAGAGTAGAAGCCACCAGTGTCGCCGGCTCCCCGACGTCAACAGCCGAGCACTGAGCGTCAAGACTCGACCCGTCTCTATGCGATGGCTCTATGACTGATCCAGTCGTGGGAGCTGAACCCTCTTCGTCCAACCAATCTAGAACACTAAGTGTTTGAGGAGTCTGACCCAGGATATTGTGGTCATCGAGGGGGTCCGATGACAGACTTGATACGTTGAAATGAACCAAGTCAAAAGCCGGATCGTGATATATGTTTTCTAGTTCTTGCCAGTGATTAAAGCCTTCTTCAAAGGGCAGCGGCGAGAAGTGCGTCAAGGATTGCTGGCGTACTTCACTGTCTGGTATGCCCTTTTCAGGTAGACTAGGAGATGTGCCATCAACTGCCCGGGTGGTGGAGGCGCATGCTATTGTATCTACTGGCGAGAGCAACGCGGGAAAGGCAGTGTCTCTAGCTGTTGCTGTCGAAATGTTGGAATCCCGGGAGTGTTGGCCAAGGGCTCGTCTCCTTTTGGTCTTCAGAATGCCCTTGCCGCGCCCGCCGGCTAGTCGGTCTTTGTGTAAATGACGGGCCTTGTGCCGCTCTAGATTGACATTTGAGTCTCAATTCAGCGGAGAGTCGAGCATTCTAAGCTCACCTAGAAGATCTAGCCGTTTGAATAACGCTTGACAACGGGCACACGTCCATTGCGTATCTGAATGATTTAGGGCATGGCGCTCAAGATGCGATGGGCGGCTGAATGACTTCCCGCAGCCGGGTTTGAGGCAGCGATGGCGTCTGCCACTGCGATACTCAAGTTGCTTCTGCTCCGCCTCATTCTGGTCGCTCATGACTGCAACGTGCTTGTATGTGAAAAGTGAGGTTATCCGCTAGATTGTCGGAAGCCGTCATCCTTCCCCCTCCCACTAATCCGAACCTGGACCAATCTGAACCAAGTGTCGGCACTTTTGGCTTTCTTTATCGGATAACACCCTCCCCACCTTTTCTGTAGCTCCGTATCTTCATCACAGGCGTGTCCCCACCTTACGATTGTCCCACTTTGCTAACTGGGCCAACGTACCACTCTACAACCCTAAGTACCATCTTAATTGAGGAAGTACTATAGATGGGGGTGGTGGGAGTATCATGGGACGCAAATGATGGGTGGCTCAACTTCAACAGAGTGGTTCAACTCAGGATGGAAATGATACGGACAATCATAGCCTAAGCCAGGCATATAAACTCTGGTCTCAGCCCAGTATCGAATTGATGTGGTGCAAGTACAATCGACACAATTGGATGACACGACGTTACTTTACTATATCATCATGGATTCAAAGTATAAATTTGTCGATGTCATAATCATCGGAACGGGTAAGTGGCTTCCACTCTGTACATCTTGACCAACTAACCCCGTGGATGCAGGAGTCGGTGGCCTCTCCGCTGCAAAGACCTATTTGGAGGCCGAACCCACTGCCGACATCCTCCTTCTTGAAAAGGTACGCCATGATTTGAAACAAACCTCGTCATGCTTCTTTCTAACCACTTTGAGTACAGCGGAAGACTATTGGGGGTGTTTGGGCAGACGAAAACTGCTATGATGGTCTCAAAACCAACAACCTATTGGGAACATACGAGTTCACTGACTTCCCAATGGGCGAAAGATATGGGCTTAAATCAGGCTCCCATATTCCAGGTTCCGTTCTCCACTCTTACTTGACGGATTTCGCTATTCATTTTGATATCCAACGGCGAATCCAGTTCGAAACCCATGTTCAAGAGATTACCAAGATGGACAAGGGCTGGAAAATCACTGCTAATGCACTTGGAACGGCTGGTGGTCCTGACGCAACTGTTATTTTCCAATGCAACAAACTCATTGTCAGCAGTGGTCTAGCATCCACGCCCAACCCTGTATCTATCCCTGGCCAGGAGACCTTCGGCAAGCCCATCCTCAACCACGGTCAGTTGAAAGAGGAAGGCCGCCGTGTAGCTGAGGACCCCTTGGTCAAGTCGGTAACTGTCATCGGCGCCTCTAAGACTGGATACGACACTGTGCAGCTCATGGCATCCCACGGGAAGCAGGTTGACTGGATCATACGCGAATCTGGAGGCGGACCAGTGTGGATGTCACCTCCATGGGTCACCATGGGCCCCTTTCGGGTGATGCTCGAGCATCTCGCCACCATGAGATTCTTCTCTTGGTTCAGTCCCTGCATCTGGGGTAACTACGATGGCTTCGGATGGATCCGAGCGCTGCTTCATGGAACTTGGCTTGGCAGACTCATCGTTCATCACTTCTGGGAGAAGATTCGAGAAGACACTGTCCGTGGCAACCGGTATAGAGAAGAACCCGCTCTTTCGTTGCTTGAACCCTACGAGAGGTAAGTCCCCAAAGCCCCGTTACTGTTTGAAGCGGCGCGTAATTACTTATTTCTTAGTCTCTTTTGGTCTGCTCGAGTCGGCGTCCTGAATTACCCTGGCAACATCCACGATTACCTTGTGTCTGGACAGGTCAAGCTCACTAAAAAGGACATTTCGTGCCTTTCGGAGAACGGAACTGTACATCTAAGCGATGGGAGTGAATTTCGCACCGACGCATTGATCGCCATTACCGGCTGGAACCTAGCCCCGACGGTCAAGTATACGCCCGCCGGCATAGAGCGCGAATTGGGCATTCCGTGCAACATTCTGGAGGGAAAAGAGGCATCGTTATGGGAAACCATTGACAATGAAGCCGAGAAGGAAATTCTCTCTCGCTTTCCCTACCTTTCCAAACAACCAAAGCAGATCATTCCCTACAAGCAAAAAGTCTCTCCGTACCGACTCTACCGGGGTATCGCATCACCAGAGCTCACGACCCGCAACGACCACTCTATTGTATTCATCAAGATGGTTCATAGCACGAGCAACATGATCATCGCCGAGACTCAGGCTCTGTGGGCTTACGCATACCTGAACAACAAAATCGACATTGATAGAGCACAGGTCTACCAACAAACAGCCCTAACAAGTCGTTATGGAAAACTTCGCTATCCCTGTGGCTTCTCATCTTGGTATCCAGAGTTTGTGTATGACGCTATTCCATATGCAGACATGCTTCTGAAGGACCTGGGCGTTCAGAACAAGCGGAAGAAGACGTGGAGAAAGGAGATCTTCCAGGGGTATACCATCCAAGACTACAAGGGAATAAACCAGGAGTGGATTAAATCTCATCTATCTAACTAGGTAGTCTAAGAGGAAGGAAATGCCATCACATTGGCAAGGTTGTCCCATAGCTTGATAGACTCAAACACTATTGGGGCCGAGCCTTGCTCTTCTACAAACCAGCTGATGCCGGAACTCAGCGGCGCATCTGAATATACCATCGTGGAAAGCGCAAATCGATCATTGGCAAAGATCTCGAGCACATCACCATCACAAAAGATTCGGAGCCTCAGCTTCTCCAACACTTCCGAACCCTCGTTGTCGAAGCGGAACAGTGTAAACGGCCCACTGACCTCGTTCTTTTTCACATCTGCTTCGCGATTGGACTGGCTTCTGTCGACCACAATCTCTTCTTCTTGGGCCGAGAAGAAGATGCTTGTTCGCTGGGTTAGGTCGTCGTTGTGCCGGATAAAGAAGCCCGCACGGCCTTGGTCCCGTTGGACGTTGATGACGGCTTCCAACTCCCAGCTGGGGGACGCATTCTCTGCAAGTTTCCCAGAGTCGCTATTTTCTCCAATATGCGACCAATGAGTGTGTTTAGTTGGCCTGAGTCTCTGAAGATCAGACAATGGCCGGATACCCAATGTCTGCACGCTCTTTGTTTTGCTCCTCGGTGACTTGACATTCAACACTTTGATAGATTGGATATCTTCCAAAGGCGTCTTCAAGGTCCCAGTTACATTTTCGGCAGTGAACAAAAACATCTCTCTCGGGAGTGACATGTGTCCAGTCCAACCCTTGGATTCGCGTCGAGCCAAGGATAGCTCATCTTCTTTGAGCCAACCCCAAAGCACCCTTTTCTTGGTATCAGGATGCTCATATGAATTTGGTGCATAGAAGCATCCGTAATCAAAGATACCACTGTACTCGTGTTTTAGCTTGGGCCCTGTCGAATTCTTTTCCAGAGAGCCAGCCATCCACAACGGTTGTACCCAGTTTTCGTCTTCGTTGTCGTTGATGTTTTCCGGATCCAGCTTGCCTTCTGAGCCCAGTATCAAGAAATGACCCAACTCTGAGCCATGGCCGAGGGTCATGAAGTTGGCACACTCCCAATTGACACCGAAATCTGCACTCCACCGTCCTGGTGGGCGGTATCCAACGGGCATGTCAACGAACTGTCCCAGGTAGTTCCACTTAGTCAAGTTACCCGGCGATACCGCGTAAAGGAATGCGGTAGGCCCTTGGTCTAGCACTCCTCCCGACACAAGGCCATAAAGGCTCTTCTCGCCTCGTATCTCGTCCAAGGCTGGCCACTCAGCAAGGAAGGGGTCGCGGAAACCTGTGACGATAAGGTCTTCGGGCTCGCCACACAAGATCGGATTAAGGTCGCTCTTTTCCCACTCTCGGCCTCCGTCGTTGGACACGGCCACTGACAATCCAGCATTTCGGTGGTACGGCTTTGTCCAGTGTATAGGAAGCCTCATCGCAGATGAGTAAATGACGCTTAGCTGTCCTTCTTCTCCATAAAGGCCTGTGGGATAAAAGCAACCAGTGAAGACGCCTTCTTTATCGTACGGATTGTCGGGTTTGAGCACCGCTTCATCGCCGTTTTGTTCCCAAAAGATTCCATCTCGGCTCGTGAAATGTCCCCATGCGATGTTGCCCCAGTCACACGATTCTGGATTCCCTGATAAAGTGTAAGTGCTTCGGTCGCACGTGTATAAAGAGTGCCGAGTTGATGCTCGGGGAATGAAGCTCACATTGATAAAATAGGTGGTAGGTACCGGTCACAGCATCGTATCCTGGCGCACACGGGTCATTGATCCATCCGTGTGGGGCTTTAAGGTGGTAGGCTGGAGGCGTGTGTCGTAGAGGTCGCTTGGCAACGGCGAGTGAGTTAGGCATATTGTTCAAATAGCATCAACGCTCAATAGCTTCTCTGAATAAACATAAACAAAAGAATAGCAATACAAGTTTGAAAAGGGCAAAAGTATTTGTGCGAGAAGGGGCTCTGGTTTCATGGCATCTTTAATATTAAATAACCTTCCCCAGGTACCCCTCACTGCACTAAAACATATGTCGGTCCGACAAGATCAACTGTCGGTCCGACATGCTTGGGCTAGTTGTTTTGCATCCGGGGTTTGCATCCGGGGTATGCATGGGGTGCTCAATTCCCCGGCACTTCCGTTGCGAGAATATTGTCGGAAGCTTCAGGTTCATTGCTACAACCCTGACGTCGCATTGGTGGTTATATTTGACACCTAATGATCATTCCTAGCAGTTCCAAACTCCAGCATTTACTGAGCCGTATATCCTCCGTCGACGGGAAGAGACACGCCGGTAATCCACCTGGCCTCAGCGCTAGCAAGAAAGATGGCAGCTCCGACGATATCCTCGGGAACGCCGACGCCATGAAGAGGGTGTCGTGAACGAATGCCTTCGGCGTCGTCAAAATAGGCCACTGTGTTCTTGAAAATAGCTGTCTGTGTATCTGGAGACAAGGTGTTAGCAACATCATTGGTGTTGGTTGGAATATCTTGCGACATACAGCCAGGACAGATTGCATTACAGTGGATGCCTTCCGGAGCGTAGTCTAAAGCGACTTGCCGAGTGAGGTTGGACACCGCGGCCTTGGACGCAGCATACGAACCTAAATTGTTAGCGACTGAGACAAAAGCAAGGGTTGACGGCGCTAGGTACTTACAGTTGTTGAGACCGGCAACCAGTCCGAAAATGGAAGACATGTTGATGATCCACCCCCGGTCCCCGGAAGGAAAGGCGTCCTGGGTCAGCATCTGCTTGAGGGTATGCTTGGAGGTCAAGAATATGGATTTGACGTTGACGGCCATTGTCATGTCCCATGTCTCATCCGGGGTTTCGTGAATCCTGAGAGGCGCATTGTTTGCCTCGATGGAAACTCCTGCATTATTCACAAGTCTTTGGAGATGTTAATTGCGTCCCAAAACACATGGGTCGTCGATGCGATGGGACTTACACATCAATCCGACCGTACTCAGCAACAGCCTGTTGCACCATGGCCTCCACCTCGTCGGCCTTGCTCAAATCCGCTTTAATGAACACGGCACGGCCACCTTTTTGCCTGACTAGCTCATCCGTATTGACTTCGCACTCAGAAGCCACCTCAGCGCGAGCGCCCGGTTTCAGGTCAACACATACGAGGCTAGCTCCCTCGCGAGAATATGCCAAGGATATGGCCCTGCCTAGGCCCGAAGAGGACCCAGTGACGATACAAACCTTGCCATTTAGGCGCTGCGAGGTGGAGGGAGAAGCCATCATGATGTGGTGATTTGATCCGAAGTTCTTCCAGATGAATACTTGATTAAGTGCTCTGGCATCAAACTCTCTTCCTCTTATCATTCAAATCAATAAATGTTGCTGCCTAATCTAGCTGCAAGAGGCGCTGTCGGGTGATCAAAGTTTCGGCAGAACTGCCGCTGCTTCTCCTGCAGTGAGACATTCTCGTCACCGGGATATGCGTCCGATTCCTCGATCTGGGGGGTTATACATTTTCACCATGATGTTAATTGGCTGCGAAGAACAGCTCGTAACACGGCGTCTTTATCACAGTGGGCCATTCTGCACGAGGTGCGTCGTGCAGTCGGTAACATTGCCTGAACTTGAGCTTATCGAGCAGTCCAAAGCGCAAAGTTGATTCTAATCACTCTAGCGGACCTGGGGAAGTTGGACTCCACAATACAGGCGACCATAATAAAATAAAAGCTGGAAATTTTACCGAGCCACTTGCGAAGGCAGTTTTCCGCGAAGAAGAATTGCCTCCAACAGGGTCACTGCTTGGAATCTTGCCGATAAGACAAATGGGACGAGTTTTACCAACAGAAGCTGGATTTTCACGTTTCTGTTCTTCCCTATATTCATCCCAGTCTATCTAATTCTATAACGTGGAATATATTTCTGGAACATTTTCCTTCATCCTCTAAAATTCTTTATCATTATCATCACCTGAGGTAGTGCCTGTTTGAGACTTTTCTCGGCCGGTCCTCAATGAGATCCTGTCGGAGTCAAGAACCCCCCCAGCTGTCCAAGGAATATCCCTCGTAGTCGTTCTTGGTCCTTCTGAGTCGGACGGGCCAAGTTGCCGTGTCGCTGCTCCCAGCTGGCTTCAGTTTCCATCAGCCATGCCTCGGGATCGCAGCCCTCGGGGTCTGAAAAGTGGTAGGATCTAAACTCGGTATTTTCCCAACCCGTCGCTGAGAATGGTCAATTGAGGCTCAATTGTTCTAAGTCGGCGCCTTACCTCTGGCTGGCTCTACGCCGTGATAATCATTGGTGAGAAAGTGCAGAAACGCACCGTGTGTGACGACGACAACATGGGCATCGTCACCAGCATATTGGAGCATCTCGCGGAGTACCTTCCTGGCTTTCGTTGCTCGGGCTCGCAGGGCCTCGACCTTGAACGGCCATGAAACCCATTCCGATGTCGAGTTCCATCCATCGTAAACGCAATGGAGGTCAACAAGAGATTCAAATTCTTGTTTGAGAGTAGCTGGCGCAGAGCCGGTGTCGCACGGCGAATCTGCCACCTCTTGAAATTCCGGGATAGCGACTACCGGGGGCTGCTGGAGAGTGTCTGCAGTATCTCTGTACCCAAAAGCCAAGAGACAAGTCTGCAGGGTTCGTCTCAGCGGAGACGCAAAGAGTCGAGTCACTTGCGTGTGGTGTGGGAATTGAGCTCTCAGCTTCTCGCATTGCTGCTCCCCAAGCTCCGTCAGGCGCGGGTCGTGGATTGCTTCGTTCTCCCGGCACAGATTATGAAAGCCTTGAGCATGGCGAACCAGATGGATTGTGACGGGCATATTGATCACGGTTGACGTCTGGTGTATTGTGACTGGTCGTGTATTGCAATGACTGATCATCAACGGTACGGAAAATGGTTCTTGTTATTTAAAATCGCCGAGCCCATGCTCCAGTGCCTGAGCCCCACGATGGCCCCGTAACCCCACTGGCACGACTCGGGGTACTACCGCAGACCGGTACGAGCGTGAAGAGTCACCACCAAATATTTACTTGGTCCAAGGTCTAAGGTGCCATTACAGGCTTGACAGAGTGTACTTTTTATTTCTTGGCCGGCAAGATGATGTCCTTCAAATTTTAAGGCCCATGCAGACTTAGATGTAACCGTGGATTGTCAATCAAAGCTCAATCCCTGGCCGCTACTAGAATGACAATCGCCAATACCCATGTTCGTACGCCAAGGTATCCCCATATAGTGTAGCCCCTGTGTGTCGTGTTGGGGTCACGCGGACTGATGGTTTCTTGCTCTCATAATCCTCGGGACTATTTCCGGTTTTTCTCTCACGCGTGCCGGTCGTGGTGGGCCGGTTGATCTGCGTCTCATTTTAGTTCCGTTGCCGAACGCAGACTTGAGGAAGCCGAGCCGAGCCACTAACGAATCCACCTCGCCTTAGATTCCTGTTGTGGTCAGCCACAGCGTCCCTGTGATGGAGACGCAACGCTCGGGATGAGCTTTGAGGCCTTCCCCAGAATTTGCACGTCGTTCAAGAGCCACGTTCATGGCGATCTGCTCACCCCGCACTACCTACTCTACATATGAAGTAGTGCTTATGAGAACAATCCTATTCCATTGCTCCAACTACAAAACTTTTGATTCAATTGCATAGCTGTTTATTTTCCCGCTTGTTTTGCGAGTACACACATTTCACCATGACCCATGATGTTGACGTCCTCATCATCGGTGCTGGCATGTCTGGCATCGGCCTTGCTATTCAGCTTGTCCGACAGCACGGCACCCGAAACTTCGAGCTGATTGAGAAATCTGACCATGTTGGTGGAACTTGGTGGTTGAACTCATACCCTGGATGCGGATGTGATGTAAGTTCTCAGCCAAGTGCTATTGGGTTCTTAGTGTTGACGAAGTTTTTCTTCTAGGTACCTTCTCACTTCTTCTCTTATTCGTTCGCCTTGAACCCGAATTGGTCCCAGAAGTTCGCCATGCAGCCCGAGATTTACGCCTACTTCAAGGACGTCGCCCGAAAGTATGACATTGATAACCACGTCCGGTTTCAATCTGTGGTTGAATCAGCAGTCTGGGAGGATGACTCCGGCACATGGCTGGTGACCATCCGAGACTTGAAAACGACCAGAGTTACTCAACGTCGATGCAAGATCCTGATCTCCGCAGTTGGCGCTCTCTCAATCCCGAAGAAGTGTGAGATCCCTGGTGCATCCAAGTACCAAGGTCGCATGTTTCATACTGCCGAGTGGGATCACTCCTTCGACTGGAAGAACAAAGAGGTGGTAGTTATCGGTAAGTCAAGGTCCAAAGTGCCATGGATTGAGCTCATCATACCACTTAGGAAATGGGTGTAGCGCGACTCAATTCGTTCCCATCATTAGCGGAGGTGATGGAGCAGTCAAGAAGGTTACGCAGTTCAGTCGACAAGCACACTGGCTTGCCGAAAGACCAAACCCGGAATACTCTGCTTCGTTTAACTGGATGATGAGATGGGTTCCATTTGCCATGCGAATCTATCGTGCAAGCTTGTACTGGGAGAAAGAACGAGATTTCCGGGGCTTCCATGTCACATCTGGAGCCGATATTCGCAACAATTGGTCAACCGAGGCAGCTGACTACATCCGCAAGAATGCACCTAAGAAGTATCTGGACTTTCTTGTACCAAAGTCAGAAGTTGGTTGCAAACGTCGCGTCAACGATACCGACTACTTGTTGAGCCTTCATCGCGACAATGTCGATTTGGTATATACTGACCCGATCGAGGAGGTTTTGGAGAATGGCGTACGCACAAAGTCTGGGCGGGTTGTTAATGCAGATGCCATCGTCCTCGCAAACGGATTCGAGACGCAAAAGTTCCTCTTCCCGATGAATATCCAGGGCAAGGATGGAGTCGACCTGAGCGACCATGTAAGCTGCCCTGCTTCCGCTTGAGGTCTTGGATTAACAATCGTCAGTGGGATGAAGTGAGTGAAGGAACATCATCTGCTTATTTCGGAACGTGCGTTTCAGGCTTTCCCAATTTCTTTGTCATGATGGGCCCGAACACATTGAGCGGCCATCTCTCCGTCATCTACACCACCGAGTGCCAGATCAATTTCACCATGCGCGTCATCAGCCCGGTGATGAAGGCTCTCCGCAACAGCAGGTCCATCCTGGCCACTATCCGCAGCGCCCCGGACATCATCGACGTCAAGGCAGATGCTGAACAGGGAGACATTGCGACCGTCCAAGAGAAGGCCAAGGAATTGGTTTGGGCAACAGGTTGTACCTCCTGGTTTATTGAGACAACCACAGGTAGGAATACCATCATGTACCCCGATTGGCAGTATCGGTTCTGGCTTCGGAGCGTCTTTATCGCTTGGAACGACTTTGCGTATAGAAAGTCAAAGCACGCCGTCGTAGCTGGTAAGCAAGGTCCAGGGGCTGGCACCTTAGCCGTTTTTGCAAGCGTCATCATTGGCACGGGGGCATTATTCCTCGGTCGAGCAGTTTAAAACTTGTTCTTCAATTTGTTGGAGGCTAAGAGTTACATTACAACGGAACAGCCGGGATCAAATGATGAGGGGTTGGTGTCGTTAGTCATGGATATTGCGTATTTTCGTGTATAGATAAGCCGGCGACTTGACCGGTCAATTAAATCATTCCGCCGGGAAGTTTCCGCCGGCCTCGGCTTTCTCCACAACATCGCCTAACCGTAGGCCTTGTGATGTGTCGGCGATTGGGGAAAGGCTTGCGCTTGATGATGCTTATTTTAGATGCCAGGTGTCTCAAATTCTTTCCCTCCTTACACCGCCATCACTCATCACGAATTCATCGAATAGGTTGAACTTGCACAGCGATAATAACCGCCCTCCATGGCTCCACGCAGTAAGTTGAACATCACGGTTGATCCCAGTCTATATTTTGAGCCTGTGTCTAACTGGCGCAGCTATGATTGAAAGATTCAAGGAGCGAATTGCACTTGCTCCAGGATTGCCAAACCTCAATCCAACCACTTCTGCTTGGCAGGAACCACCAGATTCAATCGCGAATATCCAATCGCCCGATTTCCCCCAAGACACGGATGTAGTCATCATCGGTTCCGGTGTCACAGGCTGCGGGGTTGCTCACACTCTTTTGACCCATCCTGCTGGATCTAACTTGCGTGTAACCCTACTGGAAGCACGCAGTGCAGTCAGCGGCGCCACAGGCCGCAATGGGGGCCACCTTGTATCAGATACAGCCGGACATTTCCAAGGCCTCGTAGATGGGCTTGGAGTTGAGCGGGCAGTACAAATTCTCCGGTTCAGCGAGGCTAATATTCTTCGCCTCAAAGAATTGGCAGCACAGCTCGAGGATAAGGATCGTGACTCGGCTGAGTTGCGATCTCTCATCTCTACTTCCATCATCATGGACAAGGAGAGTCTGGAACCTCTGAAACAGTCCCTGAAATTGTTGCAAGAGAATGTTACATCCTGTACTTTGGAGCACAAGATTATTGAGGACCAAGACGCGTTCAAGGCAAGTCACCAGATATTTGGAAATGGGCGAAGACTAACCGTGGCTTGTGTGTTTACAGGATTATAAGTACAAGGGCGGTGTTGCCGCTTTCGAACAACATGGAGCTGGTGCATTATGGCCATATCGGCTTTTAACAGCAGTCTTACGATATCTTTTGAGGGATTACCCGGACCGCTTTTCCCTAGAAACCAACACGCCAGCGATCTCAATCGCCTGCGATGGCGAAGGGTATGTCATCAACACACCACGAGGGTCTATCAAGGCAAAGAAGGTCATTCACTGTACCAACGGCTATGCTGCACACCTGCTTCCACAACTCACAGGTAGGCTGTATCCCCTGAGAGGTACAATGTCTGTTCACAGTCCTGGGCCTGCCTTTCCTCAGCTGGGAAGTGTTTATTCATGGACACAAATGCAGAAGCATGAATACGACCCAGAGACTGGAAGATTATCGACAGGTCTTTATTATGCTCAGCAAAACGCTCACACGGGTGATATTTGGATTGGAGGAGAGAATCAGAGCCTCGAGACAATGTTATCAAGCGACGACTCTGTCATTTCAGATCAGGCAACGGAAAATCTCTCCTCCATCATACCGAGAGTCTTTGTTGATACTGAAGGCACGGAGATGAAGAAGATATGGTCGGGTATCATGGGTTTTACGGCAGATGGACTTCCATTTATCGGAAAATTGGGGCCTGCAGTTACAGGCAGAACAGGAGACGGTGAATGGATGGCTGCTGGATTCAATGGCCATGGTATGGACAAAAGTTGGCTGAGTGGCGAAGCGGTGGCTCGGATGGCACTGGGAGAAGAGGTGCCCGACTGGCTTCCAACGGCATATCTGCTTGATGAAAAGAGGCTCGAGATTTGTACCATAGACTTTGCAGTAGAGCAGATGGCCGCTATATTTCCTTCTGCGTGAAGGGATTCCATAGGTTTGAGACTTTGAGTAATCCATCTGAGCTCTACAAAACCCTCACTTCCAGGGCCCAGTTCGCTATGAATAATTGCCCTTAAATGAACTCTATAGATTGTACCATCATTCGAAATTTGGGTTGTGAAGCGATGCATTCAGTGAGCGTTAATCATATTTCCACATATATAAAGGCGTGGTCAGTTATGTCTAGTGGTTTAAAAGTCCATGTAAATATTTAATGCTCTCGTTCATCCCTTTCATGAAAACCGTGAACTGAAAATCAGGATTGATGTATCCCAGTTTCATATTATTAAGCAACTGGTATCGTCCCCATCCATTATCCCCTTTCAACCTATCGGGTACCGATGAACTATTGCCGGGTGGCACGCTTTCGACCTAGCGAGACGTTAATTGTCCACCGGCATATTTCGATAACGCCCGGTCAATCTAATACCTCCCGGCCGACAGACCCGCATCTTGAGAATTCGTAAGCACCCTGGATATATAAACGAGAAGAATACCCACCTATCACCGAACCAATTCAAAACTCAAACAACAAACAAAGTTTCTTTCAAATCTAGCTATCATGACTGTCGATACTCCCACTGGTCGCAAGGGTCTACATCTGTATCATGGAGACTCTGAGAGCTGGGTAACTCGGGCGAGTGAGAAGCGCGCCAAGTGTTTTGAAACAATTCCAAAGGATTGGGTTCTCACTCCTGGCATAATCGAATCCCTTCAGATGCCATTGGAAGAGCATAAGAATGAAATTATGGCTCTCGACGTTCCCCGTCGTTCAGGTATCCTTACGGAAAGGGAACTTCAGATCACAGAAGATTATGACGTCTCTACGCTACTTCAGAAGTTAGCTACAGGAGCCTTTACTGCCGCAGAGGTCACTCTGGCGTTCTCGAAGAGAGCGGCTATTGCCCAGCAATTGGTATGAAAGGGCTTGAACTGGCACAAAAACGGCGCTCATGCGCGTTAACTACATATGCTAATACTGAATAGACAAACTGCCTCACTGAGACTTTTTTTGATCAAGCTATGGTTCGAGCTCAAGAATTAGATTCGTTGATGGAATCTGGGAAGCTGGCCGGTCCTCTCCATGGACTCCCCATTAGCCTCAAAGATTGCTTCCATGTGACTGGAACACAGGCAACTTTAGGACTGGTCGCATATCTCGAGAAGTATTCTGACACAAACGCATGCCTCGTTGATATGCTTCTATCTCTCGGTGCGGTTATCTATGTCAAAACCAACATACCTCAAACGATGATGGTTAGTTTCTTGCTCCCCATACCGTACCTGAATTTGACACTCGATCCAGACAGCAGACTCGGATAACAACGTGTTTGGTCGAGTCTTGAACCCTTGGAACACAATGCTTGGCGCAGGAGGCTCAAGTGGAGGAGAGGGTGCCTTGGTGGCATTTCGTGGATCGCCCCTTGGCGTGGGCACTGACATTGCAGGTGAGTCTAGAGGTCAATGGGGTCCCCATCTCTACTTACTGGTGGTGGAGATTGTCGACAATTGTTTTCACTGTAACCATACGGGTATGGAACTGACTGACTTGAATTTCAAGGTTCGATCCGGATTCCAGCGCTTTGTTGCGGAACATATGGATTTAAGCCAACGGCATCTCGCGTGCCTTACGGAGGCCAACAGAGCTGCAGCAATCGGGGTCTCAAGTTTATCAATGCGTGCGCTGGACCTCTAGCCAACGATATTAACGCGCTTGAAATATTTGTCAAGGCCGTGATTGACGCGCGTCCATCAAAATATGATTCGACCGCCATTGACGTTCCCTGGAGAGCTTTGTCTTCGGACCCAAACCGGAAGCTTCGCCTGGGAGTTCTTGCTGAAGATCCGAAATTCCCCTTGCATCCATCCATCAAAAAGGCTATAGCGGAGGCTACCGAGAGGCTGGAAGCAGATGGTCATCATTTGATCAAACTCAATGCTGAAGATTGCCAGATTAGCAGCATAACTAAGATCGCCTGGGATCTATTCGGCTTTGACAAGACAGCTAGCCTTTTACTTTCCTCAGCAGGAGAGCAGCCCATCCGGTCCCAGGTTCAAATCGCAGCGCAGATACAAGAGTTGTATTCCATGGGAGCGCAAGCCACGGCATTCACTGAAACTGAAATGGACAGGCTGTCGGCCGCCAATATCAAAAGATCGGCAGCAATCGAGAACTGGCGCAAGATATGGAACCTCCATGAGCTCGACGCGGTGGTGGGCCCTGCAGCTCAGCATACCGCGGTTGAACACGATATGTATGGAGTTCCGGCATATACTGTTCTCCTGAACGTTCTTGACGTAAGTGTCCCGCACGGTCAACTCATTCCTCGAATATTTCTCAACTGATGTTTTTCCAGTATCCTGCCTGCGTCATTCCGTTTGGGAGAGCAGATGGATCAACTGAATCCCAGTTTGACCTTCAACCTGGTCAAGCCGGAGCTCCTTGTCAGTATACCCAGAAAAGATTGGATATCAGCTGCTAATGATACCCAGATAATCCCACGCTCATGCAGGGAGCGCCTCTTTCGATACAGGTGTTTGCAAGCGGGATGCGGGATGAAGAGTGTCTAGATATCTCTAAAATCGTTGATAAGAGTTTGAATGGGACAAGCCGGGGGATGGTCAATTAAATGGTACTGGGATGCTGACAAGTCAGTAGCTCCTGAAATACCAAACGTTGTTCTTTGTTATTGCAGTTTATTTTACACTAACGGTGATAAAACACTCCCTATGTTGTACCAGGGGATACTCTCCAAAACATCCCTGGCGGTCCAAAATGATGAGATCAGACACTGGTAATATGCAGCGAAAGGGGGAGTGTAGCCGGCCATGTTAGGAATGCGTGAATACCACCGATCCCTCTCGGCGCTGTCTTGGACATTTAGGTAGGCTACTAAAACGGGCAAGCCGACAGACACAACGGGCTTTTTGGTCGTCAAATAGGTCACCTCGAGTTGGGTCAAAATGCATGCAGCCATTGTCTCTGCAGGTTTGTCGTTGCAGCCGAAAGGGAATCTGAGTCGATGGATAATGAGCAGCGCGGCCAAACGCATGACCTGCACCTGGCATAGTATGTGGGTAACCTCGATAGTCGTGAAATCTGAGCAGAATTCATCTGGAATTTGGGGCTGCCAGGACAGCACTGCTGATTCAATGGGGCCTAACGCTTCGAGGACTTGGTGGATATCATTGTCGTCGGCATGAGCTAGCGCGTTTCCAAGCTCACAGAGGTCGTAAAAGTATGGAAGTAGTGGAGTCGAGAGCCCCATGTAGCGATCCACGGAGGGTCTTGATTCGAGGATCGGTCGAAACCTCAATGTGGGCACTGAACCATGGAGCAAGCAATGGACCAGTTCAGGCACGATCATGCAGGTCAAAAAGACAAGATCGTCGGAGCCGAGGACGCTCCCAGACTCGTAGGATGGCTTGATGAGACCGAGGGCTTGGTTGCATACTGTCGAAACATCCGAGACGCTCGAACAGTAGGCGAACGATACAATCATACCGGCCAAGATGAGGCATTCTGAAACCCCATGGCTGTCGTGAACCTGGAACTGCTGAAGTCGAGCCAGGGCAGACGATGCATGTCGGTGACAGGCATCGGACTCGACTTGTTGCTCGGATGGGCTGTCGGCGAGCTTGTTCCAACACTGGCCCATGGCAAGAAATGCATCCTTAAGCGTGTGTCTAGAAACCACAAAGTGGGAAATGAGAAGTCCCCGGTGCATTTCCCAAAAGCTCGGCCCGAGAACGAAGGTATTCATGGCATCGTCGTTGAACATGACTTGTTGGATGAGGCGTTGATCCTCACAGCTCAGGTCATTGAATTGCGAAAGGCTCCGGGTGACGCTTGGGTACAAGGCCGGGAGGAGATTCCGCATGTCCAGACTCCCGACGACCGCTGCCTTGTGCACATCGTCGGTTTCACGGCGTGCGGATGCCATCTTTCGTGGAAGCGCGGCGCGGGGAGGGCGGCCGGCCTTCTTCATGGGACGCAGGCTCTGGCATTCAAAGCCCAGACGACAGCAGCGGGCGCAATCGCGAGATGCTTTGGTCCATTGGCATCGCTCCTTAATGGCGTGGCAGCGATCACAGGCCCGAGTAGCTTCGTTACGCATCTTCATGTAGTTGAATTCTTCAATATCGTTGGTGTTTGCGTCATGTTCGTTCGCCGAGGTTGGGACGGACCATCCCCGCATACCGGCCATCCGGTCACATATGCCGTTATCATCGCAGGCCTATGATGAGGCTTCCCCGCTTTCTTAGCTGGAGTGTAGCATCTGGGCCACTAACGGGACGCCCTTGTCGAATGAAAGTCGCCGCCGATAGCCATTTCCAGTCTAGAGAGATACGGGATGGCTTCATGCACAGTATTGCCCGTTTCTAGTTACGCTCGTGACGCAACAGATAGCCATCGACTAGACTGTGGAGACAACGCACCCTCCATACTGAAATACGCCGGCGATACTCAGCGCTCGCTGGCCTACGCTCCAGGACACTCGTATAACGTTCGTACCCCGGTGAGTTGATGGCATCGCACTGGAAACACCGGGGTTCTTCGTCAATCTTCAATTGAATCGCTACTCAGTCACAACGAATCTAGATTTATATTTCAAGACCAACGTTGACATGAACAGCTTTCGTTTGCATGTACCCTTCCAATCCAGCCTTCCCCAATTCCCTGCCCACCCCGCTTTGCTTCACGCCGCCAAATGGAACGCGGAAATCCGAATCTGTCGACGAGTTGATCCATACCATGCCCGCGTCGAGCTGCGAGGTAATTCGGTGGGCCCTTTGTATATCCTTTGTAAAAATAGACGCAGCCAGTCCAAACTCCGTCTCATTTGCCATCCGAATGGCATCCACCTCGTTGTCGAATGAAGAAATAGCCGCAAAAGGACCAAATATCTCTTCACGATAAATTCTCATGCTCGGGGTAACGTCCTGGAAAACTGTCGGCTCCAGAAAAAATCCCTTGCGATTGCATGCCTTGCCGCCTGTTAACAAAGTTGCACCTTGCTCTTCAGCTGATGTGACATATGATAAGATCTTATCCAAATGCTCCCTCGTGATCTGTGGTCCTTGAAAGGTATCGGGGTCAAAGGGGTCGCCAACTTTGTAAGACTTGACAATTTCAACAAACCGGGCGGCAAATTGCTTGTACACGCATGATTGAACAAGCAGTCGTGAGTTAGCAGTGCAAATCTGACCTTGATTGCTCATGATGCCAATGTGAGCCCACCGCGCTGCTTGCTCAATGTCAGCATCATCAAATACTATGAGTGGTGATTTTCCCCCGGTCTCTAACGTCAAGTTCTTCAGATTAACGCTTGCACTTTTCTGAATCGTGCGCCCAGTTTCAGTCGACCCAGTAAATGCGATTTTGTCCACGTCCAAGTGGCTTGCCAGCGCATGACCGACCTCCTTGCCATAACCATTGACGACATTGATGACTCCGGGAGGGAATCCGGCCTGCGGAATGAGGCTGGCTATGTAAAGCATTGATAGTGGCGTTTGCTCAGCGGGCTTCAGGACAATCGTGTTGCCGGTAGCTAGGGCTGGGCCCAGTTTCCAAGCAGCCATGAGAATGGGGTAATTCCAAGGAATAATCTGGCCACATACACCGATAGGTTGCCTCACTGTATAAGCAAATTTCTTTGAATGGGTCGGAATTGTTTGGCCGTGAAGCTTATCCGCCCACCCTGCGTAGTAACGAAGGCATCCCACTGCAGCCGGTATTTCCATCTGGAGGACTGCGGTGTAGGCTTTGCCGCCATTCCAGGCCTCGATAGTGGCCAGGGTCTCCCGATGATCATGAATAAGATCAGCGAACTTTGTAATGATCGAACCTCGCTCAGATCCTGAGAGATCACGCCATGATGTATGATTGAGTGCTGCTCTGGCGGCTTTCACGGCACGATCGACATCTTCTGAGGATCCCGACTCAACAGAACATATCTCGGTTCCAGTGCTACATGCAATCAACATTAGCTGTATCAACATAATGAGGAGAGAAGCTCGTAGATCGACAGTGCGGAGCTGGGGCATCAGACTTACGCGGGATCAATTGGTGTGATTTTACTTTCTCCGATGGCAGTAACAAACTGATTGTCAAGGAATAGCCCTGAGTTTAGAGACACTTCCAGTCCATTGGGCGCCGTGAGATTGAGCTGAAGAGTTGGATCCGACATTCTGATCGCATCAACTGGAATGTGTATCCTCAAAGTGTGGGATGCTGGGAGATCTCGGACACAGGGAACCGCGGGATTGCTGAATAATCGAAATACGGAATTCTAAGTATGATATGGCAGATAGTTGAGCTACATCTATCACATGGCTTTTATAATGCAGTAGCATGAGCGATGAAGCCAAGATCAGCGCCGGAACCGGAACCGGAGCCGGCGAGTTTTAGATGTGTCCGATAAGCCGGCCACTTAACGTGTGGTAGCCAATTCACTACCACAACCATGACTAAGTAGCGGAGAGTACAAATTTGGTACTAGTTTACGAGCTGTATATCCTCGAGTTACTATTGGAATAGAAATTAAAGCCATGGGCCTTTTTAGACCACGGTGTACCTTGCATGGCGTGGTCCGTTTGCTCCGCAAGGAGAAATACCATCACCTTCCGGTATGCCTCCACTACGTCCAGCTTAGTAGAACCTCGATTCTACAATAAATCGTTCATGTATCTTTTTCAGAAGCCCCCTTCATGGAATTATGCACAGAAGAGACTTGTTCAATGGGACCTTCAATTCATGAACCACATGACTCACGAGGATCTTGGTGAGCATTTCTCCGATTAGACACAAGCCGCAAGCATCACGTCTTCTGCTTGAGAACACTGCAGGCGGTTGAGCGATAAAATGGGAAGTGACGCGTAAGCCTCCAACACATTGTCCAAGGGCAGCGACGTGTAATATGTGGAAACCAATCCCCATTTCCTATGCGATCGCTAAAAGTAACGAGAGTAACTGGTGTGTTCCGCTCTACCGCGGAGGCTGCGAGGTTTGCACCATCGAAGACTAGAAATAGCGCGGATCCAGCTAAAGCTAGAGGAATTGAAATGTTCCTTTTTAAGCACTACAGTTATTTTTGAGGCGGTCACTCTAGGTGAGACTAGAATGGGAACTGCTGTGGCGGATTCCTGGTCGTACCCTCTAGGACACCAAGCGACCAGCCTTCAGTAGCATACTGGACCCCGGGGTTCAATTTTAACGGCACGAGACTGCTGTTTCATCCAATGAATGTCAACAGACTCAAACTCGATGCCGTCATGGGCGTAGTCTTCCCAAACTGTGGCAAGGGGTCCACCTCTTGGCCATAAAGGATGCCATAAAACTGGCCGACTCGTGAGCCATACTCCCAGCCTTCAGATTTATCCAGCCCATTGACTGCGAGTGTCAATTTAGGAGCAATTTTTCTGTGAACTATTGTACAAGTATTAATGTAGATTTCTATTGCAGGGGATATTGGGTACAGGAACAAGGGCCGAGAGTCAGACAGCAGGCACGCTTCTGCGATGGATGTGGTGGAAAATACCGTCAAGCCAGCTGCATCTTGACTATTCGGGAAATATACAGACAAGAGACTCTTGTTTTTAACTTTCTACGATATTCCCAAAAGTCTTCGTCATGTTTTCATACACCATGAGTACTGTGTGAGGTCGCTTCGACACTAACTGGGCTGCTGTCGTCCACAAGGTTTTGTGATAATCCAACCAATCCCATTCACTTTAATTGACCGGCTCTCCACCGGCGGCAAAATTCACAGCGCAGCTAAGGGCTTGGCGTGTGACTGTATCTGCTAGGGTGTGATGTTCCATCCAAGCTAATGTGAGATATGCTCCGGGGCAACACCAATTGCATGTCACATCGCAGTGGGGCGACCGGCGTATTCTTCGATACGCCAATCGTTCAGAGTGCGGGGACGACGTCTAGACAGTCCTCCGAGGTGATAAGGGGGTGGGGTATGAGGCAACGTCAATATAATTGAGTTGAGCTTGCAAATTTCAGTATATAGGTCTGCATATAGAACACTACGTCTGAGTCATAACTTCCCTTCCCTAGGTGCCCAATAGTACCTCTACCCGCGGCGACTTTTGAACTTTCCACTGCCTCTGATTCTCAACATCACGGAACAAGAGTCTGACCATGGATATCGAGCCAGCTCAAGACGTCCCGCAGCGGGAGCCTCCCTCTGGAACATTCTTACTCAAAGATAGTAAGTCTTCCTTGTAATGACGAAAAAAATACTGTCTTGCAGTTGGTTCTAACTCTGCCAAGAGCACAGTCATGATTCTGGTGAACTCATTCTTCATCCAACCCCAACCAGCGACCCGAACGACCCCTTGGTAAGTAATAATTATCCCACGTCCCTGAACGGAAAACACATGGATTGCTGACTCCTTGATGCTCAGAACTGGTCGAGTGCTAGGAAAGCAGTCAATTTCGGCACCGTCTGCTTCTACGTACTCATCACATTTGTCTTTCTCGACATTCAGGGTGTCGCTTTTAGCCAGTACCTTGCGGAATTCGGATGGACCTTCGCTACACTCAACAATGCAGGTGCGGCGGCGTTTGTTGGTCTTGCCGTTGGTTGCATTGCCTTCATACCCCTTGTTCATCGCTACGGCCGCCGACCACTTTACCTTTTCAGCTTGTTGCTTCAACTTGCGTGCGGAGTTTGGAATGCCACGCTGCACACAAGCGCTGAGCTGATGGTCTGCGCCGTACTATCCGGGTTGGGTGGTGCCATCTCCGAGACGATCGTGCAGGTAACAATTGCGGATCTGTTCTTTGTCCACCAACACGCAACCATGAACGGAATTTTCATATTAATGCAGTCCACTGGCGCATATCTCGGCCCAGTTGCCGCTGGCTATATCGTCGTGGATATGGGATGGCGATGGATGTGGTGGATGACTGCCATCTTGACTGGAGCAAACCTTCTCTTTGCTCTCTTCTTTTTCGAGGAAACAAAATTTGTTCCAACCTTGTTGGGAGAAAGTGGAATAGAAACAGCCGACATCGCGACTCGTCAGAAATCAGCTTCTCTCGAAGATACAAAGAAGCGACCCACGGTTACAGATGCGAGCTCCACACGAATGAGTATCTGCGTGCAGAGAAAGTCTTACCGTCAGCGACTAGCATTCGTCACCAAGACCGATACACCCATCGCTCATCACTTTTACCAGCCATTTATCGCTGTTTGCAAAATTCCGGCAGTTGCATACGTTTCCCTCACATACGGCCTGCTACTATCATTATACTCCGTCATCGCCACTGTCCAGGCGTACTATATGATTGCTCCCCCATATAACTTCGACGCTTCACAGATTGGTCTGTTGGCGCTCGCCCCTTTCATTGGCGGCGCCATTGGCACCATCTTCGGCGGAACGCTGAACGACCGACTGAGTATTTGGTGCGCGAAGCGAAATGGCGGCATGTTCGAGGCAGAAACGCGACTATATCTCATCATACCAAGCATTATTCTCACTCTTGCTGGTATGCTCATGTTTGGATTGGGTCTCGCATATGTGAGCACTATTATTCCCTCCCCCAGTGTCCAGTATCCTGACCAAATATCCATAGTCCGAGCCGTGGACTGTTCTAGCTGTAGGCACTGGGATTTATGGCGCCGGGTTTGTTGTCATCGCCAGTGCTGCCTTGACTTATCTTACCGACAGTTACAGCGAGGTAAGTGATTGAGCACACTAAAGGCCCTTTGTACAGTTTACAAGGAGAATTTTGCTAACTGGTTATTCCGCCAAAGATAATCGCGGACGCTCTTGTTGCAGTAACCTTTTTCCGCAACGTCTTTTCTATCATGATTATGTTTACCCTCACCCCTTGGCTCGACGCCATGGGTATCAAAAATCTGTTCATATTGCTTGCCTGTGTTGTTTTTGCCATCCTAGCTTTAGTATTCCCGATGATTGTTTGGGGGAAGAAGGCCAGATACGGAACTTCGGACTTGTTGCGAGAGCTTGCTTTGAAGCAGCCGGGTACTCGTGAACATTAGTGAGATACTCTAGTTCTTACTTACTTACAACATTTGTAAACTCCATGTACACTGGTAAAATCATCGTTACCTTTACTCACGGTGGCTTTATCAGAGATATAAAACGATTACATTCCAGAACCTAACTTTTTTCTCTCTTTCAAATTGATACCATAGATACGACGCCCATCTCCTTAAGCTACAAGGAAGAGTTCACGTATCTCGAGTCGCGAATGGCCATTGAAACGTATTCTAGCACCCAGGGTACCGTAACAATTCAACTAATGCCTCCAATCAACAAACCCCCGTGACGGCGAGATAATTTATTTCCTCATGAATCTTTACAACGCCCACCGCGCTCGGTTTGGCCAAGATACTCTACCCACCTGGGCTTTCATCAGACGTGTGATTTCTCTTTCGCCCGGTTGCCCAAGGAAGGGGTTTTCTCCACCGTTGTAAATAAACGAGTTCACTTCATCATCGATGCAGATTGCTTGTTCCTGGATCAGGATGGTGTCGGGAAAGCCAATGCCAATGGTTGGCTTTGGATTTCGACTTCTCCAGTCGAGTCGATTTTGGATTTGCACCAAGAGTTCTTCGTAGCTACCATCAATGAACTGAAGAAGGATAAGTTCAACCCTCTCTAGCGTGATTGGGAGCGCGGCCAGAAGCGTGAGTAAATCAGTTGAACTAACATAGAATCCAGAAAGGCGAAAGTGCTTCAAACTTGCCAAGCTCTCCAATGGAAGAAAATTTTGCAGAAAAGGGGAATAGTTGTCCTCCAGATGATCCTCTCTGATGTATCCATTCATGGCTAGGCTTAGATACTCTAGGCCTCTGCCTCCCGCGGCGCCAACCAATGCGCACCCCAGGAGATCGTTATCAACCCCTGGCCATCTATAACCATGTCGCTCCTCCCAGAAGAGATCAAGATGCAGATGGCGAAACGTAGGGCGCGCGATCGCAGTAGCCAAGTCTGCCAAGGCGATGCAAGGCCGTCGAAGTATATTGGAGTTGAGTCCCGTTATCAGCTCGTTTGCCTCAATGCGGACGTCTGTGACCTGATGGCTCTGTTTGCTTTTTGCCAGGACTTGCATGACGAGACGGAAGCCCCACCATTCACTCCCAGCGTCGTCCCACTGACTCAGCTGGAACCACGCATCTGCGGTCGCGGGCAACCAACCTGAGGGCACGGGGTAGTTGAAGCCGCGAGGAAAAGCTCGGATTGTAGGCGTCATGTACAATGGTTCGAAGAGCCATCCATGAGCAGCAGGTGTAATTGTGATCCTTCGTAAGGCCGGAAACCGCTCAAGTCCGGTTTCTAGAGCATGCAAGATGGTATTCGAATTGAGCACCTCGTCCTGTTGCTGGAGGAGTTTCCGGTAGTAAGCCCAGCAGTCAAACCGAGAGAGTAGCTGATCAGCCTGTTCAGACTTTTGTCGTTTCAAAATCTTCTCGTTCTGGCCACAAATAAAATTGAACCAATCTGGCATGCTTGCCTCTTCTTGTACATTATCCGGCAACAAGTGAAGAATCCATTCATCCTCTTCAAAAGACGTACCCCCCTGAGCTAGGAGGGCATCATCGTAGATAATCTCAACTACCCGGGAGCGCAGAATCTCGCTGTTGGCAACGGAATGCAGCACCTCGATGTCACGCTGATGAGCCGAGAGGAAAACCCGTTCAATTCGAAGACGCGCTGTGACTGAAAAGAAGGCGCATGACAGACGAAGGCGTTTAAGCGACGAGTTAGGGAGATGGCTGCAAATAGCCGCAACAATTTCAACTGGAAGATCCAAGACGCCGCGATAAACCTTTTCGTGGTTTGACGGGGCTGATGAAATGGCCGGACTGGTGGAAGAATTCATGTTGATCTAGTGTCCAAGAAGTAGTAGACTTGGCGATTGAACACTCAATAAACGAGAGAATATACCCGAGGTGTGAAGGGAAGTCGGTGTGTGAAAACACGTCAATCTGGAGCAGGCATCAGCGATGTCACGTGACACACGACAACTTGTCTGTACGAATTCTTAACTACTTCATTAGAGGCAACTGATAGAAATATTACCATCAGCAAGACGGTAATTATTACTAACAGCAATCATTTACCATGCGACAATCTGGTTCTGAATGATTAGAGACCGTACCGTCCGTCATCTCTCTGAACTTGGCTTAAGAGGTTCTTGAAGCATTTAAGCAGTAATTATGTTTAAATGATACAGCTCCGCTGGTTTAGAGCTTCAGTACTAGGAATTGAATATGCTGATGAGAATAATATGAAATACCCCCGTAGGTAGTACTATTCGGGTTAAGAAGGTACTGGAGAAGAACATAACACGGTTTAGGAATTAGATGAGGTAGTTAAGGAGTAAAGAAGTATTTAAGTAGGAGATTTTGGCTAAAAAAAAAGCCACAACCTCTCACCAAGTTTCTGTCACGGCTGCTGAGATCGTGACATCTAGCGTAAATTTAGATTTGTGGAGAGATCACACAACAGTCAACCGTGGGCGACCAGGCGGGCGACCAAGTTAGAATCATCGGGCTCGGAGCTGTTAGTTAACTAATTAGTAAATTGGAAGCAATCCCATGGACCATTTGAAAGTTTCCCAAGGGTGTAGATGGATGTAACCTCCTAAGTAGTCTGGGCTGGATTCTTAGCACAGCTGAGACGAACGTACTAGCCCCACTAGAATTTCCGTTTCTAGGATCGCCAAAGCAAGATAGCGAGCTGAGTAGATCTTGTACCTCTCGCTCAGCCAACTTTGATGCCCGGAAATGACCTTGAATTGGCGCAGGCGAGCAAGGTACCCGGTCCGTTGTGTCGCCGAGAAGGATGGGGTTGAATTGTTCCACGCAATGAGATTTCGAGGCCCCTCAGCACCAGACCCATCACAGCAGCCCGGATCCTAGCTACAATCGCGGACTTGTCTACAGCCCGGTTCCTAGCGTTGGCTGCAGCCCGGATCGCCGCTTCGTCAGCGGACCTGACTGCAGCCATGACATCAGACCGGATCATAGACCCGACCTTAGCCCGGACCAAAGCTTCGATCGTGGGCCTGACCCTCCTGGATCGCAGCTTAGCAGCAGACCTGACTGCAGTCGTTACAGGCAGCAGCCCCAGTGCAGATGCCCCTTAACAGTTGGATACTAAATAAAGCCGCTGAGTAATGCCTTGGAGATTATCAAATTACTCCATCCGGTATCTCACCCCGGTAGTAAGAACGCCTAAATAACCCCAGAATCTTCCGGCAATTACATATTACATGATTTCAGCTGCAAACCTGATATCTTCGTCGCTCAATAGGTCAAAGTCAGTTATTAATCCTATGGCATGTCTCATTACCCCGCATTTCCCCACGGGGCAAAATCGGGAACTATTTCCTGGCAAGGGAATGGTGTTTCCCTACCCTGATTCATTACGGATAGCTTACCCGATTTTACATTAACATAGTCCGCAAGTAGAATAAATAATGCCTTGCCGAATTATAACAACGGCAAAGGGGGATTCAAGATATTCCTTCTAGGCAGTATCATCTTTGTCTCCTGAGTTCACTTTCCTCTATTAACACATCATCGATCCCTCTTTCCTTTGAGGTCCCTATATCATGGCGCCACAGGTGGAAAATATCCAATCGTCGAGTACGCTGAGATTAGAGTGGTTGAAGAGTCTCAGCGTAGCCGAGTCGCCGCCTGCACCGGTACCAAAGGAAACGGAGCAGGCGTCGAAGATCCAGGACTTGAAGTGGTGGAAGAATCTCACCGTGACCGAGTCGCTACCTTTGACGACCCTGGCCTCCAAACTAGATGCCTTGCCCGTGGGTGAGGAATTCCAGTTTGCAAAGGCGGATAAAATGGCCACGGCGCCCATCAACTGGCCAACCCGATTCGATGCCGAGGTTGCATCTTGTGTCGTCCATGGCTCGATCCCCCCCGAGATAGACGGCACCTTCTATCGCGTCATCTGTGACTCCATCTATACCAACCGTAATGGAAAAGATATATGGATCAATGGCGATGGTGCAATTGATGCATGGGGAATTTCCAACGGAGTCTGCGACTTCAAGCAGAAATTCGTGCGCACACCGCGTTTCATTATAGAGCGTGCTGCAAGGAAATCAATTTTCGGCACTTACAGAAACCCATTCGCCGGCGACGAGAGGGTATTTGATATGGTACAATCTCCTGGAAATACTCACGTCCACTACTGGCAGGGTCTTCTTCTAGCTGCAAAGGAAGACAGTCCGCCTATTGCCATGGACCCCGATACGCTGGACACAATCGGTATTAATAAGTCCCTACGAGTTCTAAACCCACCTGCTGATATTCTAAATAGGCATCTATGACTTTGATGGGCAACTCACTTCTCGGACTTTTACTGCCCATCCGAAATTCGACTTTGCTACTGGAGAAATGATGGGCTACGGCATAGAAGCAAAGGGATTAAAGTACGTGGGCTGTCCGCATCTATTGTCGGTCACTCTCACTGACGGACGACAGTTCCAACGATCTTGTGTATTACCGGTTCAACAAGGAAGGCAAGAAGGTTGACGAATGCTGGGTGAAAACACCTCACGTCTCGTGGACTCATGACATGGCTGCCACTGACAAGTAAGTATACTGTGGGTTTGATTGACTAAGAAGCTATCTAACGCCGGCTACCAGTTGGGTCATCTTTGGCATGACTCCCTTTCAAACGGATGTGGAGTACATGAAAAAGGAGGCTGGGACTCACTTCCGTTTTAACCGGTTTTTGGTCAGTATTGCCACAATTTACCCTAGCATCGCATCTAATACATGTTTAGCACAACGTGTTTATTGTTCTTCCCCGCTACAATCCTAAGCCAGAGGATGTAAGGTACTTTAAGAGTATCAAGAATCACTTTTGGGGCCATTTTGCCAATTACTTCGAAGGAGAAGATGGATGCATTTACATGGATACCTTCCTCAACGACGGAGACGGCTTCGGCGTATTTCCCAACATGCATCCCGAGCTTGATGCGGGCAAGCCAGAGCGCCCTATCCAGGGAAAGTTTGTGAGATTCAAGATCGATCCTGAATCCCCTTCTGACGAAATGGAACTGCCTGTGGTTCTATCGGAAATTCCCGGCGAAATGGCACGCAACGATGATAGGTATCAAACAAAACCCTACAACCACGCATATGCGGCCACTCCTGGAGATGCGGGATTCGGCGGGATCCTTCATGTCAACCATGCCACTGGCGAAAGCAGGGTTTGGAGGGCTGGCAGTGGTGTCAATGTGGGCGAACCTTGCTTCGTTCCTCGCAGCCCTTCAGCTCCCGAGGGAGATGGTTATCTCGTCGTGTGCGTCCGAGATGGGAAAACCACGCTCGCTCATCTGGCAATTTTAGACACTGAAGATATTACTCGTGGGCCAGTGTGCGTTATTGAGCTGCCATTCAGACTACGGGAAGGCGTTCATGGATCATGGGTGAGACTCGTTATCATTACCGACCTTATCGCAACTATGCTAACTATTCTTGTCTAGGTCAATGCGTCCGACCGTAAAGACAGACAACCACTCGTGGATTACTCTGGAGTTACCCCAGATATTCTAGCAGAGTATGGAACTGGAGCCCCAAAGCCTTATAACAAGCTTCCCGATGTTTCAGTTAAGATTACTCGTTAGGATATAAGGCATCGGCAATAGGGTTTGAATGAGACTTAAAGTAAAGTGTTGGGTGATTAGTGTTAATTAAGTTACTTAATCCAGCTCAAGGTGTAGTCTGGGAACTTATTAGGTTAAATAAAGGCAAGTGAGATTTTATACTTGGGTATGAAAAGCAGTCTAACGAAAATACAATAAGTAGTGAAGATAGTAATATATGAAGTTTGTGCTAATACTCTTAACCTTACAATAGATAATTCGCAGACTTCTCAGTTTAGTTTCGTCGCTTTATCCGCACGTTAAAGCCAACAGGTTTAACAAACCACCGATTGACCGAGTCCATCGTTCCATCCCCATGATAGCTGACAATCTCCATATCATATTTGCGAACCAAGGTGGGCACTAGTTTACCCATCTCTAACAGACTGATGTTCTTGCCGATGCAAGTCCGTGAGCCAACGCCAAATGGCAAGAAACATGACTCCATCCGGGACAGCTCTTCCTTCGGCTTATCCAGCCAGCGCTCCGGTCTGAATGCCTTCGGGTCGGGTCCAAAGATTTCCATGTTGTGATGTATGACCCACGTGTTAATACCCACGACAGCTCCAGGGGGAAATTGGTGGCCTGCTATCTCTGCGCCACCGGCTGGAACGACTCGCCACAGAGGGAGACCGGTCGACGAATGTAGTCGGAGACCTTCTTTCAGTACAGCTTGAAGGTATGGCAATTCTTGGCCCTGCTTGAAGGTGATGGGATCGCTGATCGCACCGCTGGCCAAGGCTTCATCGAGCTCTGACCTCAACTTGTTATAAACGCCGGGGTTCCTCAGGATATGGAAGAAGATCGAGCTGAGGGCGATACTAGTAGTATCGCTTCCAGCAATGACGTTATTGCTTGTTGTAGCTTGTGTGATCCTTCGCTTCTCGGAAAGAGGCATGTTAGCAGTGATCTTGTGCATCTTTTCCAAGAAGTCAAGCGCAAGAGGCTCGTCCCCAATCTTTCCAGTTTCGTCATCTTGAATCTGTTGCTGCCGCTCATTGATATGTGCAAATATGCAGTCCAGCATCCGAGACACTCCCCCGGGCAGGGAAAAGATTAGAGGGATCGCCCATGGAAACTGTCCTGCGAAGGTGGATCGACTGATCAGGATAGCTAGTGAAGCCATCATCCCGTCAATATCATGGCCCCCATCAAGGAATCCGAATCTTCTCGAATACTGTCATAAAAAGAAATTAATGAGAAGGATTTTTTCACATTTAGTTGCGAGGATCAGGTAGAAAGCAACATACAGTGATTTCACCAATGACATCGAAAGCATAACATTGGAGCCAGTGTTGCATATTGAATGCTTGTCCCCCACGGCAGAGCACATCGATTTGGGAACAGAACACGGCGATGCAGCGATTGACGCTTGGTTCGTATGAGACCACAGATGACATTGCATACAGGTTTGCAACGATCTTTCTTTCGGCGGCATGTTCTTTTGGGTCTCTCAAAGAGAACAAGTTTTCGAATGAGGGGGCTGCCCAGCCCTTGTACCAGTTACTCTTGACAAATTTTGTGCCATGGCCATATATGGTCTTGAGAGCGCCAGGATCATTAATGCTGTAGTGGTTCGGTGCAACACGGACAATCTTGCCTGGGTCACCTGGTTAGCAAACTAGGTAGAGAGAAATTCTGCTCCCGGTCCTGGCCTAGAATGAACGTACCGTATTGTTCGTGAAGGTCAATATTCTCACGCTCAAATCTACCTCGATAGATCCGGTAAGCGTACCAGAGCCCACTAAGCTTTGCCAAGCGCGGCCCTGGTATCCCAGAGGAGAGAAACAAGCGGAAGATTAGAGCGCGTAGCACAAAGAAAGTAGCCGTGCCCACGACCAGCCATAGGAGAATTGTCGAGTCGAGTAACATAATAAGGGTTTCTGCCGCTTTTCATAGCATTCGTGTCGTAATAAAGGTCTCCAGTAACCTCGTCCTCTACTTCTTATATACTAGACTTTGCGACCGTTTCCTACTTTACTAAGCGGCAACTCGGATCCTTTAACAAAACCGTGGTCCCAATGCCAGGCGCATAGAGCGTAAACCAACTTCCCCGCACAACAGGATCGAAAGTAGGCCGCCGATCTTTCGCCCGGGACATTACGTTAAGTCCAATAGCGAGCCGAGTTCTACCAGCACAAACCCCTTGCATGGAGATTACTGCAACCTGACAGTCCAGCACCCCGTCCGGAAGTTCCATTATCGTTTCTTCCGCCGACTATTCTCCTACAGCGGGTGATATCCACCGCTTATAAATATCGGTCTTGTAAGTAATGCGGATACAGCCGCCTTTGAAGCATTGTATGGTCTGCCGGGTCTGGTGTCAGCATATATTCTCACGTAAAATTCGTTTGTGAGGATTTTGATGGGTAGAATGGAGAGTGGCGAAGCCTACGCTTGAGGCTGGGGAACATTGACAACAGCTCCAGACATGCTGCCAATGAATACTAGGCTCCCACTTGCTTGCCGTTCCACCAAAAACTTTGGAACGGCTGTGGCAAACATATCGGTACCACCGACGTTGATAGCCCATAGTTTTCATCCGCCCAATGGGATATTTCACGGCATCAAAACTTCCGGCGAACTCGGCAGATGTGATTAGCCCGTCAATTTTGCTGTGCTGACGAAGGATTTCAGAGATGCATATTTCTGCAAATTCTGGATCCGAAACGTCAGGGTAATGAGCCGTGACGCGGGGTATTCTGTTCTCGACGGTCAGGTGAGTGGTGCCGAAAATGACCAGAGCGACTTACCGCTCAGAATCGGGGTTCTCCTTTTGAATGCAGTCATTTTTTAGTCCCTATGTGCTCGTGCTTCATCCTCTAATTGACGTCAATATTGCCGCTTGATTAACTTCCGAGCATGATCGGAAGTTAAAGAGTGGCGTGGGATGACAAATAGGCCCGGAATTTAGGATGACAAATGGAAATGATGCGAGGTGAAAGGCAGTTGAGTAATTCTATAATATAAGACGGAGATAATTATATAAACGGTAATTGGCAGCTAGCAATCGTCCCTGTAGGGTAACTTGATGAATAAAGGCAATGACAAATGATTCCCCCTTCTTCCACCACCCTGATTAGTTACTGACAGCTGAGAGATCCAAGTATCTTAAATATGCCTTGTGATCCTCGTCTTGTGTTTTTCGCTTCCACAACATTCACATTCTCAACCTAATCCTCTGACTTAGATCTTTCAATCTTTCAATACGCTCGATAAATACAGTCATGTTGAGGACTGGTCTTATTGTTGGGTCTGGCCGCCAGTCAGAGGCACTTATCAACCTCTTGTCGTCCACCAAGCAGTATCATCTCCTCGTCTTTACCAGGAGCAAAACCTCGACTACTTCCCTTCGATTAGCAGCTCTTCCTAACGTTGAGATTGTCGTCAACTCTGCCGGGCATGGTTATGACGTCGATGCCTTCCTGGCTGCAGCGTCCGGATCCGATTTTGTCTTCGTGAATACGGATGGCTTCGAGTTGGGTGAGCAAGCAGAGACCTACTGGGGGATCCGCCTGTTCGAGCTTTCCAGGAAGGCATACGTGAAACACTTTATCTATAGTGGGCTGGACTACGCCAGTCGGGACTCTGGCTTTGACCCCAGCCTCTATGTTGGCCACTACGAAGGCAAGGCGAGAGTTCAGCGTAAGTTCCCCGAGAAACTTAAGGAGTACAACTCTAAGTGTCTACAGAATTCATACAATCCCAGCCCAAGTCGCCAATGGCATGGACTATTATTCGGTCCGGGCCATATATCGAGAATTTGTGGCAACTTATGGCTCCAACAATTAATGCTAGTGGGACGTATGTATTTAAGCTTCCGCTGGGCAACGGCGCAATCCCGTTCATCTATCTCAACGACCTCGCTGGATACATTCATTGGGCACTCTCCAACCTTGAACAATCTAATGGGCTAGACCTTGGAGTGGCCACCGTACATGCCAGTGGACCCGACATTGCCAACGCTTTTGCCGATGTCATGGCAAAACCTGCTCAGTATGTCGACTTACCTATTGAAGAATGGCAAGCAGCTACTTGGACGAAGCTTCCTAAGGGTCCCGCTACCAAGGTTGGATTTCTAAGTGTGAAGGACGATGGAGCACTACTCCAGACCTATGGTGAAAACTTCACCAACTGGTGGAACTTGTACAAAGCCAGCGCGGGGAATAAGGGTTTGATCCAAAGGGACTACGAATTCTTGGATAAGATTTTGCCCACCCGGGTCAAGGGCGTTGCGGGTTGGATGAGGATGGTCAATTATACTGGCGAGCGGCTCTCAACGCTTGAAATTTTGGACTGAGATGTGAATAAAATTGACAGGATAGATATTAAGCTTTAGGTTCGACGTTGATGTATAGCGAGTGGGCCGCCTCGCGACGTGCTCACATAGTCTCCTGACTTTCAACACGCTTTTCTCCACCACAAACTATGGAGACGCCTTCTGAAGGAAATAAATTGATCCTTCCCCTCACGCTATGAGATATGATTTATATTTGAGTGTCCGACAAGTAGCTAGAGTCTATAACATCGGCTGAGTCGCTCTTGGTCACCATCAGAAGGGCAAACAACTGTGACATAGCAGCCCGCCCAATTCTGCACAATTAGGCCACTTAGAAGAGAAGAGAGTTGGTCAATACATATTTTGTCACCTGTATCGGGATATCGGATTTCTGCGGTTGTGACGGCAGTGAAGCTTTCCTTCTGTCATCATAGGCGTCCATCGCCACTTGCCTCGTCACCGGCCTCGTCATCTAGCTAGCCCTAGGCCTAGCTTTTCCTGGGAGCTTAGAACCGGCTTTTGCCTCGGCGGTTTCGGTTTGACCGGCGAATGTGAACGCGCCTTTATTGTAGCGGAAGTCGAGTTTGTCAGCCGTCATATCCTCACGGATACTATCCCATTTCGTAGGGTTATACTTGGCCTGCCGAGAAGGAGCGGGCGGCTTCGATCTCGTATCTAGCGCGTCGCCACTTCTTCTACGGCGACTTATGGGGGAACCGGTCGCCTGTCGCCGACGCCAATATGCGCGGTGCCATGATTGGGATCAGTAGCGACGTCAGTGTTCGTGGCCGAGCGCTGTGCTACTACTCAGCCATGGTGTTCATCGCGCTGCAGACACGCCACATTGTTGACCCGATGAACGAAGCCAGCCACTCGATCCGCAGCATCTTCATGTTGGGAAACCAGTGCCAGAACAAAGTGCTAACGGATCTCATCGCCACAAGCTGCAGTGTCATTGTCGTCATCCCGCATTACGTTGACGCTGCGGTGGTTCATGGCGCCGCGATGCTTGGAGCAAAGGCGGCCGGCGCCGGGCGGGACGGAAAGGCGGAGGACCTGTGGAGCATCATGAATCGCATGAGCAAGCCGGGTCGAGTCGTCAAACCCAATCTTGATTCAAACGAAAAGCGATTGTTGGATGTAAAATACGGCGTCTTTCTAGAGCAATGTCGCACGCAGCAAGAGTACCGATGAAGGGTGGACGAGGCGGTTTCTGGACGGCATCAACGCCGAGATTGATGGTCAGAGTGATACACTTTCAGACATTGGATAACATATAACTTAAGATTCAACTGAGTAAATGAGCCAAATTTATATGCGCAAATTAAATCCATCTGCACGACCTCTGTTATACTGTCTCAAAGTTGCCACCTGCGTAAAGTCTCGCTGGGTCTACGCCGGGCAACCAAAGCTAACGGGGACTCCAGGTGTTCCAGGTGAAATAGAAGCCTGACCTTTCCCCGCAATCTCAACTTCTCAAGCCTGAGCTCACTCCTCAACTCTCTCGATTGTCATTGCGTCGCGGCTGCAGCAGTGGCCGCCATGTCGTGACAGCGAACGCATCCTCTCATACTGAGATATTAGAAGCATGAGGAGGCAGAATGCGCTCTCACTTTGGCTGGTTTGTACTCTGCCATCCACGGCCATGTCCCCCAAGTTAACCCTCCATCACAGCTCGACACGCAGGAACCGAAAGCTGAAATGTGACTAGGCCAGGCCTGTCTGCGGGCCATGCACCAAAGCATCGCTCGTGTGTAATTTTACCGAGAATTCCATCTTTCGCAGCTTCGACGGCCCGTCGTCGGTCGCGCGCAGCGACAAGACGACTGAGTCTCCTGCGCGAGACGCTGCGCTGTTTGATGAGAGCAGCGTGTGGCTCAAGATACCGGCAGAACGTATGATACAGCGCCAATTTTTACGCTCTTGACGAGGCTAAGAATTGTCCAGTTACGTTCATTAACATCGAAAACCCCTACGACTTCAATGTGACAGGCACATTGGATCCTCAACGGCAGTCGCACTCGCGAGATGGAGGATGAGACGACCCAATTCCAAGACGAAACCACAGCACACTTTCACGATGAATCCACCACGCAATTCCAATACATCCTTGTCTCCGACTCCGGCCTCAGACGATCGCACTAGGACACCACCTGCGAATCCCCAACCCAGGATTGACCCAAATATCATGAGACTCTCTTTACTGAGGCACTTCAAGGAGGGACCTGGTCAATGGTGCGCACATCTTCTCCGGCATATTCCCTCTCATTAACCCAGCCAACGGATGGACGTCTTAGACACGACGGCATTTTTTTCCTGCAAGACCTAAAAACAGCCATCACTCTCCACGCATTCGATGCGGACCCAGCCGACTACACCAGCCACACCATCGCCATCCTGAGCATGTACGAGCTTATGCACGCTCCTGGGATAGGCAGGAAAGCGCTCTGCCTTTGTTCAGTCCTGCATCCAACCCAATGGCCATCGCGTGCTCTCCCGTCAACGTTCCGCACACCATTGTCAAGGGACCCATCTTTTGGAGTCTTGAGAGACAGGATTTCCTCCTTTGCGCTTGTAATTTTCCTGCGACAGAGATCCAATTTCCTACCCTTACACTTCAATAGCCATCAGTGAGACCCAAACGCGCCTCGACCTAGACGATATGCCACTGTGGCCAAATGCAGGCTTAGCAGCCGACGAAAACAGCGCTCTGCTGCCATTTAGTCCCTCTGGCACGGCAGATCTCCGCGCCTCGACCGACATCCAGGAAGACACACGAAGCAATGAACTTATCTGGCTTCTGGGAAAGATTGTCAACTATTTGACCTCCGGGGATGCCATTAACCCAGCGGACTTTGCACTTCCCCCGGGCGAGAGGTTTGCCATCAGAGTGCCCCAGGACTAGCTGCTTGAAAGCTAGAATATACTAGACACGGAGCTGCAAAAGTGGTATGACAGTCTGCCACCCACGTTCCAGGCCAGCGCACGAACGAAACGACACAACACCATGCCAGCCAACGATGACTTTGCCAGCTTGGAAGAAATCTGGTACGAGCTTCCGATATGTGCTGCGACCATGCTGAGCTACCACATGGCCAGTATTCTATTGCTTGTTAACAAGCCACAAGAGTCTACCGCTATCCGAACAGCACTATCGGCGCGCTTCAGGTTCTACCGGCGGGTCCAACACCAAGAGCTTTGGCACGCCCGCGAGATCTGCGGCATCAGCCTTGCAACTCCCCCGGACCCCGTGCGCATCCACTCTGTACTGCCTTTATATGTGGCTGGGCAGGTCTTCCACGAACCTCAAGAGCAACGAGCTATCCTTGGATTATTATCAGCCATTGAAATGGACTTGGGTTGGGCGACCAGTTATCACTGACGATGTTGACCAACGAGTGGCAAGAGGAACAATACCCATTGCGGTCTAGGATAGGCCTTGACTAAACGCAACGGAGAAAAAACGAGCATCTCGATTAAGTATTGAGAAGCCCTGAGCTAGGTCCACTCCGATGAATCTAGTAGATAAATTAATCACGCTCATCTCATTTTTCTGCTGATCTCTTTCTGTCACACATATTAGTTTAAGCCCGTTCTCCAAATACCGTATCATATATAACGAGTGGAATGCGGTACTTTGCTTTCTCTTGGTGAACCATCTCGACAGCCTCCTTGCACCCTTCTTCACTGATATCCATTGTTTGGACCCAGCTATTGCCCGTCAGTACCAAGTCTATAGTGGAATATCAGGAAGAAACCTCTTAGTCTTGGTTTCGCTCGCCAATTGCAACATGTGTAACATCTCAGGCCTGCTACCCGATATGGTTGACGGGCATGTTGTAGCACCCGGCATGAAGTCGAATGCACTCATGGTGGGCAGCGGCTTGTCTGGCAGGCCGACGTTGTGGAACGTCCCGTTTACTGCCAGGGTACTCATGTAGGCTGTCATGTCAAATCTTTCTGTGGCGTCTGCCGTGTTCAGGATAAAGTCGAAAGTAAAGGCCCAGGGTTTATGTCAGCCCTCGAGACTGGTTGAGATGAACTCGGTCGCGCCGAGAGCGGTCGCATCCGAAGCTTTGTTGGGGCTGTGGGAAATGGCATGCGTCTCGGCTCCCGGTGCCCTGGCCCACATGATTCCGTAGTGTCCGAAGCCTCCACTTTGAGTGTCAGCCTTGGAGCATCGAAGGATGGAAGGGTGGGTCCTCCGGTCTCAAACCTCCGGACCTCGGGCCCGGAGGCTGCCGGAGGCCGCCCTCTTCTTCATCTATAAGACCGATCCCTAGCCCTTCGTTAGATAGGAGAATAAGCGCTTTCGGCATCGTCATCCTGATCTTATCCACTCAGTGTGACAGATTTTGTCTGGGATTTTGAGGACAAAGTATTCGTGCGCTCGGATATGGCTCGAATAGCCTCCTTAGCTGAATGTGCCGTCGGGATAAAGTCCATCGTATGTATCTGATCGGGATTAGCCATCTACCCTCAAGGCTCGTCCATCCGGAATGCTCACCAATCTAATGTGGACAATAATTCTCATTGTTAGACTTTGCAGTTCTTGAACTAGATACAGGCCGAGACCTGAGCGCCAATCCCGACTCGGTCTCCAATCCCGACCGTCGAGACTTCTGCGCCCTTTCGCACGACTCGTCCGACGACTTCGTGGCCAACACAAAGCGGCAGAGAACAGGGGCCCCATCCTCTGAGAATTTTATGCACGTCGCTATCGTAAACTCCGCATCCGTGGATGGCAATGTCGTCGTGTTCCTCGCATTGCTTGGGCTTGAACTGGGGACGAAGTCAGATGTGATGCACGGCGGTCGGAGAAGCTGCTCACTTCTTCATTGCGGAATTTGGTCCATTCGGCCCGTGAGTCAATCACAAATCCTTGAAAGGCGTCTAGGTAACCCATTTGGCGTTGCGTGTGTCGAAAGGATGAGCTAGATGAGTGATTGAGTGGTTTAGAAAACCTCGGTGAGGTGTCGCATCATAATCCTCTTCTACACGGTATCAATTGAAGCGCTGTACAATTTACAGGCTGGAACAAAAGCAAAGCTGTGTCCAAATCTCGATATGGATCAATTGACGTCCCTCGGGAACCAACCCACACTCTAATGATCGACTTCCGAACTGGGATTGTCTTGCCTCCATCTAACTTAACTTACTGTGCTGTCTGTACGATTCGGAGAACTTTCCACTCTCGGCTCGCCTACCATACTTACTTAACCCTGTTCCACTCCGGTGGGCCTCTGTCAGATCGAGTCAGGAACATCGCGATGGCCCTGATCCGTAGAGTCGTTAAGTAGTCGTTAGAGGTACTTCCCCCCTGTAGCCAGCCCCCTATAGCCTCTAAAACTAGCCCCCTGTGGCCCCGTAGCCAGCCCCTTGTAGCCTCTATAGCTAGCCTTCTATAATCTTTAAAAAGCTAACTATTGAAATGAATATCTAAAAATTGAAAAGAAATATAGAAATAATATTATACTATATATTTATTAATAATATAGTCTCTTTTACTTTATAAATACTTATTTTACTCTATCATACTATATTTAGTTAACATCCAACGTCTAACATTTATCGTACTGCTCAGACCAGTACCATCTGTATGACTATGGCCGAGAAGTTTTACAAACCAGTCTTTGCGTTAGCCTACCAGTCATAATTGTGCCACATGAAGTGGCGAGATTGTTCCATTACTCTAGTTTCGTTTTTGGGGAATATCGGAGGAAGAATGGAGACAATAATTGCCGGCGCGTATCAGGTAGTCTTATAGGGTAAGGTCGCATCTCGTGAGCCTCTCGCACTTGAGCTTTTCTCAATTAATGAAAAGGAAATCGAATCGTCATTTGCATATCACCTCAACTGTATATGAATTAAGGATGGAATTTGGTGTTCAATTTCGACCACTTCCAGGTGAGTGGGCAGCAAAAAACAATGCGATGGCTTTGATGTCTTTTTGTTGCCAAATTTGGCAATTTTCCCTTTGTCGAGGCCCTGTTCCAGCAATACTACCCCACGATCCAACAATTATATCTTGGTTAAATCTCGCCAATCTAGCCATGGATGTGTACTTAGGCAGCAGTAGCGAGGCCGCCAAATCGCATCGGGTTCGTAACACAATTCAATGACTTTTACGTGTGGGTGGAGAGCCAGGCGCTGAGTCGGCGACGTCGGACGGGGCAATTGATCTGTCGTCTGTATGTGCTTGTGATGGAGATGCAGTCGAGCTGCTGTGTCGTGGACTCCAGGTCGTGTAGGCGACATCTCCGCCCGCTGAAAGCTGCTCTTCGTCGTCGCACAATTGTTCTGGATTTAGCGCATCGCACGCCTGTTGCACATGGAATACATTCTCGGAGGCATCTGCGCCGTCTCTGGGGGAAGCGTTGAGTAGCTTTGCTGCAAGATCTTGGATACCTTCACACGAAAGCACAGGGACAAAATTCTAGAGTTCATTTTGGAACACGCGTCAAACGTCAAGGAGCAGACGTCGATTGTGGCCATTAATCAGTGGAACATGAGGGGATCGCCTTCAGCGACAAAGACGCCGATTCGGTAGCTGGTGGTCATGTTGCAATCGCAATCGCTCTTTTCATCCATCTAAATTGCTAAATCCTTTTCTGCCATGCCTCAGTTTGAGAGGAACAATGCGCGTTTCCTCCTACAAAACCTGACTCTTGTACAACAGCTACGTAAGCAGATGGAAGCGTCCGTAGCGGGATAAAGCATGAAAAGCGACCTCAATCTCCGCCTCCCTGGTCTTTTGCCTACCTACGGTGGCCCCCTAAATTGCATTGGAAGCCCAGCGACATCTGTGCCCTGGGGCAGAAATGGGTGACAAAGCTCTGCGCCACTTGTTCGTCACACCGCATAATGCCGGTATCGCTGGGAAGATAAGGAGGGCGGAATGGGATGCTGAGCCAAGCCGTTGTTGATGGACAGGAATCACGGATTCTTGGGTTGTAGCTTTTGGTGGCTGGTGCACAGAGACGATGGATTCTCAAGAGATTCGCGGGGGATGGAAGAGGGGCGACAATGGGCTTGCTCTTGAGAAGAATAATTGAATCCATTGGGACCTAGCACGTTACAAGACGCGGACACTTGCAAGATCCTCTTCAAGGGCAAGATCCAATGACACGGGACGCAACCCTGATGTGCCGGCTGCCGTGCTCTCCCACGCGTCGTATTTACCTTCTGTAGGACCCCGGAAAGCGCTGTTACTACTGGTGATGGAAGACGAGATTTACTGGACTCTGGCGGGAGCGCGAGTCTTCATTGTGGGCCGGCTGGGGGACCGCGGCGGCGTCGAAGCGGTCGTTTGGGATTCCCTGGTGGAGGGCATGGCTCGCGACTGAGGGACTGGGGAACAGATGAGCACCTTTGCCCCTTTTACACCCAGGAAGGATAACGACGGGCAGCAGGGGATTCTGCCGCCCAATGATCTGTCACTCACTGGCTAGGGACCTTTGCCTTCGCTGCCCAAACCTAACCAGCTTCTGGATTTGTACTCACTCCTCGTGGCAAGACTGCCGGCCTCCAGCATAAACGCTAGACGAACGAAGCTTTTCGAGGATGGCCGGGGATTGCATTCGTAGGGTGCTTCGGCGTGCTTGTAGGCTGGGTCTGCTCGGATCTCGAAGGCATGCCGGAAAACATGACGGCTGCTCGCTTTCCTGGCGCCACGATATGCGTTAGTAACGACCTTGGATTCTACTGATGTCGGCCTTGAGTGCAGTCTCCGCCTGTCACCAAGCCGCGAGGGGACTTATCACGACCACGATGCTGCGATCACGACGGCGAGAACGCCTGGGACCAGCCATGTCTCGAAATGGTATAACAACATTATATCGGAGGACTCGAGCCGGTTTGCAGAGTTTAGGGCCTTCAAGCTCAGCACCATACAGTGTGGAGCATCCGAAAGGGGCCAGCGGGCTCCCGGGGTAATTCGGGGTTGGGGTGCCAACTCGGTTCGTGGCGAATAGGGGGTCGGGGAAGGGAGACGGTTGATTCTGCTACAGAATGATCAGTTTATAGGTCGAGGGACGTCAATTCTCGGGCTCTGGTCGGTGGTGGGGGGAGGAGAGTCTACAGCGAGGGCAACGAAGAGCGAGAGGGCCTACCAGACGGAGTGATCTCTTCTGCTTCCATGGTGCGACAGTGCCAGACGAGATCTCGGTGATAGCTATGCTTGTGACTGATCAGCAATTGCTTTGTTGTCATAAGCTCCCTTCGTGGCAACTCTACGCATGGACATGTTAGTTCTCCGTGCGGAAACTAAAGTTTGAGTTAACGCTATCTATCCACAAAGAGCTTGAACCTACCGTAGTCGACCACGGGCCTCCGAATGGCGAGGGTACAATGAAAGCCAGGGCAGGGCGGACCGTTGGGTTGGGAGAGACTCGGTGCTTACCTGAGAGAAAGAGGACAGTTCGATCAAGGCTGGAGTGTATCGTGTAAGCAAATTTCAATCAGCTGAGGGAATCCAGCGGCGAGGCCCAATGGTTGGAAGGGGGTCTAAAAAAAGCAACCTACCAAATCATCCCAAGGTCATCCAGCAGCATCAGTTGCGCCGTACGTGGGATGCGCTCCCGTCTGCGCCAAGCTCCATCACTCTGTGTCGACGTCTTTGTCAGGCTTCTGAGAGTGTGGGCCACGACAGTCTGGTTGGATTCGTGCCCGACGGCCACGGCAACCGGGCTGTTCTCTTCCGCGGGAGGGCGGCTGCCACAAGGCCGAATGCTCTCGGTCGGGTGCGGGAGCGCACTCACTATTGACATGAGGAATAGTCACGGGTGTCAGCGTTTCCTGAAACCCCGTGGGTAAACCAAACAGACTGGGTGGCAAACGTACCAAAGAGAAGCTGATGGAAGGGGGGCGCACTGATACAGAGAGGAGACATGGAGGAGAACCAGCTTCTGGCCGTTTCCGTTCCCCCAGGGCCGGCCATGTTGCGAGATGAACTTGGACCAGCGGGCGAAGATTGCGTCTTTCAAGTTTGCTGATTTGAGAGGCGGGAGGTCATCTACTTCTCCCGTGGGCCGTCTCGTTAGGAGGCGTAGTACGACAGACCAAAGTGCCCAAGTTTGACTAGAGGCGCATGCATCCCGAAAGGGGCATCCGGATACGAGAGGGCTGGCTTGAGCTGAGTTGGTTCTGATTGAGAGGGCTGGTTTGAGCTGAGTTGGCTCTGATTGAGAGGGGAGGCGCATATAAGGCTGCTTCGCCTATACATGGTGCTTGGTAGACTATACAAGATGTACATGCTCCGTCTCCGATCTCTCCCCGCAATAATCCGTCCTGTAGGTAGTACTATAGGTGCCATAAGTACCGGAAGTACTGCCAGTACCTTACTGACACGGCCAGCACGTCACAGCCACGTCACGCACCGGAACGTGAGTATAGAGGCACAAGCACAAGGGTGCCCTGTCCGATGGCGTTTCCGCGTTGCACCCAGCCTGACCCCCGTGCATATTTGTTTCAACCACGTACCTATTCCGGTCCCCGCTTACTTGCTGGTTGATGTGTGCCACATCAGCGAGACCGAAAGGGCGAGAAGGGCGCAAGGGATGTGGAGGACAAGCGTCTTCAATTGTAGCACCAGGTAGCCCGCAACGGCACCGGCGTCCTCAAGCGGAAGCCCAAGGAAATTATTCTAAGAATACCTACGGAAGCTAGGTATGGTCCCCCATCACGTTTCACTTTCAACCCTGCCCGGATGCACAACTTGTCTCATAACCAATAAGCAATCTTAGGTCTCGCCCGGGCTCTCTGGATTTTCATTCAGCCACAAGGCGGCGCCACGGGCAACCAGGTATCGCCTTGACTCGTCAGTGTCTGGAAGATGGCAGTGCGTTGGCGGGAGGGGTACAAAAGACTTACCTGGGTGCATCGGATGGTGCGATCACCTGCAGCCCGTCGCCTAGGACTGACTTGAGATTCTGCTTGACTTTGTTTGCGATCGACGCGGTTTCAAAAAACCCTCCGGTAAGGAAGACGACCTGTGATCAAACTTGTAAGCCTTGCAATCCATGGCAGGACGAGAGGCTGGGTATAGCCCTTCCCTACCTTAGGCGTGGATTGTTGAGCCCTGGCGGACTCATCGAAGCGGGTCACCACTCCGACAACACGATCCACAGCTTCCTGGAAGATCGTGTAGATACCGTCTCTGGTTGCAGAGAATGAGCAAGGATCTAGATAGTAGGTGTCTGCATCTTCACTTACGAATTAATCCCGAAGGAGAAATTCCCCCCCGGGAAGAGGACAGTCAGACTGCCATTGAATAGGGCCAGGGACTGAAAGTTAACCCCTCTCGTCTTGCTTGCCTCCCAGTCCCCCCGGGCAGCATTCTTCACCAGATCTGGATCTAGGGTCGCAGGAAGAGTGCGCCGAGAGAGCGTGTCAGAGAGCAAGGCCTCAAAGGCTAAATCCATGGATATGGTGCCGTAGAGAGTCGACTCTTTGTCCAAAAAGTCTCCTGGGGCAAAGTTCCGAGCTGAGTTCTTCTTGAGCTTGTAAAGCGCAGAATCCTAGATGGGTGGTAGGTATTGTGTCAGCCTCAAGACGAGATTGGGATGGCTACCTAACTTACCATCGTGGATCCTCCGCAGTCGATCACGATGACCGAATCTCCCTCCTGTAGGTCTTGTCAGTATTGCCCTGAGGCAGTGTGTGGCACACGGACACACGTACCTTGAGATCCTGCACGATATCGGTCTTGTATTTATGGAGGATTCCGTACGTGGCGGCCTTTTGCTCCGAAACGTATTTCGCTGAGCTCGAGATTCCCGCTTTGACAACCGCCTTCTTCAGGCGTCCAAGCTCTCCTTCATCCCAGCAGGAAGGGTACGTGATCGCCACGCTCAGGGGGTGAGGAACCCGGATGTGATCGGTCACTCTCCTATTGACCATGTCCCAAAGGCCTTTTAAAAAAACTGATACCGCATCAGTTGGTGAAATCCCCCGCGGTGCGTTGATGAACACGTTATGTCGAATAAATTCGACAAGCCTTGGATCAGAACGCTCATCACGGGATAAATCTGGCTCCATCAGTGCGAACTTAAAATGCTCCAGCGCATCGCCGGATGCCCTGTCCCCGGGCCCTGCGATGAATCTGAGATCGTGTGTAGTGTCATCCAGAGTGAGAATAGTCGGCACCATAATTTCAAATTGGAAGCCTATGGTGTGTCTGCGAGGTACCAACACGGCCACCTTGGAGAACCTTTGATGAACAGCGTCAGAGAGTGTGCTGTCAACGAGACGAGGAGTGACCGGTCGTTACTTACGTAGCTCCGAAGTCGAAGCCGATGGTGGGGGGGGCCTTTTGGGGAGGATCCATGATTTCTTCCTTCTCCACGACTTTGGCAAGAGGGAGACGAGAAAAGAAGGTGACGAGGATGAATGATGGTGACGAGGAGGAGAGAGGGGGACGGGGAAAGAGACAGGGTGTGATTGATCGGTGGGCTCTTAGAGAGATGATCCCTTGGGGGGGCGAGCTGTTGTCTACATGTGCATTAACCCCGAGCAACATCGGCCAAGCTAGAAGTTTCCACACTGGTACATTTGATACATTTGATATGTGACTCACTCCGCCAGCTCTGAATGCCGCCACCCTGGCCTGCAGCAACGATGTGGATCTGAATCACCTCGTGCAGGAGTGAGAAGCTGGGAGAAGCAGGTCGATGGATGCACTATAATGCAACTTCCTTCAGATGGGGAGGAAAATGGGTCGCCTGGTTTCTTGCCGGGCAAAGTGAAGGGAAAGGTGAAGAGCGAAAGGGAATATGCCTTCCGTGCTTGAGTGATGACTGTCTGTCTCTTTTACCGCCGAATTACGATGACACCATCCATAGATGCGTCGTTTGCGGTCTGGCTACAGACTTGCCATGGCGAAACGACTCCCGCTTCGTCCTCCCATCCCTTCCTCTCTTCTCATTCTCTCTCCTCACCCTCTCTTCTCACCGTCCTTTTCACTCCCGGTCAGGCAGTGCAGTGAGCCGATGGGCCCAGCGGCATCCCGCTTAACCGACCTCAAGCCGCCATGCGGCTCGCCACAGGAGTCATTCCGCTCTGACCATACTTGTTTTCTCTCTGTGGAGTTTGCCGCGATTAGATTGCGGTGCCCCCTCCCTCGTTTTCCTTGCCAAGTCGCCATCGCCCTGCCGCCATCGGCCAGAGGCGGCGAAGTTTTCAGCTCCCCCTGCCCAGGCCTTGATATCTTTGACGGGCTTTGTGCTAGGAATAAATGGGATGGTCTCGGACGTTGGCTGGCTGGCTGAAGTTTACTCACGGGAACAGTCGAGCTGCAAAGAAACACCAACCACACGGAGATGTCTGCCACTTGGAGCTGCGTCTGCACTAACCCCTTCATTGCGCTAGCGGATGCCCTCTCCCTTCCGTCATCTGCCGAACACGATGATGTGGCCCAAGCAGTGAACCCAAGGCAAGTCAGGAGGACGACTGTAGACAAAGAACTTGTCCGCCTCCTGGCCTGTGCTGTCCGCGTGAGCCACTCTAAAAGCCTCCCTCCGTAGCACTGCCATTCCGGTGCGGTCCCGTAGATGAGTATGAAGCCGCAACCATAAGAAAAGCCGTCTGCATCCATGCCTGAGACCGTGTGATACGGGAGGCTCTCGCTTAACTCGTCACCTCCATTGCAATTGCCCACTCGCGTTTCGCCCAGTCATCTCCCGGTCGACCTGTCGCTCTACCCGTCTTCCGGTGACATATCACAACAGGAGCACTCACCGCCATACTGAAACTCGCCTTTGTTGGTATTGAGATGGTGAGTAAGAAAGCAAAGGCGGAGGCTCCTGGCACCGCTTCCAACACCGCTCCCTACGCTGCCCCCAAGACTCGCGGAGCTGCTAGCAAGGCCGCTTTCAACACCGCTCCTTACACTCCCCCCAGGACTCGCGGAGCTGCTTCCAACACCACTCCCTACGCTGCCCCCAAGACTCGCGGAGCTGCTAACAAGGCCGTTTCCAACACCACTCCCTACACTGCTCCCAAGACTCCCGGAGTTCCCAACGAAGCCACTTCCGCTAAACGCCGTGGTAGGCTAACGGACGACTCACCTCCTCTTGCGACTAAACGGGCTAAGCGAGCATCGGCACAGGAGCCCAACCCGAGCCTGGAATCTCACCAAGCTGCCCCCAAGGGACCAGAAGTTGCCGTCGCTATGGCTGGTGATCACAAAGAAACTGCTGAGATCGACATGGCCATCAACCGCGATGACACTGCTAAGAAAGAGCCGGTCAGCAACCGCAATGACACTGCTGAGATCGACTCGATCAGCCACCACGACGACGCTGCTGAGAAAGACCCGGCCAGCAGCCCCAATGACACTGCTGAGATCGAGATGGCCAACAACCGCGAAGAAACTTCTAAGATCGTCTCGATCAGCAACCACAAAGAAACTGCTGAGATCGACCCTGGCAGCAGCGGCGATGATATCTCCGATGTCAATATGGCCAACAATCACAAAGACGCTGCTGAGATCGATATGGCTATCAACCGCGATGACACTGCTGAGAAAGACCCGGTCAGCAACCGCAATGATACTGCTGAGATCGACCTGGTCAGCAGCCGCAATGACATTCCCGAGGTTGACATGGCCAACAATCACAAAGACGCTACTGAGATCGATATGGCTATCAACCGCGATGACACTGCTGATATCGACCTGGTCAGCAGCCGCAATGACATTCCCGAGGTTGACATGGCCGAAGAAAGCGTCCCGCCCACGACCGACGATCAGAAGCAGCCCTCCGATGCATCTACACCAGGTGGCTTCCTAGAAGGCAATATACTCATCCGATGGCCTTTCACTCGCCCCAAGGAGGTGGATTCATCCGCCTTTACGACTGCTGAGTATGACCGACTTGAGAAAGTCACTCCTGACTCACCGGGCGATTCCGATTCCGAAGTCATCGAACTACTTGAGAAACTTGACGCTGAAATTATTCATTTCCTGGACGCTTGCGGATTTATCCCTTGGGACGAGTTGACCGTTGACGCCCAACACAAGCTCGAAGCTCTAGGGAGCAACATCAAGAGCAACATCAAGAGCAACATCAAGAGCAACATCAAGAGCAACATCAAGAGCAACATCAAGAGCAACATCAAGAGCAACATCAAGGGTGGTTGCGTGGGCTTCCAGGTGTTGGCCTTGGAATCGCTGACGTGGAATATCCTAATCGACAACTTGTTCTCCTCCGACTGCACCGGAAAGTGGTGTGGCGAGGCCTGGGAGAGCTTTGGGACTATGCTGGCCCATTTTCGAGGTACAGACCGCGTGGATCCTAACACAAAGCACATAAGAGCAGAAGGAGCTGACTTGTTTTACATCTAGAACGCCTCAGGGATTCCAGAAGTGATTATGCCAGTTGGTTCTATACTTGGAAGTTTGAGTCGGCCCGCATGGCATATGCGCTCAACGGCAACAGCTCCGACACTGAGCGCATCGAGGAAATCCTGACGGGGCAGTTGGGCCAATTCATGACAATCAGAGCTGAGGCAGGCGAGTTATTGAACCGGGTGGCGCGCATAGCCACCAAGATGGAACTAAGAATGCAGGCGTCGCCCTTTTGCTACCAGCTCGGCATGCATCACCCCGACACTCTCGAGCGTTCGGGGTTCTTATATCATAAGGACTGGTATGTAATGTACCCCAAGAAAACTCCCGACTCCCCTGAGAAGGGGGCCCTGGTCGACATCATCTGTAACCCGTGGATACGATCATACGGCCATCCAAGTTTTTCTCAGGACCATTACTTTACAATTTTGGGCGGTTTTGACAAACTCAGGGTTTTACAGCCCATGATGGTCTACGCTGCGAAGACTGGTAAATGAGGCGAGGGCGGTAGTGGTGGGACGAAGCACCAAGGATCTCACATCATCTATTAGCTATTAAAGCCATATTTGATTGTCCTACTTTCCACACAGAACCCCAACGCCTACTGGTAACGGTATTTTTGGACTTGGTCTCAATAACCTGGATCACTTGGGTCCAGTCGGAACACGGTCATTTCCCCTCACGTATTCAAAGGCTGCTGCAAACCTTCAATTAGCTAGAAATCGAGAGCTTCTATCCACACATCCCATGCACCTGGTCTGTCAGATGCGACAAGGGATGTGTTCTTTCCTTGGAGGTGTCTCTTCGTCCAACTCAGCAGGCTACCAGAGAGAGATCCATCCCCTGTGCGTGTCGCTCTTGATCAGAGATAATGAGTGACCTTGAGACCCAAGCCGAGAGCTCTGGCGCCATCAGTCAGTCAACGGGTTCCATCGGCCCGCGCGTTGCCTGGTTTGATGGGAGCATCTCGGGCCCGGCGGTAGACGTGAAGCCCTCACGGGAGTCACTAATTGCCGGTCCAGACTCCAAACCATGCGATCCGACTTCCATCTCTGTCGGCGTCGCCCATCCACCTCGAGCGTCGTCTCAATTAATTATTGACTGCTGCTCAAACGCGCTGCCTCAGCTGCCGCAAGAAATTTTACTCGTCAGGACAAGCTCCGCTACGGGACGGGTGATCAAGAGCAGCACCCGCCGCTCCCGAGCCTTCTCCATCCAGGCGCACGTTTTACGTTGATTACAAGTGATCCTGTGAACCCTCACCGTAAACTTGCCTGTCTGTCCCCTTGACCTGCGGGTCCGTCTTTACGCGTGCGAGAAAATGAAAGGGGGGTGCCCGCAATGGTGGGGATATTGAGAAATGAAGTGTAACTCCAGTCTGACACGGTTTCTTCGGGGCAACATGACGATTGGCTTGCTTGGCAACGCGATTCTTCCCACATCCGAGTGCTACAGTGCATCGGAGAGTGAGGATCTGGCCGACCAGGCTACCGCCATTGGTCTTGTCAGCAAGGAGAGCAGGTAAAATCGCCGCTTTCTGACGTTCACGGGCATCAATGTAATCGTATTGCCGTGCTCAGTTCCACCTGCCGTTACCATGCATTTCTTACGCTGACTTCTACATGTCGCTTGAATTAGAACTGGTGCTCGCGTTCAGCAGCTCCAGCAGTATACGTACGTGTCGGGTAGGGAATGCCACGGAAACGGAACATACTCCACGACACACACGCAACAAGAACAGCTTGAACACGCAGGACATGCTAGTGAATTGAATAGCCTCAAGCCCACTCGTGCATATCTCTGCTCTTCCTATGAATGCATTCTCTATTGAACATACCAACTCGGGCTGTGTCATCTCAAGTCACTTGTCCGACACGAATCCGGCGCGCCCAAGTCCCCGATTCCTTGCACGGGATCTGAAAGCAAGCTCTGCACATAACGGAAACAATTCCCGAAAGATCTTCCAGATGGTGCCTGGGGATCGTGCGGATTGCTCCCTCGCGCACACACTTCAATTCGGGCACTGTTGACTGCATTCCAGTTTTGACCATCTACATGACGGTGCAATAGCCACCGTTCTTGGCTCGCTCGCGCTTCACGGGTCTGCAACGGTATCAGTCAACTTGGCCTCCAATTTGCGCACCGTAACATAAAGTGCACCATCGAACTTACTCATTGGTAGCTTCGTGCCGGATGTTGATGGTATCCGCTGCATCAACCGCCTCGCCCACTCGGGGAGGGAGAACGGCCGGAGCGACGGCAGCTTTAGCTTCCGGGCTGGCCTCTCGTCCCTGAACTTCGTTGGCTTTAACCGGGAGAGCTAGGGCATGGCCGGCAAGTGTAGCCACGGAGAGCGCAACAGCAGCGGATCCCTTCATATTGAGGATATTGAGTCGTGTCGTTTGAGATGTTAAAGACCGAGAATATGTGTTAAGAATGGGAGTGAAATGGATTTGACTTGCTTGAGTTCTTTCTTTCTAAACCGTCTATACTTTACCTCTTATACTTCTGTAATTCGTATCAATATAGCTTGGCGAGGCAGGGGCGTTTCATCCTTCCTACGGCCCCGTTCCTATTCCCAAAAAAGTGTACCCGAGACGCTGACCGATTGTTGGATAAGCAGAATCTGGTGTTCATATTTCATTGCTTCTCCTCTGAATTAAATCGCAACGTATATCTTCCTGCCTGTACTACTGGTTCGTCTTTACGACTCCTGTACGAGTAGCACGAGGAACGTCCAAATTCGGTACAAACACCGAGAAGTAGACAATGGAAAGACTGCCAAGAATGAGAAAGAAGAATACACTCCCGTTCGTGCATTCGTCGCCGTAATTGCGCCATTTCGGTCATCTATAGAGCTGGGTAGTAACGGCAGCAGCGAGTGTTCTGACTACGAGAGCATAACCCGGAGCATCCTGGCTGTTCACATCACGCCGTGGAGAGATTTCTGGGTCCAAACCGTAACGACCTTGTCAACAGTCAATTCTTGCTGAGTCTTAACTCATTTGCGAGTACAGATATTCCAGCGGCCTAAAGCTCTGTAAATACAAAGCTGGTCCGCCCAAATTACCCTTTCCGCTGGCCCTGCGACAAACCTTGGGAGCCGTCGCTGATCAAAGATGGACATCGAGACTGCTGCAATAGCGCCTCCCTTGACGCGACATAAGTGTTGAATGGGTTTAGAGAGACGGTCATTACAAGGAATGCAGAATTCGTGTAGTTCTCGGACGCCAAGGTTTCCTGGAGGCTGACCTGGTAAGCGACTTCATCCATCGGCCGGCCACCTTGTAACTTGACGGTATTATTAATAACCCCGACGCTCCAGTTAATACTGAGCCAGCGACTCAAATAATTTGACTTATTTTGCTAAATTTTCTCATTCTTACAATGAGCTTGCCACTTTTAAGATCAGGCGTAGCTATAATGCTCCTCCGCTCAAGGGCGTGATTGCGGATGAACCGAGGCGGGCAAGGCCCACATAAGACGCTGCGGTCACCCTTGGGCAACTTCCAAGAGCGGGCGAAACAGCAATCATGGATCGTTGTGAATTGGACAATCGAAGTCCTTGCGTTGAGTCGTCTAAGATCTCGGCTCCTCGTATAGCGGAGTGTTCCCGGTTTTCCCCACTATCGTGCGGTCAAGCACTCACAACCGAGCAGCGCGATATACTCAAGTCTTCAGAACAGCAATAATTATACGCGAGCATATCGCTTCTATAAAGAAGGAATTAACTACAGCACAATTCAGTTCTAGGACTAATGCCTGGGGTCGAAATTCTGGACCCGCAGTTCGAGAAACAGTACCAAAAGAGGTCCTCCAGGCTAGAGTTTCCATAGCGCTTATCAGAGCCAGTAAAAAGGCCGACTATGAATATTCGAGAATTAAGAGACAAGAGATGAACTTAAGAGCGAGTGGAGCATTGTTCAGGATGAGTAGAAGGTTGCGAGGGCGAGGCGGAGGCGGAGGCGGGCTCAACCTGGGCGATGTATGAATGAGCCGAGATTGAACCACAGAGCGACTTGCAATGGCTGAGATGTCACTTGAATTCGTCTCAGAATATTTGCCAAAGCAATCGGGGACAATAGTTAAGGCCCTGATCCGCAGAGTCGATAGACGTTAGAGGTACTTCCGGCGTGCATACTAAGCCCGACCGTACCGAACGTACCTCTTATTGCTAGTTGTGCAGATAAGCTTAGCCCCCTGTAGCCCCCTGTAGCCAGCCCCCTATAGCCCCTGTAGCTAGCCCCTATAACCTCCATAACTAGCCCTCTGTAGTCTCTATAGATACCCATGTAGCCAGCCCTTATAACCACTATAACTAGCCCCCTATAATTTTTAAAAACAACTCAGCGTCGGATTGTCGTCCCTATATTCCCAAGATTTCGATTATTTTTGCTTCCCGGAAGGGAAAAGCTCGAATTTTAGCGACCTCTGATGTCTAACGTCTAAAGTCTAACGACTCTGCGAATCAGGGCCTAAACACATTAAATCCATTTCTGTTTCTAAACCTGCGTCCCAGTAGCTCAAAGATAAGCCAGCGCTATAGGCTACAGCGGAAGGCCCCAGTTTGAGCTAGGGGAGGCTGAGCCCTGTGGGAGCCTAGTAGGCACCCTGTCGAGATCACAAGCCCACAAAGTGACCCAGATATGGATCAAAATCTCTTGTTTCGGGCCCTGGTTTGACTCGCACACCCCGGAACCGCACTTACAGTTCTAATCTGATGCTTTGGTAAAGTACATTCCGTCAACTTAATTAGTATATTTCCTATTCGATCTGTCAACCCCATGGGTCCAACTTGGGTAATAATTCTTGAACCAGTCGCTCGCGCAAGAGCCCTAATTGCCAGTACAGGTACAGCCACCATGCAAGTAGGGAAATCCGCCAACCAAGGTGCCTGACCACCACTGCACTGCCACGTGGATGCCTATGCCTTGCTGCCTGAATGCGACGGCGAATCGAAAAAGTGGATAAACCGCATGTTTACTATTAGATCAGTTAAATCTCTCATATTGCACCAAATTCTCCGATCTACACCTTTCACTTGTTCTTAGACTTGTGTTATCAACCAACATTGCCTGATCCTCTTCATTTAACCCATTAGTGTATCAGAAACCTTCCGGAAATGACTGCCAGACGGCCACCATTTTCAGTCACCGGGGGTGTCAAGCCTTGGATAAAAAAGTTCAATGTCACTTCTTCAGAGGATACCTTTCTGAACCAGTTTGTTGGCACATCCGATGCAAGAATAGTTGAGATAAGCGAAGTATCTGTGAGAATAATCGGTTTCAGTTGGTCGAGGTAAACTTCTGACCTTCTCACGACAGGGTGGAGGTGACGCCACGTACGTCTCTACATCACTCGGCTCCAACCACACCAAAGACTGGCCAGACCTCACTGAGTTCGTTGAAGTATGCTGTCACTATAATGCTTCTCTCTATCTTTTACGACTGTGCTAAACTCTTGACAGCTTCCCCAGCCCGGTAGACCTCGAGGCATTCTCAGATTAGCGTAAGACTTTGAGCCATTTATTTGAAGATACAGATGAGCGCAACAATGTTATAAATCCGTTGAATTCTAACAGCAACAGGATCCTACCGTTCAATACCAAAGATGAAAACCTTCCACCTTTGTCGTGGAATGGGTTTCAGCAACACCTCGACCTATTGCATCTACGGAATTCCTACTTGTACGATGAAAATATGCAGACCCCTCCCAGCTGGTTCGAGGTCCCCTTAGAAGGAGGTTTAAAAGGTAGAGTTCAAAAATGAGACACATTTCTGCAAATGCTGAAAGTCCCTGCTAATCGTGGCACTTACAGGATTCATATTGAAGCCGGAGCGGTGGGACTCAAATCTTGCCAACTTCAGTCTCTCCGTTGCCTGCTGTCCAGGTTCAAGGACGACAAATATCGTGGCGCGTATGCTCCACAAAGCCGACGTGGAGCATCTTCTTTCGCGACTGCAGAAGCTAAGATCAATTGCTTGGCATCCTCTTCTCGTACCGCTCATTTTGATGGAACGACGAATGGAGGCAACTGCAAAGGAGCTGATATCCGTCAGAGACTCCCTGTACGCAGTGGAGAGAAGAATAGGAACTCACAAGAACTACCATGGCAGGAAGCAGCATAAAAAGCTCCATTTCCACGATTACGGTGACAAGGTCTGGGAGCAAAGAAACAAAGGGGATATTGCATTCGAAACTGCTCCCGGTACTTTGACTTCCATCGTATCGGAATGCGCCATGTTTGAAGCCAAGTGTCTTATCATTGAGGACACCCTCGATTGGCTTCAGGGACTAAACGCGGCTCTCTGCGAACCCGACACTAATGCGGCACTTTCGGCCGTATCAGCCGACTCGATCCGACTGAAGATCTCCACCATGAAAACCTGGTGTGGCAACAACCGAACTCGAAGTGTCTACCTTGCAAAGAGAGCAGAAGCGCAGATGCAAGCTGTCAGTGATTGGATTTCTGGGCCTCTACCCAAGGATGGTAGCGTTCGCTAACCGAATATAGTGCTTCAATCTCATGGCCCAGCGGGATAATGCTCTGAATCTAAAAACAACCGAGGCAGCGATTCGTGATAGCTCCGATATGAGAGCAATAGCCTGGGTTACCCTTGCTTTCCTACCAGCGACATTTGTGGCAGTATGACCTCCAAACATCTCATCAGGCCTAACTTTACTAACTGATATAAGACTTTCTTCAGCACCTCCTTTTTCAGCTTTGGGCAAGACGGACGCAGGGTTTCTAATTTAGTTTGGATTTACTGTGTGGTTTCTCTATTCCTAACAATAAGCGTCCTTGTTGGTTGGGCTTGGTGGATTAGACGGGAGAGCAGGAACGAGAAGTAGAGAGAGTGATGGTTGAGAGGAGAGGCATGTTGTGTGAGCAGTTTGGTAATGTGGGAGAACTTGAGTCAGGAAGAGTCAGCACAAGCGCCAGTTTATATTTCTAGCAGTGCAGAAAAGGAACACCCGGAGTAGGAGATTGACCCAGACCCAATCCGCGACCAGACGAAATTCGTCATAACGTCAGAGCACTTCCCAGGTTGGAGCGCCGCGTAGATCTTTCATATGCCGATAGCGATTATGGACCATATTTCGAGAAGTTCCAATCACTACTCCACCCTTATCCCCTCGTCCAAGTCAATCCCAAATAGCCATAGCCGCCAAGAATAACGCTTGACACAAACCGAAACAGGCCTTTACCAGGTACGCCCTCCTTCCAACAAAGGTATCCGTCTGCAGCGCCGGCCACGACGAGCAGGCTCAAGATGGTATCTAGGGACCTGTGATCACCTCGGAAATAGAATGTGTAGATGGCGATGCCGAACATGGACATCCGAGAGCCGTATGCGGCGAAGCACGTATGGGCCTCGCGGGACTTGGCGATGTGGTCTGGCAAGCCAAACTCCTGGATAGCACGTGCGGGCTTCCAGAACGGGAGCATTCCACCAAAGGTGAAGGTGGTGGCTATGAAAAGAGGCGGGATGTGCCAGGGAGAGAAACGAGGAAGCGTGGTAGTCATGTTGAAGATGAGTGCAATTGACGGTGATGTCTTGGAACGGATGACGTTTGGGAGGACAGAATGCGGGGGCTTATGAGAGATGTGAACAAGTGTGTTCGGAGTATGTAAGCCGGAATTGAGCCAGGGAGCCACCTATGATGTCTCAGTGCAGCTTGAGTTCGTCTCATAATACCAAGAGTTTGTAGTCTGAGGCAACATCCTGGGAGGAAATGCGCTACGTACTACGCCGATCAAACCGTGGACTCGTTGTAGTGACATTTCCATTTCCATTTCCATTCCCATTTCCTATGATCCTTCCGATGCTCCGTTGACTGGTTCTCCCACAACGCCCACCGAGATGCGTCATTTGGCCAAGCTTGCTGATCGCCATTCCAACACGCCAACAAGCCACGGTTCAACAATGCTGCTCATCCGTTGGTTCCGGCCTCTAGCGCCCCGCTCGTGCTGACGGACTAATTTGCACATGCAGGGGCGTTTCAGCTGCCGTGGCCGAAGATCCGGCATAAGCTTATGGTTTGAGCTTCCTACAACTTCATCCTTCCATGACGATGCCACATTGTCGACGGGTCGCGCCTCATCAATGGCGTTGAATCTTCGTTTGAACCGGGGCACGCTGCTCCGGTCGGCTGCCGTCTTCTTTTGCTTTGTCTTCTTCGTCCACGTCTTTTGGCCGGCCTCGCAATTGGAGTCGGCCAGACTCGAGCAGTACATGAACCATGAACCCCCAACAGACGTCGGCTATTTCAAAAGCAGCTTCGACTGGAGCAAGATCCAATTCAAGTATCCTCCTCAGCCGACGTCCGCATTCACGCTTCCCAAGGCGCGCGCAAAGTCGTTTCCCCGCATCCAACACGCGTTTAGGGCGGAATCTAGCGCCGCCGCTACAGCTCGCGAAGAGCGTCGCCAGGCGGTTCGCGATGTTTTCACCAAAGACTGGGCCAACTATCGTCAATACGCCTGGAAGAAGGATGCGCTCAATCCCATTTCAGCGACACCGAAAGACCAGTTCTCGGGCTGGGCGGCGACACTGGTGGACTCTCTCGACACGCTCTGGATCATGGGCATGAGGGAGGAATTCGACCAAGCAGTCTCTGCTGTCGTGCAAATCGACTTTGGACAATCCAGCTCCTTCAGAGTCAACATTTTTGAAACCACCATCCGGTACTTGGGTGGCCTGTTGTCCGCATATGACCTCAGCAAACGCCATGTCCTGCTCGCCAAGGCAATTGAGCTCGGAGACATGCTCTACGCAGGCTTCAACACGCCAAATCGAATGCCTGTCGACTTTATCGATTTTCAGCAGGCCAAGTCGGGCGAAGGCTTGACGATTGAAGCTTGGGTCGTGTCTGCGTCTCCAGGATCTCTGTCAATGGAAATGGCACACCTCTCTCAATTGACAGGCGACATGAAGTACTATGATGCCATCACCGCCGTGATGCAAGTCTTCTACGAGCAGCAGAGACAGACAAAATTACCGGGCTTGTGGCCCCTGTGGGTGTCGATGAAAAAGCCGGATGTCAGCTCCAGGGAGGAATTCACAATGGGCGGCGGCGCCGACTCTGCTCATGAGTATCTCCCCAAGATGTACGCCCTTCTCGGCGGCTGGGATCCCATGTACGAAACCATGACGCGCGAGTTTATGAAGGCTGCCGACGAGCACCTCTTTTTCCGGCCCATGCTCCCTGGCGAGCAAGACATTCTCATCTCGGGAAATGTCAACGTCGGTGATGATGGAAACAAGTCCTTTGACCCCGAGAGCGAGCACTTGACATGTTTCATCGGTGGTACTATGGCTCTGGGCGGCCAGATTTTCGGACTGCGCAAAGACGTTGAGACGGGGACAAAGTTGGCCAGAGGGTGTGCGTATGCGTACAAAGCCTTCCCGTCAGGAATGATGCCCGAGAGGTTCAACACGATAGCCTGCGATCCTCCGCGTGCAGAAGTGTGCAGGTGGAATGAAAGTATCTGGATCGAGGAGCGCGCCAAGAGACCCGAGTGGAAAGCCCATATTCCCAAAGGTTTTACAACAGCCAAGGATCCGCGATATCTCTTGAGGCCCGAGGCCATCGAGAGTCTCTTTGTGAATTACCGCATCACAGGCGATGCAGAACTCGTGGATATGGCCTGGGACATGTTCAAGGCAATTGCGAAAGGGTCGGCGGTTGAGTTCGGCCACGCAGCTGTGAAGGATGTCACCTTGTCAGTGGAAGACCTCCCAAAGGAAGATTATATGGAAGTAAGTTGAGCTGTCTGATGCAAGTAATCGCCCACGCTAATCAGGCCGTAGAGTTTCTGGCTTGCCGAGACGCTGAAGTACTTCTATCTCATCTTCTCGCCTCCGGATCTAATAAGCCTCGACGATTATGTTCTAAACACGGAGGCACACCCGTTTAGAATGCCTGTACCTTGAGAATAAGCAGATAGAGATGGGTTTATGGATGGAGTTGGGTGGGATTTTGGGCTGGACTGGGTTTCTCAGGCGTACATATTCATAATTTCAGGACAATTCAGACATTCAACAGCCCCTGAGAAAAGAGTAAGCAAAAACTCGATGCACTTATCCGGTGGGGCTCTGAGGATTGCCGTAATTTTTGACACATCTAGTTCTATAATATTGAGGAGTTAGCTTGTTTGACAGATTAGAGCCGCCAATAACGGGTAAGACCTTTACCGTCATCGATCGGCACCAGAGCCTTTACCTACATCGATGAAGCGCTGGTAGATGCCGGTATTCTGATATTTGCAGAATAATCTCAGCTATTTTCAATCCTTCCAAGTGAAAAAATAGACTGGATCCTTCCTTGGTCCCTATCCCCATGTCCCAGCACAAGTTGTCCATACCACCAACAACGCTTTCACCATGTCGGACAATAAGCTCAACCAACAGTGCCGAACATATCTTTTCGGCCATCCGCTGCACCAGTCCCTTGCACTACTCCTACACTCAACCATCTTCAAAAGCCTCAATGTTCCGTGGACATATGAACCCATCGATTCCATAGACAAGAACGATTTCCTCCCGAAGCTCAAAGCAGACGACTGCATTGGCTCTGCCGTCACAATGCCACACAAAGTCACATGGATGAAGGAGTGCGATGATGTGACTGAAGAGGGCCGGGCCATTGGGGCCATCAATACCATCTTCATCAGGCGGGACCTCGATAGTGGCAAGAAGAGGTACATCGGAACAAACACCGACTGTATTGGGATTCGCGAAGCATTTCTCAACAACTATCCTGATATTCTCTCAAAAAGCAAGGGCCACCCGGCTCTGGTAATTGGGGGCGGAGGAGCGGCTCGTAGTGCCATTTACGCACTCTACAAGTGGCTGGGAGCCTCTGAGATCTACCTCGTGAATCGCGTCGAAGACGAGGTAGTCGACATTGTTTCGTCATTTTCCGATGCCGAAGGAGGCCCAATGTTGACTCACATCTCAACAGTTGAACAGGCTGCACAGCTTGATGCCCCAGTACTCATTGTAGGAACAGTGCCAAATTTTCCTCCTCGCTCTGTGGGAGAAGTCACGGCCCGGAACATCACGCTCGAATTCCTGCGGAAAGAGCAGAAGGGATATGTGCTGGAAATGTGCTATCATCCCGAAATAGTCACTGAGTTTTACAGTCTGTCTCAGCGAGAAGGCTGGGCGGTTTTGCCAGGTACAGAGGCCATGATATACCAAGGAATCGCTCAGGAGGTCCTTTGGATGGAACGACCGTTGGAGCAGATGCCATTGAAGGATGTCAGAGCTGCCATCGCAGATGCGCTTTCAAGGAGATCATGCCAGGCCGAAGAATAAATCATACAGGATATAGAGTAGAGCTTCATTAATTTGTTCCTCGCCCATGTATGAGAACACTATCTGCTCAATTTTAAAAACCCACCTTACAATGGATTACTCTTGCTTCGGAGTATGTGGTTTAATTATCGTATTATGTCGTTCTAAGTTATGTTACAGGTATATGCATTGTACAATCCTCATGCCATGACTGATGTTTCTATCCCCATCGGCTTCCTGGAGCCGACTGGATATTCTACAGAGTCTTCATTGGAGAGCGTCTCAACCGAGATCCGAATCTCTTCCGTCTTCATAACCCTTCCTGGTTTCAAATCATTTAGCTGAACTTCACTGCCAGCATCGTCTTTGAAGACACCCCCCTTGGTCTGCGTCCCAGTTCGCCAATATGCCCCGGATCCTTGAGTGTGCGTTGCTTTCGATCGATTTGTCCTGGATCGAGCGTCGGTCGAGGTGCCTCTGTAGCCCGACTTGTAATCGCTGCTGTTGATGCTCGAGTTGACCAGGTGGGCCAGTTTTCGGAGCAATGGTCGTAAAGCTGTGAGCGCCACAAGTATGATCGATACGCAGAGTTCGGATGTAGCCCAGAGATCTATTCAAGCGTTCAAAGTAAGTATCGTGCAGCTTCAGGGGTACATTCTAGAGGGGAGTCGTGCAAGTGACTTACAGTTGGAAAAGGCACCATTTCCCGAGGTAACCATATTGGTGAAGCGTCCAATGCTTATGGCGATGGTAATCACACCCAAGCCTAAAATTACCGCGAGACCAATCTTCTCCCTACGTCTTGGGAGCTTCAAGTCTCGGATGAGAGGGAAAGGAAAGGCGACGTCTACTCCGTTAGTATGCGCGGTCAAGGTGCTTTGAGGGGTAATGACATACTCAGGACCTCAGTGGTAAAATTGAGAGACCAATGGATTCGCATCATTATCAATGAATTATATGCGCTGCAAACACCAGGTTCGGGTGACCTAAAGGGAAGTGGACAGTCAGTACAAGGGATTTGACATGAGATTCGACAACGACATCTCCGGATGGCCGCGTAGGACATAGGAATCTCTCACCAGTTTGACGCTATATCAGCCCCACACCAAAGTGTAGCATCGAAGAATGTAACGAGACAGCTTGCGACCGTGATGCCGGTAAGAATATACAAGGCAATTCGCATCGTGGGCTGCGTGGGTGGGACCAGCGCGTAGTAGAAGGCGATGATGCTGAACTTGGGAAAGTACATGCCGGTATCGAAGAAGTAATTGACAGCAAATCGAATCTGTTGATGTCAGCGACGATCCTTCGGCAAAAGCAGCAGGTAAGGTTTGTGATTAGCTACCTTTAGCATTCTAACACCCGGGTCAACGAAGTTGAACATGGCATTGGCCTTGTAAGCCAACGTGTCGCAGATGACCAGCCCCAACGCCGAGCAGACAGCGATCAAAAGCCATGCGTCCGACCAGTATATCCTGTCTTTGTTCATGTACAGCCGAACATACAGACGGGCAGCCACCAAGATGATGGCCAAAGATAGCAGGACCCATTCTCCAGCCTGGGCGAGCGTTAGGTGGAGTCTGGAGGATTGCCTCGACCGGAACACTCACGATTACCGCGGTGGGCGACATGCTTGACATGCTGGCGAAACACCCCAAATGGAGGAAAAAGAAAGGCGAAAGCTGCACAGAAGCTGACACCAAGGGGTCAGCGGGAACAACATGTTTTCAAGTTCGGAACGCAGCTACGGCTGCGCCCAACACGGTACATACATCCCCCTGTCAAATGGCGACGGTTCCGGAGCGAACGAGTCATGCAATCGGCGTGGGCGCCACCAACAGAACCACTAACAAAGCCACAGACAAGGTTGATCAGCCGCTACTCAACTGACGGCACCCGAGAAACGCGCGCCGAATGTAAATTATGTGAGTCGGAACGTGGCTCGGCGTATGCCATTGTTCCGTAACGGGAGAGGCGCTCTCTCCTAATTCTCCTGGAAAGGCCTGAACGCGTAACCCACCGTAGCTTATCACTCCCCCTACTCTTCTCAATGAGGGAAAAGGAGGACAAGGTACAGATCCCCCTCTTCACATCAACAAGGAAGCAATCCTGCCAAGGCGAGGTCTAAGAGCGGGGGTGGAGATTCGATAGCTAGACGAGGGTCCCCTGAACTAGGCCTTTGACGCTACTGATACTCCACCCCCAGCTTCTTGTTATGGTTGGACCACGACGTGATCCGAGTGGTCAAGTTTCGTGAAGACGTGGCCATGGTTATTTCCTGCCCGTACGAATCATGCCGATGCCACTTGTTAGCGGTTGATAATCGCTTCCGACTTCCCGATCGCCTTTAACTTAAACGTAGCTACCGGCAGCATCCGAGTTGTCGAGCATTGGTCAGCGCTAGAACCCTTGCTGTGGCTCATCCGTGCGCCGCTCACCTGAGCCAATGGCCTTGGCGATTTACCATCGAGGCATTTGGAGGAGACGGACCACGTGGAGCAGGGGACACGATAAGGGCGGCAAAAGATGAAGCCATTTTGAGGGATTGTCAGATCTCCGAGAAACCCCCGAGATAAGGTTGAGTAGGCGAGTGAAGTAACGCAAAAGAGATGATATGAGCTTGTTATTGGAGCTGAAGCGTGCCCTTGTTATATAGCTAATCTTGATGACACCGTGGTCAAAGTTGCCATTATGGCCAGAAATGGGCCCATGTTCATGCAGACATGGTTTCCTTCTTGGCTATACAATATGTATGTTACTATACACAGGCCACACGAATGGGGGGAGTAGCTCCATGCAAGTGCGAGAGAGTGTCTCGGGGCAGTTATTTTATCTAGATTTATTCTCGATGTAGTAGCAGCAAAGACAGCTCGCGTGGGGGTTCTCGAGTAGGCTTTGGGCAACTTCGCTCGCGCCAGCGACAACTACAATCCCTTCCAATGCCGGTGAATTTTGCAAAAATATTTAATAGCGGCAGGAATATGCTTTCATGAGTCAGTATAGTTCTGATGCCAAACCCACCCAAACCGCAACCAAACCGCGAGCAGAAATATGGGAGTCATCAGCCACACGCAGCGCTTTTTTCTATGTGGCTGTGTTTCAATCGCTGCTGAGCCACAGGAGAACAGGCGCTCTTCTCCAGGTAGCCACCCTGGAGTTCTCACACCTGCGCATCGTAAATCGTGCAATCTATGCTGTGGAGGCCTCTAAATGCACTTAATTTGGTATTTCAAGTATAAAATATTACAGGCGTAATAAATATAATAAGTAACACGCACTCGGGATACTTGGTGGGATTCATTGAGTAAAGACTGTGTGTTGGCTCTTGAGCTGGGGTGAAATCACCGTAGTAGCATCGTTCCGAACAACGCTGAAAGTTGTGAACAGGAACATAACGGGATCCCTTTCAATTTTCTTTTACTTAGCTCACTCTCATAGCTCACAGTACTTCTGAGTGTTAGTGAAGCCCGAAAAACTTAATACTTAACGACGTATTTGACGACATCTTTGGGAAAGAGGCGGTCCACACCTGTTCCGAGTTCCGAGCAGCCAATTGCCGAGAAGCGGGAAAGAACTTTGCCGTCCGGCAGCTGGAACCTCCGTCATGTCAACAGTGTGGGGAGGGGGATTTCTCACGCTAGCAGACACTATACGACTTGGATAAGTGGGATGGTGACTTAATAAGTCAATCGGTAGAGATATCGCCGACGGGGAGCGTCCTTAAACATTTGGAACAACACATATACACAACTGAAATGGCTTTTAATCGCAAGCTAGCAACACGATTTGGAGAAAAAGCAGTCAAGGTAGCTAATATTAGTAAGTTGCATTATAATTTTGTCCCAAGAACACTCAACATGTGTCAATGTTTCCGTGAACATGGTGGTGCACTAGCAAATAGATCCTGTTTATTTTTACACCCAGCGTCCTGCACTCTCAACTTGATCGTCAATCTCCTGCACACTGAGACGACTTCTGCACGGCTCCGGCTTTCTCTTCGCTGACTTCCGCGCGCTGAAACACTGCATTCCTCCCTGAACGTTCCTTATTTTGTCCGGGATGCGTGGCCTCATGGGGTTGACGTGAATAATGGGGAACGGCAGCGTCCCTACGAATCCAGCCAAAGGCCGCCACCCAACGCCGGATCAAATTGAAGTCTCGCAGTCCAAGCGGCCTCGCAGGGACACGGAAGAAGTGCGAGATGGAGTCAACAACAACAATCGGATACGGATTAGTCGGGCATGCGATGAATGCCGACGACGTAAGGATCGCTGCGATGGTCAACGACCGTCCTGTCAGCCATGCTCCGTCGCCAAGCGGGCCTGTAACTACAACCCATCCAAGAAACGCGGCCTTCGAACGGGCTATGTCAGATCTCTGGAAATGCTTCTTGGTTTCTTTTTCGGTACCGTTGAGGGAAGTGAAGCTTGGATGTCTGCTATTCTGGAAGGCAATGCGACGAAGCCGACACTGCAGCTCCGGGCGTCGACAGAAATTGGTCAAGATGCCGCCGAGTTTGCTATGCATATGTGGAGAACGAGCGATGTGCTGAAAAGGCTCGAGAATTTGCCTTCCTTGACTGAATCGGCAGAGGATGGTGACGAAACTCGCGATACCGTTGAAGGCAGGTTAGCCCAGGCCTTGGGAGGCATAGCTGCCATGGGCAACTTGAACGACGTCCTCGATACGCCCGGCTTCGAAGGGTCAGCGCAAGTTCCCCTCAGCCCAATGAATACAGATGCAACCTCTCCAGTCATCATCCCAGCAGTTCCCTCACATCACACCGCCATGTCACAGCAAATAGCCCCGAATCCCAGTACGACTTGCTCAACCACCCGCGGCGATGAGTTGGACCTCACATCGCAGTCAATCATAGAAATACCTCATGGCGACGGCCGAATGGATCTCCCGACAAATTGGTCATACCTTCTTGATCTTCACTTTGCCAACACACACTGCTGGTTACCCATTTCGCACAAACACGACTTGCTACGGACAGCATACACCCTCGCCAACAATACCAATCCCCACAATCTCACAACCCCTTCCCAAAACGGCGACTGTGCGTTTCTCTGGGCTGTTTTAGCGTACTCATCGCATCAGAGCGATGCCCTGGATGTCATCCAAGGACAGACCTCTCCGAAGAGAATCTCGACGGAATGCCTCCTGGTCACAGCGAGGCGCCTCGCTACGTGTGAAGAAGGGGCCCATGCAATCGGCCATGTCCGGGCCTGGATACTATTGGCTCTTCTAGAAATGGTCCACAGTCGCTGGAAGACTGCATTGGTCAAAATTGGCCAAGCTGTGTATATTGCAGCTGGTCTCGGCATTCTCCCCGGCCTTCATACCCAGACTCTTGGTCTTGAAGAGGGTGTGAAGCGAACTATTATGGGATGCATTGCCTTAGAGACCTTGATAGCGACCCGGCTTCATGTTAGGCCTTACTTTCATCATTCGGACATTTGGAAACTTGGATCCCTTCAAACAGAGGGTATAGAAGAGTGGGAACCGTGGCAGCCACGAATGCCACACAACTCGCAATCCTCCAACTACAGCGCTGAATACCGTCATTCTCCAGGCCACGTCTTGAGCATATTTTCACAGTTTATGGAAATCACGGGACATCTGAGCAAATTATTGACTCATTCGTCTCGTCAAAGTTGTTGCCAAGAAATTGCTCAGAGCCTTGAACAACTAAAACCTACGATTCCTCTGCTACGTCCAGACTCTTCAGGTACAGAGTCATCCCCACAGCTGCTGAATTTACACTTGGCTGTCAATTGCGTGGAAAAAATGATACGATCTGAGAAACTCCTTCCTCTAGATAGTCAAATCAGTCAGCCCGCGAATGAAAGCTGGAGTGATACACGAAAACTGGGTGATGTGTTAAGCGAGCGAGTCCAGGGCATCGGATACCTTTGGATTCCCCCTTCAGTTCTTTCATATTTATTCATATTTCGTCAATTGCTAGATGGAGAGAAGAAATCCATCTATGATACTTTCGGCGACGAGGAGAGAAGGGGGCTGAGCACGTCCCTCGGCGGACTAGAACATGCATGGCGGGATATCAACACAGCTGCGTCTGTTTTGACCCATCTCAGTTCAGACAATGGAAGTTCTCTACTACAGTCCAAGAGACAGAACAATCAACACCAGGAAGCCGTATACCTAAACATGGACCTGGCGACAGCGCCCCTCGTTACAACCAGTTCAGGGCCTCAACTTTGCACCCAGGGAAGCATACGACCTCAGCCTGGCACACTCCAGACTGCAGAAAACACAGGTTTGGAGGCATTGCACTCTACATCACGGCATCGTGTATCGTCTGAATCACAGAGTGTGGTGAATGACAGAATCCCCCCTCCCGCTCAAAGTCTGGACTTTGACTCTTTATCCAATTCTCTAGTCGGAAGAATGGATGACGATGGCCTCTTCGACAGTTTAGCCAATTTGGACCCGGAAGATTGGTATGGTCTCACCCGAATCCAAAAGTAAACGATTTATCTTTATTTACTAATTTGTCTATGCAGGGTAGCGAATCCTCCAGAGTTTATGAGACACCTTGGGGATCTTCGTGATGCTCCAACCGATCTTCAGTCATTCTTTGACGAGAGCTGAGATAATGTCGGAAACAAATGCCTGCCTGGAGCGTGATACTGATATAAGGATGATTGGAATCATAATTTGCATCATACACGGTAGATGTGTAAATAGTATAAAATAATATATATGAGCTTTTTATCTTCATAAATATGTGATTGCAAAGCTGTGTAAAAAGTGTGATAGTCGACTCAATCAGTAGGTACCTGAATAAGAGTGGGTGAGGCGGAATTGAATTTTCCCGCCTGTTCAATAGATGAATTTGTCGACCTCACCTTGGCTGCTACTACACACAAAAGAGCACAAGTCCCTCAATATATCTAACAATTGGTCATTTTACAGTAAAGTGACACGAAGTTTGTTGCTCATCGCCGTTCAAACATACAATCATGAAATCGTTTCGCCCAGCCCTTCTATCTGCCTCGCTCGGCCGCGCCTGGTTGCACAGTTTTGAAGAAAAGGCCCGCCAGGCTGCTATACATGGATTCGAAGGAATTGAGATCTTCTATGAGGATCTAGAGTACTTGGCCAAAGGTCTCCATGGTACCACGGAACCAAGTGTGGATCAGATTCTAAGTGCCACCTCGCACATGCGAAACCTCCTCAATGAGCTCAATCTAGAAGTCATTGGCCTGCAGCCATTCTTGTTCTACGAAGGTCTCCTGGATCGCGAACAACATGCTAGGCTCATTGAGAAGATCAAAGTCTGGTTCAAAATTGCAAAAATTCTCGGAACCAATACGATCCAGATCCCAGCCAATTTCCTACCCGCGGAACAGCTGACAGGCGACATGGATGTCATTGTCAGTGACATGATCGAGCTCGCAGATCTCGGCTTGCAACAAGATCCCCCTGTTCGGTTTGCATATGAGAGCCTTTGCTGGAGCACGCATATCGACACCTGGGAAAAGTCGTGGGAGGTAGTCCAGAAGGTTGACCGCCCGAATTTTGGACTCTGTCTCGACACCTTCAACATTGCCGGTCGCGTCTGGGCGGATCCAGCTTCTCCGACGGGAAAAACGCCCAACGCGGACAGTGACTTGAAAGATTCCATCAGCCGGCTAGTACGAGACGTTGATCTGAACAAGGTCTTTTACATCCAAGTTGTGGATGCCGAGCGGATGGAAACCCCGCTTGTCAAAGGCCACCCGTTCCACGTTGACGGAAATCCGCCACGGATGAACTGGTCCCGGAATGCAAGGGCCTTTATCTATGAAACTGACCGGGGTGCATATCTACCAGTCGAAGGGATCGCAAGAGCATTGATTGAGGACATGGGATATAAAGGCTTCGTGTCAATGGAGTTGTTCTCGAGGACCATGTCAGAGGAAGGGGAGCATGTCCCAAAAGAGCATGCTCGTAGAGGGATTGAGGCGTGGAAGAAGTTCGTCAAGCAGTTGGACCTAAAGTGAAGAGGTAAAGACTCAGATCCAAGCAGCAACATAATTAACGAGCATTATTTCTTGTCAATGTCAGTTATTTGCAGTATCTAAGACTAGACTTTACCTTAAAAATGACAGGTATTGCAACTTGAAGGACTCGTAGCAGTAAGTGGCTCTATTAAGCTCTACTGACGGTGGCATATATCTAAAAGTTGATACCGGGACTCTGTTCTGCCATCTCTAACAACAGTCTCCAGGCGCCATCCCTGTCCATCTTCTTGACAAGTTCTTCCCCAGCCCACAACTTCCATTGCGTCTCAATTTGGTGCCCGATCACATGGGTTCCTTCCACCGCAGGCCAGTTGTGCTTCTCGGCGAGTTTAATCATCCTCGTCCGGCGTGGCTTGAAGCACATATCCAACAAGACTCCCTTGGCTGGCCGAGAGAGAAAATCTTCCAACGAATCCCTAACCGCCATCTCTTCGGGGGTTTTGGGTTCCAGGTCGGGAACCGTCCCAACCACGTAGTAGGGCGTTTCAAGCTCTGTAGCCTGCCCTGGCTTCACGTGGATGATCTTTGGGGCCGAAGACAATCGCTGCGAGTCGCGAATGAGATCCGTTACTTCGCCCTCTTCTCGGTTCAGCACGTAAATAGCTGATGACTTGAAGTATGTGCTGAGTGCATATACGGCAGCGCGGCTAGCGCCTCCAGCCCCAACGATGAGGGCAGGCTTGTGCAGTACAGGTTCTGTCGCACCCTGAGTCTCCAGCAGGCACCCCTTGATACCCAGCCAGTCAGTGTTGGTTCCGCGTAGTTTACTTGGATCATTGGGATCACGGTAAACGTTGTTGCAGGCACCGATAGTGGCAGCCAGCTCATCAAGAGCATCGAGGTGTTTGGCGACGACGTTCTTGTATGGCATGGTGACGACCAGCCCGATTGTTGAGTCGTCCCGGGCTAGAGAGAGCAATTCTTTCTCTGTAGCGCATTCGGTAGCGAAAAACGTCCACGGTAAGCCCATGGACTTTGCGATGAGATTGTGCATTGGAGGTGCGATGGAGTGGCCAACACCAATTCCCACGAGATGAAGGGTCTTCTTTTCGGGCATGGCGACGCCGTCCATTGCCTCAATCAAAGAAGTTTTGGAATAGGTACTCGAAGTCTTTTGTGATTGCAATGGTCATAACTAGAAGCCAAGGACGGGAATTGCTTTTGGCTTGTCGAGTTTAGCAACAAAAGCGACAGGTGTGGCCAACTTCCAATCTACGACGGAGTTTTTCTTTGCCGCCGGTCCATACTGACGACCGTGGCAGGACACGAAGTTGCCACCAAATCCAGTCGCCAGAGTCAGATTTAGTTATTTGGATGGGAGAAGATTTGTTTCGCAATTCTCATTTGACATTACATATGGATAGGATTGTGATACCATGGGGGACGACTTGAGCAATCGCCGCATCTCGTCACATTCATTTCCAAACCGAGTAGGAAAAATAGAACGAACACTCCCTCCAAGGTAGCTAGATTGTGGCTTTTAAGTCTGATGTGGTAAATTCGGTCCTGATTTTAATTTACAGGTCTGATCTGGCTTCCTCTCCTGCCCAAGCCCGCCGAATTAATTCCCGAATCTCTGCGCGCTCAATGTCGCGCGGGTTCCAATACGGCTTGGAGACAGCAATATCCGCCGCCTTGTCGATGTCAGACTCCTTCATTCCAAGGGCCTTCAAGCCTCTTTGCACCTTGAGCTTGGTGAGTAGGACATTGAGCCCAGCAACTGCATCTCCATTGCTCTCTGGGAGGACCGAGGCCAGCGCACGCATGGCGCCAGGGATCTTGGGAGCATTGTAGGCGAGAGCATGGGGAAGAACAATCGTGTGCGTCTCAGCATGAGGCAAGTTGAAACTGCCGCCCAGAGTATGACACAACTTGTGGTGCAGAGACATTCCAACATTCCCCAAGCACACTCCGCAGAGCCATGCGCCATAGAGAGCTGAAGACCGTGCAGATTGCAAGGTCGGATTTTCAATCAGCTGTGGAAGAGCAGAAGCAAGGGCTTCGACACCTTTCTCAGCGAACATGTTGATAATTGGGTTACTGTTCTGCGCGTAGAGGGCCTCCACGGCATGTGCAATGGCGTTGACGCCACTAGTGGCGCTGAGAGAAACAGGCAGCGTCAGTGTAAGATTTACATCATAGATGACCGTCCCAGGGAGAATCGACGGGTCTGATCGTGTTTGCTTCAGCCCGTCTGCCGTTTCACCGAGGATCGGAGTGACCTCGCTGCCAGCGTATGTGGTCGGAATGGCGATGTGGTGCAACCCAGTCCGGACGCTGATAGCTTTACCGAGGCCAATTGTGCTGCCCCCTCCAATTGACACGACTGAGTCTGCTCCCTTGGACTTGGCGAACTCGACGGCGCGTTCCGTCACGTCTAGCGGAGTGTGCATGGTTGCCTCGCTAAATAGACCCGCGATTTGGCCTTGAAGCAGTTTCTCCACATCGTTGGCCTGCTGAGTCTGATATGGCGTCGAGAGGAGCAGTGGGCGGGAGAGTTTCAGCTTGGAAAGCACCTCAGGGAGCTTTGCGATAGTTCCGCTTCCGAATACGACCCTTGAAGGGTTTGCGTTGTATTCAAAGGCATCCATTTTGACAGTAAAAATATGGCTTGACTGAAGCTGACTGGATATCACAGGATAAGTAGAATCAGATGTAACGAGATCAATTGAATCGGTAAATTATGCGTTGGGTCAACCCCATAAGTTATCTCGTTGGCGTCGGTTATACTTGGAGTAGTCAGCGGAACTTACGGAACATCGCGGGAAACTACCATCTCTTAGCTTAGAACTTCCCCAGATACAGAAATGAGGGGAACGCTGACTCCACGCTTACAAATCTGATTTCGGCAGATGCACCATTTGGCGCCTTTATACAGCATGGCGGAGGTGGCGTGAGACTTCTTCCGGTATAGCACTTATCCGTTCGGAGTTCCTTCGGCAACCGCCGCTATGAATAAGGCCAGTACTGGAAGTGAGTGAGATGGCTATGCAACATGAAGAATCAAGCAATAAATGATTGAGATCGACTACATCACTCATATCCGTCATACCCTTCATTCTCAATTCCACAGCTTCTTGAGTTGCTCGCACGCTAAATTTCATACCCATCTCCCACGAATCAATCATCACCTATTATACACCACCATCGCAAAATGAGTCGCTCTCTTCCTGCGAAAGATCTCACAATAGACAACATTACAGAGAATGTGCATGCAATTAATTCAAGCTGCGATGATCCACGCTTGCGCTTTCTCCTCGAGAGACTTGTCACGCACCTCCACGACTTTGCTAGGGAGACGCGACTAAGCACGCCTGAGTGGGAGAAGGCAATCAAATTCCTCACCGACGTGGGACAAATCTGCACTGACGTGCGGCAAGAGTTTATTCTCCTGTCCGATGTTCTGGGCCTCTCGCTTCTGGTTGATTCGATTGACCATCCCAAGCCCGAAGCTTCAACAGAAGGCACTGTGCTTGGACCGTTTCACACACATGAGGCTGAACACGCACCCAATGGTGCACTCATCTCCCATGACCCAGATGGCGAACCCATGTTGGTAGTGTGTTCTGTCAAGGACACGCAGGGCAATCCAGTTGTCGGGGTCAATATTGACGTCTGGGAGACGGATTCTAAGGGCTTCTACGATGTCCAACACGCCGACCGCGCTGGTCCAGACGGTCGTGCCGTGGTAAAGAGCGACCAAGATGGCATGTTCTTCTTTCAGGCCATCGTCCCAGTTCCGTATCCAATCCCAAACGATGGCCCTGTCGGGCAGCTATTGGGGGTGTTGAATCGCCACCCGTACCGTCCAAGCCACTTTCACTTTATGTTTGACAAACCTGGCTATGATAAACTCATAACGTAAGTGGGATTTCTGAAACTAATACATGTGCAAGCTTTTTAATTGATTGTCAACTTAGGGCGCTCTATCTTCGCGGTGATCCATACGAGAGATCAGATGCTGTTTTCGGAGTCAAGGAGTCGCTTGTAATCGACCTGGGGACCGTCTCGGATATCGAAGGCTTGGCTGAGAAGCACGGCGTTCCCCCTAGAACGAAATTGCTGCAGTATGATTTTGTGTTGGTCGGGGAAGACGAAGTACGCAAACTCCGTGACGAAAAGGCACGGGAGGCAATTGAGAAGCAGGGGGCTACGGGCATTCGAGTAGTAAACGGGACTCTCATCCCGGAGAGTTATTGTCAATAAAAATTACTTCCAGATTCAATACTTGTGTTCTACGTGACTCGTGATCTTGACGCCATGGTGCTATCATTCCATCATGTAAAGTTAGCCGTATATCCGAATGTACACTAGAGAATATTGCGGGGAGGTTATTGCGGGGGCGGGGCAAATGTCAATGCCGCTGAATCTTGTTGATTGCTGGTGGCGGCTAAAGAAACAAGCGTGTGGATCATGTCTGGCCGCAGGATCAAGCACTGGCACGACAAGACGCATTCCCTCTCTGTCAGTGTGCAGAGGAACTGAGATTGAGACATGGGAGAAGTTGCATAGTCTTGTCCGCTCAAATGAACCCCGTCATTCAACAGTCGCTCATGATGTGACTCCTTCGCTCAGCATCCCAGTCTCGGCAATCTTGAGCCCCCAGCAGAAGCAATCCATTTGCGCCCCCAGGGCCAACTGCCTCCAGGCCAGTCCGTGTTAACGCCATGGCCACAGTGCCTTCTCTCCCTGAGTTCGCTGGAGAAGAGGCCCCGGATAACGTCAACAAGACGCACTTGTCGCCTACACACCCTGCAAAACAGCCCCAAGAACATGGCCAGACCTCTCATTCTGGTTCAAATGCGGGCAGAGAAATGTCCTGTCCGCCGGTTTCCGTCTCATCACCAAAACAACCAGCCACAAGCGCATCCAGCGCGCGAACAAGTCGCGACCATTCGCCCGTTTCGTCTTATCATTACCGACCTGGAACCAACCTTGTGACGCGCAAATACAATGCCGACGCGTCCATTGCACTCATCGGCATTCGCGGTACAGGAATGTCCACGTTGGCAGTGATAGCTTCAAGCGCCCTCGGATTTAGACTGATCGACGCCGACCACCACTTCTACCAAGCCACTGCACTCTCGCGCGCCGCGTATAAGTCGACCCATGGAGTCGCAAAGTATCGACAAGAAGAGCTGAGACTTATGCGTTCTATGCTTCTCGATAACCAAACCAGGGCTGTCATCGTCTGTGGGCCCGGTGTCGTGGAGGGAACTGGCCAGGCATGGCTCGCAGAATACGCCCAGAGCCATCCCATCATCTACATAATGAGAGATGCAGAGTGTATCGAAAAGCATCTTCGTGTCTGGAACACCGAAACAATTTCCCGTCTCGCCCGTCTAAGTGGACCAACCCACCGAAACTTGTCCAACTTTGAGTTCTACAACCTCTCCAATCCGTATCCAGGGGATTCCAACCCTACATCTCCGTCCGGTCAGCAATCTCCCCGGTCACTGGCCTTGAAGCAACTCGAAGTCGATTTTATCCACCTATTATATGCCATCACCCGGCGAACCGAAGCCCATGAAGCCCGCCACAGCCTCTCAGTCTTGCCACCCGAGTCGAGATTCTTCACTTATGCGCTGTCACTTCCAATTTCAATTCCAGACAGCGTTAGCCACAGCATAGGAAGGGGCGACATGGCAGCAGATGCAATAGAGCTGGTCTTGTCTCCATTGGACATGGCAGAGAAACTGGACAACTCTGCGGCTAATTACATCACTCGGCAATTCTGGACGACCAAAAGAAACCTCCAACTTCCCATCATCTTTCATGTAAAGTCAGCTGAGATTAGGCCTCAGTGCCCCGATTCTCCGACTGACGGTATTGATACCGAACAAGCTTACTTTGAACTTCTTCATCATGGCCTCCGTCTTGCCCCAGAGTACCTGTCCGTCAATATTCTGTGCAACGACCAGAGAATCCGCGATCTCGTTGCCGCGAAAGGTCCCACCAAAATAATAGGCGATTATTTCGACTCCGATACCGCTCAGCGCGGGTGGGATCATCCAGTACGCAAGAATATGATACGGAGAGCCGAGGCGCTTAGCTGCGACCTCGTTCGGCTACGCCAGGAGGCAGCCTCCCTGGAGGACAACTTCTTGGCCCAGAAGTTCGTCCAAAACATCAGAAGCTCGGAAGAATACCAGATCCCATTGATTGCCTACAACACGGGTCGCCTAGGGAGAACCTCTTGCTTCCTCAATACAATCCTGAGCCCGGTTACGCATCCACTGTTGCGTTCTGTAGCACCCGAATGCGCCCCTATGTCACTCGTCACGGTTCAAGAGGCCCAAAATGCCCTGTACTCTTCTTTCATCTTAGACAAGGTCTACTTTGGCATCTATGGTGCGAATGTGGCACAGAGTCTGTCGCCTGCGATGCATAACGCCGGCTTCAAGTTTTACGGAATGCCACACAACTATCGCATTTTCCAGCACCAAACCTTGGATCATCTCCAAGAACTGATCAAAGACCCCAAATTTAGCGGCGCCAGTATCACAGCGCCATTTAAGCGCGATGTAATCCCACTGATTGATAAAATAAGTCCTGAGGCTCAGGCGATTGGAGCTGTGAATACTTTGCTGCCACTTCGTTCCACAGATGCGAACGCGTTGTTGATTCGTAACCGCGCTGGGCTAGCTGTGGCCGTGTATGGCGACAACACTGACTGGATAGGAATTCACGTTTGTATTCGACGGAATCTGTCACCAATCAATGCGGTTAGGCGTCGAACAACTGCACTCATCATCGGTGCTGGAGGAATGGCTCGAGCGGCGATCTATGCACTCATACGTCTCGGCGTTCGAACCGTGTTTATCTACAACCGCACGCAGCACAACGCGGCCGAACTCGCACGCCAGTTCCAAAACTGGCCGTTCCAGGAGAATTCGGGCAAAAGAAGTGAGTTGGGAACCGCGCGTTCACATAATGTTGGAAGCCCTGATCCTGCGACCGACAACCTCACGATCCGAGTCATTCCGTCCAAGGATGATATCTGGCCAACGGATGCCAACCACCCGACAATAATTGTCTCATGTATAGCGACTCCAGAAATCGATGGCAAGAGCTCCGTAGATACAAGCTTGCCAACTACCTGGCTCGCGAGTCCAACTGGAGGAGTTGCCATCGAGGTATGTTCACTCAGACGATCTCTTCATGCGGTACCTAATGTTTGCGTAGTTGAGTTACACGCCGCTGAAAACGCCATTACTTAATCAGATTAACGAACTCAAGGAGGAAGGCTGGATAGCAGTCGACGGCCTACAAGTACTTCCGGAGCAGGGTGTCTTGCAATTCGAGCTTTTTACTGGGAGGAAGCCACCACGGGAGCTGATGAGGAGAGAGGTTTTTCGCGCCTACCAGAATCGAACGCCAAGTGAGACGGGACACATAACTCACGAATCCCTTTTTCCTCTAGGAAGATTTGTAGACGAGACGTGATGAGCTGTAGACGAGGAGAGGTCTAATCTGATACTGTAAATTAATAACTGCATCTCGGTTCACTCCCAAACCGTAAACCAATGCCAATCTTGTATGTTATCAACCGCATTTTTGCAACACAATGGGATGTTAAAATTCGATTTCTGATGAATAGCCACGTTGAATCTACATACAGAAAATGCAAGAAGAAGATAGAATATCCGTCGCGGAATGGGGATGTACGTCGAAAAATACGTTTGAGGAAGGTTTACACAATGAAGTGACGCCGATTTTAATAATAGATCTCTCCTTATCAGTGCCCAAATCTTTAAAAGATCCACCTTACAAGGAGGGCCCGGCGGCAAATGTCTTTTCCAGCATTTGGCACGGAGCAGGGTGGCGCCATGTCCATGAGGCCATTGTGAACTGAACTCGTCTCTTGCTCATTTCTGACCGTTCAGTTAATATTTGTCCCTCTCATCTGTAAAACCTGGAAATTAGATTCAGTTCTTTATCTCTGGCCATTCTCGTGCCATCCTTCACATGACCGCTCCTGAAAACCAGCCGATCGCGGCTCCCACAAATGCTACAGACGTCATATCTCAAAGATATGCGAGAAGAAAGCAGACCTACATCCTTACACTCACCTTCCCAGATCTTTCACAGGTCGGAAATCTCTTGAAACGCATCGAATATGGCGTCCATTGTTGGGAGCTTCGCGGCGACCTCCTCAGCCCGTCTGGTGCAGCTGAGGAATCCAACATCCCCTCGGCAGAATACGTTCAGAACCAGATCCGCTGCCTTAGGTCACACTCAAATCTCCCAATCTTCTTTAGCTTGAGAATGAAATCGCAGGGTGGAAGATTTCCTGACAACGAAATTGCTGCTGCAGCAGAGCTGATTTCGCTGGCTGTCAATCTCAAGTGCGAGTATGTTGAATGGAACATCAACTGGCCCTTGGACACACTCAAAAGGGTTACCAGCAAGGCAACTGGGACAAAGATTATTGGGTCTGAGTATGACGTAACTGGGGACCTGAGATGGACCGACGCTGGCATGCGGAACATTTGCAAGTCCATTGACCAGTACGCAGGTGAGGCCACCATTATCCTTTCCATTTTCAAATCTAATCAAACGTTCCAGATATCATCAGTGTGAGCCTTCTGGCAAATGATATGGAGGATTGTCACGACTTGGCTCAATTCACTCGAAAACATCGACAGAGCAACAAAAAGCCTCTTCTTGCAACCTGCACTGGCTTGAATGGCCAACTCTCGCGAATTATTTCGCCAATCACGCAGGTTACGCACCCCGGTTTGCCGTTTCCTGCATCTGCAGATCAGCCCACAGTGGTCAAGCTCAATCAGGCATTAAATCTTCTTGGGCAGCTACCAAAGAAGCAGTTTTACATCTTTGGGCACAACATCGCACACTCCCTGTCGCCCACTCTCCACAATGCCGGCTTCGAAGAGCTTGGGCTACCACATCACTACAGAATCCACCAGAGTGAGAATGTGGACAAGTCCGTGGAGGCTCTCGTCAACCGCCATGATTTTGGTGGAGCCTCGGTCACGTTTCCACACAAATTGCAAGTTGGAAGGCTGTTGGACTCTGTTTCCCCTGTCGTGGAAAAAGTCGGGGCTGTCAACACCATCGTGGTGAGAGTATCGGGGGACGGCAGCCGAGTGTTGGTCGGAGATAACACAGACTGGCTAGGGATTAAACGATGCATTGATTCGGCATCTGTCAGCCATCTTGGAACGTCTGCTGCGCTTGTGCTTGGAGCAGGAGGCGCAGCTCGTGCCGCCTGTTATGCGGTTAAGAGTCTAGGCGTTCAACAACTCTTGATCGTCAACAGAACCCTTTCGAAGGCCGAAGACATGGCAGGTCTGTTCCCAGAGATGAGAACAACGATTTTTGAAAGCCTCGAGGCAGCTTGCGAATACACTGGGCCATGCATCAGAGTCATTATTGCCTGTGTGCCTGCCGACGATCTAGGCGAGGACAAGATCCCGACCAAACTCTTTTCCGGCGCTGATACGGGCGCCTTGGTCGAGATGGCTTACAGGCCACAGGTGACGGGCATGATGAAGGTGGCAGAAAAATACCCCGGATGGAGCGTCTTTAAAGGCATTGATGTATTAGAAGAGCAGGCATATGCGCAGTTTGAGCTCTGGACTGAGACGCCTGCACCTTCAATCGTGATGGGGGATGCAATGAGAGCAAAGGTAAGCGGGAAACTGTAGTGTTGGGACTTGAAATATACAACTGAGAAATATGCCTAGAATTTGCTCGAATTTATGCACTGGTCTACACGTGTGTTAGAGTAGTAGTAGTGCAAAGCCTGGAATTGTAAGTAGGTTGTCATGACCTGGATTGTGTAGGGTGCCCCCTGCCGCAACTCGTAGTCGCACTTCACGATACGTTTAGCAGAGTGAAGCTGATTTGTGGGAAGGTGAATCTTTTTTGTGTTATTTCTGCAACTAATATGACTAAGAGTGTCTAAATATCGATGCCCTTTCCTTCAACCCAGCTCTTTGCCTGCCAATACAAGAGGTCATGCTTCTCGAGATTTACAGTCCCCACATGACGTCGATGCCCCGGCATATCCCCAAGCACCGCAACACCCATTGTAGCTTCCTGGAAATACGCGAGATACTTGTATCCGGGTGGATAAGTCTTGAGCTTTTCCTCGTCTATTGCTGGGATCTTGGCCGGATTCGTTGGAATCACCTTGTCCTTCTCGTACCAGTGGCGAACCAATCGGGCGCCCCATCGGCCGTCGACCTTTTCAAAGAAAAAGCAGAACCGGCAGTCAGCCTCAACGTCAAACTCAACGCCATCAATCTCAAAGCGCTGGGTGATTGTAGCCTTCAGTTTAGTCACTGCAAGTGTGCCCTCGATGTTGATGTCTGTCGTTGAACCGTGGCATCGGTGCATAATGAAGGCACCGTTATCCATCCCCGCCTTGGAAGCGGCAATGAAATCTGAGAACAAAACACGACCAGACCAAGTGGTGTATACATAGGCGCCAGGGTGGAAAATTGACTCGAAATTTTCCCATTCGCAGGCGTCCCTGGCAAATCATTAGCATTGGTCGAACGGAACGACCACGCCGTACACTGGATATACCTGTAAGAAGGCCAGCCCTCTGCCAATTCTCTAAGTTTGAGTCTTTCGATCACTAGGTGATCCGGTCCATTGTTGCGAATAGCCTGGGACGGCCTGGAGCCCTCCGGGAGGCTGTGAAGATCGACCATATTGATTGATGACTGGATTTGGTTGCAACTACTAACAGCTGTAGATACCTAGCCGGCGCTGTAGTTTCAGATGGGTGCTTGATGCAAAATAAAACAGAGTAGAATTCAGTAATTCACGATGCCGGAGAAATCCTTCTACGTCCACCCGTCATTAATAGCAAGAGGGTAAAGAAATGTCCCCTCTTCTCGTGCCCGGACCTGACTCCGGCTCTTGAATGGCACTGACCGAATGTGGAGCTCTGGGGAAATCTCCAATTGCCGGGAGAAAGAATTGACGATTTTAGCTCCGCTCTAGTGAAGTCGCCCTGTCAAGAAACGTGCAATCGGCCAGTGGACGGTGGAGGTGGCTGGGCGGAGGAATTCATGCCCGCTCTGGCACTAGCCATCCCCGCTTGATCGACATTCGGCGAGGCCGCGTGCTAAGCGGCGCTTCCTTGAGATGGACAATTAAGAGAAGGTCTCTCTCTATCTTAGCTCATTCTAAGTTACAACTGAGACACTCAGTCAGGTATATTCTACCCTATCACCTCATTCCACGACACACCGCCATCATGGGAAACTCGATTCTGCTCATCAACGGCCCAAACCTGAATCTCCTCGGCACGCGAGAACCCCACATCTACGGCCACACAACGCTGAGCGAGCTGGAGAGCAATTCTGTTGAGCACGCTCGATCGCTCGGGGCTGAGCTTCAAGTGTTTCAGTCCAACCACGAAGGCGCCATCATCGACCGCATCCAGGCCGCACGGGGATCCGTCGATGTCATCATCATCAATCCTGCGGCGTACACGCATACCAGTGTCGGCATTCGCGACGCGCTCGCCGGCATCGACATTCCGTTTATTGAGCTTCACATCAGCAATACGCACTCGCGGGAGAGCTTTCGGCACCACAGCTACTTGAGCGACAAGGCGGTGGCGGTTATTATGGGATTTGGGGTTGATGGATATGGATATGCGATTGACCATGCGGTCAAGAATATTGTGCCCAAGAAGAGCAATACGTGACCCGCATGAATGGAGTTGTATGTCCCGGAATAGATTGAATGCGCCTTACCTGTCGTAAGGCAGACTTGTTCCATCTTGAATTGGAACCGGCGTCAAATATTGCCGTGTAGCCCTGGCAGCAACTGGCCAATGGCTGTGGCCACTCAATCATCACACTCCTTTATCTATGCAACGCTACGATCGTCCCTTTAGCAGATAAACTTCTTCCCTACCGGTACACGGGAGCCCGTACGCGCAGAGGCTATGCTGTGGGCCGTGCTGTTGCCATGCTGAAATTGCAGCCGGGCAGTGTCGTCGGTCTCGCTTTGAGTGGGACGCGACACCGAGTTAGCCAGGATCGTGGACAAATCGCGAGTCGCTGCGAAACCGAGCGCGAGACCGAGACCCAAAAACACGTCAAACAAGCGCTGTGATGCCAAAACACACGTCTAACTCCAGCCATGTCTGCTCAATCATCTTAAAAAAATGGTCGGGGCTTACTTTTGGGACTGTTGATAAATACTGCTTGGAAGCTGTCATCTCCTCTCCATTCTCTATCAGCCGCATCGCATTCATCTCCTCGTCTTTCATTACCGTCTTCTCATTCAACCACAGATTCCCTCTTCGTGTCGACATTCAGCAACCGTCAAAATGATGGGCCTCTTCACCAACCGATACAAACTTCACGTCCACATCTTCCAGATAGTCCTAGTCGTCGGCATCGTGGGCCTCACGGTTGTCCGCATGTTTAATCGACCCGCCGGGATGCCAAGCGGGAGATCGAGCACAATGGCCCTGGGAATGGTTTGTCTTCCCCTCCAGCACACATCCGGCTGGCCGCTAACAGATAAATACTAGGGTGCCAAGTCGCTTATTATCCTTCTTTACGAGGTCTTATCCAGCCACGTCCGCGCATTCAAGAAGTGGGGAAGTCTCAAGGCATACCTCATTCTGAACGGTTTAGAGGTTGTCTTCTGGGGCGCTGTGGCGTTTATGATGATCCAGGCAAACCTCAAGTTTTGCGAAGGTATCAACTGCACACTGAGTTGGGTTGTGGTCAGCCTCGCCGGTATAATGAAGTATGTTGTTGCACATTCCTGAGAGATGGATCCCGAACTAACAACATTTGCTTGATAGCCAAGCCGCAGTTTACATGACGATCGTCTCATGGCTCGACTTTCGATACTTTAAGGCAAACGGAGTCGAGCGAGGCTCCAAGTACTCCAACGTCGATCGACTTGAAGTCCGGTCCGTTGATGCCGGGTCAGCATACAAGGGGCGTGAGAGGAGCCAGGAGCAAGGGATTGACCTCGATGGTCTCATGGCCAACCCGGCCGCCATTGGTCGCGAGACTCCCAACAGGAGTCAAAGCCAGAGCCCCAGTGGATATCCCCAACCGTACGAAAACTACAGAAGCCACGGCGAACCTCCCAGCCACTACGACCCCAACCAAAGAAGCCACTACGACCAGCGATTACAGCCAAGCTACGGCGGCCAAGGGCAGTACCAACAACCTATGCCTCACGGTCATCACGGTCAGCAATAGAGTCCAATTGGGCTTCCCACAGCAGCTACTGTATCTCCTTTGTATTCATCCAATAGCCAGCACCCTCGCAACCATAGATATAGATCTCCTTTGTTAGACCACATTATTCTTGACAGTTAGCCCTAGGCAAGACACAAGACTTATGTACGGAGCCAATAAAGGCCTCTGATTCTTAGCACATCTTCCTCCAGACCAACAGTGACAATTCCATAGTATCGCATTACGCGCCACAACAAATAGGTACTCAAAGTTCCATCTCCGTTATGCCGCCGTATTGACAAATGTTGTGACAGTCATCATTCGAGGTACTCGCGTTAACAAAGTTCGACGATGAGATTGTGCTTACACAAGGAAACACTTCAAAACCAGCCAAGTCATCATTACTGACAGAATCCTACCCTGTACGCTGACTCGCCTCGGGAGAGACCTACGAGTTCACTACACGCCGTATCACCTTACCCCCGGTAGCTCTTGTCCACCTTTTTAACCAATTGACCTCTCAGGGTGATCGGTCCACAATGACCTGTGCGATAGCATGCGATTTCCGAAGGATCCAAAGCGGGTTTAATAACGCACAAAAGTATGTACAGATGAACTTCCTCAAATTTGCTTGCTTACTAATACGTTGACCACCCAGACCAAATCCGATGCCGAACAAACCGATTGACAGGTGTTAGTCTTAATCGATTTAGTTTCTAAGTCTATGATAGATCCGTTACGGTCAAATGGATCAGGGCAATAGTGTTGAAAGCGATGATGATGATGATGTTGATGATTGCTTAGGTCCGGATAGACCGAGCTGGTCAGAGAGAGGTTTTATGACACCTCCTCTGACTATGGTCATGATATCAATCTATCAGAGGCTTCGTAATACAGAGCCACTTTCCAACAGTTTATTCAAGCATAAAGCACAAATCACTAGAAATTAACTGAGACTGTGTTTCATTCCACCTGTCTCGACAGTCCATTTAGCCTTGTGTATGACATTTAATTGTAACCGGCCGCAACGCAATCGGTCGCAGCCCTACGTCGGCTTAAATAAACCAGCGGATTTTCTTGTGAGAAGAATCTTACTTGCGGTAGTCTCTCGCACACCGTGCGTCGCGGTCGACTGTATGAGAAGGCAATTCCGGTCCCTCAGAGTTGTCGTGGCTCCGCGATGACGTAATGTCTGTCCCGCCCGGAAATAACTGTGTGATGAGCAAGGGGCGACTGGGTTTAATAGGCAGAATGGTAGTACAACCTACAAGGATAACAAAGGTTAAGTAGGTTCCGTACAAATGCGCACACGTAGAGGTACTTGTGGCGAGGTGATTCTTATACGTCGAATATGGTATATCTACTGTTGCATTTTCTGTTCCGCCGTGGAGATATACCAGCGGTGAGTGCGGAAGCCAAACTTTCTTATCCTTGTAGGTTGTAGTTAGGGCAATCATGGAATCACGCAATCACGAGGATTAGAAATACGGAGTATCTATGCCGAAAATTGACTAATTCCTATAGCTATATCACACAACTCACCAAGTTCAGATTAAGGGCCTCATTCTACCCCTCACTTCATTATCCAGCTTCTCCACCATATCGCGCAACCCCCAGAAATTGAGATCATGTCTGCAAATCACCCCGTGTGTACCAAGACATTCACATTGAATAATGGCAAGTACTCCAGTGATGTTGCTACCGTATTTAGTATATAAATGTGGCGTACTAACGTACCTCTCCCATGTTCCAGGAGACCCATTCCCAGCCGTTGGTCTCGGTACATGGCAAGGTGAGCAAGATAGCGGGTGGTTTTGGCTGCCGACGTCCGCGACCCGTTTCATAATAATTTATTCTCATGGTAGGCAGGGTTGGGACTGAGGATACCAATGCGCTCGAAAGGTCCATCATCTTCGCTCTACAGAGCGGCTATCGACTCATCGATACTGCCCAGCTTTACGGTGTTGAATCCGACGTGGGGAGAGCTATCCGTGCCAGTGGCGTCCCTCGCGAGGAGATTACCGTCGTAACCAAGTTCTGGAGTGATTGGCATCACGATCCTGGCGAGGCTTTGCGTATTTCGCTCGCAGACACAGGGCTGGACTACATTGACATATTCCTGATGCACTGGCCATGTGCAACCACGCCCGCCCCTGACAAGAAGACTCTTCGGATTCATGAGAGCCCTACTTTCGTCGAGACGTGGAAGATGATGGAGGGGCTTGTTGGGCCAAAGTGCAGAGCTATTGGTGTGAGCAACTTTACGCAAAAAACACTCGACACGCTGCTCTCAAGTGCCAAGATCGTGCCGGCGGTGAATCAAGTCGAGCTTCACGCCCTCAATCCGAACTTGAAGCTGGTTCCCTACTGCCAGTCAAAGGGAATCCATGTGATGAGTTGGAGGTAAGATCTTACGTGTTAAGCTGGGGTGCGTAAGCTAACCTAATTATAGCACCATGGGAGGCGGAGGTGGTGGTGGTGCTGGAAACCAGATTCTCACTGATGAGCTATTTACTAAAATAGCAAGCGACAAGAACTGCTCAGCTGGAGTCGTCTCTCTCTCCTGGGCTGTGCAACGCGGCGTCACCGTCATCCCCAAGAGTGGTGCGGAGCGACGAATCACCGAGAACATGAGGCTTGTCACACTTGACGACGAGGAAATGGCCAAAATGAACGATGCGCACAAGATCATGCAGCCATATAGAATTGGGGAAAAGATAGCGGCTTTGCAGGTGGAAATTGATGGAAAGACAACAATCCTCGGATGGTCTAACGTGGACTTTGGGTGGGAGGATGAGGAGGGAAACTGGCTGACTTGAGATGGGCAAGATACTATATTGCTCGCTGTGTGGCGGCACATCGAGGCTGTGCCTCTATTACACCTATCCTAGACAATTGACACTTTGTGTAGTCACGTATTTTTCAGTCGCACACCCGTCGTTTTAGAGAAGAAAGAGTTCAACCATGCGTGTAATCTTTCCACATAGCGCAAGCACCAATGGATGTAACGGCAAAACTGATATGGAGGAATAAATCCACCCTAGACTGCAAGCACAAAGTCAATTGAATTATTGCCTATTACTATCTGCGTACTACTACAAAGCCTCAAGTTCCAGCCCTCCCCTGAAGCTCACGTGCGATGCGGGTTTATGCTGCATCGTGATGACCTTCGGGTGCAGCAACCAGCACGGCTTCAGCTCATTTCATAGCTTGACTGATGAGTGGAAGCAAGTAAGCTTCTGTCCAAGTCCAGATCAGCGTGCTGTCGTTATCCACGAATGCTGCTCCAGTCCAAAATGTGTTCGTCTTTCCTTCGAGGGCGTAAAGCTTCTTGTAGAAACCTTGCTTGACGTCGTTGGCTGAGACATGGATGTGATACGGAGCATGGCCCGAAAAGAACTTGAAATGCGTCTTGCCATGACCGATATTTCCTGCTTTTGCTAGGTTGCCAAGTTCCTTTTCGATGAGGAGCTTGACTTCCTTCTTGGTCATGCTGGGATCGAGGCCGCCAAAGTAACTGGATATCTTATTAGTCGGGGCCTTTCCGACAAGTGGGCTGATCGTGTATGATCCGGGCAGCTTCAGAAGGTTGGATGGAGTATGCGTTCCAATGTTGGTGTATGCTGTGCTGGTGCCGATGCCGCTGTACTCAAAAACAGCTGATCCATAGAGGAAACCCTTGAACTTGCAAAAGAGATCGGCTTCCTCCTGAGTCAGGTCCAAACCAATGTCCTCAAGATACTTCTTGATGGGCGGGATAGCAAGGACCAGCTTCTTTGCCTTGACGAGAATTTTTCCTTGGGGAGTATCGACCCAGACCTGAACACTGTCATGGGATCTCTTAATCTTTTGAACATCTGCGTTATACACAACATTCTGTCCCAAGAAATGCTGGGCTCCGCGGTAGAGATCCAGGTTATCACCTGACGCAGCATTGATGAAGCCAGTCGACAGTGTTTGGATGAGGAGTAGACCAAAGACTTTAATTCCGTATAGTGTTGGTCGTTCGAGAAGATTGCCATTGCAGCCTGCGATGCTGTTGACCAGCTGAACCATGTCCTGCAAACCATTCGCCTCGATAAATTCTGAGTACGGCGCCAAAAGCTCCTTTGGCACAGGATCTGGCAGGTCATATCCCAAGGCGAGATAGGGATACTTGGTTGCGATGATCTGGGCGTACTTTTGAACGGCTGCCCCCGATGCTTGTTGAGAAGCGGGCGTAAATCCGTTTACAGCACGGCCGGTCGAGAAGTCGTAATATGCTGAGCCCAGAGCCGAGAATCCAGCCGTCTGGACGGCGACTCCGAAGGTGGCGAAATAGTTTCGGACGATGGGAGAATCATGGAAGACGACGACACCCAGATTGAATGGTTGATGCGTGTCGGGATCAGTGTAAGTGACTGTGTGACCGCCGAGATGGTCCTCTTTCTCAAGCACCACGACAGATTTGCCTTCCTCCTTCAGGCGGACGGCAGCATATGTACCAGAGGACCCTCCACCAATGATGACGACGTCCCGCTCGACGACTTTCTGAGGGCGGCTGGCGACTGAACCAGCCAAGAGCAAATGTAGGACCCCGATAGAGAACCGCATGGTGGGAATGGATGGAAAAGGTAAACCTCAATGTGCAGGCACAGTGCTGGATTGGGAGCCGAATTACGATGATGGGCTTGGCTTTTAAATCATATCGACGTGTCTGCCAAGGCCTCAACCTGAGCCACGTCTCAGTTGTGGTGTGTGGCTTTCAATTTAAGATCAGCCGGTGACATCTCGATGGCGGAATGTGTTGTTTTTCAGATCGTCATTCGCTACAGCAAGACACGAGAAAACGCCCCAAGCTACTAGGTCGGTTGTGCGGCACGTAGCGGCATTGGTTTGAATGCCGATCCCTAGACTTGCTCTAGATCAAATATGTTTAGCGCTGACGTGAAAGTAAAGGTTGAGCTGGTTTGTCTCATTCCGTGCAGACGCGCTGTCACCACTGTTGGGCCACCTGTTGGGCGAGAGTAGGGCCGTTGCATCGGGCGATGTCCCAATGTTTATACAGGGAAGATATATCTTGCTGTATGTTTTTTAACGAAAATAATCAGGCCCTCTAATAACTTTTTACTTCGTAAAGGAGCCTGGTGATCACGGAGGGGTGAGTTCCCGAGCTTAGTGGCAGACGGCTGGGTCGTCTAGTCTGAACCTAATAGCCCAAAAAGAAATTAAAGAGGGGGAGACCAAATGAAATCACGAAAGAGGTGTTTGGAAGCGCATGCGATTTCTTGTTTAGGAATTTGAGGGCGCTTGATTATCGAGAATGGCTTAAAGCCACCCGGCGGTGCTCCAGATTGCAAGATTCCGCAATGCGCCTCCGTTGTTGAGAAATCGAGACGAAGTATCGGGAGGTATGGTGTCTGACAATGCAGTCGCAATGCAGTCACAATACAGTCACAATGCAGTCAGATAATAAATACAGTCAGATAATGTGTGGACAACGCACTAATGGGATGTTTAATCTTCCCGACAGTATGGTAGTATGGGGTAAGATCTGACACATGGCTGACCAAACGAGTTAATTAATATTATAGGATGGAGTACGGACTAACTTAGATCCAGCATCAGATGTTCGAAGTTGGGATGTATTCGTTTGTATCAAACGCCTGGGGACCAAGTAAAAGTGGCTGGTTGAAAGACACCCTGCAAATGATGGAAGCTATGGCTTGTCACGGATGAACATGCGTTGGACTGAACCAGCAAGTAGCTTTAGGGATAACGACAGTTGATGATCTTCTCTACCTTGCCCTTCTGTTGAGACGACGGAGCTTCCATCTACCAAGCAACGAATACCTAGGCGTTGACAGCCTAGGCCACCAATCAAGATACACAAACTAGCCAGGGTCCCTGATGTCCACCGCCACACCACTCACAATCTAAAGGCACTTGACCCCCTCCTCCACTCCCGTTAGGGGTTGTAATTAGTCGGTTTCGACCTTCTCCAGCTCTCCAGTCTTGATGTCAAAAAGAAAACCGTGGCAGCCTTTCTTGAGCTCCTCTCTAATGAACGGGCTGGCCCGAATCCACTCAAGATCACCCTTCACGCTTTGTTTCATACTATTCGTTGTACTGTCAGTTTTGCACCGAGACGTAGCAATGCCTCTTGGGGGTTTCTTACTCAGTGTTTGAGCCAAAGTCCATCTTTTCGATGTCAGTCCAGTGTTCCTGACCCACGTGCGCCTTCAAGCCAGCGCGGACCTTCTCGTCAGTGACATGTGTCGTGCCACAGTCAGTGTGATGAATGATGGCGATTTCTTCCAGCTTAAACAGGGTGTCTAAGATGTTGATATCTCGGAGAGCAAGTCGAATGTTTCCGCCAGCATTGCGATGGACACCAACTTCTGCATGGGAGGTCAGCTTGCGACATTCCTCTCTGGTGATGTTCTCTACTAACCTCCTGGGCTAAGGCCGAAGAATGCCTCGGGGACGCAGCGAGGATCGACGCAAGTCACTAGAACGCAGACGCAGGTTAGAACCAGGAGCGAGACGCGGCGGGGAGAAATTCAAGTGGACATACCGATGAGGGTCCGGGGAGGAGGGGCTCCAGCTTCGCGTAGCTCTGTCAGATATGGGAGGGGAGTATGAGTGATAGCCCTATACCTGGGTTAGCAAAGTCAATGGGAGTTCAATCGGAATGATAGACAGACTTGTTTCGGGCCAGAAGAGTCTCAATGTTTGCCATGATGTCTGATTTGGTAAAGGTGATGGGCGATGATAATTGATGAAGATGATTGGTGAAGCTGATTGGTGATGATAATTGATGAAGATGATTGGTGAAGCTGAGTAGGTAAAGCTGAACTTGATGTGTTGCTGTGGACTGTTAAAATATTTGACAGTTGGTGCTCTCAAGACCTTTATAGCCATTTGACTTGTTGCTTGGAGAGTCCCAACATGACATCGACCTGACGCATCAATCGTGGCGATAGATTCGCCGACTGCGACTGTGGCTTGAAGGCTTCCAGGGTACTGATGTCCCAATTAGGAAACACAATTCCTCACGAGAGCGCCAGGGAACACGCCCGATGGCGCGTTTAGATTAAGGCTGCATATGTGGATTATTCATCAACCCATGAGCAGGACTCGGCTTAATTATTTTGCCGCGGCTGAGCTGCATACGACGTCAGTCATGGTAATTCAAGCTGATTGTGATATCCGCTATTCCGCTTTAGGTATATGGTACCCTGGATCTCCTCAGAAACGTCGGTTACTAATCACGGCGAACCAGCCGAAAAGGGCTGCCAGTACCCTGGATCTTGACCCCACTGGCGATAGTTTCCAGATGCCCGATTTACATCATAATCAACTGCACTCCACTACAGGCTACAGGCTGGCACGCGCCGGGGAGAATTCTGCAGCTGCTTTGAGGAGATGGCCTTCTCCTTTGTCAACTACGATGGCCCGACGCTCTCTCAGGATCCGAATGTGCGCAAGCTGATTCGACGACAAGCCATGAGAGATGCGGGGGTGGACCGGAGAATACGGGGCGGCTACGGACAGCACAATCTTAGGCAGTATCCAGTATCATCGGAAAGCGGCACTGATGATGCGGGTTTGTCATTCCTCGGAGAGACTCTGCCAGATGACTCGGTGCATCGTCGCAATCAGCCGTCCTCAGACAATGTGGCATCGGACCGAGGGACAAGAGCCCTGCAGAGAGCGTCACAAAGATCCACCGTCTCTCGACATCGCACACACGCCTTACCATTCTCAATCCCATATCTTAACTCCGCTAGCACTGAGAAGTTCGCTCTGTTGCTGAATCTCACACCGCTGACAGGGCTGCGACTCGGCATCGCCAAGTTTTCATACCTCAAGTCGGAGGCAGTCTACTCTGGCAATCTCCCCTCCGCGTCGAACTTGGCAAGTCGCAAACTGGCACATTTTATCATGAGCCGATATGAAGAAGTGCCAACACTGAGATATGCCACCGACTGTGTCATTGCAAAGCTCCACCAGATATTGCAGCCCCCAGACGACCCGCGGCTTGATGGGAATGAGAGAGTCTTGCTGTACTACACCAGGGCGTTGAGGGCCGTTCAGACGGCCCTGGATGACGAGACACAAAGAATGACTGCGGAGACGTTGTGTGCCACAGAATTATTGGGCATTTTCGAGGTACGTACCTGCCTTTAGTGGTACTCTGAACTGCTAAAATTGTAGCAACTAATCCGTTCTGAATTTAGTTGCTGAATGAAAACACGAAATCCCACTCCTGGATACAACATGCCGGCGGAGCTGCCCAACTTATACAAATTCGAGGCGCCCATAGCTTCCGGACCGAGTTTGAAATGGCACTCTTCATGGCTCATATTGGGCCAACAGTAAGCGTCACCAAAATCCCCTCTACATCTTCGTCGGGAGCTAATCGTCTCTCGTCCCAGGTAATGGACGCCTTTCTGAGCAACAAGTCATGCTTCCTGGGAGACGAAGGATGGGATCGAGTCATGCGATCTGTGATTTATAACGATGACTCATCAGTCAAACAGAAGGGTCTTATCCTCGCGCTGTGGAGCCATCTCGTCAACGCACCAAAGAAGTTCAAGGACGTAACAGACGCCATCTCCTCGCCTACTCCACCTCCTCAGGATGTGATCGACGGAATTATAACGCACATACTAGAAGACCGAGAGAGTCTGCTCTTCTGGCTAGAAATTGAACGCACGCTTCCAGACTTGGTGGATGGAGACCTTGAGAGGGACAAATATGGCATCATATTCCCGCGCCTTACGCTCGAGAAGGGCATAGCCAGCCCTAAGCACGTTGCTCAGCTTGCACTACGGGGAACATATGTTTTGTGCCGGATCCTCAAGTCGCGGCTCTTGGTCGCCCTAGCGCCCCATCGGTTTCGTTCTTTAGAGATTGAATGTCAACACCTGGCAGCTAGGATCACGACATTAGGGCAATCCATGGTCGAGAACAACGACAATGGGCTCCTTGAGACCTACTTCGTTTCACAAAGTACTTGGATTGCTAAAGGTGTAGTGGAAACGAAAGACATATGGAGCCAGGGACTTCAAGATAGCAGAGACGGCATGATTGAGAAGTGGAAATTTGAGGCTTGGTGTAAGGCTATCGGAAGAAAGTCTGCCAAGAGTGAACATGTGTGAGGGAGGGGAAGAGTCAGTGCTCGGCTTCTTGAGCCAACTACAGTTTATATATTTATATAGGTTTTAATTTTTTCACGCTGAAAAGCTTGATATTTGGTTATTTTGGTAGTATTGGGTAGGAAATGCTTGAATTGTAGATAAAACTGTGTTTTTTGACTTTGTGCCGGCAACTTACTCACCTCGGGGGAGCAGACAGAAGTTATATTAGTATTGGAGTCACACTCACCGAGGGATCGGGGAAGACGTTCGGAATATTAAGCCCATGAGCGAGAAGTGAGGTCTATTCTATTTCAGTAATTAGATACAAGTGCAAGCACGTCTTGATACGTCCAACTATCACTTCACAAATGACCACACTTTAGAGACCAAGGCAAGCATCCAGCCCAACAGGACACGAAATGCAGCCATCGTCAGCCACGCGGTATACGCAACGGCGCCATAGATGCCACTACCGAGGAGTTTCACCGCGGCCGCTGGATCCCTGACGCCCCTCCTCGCAGCGTGCAGCGCCCACTTGGCATCCTTCTCGGCCTCGGCGACGGCCCAGGTCAGCGGCGACGGCTTCTTGGGCGGCTGCCGGACTTTGGGCCTGGACCCGGGGAACACAGCGACGCCCTTCTTCTTGCCGGCGAGGTCCTTGAGCGTGAGCGTGTGGTCCTCGTGCGCCCGCGCCCGGACGCTCTCCCGGGTCAGCTTGCCGCGGATCTTGCCCTGCTCCTCCGCCGAGTTGTGCTCCCACCACCCGCGCACAGCCTCGAACATATACTTCTGTACGGGCGTCTTGCTGCGGCCGGGAAACGCCGGGTGATGTAGGATGGACAGGATCTCGTCGATCGTCTCCTCCTCGTCTCGAAAGCTGTCGTCATAGCAGCGGATGACCTGCTGCGTCGTCCAGTTGGTCGTGACTGTGGCGACGAGGCCGGCGGGCTGGTTGAGGACGTTGTTGAAGTGATCCTTGGACAGATCCGAGTGGCTCGGGTCGGACCCGTCGCCGTCTAGGTAGACCTCTGCTGAGGTGGACTTGGCCGCTTCTGCGTCGACTCGATCCTTGGCCGCCCTCAGGGCGTTGCGCAGCTGCTGGATGGACGCCTCGATCATCAACGAGAGGTATTTGAACACGAGCTCATCGGCGTACTTTCCCAACTGCGTGCTCGACTCTTGGTTCAGCGGTTCCGTGTCTTCCTGCGCGGTGCTCTCCTGGAGCCACTTCTTCAGTCTGTCGTGGAGAAAGAAGATGGGCTCGATGGACTGCCAGAGGATATTGGCGTCGACGCTGGTCTCGACGCTCTGGCCTTGCTCCTTGGCTTCTTCCGCCTTCTTGAACAAGACCCCTGCAGCTTCCAGCTGCTTGAGCAGTGGGTCGTTGATTGTTGTCGAGGCCAACGAGGACAACCCCTGAATGGCGGCCTTGAGGAGTTCGTAAAGCTGGTCGAATGCCATGGCTCCAATGTTGAGATCCTCGTACGGATTAGCTGAATGCTCTTGACGATGATCAGTATGTACTCACCGTTTCCAAATGCTCAAGCGACCCCTTGCATTGCAGCACCGCCATGTCATCCGCCTCACCAAGGAGGCTGTGGAAGATGTCGAGCATCCCAAACGTCCCAGTCACCACGGGCGGCACCATCTTGCCCCTCCATCCCGGGGTCTTCACCCTGCATGCGGCGCCGACGAACGGAAAGACGTCGTCCTCTCCCAGCTCCCGCAGACAGAGCTCGGTGAAGTTGCTGTGGGCAGAGAAATCCTCGAGCGTGTGCAGAGCAGCGCCCAGGTGGATGAAGGCTTCTTTTCGGGCGGCCGGGTCATTCTTGCGCCCTTGTCGCCCGAGCCTGATGGATTCGCGCAGCTGTCTTCGAACGTAATCGGCAGCCGTGTCCCATCCATGGCCTGTGAAAGGCCTCTAGTGAGTTGATTCAACTAACTAGTCCCTATGCTGTTTACTTTCAAGATGAAGAAAGGAAAGAATCTAAATACAAACTGGGTGCGTGAAGACGCGTTATATCTTCTTTAATATAGAAGATTCGAGAATCAACTCGATGGCGCTGTGGAGAAGAATTCGGGCTTGGCGGCAGAGCCGCCAGCCAAGTGGGCCTGACCCGTTACATTACCCCCCTCCTCCAGAGTTGGCGTGTATCTCACGATGATTTTCGAAGTTGACTCTCTTCTTCTTCCGCTTTGTCCATTGTTTCCATGCATCCGTATGCCGTACAGCACTGAGATGCTCCCACGTGGGTCTCGAATAGTCCACCCACTTCACGAGCACCTTCTTGTGCGTGCCTTCCTTCTTTTCATCGAGGATGCGTTCAACGAGGTACATCTCTTGACCGTCCACCAGCACTGGTGGGGCGCTCTCGTGATCGACCTGCTGTGATGGTAGCGGGTCGTCAGGGACGGGCCGGAGCAAATCCACATGGAATACTGGGTGTATGCGTCCGGGCACGTCTAACTTGTAGGCGTGTGGGTTAATCTCCTCGACCACTTGGTATTTTGCATGTAGCCAGTCCAGCTTCTTACAAGGCCGTGACGTCTTGACGTTCTTCAGATTAAGGTATACCCAGTCTCCAGGCTTGTAGCGGGGCGAGGCAGTTCTGTGCCTGTTGGCTTGGGCTTGCTGTATCTCTTGGGCCATAGCTATTGCAGCTTGCGCAAACTCTGTGGCGTCCTGAAGTCTCTGGATGAAGTCTTCTGCCATAACCTCGCCCTCCCTCGCATCTTCTGCTCTTCGATCCTCGACTAGCTGAATTGGCTCGTTGTGGTAGCCGTGCATGAAGAAGAACGGGCTTAGGCCGGTAGAGGCCGCGTCCCTCTCGTTGATTGTTGCCATGGCTATTGGTAGCAGGTCTAGCCAATTCTCTTGGAGATAGTTTGTCCATATTCGTAGGATCTTCTCAACCTCTTGGTTCATTCGCTCCGTCGCTCCATCCGTCTGTGGGTGGTACGCCGTCGATAGCCGCTGCTCGATCTGCAGCAGTTTGCAGAAGTGCTTCCACATGTCGCTGACAAACTGGGGCCCACGGTCACTGGTTATGGCTGTTGGAATACCATGGACCGGGTAGTGCCGTTCGAAGAGTCTCTTAGCAACCGCTTCCGAGGAGATATCGCTCATGCCTTCGAGTTCGACGCCTTTGGTAAGCCGGTCTGTGACTACCATGCAGTTCGTCGCGCCATCCCGTCCCGATGGTGGGAGGTCCGTAATGAAGTCGATAGTGACCTCGCTCCATATTCGTTGCGGAATGGGTAATGGCTTCAGGAGCCCTCTCTTCGTGTCTCTCCAAATGGTGTTCCTTCCGCAGACCTCACAGTTACGCACGAATTGGCGTACTTCGCTAGCTGCGCCCGGCCAAAAGAAGCGTCTCGACAGAATAGAGTACGTAAGGTCTCTCCCCGGGTGCCCGGTAATGTGGGAGTCGTGTGTTGCTTGAATAATCTTCGTGCGCAGCGGCTCAGAGTTGGGTATCCAGACACGATTCCGGAAGCATAGGAGACCTTTGTCATCCAGTGAGCATTCTGAGATACTCACAACCTTCTCCTTTTGCAACTGTGTCGGTAAGTTCTTCTCTCCATTCGCTACTAGCTTCGTGAGTTCCTGGTAGAGCTTGTCCTCTCGGCGTGCGGCGTCCCAAAGTTGCTGCAATTCCTGGTCCTCGAATAGCCTGATATCCTTTTCGAAATCAAACTCCAGGGCGCCCTCAGTGTTGGTGGAAACTGTCGAGATGCGTACCCTTCTAAGATGGTCGTCCTGAAAGAGCCTCATAATGCGTGCCTTGAGCCGCTCGTCCGAGTAGTCGGCTGGCATATCTTGGTCTCGTCGAGAGAGCGCGTCTGGCAGTCCAGCCTTCTTTCCGGGTCTCCATTCGAGTGTGAAATGGAACCTGGATAAGAACTCCGACCATCGTACTTGTCTTTCCGTTAATCTTCTCTCCGAATAGAAGTATTTCAGATTCTGATGGTCCGTGAGGATCCTGAAATTCTTCACAGCTCGCAGCTCTGGTTCCCATTGCTCCAGACACCTTACAATAGCAAGCAGTTCCTTGTCGTGAATAGCGTAGTTGACCTCTGCTGGCGAGTGTTTCTTCGAGAAATAGGCGACAGGCCGTAATAGTCCGTCTTCGTCGTCTCGCTGGGAGAGGACACCCCCAGTGACAAATCCTGAAGAATCTGCCTCCACGATAGTCTCTCTCTCCGGGTGGAAATGAGCTAGAATAGGGGCCGTGATCAACAGGTCCTTAAGCTTCTCAAAGGCTTCTTCGCATAGGTCGTCCCAACGGAAGGGTACGTCCTTTTTCGTTAGCCGTATCAGCGGCTCTGCTATCTCTGAGAACTCAGGCATGAAAATCCTATAGAAGTTCGCGAAACCGATAAAGGCTCTAACGGCTTTTACGTTCGTTGGCGTAGTCCATTCCTTGACAGCCTTGACCTTCTCAGGATCGACTCGGATCCCGTTCTCCGCCTCGATAATGAACCCGAGATATTTCACCGTCTTGACTTCGAATTCGCTCTTGCTGATGTCTAGCTGTAGCCCAGCATCCATTAGGCGTTGGAGGACCCTGCCGACTTTGTCGCGGTGGTCTTGAATGCTTCCAGAAGAGAAGATCAACACGTCGTCGATGTATGCTGACACGAAATCGTCTAGGTAGTCTTGGAGCACGCTGTTGATATACCGTTGAAAGGCTGCGGGTGCACCTGTCAGTCCAAATGGGACTACCAGCCATTCAAAAGATCCGTAGCGTGTTCTGAAGGCCGTCTTTTCTTCGTCTCCGGGGGCGACCCTGATCTTGTGGAATGCTGCTATAACATCTAGCTTCGTGAACCACTTTGCCTTTGCCACAGTGCGTAGCGTTTCGTTGAGTAAGGGCAGCGGATAGCGGTCCTTCTTGGTGATGTTGTTCAGTCCTCGGTAATCCACACAAAAGCGAACGCCTCCACCAGGCTTTTTCACCATGAGAACCGGTGCCGCCGCGGGTGAACTGCTAACTCTGATAAACTCCTTGTCGAGAAGCTCTGTAAGTGTCTTCCGCAGTACCAATAGCTCTTCGCGAGACATGCCATAAAGCGGACCCCAGGGTAGGGGTTTCTCGCGGCCGTGTTCGTCTCGTAGGACTTCGATCTTCAGGTCAACGCCTGGCCTGTGGGGAGGTAACTGGTTGGCCAGTTGTCGAGAGAAGGCTTGTAACCACTTGTGGTAGTGTGGTGGCAACTTCTCCACTGGGTCGATCTTTGGTTTCGGTCTCAAGGCTTTGTCGATGTCCGCCATCGTGACGGCATAAACTCCAACGCCGCCTGTACGTCTGTTGCGGCGCACGTCGCCTAGAAAGGCAGCGGCCATCACCTTCGAGACCTCTAGTCGAGGGGGCCGATAGCGTTGTCGGTCTTGTACTTGAGCTCCACTGGTTCCGATCTCCAAGTATCCTTCCTTCGCATGAATGTGAACATCTTGATCTTCCATCCATCGTTTGCCTAGAATCATATCCCAGTTAAGGTCGTCAATGACGTACATAAATACACGGCGCTGTTGGTGTCCGTCTAGGTCGATCGATAAGTAAGTGATCTTGTCGATCTTAACCTCCTTGCCGTCTCCTGCTGCATTCTCGAGGATGCGAGGTTGAACAGGTATATGTGGCAGCTGAAGAGATTGGAAGGTCCGTTTGCTAACCGCGCCGTAGCAGAGGCAACCATAGTCGACGAGGGATGGTACGAAGTCCGTTCCATTCACCCTAACGTCTGCTATGAATGGATCTCCATCCATTCTCTTTTTACCGGTTGTCTCCCATTCTCTCACAGCCGCCGCGTGTTCCTAGTCTGAATCTCCGTCGCTCTGGAGAGTGGCATCTTCGCCTTCTTCAACGATCGCGGCGTTGGTAACCGAGGGGCGCGAGGGGGCTGCGGCGTTGACTTGAGTGCGTCTGGTTACGCTCCCGGGCCGAATAGGTGCGGCTAATGGACAGCGTTCGATTCTGCAGTTATCTCTTCCGCAACGGAGACAACGTCCTTCGCGGTAGCGTGCATCCATTTCATCCTGATCGACCCACTTGGCACGCTTACCGAGCAAAGCCTGATCCTCTGGTCGCCTGGACTGGTAGCCATTCGTGTTCTTGCCGCCGCGGGTGCGCCCAGCGTTTACTTGAGTGGATGCTTGTGGGGTTGGCTCCCATTCCATCATGTCCTCTCTTCTGACCTCAGCCTGCTGGACATGCTGTTGCTGAGATCTCTGGCTGCTCTGACTACCGTGGTTGTCCAAGCCCCTCGTGTTGCCGCGAGGTTTCTTCCACTGGCCTAACAGTTCCATCTGGCTGCTAAGCGAGTCGCACCTCTTTGCCAGCCCAACGTAGGTGCTAATCGCGACGGAATCAGAGCCTATAAGAGCGGCCTTCATTCTGTCGTTTAGTGCCTCCTGGAGGTAAGAAATCTTGCTGTCATCTGGCCAATATTCGGCATTGGCGTTGGCGATCTCTTTCTCGAAACGAGGGTAGAACGAAGTAAAGGGTTCGTTTTCTCCTTGCTTAATCGAGTGCAGGTTGCGAGTAGCTCTCTGTTTACGATCCTTCTCTCCGTACAACAGTTCAAGGCGGTTGAGCAGTTCAGCCACATTAAACGTCCTCTTCTCAATTTGCATCTCCACAAAGGTGGTCACATTGTCTTTAGCCTTGCCTTCCAGGCTCATAAAGACATACATAAAGTGGCCCTCTGCGTCTCCGAGGGCTTCGCCGTCGACTCGTAGCTTCCCTTCGGTCTCCAACTTCCAGCTACGCCACTGGGACTTGTCACCACTGTACTTCGGGACATCTCGCAGCTTGGGGCGCTTGGTCGGGTGAGGACTGTAAGTGATAACCGTATTGGCGGGATCGGCGGTGATAGAAGGGTTGGTAGTAGTGTTGGGAGTGACAGGAACAGCGGTTGTCTTATTGTCTTCTGGCGCCAGCGTGGGCGCTGGTGTGGGCTGTATAGACTGGATGGACGTTTCCAGTGCTAACAGCTTCAATTTCGTTTCCTCATTTGCCTCTCTTAGGGCCATATTCTCGGACCGCATAAGCCTGACTTCGCTCAAGAGTTGCTCGAGTACGCTAGCCGACTGGCTAGTGGTTTCCCCCTGAGTCATGCCGTCTGAGTGGTCCATTATTCTTCTTCGCTTGTGGCTTCTGGTGCTTCTAACTTCTTAACTCCGGGTGCTTCGGGTGCTTCGGGTGCTTTGGGTGCTTCGGGTGCTTCGGCTGACTTTTTGACTTCTGGACTCGGGATGAGTCGTTGACTTCTGGACTTCAGCAGATTTCTGAAGTGATCTTGAAAGTATGTGAAAGGCCTCTAGTGAGTTGATTCAACTAACTAGTCCCTATGCTGTTTACTTTCAAGATGAAGAAAGGAAAGAATCTAAATACAAACTGGGTGCGTGAAGACGCGTTATATCTTCTTTAATATAGAAGATTCGAGAATCAACTCGATGGCGCTGTGGAGAAGAATTCGGGCTTGGCGGCAGAGCCGCCAGCCAAGTGGGCCTGACCCGTTACACACATTTTGAGAATGAGTAGACTGATGATCGTGCAGCATATTTCCAGAACCTCAATATGTTCTATCCTATTATAGACGAGGAATCCTTTAGAGCAAGGTTTCTAATGTTTTATACACCTGATCGTTCACAGCTTGGTTTCTTCGACTACTGTATATTTTACCTTGTAGTGTCAATAGGGGCGTTAAGTGACAAGCACACCTCCGAAAACGCCGTCGGCACTGATCAACTTGCCGCATCGACATATCAGCTGGCTTGGTCCATGATCCATGACTCTATTTCATCACCTTGCGAGACCTCGATCCAAATTCTTTTACTGCATGTAAGTGTTTACCAGTCCCTAAGTCGACCCTTCTAATTCTTCAGGTTGTGCGCCATCTTTACTTTGGGAGGTCAGGCATAGCTTGGGTCTTCTGTGGACTCGCTATGCGCACTGCCCAATCCCTAGGGTTGCATCGAGAAATCCCCCAGGAAATGGATTTACCTGAACCCCAGCTAGAACTTCGTTCTCGGCTTTGGTGGATGGTGTTCAGCTTCGATGCGTAGGCTTTTGATTGTGCACGCAATGGACTGAATACTAATACTCCAATAGAAGTCTCTCATTATCCCAAGGACGACCATGCGGAATTATGAACGCTGCATTCGATAAAGAGATAGTCTATCAAGATGTAGCCATGGACATCGATAGTTCGTTATTTCCCAGCTTTCCACAGATCTACTATTGGACGTACCAATTCAACAAGGTACAGAACAGATTTTGCAACGTGATGCACTCGAAGAATACAGCTGCTGCTAGACTCGAATCCATCGTCAAGGTAGATAAAGACCTTGCGGCCTGGAGGGACGCATTGCCTTCTGTTTGTCGTCCCAATAACATGATATTGGTGTCGCCTGACAAATATCCAAATGTGTTATTGATGCACTTGGAATATTTCAATTTACTACGCGCCATTCACTGGGCGGTTATAACTTTGAAATCGAGTCATAACGGTATCTCAGAAAGACTTGCCTACCGCCTCCGAGCCAGTGAGGCTTTATGTGTTGAAGCCGCACGATCATTCATTAAATGTTTGAATGAGTAGGTCATCATATCTCATTTCGTTATAATTGAATATCTAACTAACACCGCTTCAGTAGCTTGGAAAATCCGAAAGTAAGAAAAGTATTTGTCATTAGGTAGGCCCCTCGTCATTCAACTTGAGTGTGGCACCCTGACATGCCCCAGTTTCCAAACCAACAATTATACGGTGGCCATCAGTACTCTGTATCGCTACATATTGAGAAATCCGTCAAAGGTCTCAGCACGGGCCGATCTCGAACACTTGCGTGCAGGGAAAATTCACTTGGATCGTGATGCACATAAGAATTTCGCCATTCCGCGGGTGAAAGCCCTGTTTGAGAACATGCTCTCCTCTGCTCAGGATCTGGTCTGGAAAGGCAATCCTTCTCCTGCAGGGGGTGAATAGCAATGTGCACGATAGGGCTTAGATACTCAATGAAGTTTAGCATTTTGTGTATTCAACAGGTATCATGCGTCGGAAAGTGGAAGGTTGAGGCCATACGCAAGCTTATTGACCAAATGAGCGTATTCTCAAGTTACATGCCCGGAAATAAATGCCACTCGTTTTACCGAAAGCCCCGCTTAGGAACTGAACTCGAATACTCCAGAGTAGACAAGCAGGTGTTCGCTGCAGCCTGGTGGTCAACTGAGACCTACAATATCACTCATGTATTTTCCAAGTAACGTATTCATGCTCTCGAATGATCCAAATATAGTGTAAAACAAAGTGTAAAAAATACTAAACGATAGTAGATAACTATTACCCACGGCCTAGATCAATCGGTCCAGTGCAACTCCAATGCGTGAAGGCTAATTTATTATTCTCTGCTTCATCAACAATAGCAACGGCCATATCCTCATTATGGATACTATTTTCTACAGCTTCAATAGCTTGCTCGCCGGGTTCGTCGATCAACACTGTGTACTCACCAGTACGGATTCCTAAGCGGCGGCTAGTGGAATTCAGATGAAATTTTGACCAACCTTGGAGCACCCCTTTGCCACGCAAGAGTCCTGGCGGTGAGAGGAAGGACCAAGATTTCCCAGTAACGCCAACCCACATCGCTAGAGTAATTCTATAACTACAACCAGTGATTAAACCCTGAAGTTGTAGATCTGTGAGGAAATATCTGAACCAAGATAGAATTGGATACGTGATTGGTATTAACATCCATGAGAAGGCTATTTCGCCATGAAATTAGTATCTCAACTGAGATTTCTGGCAAATTGAGAATCCAGTTCACTCACCATCCGGGGGATTTGACATGACTTCAGGCCCATTTAAAGAGACCTATAGCATATGAGGCCCGACTACCATGGTCGGCAGCACGAGCCTGCACATAGTATAGTCAAGGCGCACGTCTGGCCAGTCCCACCTAAACTGTCAAATTCGTCCGTATGCCAGTGATGTAAATAGCATGAGTTCAAGGGTTAATTTGTAGTCTATCTCAATAAATTTGTAGTCTATCTCTAACAGCAGTCTGGAACTCATAATGCATTTCGAAGGATATTCATCTCAATTCTAGTAAAGAATTACAGGTCGCTATTGATGGCACCACATACAGCCAAATTCATATCTAAGTCGCATCGTAATGCGCCTGAGGACCTAGGCCAGCAGCCTTGGTATTTTTCAGAGTCCAGGAAAACGTTATTTCCCATGGACAACAGATTGAGGACAGAAGGATTGAAGTGAGGGCTCGGGGCAAAGAAAATGGGTGACAGCCATTTACTATCAGTGATAGTATTCTCTTGGTACTTGGTATGGTGCAAAATTCCAGTAGCTCATGTTCGCACCTACTATATCAGTTTTGTCTATCTAATGCTTAACATGAAGTGGACTAAAAGGAAATATACAAATCTATTCTATTTCCCTGTTTGCCAATTTCCCTGGAAGATAAGTTCTCTTGAGAATATGGCAACTATTCCTGCCCCACGTTCCCAGGACGAATTTCATTTCTCGCAGCGACCATTTCCATTGCATAAGTTTCATAACTTTCCAGCTCCTCATTACCTTCTCTCCGGAACAGCACATACCTGTTGAAATAATACGGTAGCTTGCGTTTAAGTTGGTAACCCGCGAACATGCTCTTTGGATTATCGTAAACATCATCTAGTTCCTCGAGGGTAAGTCTTTTTGTTTCCTCAACGAGGAAGTAGATGAGAATAAAAGCGACCACGTTCAGGCCAGCAAATGACCCTAAGGTTCCTGTTATCTTGAATGTTTTGTTGATGGTGGGCAAGAGAATCGTTAAGAGTCCTGCAAACAACAAATTGATGGATATCGCCACCGAGGCACCCTAAATTGGTCGATGTCAGTATATGAGGCCACCAGAGTCAAGTTTATACACACAGCTTCTCGATGTGACAATGGAAAACTAAAATTCGTTAGCTTTAAGATATTGGGAGTAAGATAGTACATACCTTTCAGATGCCAAGGTAAAGGGGATAGGACCTGAGACTGTTAGCAACCGTCGTGCCATGGAACAGTTAAAAAAGGCAAATATACCCATCCCAGGTGAATATGCTGCCACAAATACTAAGGGGAATGTCAGCAAGAGATTTCAAATGCATCGATTACAGCGCTCACGGTAGATGAAGACAATTCCGACAGTAACATGTATGCCTCCAGGTTGCGACCCTGACTCATCCCCTACAAAGGCGATTGCCGACGCCATCAGGAAGGCACTCATCACTGGCAGTGTGCTTAGGAGCCATCGCCTTCGGCCGATCGTGTCGATAGACCTAGGAATAGTTAGTGTCAAATCGAGCCGGCTGCCTCGTTGACTTACCTCATAGCTAGCAAGCTGAAGACAAAATTCACAGCACCTGTTGACAAGTTAGGACTGATGCAGTTTGGGAATGTTGGAGCTTGGGAAATTATCACGTACCGAATCCGACACTATGAGACATACTTCTCTGGACACCGTAGTTGCCAAGCAGCTCATCTACAAATCGTAAGTAATATCCTGTAGAGATATCGGCAACACCCACTGGAATAGAATGCAAATACGTTGACTAAAAGATGCATTAGTTAAGATCACTAGAGTATCTGAGCGGGAAGCGTACTTCCACACAGCTGCTGTGCTAAGGCGACAGTGCAGGTACTCAAGACAGCATTTCTCAGTCTCCGAGTCTTCAGGAGAGTGCCGTATTGGTCCGCAGAGAGTTTGAGCACGAGACAGACACGACCAGCGTATGTAAGGCCGGACGTAGAGGTTTTTCCTTGTTGGGGATTGTCAGAATCCGTGCTGTTGTTCCCACTTTCACGTGGAGTGTCTGAATCCGTGTGTATTTCCTCGGTTTGAGGAACGTTGGACCACCAGATGAGTAACAAATCCCGGAGTGCTTGGAGCTATAGTCGCGGATGGTCAATTGTGTAACGCGATATGCGATGGAGGATGTGTTATGCTTACTCGGGTCTCGCGAACAGCCAGGAGAACGTTGAAGGCGCGTTCCAAGTTGAAATTTGGCGTGTTTGGGCGCATGTAGAATCTGGGACTCTCGTAGCAGAAACACACTGCAACAAAAAGAAGCAATGCTGGTACTAAGGGCGCACCAAGGATTAGTTGGAGAGTCAGGCGGCGAAGATGGCTTGAATCTGATGGGGGTACTGGTTGTGACTCTAACGTCCCGACGACGGCAGCGATGATAAGATTGACGCCGAATCCAACCATGATACCACACGCGACCCTGAAATGTATGGTGAGTGCTACTCAAGAACAAGACATCGGGTAGATAGTTACCATAATTGCCAAGCTAGTACCGTAGATCCTCTCCAATACCCCACGGCCGTTTCAGATGCCAGGATCGGCGCGCTCACAGCTTTGATTCCCATCCCTACGCGAGTCAGTCAGAGTCCAGTCAACTGAAATCGATATCAATCAGGTATCTTACCGACCCCGCCTACCACTCTTGCACCAAGGAGCTGCACCCACGTAGTGGCAAAAGCCGAGCCCAAAGAGCTCGCGACGATAAGTAGCGCCGAGAGGCCGAGTGCCCCTCGACGACCAAGGCAGTAGTTCACGGGAAGAGAAAGAGGCGCTCCCGGAAACGCAGCCGTGAGAAACGGAATTGCATTCATCGCTCCGAGTTTCCAATCTTCGGCCGAGGTATTGAAGCCCGTATCCTTGGCGTTTTTGGGGCGTTCGATACCAACTCTGTCTGCGAAGATGCTCCCCGCGTTGATGGACGACTGAACGTGACCTTGCAAAAAGGCAGCCAAAGAGACAGTGCAGATGACTATGAACATGCCTTTCTTCAGGAACAGCTTTTCTCGCTCTGCTACCAGGCTGTCTCTCTCCGTCGATGTGAGATCAACAGGGAGAGAGGCATCGCGGGATGAGCCCTTGGCAAAATGGTAGTAATCGAGGGAATTCTTCGCGATTCGTCCGGCCCGTTCCAATTCGTGCGTTTCGACGTCTGGGAGTTGCTCGGCCAGCTTTCGAATGCCTTCTCGGAGTTCATATTCTGAGACCCTGGCTTGAAATAGTATTAGTTTGGGGCGTAATGGAACTGGTGTGCTTCTGCGAATCGACTCTTACTCAGCGGATTGCCAACATTCTCCCGGTCTTCAATTTGAGTCGCAGCCCAGATCCTCAATCTCGCCTTCCAACCAGCTCCTTGGTGGAGAGTTGGCGGTTGGGGTATCTCTGATCCTTGAGGGGTCGCCATGTTGAGGATGTCATGCAAGCAAATATTCAGATTGGTTCAACGTGAGGAGCGTGCTTTTAAGCTCAAATAGCTGGCAATCGAACCGTCCTCGAATTTCGTTGATTGGGGCGTACCTGGGAAGGCTTTCTTTGGCTTCTGTGGCTCCCCCTGGAGCTGAAACAGAATCAGGCTGCGTAAAAAGCCGAACCGGTGAGGCACCTGCATACACGAGGGTGGCTGCTCAGCTGACCGGTCTACAGGGGTCATTCTGCACATTGACTTAGCCGTGCGAGCCTGGTTTGTTTTTTGTTCGTGGTGGTGGCTGGTGATAACACATCATCGGCTATCCAACACTGTTGCCTCCGCGACCTTGAAATCGTACAAGCAGCCCATCAACCTAGGAAATTATTCATAGCCAGAAGACTCAGCTCTCACCAAGTAGCAGAGCTCCTGGTCGTGTTGGAATATCCCCATGATCTGGACATGCAGCATCCAGTTAGTATCTCTGGGGTAACAGTGGTGTGCATACGAGCGTAGCAGGACGCGGCAAGTGTAAATAAGGGGCTGGACGCGTAATGCTGGTTGCCTCCTTTTCGGTTGCCTTCTTTTTCGGTTGCAGCGTCTATCTCGAGGCCCTAAGCCCCAATGATACAGCTGAACAACGCGGGCTGAGAGATGGCGTACGAAGTGCATCAATAAACTTCTTCGTACTGAGACATTTGGGCGCCCAGATTATCACCAGCGTCACCTGCTCGATCATTATTGGTCACCAGGGCAAGGCACTCTGCAGCCTCGTCCACTCAAAACGCGGCGAGAGCCCTGGGGTAACACCATCCGCACGCAGTTTGCCTGGTAATTTCCCGTTCGTTCCGCGAGGCCACATGCTCTGATGCTAATGGTCTTGGCACTGGAGGCCGTCTGACCAGATTCCGTCGCCGAGAGCCAAGTCATTTGCCCCAGCTCGTCTCAGTAAATCCCCACGGAACTAAATCTCTGCACAACCAAGTTGAGACTATCTGAAACTCCGCATGGCCCTGGTGCGTTCCGAATGGATACCGCTCTGGCCGTCATCAAGCTCATCGCGGTGAGTGTGAGTATCTGGAAAAGCATCAGTGATGCTGTCAACGCCTTCAAGAATGCACCAGACACGATCCTTCACTGGAAGATAACGGGTGAGCACTTGCAGACTGCTCTCTCGCTGGTGGAGGAAGCCATGAATAAGAAGACCGATTCTCATCTAAGGTCGGAGAGCAACCATTTTGAAGCCATGAAGGATCAACTCCATTCCTTCAACACCGATCTGGAAAGTCTGCAGCGCATGTTCACAGGTTTGACTCTCCACAGTAGCTTTGGGAAGCTATCCGTCCCTAAACAGGCCTGGGCGACACTTGAGGCCAAACTGAAAGATGAGCCGGACCTCAAGGACCGCATAGATCGCCATATTCAGTTGCTTCATTTAAGTGTTTCTCTATTGTCGCTGTATGTATCTTCGCTTTTTGTTCGCCTTCCCATGCGTTCATGTCGCGTCTAACGTATCTGTGCCAGGTTGGACCCAAATCCCAAGACCAAAGTTGATTGCATCCTCCATAACCTCAAAGTGACTCACCCACAAGCTTCTGGTGACGACGAGAAGTTTCGAAAATGGAAAGAATCTGCCAACGAAATCATGGAAGACGCTGGCTTAAGCAAGACTGCACCCACGAGCACGACAACAGATCAACACCGGCAAAGCGCTTCTGGGACCGATGAAAACTTCGATATGGAAGAACTATTAGACCGGTTTGAAATCGCCCAGGATTTCGCAAAGCGGTTGGATGAGGCAAAAATTCCGACCCTCGCATCCAACTACCAGCTCAAAGCGATTGGCGTCAAAGAACAACTGCGCAAGATGAGTAGGCAGCCCTTTCACATGGTCGAGCACGTTGCTTTGGAAGAGAGGTACATTTTGATGCTCATCTCCTGCCAAATTCATGACGATACATTCCACGAAACTGCCTTGAATCGCCTGACCGAGCTAGCATCCACCGTCGACGTCGTCGGTCGGAACGAGCTCTACCACGAGAGGCAGAAGATTGGGGCTTTGTATATCAATCTCAAGGAGTACGCATCAGCAATACCTTTTCTCAGGTTTGCGCTCTTCGACGGGTTCCTTAAGCAGGATCTGGCAAAATACGATGACGATATTCGTCAGACTTCTCGGTTACTCTACAAAGCCTATGAGTGTTGTGATCTGCGGCCCGAACTCGACGCCACCAAGATACGAGTGCGTAGAGAATTTGGAAAGGACCCAATTGCAAGCTCGCCCGAACTTTCCGAGGCCTTAAAATGGTGCGAAAGGAAGGGGTTCAAAGTGTCGGAAAAGGACCAGCAGTTGGTCTTCCATGCTTTGAAAAACGATCATGGCAGGACACCACTTCACGAAGCCGCTCTCAATTCGAAGATGGACATGAAAGTTCTCAAATATCTCATGTTACCGGACTATCTTTCACTCAGAGATGATTTTGGTGACACCGCTCTGCTACTAGCAGCAGACAGGTCAAACTTCAAGGTGGTGGAAATGCTCCTCACCATTCCTTACTTGGTTCATGTTCGAGATCAAGGCCAGAAACAGACACCGCTACATAGGTGCAAAGACCAAAAAACCTTGAATATCCTAATTGAAGCAATAGCGTGTCGGAACAGTATCCCACCGGGGATGGAGTTGGAGCCGGTGGACATCGACTCCCCAGATTGTTCCCAACGGACCGCCCTTCATTTAGCTTGTCAGCAAGGTCGCGTTGATCTAGTGGAAACACTAGTCACTCACAAAGCCAATGTGAACCTCGTCTGCATCACAGGAGACACGCCACTATTGATCGCGTGCCGGACGATTGATACGAAAAAGTCGGCACTCGAGGCCATCATTCGGCATTTGGTCAACCACGAAGCCAATTGTAAACAGACGGATACCAGAGGGAAATACCCAAGAACCCTTCTCAAGGCAAGAAGGTTCAGCGACTCTGCCATCACGAGATTATTTTCGATTGATCCGGTATCAAAATTTAGGTACTCGTGATTCATTGTCAACGTCACTCATGTAGACACCCAGCGATGGATCGACACCGGTTGCTCCACCGAGAGCTCCGTGGCGACAAGGAACGACAGAAAACGTAAATAATCGTTATTTAGAAGAGTGTTTACAGATAAGGGTTGGCACAGTGGGACGGTTTTAATTTAGATCTCAGTCTATCATGTTAACATATACGTTCTGAGTAGCCCGATCTCACCTTTTATACTCCAGGCCATATGCTATTTATCTTCACACCTCACCTATACACATTCCAAATGTATTTAAACGCACGCTCATCGCATCTATCCACTTAGTTGTTCTTCATTCGTTCTCTTTCATCCTCTCGCCGCTTTTTCATGACGTTGATGAACACCTTTACCTTCACAATCCCGGGCATCATGTCAGCCATAACTTGCTGCATCGCGTGAGGAAAATATCCCACCACCACAGCCCTCCCACAGCCCACTCTCGCCAGTGCCGCCCTCGCAAATGTCCTCGTGTCCGGATTAAATAGATCTGGCTTCATCTGGATATGACTCGTCCCGGTGACACCTCCCGTCTGCACGCACATGACCTCTACTGCGTGATACTCGAGAGCCATGTCATTTGCCAATGTCTGACAGAGGATGCGGCCGAAAGCTTTACTCCCGTTGTAGAAGGACATCAGGGCAACCCGTTGTCTGACATGGAGCCCATGTTGATAACCAAGCTTGGCCCATTGCTTACCAATGTCGGGAGCAATCTTGAGAGCAGCAACGTCGGAAACATAGCATTGAGGTTCACATTATCCATGATCTCTCGCTCGGTGTAGTCAGACACCATGCTAAAACTCGGAAAGGGACCCCGCCAGCGTTGTTTATCAGAACTGTCAGGTTGAGGCCTTGCAGCGCCGAAACAATTCCATCCGTTGCACATTGCGACGCGTCGGCAACGATTGTCTTGAAGGAACAATTTGGAAATGCTGCAGCAAGTTCGTCGCTGACATTTGCTAGTTTTGTGGCGCTGCGGCCATGCAGAGCCACGTTGAAACCATGAGATGCAAGCTCATAGGCATATGCCTTACCAATGCCAGCTGAGGAACCGGTGACTAGAGCCCACGCAGGTTTTCCAGCGGTTGCGTGTCGATAGCGGTGCAGCTTGGATGGGCGAAGGTAGACGAGGAAGAAGCTGGCGACTTGAAAAAGGGCATTGCTAACAGCGAGGATCCCGGCGCCCAACAGCAAATTGACGATAATTTCGCCCATCTTCTGGGTCTCGATGGAGAAATCGGTTACATGATGATTTGCAAAACTCCTTCTCAGTTACTGATAAGATTAGTTGTAAAATTAGTGCTCTTCCGGCATGGAGTATTAATGTTCCTGCAGGTAATTAGCGCTGACTCTTGGCTGTGTCACATCCACTCAATCGGGCGACAAATCTCATCATTTTTCACCACTCACCAAGCTACGACGTTGGACAGACTCATTCCTACCACAACTATGAATACGACAATGGCATCTTCTCAGATTTTATCCCCTCACGTTCCCTTTCTTCTCCTCACCTCCCGCCTCGTCATCGTGCCCACACCTACCGCCATCTCTCTACCCTCATATTGCGCTCTTTACGCCAGCCTACATGCAAATGCACTATTTTGCAAGACCGCCTTTGGTCATCATCTTCTTCCGACGAACTGGAGCAAAGAAAAGACTCATGAGATGGTATTGAAAGACGTTGTCCATCGTTGGGGAAAGAGAGGAATGGGTGATTTTGCGGTTGGTCTTCGTGCATCGATGGACAATGGCGGGCTTGACAAGGGAAGATCCTTGGGGTCAACTCAAGAGTTGCGAATTTTCGAAGGCGACGATTATAATGAGCTAGTTCAGTCCGATGAACAGACTCTAGATCCTATTACTTGGATTGGCTACGCGGGGGTACGCGACGCCACCACAACGTCCATGCCGGCTCGGACAGATGACGATCCACCATTGCCCCCATGGCTGGAAATGATTGAGCTTCGCTATGGTTTAAGCCAAGATTATTGGGGACAAGGCCTAGCCAAGGAAGCCGCAGAAGCAGTTATGCAGTGGGCCACCAGTGAAAGAGGTGCAACCAGGTTCATCGCCGAGACGGAGAGAGAGAATAGCCAGAGCGGAAGGGTATTGGAAAAGATGGGATTTTCACCAAGTGGGACAGATTATTGGAAGGAGCCCAGTGAGTTGGAGTGGGCGAGATCTGTCTGAAGGATGTGTATTTTTATACATAGAAAAGCAATTACTTAGACGAATGTACCAGGGCTTTTCACCGCGCACTTTACCGGTCTGATTGATGTGTAAACTTTGTATTAATTAGTTCAATTAGGGTAATGGAAACGCTTCATGTCGTAGATTGGCGCCGATCTTGGACGGCGTGTCGTTCAATCAGCACCGCAGCCCACCTGTTGCCCTGAGACCAGTTCAATATCAGGGAGTAAAGAATTACGATAAAAATTCATTTTTGACCGTCAGTGGACCTTGGCCGACTTCTTGAAGCGTCGCGAGGCGCTGCGGCCCCCAAGCCGTACAATTAGATGATGCCTAGGACGCTAGTCCAATGTACGCGACGCGTCGATGCTTATCCCCATAACTTCGGACTGTGTGACGCTGAGACTGAGCTGCATTATCAGGCATTCTCCAGACAGACGCGACAATTGTCAGAAATGCCTAATCTGGCCGTAGTGGTGCGTGATTATGTCTTTCTGCTTAGTTTTTTTCTAGTGGCCGCAGTTTCGTGGAATCCCTCTAGGTGACCCATGAATCGGGCTCTCTCATTCATGGCAACTTTCAGGGTCTCGTTCACGATTTCACCTTGGTTGTTGGCTCTGAAATCTTTGCCTTCGAGAACCGTGTATTGATTAAGGTCGTCCAGCCTATATCGCCGATCTTTTCCATCGTGATTCTTCTCTCCGTTGTTTTCGCTCGCACTACCGCCCTCACTGGCACCATGCCCAGCACTATCAGCGAGTTGGTGAGCATGCTTTCAATTGAAGCTTGAAACAAACTCTACTGAATACAGGACGCATTATTAAAACACAAAGCCAATCTAGTTATTGCTCTCTAAATCTATAATTCTATTCTATTCCTCCCTTAGCTGCTCTCAATTCTATCATCTAATTCTGCCGCAGCAGCAGCCCTTGCGGCGTACTTGCACTTCTTTCGGATCGCCGGCCCGTGTTTCCATAAAACAAACGGCACCGGTATACATGCAAGAGCAAGAAACGCAGGGAGCGAGCTCGCCCATTGCGTTCCGAGCTTATCGTACATTTGCTTTGTGAACATGGGAAATGCGGCTCCGAATAGCGACCGGAGAACCGTGTTGGCGGCGAGTGCAGAAGCCGCGTAGATGGTGTAGGCGTCGATAAGATAACTGAAGACGGCGGTGAAAATCAGTGTCAAGCCGAATCCAAACGGCACGCCAGCTGCGACGGGAGACATCCAGTGTACGGAACGGTATGTTGTCCTGTTGGTAGATGAAGTTAGACGACATGCCAATCATTGCCAATATTGAGACTTACCAGGCAAACCAAAACATTCCAGCTGGGAGCGAGATGCTACCAATCATGCCTCCCGGCAAACGCAACTCGGGCACGAGCGCACCGTCCGGGACCTCGGCCGACTTCTTGATATACCACCGATTTATCAAAGCGACAGTAGGTACGGCAGCGAACATGCCAACGGCAATGCCCAGAAAGGCCAGGCCTCCCTTGCCGGGAGACCAGCCCCTCTCGAGTTGGAACACGACCGGGTACGCTCCAAAGAGCATGTATAATGTGCCGTAGAGGATGGCGGTGTAAATCGACAGGATGAGGACGATGGGCTCGGCAAAGAGCAGGGCGAAGGGCCGAATGAGCGCAGTTCTGATGATCTTAGATGCCGATGAGTTCGCGTCTTGCACCTCGAGTTCGGTCTTAAAGACCTTGCCCGTCTCAGTTGAAAGGACTCGGCTGCGTTTCCTAAGAATCACGGGTGCGTAGGTTTCAGGTACCAAGGCGACGCCTAGCATCCAAGAAAAGCCCGCGAGAATGGCCATCAAGCCCATCACCTATCGATCAGTCAGCCACCAACTCCAAATTCCACATATAATCGGAAACCTACCCATCTCCAGCCCTCATCCTCGCCAAGATAGCCTCCAATAAAAGGACCTAGTGTTGGCCCCATGGCCGGGGCAAGCGAGAAGACTCCCATAGCAATGCTGCGCTCATTGGCATTGAACACGTCCGAGATAACACCTCCGGCATTTGTGAGTGGCGACGAGCCGAACGCGCCAGCGAAGAATCGCAGAACCAAGAGAGTCGCAACATTTCGGTCTGCTGTGCATGCAGCACTGAACACAGCATAGGCTCCGTAGCTGACGCAAAAGACGATTTGCCGGCCATATATCTCGGAAAGCGGTGCCCAAATGAGAGGGCCAAGGGCAAAGCCCAAAACGTACAATGAGACGCCTCCGGTGATCAACGTCTGGCTGGCTTCAAAGTGTATCATCAGTTCCGTCATAGTTCCTAGTTCGATTATTAGCTGTCATTCATCAGCGATACTATATGGACTTGCCTGTGTATGCGCTCGAACTGAAAGCGACAACAAAACACGTCATGGCCGAAACCATGGTTATCATCCAACGCAGCCATTTCGGCCAATTATGAGGGTTTCCCGTATCGTCCGGTATCCAGGCTACAATGAAGGGATCCTCGGGAGTTCCCTTGCCGCGGTACTGATGATGCAAAACAGAGTCGTCGACGCGGGCCTGGTCGAGCAGGAGATTCAAGACAGACCGACGACTTGGACAGGGGCCGAGCGTTTCGTCGTCGCTCATGACTCCTGGAGTTCCATGAATCATGGGCTGATGAGGATGGGGGGTTGCGTTCCAGGGGTAAGCAATCTACGACTCAGGGTCGGTGAAGATCTAGATGAACCAGCGACTTGGTTTCTTGGCCACAGCAGAATCTACGCATTCGTCGACGGCGTACATATATATCATCTAAACCCTTGTCTGGAGTGATTTACTCGGAAACGCCGGCCAACTGGCCTCGGATTGAAGGCCCGAGAAATGACGTGACGCCCACTTCTCGACTGACTCTTCCCCTGTGATGGATTCTGCTTTATCGTCACCGGGGACAGACTCGTCACGATGGGGCCACCTGCCAGATCCATCGTCGCCGTCACCTGACGACGAGGTGAAGTGCCGAGGAACCAAGAGCTGGCGACAGGGGTTATTGCCAAGAGTGTCCGTGATGCGGCTCAACTAACCAAGCATGTGAAATACAGGGCCATGGCGGTTTCCGCGTCCATCCTGGCTTAGCGCTGGGCTTGTCGTGGTCGTGCTGTGATCTGGCCGACCCGGGCCATCCGAAAAGTCCGATCGGCCTAGGATTGCCACCAAAATGCCGTGATCTGATTGCCTCCCAAGTGGGTACAGCGCGAGACCTCCACTCGCTAATATTAGAATATTAGGGCCCATCACATGCAGCATTCAGCTGTCAAAATGATCGGGCGCTGTCCTTATCATTAAAATACGACACGCCAGGACGAACCATGACGCATGTGCATCTAGATGATATGCCTCTTGCAGATATTTAATACCTACCTACCTATTCTTCTGAGATTCCCAAACGAAGCGGCTGGTCAATACGTAGATACCACCTACTGAATGGCAGTGCGGGTGACTTCCCTTATCGTCCAACTCATATCGCCTGCCGATCAGAAATATAGCGACCTGGTCTGGGTTTCAGCCCTGACTCCTCCTCAGTAGCGCTATACTATGCCCCTAAGTACAATTAAGCATATTCTAATTCATCCATGCTAATTTCCTTCCGACTTGTAGGCAAGCACGTGGTACTCGTCGGCCGTGAAGCGGATTTTAATAATCTCGGCAAAGACAGCCTCGGTCATAACACACGTAAAAAAATTAGCATGTCTTGATACGCACGGCCGAATTGCTCAGACGTCTCATTTAAGCAATGTGGTGCACTTTACTCCGTAGAGGGAGAGGGAATAAGAAAGCATTTTTAAGAGGGGGGGCTCAGTAAGCCTCTCATTTTCACGAACAATTGAGGCGCAGCGTTTGTTTCTAGCATCAAGCATCTCTCATACTAAACCTTAATATATTTACCATAAATTTACCGTGCTTACCTCATCATGCTCTTGTCTGTTTTATTCTCATGCATAAGTACCAAATGTCTGGTGGGGTACAGGGTAAGCTTACTTGATGGAATTTCTCATCCACCACTTGCTCTTATCTCAAATTACAGATAAGAAAACAACAACCGGTTGGAATCGTCATTATTGAATCTTATAACTTAGAGAGGGGGGGTATGAAACCCTCGAGTTTTGAAATTGGTGAACACCTGAGCCTGGGTACCAAAGCCCCAAGCCTCAACTGATATTATTACGTAGCTCCTCATAACGGTGATAGCCTCTCGCACTTTGACATCATAGCCAAGCATGGAGCTCCAGATCACACGACTGCTTCTTACACCCGGAACAAGGCCCGTGGTTCATATGGTCTTTTCCCATTGGCGAGATCAGAGGCACCCATACTCCGTACATGGTGGTCATCGTGGGCCTCGCTTATGTTGGCCTGTACTTAGTGCAAACCCACATTAATCCTAACTGCCGAAAACGCTAAGAATCGAGTGCATATATCCTCACTCAGGCATGACCACGGGATCTGGGGTACTTGGTGTCATGAGTGTGAATCTAAGAGCTGAACGTCTTTTGTCAATTTCAGACTGTTTTCAATTGAACACATCCCACGCCACGTGAAGTTCATACACGACGCATGGCCGAACAACGGCATGTAACCCCATTGCAGAGGCGCTCCCATCTGTCGAAATAAGAACACACCAGCTAGCATGAACCAGTTTCTGTCCGAAGAAGCGGAGAAATCATACGATTGCGGTCAGGAAAAAGCTACCATGCATAAGGCTGTAGCCGAAGTAGGCCGCCGGTATTCTATTCGTTGGGAAACGAACTATCGGATGCACCTGCGGCAGAATGGGCGTGAACGGAGTATCCGGGAAGGCAGTGCTCCTAGCGAACCAAAAAGGCAAGGCTTCTCAGATATGCACCAGGCACGGATCGTCGCTGTGAGTCTTACGAGACCTGACGGTGAGCTTACCATGTCTACTGATTATCATGGTCATGTTGGGTAGTAGGGTCAGCAGAATACAACGTGGAAGCAAGCGAGGTCGCAACGACCTCCACACTGAGCAGTTCACGGCCAGCGCGTTGTACAGGCTCAATCCCCTCAATCCAATCATCACCATCTTTGGCCAGCAGAGGGGGAACGGAGAACTTTTGCCGCTGCGGTCCATCGGCATGGCTGACAGTGGCGACTTCCACAAGGCCGGCCTGAAATGCTCCCGTAGCCTGATATTCAAGCCTAGGCCGGCAAACAGATCATGTGTCGCCTCATTGAGCCTCCTATTGTTACGCTGGGCTCCACGAGGCGTCAATAATTCGGGGATTAGATGCAGGCGCGTGCTGTCCGACACTTGGGACGATGACATTGGATTAGCTGAAAGACTTTAGTCCCAGCAGAGCATGCTTCTGAATCAAAACGTCACTGGAAAAAGCAGCCATCGGCCGCCCAGACAGCTGGCAAGGCGTCCAATCGGATGCCAACACAGGGCAAGCAAGCCTACCATGTCATGAAGGCAAGGCTCGTTATTGATCCTGACTAGGCCAGCCGGCTTTGCGAGATCCGGGCCCCATTCCCCCGCTTTCCAGCGGCTTGGCGAGAATAATCCATCACAGGTCCGTCCATAAGGCTGAGTTTTAAAAGGTCCGCGTATACGGGCTGAAAGTTTATTAAAAAGTTGTTTGATAACTCTGGTTACCCGAGGTGGAGGTGGCACTAGAGGGGGCAGTGTAGGTCGACGCATCATGGGGTTGGGGAGGAGAGTGAACAGGAACTGGAGACCGGGAAGCGGAAGCGGAAGCAAAAAAGAGAGAATAAGAAATTCTCACCCGCATGAATGAATGCACACCGTCTGGTTTATCACTCGCCGGGCTGGCATCAACCGGGGCCTGCACGGCTTTTGTTTCTTTTTGTTTCGTTTGCGTCCTCCCCCTTCGTGTCCAGCCCGCTTTTGATCAGCGCACGCAGTCAGAACACCTGCATTAGCGTCTGGAACGGACGGAATACGGATCGATGACTTGTACAAGATCAGCCCGACGCCATCGAGCGGGAGAATATTGGCTGGGCGATGTGTTGGTCCAACGTCACAATTACCAAACCAATCGTCGATTGGAAATGACCTTTCCGCCCTTTGCACGCCGCCGGATGAGGGCAGACGACCTCCCCGTGGGCCCCGATCGGGTAAAGCCTTTTACTCTATTACTCTATTATCGTGCGGCGCTCCTCGTACCGCGGGTTGTACGGCGTGGGAAAGACGCACCGTTATAAACTCAAGTGCCGCATGGAAACGGCTGGTTGGTAAGTTGGAAGAGTGGAAGAGTGGAAGCCATGCAGCCTCTGTGTTAGCGGCACCCAACTGCCATTTCCTGGTGTCATACCCACCCTCACCATTGACGCCACATCTAATTTTAGTCGGCACACCCATTTTTTCCGTTTTGCTGTCCTCGTTTTCCTTCTTTGATGATCCTGGTTCTACCCCTCACTTCGTCCAGCTCGAGCAGCAGCAAACAGCGAAGGACCTGGTTGATGGCCAGGCCTGCAGCGCGGCAGATGCTGTCTCACCCCAACCATCGAATAGGATAGTAGGGCTGACCCTCAGCTCCAGGTCAGCTCGTGCGGTGGAGCGAACTGCCAACGCAGCGCTTGCTTCAGGGGCAGTTGAGGCTTGACGGGTACGAGCCGAATGGGCGGGCGTCTATGCTTAGTTTTTTTTTTGGGGAGCTCTGCCAGCTCTGTTAGTTCTACCAGCTCTGTTAGCTCTGTTCCAGTTCTCGTAGTTGTCTCCTGTGTCTTGTCTTGGCCAATTCTCCCGGCTGTCTCAGCGGTGGCACAACACTCAAAGCTGAGCTCCCAAAATGGCCGCACCCAAATACGAATGCCTGCAGACCGATGATGCCTCCCTGACGGCACCGCGACCCCGCTTGACCAGGTCCCGGGCGATCGGCCTTCGGATGTCGGTGCGGCCGGAACGAGGTCCTCGCAACAAAGGTGTGGTTACATCCAGGCCGGCTGTGCCTAACGCTTAATTATGTCTCCGCATTGGGGAACCTGGAAACTGATGATGCTCGAATCTGTTACTTGTCGTCGGTTGTCACGGCCGGCTCGGCCACTTTTGGTCACTCTGGGTCACTTTTTGGCTGGTCCTGGTCGCTTTGAAACCTGCTGTCTCTACCGCGCGCCCCTTAATCCATCACAGGACACCGCCAGACGAGCCCAATGCGCCCTCGACTTTCTTTTGAATACGCGCCCAACAGTCTCGGTCTACCTCACAGCCCAAGCGCCCGGATCATCGCTTCGCTCAGCTCGCCTAAAACCGATCCGGCCTGGATGCAGCTCCCGCCTGACCAATCGACGAACCACAGGGCCTTATTACCCCAGAATGTGGCTTCACTATTGTCTGCCGCCTCGCTGCCGCCTCTCTGCCGCTTCTCGCCCTGTCTCTCCCTGATTTTAACATGTCTAGCCAGGGCCCAAGTTGCTCCTAGCTGGCCGGTGACCCGAGTGGCGCCGCCTCAACGGATCAAGGCACCGGGATGCAACATCGATCGACCATTGGCTGCTAAAATCAGAGCCAGCAAATAACCTACGACCTCGATGAGGAGGCGTTTAGCCTTTGATGACCGCAGCTCGTATTCCCAGGTGGCAGCCACCAATTATGCTTTCCGCTTTTCAAAGGAGCGCCACTAGCAAATGATCGTTGGCCAACATTGTCATGGCCGGGTGAATACATCGTGGAGGCGTTTTATACATCTAAAAATATGAGCTAATTGTCTGTTTCCGAGCAATGAAAAGCCGCCGCGAGCTGAATATACCCATGTTCCGGGCGCCTGCACGAGGCGACGGCCTGCATTCAAAGAGCAAACTGGTACAACCGAGTACAATTGCTTCTGCTCAGCTAGCTTCGTATTCACGAGTTGCATTTGTTGGGCCTAGACGGGAGTCCAGGTCAGCTTCCAAATATGGGGTGCAACTATCAAGCCTCATTGCTAGACATGGCAATGGACCGTCAGAGGGAGAGACATGAATGACCCTCGGAGGTCCAGATTTAGATTATCCCACTCTCTGAGCCTCTCCGAACGACTATATAACCTCGACTCCTCGCCTTCTCTATCCGGTTTTTTGAATCATCCTCACCTGAGAAACAAAGCCTCCTCTCAGTCTTTAATCACCGACCGTCTCGCCGAGACTACCTTCGCTCTACTCTTCTGTCTTTGCTACACCTCCTCCCACAATCTTTCCCCCCCCCGGTGTCGAGACCCAACTCTCGCCCATCATGCTTCTCAAGCAACTCCTCCTGAGTGCTCTGCTCACTCTGAGCTCAGTCAGCGCTCTCCCCAGCCCTGACATTGACAACGCCGGTGTCGAGGCTCGCGATGTCGATGGCCAGCTCGACGCCCGCGGTGCCTACGACCCCCCCAAGTGTGGCTACGATGCCGACTGGAAGTACGGCAAGTGCGTCTGCAAGAAGTCTGCCCAGAGCTACGACGAAGACTCTAAGTCGTGCTCTTGCCCCTCCGGCACCACTTGGAACCCCAAGACCTACAAGTGCGAGACCAACTGCGGTTATGATGCCGACTACAAGTATGGCAAGTGTGTCTGCAAGAAGTCCGACATGGACTACGACTCAGACACTAAGAAGTGCGCTTGCCCCGACGGCGAGTACTGGAACGACAAGACCAGCAAGTGTGAGCATGATTGCGGAAAGGATGCCGACTGGAAGTACGGCAAGTGCGTCTGCCACTCTTCCGGCATGACCTACGAGGAGTATGGCAAGAAGTGTGTCTGCCCCAAGGGTCAGATCTACTCTGGCGGCAAGTGTACCTACGACTGCGGCAAGGATGCTTCCTACGACTGGAAGCAGAAGCAATGCGTCTGCAACAAGAAGACTATGGTCTATGACGACAAGTACAAGTCCTGCTCTTGCCCCAAGGGTCAGACCTGGACCGGCTACAAGTGCGAGGTAGACTGCGGCAAGGATGCTAGCTACAAGTACGGCAAGTGTGTCTGCAACTCCAAGGGCATGATCTTCGAGCAGTACGGCAAGACCTGCGCTTGCCCCAAGGGTCAGATCTACGATGGCAAGCAATGCACCTACGACTGCGGCAAGGATGGCCACTACGACTGGGACCAGAAGGCTTGCGTCTGCAACAACAAGGGCATGCTCTACGACAACAAGTACAAGTCATGCTCTTGCCCCACGGGCCAGAAGTGGACCGGTTACAAGTGCGAGTATGTCTGCGGCAAGGATGCTACCTACAAGTACGGCAAGTGTGTCTGCAACAAGAAGGACATGCTCTACGACCAGAAGTACCAGTCTTGCTCTTGCCCCAAGGGCGAGAAGTGGACCGGCTACAAGTGCGAGGTAGACTGCGGCAAGGACGCCGATTACAAGTACGGCAAGTGTGTCTGCAAGAAGGCGACCCAGGTCTACGACGCCAAGTACCAGTCCTGCTCTTGCGCCAAGGGATACAAGTGGACTGGCTACAAGTGCGAGTACGACTGTGGTAAGGATGCCTCTTACAAGTACGGCAAGTGTGTCTGCAACAACAAGGGCCAAGTCTTCGAGGAGTACGGCAAGAAGTGCGTCTGCCCCAAGGGCCAGAAGTGGACCGGCTACAAGTGCGAGACCGACTGTGGCAAGGACGCCGACTACAAGTACGGCAAGTGCGTCTGCAAGAAGGACGGCATGTGGTACGACGACTACGCCAAGAAGTGTGCCTGCAAGGGCGGCAAGGTCTGGGACCAGTACAAGCAGGTGTGCAGCTGCCCCAAGGGACAGAAGTGGGATGTGTACTCCAACAAGTGCAAGCCCAGCTACTAAAAAGGGAAATGAATGAACGGGATCATGTATCACGATGATTGATGGGTGCTGGACTTGACAGCGGGTTCTTCTCTTCTTCACACTCCGCAGGCGCCCCAGCTTTTTGGGGCGGCGCGGCTTACGATCCTTCACACGAAGTTTTACATAATGTTTTCTAAGCTTATTTAGCTTGCCTATAGGATATATAGTACAGCAGGATAGGGCCTCCTCCCTTTATGAATATTTTAAGTTCTGGTGCAAAAGTTGGATACTCTGTGATTTCTCAGTGGTTGATGCTCTCCATCGCAATGGTTGACAGGGCGGTGCTCAATCTAACTGGTGCAGAGATTGGATGCTCTATCTCTGTCACTTCTTAGTGGTTGGTACTGGCTATTGTATCCTTTTGACAGCGCTGAGACAGATCTTGTGCAGTCTCCGCAGCTGCCGTTAGAGGTTGCGAGTACTGTAATTTTTGGTCAAGATCTCGCCCAGATTCTTGTACACGGGACATATCCGTAGCTCTGTCAAATAGATTACTTAACATCGTAGTGCTTAAGCTAAACGGTGCAGAAATTGGACACTCTTGTGATTTCTCAGTGGTTGATCTGGCCAGTGTATCCCTTTGACAGTGGTAAGGTTGCGCTGTCTCCACCACTACCGTCAGAGGTTGCGAGTGCTGTAACAATTTTAGTGAAGATCTCACCTAGACCCTTGTACATGGGACAGACTAGTAGTACTCATTCTTCTTAGGCAAATAGGCAGAAATTGATGCACCATTAATACGACTCTTAATACGACTCTCGCTTATTTGCTGATATCCTGTCCGGTCGCCAAACCTGTCTTAGCACTGTCAAAGGGACTACCCTAGACAAGGCGGTGCTTGAGCCAAACGCGCAGCAATTGAATACTCTCTCTCTGCGATTTCTCAGTGGTTGATTAAACGGCGCAGAGATTGAATGCTCTCTCTCTGTTATATCTTAGTAGTTGGTACTGGCCATTGTATCCCTTTGACAGTGCTGAGGCAGCTACCGTTAGAGGTTGCGAGTGCTGTAATTTTGGCTAAGATCTCGCCCTGACTCTTGTACATAGGACAGATCAGCAATACTCCGTTGTAGGCAAGCAGGCGGAAATCGATGCACCATCAATAAGATTCTCAATACGACTTTGTCTCATTTGCTCATATCCCTCCCGGTTCGCAAAAGCTGTTTTAGCACTGTCAAACGGATTCCCCTTGCCGAGGCAGTGCTTAAGCTCAACGCGTAGAGATTAGATGCTCTCTCTCTGTCGTCTCCCAGTGGCTAATATTCTCCATCGTATTGCCTGACAGGGCGGCGCTCAATCTACAGGGCGCAGTGATTGGATGCTCTCTCTCTGCCATCTCTCAATGGCTGATACTCTCCATTGGCAGGGCGGTGCTCAAGCTAAACGGTGCATCAAACGTCATCAATCTCACAGTATTTTATCCCCTTTGCAATTTTTCGTACTACTCCCAGTTTCATTTGCCAGTTGGTGCGGCGGCTGTTTACGAAAGTGCGATGGCACGCAAAATCCCCCTTGGTGATGCGTCTCGTACTGCGAGCCTTGTCATTCGCTGCCTCTTTGGGATATGCCCTGCTCAGCCCCCGGCCTTATTATGTAGTTGAGATCCGGCACCAGATTCAATTGAGGATGTTGGGTATTTAAACAATGGCTATTCCATTGTCCATTGCTCAAACAAATCACTACATTCGCACACATCGACTCTTCTTCTATTCCACCTAAACTTGTTCGAAAGCGCTACTCCCATCATCACCCAGTCACCCACGCAACCATGGCCGGCAACGCCTTGTATCAATACGATCCGTCTCTCGCGGCCGCCGTCATTTTTCTCATTATATTTGCGGCTTCGGCGATACTCCATGCTTGGCAGATTATCCGGACAAAGAACTGGTACTTTATACCGTTTCTTGTGGGCACCCTTGGTGAGTTTCCCCTGTGGTAAAGAGTTGCGGGTGAGACGCATCGTCGCTAACAGCCCTTTTAGCCGAGGCCATTGGATGTACTGGAAGGGCTATCGGTGCGAAAGAGAGTCCCGACTGGACCAAGGGGCCATACATTATCCAGGCCCTACTGCTTCTCTTAGGACCTAGCCTGTTCGCCGCATCCATCTACATGGTCCTCGGCCGTCTGATTGTACTCCTGGAGGCCCAGAAGCATTCATTCATCAGACCGAGCTGGTTGACCAAGTTTTTCCTTCTCGGAGACATCATCTCCATTGCAGCACAGGGATTCGGTGAGTGGCTACGGATACATTGACAACTTGGATCTCGCAAGAATGGCAACTGACGAGGCGAAACAAACAGGTGGCGGAAAGCTCGCAAACGCAGAGACCCCAGATGCGAGAAGCCAGGGAGAAAACATCATCATCGGCGGTCTCGCTGTTCAAATCATCTTTTTCGGCCTCTTCATCGTCACCACCATCATCTTCCACCGCCGCATCAACGCTGGGCCTACGGAGAAGAGCATGACCCTCACCGTTCCCTGGAGACGACTTCTCACGGTCCTCTACGTCACGAGTCTGCTCATCCTGATCCGATCCATCTTCCGAGTCATCGAGTATGTCATGGGCCACGACGGCGTGCTCCAGTCCAAGGAAGTCTACATTTACCTCTTCGATATCCTGCTGATGTCGGCCGTGGCTGTCACTTTCAACTGGTTCCACCCTTCCAAGATCATGACTGTCCCCAACAAGGAACGCATCAGCAGCGCCGATTCTGAGATGCAGCTGGGAAGCTACGAAGCCGCTCGTCGCAACTGAGCGGATCCCGACGATCCGATTCCCTCTCGTAGAGGTAGACGATCCGAATCCCGCGCGAGTAGATGATCCGAATCCCGCCCGTGAAGATGGGCTCACTGGCGGAGCAGTGGTATGAGTCGTGGGCATCACCGGCTGGTGATGATTGGCGCGCTTCAAGATGTACTGGTTGGAGTAGATAGATTACAGTCTTTTTTCATTTTCCTTTGTATTTTTGTATTTTTATCCGCGTATAGAAGATTGACAGTCATTGAATAATTAGACAAAGTTTCCTACAACAGAGTTTCTCGAATTGCGGCTTGGCGACACTGTGAATGTTCCAGATTGCTCCGTCGATTCATGCCCCCCCGTACAATTGGCGACCATGGTTCCATGGCAATCAAATGCGATCCACCGCTTGCACAACTCGGGTTAAGGCTCAGCTTCGCAGGGATTAGCGGCCCCATCACGACTCTGTTTAGCGCGGCCGTCGTACTCAGAGACATTCAATTGGACAGAGATTAAGCTTAGATTGCGAGCATGGCAAGGGAGGCTTGGCCCGCTGAGCCACCGTCGTCGTCGTCATGGGGAGCGCTGTCACGCTGTGTCGGGGTGCTTCTTGTCTCCGCGCGTCCGTCTAAATAGAGCTGGATGCTGGATGACTGGAAGATCCGTCCACTATCAGCTCTCCATCTTCGCACCCATGACTTCTGCCAAATCCTCCCCACCTGATACCCCGGAGTCCATAGGCTCCTCCGGCGCTGTACCGCCGCGCGTCGACGCTGCCGGGCGAGTACGACGCCCCCATCGCAAGTCCCGAAGAGGGTGCAGGCCGTGTAAAGCGAGCCGAATCAAGGTCAGTTCATTTGTAGCTGTGGAGGCTCTAGGGATTGCGTAATAAGATAATCCTTACTTGACTGGCAACGTGCTGACTGGGCCTGGTCTAACGGACAGTGCGATGAGACCCAACCAGCTTGCTCGAATTGCATCAGGAAGGAGATCACATGCGACTACTTTGAGACAGTCCGCACTACTATCAATGGACCCAAGCAACGCATAAGGATCCCTCCTCTTCATTGCAGCAGTTCTCATGAAGACGCTCTGCCGGTAATGGCACTGGAAGCCCTGGCACTGGAAGGACCATGTGGGCGAACGCTGTCGTCATCAGCTCGCATCTCTACAGCTCTTGTCAACTATTGCCCCTACCCTATGACGGTCGGCACGCCCCGGGACTCTCTTCTTGACCTTCGTCTCTTTCACCACTATCACACAATGGCCGCGGAATCTCCAGCGGCCCAGAAGCTCTGGTCCATCTGGACCGTCGACATGGCCGTGAATTCGGCCACCGTCATGGATGCCGTTCTTGGCTTTTCGGCATTCCACCTTCGGCGTCTTGGCTCCCGTGACTTGGACATTCGTGAAGCGTCTCACAAGTATATGATGCGGGCCATTCGCTCTCACCAGGAACAGCTGCAGATCGGCCTCAACGAGTCCAATGCAGCCCCGATGATTGCGGCTTGCGCTCTCATCCTGTTCCATACAACCATGAACCAGGATTTTCTAACCAACAATGCCGGGCCTAAGCTGCCCTTACACTGGTTCCACCCGTTCCAGTCTGCCGGCGCTTTCTTCCGCCTTATGTGGCCTTGGCTCCAGGACACCATCATTGGCCGGAAGATCTGGGGACGGTATGCACCACTGGACATGAATATAGATGAAACTCCTCAGCATCGGTTTGACTTTTTGCTGGAGAATATGGAACCCGAATGTTTGCAGGACGAGGACACCATGACAGCCTACCAGGGAGCTGTCTCGCATCTTTCGCTTGTCATTTGCAATCCCCAGTATCGAAGACTACTTCAATTCCCGGCAACCGTCACACCACGGTTCGTCGAGATGCTAGGAGCCGAGGATCCCAGGACACTCGCCATCGTTGGCTATTTCTTCATGTTGGTCAAACAAGCCGGCGTGCTGTGGTGGGTCGACGGAGCAGCGGACCGGGAGTTTGATGCCATCATGTTATTTCTACCCGAAAGCTGGTGGCCGATGATGAGCTGGGCAATCCAGGAGTTCAAATGGAGTCCAAATGGAGCCAAACCGGCACAGATGGAATCGCCTCCCAACGAAATCTCATGGCCTGTCAACGAAAAAGCATTGCTCGAATACCCAGATTTGGGAGTTTTTACCTCACGGGCGCGGTAGATAGAATAAAGAGATACGGATTTTGTATCGACCAAAGGCACAGACACTACATTATATGGCGTTATTTCAGTCAAGACTGCAACGGAGCCGGACTTTGAATTGGGGGCTGAGATGATTGAATGTCCCGGGTAGATTGTTGAAAGCCTCACTGATAGGTGTTGCAAGATTGAAGAGCGAACTCGGGGAACTGGAATAATGGGCTGAAAAGGACACAAATTGCAGAGCCGTCCACTTTGGGTAACCATTGCGACAGCGCTGACGGGGGGATACTCGAATCGGTCGAGAGTCTCACCGGACATGACCGAGGAATTGATCCAATAGCTAGACATGTTCTTTTTACGCTCTGCTATCTCCACTTATTAAGAAGCCTGAATTTAAAATCAGTATTTGAGACCATGTTTCGGGACAGGCATGAACTGTGCCTGGAAGTTTTCGCCCTCTGGCCAGCCTTACCGAGACAAGGACCTGCACATGCATACCACCTACCGAGCACGACCGAGCGAGTCACTATCTAGAGACTAGTGAGGGGCCCCACAGGTGAGGCTGGTGGGTTGCGTGTAGCATATGATGCAGATGCGAGGTGGTTACGATGAGGCTGAGTGCGATTGTGCTTGTGGCAACTGGGACTGCAACTGCTTCTGAAGGTGAGGAAGAAAAGATACCAGATGGTTAAGCGCGCCTATGGAGTACGAATATTCAGGAGCTGGGGTCTATTAATTAATCTTTCTGGGTTGTGGGATGGTATGCTTTTATTACTCATTTACGACAACTAAAGCCACGTATTGACTGAAAATAGCAAGTCCCCACCTATAGGGAGTATTCGTTTTCTAAAGAGAAAACCTCAACATGTGCAATGGCAGTGCGGGCCGGGATAGTGACAGGAACAGGGCAATCTCCATGATCAGGCTCATCGTTAGGCATATTGGCCCATTTCCCGCTATTCGACTCATCGCCGTTGAGGATTCTCTCGGTCCGTAGCTCCTGGGTCTCCTCATTTGCGATACTCTTCTCCTCAAACCTCAAGATCTCCGTGTACGGGAGAGTCGGTGAGTTGGACTTCCATTCGACCTTGAAGCCCTTTCCTATCAGGAGGAACTTCGAAGGCTCCAGTTCGATGACCATTCCGTACCCGGGGCCCTCCTTGCCAAGCGCAAACGCCCTACTGATTGTGAGATCGTAGCTCTTGAAAGCTACTGTAATTGGAGGGCAAGGATTCTCTTTGTCCTCGAGATCGTGGAAATGGAAGCCAGTCACAGACAAATTCGTCCTCCGCGCCTTCAGGATGTGCTTTGAGACTGAGCCTAGTAATTTGTAGTGACTCGTAAAGGGAGCCTCCGCTGCCGTCAGAGTATCGATGCCAAAGGGGCTTACACCAAGCGCGTGGAAGCTACCAATTGCAGTCCATGCAGTCCTGGCGCCAAAGTGATCCCTTCGCTGTTCAGGGATGAAAAGCGGCTGGCCGCGATGGCTATAATCAGAACAAACATTGGTGTATTTGTCGTGGTAGATATCGGGGGAGATGAATTCGATGTGCGGCGCAAACTTCCGCCAGATATCCAGAACAGTGCTCGTGGCACCGCCGGATGGGTACTCTCCAGGCTTTCCGCCGCCAGAAGCAGCACCAGGCTCGCCGGGCTGCGGCAACCAGACGTTAGAGAAGAGAGGGATCTGATAGACCTTTTGGCCAGCGGAGGCGATCTTCTCCAGGTAAAGAGCGTAGTGGTATGCCATGAAGAGCTCCTCAGTCCAGATACTCTTCCCAAAATAATCCTCCCAGTTTCCGTTGAATTCTCCAGCCTTGGTTTGGTCCATGGTCTCCTTGAACTTGGGGTATTTACTCTTTAGATCGGGGTGTAGGAAATCCCAATCGTCGCTGAGAAACTTGACCACTTCTTTCGGTACTGGAGATTCAAACCGCTGAGTTGCCACAGCGCTGCGGTCTCGCGAATCCCCATGCAAGCCAACCTCGTTCTCCACCTGGACCATGATAACGGTGCGCTCTTTATCAGTCTCGCCAAGGTGTTGCAATAGGCTGGAAAAGGCTTTGGCGTCCGCGTTGACGCACTCGTCATGAAATATGGAGAGAACGCCCGAGTTCTGGAGACGACCTTCGCCGCTCTTCATATACATGCGAGGAAACCTCTTGGGGTTTGTTTTGACCCATGTAGGGGTATAACTCGACCTGCCTGAGGGCACAGTTAGAAATGTCTCTGAATAGCCAAACACATCTCCGTACCATTTTTGAACGAGCCAAACCACAGGATGACCAAGCGAAGGTCGTGTGCCCTGGCTCCTGCAATAACTCGGTCCAGCTCGGCGAAGTTGAAGAGTCCTTCTTCTGGCTCGACGTCTTCCCATGCAACAGCACCAAGAACTGTGTTGATTCCCATGTCCTTGAGGTTTTGCCAAACTGTGTCCATGAAGCGAGCCGAACTCATCGACGAGTTCTGCAATTCGGCGCCGAGGACAAGGTACGGTTCGCCATCGACCAGCAGTTCCCACCGGCCACTATCCGCCTTATGCAGGCGCGGAATGCTGGTAGCGACAGCCATGATTGAAAACAAAGTATACTGTGATACAACGTAATGTAGAATGTCTTAAGCTGGAAAAACGCGGGGAGACGGTCTGGCTCTTAGTTGATTGCGTGATATTGATGACAGCGGCTTGACGCATGTTAATTATATAGCCTCAGGCATTTCAAAAAATCGGAGACTTCGCAGCGATCCAATGTACCGAGCGACGAGTGTACTGCATGCCAAGTGTGATTTTAGCCGCCTCGAGTCTGGAGAGGCCTTGTATTACCCCTCTTCAACGTCTCAAGCCATCTTTCATCAAGGCGAATGTGTATGTAGTACTATCCGTATATCTTTAGACACACTACGGTGTACACGTCTAAGTTTTTGAGGAGAGATAAGTGGAGAATCCGGGCGGCCACTGGGAGCTGACCGATATTTATAACAGAACCAATGGTAATATATACGCAATATATCCGTATTTTGTTGGTGCGGGGAACTGGCTTGGCAGGCGGGGCGGTACCAGGTGCAAGCATCTAGCAGTCAGCTAGTAGCTCACGAGTCACGACAACAAATAATACTCGTCTACTAGGTAGTGTAGGAACAGCGACTCTGATAGGCCCCGGATAAATGCAAGAACGGTTACAGGAGGCGGGACACTCCCTCGGGGTGGTCAGCCTCAAGGATTGGCCCGGGAAGGGGGGCGGTGGATAAGGGATATTTTCTCTCGGGGTGATGTTGTAGCGAGTTGAGTTCACTACTGTTTGTGGCGCGGTACCATCGCAGACTAGTGACGGCATTTATTTTGACTCGGCTTGAGGCAACGGGCATACACATCATGAGGCGACGGGAAGCTTCACATATTCATTGTAGAATCAACCCCAGCTTTGCCTCCTCATCAAACACTTTAACTACCTACCACTAGATACTCGAATCAGTTGCCCAACATGACAGACCAAGTACTAAACATCGACAAGTTGATCGATGAGCTCAGCTTATCTGAGAAGTGCCTTCTCCTGTCTGGCACTGGACGATGCGAGACGAGAGGGTTTGAGAGTCATGGCATCCCCAAGCTTATGGTAAGTTCTCTTCTTTTTGTCTGTCAACTTTCCACGGCGCGCGGAATCGCCAGTATCTCATTGCGAGTATCTTAGATGTCTGATGGACCTCATGGTATTAGAACAGAGAAATTCTTCAACAAGGTAAGCATCTGCTTTCTCCCGCGACCTCGCGAGCTTGAATGTGCTGCTCATATTCAGTCTAGGACTCATCTATCTGTCTACCCAGCGGAACGGGCATGGGCGCCACCTTCGACACTGACCTGATGCGACGCGTCGGTAACCTCCTCGCAGAAGAAGCTAAAGCCCATCTCGTCCACGTGGTGCTCGCTCCCGTCGTCTGTCTCCAGCGCTCAGCCTTGATCGGTCGCGGTTTCGAGGCCTTCGGAGAGGACCCCGTCCAGAGCGGTAAGCTTGGTGGTGCTTATGTGAATGGCCTTCAAGAGCTCGGTGTCGCTTCTTGTATCAAGCACTACGCTGCCCACGACCAGTCCGACAACTCCATCGAGGATAATGTCATCATGACGCAGAGGACACTGCGTGAGGTCCATACCTTGCCCTTCCAGATCGCCGCCAAGGACTCAAATCCTTGGGCATTCATGACTGCCTACCACAAGATCAATGGCGTTCATGTCAGTGAGAGTCCCGAGCTCATCAAAGACATCCTGAGGGATGACTGGAAATACAATGGCTTGGTCCTGAGCGACTGGTGGGGTGTCTACAGCACATCTGAGGCCATCAACGCTGGTCTCGACTTGGAGATGCCTGGTCCGCCTGACTGGCGCGCCAACCTCCTTGACTTGGCCGTTCGATCCCGCAAGGTCTCTATGGAGTCACTCAACGCCTCGGTGCGACGTGTCCTGGAGCTTGTGAACCGCGTGGGTCCTCTCTTAACCTTGAAAGAGAAGAAGGAAAACAACACGCCTGAGTCCCGAGAATTTGTTCGGAAGCTCACCGCCGATGGCATCGTGCTTCTTAAGAACGAAGCCAATGTTCTTCCTCTGAGCAAGGATGCAGGTAAGCGGTTCGGTCTCATCGGCGACCACTGGAAGCGTCCTGCCGTGGCTGGTGGTGGCAGTTCCGAGGTCGAGCCTTACTACATTAGTAAGGGGTACGACGCCATGGTTGAGCTTATTGGAGAGAAGAATATCAGCTATGAGCTAGGTTGTTACTGTAAGTTTGGGTCAGCTCTTCTCTGGCCGATTTCTCGCTAAATTGACAGCACACAAATTCGCTCCTCTTCTAACTAAGAACCTTTTTAAACCCGACTCTAGCGAGAAAGGCTTACTACTTGAATTTTGGGATAAGAACCCTGAAGAGGAGTCTGATGCGAAGCTTTGGCACACAGCTGGGACCCTGAGCACCGAGCTGAACTTGGCTGACAGCTTACCCCGTGGTTCAATCCCCGACCTCTTCTTCCTCAAGATCCGAGGTACATACCGGGCTCAGAAGTCCATGATCTTCAGACTCGGCCTCTCATGTGCTGGTCGGGCTAGGCTCTTTGTCAATGGCAAGGAAGTCATTGATCAGTGGACCTCCCAACCTGAGAAGACGGACCCCACGCCCGTTTTCAACTGTTTCACCATGGAGGGCCACGCGGGTATTTCCATGGAGCAGGGAAAGGAGTACGAGATTGTCGTTCATCTCGATAACTCTAGTCTTAAGCCTACGGTGGGTGTCGCTCCTACGGGAGGCGTGCGCATCGGTGGGTTCGAGATTGTCGACGAAGATGAAGCTATTGAGAATGCCGTGGCTCTGGCTAAACAGGTTGATATTCCTATCGTCTACACTGGACTCGGACCCGACTATGAATATGAGGGAGTTGACCGTAGATCACTGGATCTGCCCGGCAGGGTGGATGAGTTGATCAAGAGAATCTGCGAGGCGAACCCCAACACTGTAAGTGCCACTCTGTCCGAGTAGGGCGTTTAATGTCGGAATTCTTATCACTAATACTTTTTCCAGGTGGTCGTCACTGAGGCCGGAACTGCTTTCACCATGCCTTGGATCGACGACGCCAAGACGCTTGTTCACAGCTGGCTCGGTGGCCAAGAAACGGGCCACGCTATTGTCGATGTCCTCTTTGGCGACGTTAACCCGTCCGGTCGCCTCCCGCTTACCTTCCCTAAGCGCCTCGAGGATACGGCCGCCTTCTTGAGCTTCGGCAAGGCCGATCGAAACATCGTGTATGGAGAGGGTGTTTTTATCGGATACCGATACCATGAGATGACCAAGCGCGATCCTCTGTTCTACTTCGGTCACGGGCTCTCCTACACCAAGTTCGAATACTCGAACCTCATCGTCCCCGAGACCTTTGAGGCAGACGAGAACCACGCCATGACCATCAAGGTCGACCTCACTAACGTTGGAGAGGTTGGCGGGGCTGAGGTCGTTCAACTTTACATCGCGGACCTAGAGAGCACTCTTCAGCGGCCCAAGAAAGAGTTTAAAGCTTTTGAGAAGGTCAGGTTGGAGGCTGGCGAGAAAAAGACTGTCGACATCAAGCTCGACAAGTATGCCCTCTCCGTCTGGTCTGAGGAGCATTCGCAGTGGCTGGCGGAGGCAGGTACGTTTGTAGCAATCATCTCTCAGAGCGCAGCTCCTCAGGCCGAATTACTGCGGGCCAACTTTGAGTTGCCCAAGACGTTCAAATGGACAGGTCTATAGAAGATGAGCGTTCCGGCTTAAACGGACAACGGAGGTGCACATGCGTAGGAATAACATTATTTAGGCCATGCTGACTTGGTATGACTGGAGCAAGGGCTACTATAAATCGAGAAAATTAAAATTTATCCAAGATGGAATCAGTTGGGCTTAAATGCGCGACGAGTGTTTGCGAGGGTGCTTGGTGCTTCACGAGATGAAATACGGCCGCGTTAGCTACCTGGATCAAATTTCAAATATTTAATGCTTGCTTTGCGTCTTTGCAGTGAGGAAATTTGTTACCCAAGCCTATGTGTTTAAATGGTTTTCTCAAACCGAAACTTGAGTACCGAACTAGGACGAGCATCCTGCAAGGAGATATAAACATGTAGATTTTGATCTTGCGCTATCCAGTTAATGACGTATACTGAACTTAGGTGGCATATCTCGGGTGCACCACACCTCAGAGTGATATACTTCTGTGCGTTCATGCTTATGCTTCTACGATGTCACTATTAAATCAGAAAGCTTTAAAAAGGATTTGCTGGCTTAAGCAGCAACACCAATCACGCCGCTGTTGTCGAACCAGCTTGCTAGGATATAAAGGGAACTCCTGTAACATGATAAGAGCATGAACGAGGTCGGATGGGACTCGGGTAAAGTAATTGTCCACAAAGAGGGAAAGAGATTCCTAAGGAACGCTCTAACTTAAGCTATTTACACAATATTCATAAAGTATGAAAGTCTCATTATCGTTCCGTCACACATCGTGTACATGAGTGCGTACGCAGCAAATGGAGGAGTGATAGCTCCCCTTTCCCCTCTACCTTGTCCTGTAGTGCGAATGAAGAGGGTTAGCGTTTCTCTATTGAAGACGTCGGCGAAGAGGTAATTTGGGCGGGCATCGTACCATTTGTCATTGTCATTGCCATCGGTTTCTTTATTAAAGACTAAAAAAGAAAAAAATGGTAAAGAGACTTATTGCCAGAGTCAATGAATTTATTGCCTTTATTTTGAGAGATTTATATGAGTCTATTCGACTGACGTCACGATCTTTATCCTACTGCCGTCTTCCACCTTGCCAAATATCGGGGTGTCGTAGGTCTTATCGAAGCCTTGCCAGCGGAATTTCCTGTGACCGACCCGATATTCTATCTCATGAGATGCTTTCCTGTTAGGAGACATAAGCCTCAGATCCTTCCGACCTCATACGCATAGTCTGGTGCAGCTTCGGGCTGACCTTGCAAGACGCCTGTACGACGATTTTCTGTGTATCTCCCTTAGGATAAATCAATGAGTTAGGTGTTGGTTTCTGTCCTTTTCCGCCGCTAAACTGCCAAGACCGTACTAAATACGGCGCTGGACTTGGCCAATTTATTGAGTCTATACGGTACTTGTACAACCAGCGTCAGAATCCTACACTTGTCGCACAATGTGGAGAATCGCGCGGGGTAGTGGGATCCGGGGCAGAGCGCCACCAAACCTGGAGCGTTCTGCCTATCAAGTTGCCAGAAATGGAATAGTGCATATTGGTCCCCGTGTCGTTGATCCTTTACGTCGGCTCCTGCTTGCTTATAATAAGCGTCTAGATCTTCAATTTCCCATCAATTAAAATTTCTCCCAAATTATTTCTCCAACCGCAACTATGGATAAAGACGCATCAAGTTCCGGGGACGTCATTGACGTGCGTGTTGTTGCTCTGAGAGGAAACTCTCAGCTGCGCCGCAACCGTTCGTTCATGACAGTCTTAGGCATGTCGCTGGCCATCACAGCCATTCCTTATGGCATTGGTGGCCCCCTGATGAGTGCAATCTATGGTGGTGGACAGCTCTCCATTTTCCTTGGAATTCCAGTCGTCCTTGTACTCCAAGGCTGTGTGGCTGCTTCATTGGGGGAGCTCGCATCCCGCTACCCAACCTCTTCAGGCGTCTACTACTGGTCGTTCTGGCTCACAGACCACAAACCTTACCAGAGGGTGATATCCTACTTTACAGGCTGGGTTTGGCTTGTGGGGAACTGGACCATCTCCCTCTCCGTCAACTTTGGATTCGCTACCCTCATTGTCGCTACTGTGTCCATCTACAACTCGGAATGGATAGCATCACCAAAAGAAACCCTCTTCATCTTCTTCGCTGTTTGCATTACGTCGTTTGTTATTTGCACTCTGGCCGATCGCGTATTACCATTCGTCGACAGTATCGGAGCTGTTTGGAACCTCATCACCATCATTGCCATCTTACTCGCCCTGACTATTACCGCCAAGGCAGGCAGGCACTCTGCTTCTTATGGTCTTGGTCACTACGATGGCAACCTTTCTGGCTGGGGACCTGGCTTTTCGTTCTTCATCGGCCTCTTGCCGCCTGCATACGCATTCTCAGCTATCGGTATGGTTGTGTCCATGGCCGAAGAGTGCTCAGATCCCGAAGTACAGGTATCGCGCAGTATTACCATGTGTATTCCAATTGGTGGTGCTGCTGCATTGCTCTTTGCCCTTCCGATTTGTTTTACGTTACCTGCATTGGAACAAGTACTTTCAGCACCGTACGGTCAGGCCCTACCTTACATCATTACTGCCGTCACTGGTTCGAAGGCCGCATCGCTTGCCTTGATGATTATGGTGCTATTTGTCACTCTTTTTTGCTCCCTGAGCATCACTACAACTGCTTCAAGGTGTACCTGGGCACTATCCCGAGATGGAATGCTGCCCTTTTCAAGCATTTGGTCGCGCACTATGTTTAATCAGCCTGTCCAGGCTCTGGCACTGATGACGGTTGTGCAGATGTTGCTCGGGTGCGTGAATATTGGAAGTACTAGTGCATTCACGGCATTTATCTCTGTCGGCGTCATCGCACTCTCTGTCGGTTATCTAATACCTATTAGTATCAGTTTGCTCTCTAGCAGGAAGGAAGTTTCAAAGGCTCGGTGGACGCTAGGCCCGCGGCTTGGCCCGGTTGCTAATATTGTCGCAATATGTTGGATCTTCTTTCAGCTGGTTCTTTTCAGCATGCCAACAGTCATTCCAGTCACGGCCTCCTCCATGAACTACGCCGCCGTCCTCTTTGTAGGATTTGGGTTGCTTTGTACGATTTGGTATTTCGTTTGGGGCATAAGAAGTAAGTTTATCCAGAATCCGACCCTTTGATCTCTTCTAACTTTCTTGATAGACACCCAACCGTTAGGAGGAGTGAATATACCCTCTGTATCTAATAGTTAAACCTAATCGGCTTTATTCATCGATGGGCTGTAACAAAACTGGTAGAATATTAAAGGACCATTTCATCTGGCAAGTGACTGTGTAGCGTCCCAACAGATACGAGGATAGGTTACGTTATGGTGTTGCATAGTATACATTAGAAACATCTGGAGCTGGGCTATCATGAGAAGTTCAGCGGCACCGGGGTAGTTCTGGACCTTGCTTAGTAGTTTCGCTTTCCTCGTTGCCCACATGTACATTGAAGCAATGGAGAGACCCACGAGAATAATACGGCCAGGTAATAACCCAGGACCAGAAGCCAGGGCTTATAACACCCAACTCGAGTACCCAAATCATGAGGTTAAGATCAGAAAGACTAGAACGTTGGTTGTTTTAAAATTCGTTATGCCCATAGATAGAATACAGCGAAGACAAGATATAGATAGTTTGAGACGCCAACTAGCCTCCATTACAGTCAAGGGTATAATTAAAGCGAACAGACTAAGAGTTGAGCTTTTCTATACCGGTGTATCTGTAGCTGCTGAGACTGCATCCTTCACGTGAGCTACATAGGATGTCGACTCATTCCATCTCCTGCCCATATTTCGTCATTCCATTCATTGGTCGATGCTTTCACTAAAATGGATACTCAGCCTCTGGAATCTTTTCTTTCAAGCCCATCTCCTTTTGCAGTCTGTCTTGCTCCCGCAAGTAGGGAAGAAGAATGCCCGCCCAGTGATGCTTCCCCTTGTAGCGAGATGTAGGGCCATCAAATTGTTCGATTGATTCCGCAAGTCGCCCTGGGACATGTGGTTCTTTAGCGATGGTGGTAATGGGCTCAAAGTAAGTGCGGACTGTGAACATTAAAGCTTTAGACCGAGGGAGACGTCGAAGCGATTGTCTCTCGGACCGGAAGTAGAGATCGTCAACAGTCAAGCCTACGCTATTTGCTGCTGCCCATGCTAAGAGAGGTTAGCACGTTGATTTCATAACTCATGTGGGCAACTGACAGGCCTCTTCACTCCCTTCTTGGTCTCCCATTCTGTGGGACCAATGAAGGCCATCGTCAAGTTGGATGAAGAACTAGGTCTAAGTCAGCGGTGTCATGTCAAACACCTAAGAACTTACATTATTCCGGGTAACAGGCTTCTCCGGGCGCATTGCCTTGAAAAAGCGGTTCATAGACTTTTGCAACTTCGCTTCATAGTGCGGTACTTTGGCCTCAATGTGGAGAGTATCCAATGACATTCTGAATTTATCCTTCAGGCGCCAAAACCCAGGTAGGCAGACGGCCCCCGCATCGATGTGGTAGTGCCCGTCTACAGAAACAGTGAGCATATCCATTCATAGGCAGTTAACTATTACATGTACTGACCATCGTTTTCTACCATGATTACAATGTCGTCTTGGATGAGCTTTGCAGCCGTGGTCAATGCATCAGTTGGAGTTTCTATTGCGGAAGGTTAGCTAGGCTCACTGCAAAAGCGAGACTACTTCTGAAAGACCTAACTCACGGGCTGGATATTGAAATTCCTCTCCTGTGGTTGAGTTGTGGAGGGTCTGGCCTTGCAATTGAAAGATCTTTGGATATCGAGAGGTCAGATATCGAGTCAATTCCTCAAGAACCTCAAAACAAGCATCGCGGGTAACTGCGTTGTCAACGTATTGAACATGGGCTTCTAGATTCTTATCCAGCTCTGAAACTTTGAGGTCGTGATAGCGAAGGAAGTTGGAGTCCATCTCAATCCACATGTCCCAATCTAGTTTCTTGATTCCCATTGTAACGTGGCTGGGTCCATGGCGGAATGGTCGATAGGGCAACGGGTCTTTTGACCGTAGGTCGAAATTTACAAGGGGATGAGGCAAGGGAGTCTGGAACACTTCCGTCTTCGATACAACTGAAATGACTATCAGTACGGGATATTTGCCACGTAGAATGCAAAGTCAAAGGGAAGGCTTACCGGACTTCTTGTGCATACAAGATCGAAAAGAGAGGACTAACCACAAGATACAGCCCGCCAGAAAGGTGAATAAGACTGCATGCCTTGGTTGTTCCGAGAAATCGATATTAGACAACATGTTAATATTGGAGTAGACTTTTCTGTATCGATTGGTTACTGCATAGGATTGGCATCGATGGCTGTTTATAAACTGCATTATAGCGGGCTGCGCCAGGGGTAAAGATTGGGACTTCGTCTGGTCCAAAAAGTTACCAATTCCGGAAGAAAATCCACGCGCATCATGTGCACCTTCAACAAATAGCCATTGCCGAACATACAATGCCGTCATATCACCTTCTGCTAATTGGACAAGGAGACATTTAGCTCAACTTAATGCGTCAGTTCCGGGTTTTCAGGTAGGATCCGGTTAATCAGGAAAAGAAAGTTACTAAGCCAAATGAAGGAGTTTAAGCGACTGGGATTCTAGGCCTATTTTGGCAGTTCACCCCGTTAGCACCCTAGCCCTAGTTTTCCTGCCAAAGCAATCACCGTTTCCGGCCTCGCTGCTGTCCCCGGCGCCGGAGCGCGAAGGTAGCGATTCCGAAACGGCGCTGTCTGGGACCGATTCCAAACTCAAAAAAGAAAGAAAAGGAAAGAAAAGGAAATAAAAGAAGGATGAGGGAAGGGAGAGAAGGAAGGGAGAGAGGAGGGAGAGAGGAGGGAGATGAGGGAGAGGGAAATGGAGGAGGAGGAGGAAGGAAAAGGTAAGGAGGGCTGTGGCTGTTTCCCTCTTCCATCTTCCCTCTTCCAGCTTCCAGTAGGGCTAGTAGGCTGGCTGGTACTTGCGCTATCCAGTCAATAACGTGTACTGAACTTAGGTGGCATATCTCGGGCGCACCACACCTTGGAGTTATCTCTTCCGTCCGTTTATGTTAATGCTTCTACGATACATATCACTATCAGAAAGCTTTGAAAAGGATTTGCTGATTTAAGCAGCGACACTAATTACGCTGGTGTTGTCGAACCAGCTTGCTAGGATACAAAGGGAACTCCTGTAACGGGACAAGAGCACGAACGAGATGATGAATAATTCCTCAAGCTTTATCCAAATGGTAACGGTCTGTCTTGCCCTCAACTGGGCGATACACAAAGTAATCAAATTTTGCCTCTCGAGCCAATCCATTCAAATCAGAGCAGGCCACACCGACGAACGCTCCCGTGAAAGGGGAACCGCTCCACGTGAAAGCACATTCATCAGAGAGTACTGAAGCATCAAAAACGGGTCCAACGGTAGCCAACTCCTGACCCTCAAGGGCGTAAAAGAACTGCAGCTCATTGTCGCGAATCTTCAACGCTAGTTGGACCTTGCCCTTGTTGGGAATCTTGATGGGGTCGAGCATCGGTGTGTCGAGAGCTGAGTAGGGATTGGGCTTTGATACGTTCATGAAGAGAAGCTCCCTTTGGCCATCCGAGTGGGCGGTTACTGTGAGATAGAAGAAGCTGCATCGTGAGTAATATGCTATGAGTCCAGCATATTGTCGTTCATCTTCCGGTGAAAAGTCAACCATAGTCTCAGCGTCATAGGAGAAATGGGTTTGGCGCCGGGCGATGAGGGCCTGCTCAAACCAGGACCCAACAGACTCGCGGCCAAATAGAGTGAGCTTTCCGCCATCAACAGCAAATATACGCTCTTTTTCAGGTGTTCGTAGCCATTGGAAGTCCTGATGGAGGCTTTCCTCAAAGGTGTATCTTTGCCCGGCCCAATATGCAGCCTCACCCCGAGCCGCGGGCAGGTCGACGTAAAGGCTTGGCTCTGGGCCATTCTTCACATAGAGCCAGTCGTCATCCCCCCAATATGCCTCTTGTATTGCCGTTTCACGTCCAAGAACTGAACGGCGTTCTTGTCCCATAGGCCTTGAGGTGAGGTGGACGAGATAGGTTCTGCCCTCTGGCGTGTCAACAATATCACCGTGACCAGTCTTCTGGAGGGCTAAGAAAGGGTTGTCCTTCGCCGTGAGGATCTGCTGCTGAGGATGTGTTTCGTAGGGGCCCCAGATGCTCCGGGAACGGGCTATAGTACACCCATGATTATAGCCAGTACCACCTTCAGCAACTAGAAGGTAATACCAGCCATTGCGTTTATAAAGATGAGGCCCTTCAGTCACCCCAAGACTCGATCCCTGATAGATATTCTTCCTTTGCCCAACTAGCTTTCCTGCTCTAGGATCAAACTCCTGTAGACAGATTCCGGCAAAAACCTGCGGACGGCTGCGATGATCCCAGAGCATATTGGCGAACCACTTCCGGCCATCATCATCATGAAAGAGAGAGGGGTCAAAGCCTGAAGAGTTGACATAGACAGGGTCAGTCCAGGGCCCTTGAATGCTGGGGGCACTGATGATGTAGTTGGGAGTATCCTTGAAAGAGCCATCTAGCCGCTTAGTGTCTGTATACACAAGCCAGAACTTGTTGCCATCATGAGTGAGGCACGGGGCCCAGACTCCACAGCTATCAGGGTTTCCGCGCATATCAAGCTGGCTTTTGCGGTTGAGGGGTCGGGTGATCAAGGTCCAGTTGGCTAGGTCGTTTGAGTGATGAATTTGAACTCCGGGATACCATTCAAATGTTGATGTAGCGATGTAGTAGTCATTGCCGACTCGGAGAACCGAGGGATCTGGGTTGAACCCAGGGAGGATTGGGTTCCTTACGGAAGGCATGTTGAAAGAAATGTGTTGAGGCGCTCAATGAGTGGCTGATGTCCTCTTTTGCTAAAGTAGAAAACATGCAGAGTCTTCGAGGCTTTTATCCGAATACATGTCGAGTGACAAGACCGGGGGAGTCTCAACTGTCCCCTGGTCGGATCAATCCCGGGGATTGCATTTAGCCTGAATCAACCCGCAAACAAGTGGGCTTCGAGATGGATAAATCCTTAGGACAAACTAGCAAAACCTCCTTCGGTAAAAGAGCACATAGATGCTGACATGACTTCGCGATTCGGGCGAAGACGATGCGAAGCTATCTGTTCAAGGGGCGGCTGTATGAAGCGATGGACGGAGCATCATCTGATACTGAACGGCTAAATAGAGCTGGCAGTGAAAAGACTGACGCTACACATGCAACTAGTAACACTACGCGCAAATCAGATGGAGGCTAAGAATACGAAAACTCCTAAGCGAACCCGAAAACTCGGAAAACGAAGGCCGACTGAGTGGCGTCGCTGAACTCCCTGTTGCCATGGCCGTAGGCTGTCCTGACTCAATCCTTGGCTCCAACATCCCCGCCAAAAGCTAGTCTCTCCAACCCGGGGTCTCCGCGGTCTCTGCATGGCGATCCGGGGAAACTGGTCACGCAACTTGAGTAAGTCAGGGCGACTTAGTTTGGGCCAGCGTTGAAGGTAACACTGGAGAGTAGGTGTAGCTAAGAAACTAGACATATCTTTCATCTCTCTCCCCTTCTCCATTTCCATTTCCATCTTCATCTTCATCTCCTCTTACAGTCACTGCGTGGTTGAAGGCCAGTGAAAGCACAAGACTTTTTATTTTATTTTACACCTTGTCTCTATTTGCAAGGGCTATACGACCCGCCAACAGACCGTCACACCATGGCTCTCAACGAAAAGTCCCCGGCTGACATTGTCGAGCATCGGGAGGCTGCTGATGAAGCCGCTCATGAGTCCAAAAACCTCTCTTCTGAAGCTGCCGCAAGGGGCCAGGGTCTCACTGGATATGAGAATTTGAGCGTCTGGGAGACTGTCAAGGCGTTCAAGATGAACGCTTTGATCTGTTTCCTTGTCACCATCAGCGCTGCCACTGATGGATACCAAATTGGGTACGCAGAGTATCCCCTCCCCAAGACCCCAAGGTATTTTGTGTCTAACGGAGTTGCGATAGTTTGGTCGGCAACATCATTGCCAACCCAGGTTTCGTCGAGAAGTTCGGTACCCAGCGGAACGACGACGGCGAGATCGTGCTCGCAAGCTCTATTATGAGTGCTTGGGGCAGCATAGGATCTGGCGGCCAGATCATTGGAATGGTCACCCTGCCATTCTTATCCAACAGATTCGGAAGAAAAGCGGCCATGTACTACTACTGCTTCATCCTCGCTCTCAGCGTCATGTTTGAGAGTATTGCGCAAAACTGGCAGGTCTGGCTCGTCGGCAAGCTTTTCGGTGGCATCGGTGTTGGTTGCCTGCAGTCGACAATTCCTATCTACGTTTCCGAGGTTGCACCCATCCGTGCCCGAGGTGTGTTTCTTATGTGCTACAGCCTGTGGTGGATCATCGGCCAGTTCTTCGCCCCCGTCGCCCTCCAGGTCATGGCGGAACGGGATCCCAGCAACTACCTCACCCCTGTTTACACTCAGTGGTCACAGATCGGCCTGATGTTTATTATCTACCTTATTATCCCGGAGTCCCCCGCTTGGTGCGTCGCCCAGGGCAAGGTCGAGCAGGCCAAGAAGTCGCTTCGCTTTATCTACCGCGGCGTTGCGGACTTTGATATCGAGCATGCATACAACCTGTTGGTTATTAACGTTGAGCATGAGCAGGCGGTTGCAGCCGAGCAGCGAAGCGAGAAGTGGTACGCTATCTTCAAGGGTGTTGATGGAAAGCGAACTTTAGTATCCTGCTGGACTCTGATGGCCCAGCAATTTATCGGTCTTGGTGTGTTTTTTTCCTACGGTTCCTACTTCTTCCAACAGGCTGGTATCCAGGATCCTTTCAAGATTACTTGCATTACCTCTGGCATCAATATTGCCGCTAGTATCGCGGTTATCTTCCTCGCCGATGTCACGGGCCGTCGATCGCTGGCCTGTACTGGAACAACTATCTGTATGGTTTGCAATATTGCAGTCGGCATTCTCGGCGTCGTCCCGCAAGTCAAGGCATCCAATATTCTTCTCGTTTTCTTTTCTTGCGTCTGGAGTAAGTAACCTGCCGCTTGAAAATGACAGAGCTGTAATGCTAATATTTGCTGTAGATATCGGTCTTGTGGCCAATGGTGCCGCCGGATGGGGCTTTATTGGTGAGATTTCGTCCCAGAGACTACGACACTATACTGCCGGCTTTGCTGCTGCATCTACCTGTGTTATCGGTCTTATTATGGGTTTCCTGATCCCTTATATGCTTAATGCCAATGAGTGGGACTGGGGCCTCAAGACGTGCTGGTTCTTTGCTGGTGTTGGTTTCCCTTTCACTGTGGCTATGTGGTTCTTGATTCCCGAGACATCCGGGTACGTCATCTAGATCCCCCTTTCCTGACCAGCTGATTCTAATATTGCATTATAGCCGCTCCGCCGCTGAACTTGATGAACTCTTCGAACGCAAGATCAAGCCGTACCGGTTCCACAAGACAGTCACGGCCATTCAACGGCTTGCCCAGACTGAGAAGATGGAATCGTAGGGATGGGTTCAAATGAGGGCGTCGCTGCTTGAGAGACGATCAATGCTTTGTCAGATACAAGCTTCAATTCGAAAGAACCTCGCCCAAGATGCCATGCTCTCCGGTGCTCCCTACCAAGCAATTTGCATAGCATTTCTATCAACGTTAGAAGTATGGACTATTGTTCTTCTAAAAGATACTTTGCTCTCAAGATCCTGGCGTTGCCAATAATGATGGTGAAATCCGGACCCAGGCTCGACGTTGGCCTGCTCGCCGAACGGTAGCCACTGACGCGTAGCGCTGAAAGCTCCCCGGGTTAGATTAGCTGATCGACCGTGGCGAGTAAACCTGTAGCTCTGTTTATTTCATCAAAGATCACATCCGTATCAGCCAGTATTCGTGGCCTAGTGCGGGTGCGATAAGCGACTCGCACACATTGAGGAGCCTCGACAACACGGCCTTCTCGGGTCGCTGCTGGAGGCCCTTGGTAATCCCGTCGGTGCCAGAAAGTGCGGTCTCGGAGCCAGGAATTAGCTGGTCCTTTGGCTGAGCCTATGTTTGGTGTCTCGTTCGAATTCCCCGATTTTGGAACACGCCATCATGTCAAGGGTCTCGCAATTGAAGCGCCTAAACCATGATAATCCGCACAATAGCCTTGGATTTATTTAACCGGCCATCAATACCCCCATGGGGTGAATAAAGCGATCTCCCGGTGTGCAGGCTAGGTATATGCTGACAGCCACGTTATGCCTCCAACCCCTGGTCCCATGATCTCACCTACTTCGTTGGCTGTACAAACCATCTCCTCCCTCTGTACCAGTGTTTACTGCACTAGCAGATATATGGATCCCCAAGTCTTGACTACTGGGATACATAGCCAACTCCAGATGCTTTTCTGACTGGAAAGCTTGGCGCCGAAACCTCCCCCCTGACCGTTCGGCAACCCTTCGTACCGAGATAGCCCGAGTCTCGTGTGAATTGTCACCCGACGCCACTACGTTGAGAAAAGGTACGCCGAGAGATATAGCACTTCAGCCGGGCGAAGGGAAGTCCATGTGCGGTGTTTTCTCTCTTCCGGCTCTTGAAGTGACAGACAGATGCATCAGCCAGTGGCTATGTTACATCATCGAGCAGTTTGTCCAGTGTCCTTATTAACATTCAATGAGGTTAAGCCTCACAGGCGGTTGCATCTTCACCTTCATTCCCCGAGACTCTGCAAAGCGCTACCGAGGTCTCTGTCCTCTTGGGGGTGGCACTGCACTGGACCTGGTTGTCTCACATCCAATGTCCACCGATTTGCTTCCACCCCTATTCTGTCAATTCATTCTCTCCTCCACGCTTATGTGAGAGGTCAGCGGCCAACATAGCCTCAGTCTAGGCTGTAAGCAGTCACCCCTACATACACACTAGCTGCAAGCGGTATTTGTCCCCAGTTGTGCTATACGAAAACTCGCAGCTATGCGAATAATAATAACCCCGGTTTGCCACTGATTTTGGGTTCGTGCCGGGGTTAGTTCTCAACCGCTGCTTTTTCAATAATTCTGGAAGAGCACTTTGACGCGGTTTGCACCGCCGTCGAGGTGTCCTAGATCGTGGAAATGATAGATTCAAGTACCCGCTCAGTATAGAAGTAGACGTAACAGTTATGTCCGATGCCATGTGCTGGCTTGTTACTTCCATTGTCGCAGGGCAGGCTTGGAGGTAACAGTCTTACTCCGTCTGCGTCGGTATCTCGGTGCAACGGAGGCGAGCTGAAGTTGGTTTGCTTGAGTCATCCACAACACCCAAAATTCCTTTGCATTACTAGCTCGACGCGTGACGCTGGTTCAAGTAAGCTGATGCCAAAGTTCCCCGCGTGATTTATGGTGTGTCAAGCTTAAATGCTAACCGCAGGTCCGGGACACCGGAGTTCGCGGGGCCCCGCATGGGGAAGCGTAAACACCACATTCTTGACCGACCCATGTAGTTCAATCAAAGCTATTGGCAGGTAAAATAACCCAAGCGGGGAAAACAAGAATTGAACAGGGCTATTTTCCCATGGGGAGATAACGGGGACACACTTGTTCTCGTATTGGTTACGTCTTGTATTCGGGGCTTGGCTGCGGCGTTATACCTGACTTATCCTCTCCCCAGAGCCAGAGGGAATCAGACACCGAACTCCTTGCCCGACGCTAACAAAAAGTCACCAACAATGGGCAAGACTGATTTGATGGACTGAATTAGCCGGAAATTAACATGGAGGTCATGCGCAGAAATCTTGGAATCTCGCTGCATGCTTTCCCGAGAATTGATATCGCGATCAGGGTGTCAAGGAGTCAAAGAGTTAGAGGGTCTGAGTTCATGGAAGTCTAGAGGTCTGGGTATAAGGAGACGGCGAACGGCACCCATAAGAGCTTTCTATTGATACCAGGCTCATCTTGTTCTCTAAGTTCGTGGTTGGGCAGCTCAAAAAGCCACCCTTTTATTCTCAGCATCCCGGATTTTGGATTGGAAAGTGATCTCTTTGGCCAGCCGTGTCCATTGCCACCATGAAGTCCATTACTCTCTGGTAAGGACAGCCTTGATCTTTCACACATCCCGAGACTCTTTCATACATGTGCTACACATGCTAATACTCTCCCTAGGTCCTGTCTAAGCGCTACGACAGTCCTCGTGTCGCTATCTCCAGGATCTCTGGCTGTACCCGTCCAAGCCACTGGCCCTGATTGCGTTACTAAAGGAATCGGCGGACCATGGCAGATTACTGCAGATTGCATTGATCCCATGTACAACTCAGCGATCCTTGACAAGCAAACCGAAGAGACCAGCCCCGTTCCTCACCGCAAGGTTTCGGGCCATTTCAATGGAACAAATGTCGACTTCAATATTTACCTCCCCAAGCAAGGCTGGGATGGCCGGTTCTTCCAGCTAGTTTATCCCTTGCAAAACTCGAGTGCTGACTCCAGAGAGATCGGCTTCGGCGCTGACAGCGGCGGCTATACCGTCCGGGTTGCTGGAGGGGTCGGATACCGCGCTGATGCCGCTGTTAGCAAGCTCTCCAAGGCCATTGCCAGGGATTATTACCGTTCCCCAAGGCGCCAAATCAGCGGGTACGTCTACGGTGGCAGTGGTGGTTCCCTGACAACCATCGGTGCTATCGAAAACACATTTGGAGTCTGGGATGGCGCCGTCGCATTGATTCAAGCAGTGCCCGTGTCTAATCCCAACAACTTTGCCATCCGTGCCTTTGGAGGGCTCTTGCTAGAGGGCGCCAAAGATAAGCTCATCGATGCAGTCCGTCCTGGCGGCAGCGGTGATCCTACTAAATTCCTGAACGCTGTGCAGCGTGCAGCATGGGAAGAGGTCACGGAACTGGGCATTCCCGTGAAGGCATGGGAAGACTTTGAGGGAGTTGGCCAAGATAGGACAAACCTTTGGAACTCACTTCGAACTCTCGTAACCCCCATCATCAAGGCGCAAGATCCTACCTATGGAGAAGACTTCTGGACCAAGCCTGGATATCTCGGTACCGAAAGGTCCGCACTCGGAAACTTCTTCCGCAAAGCCTTGTTTGAATATGACGCCACTGTCCAACAGGTCAACGTCGGGCCCGACAACGTTCCTACGCAGATTACCCTTGATACGGTCCCAGGAACCCCCCCTCACCATGGGCTTGAATTTACGATTCGATCGAGCGATGGCAAGGGTTCGCTCGGCTCTTTCACGGCGCGGCTGGACAAGGCTTCGAAGACAGCTAGCATCTTCGCTGAAAACAACGCAACACTGCTAGCCACCCTCACCAAAGGCACCAAGCTCTCTGTTAGCAACCGTTTCAACCTTGCCGTGCACAGTTACCACAGACATCAAGTGCCTACCCGATCCGGGTTCTACGGCTACGACTATCTCCGCACGGCAAGCGGAGAGCCCAAATACCCGCAGCGGGATGTTCTTATTGCGCCATCGCTCACGCGGTCAGCCAGCGGAGGTGGCACTCACACTGGAAACTTCAGCGGCAAGGTGATGGTTATGGACAACCTCAAAGATTTTGATGCCTTTCCCTGGCACGCAGACTGGTACAAGAGCGAGGTTCAAAAGTCACTCGGTGATCGCTTCGAGGACAACTACCGTCTTTATTACAGTGATAACGCGGATCACTTTATGGGACCAGTATTGAAGCCTCAGAACACACGGGTTGTTGACTTCACCAACCTTTATGAACAACACTTAAGAGATCTAAGTGCCTGGGTGGAGAAAGGGCGAGCGCCACCAAAGCCGACCAAATATACCGTCAACGGAGGCCAAGTGTCAGTCCCAAGGACGGCCGCACAACGACTCGGTATTCAACCTGTGGTCGAACTAACCGCCAAAAACAGTGCACGGGTTCACGTCAAGGTTGGAGCATCGGTTACCCTTAAGGCTCATATTGAGGTTCCTCCGAACACCGGGTCCGTCGTGGCGGTTGAATGGGATTTTGACGGCGTGGGCGACTTTGCCAAAATGGATTTTGGGACTGCTCGTGGAACCATGGATGTCAAAGTCAAGCATGCTTACCAGATGGCGGGTACTTACTATCCCGCGGTCAGAGTTTATACTCATCGCAAGGGGGGTACCAAGTCGCCCTACGCCACGCCAGTCAATCTCGGCCGCATGAGAGTGATTGTTTCCTAAGGAAGACTTGGCGTCGAGTTAAGGAAGATATTGTAAGGGTTGCTCTCATCAGGGTGATGCATAAGAGTCTGAAGGTAGGGTCCGCTGTATTGTGAAGCGTTCACTTGAAGAGTGCAAAGATCGCACTCGCCGAATGGGGCTATAGACGATATGTCAAGTGACCTAGCTTTAGGGTGTAGCGATGCCTTTTGATTCCTTAAACTCTCCCATGGAAGTAAAATAAACATTAATGGATAACTTTGTCATTGATATTGAGTAAAGCTAGGAATGAAAAAAACCCCAGATATATCTTTAGTATTTATAAATACTAGACAACCTTAATTATTTAATAGTATCAAGTAAAGTTAAAAAAATATGAAATTACTACGAGTTATATTCCCACGCTCTTTAAAATCATGGTGCAGGACCGACCTGACTTACCCTACACCGCGATTTAATAGCGTTATCTAAGCATAAAGTCAAGAGTCAGCCAGTGGCGCACGCTTGGCAGCTTTTGGGCTTAGCTGCAGTTTCGCTGGCGGACTCGGCCAGTTATTTCCGAGCTGAAAACAATAGTTCAGTTGTGGCGTTGAAGCTCTGCAACCATTGATCGAGATGATCCAATATTGGCACGCTGTGAAGCAGTCTAGCTCGGTCTATTTGCAGTGTGACTGCTTCCAAGACCGGGATTGCCGATTTCTGCTTTGTTCAAAAAGTAGTGCATTTCTGAGATAAGCCCAGCAAGACACGACATGCTCCCTTGCAGCTCCGTGGCGTACGTGGCTAGACATGGACTTTTTGAAGAAAGCAAAGACTCAGGTCAAGGGCGCCGTTCAGGACGCCCAGGGGATGTATGGACAGTATAGACAGCAACAAAAGCAGCAGCCACAACAGCCACCACAAGGGAGCTATCACCAAGCCCCTCAAGGCAACTATCAGCCAACGCAGGGACATCAACAGCCTCATCAAGGCAATTATCAGCAAGCGCCACCACCAACACAGAGCTATCCGCAACATCAACCACTGCAAGGATACCAGCAGCCAGTGCAAGGATATCAGCAACCGCAGCAAGGTCACCAACAACCACAGCAAGGACACCAGCAACCTCATGCGGGATATCAGCAACAGCAGCAGAGCTATGCACCTCAAGGAGGCTATCAACAATCGCCACAGTCGCCTCAGCAGAGCTACCCGCCAAATACCAATAATGGACAACCATCCTACTCCCCAGGTAGCTATCAAAACACCCAATACGGGAGCCATCCCCAGCAACAAGACGGTGGCTACCAGCAAACTCCAACATCTCATGCACCTCCACCACCACCTCCGGCACAACACCCTCCCCAACAACCACCTCAACCTCATCCAAACCAGTCATCAGTCCATCGTAATGCACCGCAATCGGCCCCTCTGCCACCGCATCAACCCTTTAGCATGAACTCGCTGCATCAGGCACTCTCCGATGCCACTCACCAGCCCCCTCCAGCATTAGCAGTCTCGTACTCTCAGCCGCCCGTTCATCAACAACAGCCGTCACTAGCGAATCAAATGCCAACACTAGTGAACCATGATAGTCGACCAAATTTGCCTTCTGCTGTATCCTCTCCTCTACCGCCACCGGCTCCCGCAAATGCAGCTACGAATGTCGTGAGAGGTGCTCCTATTCCTCAGCCTACAAATCCGAGCTATCCTGCGCCTAGTCATGCTCAACCGCCATCGGTTTCTTTGCTAGCAGCAGTACAAAAATGCCCTCGGCATGAAGAAGCATCGGTCGACCTGATCCAGTTCTATATCCCTCAGCCTCACGTCCTTCAGCAAGTCCAGCCGGCTTTAGGAGCAGACAGCCTTTCCATGTGCGCTGCATGCTTTTCAACCTGCATTGCTCCTTATCCGAATCTTGCGAGTAATTTTCAGCTTCGCAACAGGACCGAATCCCACCCAGATGCACCACAAGCCAGCTTCGAGAAGCTCACTTGCCATTTTGCCTTGCCCACTGTGCGACAGATCTTCTACCAGCAGTGTGTACGAAGTGGCACAGTCATGCCTCTCCTGCAATTCGAACAGTTCGCCGGTACTTTGCCGACCTGCGAAGGCACCCTCGTTGAGCAACCTGTCGAGTACTACGAGTCAAACAGAGGCGATGGATTTGGATGTTGTAAGACATGCTTTGAGTTGTTCATTCGCAGCACTGCGTTTGAACGAGGTCTGGTACTGAAGATCCCAGACGGCAGTTGGCTTTGTGACATTGGGGCTCGGGGATACCTCTTTCGCGCGCTGATTGCTGATCTGGAAGATCAACGACCTGACTTCAATCGCTTTTCATCCAAGTCGAAGCAAAGGACCGCTCTTCCGTTCTGCCCTGGAAAGGGAAACCGGATTGTCCCAGAAGGTTCCAGCGGCCCTCATTTCACATTTGAACCTGTGGGTGGCAAGTCGGGCGTCTTGTGTCAGGCTTGCTACTGGGACAAAGTTCACGGAACGAGTATGGAGCCGTTCTTCAATGTCTACACCGAAATCGAAGAGCAATATTATGACACTGCGACATGCGATTTGGCAGGGATCGTCGAGACATTCGCCATGGAAGCCGCAATTCGAGCCGGAGATGATGAGGTCTGGCGACGTTGCCTCGTCGGGCGTGCGACTCTGCCGGCATGCAAAGGTGTCGAAGGCGTCGAAGAAGAAACACTCGACGGACAGGACGAGACGAACAAATGGTACTGCTTTACTGAGCACCCCTCGATTGAGGTTTGTCCATTCTGCTATTGTGCCACCGCCGAGATCCTTGGAGCAGGCCATCTCTTCTCACCCATAACGAGGCCTCTGCGCCCCGGAGTCCTCCGCATGTGCTTCCTGGCACAAGCTGAAGATCTAGACGCAGACGTGTCAGATGCGAGCAACTTTGAAAACACGCTTGTGTGGCGTGGAACTATGCTCCGCAACTGGCTGCACCACGGTTACAACTGTCATGGCAACTTCTATGGCCTGAAGCATGTGGCAAAGGCCATTGCATCTTGGCCTCCACCTTGCAATGCCGGTTTGCGCGCATTGAAGCCTGTCAATAAGCGGAAGTGGTATGGAAACAAGTTCTATGCCGTGGGCGACGAAGATATGACTGGAATTCGGTTGTGTGAAGAGTGCTTTGAACATTACGTCAAGGATACACCGTTGGAGTCGTTTGTCGGCGAGGACTTGACCGACCAAGTGTACGCGTCACTCCCAGACGGCTGCAGATGCTGTACGCAAACCAGACGAGCACGAGACGAGCTCAGCTCTGCATGCCAGAAAGGCGACTTCCTTCAGTTTTCAAAGTACTGGGCCGCAAGAAAAGACTGTCGAGAACGTTACGAAGCCATGAACGAGCAATGTAACCGGCAGACAGAAAAGCAGAAACAAGCGTTGGATGTGCTGAATATGCAGAACCAGATGGCCGCCATTAAGCTGATGCAAGGGCTGACAGCCAACACGAATGCAATCATCATGGGCATTGGCGGATCCGTAGCGGAGGCTGCATCCCCGGATTACGGGCAGAGATATGGCAACGCGGCGGTGGGCAACGGATACTTGACGGGAGCTGGTGCCAATGCTGCACAAGCTCGCATTGATGCAGCCGCGACATTGTCAAAGGGCATCAGTGTGGCCGACTTCCACTCTGCAGGTGATACTTGGCAGGACACCCAGCAACTACTCTTGCTGTCTAACGCCTTGCAAGCGGAGTGGGATGCTATTAAATGAGATTTCTTTATTGTTTAGGATAGAACCCAGTGATAGATGGAACTAGAATTGTGCATTGGCCGAATGCAGGACATAGGTACTTTTCCCTTAGAGCTCCATGGTGTCAATCGCTTCTTTGGCCTTATCCTTCCAGTCCTCCCTCCACCGAGTCAACGGTGGCCTCCCTTCTACCATGTCGCCTGCAGTCCATAGCATTCGCTTCCTGTCCAGTGCTTCCGTCACGTCGTTGTCAGGGCATATCACCCAGAATTGCCCCTCCTGCATCTTCTTCTCGAGATATTCGACTACTTGGTCTGGCCACCAGGCACCATCTGGCTTCGTCTTGCCTGCGTTGGGCGCATTGCCGGTCATTCCTGTGAATGTCCACCCTGGGACGAGCAGATGGACCGATACGTTCCTGTCTCGCAGGTCCCAGCTGAGATGTTCGGCAATTGACTTGACCGCAGCCTTTGAGGCGTTGTATGCCGGATTCCCTGGCGGATTCGTGATGCCCTGCTTCGATCCTGTGATGACAATGGAGGAAGCATTGCCATCGGAAGCGGCCCGCTCAACCAATGGCAAAAAGGCGGCGATGCCATTGACAACGCCCATTATATTGACGTTAAAAGTGTCTTGAAATGCGGATGCATCATCCCACGATGCCTTCCGGCCCATACCGGCATTGAGAGCCAGGAGATTGACTCTCGCTATGTATCTAGTTAAATGCCAGGTCGCGTCATGGGGAATGGGTAGACTTGCCGTCGAACTTCTCGTTCACCGTTTTCCTGAGAGCTTCCCAGCCCTCCTTCTGCGCGACGTCCATCTTGAACGGAGTTACATCTGCGCCCAAGGTTTTGGTGGCGGCTTCGAGGGCATTGTTGTCCCGATCGGCGATAATAACGCGCATGCCGTAGCCCTGGCATTTCTTTGCGAGGGAGAATCCAATCCCCGAAGCTCCGCCTGTGATAATGGCCACGCCGCCTGCGGTGAATGGTGCAGCCATCTTGGTTACTTGGTGTGTCGCTTGGTGTATGAATTGGCTAAATTGGGCGATATTCACTGGATTATCCGATATAGACAAGATGAGGGATATGACGGTCTGCGAAGTGACGATGGTCAACCGGGACGATCACCATTTTTAAACACTGCACTTCATCGGAGATAAGCCTTATCTGCGGATGACTGGGGATTGAGGTCATATCTGCCTTCTCCGCACACGCTGATAAATCACAGCCCACTTCACATGAGAGGCAGAGCAATTACGAAACAAAACATTTCAATTGGGAATTGATAGCTATCATCTAACTATAAACATAAGCCTAGTAGGTCACGAACGATTTCAGCCCTGTGTTGAGAGCGTTGTCAATGTGCTTTCTGTACTCGACTAGGCCACCGAGGAAGTTGAGCATTTCTGGCAACTGTTAGCAATAAATACCTAGTCTATGAGAGTGTTTAACATACCTTTTGGCTTCCCAGGAATGTTTGTGCCCATGTACTCTGACTTTGTCTCCGGGAGCAATGTCATATCGCCGATTTGATTGACGAGTTCTCGCCATGCCTGCTCAGATTCAGTCTTCGCGTCGATGTGTGTCCAGCCCTGGTCTCGAAGACGGATGATTGTGTTTACAATCCAGTCTCCCTGGACTTCGGCGCAGGTAGGGCCGTTGCAGAATGATGTGGGACCTTGGGGGCCGTATAAGAACATCATGTTCGGAAACCCTGATGTCATCATCCCGAGTTGGGTATAGGTTCCATCCTTCCACTTCTGCTTCAAAGGCAATCCATCTACTCCTTTAATGTCGATGGACAAGATACCGCCCGTGACTGAGTCGAAGCCGGTAGCAAGGATGAGAACGTCCAATGGACGCAGTTTGCCGTCAGCCGTGACAACTCCGTCGGGGACCACTTCAGCGATAGGGTTGGCTTTGGCATCGACCAGGTCGACATTGTCTTGGTTGTAAACCTCGTAGTACCGTTGCTCAAGGGTCGCTCGCTTTGTGCCGAAGTAATAGGGGGGCTGCTCGGGTGCTAGCATCTTGGCCTTTGCAAGGTCGTGAATGCGAGGGAGTGTCTTCTTGCGCCAGAACTCATAGGCGTATTTGTTGGCAGTCTTGTCCTTGATGACATCCTGGTAAGTGGCCAGCCAAAACGAGAGTCCTCCCTTAGTCCAGATTTTCTCAAAAAAGGCCTCGCGTTCGTCGTTCGAGGCTGTGGCAGCCGAACCAGGGTTAAACTCGGCGTCAAGACCGGCAAACATGATCTTGCGGCGCTCAAACAGCTTTGAATATTCATCCTTGATCTGGTCCTTTTCCAGGAGCGAAGTCTGGCGCATCGGAAGAGCATAAGTTGGGCTCCGCTGGAAGACGGTCATCTGCCCAACATCGGGCGCCACATCCTGAATCACCTGCAGACCGCTTGAGCCATTGCCAACAACGCCGACGCGTTTGTTCTTGAAGTCGATATCGCCCTGGGGCCACTTGGAGGTATGGCAGCATACGCCAGCGAAGGTGTCAAGGCCCTTGAATGCCGGGATGTATGGTTTGGCGGCAAAACCGGTGCAAAGAATGAAGTGTCGAGCGGTGCGATTGACGCCGGAACTATCCACCACGTTCCAGTAACTGCCAGCGCCGTCGAACTCTGCGGCTACCACTTGAGTGCTGAAAAGAATGTCTTTCTTTAAGTGCAGCTTCGACTCAACGTGGTTGAAGTATCGACGAATTTCATCGCGGCCCGGGTACTTCTGTGACCAAGTCCAATCCTGCCAGAGGTTTTGATCGGAGAATTCATACAGCGGCACAGGAGTGTCCACACGAGCGCCCCTGTAGCAGTTCCAATACCAGACGCCGCCAAGATCCGCAGCGTCGTCGATGACTAGACACTTGAAGCCTGCTGCTCGGAGCTTTTGCAAGACGTAGCATCCGCCAAACCCGCTGCCGACGACAATGGCATCATATTCGGGATTGATTGCAGAACCCATGTTGTAGTTGGAAGTTGTATCTTGTGTAGTTGTTCTTGGCGTTGTGTGTGAAGTGCTGAATTGGATTGGCAAACTAGGTGTTGCTTCTTGGCTATATTATATTTACGACTAACACACGGAAGCCTGTGACCAAACCCTCCGCACTAATACCGGACTCTTTCATATTGCTTAACTGCCCCTATTGACATGATTTCTGTGAATTAGGAGTTCGTGGCAATGAATACATTCGCCCCGGGGTATTTGGTTGCGGCGGTCCAATTGGAGCCTGTTGTTCCGGTTCCATAGCTAGTGCAATAGACGAACACGGACAAATAATAGCCGCTCGCATTAATAAAACACTCCGCGAGTGCTTGATCAGTTATATAAGCAACGATGTTGGTCGTATAGTTTTCGGTCTCCTTCAATTTAAAATCTCTTTGCTTATCCTCTTATCCATCTCAAACTACTGTACCAAGTCATCAATTACCTCCACTCAGACGCAAAAATGGATCAGAATGGTTTCGTCAAAGACGCGGTTGGTACCAAACGGCAATTATTCCGCGCATTGCTAAAATTTGAGGACTAGGCAGAATACAGCGATGTTAAGAACCAGTTCAAATTCTTGCGTATGCCAGAGAGCAAGGTAAGAAATGCACGTTTGTTTTTGAGCAACTCCTACTCATCTGTCTGAAAAGTGTCACAATCCCGACCTTGCCAAAGAAGAGCAGGAAGTCATGGATCAGCTCTACCGTGGCTGGTTACACTATTGGAATCACGAGTCTCGAGAGGACTATGCCCATGGCATGAACGGAGCTCGTCGCTTCTATGACTTTGATGAGATGCTCAGCTACGACATGTTTGGAAACACCATTCGAGGTAGCTTCAAGGAGCACTTTGACAGTATCTTCCCATACTGGAATGACGGAAACATGGACTACAAGGACATCGAGGTCACTGCCCTGTCCAAGGAATACGCCTTCTCAACTATGATTCAGCACACATGGGGCACTGCTGGTGGAGTTCCATTTGATACCGCATTTCGACGGACGGGAATTGCTAGAAAAAACAAGGATGGACAATGGAAGTGGATCCATGAGCACCTAAGCTTCCCGACTGATATGAAGACACAGAAAGCAGATTTTACAGCTTCTCTGGATCCCCTGTCTGCAACAAAGCTCACCTGAGAATTTGATCAGGTTAGGGTAGCCTTGGTACAATTAACTCAATATCGACCATGCCTTGAGAATGACTGGCACTATTTTGCACTATTTTAGCAGCCTCTTTCAAGACATTACGTCTGTGTATAATTAAATTTGTTCGTTGGAAATTTCTCGTCCCAAATTGTAGAAGTAGTCGAGGGATTTCTCATCATGCCGAGATATTTATGACTCCGAGTCGCTATAGCTAATTTTCCTTCATCCGGATGTGGTCGGTCATATCCGGATGGTATACAGGCATTACAAAGCCTACCTACGTGCATGATCCAGGCTCTTATCGGAATTAATACGGCAGTGAAGGTTGGGCTACAATATCGCCTTCGCAAATATTGGCTCAGGGCCAGCATTGGACCTTGTAGAGAAAGTAGATTTAGGTGAGCGAATGTTGCCAACGAAAGAAAAGCTGATTGTCAAGCTTTGTATTTAGCTTCTATCTGCTTGTTGACTTGATTCAAATAGCACCGTACTTGGAAATCTTGTCGATGTGGCCATTGAACGCCTGAGATCTGTGTATCGATGTCTTAACAACAAAGTCCCCACCAGGTGCAAGATGTGACCCTATAATAGTTGAATAAATCTCAGAAGCCTTGAAATGAACAAAATCATTTTCTGTCCGCGTCCTGTTGTTGTCCCGTTAGCCCTATTGTTCATACTGCAGACTGGTGGTTTACTGACCTGATCCATAAAGTTGCCAGCGTCAAATCATTGCATTCACGCAACACAGAGCAGCTTTGGACCCCATTCTTCAGAGTTAGTTGCTTGGCTGATGCGGAGACAGCTCCTAGACAACCGATCACCGCTTCCCTAGCTGCACGGTCTTTGGCCCAAAAGTGCAGTACCGCGACAAAACTGGTTTTGGAATCCCTTGCATCATCGTCAGGCCGGGAAAGAAATCCACCGACGAGGTCATAGTGGTGAAGGTCATAGTCTTCCTTCAGTAGCTTGTCCTCGTCCACTTTTGACATCTCCTCACGGAACGTGTCGGTGGACTGGTGTCCTAGAAAGAAGCCGACGGCATGGCTGTAACCTTCCAATCCCCAAAGAGTATCTGGTTCTCCATCCAAGTCTTGCCCCCAGTAATAGGAACTGCCATGCAGCTCAGTACCAGAGACACCACACAAGCCCACAAGCCTTTCAGTCCACTATGTGGAGCCACATGTTAGAAATGATATCGCGTCAAACGATTCGCACTCATGATTTTACTTACTTTTTGGAAAGAGCCTTCCGAGCCGACGACTCGGGCAATAACGTAAAATGGAGGGGTTGAGACAGCCATTTTGGAGTTCATACTCAAAGCTTGACTAAACCTTGAGCGCTGGGCATAGAAATGTGGACAATAAAATGGTAATAGTTTAGTGGAATTACTTGTTATTAATACCTAGGAATAGCACGAACACGGTGTATTTATCGGATGGATATCGGCTGAAGGATAAAAGCGCCGGGCAAATAGCGGGGCAATTATTATGGCAGAGGGCGGATTGATTCCCATAGTGTTACTGCTTCATAATCACGCCTGTGCAGGATAAACAGGTACAGTTGGCAACAAATCCTCCTGCCACATCAAATCCCAGGAAAATAAGCAGTGTTAGGTGTTACTTTTCAAATTGAAAGTGATGCCAAGAGTGTTTGAATACTATTGCAATTGGGACAGGATGTATGTGTTACCCCGCCTTTTCGTGCGACATTTTGCATCTTCGCTTGATCACTCCAAAGTTAGAGCAGGAGTGACGAAACGAAACAAATAGAATAATGGAACTTAATCTAGCTAGAATTTATGGAGATTGGCGTAAATGTGACCGAATATACTCTCTATATATCATAGAGACACAGACGAGATAACAATCTCAAACCTTTTAGTTTTATATCACAGGATACTGCTAGAGTAGAAATATCATTTCCTAAATAAAGCCAAAGCTGACTTCTAATAGGAGATTGTTTCTAAATGCAACTTCATCTTATATAAAGGTAGTAGGCCATCAGTATCGCAATGAACAGCTCCATCCAACTAGACAATTTTTGCTCTCGTATTAGCTCTCTTTGTTTCCAAACCCAATTTCTTGCTGATCCTTAATGAAGTCTTTAGTACTTCCTTCATAGCTCATCCGATGCTGCTCGGCAACAAAATCCCTCACGCTTATGGGGACGTGTTTCGATGTAGCTCCAGCATCATTTGTATCTCTGCATCCAGGAAGACAGTCAAACACAAAATCCATATTACCACCAAAGAAAAATGGGATCGAGTAACGATCTTTTCCGGGAACATTGATGACGCGGTGGATGTTAGATGTGTACCGACTGTTTGACCAGCGCATCATCAAATTTCCAAGGTTCACAACGTAAGCCCCGGGTATGGGTTTGACCTGCTGAAGATTAGATTTCGATATCACACTTGCTTGAAGGGGGTAATACATCAATCCATTCACCTGTGGCCATGTCCTGTACCTGGAGTCCCCCAACTTCGTCTTGCAGAAGCAGAGTAACACACCCGAAGTCTCGATGGGCACCAATACCTCTTTCATTTTCGTTTACACCAGAGGAAGGTGGATAGTGGAGTAAACGAAGGACTGCATGTGCGTCTGCGTTAAACGGGTGGAAATAGTCGTTGCTAAGCCCTAAACCTAGTCCGAGAATCTCAAGGACAACCGTCGCAAGGCTATTGTCCTGATAAGTAGGCATTGATAAAATATGCACCATGGTTGACGTACTTGAACATCTGGTCAAAATATTCGTCACAGACGGCCTTGAAGTTTTCACCCAGCGCCTCCGGCATTAGATTCTTATCTTTGCACAGAACGAAGCTTTCCTTGGTATCCGATGCGGCAACTTCGAATCTTTGCACGCCAGGTCCCTCGTACCCCCGATACGGGGAGCCCGCCACTTTTTGTACCTTGAGCTTCTCGGCTTTTGGAAGTGCGAAGAGGTTCTTGGTAGCATTTAAAATGCCTTGCTGAAGCTCGGATGGGATTCCATGATTGATTATTTGGAAAAAGCCTTTGTCCTTGCAAGCTGCCTGGACATCTTGAACTAATTGTTCTCGATCTTTCGTGTTGACATTTCCAAATGCTGCATTAGTATTAGCCACGTGTCTCCTGGATAATACTTCGGTATGACGTACCAGAGAAATCCAATACTGGAAGAGCCTGATTCGTATTTGCAGAAACCATGGTCATAAAATGCCCGTGACTGAGAGAGTGAGGATCTGAAAGGCTTGGTAATCGTGGAATTGACTCGGAAAGGGGGTTAGCCTTCAGAAAGAGAACTCTTTACAAGTTCATTAAATATGTGGTCTATTAGGGAGGTTGTAGATCATTTACACGGCCGGGGCTTTGAAGAGGCACGGGTCGGCCCGCCCCCAGGATGCGCCGATGCCGATACACCGAGAAGATCGACGCGGGGTACTACGTGGTATAACAGGGGAACTTGGATGAGCTATTTTTTCTCGTGCCGATTTGCCGCATTGATCGGAGACTCGCGTTTCTCGCGGTTCCGGGCCACCGTTAAAGGTTGCCTGTCAAATACCAGAGAGTCCTGACTCAAGCAATAAACATGTTCTGTTGGCTCTAATCCGTATCCATAGTTTCGGAACTCGGTGTGTCGGGTTTCCGACAATGAAGCCTCCGAGACCGAAAGTAGACGAGCGGATGTACAGTGGTACCGATTTCCATCGACTGCTACCAGAAAGGTTACCGTCGACAACAGCCGAACAGCGGAATTCTAGATGACACATAGAGTGCAAAGTGTGCTCATCAGAAAACTCGTGTTGATACTTTACGAACAATTAATCTCATGACCCGAGCAGTCGTGTTCCGTAAATAATATTAGATTAAATGATTACAGAAGATTTTCAATAGAGACAATGAAATGCTCGGATTACACATCCGCCCAGTGACCGAGACCGTGTCTGGCAGCATTCTGCTCATCCTCTCGATCAATAGCACGCCATCCCGCGACAGAAGAGACTTTGAGAGCAGTGTGTTAAGAGAAAAGGGGGATTGAGATTGTGAAAGGTCGAGGCATAGTAAACCTGTGTCGAGCACAGCTCGGGCTGCTACATGGTATCCACCTTCCAGCCACCAGCAGATCAGACCTTCTGAGTCATACAATCTCAATAGAGGGGGTGTCTGTAATCCTTCATCGTTCGAGTCAGTGGTCATGAGGTACGTTTATGGATGTTTTACGGGGCAATACACATGATCCATGACATTGTGGCTGGTACACGACACGTCATCTCATACTTGCACCTACAGTTCACAACCAGTTTATCTCAAACTCTAATAACGTTCGTCCTCTTCAAGGGTTGAAATCTTGGCGTAGTCCAGACCCGTTATCGACTTTGCGGTACATCTGCTACGTTAGGTTAGTGCAGGGATGATTGAGGGGGTCATACCTGGCTAGTCTTATTCTAGAAACATAATCCGCCAAGATGAGATGTTCGTATCTAGATGATCTAGATGGGCTCACCCAATAATACTTCGGCGAGTCCCTGTTAGCCCAAGGACGGCGCTAGGGTTAACCCCGAGCGCGAAGCTGATGAATAAAAAAGGTTGATTTGTCATTTCGGACTTGAATGCCACACAGGGACGATCAATATATCTAAGTATACGATGATATGCCTTTAAACATGTGAATGACCTAAAACAAAATGCATACCGGATGAGATAGACCGTGCAAAAGAAATATGGAAGGTTTATTTATCTCCAGGAGTGTCTCTTTCCCTTTGACTTGTAGGCTGGCACCAAGTGAAATGGTCACAAACTCCTTGTGTGTGATGGCTATTTGTGTCTATTTCGTTATTCTGGACTGTGGGATAACGGCTTGCCGCAACCACAGCGATAATGAAAACCTGATGGAAAGCTTAGCGTTGTATTAGCTTTGCTACTATTGGACTGCGTTATCTTTCCCCCTCCCTGGTGATGATGGAGCGATGAATTGGCGACGTCGGTAATTCCTCCCCGCGTTTGCAAACCAGGTGCCGAGTATGGTCGCGGGAGAATTTCCGCCTTTGGCCTAGTTCTATCGGGTGCCGGGGCGTTTGGTACGGCACATTCAACTTATGAGGTTATATAGAGTATAGTAGTTGTCAATGCTCTCAATGGTAGTCCAAGTTTTCCACAACCGTTTCCTTTCAGCTACAAAAATTATTTGCACTGGTCTATCTATCGGCACTACATCATGTCTAACCCTCCGAATTCGATGAGTCCTAACAACGCCGTCGCCTATATCAACGCTCGCGTATATACGGTGAACCAGGCTGCTCCATGGGCGGAAGCGTTTATCGTAACCCCGGACGGCAAGTTCGGGGTTATTGGTACCACGTCGGATGTTCTTGCGATGTCCAAGGCAGCCGGTACGGTGGTGCGGGACATGGATAATGCGTTCATTATGCCCGGCATACATGATGCCCATGTGCATACCCTTCACTCTGGCGCAGAAATGTTGAATTGGGCCAAGATAGAGCCCGACACTTCCAAAGCTAACGCGGCAAAAAGGCTACAACACTCTACGTGCGTTTGCCAATTCAGTCACGCGTATCAGGATTGGATCGTTGGCGCTGTTATGGCGCTCGAAGATTACGATCGCAGTTACTTCGATGGAGATTATCCTGAGACTCCGGTTCTGCTTTATTCGCATGCTCTTCAGTGTCGGTATGCCAATACGGCTGCACTCCAACGCGCCGGATACGACATACAGAACGAACCAGAGCCTCAGTTCGGCACCTTACCTCGCAGGCCTGACGGAAGCCTCACAGGCGAGCTGATCGGTCAGGTAGCCAACCGTGCATCCGCCGCGGTACCTACGCCTCCTATAACGCATATCAAACGCATGTTGCAACGCGCAATAACCGAACTTCACCGTAATGGAGTAACTTCTTGCCAGGAAGCTTCCGCGAACGAGGTTATGCTCCAAGCTCTCAGTGGGCTCGGTGGCGACGGGCAATTGAGGATGCAGTTTGCGACACATATCTTATACAAGAATGCATGGCTATCAGGAGAAATCATATCCCCACCGGATCGATTAATCCTAGACTCCGAGCGGTATCGAACGAAACATACCGATACGAGGTTTGTTAAGTTTATGATGGATGGTGCACCTGTGCCACCCTTGTTCACGCACTCTGGGGTCGACAAGGACGGAAAACCGGATGAATCAAAGATTCTCTTGCCAGATATAGACGATATCCTTGAGAAATTTGATGCTAGAGGTTTGACTTGCAAGATTCATGCGATGGGAGAAGGAGGTGCTATGGCTGCGCTGAATGCGTTCGAGAAGGTTCGGCGCAAAAATCCCAACGGGCCTCCACATGAAATCGCTCATTGCACCAATATTTTACCTGGTGAGATGATCTTATTCATTATACGGCTATGGCGTTGCTAATATTTCATAAGAGGATTTTACCCGTTTTAACAGACTGAACATCACAGCTGAAATGTCTCCCGCTGGCTTTTTTGATACTGATAAACTCGGCCGAGAGTTTGCATTGTTCAATTGGAACTTCGAGAGAATGGTGGATGCGGGAAATCATGTTACAATCGGAAGTGACTGGGCATATGGCTTACCTTTACCGATGTTGCCTTCTGTGGCAGTAGTTGCCAGAAAGGTCGGTATTGAAAAGACATTGGAGATGATCACTCTAGCGGGTGCAAAGGCGACTAATAGGGAAAAGGTATGCTCAACCCGAACCGGGAACTTACGCTCGAGACTGACTCACCGTGCTCTAGGAGGCCGGGTCTATTGAGACTGGCAAAGTGGCTAGTTTTATTCAGGTGAACAGAGATCTGACGAAAGGTGATTTTGAAAATGCCAAGGTTCTCAGAACCTGGTTCGAGGGCGAGTTGGTGTACGACGGAACTATAAGCTCCAGCGCATAGACTCACTGACTGGGCTCCTGGTAAGGTCAATGGAGAAGGTAGATGCGTTGCGGAGGAATAGTTGCGGAATATTTGTCCAAGATTTCAACGTTACTTAAATATGCGCCTTGCTAGCATGGGTGTTGAATCTTAACATCTAGTACGGACTGCCTTACTTTCAATGGCTCCAAGATTTAACTTGTTAGTACTGTTCGCCGGAGAACAGCATTCACCTGTTACACAGAACTCTTCTCAGCCTTCGATCTACCGAGGGTCTGGAAGCTCCTACATCAGGGGACAACAAAAATACTTGCCCAGCGACGCGTCTGCATTTACTCATATGGAGTGGTATCGTGTCTGGAAGCGTGATTGTGTATGTGTGATCAATGCGGAATAGTGCGGTGCCCAATATTAACAGAGTGAGTGCACGTAAGGTTGCAGATAGGAGGTTTGATTCGCATCGAAGTCTGGTGTGAAATTGTTTGTGCCTCTCCGTTAGTTGCCGATGGTGAGATTTGTCTGGTCGTATGCCATTTCACATTCGGGCTGTAAGCGACTTTTTGCGACCGCAGTAGTGCAGTGCGCATTCCCTTTTGCCTCGGCCCATAATACGGCATGCTGCACGGTATAGAGCTCGTTTGTATTGCCTAATACCTTGCGGCCATTAGATAATTGCTCAGCGGTATGCCCTAATCTCCTGACTGTAGTCTCCGGTAGAATGCTACGGTTGTCTGATACCTCACTCGGTCTGTCCGAAAGGTCTTCTAAGGAGTGGAATTGCGATCTATGAGAGCGGTAGGAAGGAGGAATCCGAAGCTGTGATTTGTATTGATGTCTGATCTTCTAGGCTACGCAGGCCTCGTAAGCTGCTTTTTATACTTCCTCACCGTCACACTAAGTACGATTGTCCTTCGCGGTCTCCTTCAACCGGTAGCGGAAGTCGCATCGCTTTGCTCCCATCATCATTGTTTCGGTACGAAAGAGCTCGAGATCCGGCCCGATAGCCCTGACCATGGGATAATCCGCTTCGCAAAAAATAATGGCCCCCAGTTCCGGCTCTCCAATCTTCTTGAAGAGCTCTGCATAGCGGCAGCGGTTAACGATGGGATCATATGCCTGAGGTGTATCCTTTTCAACTGTATATTGGATTGTCTTTCCGCCATCGGCGAACGCCGAGTACGCCGTAGCCATCTTCTGTACGGAATTGCCATTGTTGTGTGCGGCAATAAATTTACCATACGCCGTGGAATAGGTATCAATTCCTTTCCGGATGACATCCCTAGCGCGCTGAGTTCCGAACTCCTTCTGGAAAGCCTTGATCATTGGTACAACCAGCTCAACCTGAACCTCGGCTGATTCGATCCGAGAAATCTTTCTCTGTAGCGAGATCTCGGTCCCGGCTATCTCCTCTGCCAAGTGGAGAGGCTAGCCACCCAGGCTATCTCGGGCGACCCTGTCTGCATTTTCCGTCCCAAAGGCTTGCCGAAGAGCTCTCATTAGATGGGAAAGAAGTTCAGCTTGAGCTCTCATCTTGTCGCTTTTGAGGTTTCTCGAGGCAGCCTCTGCGGAGGGAGCCCCTGGCTCCATTTCGTAAGGAACTCCATCAATTCCATCAGGGTGATGCAGGCTGGAATCGCTCCTCAACCTTCTCGATCCTTGGAAGAATCTAGAATCTGAGAGACGATAGAGTTGCGAAGCCAGCTGGTGTCTTAGAGACTGGGGTCGTGGTACGCCGTTTTGGGACCAAGGCCTGTGCAGCTTTGAGTAAAATCGCAGACAGTTGGCATGTGGAAGGAGTGCCTTGGAGATCAGAGGCTGAATTCGTTGCATGATGTCAGACGGAGATATGGGCCGTAGCGGTATTGCGATACATGATAGGCGAGTTATAAGGTTCTTGAGGCTGTAAATACGAGCGTCGGTGTACAATGCCAGGTGTGAGTACTGCCAAAATCCAATAGTAGAATGGCTCTGTCCTGCCTTTTATCTTGCCATAGACTTACTTTGGAATTCTTTTTTCCAGCCAGTGTTATATAGACGATTACAAATTGCCGTGTGGGATGACCTGATCTCGCAAACTGCACCGATGACGTATCACAAGTAATCGAAAATGGCACCTGGGCTTAGAGTTCGGCGTAGACAGAACTCCGAGAGGCCGCGTACTGTTTCTCCTGCATGGCTCCGCCGTGTTAGTATTCTAAACTTTCGGTGGTGCCTCACCGCAATGATTGACTCAACTCTAGAAGTGGGGCTCACAAACATATCCAAATGGCTAAGATCGTCGGGGTAGAAATTGTCACTTAAGACGGTGCCAGTAAGGGGTCTGTATTCCATCGGGTGTGGACCCTGAATCTGATCAATGTGAACCACTCGGATGTCTCGGGCCCCTTTTTTCTTGGGATGGGATCTTGACTCCATTTCACCCCTGTCACTGAGGTCGAGTTATCTGTCGATCAGGGGAGTATACAAATCCGGCTATTGTTCCGCTGTACGAGGAGTCGCTGATCTAAGAAACATTAGAGTTTCGTAGTGCAATATACGGAACGCGGAGCGCGAAGGGTGAAATGCGGAAGGCGAGGCCGAAGGAACCAGCAGGCGACCATACAGGGATCTTAGATGGTGATTTCATATCATTCCCCTATCCAAGAGCCGGGCTTAATGCCGATATTGCATTGAAAGGAGATACATTAATTGTTATGGGCAACTTTAACTAGTTATTCAGCATTATCTCTCAATCTAAGCGGCGTCCTCATGCGATCTGCAAAATGCAATCGGAACGTAATTCACTGAATCCCCAGGATGCTGACAAGTCTCTTAAGAGGTTTCAGGAAGTAACCTCTGCGATCTAATATATTGTATCATTTTCTTTGGCTAACTTGGAACAGTGCTCTCTTTAAATAGAACTTTCTTTCTCTCTCTCGTCTACCCCTATTTCTCCACCGGGACCCAGCATGCAACTGGATCATCGGCCAAGATGTCAGCAATTCCATCGGCATCGCCTCTGGCTGCGCCTCATCCCCCTGCCCTGAAATATTCGAATATCTCGATATCACTTTCGGTTGAAGCACTGGTAGTTCTGCGCGCTGGCAACCACTCGCCTAATGCTTCGGATCAGGCCGCATCAACAGCTTGTCCTTTGAACCAGCCTATCCCTAGAGCCTCAGGCTCTTCTACAGCTAAAAGATTGTAATCTACTCCGACTGCGGTCCGAATACCATGAAGTCTTTACCCTCATGAGCCAGCCTCCCGATAGTGATGACTGTCTGTCTCTCCACGGGAAAGAGTCAGGACTCAGCTTCTTGAGCCAACTACTTATATATTAATACAGGTTTTAACTTTTCCAAGTTGAAGAGCTTGATATTTGGTCATCGTGGTAGTATTGGGTAAGAAATGCTTGAATTGTGGATAAAACTGTGTTTTCTTGACCTTGTACCGGCAACTTGCTCACCTTGAGGGAGCAGACAGAAGTTAGATTAGTAATGAGAGAAGCTGAACCGATAACGCAACTGGAAGACTTTACCATTCTCTCGTCTAAAGTATTAAAGACGGGGCTTTGTAGATTAAGTTCTAATGGTTCCAACCTTGGCGGGATCTAAATGTATAGCTTAGGATATTCTCAAACCCATCAAGGTCCATTGGATGTACCTAATGTTGGCATTGTTTAGGGCTGGGTTAGTTGTTCCGTTCTGTATCCTTTTCCTGGACCGATTGCAATACGTCTATCGCACTTCAAACCCAAGTTAACAATGCTTCCCCCACAGTCACAGAGCGCAACAAGCATAACTAGTCTTCAACACAAGTGTGCAAGAATGCCACCCGGTCCTACAATCACTCTTACGGCTGCCAATTCTGGCAAAACCCTCGCAGCGACGGCGTATCGTTTTCAAGGCGAGCAATACACTGCGGAAAGCGATTGGAATGACATGGAAATCAGGGATGATAAGCATAAGAATCTTCGTTTGTTCAAAAATCTCATCGAGAATGACCAAATCACCCATTCATTCAAGCACTTCCTCGGCTCAGAGCAGGTCACATCATGCAATCTGATCAACAACTGGCTTAGCGGGTCGCTACAACCGGAGGAATCGAAGGATTGGGCGAAAGAAGCCATCGCGTCAGAAACATTCAATCATCAGAATTTGTGGGACCTGCAACGCCTCTACTCCTTGTCTCCAAAGACCTTTCCGACCTCGCACTATCAATTTCATCATCTTCTCTTGTTCCAAATCGAGTTTACGTACTATGTACTAACTCCGGAAGGCTCAAGTGACTGGCTACAGGTCCTTAGCAACCGCAGGAGAAATGCACAAAACTACGCCACAAGCCAGCTATTAGCTCATCGCCTGTTCTGCAACAAAACCCTCCCCAAGGACTCACCACAGCGTTTCCCTCCTCTGCCAGGGATGCAAGATGTCTGTCCTTGGTTATCTGATAGTGCAGATAAAGACGAGCTTCCTGTATATCTCTGGGATACAGAGCTCAATGCTACCCTACAGGCATGCGAGCTCGACGAGAGACCTCAATACATCTGCATAAGTCATACTTGGGGACGGTGGAAGAGCGGGAGATCCATACGTCTGCAGAATGTCCCCTGGGATATCCCATGCAATAACATTTTCGACGTTGAAATGCTACCGAATCATCTCCATGACAGCGCCCGCGCAAACGGATACCGGTACGTCTGGTTTGACTTGGTGTGTATACCCCAAGAGCGAGGGAATACCAAACTTGCCGAAGTTGCTCGGAGTGAAATTTCTAGGCAGGCTCTGATATTTCGGAATGCCGCAATCTGCTTGTGCTGGTTGAATTATATAGATGACTGGAGCGCCGAGCGGGCCACGCTTGACTTTCTTAGCAGCTTCTTTTACAGCACGCAACTCTCGACGGGCAATACGACAGGGACAAACTTACATTCGGTCCCCGAGCGAATGCTGAAGAACGGTTGCAGCTTCTCCTCCATCCTGACCACGAACGGTTTCTGGAACACTCAACACTCAACAATCTATGCGACGGAGGGAAAACGCCCCTCGAGCCTGCAGAGAATGCCAATGAAAGTGCACAGGCCCGACATAATCCTGAGAGTAAAGGTTCCCAGGACGCGGGTCGACATCGCCAAGGCCTGCACTCCGCACTCAATTCTGCCCAAACCCGCTGGCGAGACCTTTGGGAGAGTCCTGGCTAGCGAATAGAGCGTCTAAGAGTGGAGAGTGTGGCTATGGATGAATACTAGCTACAGCAACGACAAGAAGAGTATGAGCGGACCCGTGCAAAATGGCAAGCCGCGGAGCGTCAGTGGCAGCCATCCGCCTGGTTCTCTCCTCTCTTCGTACGCTGCAAGAAGCATATCTACGTCCCGACATGGTGCTTTGCAACCAGAGCTGGGAGCCACTGATGGATAGTGCCGGCAGCACCTTCACGCTCGAGATGACATGGACCGTCTCGATCGTGACCCGGGAGTTGCTCAATAGACTGAGACACCAAAACGAAGGCATATACTCATGCAGTCTTGACACATTGCAGGACCGCAAACCGTACAACGCGGACACATCACGGCCCCTGGAAGAGGCCGAGGTTTTGAAGGATTCCCCGTTTAGTTTCGGCAATATGCCTCTGGGCGTCTCTCAGCTCTGCGCCCTTTGCGAGCCCATGGCCGCGGCTCACCAGGGCGGCCAGTCTCGCTTGCAGATCCTTGTACAAAGCAGCAGTCGGCAATGCACTAAAGACCGAGCATTGGCGGTCATGGCCGTCCTTGGCATCGCGCCTGGAAAGTTGCCGCCGACACGACAGTGGAACAGGACCTGATCCTGGGAATGTTCCCTCTAGAGTTCGTCCGTATGGTAATGAAGGTAGTAGGTCCGACCTTCTTCCTGGCCAAGAAAGATTGTCAACTTGGCACCATGCTTCCTTTTGGGAGGTTTGACGCCGGGAGAAGCGTTGGCTTAGAGACGGTCTCTCTGCGCCATTTTGATGTCACCGATAAGGAATTCCATCCCTCGGTTCTTACCTGGACTTTAGGGACTTCGGGAAGTTTTACTGTTCGCAGGGCTGCTATACTTGTTTCAAATACTGGCTTCTCCCATGGCGAATATCATTTCGAAGAGGCATGGTTCAGATATGAAGCGGGCATATATCATGCATCAGCACTAGGCATGATAGACTGGGTCGAAAGCTACGACAGGACAAGGTTTCGGCTGTTTGCGGTCAACATTGGCCATAGCTGTGGCGTGATTCTTTTATGTCGAGATCTCGATTCTTATACATTGAAACTACGCCGAATCGGCTGCTATCGGTTGGTGTCAGTTGATGGATGGTTAGATGAGCGACCAATCGATTGGGTAGCTGGAGAGAGAGTGGATTGCGTAATTCTTTAATTGTTCAACTGAACAATGCCCTTCGGATGCAGTTGAATTGCTGGGCTTGACAGGGGGATGTGGTACGTCAGGCACAGCAAAACCTCCGCCGTGTTAGGGTTTGAGGGACTTTAGGGAATGCGGGTGCTGCCTTTAGTTATTCAGCGAGCATAAAAAAGTTAATAGCGGGTCATCTTTTTCTCTTTTATTTTAGCCTTTTCAACTAGAGGATGGATTGTTTGAGACAGCTTTGTCACGATAGATGATTTTGTCTTTTGGTCTAGGAAGGAAGAAAGCTAGATATTTATACCTAGGGATGTGACTGATCCAGATGCCCTTGATCCGATGAGGCCGTCACTAGCCGATGATCTAAGTTGGCGAGGGCGGACTAGGTTCAAAGGAAACCACGGTACGGATCCGGTCCCGTGCAAAGCTGACTTTTCCTATCAGGCTGTCTGACAAGCTTTACTCAATATCATCAGATAGATCAAAGCCATACAGTATTTTCAAACAATAGAGACAAACATCTAGTGCCGGCACCAGAAGAGACAGTAGCTGAACAAGAAGGTGGTTGGACACTGATCGGTGCGTTGACAATTGTGACATGCACAACTGGAATGCAGTAAATTCAAACATTAAGTTCCATCATCGATCTTATAACTTATAATACTTAATATTGCTATAAAGTGGTATAATAGGCGTTTTGCTTGCCATATTTAATTCCGTTAAGTCGTTATAATACCATATATACTAACAGATAAACTTAAAGATCGCTTTCTTCGTCAAGAGAGAGGGGAATCAATGCCTGTTAGCATCGAGGATATTCGAGCTGCTTTTGCAGACAACACTCCCGAGTCTCAGGCTCCTCTAGCTTGATCGGACGGAATTCTGACTGTCTACGTGGCACGCGTGCCATCTAGGGAAGCCGGAGATGTCAGCTGGAAGCATATGTCCGTAGATTGGGCTGTACCTTTGCCTTGCTGACCTTCTCGGTTGTCGACCTTCACTGGGGTAGTCTGGTACAACCTATGCCTCGTTACGGCGACTAGGAAAGGGCCAACCGTTGAGGAAAGATTGTAGTCGCCATCTTCTGCCGTAGGTTAAATAGTCTGGCCTTGCCACTAGATAATGAAGAATTAAGCCCAAAGATAAATCGAATTTCCTTCTCCAATTGAATGTGACGGGTAAAGAGGGTATCAAATTATGGTTCAAAGCTAGGAGCTTGGCCCTGATTGGCAAGTAGGAGATTTGTGACCCCTGGCTAGAGGGTGTTGATAAGAGAGATGTGACTTGGATCTTGCTTGTACCGAGGCCCAGGCCCTCAGTGAGCCCGTGACAATTGCCCTGGCCTACAACCAGATGGGTTCGTACAATTTTAGGCTGACTCGGATACTCGGCTCCTCCCCTGCTGGCCTCGCCCAATTGGGCCAGGAAATGAGGCGTGTAAGCTTACATGGGGTATATACAGTAAGTCCCCGACTGGATCGGAACTATTTAGCGACCTGCCCGATCTCGCCCAGCCACGGGCCGCCCAGGCCGCAGCCACGGCCCGCAGATCCTGCATACGCGGCGGCATATAATAACGTAATGGCTAGGTTCATGTAGGGAACTAGATTCTCCGGGGAGATAGCCACAGGGTTGTAAGCTTAGCGGTTAGGCTCCCACATCGTAACTGTGACATGTGTGAAAATCAGGAACAGGGGCAATGACGGGGATCCACAACCAGCGTTCTGGACTGGCCAATTCGGGACGGAAACAAGCTGCGGGAATATTTGGGTAGGGATCTCATGGCGTGATTCTTACGGTGATCTTTCGAGATGCAGATCGCCTAAATGGCCATCCGCCCGGGGACCATACACCTGCCGAGTTCCAAACTCTAGCTTGCAGCGAGAGCCGAAAATCGACATTCGTCTCCCCCTTCTGGGCATTTGGACCTTCGTGCTGTATGTCGTCCCTGCAGTGAGTTACACATCCGGCGGAACTTGCGAAAGTGCGCCGATATGGATTGATCTCCGGCGTCGCAATGCCGCTACGGCAAAAGGGAGTCATCACTTCTCTTGCCGGTAGCGCAATTGTAGTCCATATCTCCGTCTGACATCCGGTCTGTTACGGTAGAAGGTGCCGAGGAAGGGGTGTGTGCGACTCTAGGACTCGAGAAAAAGTAACGCACTCCGTGATCGGCCTGTCTGGTGCCAAGGGTCTCGTCTTTGAGGTCGTATGCGGTCCGAGCACTTGCTTTAGAACCATAGTCTATTTGCTACTCTATTCAGCAGTTGCATTGGAGCTTCTCGTTATAATGGGTCTGCAGAGACCATCTACGTTACGGTTACTATAAGTCCCGAGCTGGTGTACAACGAGGAACTGTGGTCTTGGCGAAAGCCGGGAAGGTGAGACATCGGCACCTGGCAGAGCCAACGTGGCATTCCTTGCCGGCGTTGCTATTTTTGCGCTTTCGTATATTTCCGTCGTACCCCGAGAGGATGCTGACAATTTTTAGTGTGCAGATGTACGGCTGAGGCGCAGGACTAGCACGTTCCACATTCCTAGGTCAACGGGAGCTACCTGTCACAATGGCCATAGGTGCAAGCAGCAGGACTCTAACAACTTTGTTCGAAATCAAGAACTGTCGTCAAGGATACTCATCACTAGAGCCAGTGCCCTGGCCAATTGCTGACGGTCTCGGGGATAACGGATTAGATTACGCATGTGTGTCAGCCAGGGTCCCTACTTGCGTCCCGTCGAAGGATTTTAGTTCTCCGCTCAAACACGCAAGGGAGCTCTTTGATTTGCTCAGATATTTCGTCATCGCACGAAGTGCCGCTAGTCTGCATCATTGGTGAGCATCATTAGTGAGATGGTACGACGGGATTCCAAACGTCCCTCCATCAGATATGGATTTAAGCGCACCTGCTTTCCACGGTGACTGTGATTTAATGACACATCTATTCATGTTTTCCCAAGGTGGTTTCATTCATGGACATCTCTTATTCCCTCATCATAACATCTGATCGAGATGCCTGGCAAATTTGCGTCCAGAGCTCCTTGGAAGCGCTCTGCATGTGATCGCTGCCGTGCTCAGAAACTGCGGTGTCACCGCGACGAAGAGGGATCCACGGAAGCATGTCTCAGATGCTTAAAGTCGGGAGCGAAATGTGTTACCAGTACGGCCCGACCAACCGGTCGCCCACCCTCGCGACAACCACCCCGAATCGACCAAACCGATAATAGCTCCTCCTCACAAACCATCAATTCCTCGCCTGGCGGTAACGGTGACGGGGCGGATATCGACATGATCGGTCTGGACTATGACATGTCTGTGGACAACTTCCTGCACAGCATAGGCATACGGCATTCCGACTTGATCGCGAATGACGACATATTGGTTGAAGCTTCCTTACCGTCTCAATCAACAAGTCAACGAGGCGTTTCACCAATCCTTGTTCCATCGCAGAATCAAGTGGAGGCCAGTTCGTCCCACTCAGCCTCGTACCAATTCAATGGCATACCTGGGGCTGGCCCCACCGACCCTGGATTGCCTATCTGGACAGACGACGTCGAGCTAATGTTATCAAAACTGCACTCGGAACTCTGTGCGCAGCTCTTCTCCATACGATCGGTGCCGTGGGACGTCAAGGGCACCCTGAGCCTGACTTTCTCTCACAAGAGCAATGGCGAAGAGCTAGAAACCTCGGAGCCACATCCTCTGGTCCAAGTGTCCAAGGTATCAACGAAACTTGAAAGACTGCTGGTTGGGCTTCTACCACCAGGAACTGCCCAACACACAACTTCGGCGTTTTCATACACTCCATCATTTCCGCCACGCCTACGCACGACGCAACTTCTGGTTGCGCTGTCCTGCTATATTCAAATCGTCTCCATTTACGATATCATCTTTTCCAAGGTCTTCGACTTCTTAACCAACAGTTCAAAAACTTTGATTGCGGCAAGCCAATCATCGACTCCAACGCTTTACCTTGGAGGCCTGCCGATTCCTCCAGATCAGACGCTGTCCGGGAGTCTGCTTGTGCATTTGACAGAACATCAGCTCCACCAAGTTGAGCAATTGATGGGCCTGCCGGAGCATTATCGAGTATCGTCAAGATTTAAAGATGGAAACAAGGATGGAGAGATGGGGTTATTTGGGGGTCAGAATTGTCAATCTCTCCTCAATGCTGTAATACAGCTTGGTGAAGACCGGGAGGGAAATCATGACGACATCAGAGGCGTTCGGTCTTTGAAGCTTAGAATGCGACAGATCAAGGACATCTAAAGACCCAGATACAAAATCATAAGTTATCTAAAAAGCTCACTATAGTGTATTTCATAAAATACTTACCAGTAAAATAATATAAAAATGCTCCCAAGTCCTTCACAAGTAGCGGCTCTCGGGTGACAAAATTATCACAGTATACCTCAGGGTTCGTGCTGGGGGGTGTTTCCAATGCCCTTGGGGTTGGACGGAATCTGCGGATCTCTGCTGACCTGAGTTGGAAAATTGGTCAGCGACCGTGAGAACCATGCTCACCTCGGGCGTGTGTCATCACTAATGCAGCATCTATTTCTTAGTTCTTTCGTTAATGCACATGCGGTTCAACCTTACGAAGCAAGATTAGAGCTGTGCGCATCGAGAAGGATCGGAATGAGTTCGTCAGTCTGGCAGACTGACACGAGATGTATTGTTATATTTCACTCAGTATTGAGAATTGACAAGACCCTATTATATTTATATTTCATTTATACGAAAACTTCTGTTGGTCCTCAAATTCACATGATACTATCGTTGATGAGGAGTATGCTGGGCGGGAAATCGAATGAATGCCGGAATGCGCAGTCGAGACGGGAAACGGCGTTTTGAAAGGACGAAATTTCCGCGGTAATTTCTTTCTCCGTGGGATTATGTCTGTCAAAGATGCGATGATCCGTAATCATGCATCTGGCCAACCCTTGGCAGTTGGGGAATTTCTTCTGGCAACCCCTGCGGAATTACGCGATATCAGATTCAAGATGCGGGGTCTCTATCGGGTTACTTACTCCAATAGCGAGAGAATCGCGGAACTTGGTATTTTTATTGGTAAAAACTCATATAAGGCGCCCCGATACCTCCCTGGACAACATGGTTCTTGACGGGTTAGGCTACTCCCCCCTGTGTGCGCAATAACCCCACTGAGCTGGTAATCATAGGGGAAGCTTCACAGGGACCCCCGGTAGAGCGCGAACCTTGAGAGAGAGCCTAGCACCGGCGTTCGTGCGGATGGTCTAGCTCCGATGTCGATGGTTGTCCGGTGTATTTGGGCCTGATGTGAGCGCCGAAGACGTCAACGCCGACCCCATCGGGTGCCTTCGCGGGATTTGATCGGACCTTTCGGCAGAGATCTACAAAGTATTGGTGCCTAGATTGATTGGATGGAGATAACCAAAGCATCCGCAGACTAGAGCTGGTCTGCGGCAGTTTGTAAACCATCCGAGTAGGTGCAGGGGAGAGCTCCGAGAGTGCATGAGAGCCCCAGTCCCCCACGCACATGCTGCCTTTGGATGCTACGTCTTGCCGCTGTGCCAAAAGTCCGCCGTTGTCGGACGTCCGTATCAACCGGTATTTCTGGAATAGATCCTCCAATTACTCGGAACTTATTCAGACGAACGATTTAGTCTGACGAACATGCCACCGAACACGTCTGATACCGGGGTTATAAGTGTACCCTTGCTTTGAGACTCAAAGTCGTAGAAGCCACCATATAAAGCTAGCGCAGAAAGAGTATATGTGCATGGCTCATTCTTTACAAGAAAAAAGTTCTTCATAACCCGTTATATCCTGATTCGATTTGCCCCATTGTTGTTGGCACAAAGCAAACTACGCAAACATGTCTAGTGCCGAAACTCCGAAGTCGCAGATCTTCTGCATCCAAGACCTGAAGAAGGCAGCATCGGAAAAGATGTCTCAGATGTATCGAGGTGTGCCATGCCTGACCCAAGATTAATTACGTCAACGCTGACATTAAAAACGGACTATTACAACGGCGGGGCCATGGACAATATAACGTAAGTCGCACCTCAAGACATATTCAGTGTGTCTGGATGCTGAGATTGCCCTCTCGGGCATGGTAGACTTGGACAAAACGAGACTGCATTTGATCGATACTTGATCCGCCCCAGAGTTTTGCGCAACGTCTCCAACATCGACACCGCCACGACCCTCTGGGGCGCGACTACGGCATTCCCACTCGGACTCTCTCCATCGGCCATGCATCGAATTGCACACGCCGACGGCGAGGTCGGGACATCTAAAGCTTGTGCCGCTCGCTGTGTGCCCATGATCCTCTCAGCCCTTTCCAACGACACTCTAGAAGATGTTTCTGCGCAGAGCAGTGATGGATCGACACCCTACGCGATCCAGGTTAGCCCATTCAAAGATCGCCAAATCACGACCAACCTTCTCGCACGAGCAAAAGGCTAGTCACCCCGTGTCCTCTCCCCGAAGTGATAATGCCGAATTTCGGCTAACTTGGTTACTCATCCAGCTGCCGGATACAAAGCAGTCGTCTTGACTGTCGACGCTCCCATGTTTGGCCGACGCCTAGAAGACCTGCGTAATGGCTTCAGTGTGCCACCGGGCACGACATTCCCGAACCTGAGTTCGCAAACTTCATCTCAATCTGGCGGCTTGGGTGGCGGTATTCCCGACCTCTCCTTCGGTATGTATCTGAGTGTTCCAGGATCAGTTTCATACTATGTCCGTATTCTCATCATGAACCATTAGATACCGCGGCTACTTGGGAGGAAAAGATTGCATGGTTGCGAAGTCAGACTGATCTGGAACTTTGGGTCAAAGGAGGTCATCTCAATCCCAATAACTCCCCCTTCGTCCATCATTACTGATTAATATCCACAGTCACATCCCTTGAAGACGTTTCCATTGCCATACAGCACGGCTTGGACGGAGTCATCATCTCCAACCACGGCGGTAGACAGTTGGATACCACCCCTGCAACAGTAGACATCCTTCGCGAGCTTGCGCCAGTCGCAAGAGGCAAAATACGTCTTGCTATCGATGGAGGTATCCGACGTGGCTCAGATATTTTCAAGGCCATCGCGCTTGGTGCAGATTTCGTCTTTGTTGGAAGAATCGCCATCTGGGGCTTGGCAGTAATATCCCTTCCCGCCGCCTTCATGGAGGGTGTTTGACGCTAATATGTGTGCGCCCCATAGTACGACGGTTCCAACGGCGTGGGGTTGGCCCTTGATCTACTTCTAGACGAGTTTAAGCTATGTATGGGATTGGCTGGCTGCGGCAAGGTAGCAGACATCACTCCCGCACATTTGTCTATCTTGCAAAGCAACGGTCTCCTGGGAAAGGTTTATTAGCAGGCAAAAGTACGAAATGGACAATACCTGACCAGATCAGGCGCCACCTGATATGATGAATAGCGCCAGGAACGGTCTTAAGCAAGTACTTGCAGATAGTAAATCGATCTCTATTTTGAAGCAAAATGCTGTTGTACATCTTAAGCAAGATTGGCTGTGGTAGCTCTCTCTCACACAATTGGCTGATAACGTCATATGTGCGCCAACTCCGCAAGACTCCATCTCGAAATATAATGATCTGCGCTAAGATTGCTCGTTGTCAAACTATGGGGATATCGGTAGGTCATCTTAATATTCTGGTCTTACTCCTTTGACGAGACCGATGAGGAGCCTACTTTTAGTCGCAACTTCAGCTGCTTTCAGCTCCGACCGCCACCTCCGTCTGCAGTTGGAGGAGGCTGATCTTCATAAATTAAGAATAAATTTACAAGACACTCAGTTACTATTCAATAATTGGTGAACTTTGTGTAGATGAGGCGGTATGTGGAGCTGGAGTCATGGGGTTGGCGAGGACGACTGATAGCCAAGAGCAGGGGGCTTTTGCCCCTTAAATAATCACCTTTTAGAGTAAAAAAGCAAATTACGTCACTGTAGCGAAAGCATGAAGAGAAGGTCATATTTCATTACGGCTGTATCTTGTGACATTTTCGAGTTTGTTACCCTTCTGGAAATGGGCTTGTGGATGGTTCCGCTTTGTGTCAAACTTGATGTTTTCAGCTGTCACTTCACGATAGTCAAGTCTCCAGAAACCTAAGCAATCACTAGAGCAATATTCTATGTTGCTTGGGCTCCTTCAGGGATAAACCTCTTAAATGGTATAACCTATTTGTTCATTCGGTGCTCTATAACCTCAAATGACAATTTGAAATCAGTATCCCCATTGCTCCAACCAAGTATTGAACCAAGCTGCAGAGACTGGTTCCAAGTCAGCAAAGATGGAGCTTTGCGACAAGCTGTTGTCCATGACCCAGTTGAGATCCCGGGAGCTAGAGCTAATCTCGGAGCTTGTCTCTGACGAAGCGTCTTCGCTTTCGTCCCCGGCGAGCATCTGGAAGAAAGACAATAGCTTGAGCCCGGTCTGAGACCTGCTTGCAGTCCCGTGAGTCCCGTTGTCGACATCACGGACGATAGATGCCTCGGCATCTCGTAAGGAGTTGATCCACTGCTGGAGAGGCACAATTCGTACTTCTGCTGATAGAGCCATCTCCAGGCGAGATTTTATGTTCGGGAGGACATCACGCCAGCTGCTTGTCTTAGGGTTAAGGAGATTGTAATACGTTTCCTGGACGCTCGTTGGCAGGTCGGAGCTGACGAGTTGTCCGATAATCTCAGCGAGGAGATCAACTGGAATCCAATCAAGGGTGGTGGCAGAGCCTAGATCAGACGGTAATAAGCGAAGATGGACCGATGCATCAATGATCTATGTTGAATGATTAGAATATGCCTTGCAAAAGAAAGGAGGCGATTACGTACTGCCGGAACCCAATCCCTCCGCGTCCACACGCCATCCTCCCCATGGGTCTTAACGGGGCCTGCGACCTGACCGACTCGTAAAACAGAGAGGTTCAGGACCCTTGATCGCGCGGCTCTCCCGAGTAAGTGCTCAGCTACCAGCTTGGATGCACCATAGCCGTTTATGGGAGCATCAAAGTTGGGTATATTGGCTTCAGGTACAGGACCCAACAGCTCAGACGACCAATTCATGGCGGCGCTGATGGATGATATGAAATAGAATCGGACCTTGTGCAAAGTCTCTTGGCATATATCGACAAGGCCTCTGAGCCCGATGAATTGTGGTTCGAATGATGACAGAGGTAGATTGAAATTCACCTCCCAAGCGTTGTCTGTGTAAAGCATTTAGTCTCGGTAGTTACTATTCTTGGAATGCACAACCAACTCACGAATAATGACGGTTGCTTGATCTTTTATCTCCTGAAGATCTGCTCGGCTCAACCCAAGTGTCTCGGATGAAAGATCATGCTGGATGAACTGGGCTTTTCCATTCCAATCTGACGACAGACCCTTTGCTTGGGCCAACTCTACCTGTCGCTGGGGCGCGTTCTCGCTGCGGTTGAAGCACCAGACCTTGGCAACTTGCTCATTCCTGCAAAGGGTATCGAGAAGATACGGGCCGATGGACCCAGTTGTGCCTGTAATCACCACGTACTCCTTCGTTCTCCGGGCGAGCTGGAAAGACTGCGAGTGTTTGGCGAGCATTTGGGATGTGATGCTGGCATTGAGTGCCTTTTCTTGGGGCCCCTGGTGAAGCTGGGTCCATAGCGCACCGCCCAAATCTGCGATGGAAGGGTTTGCGTATATGGTGCCGACTTCGATCTCGATAGGCTTATGGAATGCTGATTTGAGTAACGTTGCAAGCCGGATGACATGGAGCGAGTCGAAACCCCTAGTGAAGATGTTATCATCGTCGTCGAGTTCTCCAATCCCAGACACAGTACGAATCGCCTCCCTGACAGCAGCCCGAATGGCTTCTTGACTGGTCCCGTTGACAGGAAGAGAAGATGTAGTTTCAATAAATCGTTCATAAATGTCCTCGATATCTTTGGCAAAGAGCTTCTCTGTTTCGTTTCGGGCGAGCGTCCCTTTTGGTGTGCGAGGGAACGGAGTTCGAACGATCTTCACAAAGTCGCGGTGAATCTGGGCAAAGGCCGGAAGAGACTTATTCACATCCTCGATGGTTGGCCACACGTTGTCGACGATGCTGGAGTCGGGCTCGTTGATGTTCTTCTCATCCGGATAGAGCAGCGTGGCAGCTTGGAAACGACCCCGGCCCGTGATGAAAGCAGTGGAGATCCATGGATGGCTGATTAGCCTCCCTTCGGCGGCTAACGGATTGAACTTTTCCCCATTAGACAGGATGGTGAGATCGTCTCGACGCATCTCGTATTTCCACAGGTCCACAGCTGTAGGGTGGCGAGAGTACAAATCCTTTGTTTCCCAGATATCGAGATCCGGGAATGTGACAAACACTGGTTGGGTTGAAGCCAGTTCCTGTTTCTTGACGAACACTAGCTCAAAGAGATTGTCCGAGTAAGGGCGCATCTCGAATCCTGTGCTTGGGTGGAAATAGAAATACGCCCACTCATCTGGATGTGTCACGACGGATGCAAGCCATTGCCCCTCGGTCATGCCCATGGTCTGCCAGATTGGGACACGAGGGTGTATCACTTCGCCCACAGACTGAGCCACTGGACCGCCAGCTGACGTGATGAATTTCAGTTTCGATAGTTTCTCAAGTACGCGAGGTGACTTGGAAATGTCCTGGAGCACACTGGGGGAGATGAAGACCGAGTCAAGTGCGATGTTGTCGAGTGCGTCTTCAATGGCATGTTGCATAATGGGTCCGGTGGACGGCAAGATGACGCTCCATCTGAAGAAGACAGCGGAGAATAGCCCGAGACAAATACCGGCAACCTAGTTAATAAATAAATGTCAGCATTGGCCTCTGTTGTCACGGAAAGTTAATCCGTACGTGGAAAAGAGGCATTGCACACAGCATCCTTGTGCCGGCCCAGTCTACCCCCGTTGGCATTTTACCGTTAGTCGGTTCCATCAAGTGAAACGCATCAACGGTCGCTGCGGTGGCAAGATACAGCGGCACAAGTTTTGGCAGACCCGTGGAGCCCGACGTGTGTAGTAGCGCGAGAACATCCGACCGGCCTGCATCCCACTGTTTCTCGTACGAATAGGCCTTGACCACAATGGGATTCAGGAGATGGGATAGTTCGGGCGCTTCGGCACGGGGTACCTGAAGGCCTTTTATGAATTCAAGGTTGTCGATGCCCGATGATGTGACCCAGAACTCGCAACCAGACTGCTGGACTAATGATCTATGTCCCTCGATACTATTACGTGGAGAAGAGAGTAAAAGCTTTTGATTTGTCAGTTCTTGCTGGAAGGAGAAGTGAATGATGATGATAGGATCATACTCTATGCCCAGTCTTGGTGGCCGCTATCATCATCAAGAAGTATCTCAGGTCGTCTAAGGAAAGCATAAATATGAAGATTCAATGAATGGAAAGAAGGAAAGGAACCTACTTTGTCCGATGTAGCCAATTGTTTTGGGCTCTATGTCTGAGCCCAATTGTGACTCCAGCCACCAACATAACCGGTTGATGGAATTAGCAAACGTCCTTGCCGTCACTACCTCATACCCTTGGGAGGGCTGGTTGTTACGAGGAGTATAGAAGAGCACACGGTCGGGCTCATTTCGTGCAGTATCGTCTATCACAACCGGAAGCAATCGATGGCCATAGCCGGGCGAGGCTGGAATTGAGCCCATTGTAGATGCCAGTGATACAGAAGGGTGAAGAAAAAGATGATCTGGCAATGTCTCCAAGTCTAGGTATAGTCTCTTGGACCCGGTTTGACGGGAATCAGACGACGAGGACTACACAGTTATGACTGATGGCGGTTAATGTAATTGCAAGATCAAATCGCACGAGCCTGAAGGAGATAACGAAACGTGTTTGTGGGTGTAGGTGGGTCAGTGGACAGGATGGCCTATCTGTCCTAATTTCCGCTTCACGCGCGTCACCTGGATCTAAGATATAGCTCTAGCTATCCTAGCATGCGGCTGTAGCACCGATGCGCATCTCCTCCATAGACATCCGAACGGATACTTTTACGGGCTCCGGCCGAGGCTCTAGCCTGTCTCTGTTTAGTCAAAGCTATCGCTGCTCGGGCGGCTATGCTATCCACCGACATGACGCTTGCAGGCATGACTCAAAGATTGACTCGGATCTCTATTGCAGTCAGTATTTCTGTTTGTGGGGTTGTGATCGGAAGGTTTTCTGAGAGCCCCGACCGAGGTGGAGTGGTGTTCCGGCGCGAATGTTGTAACTGTCCGAGTGCTCGGCATCCGGAGCGGAACCTAGAATATCGGGGAGCCTGGACATTTCGGAGCTAGCCTCTAAGTAGATCCTACAGTTTGGCATTTATAAAGTTATATCGGTAGAAACTAGCTAAAGTTGAACTTCTACCTACCAAGACTATATTTGATATCGTTTCCTTTGCAAGCCTGGGTGTACTTTGCTCTACCATACTCATACCATTCACACAAACCAGATTAATCCAACATGGCAGAACAAACTTGGCAGAACTTTGAGACAATCCAACTGCATGCGGGGTGCGGCCGTCTCTCCCCTTCACCAGGAACAAAAGTCAACCGAATGACTTGAAAGAAGCTAACCAGTCTGTAGTTACATGCCGGACCCGCAGACGAGATCCACCGCCGTGCCAATCTATGCGACAGCCGTTAGTTGCAACTCGTCCGGAAATCTACTGTCCATGCAAGGAACTAATTGGATTTTAGAGCTACACTTTCAATGACTCTGCCCAGGGAGCGCGGCTCTTTGGCCTCAAGGAGTTTGGCAACATCTATAGCCGCATCACGAACGTAAGCAACCAAGGAAACATCACCCTTCGCGGCACGTTTATTGTTTGCTGAGATCAAAACTTCCAGCCTACCGTTGATGTCTTTGAGAAACGAATCGCTGCACTAGAGGGGGGCATCGCTGCCGTTGCAACCTCATCTGGCCAAGCCGCGCAGTTCCTGACAATCGCCACCCTCGCAAAGGCCGGCGATAATGTTGTTGCCAGTTCGCATCTGTATGGGGGCACATATAATCAGTTGAACGTGCTCCTTCCCCGATTCGGTGTGACGACCAAGTTTGTGCGAAGTGGAAAGCTTGAGGACTTTGCTGCTGCTATTGACGAGAAGACGAGAGCCATCTATGTGGAGAGCATGAGCAATCCTGACTATGTTGTTCCGGATTTTGAAGGAATTGCCAAGATTGCCCATGACCATGGTATCCCGCTGGTAGTGAGTTTACTGTACTCGGGTGTTAATAGTTTCCATGTTAACTGATGACTATAGGTTGACAACACTCTTGGGGCTGGTGGCTATTATGTCCGGCCCATTCAACACGGCGCAGATATTGTGGTCCACTCCGCGACCAAGTGGATTGGCGGCCATGGAACAACGATTGGCGGTGTCATTGTCGACGCTGGAAGATTCGATTGGAACAAGCACTCGGCGCGTTTCCCAGAGATGGTTGAGCCTTCGCCGGCGTACCATGGACTGAAGTATTGGGACACTTTTGGTCCTGCCACGTTCATTACTCGCGTCCGGGTGGAGATGCTCCGCGATATTGGGACCTGTTTGAGTCCTTTTGCAGCACAACAACTACTTCTTGGTATCGAGACTCTTGGCCTTCGCGCTGAACGACATGCCCAAAACACGGCGAGACTTGCCAAGTACTTTGAATCCAGCCCTCATATTAGCTGGGTCTTGTGGCCCGGTTCGAAATCCCACCCAACTCATGCACACGCCGAGAAGTACCTCACACGAGGTTTCGGAAGTATGCTGAGCATTGGGGTCAAGGGTGACGCCACGACGGGGAGCAGGGTCGTCGATGGGCTGAAGCTCGTATCGAACTTGGCCAACCTTGGTGATGCGAAGAGTCTCGCCATCCACCCGTGGACAACGACACATGAGCAACTTTCTGATGAGGAGAGACTAGCTTCAGGAGTGACGGAGGATATGATCCGCATCTCAGTTGGGATCGAACACGTCGATGACATTATCGCTGATTTTGAGCAATCGTTCCAACAGTCCTATGGAAAGTAGGTCTTTTGGTGGTGTTTGGATGCACTGCAAGTCGGTATGAATGATACTATAGTACTGAAAATTGAATTATGTGTCTAAGAAGTAAGTGGCATGGATGAGTGATTATTCTGTTCCATGATCTTAAGTGATAGAGCAATAAAACCTGAGTCTCTTGAAACTTTGTGATTTGAGCTCAGTGAAGAGTTCATGTCCGACAGAAGCTAAAAGATATCAAGGGACTCTTTGAATGGAGCTCGGGGTATAGGTAGATACGATCATGGTCCGATAAGAGTTGGGAGGATCCCATGGTCATAGACATACTCGGGCACCTAGGAACGGAGAGCAGATTCAATGACTCCAAATACGGAGCCTAAGCCAATAGATCCCACAAAGCAGCTGATTGCATGACAAATCTCAAGACCCGTCGTGACTAAACTAAGATGTAACGAGTCGACGAGATAGCCATGTTGTTGCCTCCACCTCACGAAAGAAGACATACAATGGTCCTTGGCTGAAAGGTCGTGTAGATAGAGGGTTTTCGAGATGCTGAGCCAGACTCACCAGCCTAGTTAGGAGGGCGATTAAAGCGTACGGGGAGATTGAACAGCTCCGATAGACAGGAATTTGTGCGAGGAAGAGAACAGAGAGCTTCCCAGATAGGGATTTAGGTGGACGCATAGACGGAGGTACCCCCGAGCTGAACGACTGACTTAGAGAAAACTAGATTAATCTCAGTAGTCGGAGGTTGTGATTGCCGAGTCGGTAGCCGCGCGGAGGTTACCGTTGTCTCAATCGGAGACTTATGGCGGCACAACTCCCGGAACAGAGTCATACACGACCTGATCTGCCCGGAATAAGCTATCATCTAAGCGGGTACATTGATGCCTACACCGGAATGTAGAAATCGATATATCATTGCGAACAAACGCAAACAGAGTTGGTGGCTTTCATTCAAACTAGAAGTACGCATGAGGAGTGTGCTCCGACCTCGCCGATTTGCCTTCCGGAGCATGGTACTCCGAAATGGCCGAAAGCTTCCGAAACGTGACTTAGTTCCACCCATGCCTTACACTTGGTGGCGCGTTGTCATCACTCCGAGACTATCGGCTAGAGCTTCGCTCGTAAATAGTTTAATATTAGTCTCGATATATAGACCAAGCGAGGGCGCATTTGAAAGTTTGTGAGCCATATCATCGCAGAAAGGCGTCAAATATCTAGTCTCTTTGTGAACTATTCCGGGGCGCCAAACTACAGTTCATGCTTTGAAGCCGTGTAAGCCTTTCTTCTTTCGCAAACAGTACATCCAATATGGCAGAATTGGTCCCAAACAAGACGTGGGTGTTCAAGAAACCGCCCACGGAACTACCTCAGCCGGGCATCAATACCATCATTGAGGATCAGCCCCTGAAACTAGTTCCACCGCCTGGTGGCCTGGTGATTAAGCTCCTCATCGCCGGACTCGACCCACACCAGAGAGATCGTATGCGGGGACCCGGTCCTGCAGATTATGTGCCTGGCTATGAAAACAACGAACCCATAACCAACTTCTCAATCGCCAAGGTCATCCGCTCGGACAACGAAGCGTTCGAGGATGGCAGTTTGATTGCAGGTAGTCTGCCCATTGCCGAGTATGGCCTGATCCCCAAAGAGCTCATTGATGCCCGGGCAATGGCGTCGCCGCTCGTATGGAAGGTGGACAATGATTATAATCTGGACCTCAAGCACTATGTTGGTACGCTGGGACTGGCGGGCATGACTGCCTGGAACTCGTTCTACGGCCTCGTGAAGCCGGCCAAGGGCGAGACAATCTGGGTGAACGCTGCATCGAGCTCGGTGGGAGAAATCGTGGTCCAGCTCGCTAAGATTGAAGGAATGCGAGTGATTGCAAGTGTGAGCTCCGATGAGAAGCTCGACTACGTTTTGAACGAGCTGGGCGCCGACGCCGGCTTCAACTATCGAAAGGAAAACGTCAATGACGCACTGAAGCGACTGGCGCCAGACGGATTAGATGTGGTTTTTGAGAACGTCGGAGGCAACCACTTCCAAGCCGCGATTGAAAATATGAAATGGTTTGGACGGATCATCAGCTGCGGGGCGGTGAGTTTCTCTTGGCTAGGATTGTAAGCGACAGCTAACATTTCTATTTTCAGGCATCACAATATAACAAGCCGGTCGAAGAGCAGTATGGAGTTACCAATCTATCGGAGATCTTCCGTCGCCGCATCAAGATTCAGGGCTTCATTTTCTGGGACGAAAACATCTACCAGGACAACATCGCTAACTTCCATGCGGCGATGCCGAAATGGATCTCGGAGGGAAAGATCAAGTCTCGATACACTGACTTTGAAGGGATTGAGCAGGCTGATAAAGCATTCCTCTCCATGTTCACTGGAGGAAGCTTTGGAAAGACGGTACTGAAGATTAGTGCCGCATGAATCGTTATGTAGTATTGAAGGTTGAGAATAAAATGGTTCCTTGTCCGGTGGAGCAAGGATTGATGACCTCGAACATTCTGTTAGGTAGACACGGTCACCTTTCTCCTATTTATCCAATATAACGGCTCCTGCCACTTGAGAAACTCATTGCTTCAGAGTCAGTCTTTCATAACGGGGTGTTGAGCACGAGGACGATAAATCATGCCCGAGATGACCTCGGAATCGACCTATTTGATACAAAACGAAAGACGAAGTGCAAAATTCGAATGAATAAATACGAGGATACGTAGACCGTCAAGCCCTGCTGGAGTCTCTCTGCATCAAAATTAAAACCGTTTACATCACACGCACAAGACTCAGATCAAGAGAGCTTTAGCAATCACAAAATTGAAAGAATGTGTACTCGACGAATTTACATTTCCTCATTTGGTTTATTTCGTAACCCCGGAATTAAGCTATAGCTGGTTACGGCATTATATCGCCAAGATTATCGAACAAGAAGCCTATTATTAACCAGTTCAACTGATCCGACTCAATGAGAAACGCGTCATGGCCGTCATGGCTCATGATTTCTCTCAATGTCGCATTGGGAACACACCGAGCAATCTGCTCTTGCTCAGACAGAGTGTACAGTCCGTCACTTCGTATTCCGACTACAAGTGTAGGTTGTTGAATCATCGATAACGCCTCGGGAATGGTGTCTGCACGACCCCGTGATAAGTCGTGGGAGTCCAATTTGTGCGTCAGAGCGATGTAGCAGTTACTGTCGAATCGATTTGAGAATTTCTTTGCTTGGTATCGTAGATACGACTGGGCCGCGAAACTGGAATTTTTTGGTGTGAATGCGATGCGGCTCTCATAAAAGAAAGTTTGAACGGGGACACATATCCCATTGCTTGGTGATTGTTCTTTTCGTTTCTGATTACCATTGAGTTGATGCAGAGACTTTGCGTTGGTGTTACCGTTGGATTGGATTGGTATCCCCAAACTTGTCTCATTGTCATTTACAGCTTCTGCGTTCTTGCTAGACTTGTCACGCCCAAATCGACTCTCGAGGGAGTCTCGGCTTCGATATGTCAGTAACGCTGCCATCCGGGCTGCCTCAAGGCCAGCAATAGGAGGATCATGGAAGCTGTAACGACCATTCTTGTACCTAGCATCGCTATAGATGGCATGACGCTGGGCTTCTCCCCACCCTATTCCCCAGGCACTCTGATGACTGGATGTTGCGACGGGGACGATGCAACGGACGTAGTCTTTGCCAAAATATGCCCACTCGAGCGTGAGCATGCCGCCCATAGAGCCGCCAATGACAGCTGCCACTTGATGAACTCCTAGGTCGTCCAAGATTAACCGATGAATACTTAAGAAGTTAGGATTTATGTAGTAACTTGTTGGAGTCCTGCAGATATGCTCACCGGACATCGTCACGTATAGTGGTCGACGGAAAGTCGGCACCGTACCATCCATCGGCTAGATTTCCATTCTTAGCCGTAACAGGGCTAGCCGTTCCATATGGGCTTCCCAAGCTATTCATGCAGACAACGAAAAATTTGTTGGTATCGAAAGCCTTTCCAGGTCCAAGAAGAGGACCCCACCAGTCGCTGATATCGGCGCTTCCTGAGAGAGCATGGCAGACAACCATGGCGTTAGATCCGCCAACGGAGAGCTTTCCCCAGCTCATATATGCCACAGGGACCTTCTGCATTTCGATGCCGGACTCGAGTGTGAAAGACGGGATGACAGCAATCTTTTGCCCCGGAACCCGGTGTGAGAAGGGATTTCCAGGCTGGTCATTGTTCCTCTCTACACTGGTTTAGTGAATCAATAATACTACAAAAAAGAGGCTTGCCTGAAGACTAACCAAACCGTCGCTTCTTGCCATTGCCATTACAAACTGGAGAGGACGTTGTCGTTGTCATTGTATGTAACGAGGACCACTGAGTCGCGTCCCTTTGGTCGCAGAGTGCCAAATAGGATCCCCAAAAGTCAGGGATGTAATAATAACAATACAGGTGCCCTCTGTCTGTCTTAGTTGTAGATGTAAATGTGGGTTATCCTTCACGGGGTGTATCGCCAGCTGAGGGGGAAGTATGTGCCATGGACTAGGTGCAAAGGTGCATAAATCTGAACAACGCTGATCCTCATGATAATTTCTTTATTTGGATTGGTTTACGTCGGTTCGGCACCAAACCTCCAGGATGACAATATAGCATCCGAAATTTCGGAACCATATGAAAAAGTCCCGACCGCATGTCCTCCGGTATGGGGAAAAAGACTGTTTACGTACTAATCTCACTTATTATCTTACATGCTGCATATCTAGTGTTTCATTCTCCGAATTAACTTGTTAGGCCAATCGCTGTATTCCGATTTCGGATCTTGACAGGTGATCCGATTAGTTGGGGTAGCATCGGACGAAAAGCATTGAAGTCCCACAAGCCCGCACTGGGTAGAGAGTTATCTCGCAATGATGAGGGTATGCTGCGGTGTGAACTCGAACCACCGATCCCGGAAACTCACACCCATTCGGGATTCACTCTCTCGGAGGGTTATTTCAAGATAACCCCTGGCCCATCGGAGCTATCAAGGCTCCACCGTGAAATCAGTGACAAAATGCGGCCGGGACAATAAGAGGCGCCGGCACTAATTAAAGCGGTACAACTTGGAATATCTAGCATTTCTTCGCTGTGGCAGCTAGTGACCAACTGGCCTTTTTTCCCCAGTTCTGATCTGAAGCAGCCAGAGTCATTAAAACGATTTGACAGTTAGCACACTTCCGACAGTGCCAAGGATGCGGTTTTTGTGCCTCCATGGCTACGCTACAAGCGTTGAGGTTCTCCAGGAGCAAATGGAACCCATTACATCGCAACTGCCTAGGGATTGGGAATACGAGTTTTTGGAGGCGGGAATGGAACCATCGGAATTAATGCTTCGTAAGTACCCTCCAGGTGGTCCATCACAACATTCCATTTCGTCAAAGCTGACTCTTACTAGCTACCCTTAGCCAAGTCCCCGAACCAAATTACAGCTGGTACAATTTCCCTTACCCTGGGGATGTGGAACGAGCCTACGAGCGCCTTACATCTTTCATTGAATCGGAAGGGCCTTTTGATGGCGTTTGGGGTTTCTCGCAGGGCGGGTCAATGGCCGCCCTTTTGCTACTCATGCATCAAGCTGAGAATGGCGGCACGAGTTACCCATTCAAGTTGGCTATTTTTACCTCGGCCTTCCTCCCTCATCGTTTCGATTCAGGCTTCATCACCTGGGACCTGACAGAAAAGAATCAACCCACTCCAACATATGAGCCTGGAGAGTATGATGCTTCCCGCGGGGAAGATGTGGATTGGACACGGGATCCACATACATCAATTGAATACGACATGATCAAAGCGGTCCAGGACAAGATGACGTTTCCTGTTCAATTCTTGCCCAAGTACAGGCCTAGTGGCATTCAGAAGAAGATTGCGCTGCCGTCCGTACATGTGCGCGGAGTGAAGGATCATTATCAATTTGTGGATGACTCCGTATGGGAATTGTTCGACCCGGAGACATCGAGGAAAATGACCCATCGCGGCGGCCACCATTTCCCTAGGTTTTCCGAAGAGCTGGTGTATTTTGCAGAGTTGATCATTGACACAGTTTGTACGCTCAATTAGCATAGCATGGTAGATTTGGTCAACCTGTGCCTGAACACCAACTGGTATCTTTTGTTTAGGTCTTTGGTTCTTAGTACAGTTAGAGGGTGGTTAGAAAAGCAATGATGCTTATTCCACTGCGACACCCCTTGATCTTTTATATAGGTTAAACTTAAGGACAGCGTATAAGGAGGCCAACGAATCTTTGGTAGACGGAGATGTGTAACCACTTGAACCTGAAGAGCTGGCGCGCATATTCCTCATCACAAACTAAACATAACAGGCAGACTATGTGTCCTGAATGGCCGCATTTTGTTGCTTCAAAGATGAAAATTTTACTTATTTCAGATCTTCGCAATGACTTGACAACCCCGAATATATTTGCGTATGTCTATTCTAGATCTCTACCATCTTGATGGCATTCTTTCATTCGAGTAACGCAACGGGGTAGCAGAAAAAGAAAGATTGTATTGAGAGCAGTCTCAGCCGCACGAGTGGTAGCCCAACTACTAATAGGCCTAACTTGAATTTATTCTATGGTGAGTAGTTTCGCATGCAGTGTGTTTATGGCTCTCGTAGCGTCCTTGGCGGGGATCACGCAAGAAATGTTGATTTCGCTAGCCCCTGTCACGTAGCAACAATTAGTATACCAGATACAAGTACCCCAAAGTGACCTTCGTATAATGATTTGACGTACCTTGTGAAATCATTTCCATATTCACTTTGTGATCTCCCAGGATGGAGAACATTCGCCCGGCAATGCCAGTCATATTACTCAGTTCCTCCCCCACCAGACTCAAGATCGCCATGTCAAGGAGCACATTCACCTCCCCCTCGTCAGCAAGCTTGAGCCGCGCATCTCCGATTTGTGCCATGTCCGTGTTGGTCGTGTTGATGGCCATAGAGATATGAACTTCGGACGTGGAGATGAGGTCGACCGAGATATCGCGGTCTGCCAGGATGGTGAATACCTTGACGAAGAATCCGTGGGACATGGACTGTTTGTTACTGAGTATGTTGAGAACGATGATGTCTCGCTTTATCGTAACAGCAGTGGGCATCCTCGAGAGTGTGGATATCTCCGATGACGATGGTGACGTATTATCCGAATCGGAAGTGTCTAGATCGTCGATTTGCCGCGGTGAGCTTTCATCAACTGTGTTCGGAACAATCACAGTGCCTTGACCCCAAGGCTTCTGCACATTCTTGACAAATATTCGGATGGGAGGCTCCGCTCGGATGGCCAGAGCCAGAGCGAGGTGGTGGATGACTTCGGACCCGTAGAAGGTCAATTCGGCTGCTTCCGAGGGCGTTATCGAGGGCAAGCATCTCGCATCAGGTACTTCCCTAGGGTCAGCCGTGAAGATACCATCAACTTCCTTCCAGATCTGCACTCTCTCCGCTCGCAGACCAATCGCTACCAACACTGCGCACAAGTCCGAATACCCTCGCCCAATACCGCTATCGATCAAGTTCCCCGGCACCACGCCGAAGAAGCCGGTAATGATTGGGACCCTGCCATTGCATGCCGCTATCCGCTTTCCGAAGACAGCCGCAGCCTCGTGGAAGTATCCTGGCTCTAGGCGATCCGAGTTGTTGCTAGGTATGATCTCAGATAGATCTACATACTCGGCGTCGACATGCCTGTCTCGCAACATGGCGATCATGAGTCTACAGCTCAACTTCTCTCCAAAACTGACCATCTTGTCTTTCGATCTGCCGTTGATATCGAGATTGAAACGTCTAGTAGCAGCGATATAGTCAAGTAGTTCTTGACACTCTTCTCCAATCTGTCTGCAGGTCTCTTCTCGGATATGGGACGACTTTACAAATGACTGCACGGTAGACACTTGGTCGTCACGAATGTCTCGGATGATGCTCCGCATCTTGTCAAGTAACAAGTTCTGCATGCCGCTGTCATGAGTGACCGCCACAACGCGTCTTAGCGTTTGGTATACTTCTAGTAATCTGCATGTTGTGAATCACTTCAGTGTGCGTGAACCCTAGCGTCTTGATGTTCGAGGTAGCAACATACCGGCTCGTCGTCCCAAATACCTTATTGCTAGAACTGCGTGCGGAACATACCACCGCGGGCCTGTCCCCGTTAAGCTTTGCACTGCTCTGGATGATTAGTAGATTGACCTGGTGCCCTAGCGTTCCAGCGGCTTAGCCGTACCTTGTTATGATGTCTGCAACCTATCGCGGGGAAGTTGAGTGGACACAATCAAAGCAAATCTGGTGGAGGAGTTCCGACCTACCTTGTCTGGAAATTTCCCGACACTCGTTCCTCCGAACTTCTGAATAACCCAGCAATTCTTTCTTGGACGATACATGTTTGTGACAGCTGGATGCCACGTTCCACGGGACGAGAATGCCACCAAGTTCGTCTATCCGAGAGAATTTTGCCAAATGCAACGCTTGCTGTCAATCCAATTTGATAACATCATCAAGATATTGGAAATGGACAGATTCTTAACAGTGCTCGTAGTGGTTATAGAGATGCATGTGGAAGCCCTGGTTCCCTAGTTCGCCAAGAACGCCACATGTATTGTCCTCGGCTGTGGTCTGCCCCGGTCTGAAAGGCACCGACCCCCTGTTCGGAGATTCGGAATGCAGGCTTTAGTACGTGGCGGAGGCCGAGGAGCAGGCAGTTGTTAGACTGGCACTAGTCGCAGCTTTCAGCGCATGTTTGCCATGTAAATACACGAGGGATAACAGATCAATGAATGCACAAGCAGAAGTGTCATGTCAGGGTTAGCTAGTCTTAAGAGTCAACACCCATCAATTCATTGAAGGAAGCATGATTACGTGTCTAAGCGGAGGTCTCCGAGATAAGTCTCGACGAGGGTGAACATAGTGACCACATCGGAGATGTTCGGGACTTTTTAAAACGGTCCGACTTTGTGCTTGCTATATCGACATCTGGGGATAAAGGGGTACAATAAGGTCATTTAATTAGTCAATATATCATTATAACCATTAGAATGGCTATCGAGACGTATATAATCAACTCCTCGGGCGTTATGTCGGACATAGCTATATATCCTTGTGAACCATTCTTCCATTCTTCCTTCACATCATTAATCATTCCATTGCTCCAAGGGGGGCAGTCTGAGTCGTATTTCCGAGCAGCTGTTCGATCAATATTACGCGAAGTGGGAAGAACTAACAATAGTACAAAGTTTAAGGCATAGGAAGATGTTCCGCAAAAGCGGAGAGGAAGACGGAATGAAGATTATGGAACATGATATTCCGTCTTGCAGGTCTGCTAAAAGCGTAGCTGGTTTAATTCTCAAAGTTCAATACCAGCCTATGGATCATTGTGCTTCACGCCTGCCTTAACTCTACTCTGGCTCCACGAGTACGATCCGGGTGGTATTTCAACAAGCCCCCTTTCGAGTACTATCATTTGCTCTTGAAGCACCAAATGGTCAGATGCTCAGAATCCCAGACACCTTCTGCGGTGAAGATATCTCTCTTTATTATTTCCCTAATCTCGTCTTCGTTTTCAGCCGTGATAATCATGACGGTACCGTTCTCGGCGGGCTGCTCGCCCTCGACACCGTGTTGAGCGAGAGTGCTGCCGAAGAAGGGGACACGGCCTGCCTTGACCAAGGGCGCCGCATCTTGATTGTGTGGTTTCATAAGGGCTAGTCTCTTGGACAGCACGTCCGGAAGATCAGGCACGTGAACGAGATATTCCCGGAGAGTTGGACTTTTTTCGGTGCTCATAGTGAGCCTTGCGTGCAGTTCGGCGCGTGGACTTGTATGTGGGTCGGGGCTAACAACAAAGTATTTGTGGTTCGCAGAGACAAGATATGGAAAACAAGCTATTAGGAGTGATGCGGCATGCGCTGCTTTGGTCAGTCCCTAGCATATGTATAACCATAGAACTATCGGGATGCAATCAGTTCAACCACCCCTAGCAATACCGGTGGTTAGAGATTTCCTACTTCCGGCCAGATCGGAGACTTCCCGACAATCCGTGTGATCGGAGCCTCCGATTCGGAGGCTTCCTCGGATGTTCAGAACCGACCACCGATTGTGCGTATGGTAGTTTGGCAAGAAATGTGATGAAGGGATATGCTTGCATATTCGTGTTTGTCAGATAACTTGACCTCCCCCCCCCCCCAATATAAGTTAATCTGTCCATATAGGGTAGCTAGGCTCGTCTGTTGAATAGTGGTATCCGACGATACATAGCTCTCTGGTGGAGCGCGAGAGCTTTGGCAGTTTATATCGTCAATCTGACCCATCTGCTACCTTAAGTAAATTATCATTTCATATTTATTGCTCTTCCGTGATTACTTGGCGCGGGTGGTGGAGAATTGATTATTGGAATATGATACTATTGCAACTGTTGTTCCTGTGTGCAAGTCGCCCCCCACAGACCGTTGGGTTATGAGAGTTTTAGGGGCTGCCGCCAAGGACTAACTGGATTGGCCTGTACAACCAAAATCAATGCAATTTTAGAAGTAATATGGTCTAATTGTAAACATTATATGACCAAGTCCATCATCTACGGAATAATTGATTAAGGTAGTTAGGAAGTACAATGACTTGCAGATTCAACATCTTCAAGACACCAGATGTCATAATGAAAAGACGAAATAATCATTCATATAATTAAGAAATATCTTTCAACATAACATAAAAGAACAAACGTTATACTAAGTAACATGATCCAAAGCCCCATGGAATTTTAAAAGCTCCTCAAACAAGACCGGATGGGACGAGGCCAGTCTTTGCAATGACCTTCTTCGCAAACCCAGACAATGGATCATTGCTGACAATGTCGAAGACGGAAAGATCGGCCTGGAACTCCTTTAAAAGCCATGTACGGATCTCGATACCGACGAGACTGTCGATGCCAAGGGCTGGTAGAGACTTCCTCGGATCCATATCTTCAACATCGGTTTTGATGATCCTCGAAACTCCTTCCAGAACCTGCGCGAGCACAATGTCGTAGACCTCGTCTTTAGATGTGGCAGCTGTGAGGAGCTTCTTCCAGTCCTGTGCGTCGTTGGTGCCGTTTGCGCTGGCACCTTGTCGGTCGAGTTGGCTCAGGACGGCAAACCGCGAATCCGCAAACCAGTAAGGATCGTTGGCATCCAGCTTGAGAAGCTGGCCGCCGGTAGATGCTCCTAGTGCAACTTGTGTCGGGGCCCGTCCGGAGATGGCCGCCTTGACAACGTTGAGGACGTCAGTCTCATCCATACCCAGCAGACCACCGTCCTTCAATAGTTGAAAGACTTCGCCTCGTTCCGTCGACACACCGATTCCAACTACTAAACTGAGATTGATGCTCGTCGCAGCTAGTCCCGAAGCTGCGCGATGATGCATGAGAGCATCCTGGTATGTGTTTCCTGCGTTGTAGTTGGCCTGGCCACGCGACCCAATGATTCCTGCGATTGACGACAAACACACAAAGAAATCCAGGTCTGCGGGCAGAAGCTCATGCAGGTTCCGCGTCGCCAGAAATTTAGGGCGAAGTGATAAATTCCAATCTGTCACCGACATGTTGCTGTAGATGCCATCCTGGAACCAAACCGTTAGATCGGATCGTAAGAAACTCTCAGTATCGTGGAAGTAACTTACCCTTAAATCCATAGCACAGTGGATCACTCCCTTGATCGATGGGAAACGTTGCTTTACCTCTTTGATGACAGCCTCCAGTTGAGACTTTTCAGCGACGTCAACCGAAATTGCGGTCGCCGATACACCTTGGGACTGGAACTCCTTCAGAAGCAATCTATCTTCAGGGCGGGAACTTCCTGATCGGGACAAGAAGATCAAATGTTTGGCACCCCTTTCGACCAGCAGTTTTGCGATGGATCGACCGATTCCACCAAGACCACCAACAAGGATGAAGGTGCTCTCTTGGGACAGGCGAAAAGATCCGAGGCCTTCTGGGACGACCTTGAAAGACAGTTAGTAACATGTAAAATTATCTAACAACAAATTGTAGAACGCACCGGAATAATGTCATCAAGCTGTGGACTTAGAACGATCTTGCCAATGTGACCTCCACTTTGCATGAGTCGGAATGCCTTCTCCGCGTCCCCAAACGAGTAGCGTAGCAGGCTGTTCAGAGGAGCGATAGCACCCTTCTCAAGGAGCTGAACCACTTGGGTCCCGATCTTCTCGAATCGGTCGGGATAATCGATGACTTGTGTGAGGATGTCAAGGCCAGCAAAGGTGACGTTGTTCAGGAATGGGCGCATCTCCAGGCCGCTGTTGTCATAGATATCACGCTTTCCAAGCTCAATGAATCGACCAAAGGGTGCAACGCAGAGCCATGTTCTACGGAGTGCCTCTTGTGCCAGCGAGTTGAGCACAACGTCAACGCCCTTTTGGCCCGTCAGCCTGAGGATGCCGTCAGAGAAAGAATAGTCCCGGCTGTTGAATATGTGCGACTCTCTGATTCCATACTCCTCGATAAGGAATCTTTTCTTCTTCTCGGAGGAGACTGTGGCAAAGATCTCTGCGCCGATGAACTGGGCAAGCCGGATGGCGGCCTGGCCGACTCCGCCAGCGGCTGAGTGAATCAAGACAGATTCACCAGGCTGGAGTCGGCCAACATCGATCAGAGAATGAACAACAGTAGCGTATGTGCACATCAAAGAAGCGGCCTCTTCGTCGCTCACGTTCTCGGGGGTCTTTTGGAACGTCCGGGGGTCGACTCGAACACGGGTCTGGAAGCAACCGGCATGCATACCAAAGACACGGTCGCCGACATTGAACTTCTGAACGCCATTCCCAACCCATGAAACAACTCCGGCGCATTCTATGCCCAGCGTCAAGTCTTCCATCTGGCCCATGGCCACCATGACGTCGCGGAAGTTCAAGCCCACCGAGGAGACTTGTATCTCAATCTCCCCATCGGCAAGGGGGCCAGACAAGCTTGGGATAGGAAGATACTCCAGAGTGTCAAGTAGTCCAGCTTCTCGGATAGACAGTTGGAGGGTTTGGTGGGCTTGTTTGAAAGGAATCTTAACAACTGGGAGAGAGCTTCCAGATTTTGACGAATCCAACAAGGCCTTCAGGTCTGGATGCGGCACGAGACGCTCAACTAGCACGTTGCCCCCATGAACCACATACTCCGAGTCTGTAGCCTCTCCCAGGATCTTACTGGAGATCTTCTCCACGACCCGAAATATGGTCTTGATATTGAGTTCCGCGTCAAGAGGGGCAGTCGGGTCGAGTCCCAGGGTAGTAAAAGATATCTCCGGGTGCTCGGCTCTGATGGTCCTGCCAAGACCCTTAACGAGACCCCTAGTTTCGCTGTCCACGGTCAACCACAATGTTCCGAACGAACCAAGGAACAAGGAACGGAGTTTGCAGAAGGAATCCTCGTCTAGATTCTCTAGGATGGAAATATCAACATCGAGCGCCGCAACAGTCAAGTACGGAGAGGTTTGTTCTGGAATGTCGCCAAAGGGCGCTTTGACAACATCATAGCTCTGCGCTCCCAGGTCGCGCTCGACTTGGTTGATGGCGCGACCGAGTCCCTCGGAGGGGTTTTGCGGCGTGATAATAAGAACCTTTCGGACTGTGGGTTCCAGTTCGAGTTTCCGGTGTGCAACAATGAAGCTTGGCGAGCCAGAAATGTCGATTTTGGTCGAGGTGAAACCCGCAGATGCTAGGATTTCGTCCGTGATGAAGTCGCGGAGAGTGCCAGTGGAGCTGCTCGCAATCAACAAGACTCCCCAGCTAGGATATGTTAGCCCGATTACAAACGACGTCTTTAGGAAAGACTATGCAGATAACTTACGGCTTCAAGAGCTTCTTGATAGTCGTCAAGACTGCTGAGTAATAATCACCGTCATGTTCAGGGGTAGTGTCAAAGACCACTATGTCACGAGAACCATCTTCAACACCCTGTAGACTAGGGTCCTGAGATAGATCCAGCTTCTGGTACTGAATTAATGGCTTCCATGCGGCAGCCAGGGAAGGCAGACTATCGATGCTCGGCCCCTCGAGCGGACCCGCCAGCACAACAGACCCAACGCGTTCATTGACCTTGTCCTCGGCCGGGAGCGATGCCAAAGCATTCGTAAGGAGACTTCCAGACGATATGTTGTACTCGAGAATATCAAGAGCTGGGTGTACATGCGCGAGCAAGGCTATGTAATTGCCCAACTTCGTAATCAAGTCCGGGCCTTGAAGGAGTCGTTCAAGCTGAGCAGCATCCGCGAATTCCACGTCTAGCGCCATGTACGGGATAATGGGGACATGGCTGAGAGACTGGCCTTCCGACGTGGAAACCTCTGGTGATGCGCCACGAAGAGGCACCGTCTGACATCCGCGGAGAGCGATCAGGGGCTTGCCTAGGTCGTCGCCGAACGCGATGACATCACTCAACATGTTGAGAGCACCATGTTTTCTCGACGATGTGAATCCATGATAAGTGGTGCCGCTGGAAGAGTCAAAGTCTGCTGATACATATAACGACGCAGCAGAGACAGGAACTCTTGCTTTGAGCCCAGTATCATCGCCCGTGCTAGAGATCAACAGATGGATGAATACGTCGAGGACTGCTGGGTGGATTAGATGAGGAGGCTCCCATTTTTTGGGATACCATTCTTTCGTGTCAAGAACCTCCATCGAGAAGTGGGATTTATCTTGGAGGAGGTTAAGCGCCTTGACGCCACGGAATGCTGGCCCGAGATTAAATCCTGAATTTTCCATCTTTGCATAGAAGACTGAAGGGTCAAGGCTCGGCAAGCCGTCTTGCACAGTCTGGTCATACATTTCCTTGAGCTGAGAGTCGGTTGCAGCCTCCTCGTCCAGGAATGCAGTGTTGGCATCTTCCTGCTTGTATGAAGTCGCGATGAGACCTGTACAGTTGGTCGTCCAGGCGCCGCTCTCATTTCGGCTGGAAACTTGGAATTCTGTCCAATGCGACGCGGTTGAATTAGGTCCAGAGCGCCATGGCGAAAGCTGCAGTCTCGTTTCAACCGTCTGATCTAGCGCCACGACCAAGGCACTTCGAATGTTGATATCGAGAATGTGGTAGCCCGAAACATCCGTTCGCGTCTCGACCTGGCGTGTTGCCTCGATTGCCATGACGATCATACCAGCCATGGGGTAGATAGGAGTGCCTTGGAACTGGTGGTGTTCAATCCATGGCTGCTCCGCGATGCGGAGGTAGTTGCGCCAGGCGGGTTCAGCCTCGGTTGATCGATCGTCTCTCGTACCGAGCAATTCTAGTCGTGGATAATTCCTTTGCTTATAGGCAGAGAGAGCAGCCGACTCATGCCAATAGCTGTTGGACGTGTTCCACGCATAAGGTGGGAGATCTACCAGTGCAGATATGCCACCATAAACGTCGCCATAAGCATTCGCCAGGGGAACGTTAACGGGGTGACCAAGAACAAGAAGTTCCCCAACCACCTCCAAAGTTGTTTGAACAGCGTCCTGCTTTCTCTTGATCGCCGAAAAGTAGCGAGGGGCCGCGCTTTTCCCACTGATGCTATCCAGAATCTGCTTCAACGGTCCCTGGAGCGCAGCATGTGGTCCGATCTCGACCATTGCATCGGCGCTTCCCTTCTTCCCTGCGGCCTTTTGCTTCCCCAAAGCACCTGTTTTCGCTGCCTCCGTGACTGCACCGGAGAAGTTGACGGGGCTGACCAAGTTGGCGACCCAGTATGAAGGCCCCAGCTCGGTGCCATCGATGATCTTGGCCGACACCGAAGAGAACATACGAACGTCAGAACGTCCTGGCTTAAGCTCCCATGCGTCTGCCAGTGAGTTGAGATACTCCTGAGAGATCAGCTGCATGTGATGGGAGTGATACGCTGTTGATACACGAAGCTTTCTGGCAAAGATATCATCCGCTTGCAAGAACTTCAAGACCTCTTCGATGCCCTCCACGTCGCCCGACAGTGTAACACTGGATGGGCTGTTGATACAAGCGACCAAAACCTTGCCCGCTGTCACTCGGCTGACGTATTCGCTCACAGCTCCAGCACCCAATCCTACGGCGGCCATTGAACCTGTTTTTGTGATCCGACTCGTGAGAAAACCTCTGAAGTAGGCGATTCTCATGGCGGCTTTCTTGTCAAAGGCACCCTTGGCATATGCTGCGGCGATCTCTCCACTCGAGTGGCCAATGGTTACCTGGGGTCGTATATTCCAACTCTCCAGAAGATCGATGACACCAAGTTGGAGAGCAGTGCAAGCTGGTTGGCTGATGACAGGAAGATCAATCTTCGATTCCTCGGCGCTGCGATTCAACTCTTCAACCAGGTCCCAAGTACAGCCAAATGATTTGAGGTATGCACTCGACGAACTAAGAGACTGTCGGAAAACTGAGTATTTCTGAAGAGACCTGCCCATGGCAAACCATTGCGCGCCTTGCCCGGTGAAAATGAAAGTCAGAGTCCGCTGCTTGGGCACTCGTGCCGCCTGGGTCGATGTACCATCAAGAGCTTGTTGTAGCTCCTCTATCGTCGATGCTGCGACGGATGTCTTCCAGGGATGATTCCACCTCTTCTCAGATAGTGTGTAAGCTAGACGGTGCAAAAATCGCTCCTCAGGTTCGTCCTTTACAACAGCCTCGGCGAGATAGGCCTGGAGACTTTGGCTGAGTCGAGCAATGCCAGACTCCTCATGAGAAGAGAGAACAAATAGCCGTGGGGTGCTCCCAGGCTTGAGTGTCTCTCCATTCTGGGAGTGACCATTTGATCCAGTTGAAGTCAAGACATTGGAGGTGACGCAATGAACCTTAGTATTGTGGCGGGCTTGAAGATTATGAGTCTTGAGGAAGTGATAAGCATCGTCCAGTACAGCGTGGGCGTTGGCTCCACCGTATCCGAAACTGTTGATGCTGGCACGTCTGAGCCCCGTAGGCCACTTTTTCGTAGTCGTCGGGATGTCGATCTTCCAGTCGTCAAGTCGAATCTTGGGGTTGACTTTCTCGAGGCCGTATGTCGGTGCAATCAAGCCACTCTCAAGGCTGTATATAGTCTTTACGAGGCCAGCAATCCCGCTTGCACCCCCCAAATGCCCGATGTTGCTTTTGACAGAGCCAACGTACACGGGACGCTGTCTAGTGGGACCAAAGACGGAGCCAATAACGGAGCACTCGATAGGGTCACCCACCTTTGTACCGGTGCCGTGAGCCTCGAAGTAGTTGGTCTTGCCAAAGCTCAGGCCAGCCGAAGCATACGTCGATCGGATTAATTCCTCTTGTCGTGAGGCTGATGGCTGGGTGATGCCGAGAGTTCGACCGTCTTGGTTGCTGCCCGTGCCTCTAATGACGGCGCGGATGGTGTCACCATCTTTGATAGCCTTATCCAGTCGCTTCAAAACAACGAAGCCACCTCCTTCTGCGCGCGCATATCCGTTCGCAGAGGCATCGAAGGAGTGGCATTTATCGTCAGCACTGAGAAACGACATCGAAGACATGAAAACACCAAAGTTCGGAAGCAGATGCAACCCCAGGCCTCCGACCAAAGCCTATCGAATAATGTGAGTTACGTATCAGCAGTGAAGATGTGGGAATCGTACCGAATCGCTTTCGCCATTTTGGATGCTCTGGCTTGCAAGATGCAACGCAGTCATTGAAGATGAACAGGCTGTGTCAATGGTGATACTCGGACCCTTAAGGTTGAAAAACCATGAGATGCGATTTGATAGTAGTGCCGGTCCTGTGCCAGTTGCAGTGTATTTCGGGGCGCTGTCCATGTCATATGCTTGCATATCCCAGTAATCATGCTGGCATGCTCCCACGTAGCACGACATGCGCTGGTTGGCCACTTGATCAATTTTAAGACCAGCTAGGATGGGTCAGTCAAAAGCCGACAATGAAATTACAATGCTCACATACCATTTTCGAGACCCTCGTAAGCAAGTTCCAGTAGAATTCGTTGGACCGGGTCCATGCCCTTTGCTTCCTCTGGAGTGATGGAAAAGAAGCCGGCGTCGAAACGATCGATGGCTTGTTTCAAGAAGTAGCCTTTCTTGGAGTTAGAGGTCCCAGCTCGGCCGCCATCTGGGTGGTAAAAGCCGTTTACGTTGAACCGGCTCTCGGGTACTTCTCCTAGGGCACTCTTCCCGTCCTTGAGCAGGTCCCACAGGCGTCGGGGTGTTGTGCCATCGCCGGGAAATCTTCCAGAGACACCAATAATGGCAATTGCCAATGAGGGGTCGCCGTCTTGAAATGGAGTTATGTTGTCGAGGCCTCCATCCGGAAGTGATAGATGCTCTTGGGTACCATTAGAAGCCCCATTGGTAGTGCCGTTTTGACTCCCGTTGTAGGCACCATTCGTGCCGTTGGAAAGCGTCATGATGCTGCTCCAAGTACACGCAACTTAGGATATCGAGATGTGCTCGTTACAGTGGTGGTACTCGCTGTCCTGGCTGACTGAAAGGTAGAATTGGTGACAAATGTTGGTATCTGCTCGAATACAGTGTAATTGTGTGGGATTATGACCATTTTGAGGCATCTTGTACCCTTGAATAATACGCATGCAATCAAGTTCGGTATCGGAGCTTGCCGGTGAAATAACAAGCATTTCTCGTTTACTCGGCGATTGTTCGGAAGTCCTCACTTGAATGGGGGTTCATTAATGCAACATTCGGAAGATAGCCAGATCGAATCGGAGATTGCGTGATTTTATTCGGCTCCGACGGCACCGCCAGATCTCGCTGCAACATACATGCTACGGCGAATAATGAACCTCGTGGTCGTAGTACGCGTATGTCGGGTCAGATAGAAGTAGCACAGCACCATGCAGTTGCTCGGGGCGGTTTCCGAGCTTACAAAACCCTCCGTTAACCAGGACATTTCGGCGTACAACTCCACCCCGAGGTGAGGGCAGTGATTTGGGTCTGACTTACCCGACTTCTGGCAAGGTGAGCGACTGGGCAGTTAATTCATAATTTATCACGACTTGCGTATTTCGCACCAGCATGCACAATGTGCCAAGAAATCCTCCAAGCCTATGATAGATGCCACGCCGTCAAGTAAAGGTGCCAGTAAATCAAAAACCCAGGTAAAGTTGGGTTTGGGCTCTTTGCTCCGCTATGAAAATGTATGTTTCCTGTCAGTTTGCTTTTAGTATGTGGTATTGAGCATGGCGTGTCGGTTACTTTTTAGTATCCATGTTGTGCTTTATTACGCGGCTTTAATCTATCTAAATGGCAGGTTTGAGTATGAAGGAAAGAGAGAGAGGTATATGAAAATAATTATCCACCTAGTGAGGGGAGGGTTTTCGATTGGGGGTGCCTGTTGGTGCCAGGCGACTCGTCATCACAATGTAGTGCTCTAACGGCCCACTACAGTAATGAACAGGAACTTAGTCCATCATGCAATGCTGTGGGACCGGGACCTCCAAACCTCCTCAGCTTCAACCATGGCCTCGTCTTCGGTAGTGAACTCGTGTTGGGTACGCATTTTTTGAAGAATTTTTGCAGCTTCAGAGGCATATTCGCACTTCATCCGGATTCTACCACCGTATGTGTAAAATAAAAACGGGAAGGGAACACAGGCAATTGCTAGGAATGCTGGGATAGAGCTAGCCCAGTGGATTCCCAAATTCTCATACATTTTCTGAGTGAATAGGGGAAACACTGCACCGAATACCGATCGAAGAACTGAGTTAGCCGCCAGGATAGAAGCAGCATAGACGACGTCTACTCCCAATTAGCACAGCGAACTTTGAAAAAATAATCAAAACTTACAAGAGTCGATTAGGTAATTCAAGAGCGATAGAAAAACCATAACAAGGCCACAGGCAAAGAAAACGGAGCCCACGATTGGCACGGCCCAGTGAACAGTTGGACCGCACGTCCAAGCGAACCAGAAAAGGCCGACGGGGATCATGATAGATCCCACCATAGCGGGAGGAAGTCTTGCTTCTGGCTCAACAATGCCCCCTTTGGTAGCTACCAATCGTGTATAACGCTTGTTATCGAATACAGCAGTTAGAGTCGCTAGTACAACTCCAATTGCAGTCCCAATAAAAGGCAATCCACCGATGCCTGGGCTCCAGCCTCTCTCTACCTGAAAGACAATAGGGAAGGCTGCAAAGTTCAAGTATAAAGTCCCGTATATGATAGCGATGTATACAGAGGTTAGTAAGACAATGGGTTCTTTGAACAGTAAAACCCACGGCCGGGTAAGTGCCGTCTTGATTTGGTGAGCAAGCGATGTTGGTGGTTTACCAGCATCGATGGTCGAAATGTAGGCTCTATCAGTGATTTTAGAGAGCAGTTGGGCTCGTCGCCGAAGAAGAACAGGGGCATAAGTCTCCGGGACAAATAAAGTCCCAAGGATCCAAAGAACGCCTGTGAAAATAGCCATCAAGCCGTGGAGCCAGCGCCAACCCTCTGTCTCACTGAGAAACCCGCCAACAATTGGGCCTAGTATAGGAATTAGCGGGCATTCAGTGACGTCTTGGCTTCGACAACTTCACCTATAGCTGGTCCCAAGAATGGAGCCATAGCAAACACACTAGTAGCAAGTCCTCGCTGGGAGGCATTGAACATATCCGCAATGACTCCGCCGGCATTAGTCAATGTTGACGAGCCAGTGGCGCCTGCGAAAAAGCGAAGGACAAGCAAGGCGGGCATGTTGGTTGCCCCAGCAGCCCCAGCATTGAATGCTGTGACAGCCATCATTGTGATTATGAAGATGCGCTGCCTACCATACAGTTCAGAGAGAGGAGCCCAGAGAAGTGGTCCAATGGCGAAACCAAGAACGTATAGCGAAACACCAAGAATGGCCACTTCATGAGATACTTCGAAGGTGCGGATGATCTCTCGTATCCCGCCCGAATAAGCCGAGCTCGCAAATGTGACGGCCAAGGTTGCTACCGCCTGATGGGTAGTGATCATCCACTTCCGGAAAGTCGAGAAGGTGGTGGCATCTTGGGGATCGTTTGGTAGAAATGCGACAATGAACGGGGTCGCGACGGTTCCATTGCCTGCGTAGTTATGACGCAACGCTGTAGCTTGGTCGATATGAGCATGGGCAAAAATCTCAAATTTCTGGAGAATCTTGGAAGTTGCCGCTTGTTGTGGTTCAAGACGACTGTCCGTAATGGTCGTTGAGGACGACGACGAGGATGGGGGAGGACCAGCTGTCATGACTTCTAGCACGGATGAATTCAAGTCAGCTTTCGGAGAGATCAAGAAAGGATGTAAATCGTTACAATGGCGATCTATATTCGAACCATGGTCCTGGTAAGACCGCATTTAATTCAGGTGTTGTGACGTCCGGAAATTGTGTTTCGGCGTTTCTATTTCGGCAATGTCTTTTCTCCTTCGCGCCGCGGAAACTTTGACATTGTTGCTGCAGTAAGCCGTAGCACACCTGTTTAGTGGGCCCTGATCGACTCATCATGCTGAAGATAGTAAGTCACATTATTATTCTGATAAATGGTACTATACCCTTTAGGCCAAATTTAATATTACGGCCCGGGAGGTGGACATGACGAAAGATAGGAGCTTACAGTTCATTCACGCATCTTTGCTACCCTAGACACGGCGTGGTAGCAACAGCACCCTTGCAATCACCTCTGTACCATTAAGGCCGGGTGACAGGAAATAAACCATGTATGGTAGAGATAAGGCCGTGAGGGCAGCTAAAATGGATTGACTTGAGCTCTTTACCTACCACCTTCTAATGTAAAATGCAAGAGAGGGGACACAGCCGTAATTGTGGGTCTCGGCATTATAAAATTCCCTCGCCGCGAATACGAAACGCCGAAAAGCCGAAGCTCAAGACGTCTCCAAGTTCCCCCGCGCTATAAGCACTTGTTCAAACTCCGCGCCTTCATCATCGGCAATAACAAGAAAGGCATTTGTCAGAATGGACAACGCGGCCGCCACGACCGAGAAAAGACAATCTGCTTCACGACGGCAGCTAAAGCAAGCCGGCCCACCCGGAAAACCTAGCAAGGCATGCGTGCCTTGTCGCGCGCGCAAAGTAAAGTGCGATGCTGCTCTGAAGGGGCTGCCTTGTAGTGGCTGTGTCAGTAGACAATGCCCTGAAAGCTGCATCCTGTCGGCTCGCAAGCGCCGTAAGAGGTAAGTCAAGTCCGATATCAGTCCCAACCGTCAAGGCTCATGCTCACTTTGATTTGTCTCAGAACCGAAAGCTCACTCGCCTCCAGGAGGAAGGGCGAAAGGCTAAATCAAAGTGGAGACGTATATGTACGTGAATGAGATTAACTGTTTCGTTGACTCCTTCTCTTCTTCTTGTTCATTCTTCTTTTCCTTTCGATATGCTTACTGCAAACACACTCTAATCTTACTCCTAGGTCTTGTCATCCCCCCCGGACTACGCCACAGACAGTGGCCAGTCAACTCATGCAGAAGACCTTGGTTCGGAAAAGCTTGATGAAGCCGCTCGTACCGAGAGATTCTCTCATTGTAATCCCGCAACTGGATCTTTGGACTGCCCATTACATTACCTCGATGTCCTGAAAGATGCCGTAGATGACACGGCGTCTAACCAGCAGCATGGGGACCCCATTGATGCCTCCCCCAACCCAAGACAAGAGGATACTTTGACCTCCCAGATCCGACTTTTGTCCAAGCTACCGCAGCTGGATGACTGCCACAAAGAATTTCTTACCAAGAAAGGAGTCTTTGACTTACCCCCTCAGCGTTACTTGTATTTCACATCCCAACAACCCTACAGTCCCAATTTCTGCTCACATATAATTAGGGACGTTCTTATCAAGACTTACTTCACTTATGTCTACCCTTATGCTCCTGTGATTGACAGGATCGATTTCATTCGAAACTATCGGCTGGGAAACTACTCACTCTTTTTACTGTATGCCATGCTGGCGACTGCAACTCTTCACGCGCCGCCAGATGTGATCTCCGGGTGTGGATTTGAGGATCGATCGACCGCGCAAGCATCTTTCACTGCAAAGGCCACCCTGCTCCACGACTTTCACTTCGAGAGTGATGTCCTGTCAATGCTACAGGGCTCTATCGTCTTGGGCGTAGTTATTCTCTACCATTCGACGGACAAGGATTTTCATTACTGGTTCTACAACTCTACCCGCCTTGCTGTAAAGCTTGACATTCATAAAATGTAAGCCATATTTAGGTTGTCGAACGAAATGTTCACTTGGATCAGCAGCTAACCTAGTGACAGCTATATTCGAGACGACAAATCGAGTAGATTCTCCAAACTCTATAGAAGGATTTGGTTGGTTCTTTACGTATGTCGTTAGCTGTACTTGTGCTACGGATGAACGGTTACTGACTTAGCTTACTGGAAGTGCCGAGATACCTTTTTTCATTTACTATCTGGCACGCGGACCTTGCAGCTCATCGGCAGCGATCCCCAGATAACGCCAATCACGAAGAATGATTGGGAGCTTGAAGAGAGTCTAGGAGACTTCCAATCGCTGCTACTCCCGATATCCAATCAGCAGAAGTGTTCTTTCAGTCTCCATTTTGAATTGTCTCAAATTTGTACGTTTTTCTTTTTAGCTCCCTCGACGTGTTTAAGCTGATGACAGTATCCGTAGTTGGACGGTTATTGTCGACCATCACCAATGATCCAGGAAAGGATCCAAGACAATTGATCCGACCACTCGATGCTTGGCGCATGTCTCTGGCGGAGAAGATGCAAATTCGTGACCAATCACCCGACGGCGACATATATTATGCAGAATTACGCGGGACCAGCTACAGGTTCGAGGTTATTATATGTCGTCTCATTCGACGCCGGTGGCAGTCCCGAGATGTCGAGCGTTGCGAGTGGGCAAAACAAAGGCTACGGTCCGCGATATTCGAGCTCGACGCTATTGCCGGTAGAATGCTAGCAAACGGCACCATACAGGATTTCCCGGTGTCATTGTACGTACACCTCTCTGCCTTTATTTCGTTCGCCTTCACCGTTGTTTCAATATTGACTAGTTCCCTATACTCTAGTATAACTGCTATGCCAACCTTGCTTGCACTACATATAGAGTCAGCTCTGGACACTTCGGAAACAGACCTTGTTCGATCAATGTCCCGACTATCCATAAGCCAAACGATGCTAGTCCTTGGAGAACTGAAAGAGATTCCTGTAATCAAAAGAGCCATCCCGATTTTCGAAATGGTGCTTTCGAAGAAAGGTCTCTGCTCTGCTCTACATGCCACAGCTGAACGACCTATTCCACAAACCCCAGCGTCCGAATGTAGTCGAAATGAGTCAGATGACCCATCGCGAACGCAGTCTGGCGTGTTCTCATTACAGGATGCGCAAGAAGAGTACACTTCATTTCTTGGAGAGTTTATGGACTTTGACATGTTAGATCGATGGGAACTTGGGCAGTTAGACTTTCCAGGTACATTTTGAGTGCAATACGGTTAAGGGGGATCACTCTAGATATTTGGGCTCCCTATATTTGACAACCTGGCTCATACTTGTCTCTAACTCAGCACGCAAGATATCCGCCGTCAACGTTCCAGTGGGCTGGTGTTTTCTATTAGTACACTCAAGCAACGTCAACATCATTCACCCATAAGAAAGACTCACCTCCTGTAACATATGACGCATCATCACTTAAAAGGAAGCATAGAACTTTAGCTACTTCCTCGGGTTGTCCCATGCGTCCAAGGAGGGTGTCCTTAGAAAGCATATCCGAGTCGAATAACCCCAGAGCTTCTCCATCACGGAATATCTTCGTGTCGATAGGGCCCCTGGTAGAAATCTGTAAGCAAGAGAACCTCTGGCATCAACCTGCATGCTTCCTCTACCAGTTTGGTGGTTACCTACGGTAAGAGAGCGTTGATTCGAATTCCTTCCTTGGCATATTCCCCAGCAGCGGACTCAGTAAGCCCGATGACCCCAAATTTGCTACTTGCGTAAGCGGCGCTATGAGGTAGACCACGTCGTCCTGAAGTGCTTGCGACATTCACAATAGCACCTCCAGGGCGTGCTAGCTTTGGTAGCTGGGCTCTCATGCAATTCATTACGCCCGTGAGATTTACCCCCAGCGTGAAATCCCAGTCATCTTGAGACTGAACAGGTTGTTAGTATCGTCGTGCCTCAGCAAGCTGGGGAGATGGTGACAGTACAATGGTCTCGATGATTGTATCGCCGTTTCCGCCCGCCACACCTGCTACATTTGCAGCACCATGGAGAGCTCCGAATGAGTCAAACGTTGCCTGAACCCAACGGTCCACCCCGTCACGATCGCGAACGTCCAACTTAGTGACAATAACGGTTGCATTGCTGACTTTGCGGCCTGTAGCGAATATTAGGCACCGAAATTCAAGCCCTGGGACGTAGCCTATTATTGCTTACACAGTTTTGCTGTCTCCTCTAAATCATCCAGGTTCAGATCACTTAGAGCAAGACCGGTGGCTCCTGTTTCTGCCATCCTAATGGCTGTAGCTCGGCCGATTCCCTTCACTAGCATCAGTACTTTCATCGCTCTCACACTGGGAGGGCACAAGAATGGAATACTCACCGACGCCGCTCCGGTTACACAGAAGACCTTTTTGTCCGTCATTTCTTGATCGTGATATTTCTTGCGACGCCCTAAATTGAAAGATAGCCTGCCTGTTAGTAGCCACTTGTTTATCGATGAGCGGGGAAGCACAAATGGTTAGAAATGAGAACTTATTGACAACATGAAAGGTTTGAGCGGACGGACTATTAATCATCAGAAGGAGGTCAGCTTTAATCCAGAGAGATCTAGAACCCCACTCGCCGGGCTGATTCGAGGACCAACAACTGTTACGGTCCAACTTCCACCTAATTTCTAGGCCTAATAAAACGGCTTAAACTAGTTCGTTGATGTCATTTGCTTGCAAAGCGCAACCGGAGCTTAGGTGCGTATTAAATAGCAGCCGCTAGATCCAGAGTCCATCAACTTTCGTCCAATATCCATCCAAACAAGCAAAATGTCAAACAAACTGGCTGGAAAAGTGGCATTAGTCACGGGGGCTTCATCGGGGAGTAAGTTCATCCTCATCACTTGAGCTCTCGCGCATTGCTGTGCTGACCTAGAATGCACAATTCAGTGGGCCGCGCGATTGCCTTGGGTTTGGCGACACATGGTGCCAAAATTGTGTGTTGCGATTTGCAGGGCCAAGCCAACCAGGAAGGTTACGAGCGCGATCTGGAGAAGACCACGGCTGAAGCAATTACGGCTAGTGGAGGAGAGGCCATATTCGTCCAAGCCGACATTTCAAACACGCAACAGGTTGAAGAAGCCTTCCGCCTGGCCATCGAGGTAAATGACCACACAGCATGCGGGTTTAACAGGCCTCACATTTCTAACAATAGATCTAGACATTTCACCGACTAGATATTCTTATCAATTGCGCCGGTTATTGGGCACCATTCGGGCTCTTTGCCGATGAGTCGGAGGACTTGTGGTCAAAGATGGTTGCTGTGAATACCCTCGGAACCGCCAGGATGAGTCGCAAGGCCGTTCGTCAATTCATCGGGCAGGATTACGACGCTAACTGGGGAAGTCGCGGGCGAATTGTCAACATCTCATCCTGCGCTGGTGTGTTTGGGTTCCCAGGCGAGGTCGCATACTCTGCGACCAAGGCGTCCATTAACCATATGACGAGAGCAGGAGCCCTGGACCATGCAAAAGACTACATCAACTTCAATTGCGTTGCTCCCGGCGTGGTTGCAACTGGTATGGCTAGACAGAACTTTGAGAATAGTAAGATCCACGACGTGATGAGGAGAGCAACCCCATGGCCGAGGCTTGGCGTCGTTGAGGACGTTGCCGGAGTGGTCGTATTTCTCTGCCTCCCCGAGTCTCAGTGGATGACTGGCCAAGTCATCTCCGTGGATGGAGGTATGACTCTGGGTGTGTCACCTACTCCAGAAGAATGACCACAGAAGCTGTCGATCTGGGCAACGCAGCGGCACAGATACTCTGAGATAGATGAATGCAGAAATCAACATAGATTTCCCTCTCCATACTCTGTGCAATGATTCCAGAACGTATTTTACCTGCTATTGAGAGGACGAGCCAAGATTGTCTTGCTGTACTGAAGCGCTGCTCTGTGGAGAAACCGGTGAGATCCACACTGGCAGGTCTCGGTCTAATTCTGTCGATTCGGAGCATCTTCGCAATTAATCGATTTCTAGTGGCGTATTGTATTACCCCGAACCGAAGCTGCGTCGAATTCAGTCCGAGATCCAGATTGAGGAGAAGAATTAAACTCCGGTATTTATACCATCTCGTGATATACTAAGTACTGTTCATTGAATAACATACACAATTACACTTCCCGACACCCATGTTAATAATGGCACCCGCTTGGACGCATCTCATTCGTTTCGTGGCCGTTGAGGATGGTCACGTCCATCTTGGACAGTTGGAGGATTGCTCGATTGATGCCGGAATCGCTTCCTTCGAGGGCAAGAAAATTCGAGCTCGTGTCATATTGGGTTCTATTTTTGACGGCGTGGTGACGGATAAAATCTTGACCGTATCTCAGGTTTGTGCAGCGGATTAATTCAACCCGTCTGTCGCTAACAAAACCTACCCAACAGCTCTTATCGCCAATCTCCATGAGAGAAGTACCCATCATCCGATGCATGGGGCTCAACTATCATGACCATGCCAAAGAGGCCAACATGCCTGTGCCATCACACCCTGTCCTGTTCATCAAGCCACGGACCGCACTTTCTGGACCCTATCCTCAGAGCATCTCAATTCCTCGTTTTGTGCAAGATGAGACTACAGATTATGAGGCAGAACTAGTCGTCATTATTGGAAAGGAAGGAAGAGACATTCCTGAATCCAGTGCTATGGACTATGTCTTGGGGTACACGGGCGGGAACGACGTGAGTGCAAGGACAGAACAGTTCCGCAATAGCCAGTGGTCATTCTCAAAAGGTATTACACTCAACTACAAGCTCATAGAAAGACGGCCTAACATCAATCATCCTAGGACTGGATAAGTCAGCCCCGTTGGGACCTATCCTGGCTTCCAAGGGCGGGTTAGAGGACCCGCAAAATCTGGCCATCGAGGCGACGTTGAATGGCGAAACAGTTCAAAAGTCGCACACAAGAGAAATGATTTTCAGCGTGGCGAAAACAATTGCGTTTCTTTCCCAAGGCACGACGCTCGAGCAAGGAACTGTCATCATGATGGGCACTCCTCCAGGTATAGCTAAACATCTTTTAGTTTGCAAGTTACATCATCTGACATTTAACAGGAATTGGAGCAATGAGAACTCCAAAGATATGGTTGAAGGATGGCGACGACATGCGCGTCTATATTGATGGAATCGGTTCGTTGGAAATCTTGTGACGAATCGAGCTCACAGGCTAATGTGTTGCAGGAACTCTAATCAACAAGGTCCATTATGAGTAAATTGTTGCTCCATGTTGGGTAATGTGATGGTCATTTCGCTTTCAACTAAGGCGAGAAATGCGGAGAGGTGGTTAGGGGTCATTCACGAAGCGCCACGTCGTATGTAGTGAGATTCTCCATAGAAATGCGAAGTATCACTATGAATGTTGATCGAGTCATCCCAATTTATGTGTCTTCTGGACATGGTCAGATCTAGCCATACGGCCAGACCTTTTCTCCGAGACCCGCAGCTGCCGTGAACAGGGATGGTTATGCATGGTTGATCATTGAAAGCGCGAATGACTGTCTCAGTGTTCCGATTTTGGTCCTCACGTTTCCTTTCGGAACCATGTCAAAAATGAGGTCTATTCAACGCATAATTTTAGGGCACTGATGCTAAGTTAGATTAGAACATTTATGGCGATTTCTGCATGTACCAGGCAATCAATAAGTAATCGACGGTAAAAGATGCAATCACTTCAACCACCGAGTTCATACACCATATGATACATTATCAGTTTGCTGTTTAACCTTCATTCTTTGCACATAACCAGTTGTAAAATTCCTAAATCTTGAAGCATCAAAGCCCAGTTACTCTGTCTATCTAGTCAACTAGATTCCTAGACCACTCCGTTGCTGTTCTCATTCCAAGAAGTCCACGGGCAGATCCGGTCCTGGCCAGGAGATTAGTTTTACTTGTATTATCAGTGTGTAATTTATACTTACCCCAGACATGTAACCCATCAGGGCTGGCGGGAGAGATGTTGGTTTTGGTGTGACAATTGACTTGATCTCCATCCACGTAGTGCTCCAGGATGAACATGGAGGGATCATACCTAAAAGTTCCGTAAGTACTTAATCTTACCAAGCCTTCAAATGCGCCAACCTACCAATAGTCAAAAATCTGACTGCCCATGATATGGCGGCCTATGCCCCAGCAGTTTTGATAGCCCTTGTCACGTAGCCAATCATGCCCAAGTACTTCAGTGTCGAAATCATGGACTTCATATGATGTATGATGAACATGACTCTTTGGTCCTTGGAAAATAAAGAAGCTATGATGATCGGTGAATTCCTCACCCAGGTCGATGTGCATGAATGCGGAAATATTTTCTCCCGAGGCATCATACTGTATCTGTAGAAAATAGTGAATACTTGAGACCAACAGCAGTGTTTGCAATGGCTCACATCGCTTGGGACAAAGTTGAAATGCCCCGTGTAAAAGTCGTACACTCTCTGAAAGTCGGTGACACACATGCCGAAATGGCCCATCTTGTGGACAGTAGCAGGCTCTATTAAATATTAAGAAATGTTGGTAATGGCCTCATCCAATGCCTGAACTGGTAGATGCAAGGAAATTTTGCAGATTCGGGGTTCGTCATCTCTTACCTTTCTGAAACCTCTGGAAAGAGTTGCCAGGGCGATTCTTTTGCTGGGGCTAAATGGAGACAGTGAGCATCCACACTGTGAGCCAAAGCTATGAATAACCTTACGAAATTGAAATCCAGGACGCGATAATCCTTTAATGGTTCTACCTCCGTTTGCCCATATACCAGGTGGAGTTTCCAGCCGTCCACTGGATCCTGCACCGTGACGCATTTCCCGCCGCCAGGCACGTTCACCAAGTCGTAGACTTCGGACGCCGTGGGGAATATAGCTCGAGCCCTTTCAAGGTCGCTGAGAGATGCAACAACCAATCCAACGCCACCAAATTCATCTTCGGTACCTGATTCAAGACAGTAGATGAATGGGTCTGAGCCATAGCCACGGTAGAAAATCTTTCCGCCTTGACGCTCGGTCTCAATAAACCCGAAATCGGCAAGAAACTGCTCTTGTCTAGCTATATCTTTGTGCTTGTAATACACATGAGCCACGCGCAATATTTTTATTCTCGAAGCGGTCGACATGGTTCGATGATCGAAGATGTTGATTTCAAGATTGATCTTCGGGTACTCGGCTCTGTCGGTTGGGGGTAGCAAGTCTGGGATTTGGACAATATCACTGGGATCACGTCGAGTAGAAACCCTTCGGCATAAATAACATTATCATCGGTAAAATGCGGGAATTCTAACTTAGCGTACTATAACAAAGATTTAGTCATCGTCCCGTGATTGCAGAACATTATCCAGTCGGGCTTACTCGACCATACTGACAAGGTGCGGCGTTTACTCGGTCGAATTGGAACAAATTCGGGTTAATTTTCCTGTGCCAGTCAACACGGCGGATCAACTCCCACCACCTGATTATCTCATCCGGACAAACCCCGGTCCTCAATTGACATTCCAGTCGCTAATGAATACGAATGAAGTAGGTGCTTTATTGTGTATGATCTATATACCCCAGCCCTTCTATGATAATTAACGGGTGTCTCCTTTCACCATTCCGTACGATAAGATTTCTTCGACAGATACAAGTGCTTTCGATAATCCTTTGACAAACCTACGCAATGACGAACACAAACGGGCGTATTGTCGAGACTGATGTGTTGATAATTGGAGCCGGCCCGGCAGGGGCGTCTCTGGCCTGTTTCTTGAGTTCATATGGTATGCTATGCTTTTAATCTGGATCTTAATTTTTATGCGACTGACCCTTGAATAGGAATCAAGGGAATCATTGTAGACCAGAATTCAACTAATGCCGACACTCCGCGCGCGCACATCACCAACATGGCTGCACTTGGTGAGTCTACTAGATACCCGCGTTGGGCGCTTTTAAGCATGCTGACCGCATTGTTCTGAAAGAATGTCTGCGAGACATTGGACTGGATAAGATATTGATGGACCTTGCTTCCAAGGGCAACTGCATGGTACACACTCGTTGGTGCCACAGTATGGCCGGCAAAGAGTATGCTCGCATCTACTCCTGGGGAAATGACCCGGCAAGAAAGGTAAGCCCACGTGCTTGAGCTGAGAGAGGCAATCACAATGTCAAATTCATTACTCTCTGGCCTGTGTTTACCGTGTTTAACAGTTGGAAATAGGGCGACTACGAAAAAGCCAGTCCTTGCGAGCCTTGCGATCTGCCACAAACATTGCTAGAGCCACAGCTGGTGCGATATGCTACGCTCCACGGGTTTCAGATACGGTTCGACTCCAAATTCTTATCTTTCGAAGAAACCAGTACAGGTGTCACGGCCATGATTCTTGACAAAGTCACCGGCGTCACTTATACCATCTCCTCCAAGTACCTTTTCGGTGCAGACGGTGCTCGCTCTCAAGTCGTCGCGCAGCTTGGCCTCCCGCTAACCAAGGGACCTGGTGGCGGCCCAGCCTTAAATGTTCTTGTGCGTGCAGACATGTCTCATCTCATCCAGCATCGTACCGGAAATCTGCACTGGGTTATGCAGCCGGATGTTGATCATCCAGACTTTGGGTGGTCGTGTATTGTCCGTATGGTCAAGCCTTGGCATGAGTGGATGTTCATCTTCTTTCCCTATCCAGGTACAGTACTCGATCGGCGGCCGTCTGAAGATGAGTATCGAAGAAGGGTACAGCAGGTGATTGGAGATGATACCCCGGTGGAAATACTGCGCATTAACACCTGCAATGTTAACGAGATTGTGGCCGACAAGTACTCAAGTAAACGAGTGTAAGTCGAGCCTTTTATTTTTCGTGCCCAGTTTAATGCTTTGGATACTAAAAGAAGTAGCTTCTGTCTTGGAGACGCTGTCCATCGGCACCCTCCGTTCAACGGCCTGGGCTCTAACACGTGTATCCAAGACGCCTTCAATTTGGCATGGAAGGTTGCGTATGTGATTCAAGGTATGGTTGTTCTATCCGATCCAATTGATGCGTCTGCTGATGTTTTTTGTCTTGTCAACAGATAAGGCGGGGCCAGAACTCCTCGAGAGCTATTCTACTGAAAGGCAGCCCGTAGGAGAGGGCATCGTTCGACGGTACATTCATCTTGACATTTGATCTCATTGAGTCTTTGAATGTAGCTAATCGATCACTCTAGTGCAAACCAGGGATTCCGTGACCATTCTCGCGTTTGGTCAGCTCTCGGAGCACTTGAGAAATCCCGAGCTGACGGCGCCGCTGCACTCGAGGAACTCGGTGCCGATAGTGATTCTGGCCAGAAGCGACGTGCCGAGCTCAGGGCAGCTATTACTGAGACGAATCACGAGTTTCATGGCCTCGGAATCGAGATGAACCAACATTACATATCCTCAGCAGTGTATCCGGAAACTACTCCCCGGATTGAACCTGAAAATCCCGATCCCGTCCTGTACCACATTCCCCATGCTCTGCCCGGCCGACGCTTGCCACACATCTGGCTCAACACAGCAATTCCCTCTTCCCCTATTTCCACAATTGATATTGCCGGCAAGGGAGGCTTCACTCTTTTTACGGGAATTGGCGGAAAGTCGTGGAATACGGCGACCGCTGCTGTGTCATCGAGGCTTGGTGTTCCCATGCGGGCAGTATCAATCGGCTACGGCCAAGAGTACGAAGACCTCTACTTTGACTGGGCTTCTGTCCGGGGCATCGATGAATCGGGCTGCATTCTTGTCAGACCAGATCGGATTGTTGCATGGAGCCATAGCTGCATGGCGGGCGACGCAGCCTGGGCGGAGCAAATGTTATTGAAGGTTATGGAGACAGTTTTGTCACTGAATTCTTAGATAGCCAGTCTTATCATTATAGTTATTCCAATAATATGATACATCAAAAGCAGATATGACTGCCACCATCACGTCATAGGGCTTCTCGTCAACTCTGACATGAACCAATCGAATCCATTCTTCATATTGCCGATTTCACCCGATGCTTCCAAGGTTTCCAAGGCTGGATAAACCGAATGATCCGACATGTTCGAGACGTAGGCCATAGAAAGATCATCAAGCATGGTTTGTTGTTCCGGTGCCCAATCCAAAAAGGCAGCTGCAGTTGGATTAGTCGATGGCGGTGACAGGCATTGTGTGACTCCCAGAGCCGATGGACTCTCTGCAGTGGAGAAGAGAGACCCTAGATCACGCAAGTTAGCCATGCCTGTTAGATCGACAGGCGTTGACCTAATATTCATGCCTCCTTCCCTTATTTTACCTTCTGAGCCGTTTACACGCGTCTCAAAGACAGAATTTGTAGCCTGCTTCCCGCACCCTGCTCTGGCGGCATACTGCCGTTCCTTGCAGCGAGCCTCCATCTCGGCCATCATTTGTCTCTTGCGCATGAGGCGATCCTCTAAAGAATCCACATTCTCCAGTAGGGCGAGGGGTGTACCCCAAAATTCGGCGTATCGCTGGCAGGTGAGTCGAAGTAGGGGGAATTTGGACTCCTCCTCCTCCTCGCCGCTGTTCCTGAGGGTATACACTTTGCGAAGAATTTGTAGTGACGCAGCCAGCCACACGGTGCTTGCTAGGAACGGATTGACCCACTTGATATGTGACTCCGATGTGTTATTCAGGATGGCAAAAATATTGTCTGAAGCCTCAAGACAGTTGCGAAGCCCTTCACAATGTGATGTGCTGCCCGGTGGAGGTGGCAAGGTGGCTGTCCAACCAAACGCTGGAGCGACCGAGTTTTCGGTAAAGATGGTGCCCGAAGCAATCTCGCCGAAGGCGAAATGGTGGAATATCTGGAAGCGCGCCAGTTGCGTCATTAAGAATACTGAGTAGCGAGCCGAGTCAAGTTGCTTGCCCGACAGAAACTCCCGGTTTGGCCTCGCAGTGTCGGCAGTATCAGTACCAAATGTCAACTTCTCCCCTCTGTATGCCAACGACTCTGGCATTGCCGATATAGTCCGCTGCAGAGCGTGGGTGAGAAACGAGAGTTGCTCGTCATCTGCTGCCGAATGTCTGTTGCGAAAGGCATTCCTGAAATACTGCCGTAGCACTGCCGAGTCGTCTTTGCAACCGGATTCAGAACGAACGCCTTGTAAATTTCCCCGGGCTAAGACCTGGGCGTTTCTCATAATAGAGGACAAGACGATGAACCAAGCCGCGGGGGTTTGATTCCCCGATCTCCTGAGCTTTTTCCATCGCTCATTCGGTCGAATATCGAGGAAGCAGCTTTGGCTATACGTGTTTCGAAACCAGAATTCGTCGTCTGCGGGGAGGTATGTCTCGTTCATCGACCAATCGATAGCCAGAGGAGACCGCCGGATTGTGGAAGCAAAAACGTCCATTTCCCAAATGGCCCACCAGCAGCGACGCTGTTCTTCCTTGGCGACCCATCTCTGCACCTCGGAATTGCGGCTGGGAGGGGATACCGGCGTATCATAGTCGATGAGATGCAACCGTTGCTCGTAGGCGATTCGAACACATGAGCCTAGCAGACGCCATCCTTTTCCGCGGACGCCGCGAATAAGCTCGTTGAAGGTGCAGAGTGCCATGGCTTGAAGCACAACAAGAGGGGGAGTCTCGTCTTCTATTTCTCGTATGGCGTCATCGACGGACCGGAGAGCTATCTGGTGAAACTGGTCCGAGGATGGAATATCGATGGACTTGGCGAGATTCTCCGAATCAGATGGTGAGTTCTGAAATCGAGCCGAAACCGAGAACATAGACGCGAGAATAGCAGTAAGAGGGGCCAATGTCTTGATCTCTTGGATCTTAGCCCCGAATGATGGTTTGTGAAAGAGCGAAAAAGCCGTCATGTTATCGAAGTACAAGTCGGTTCTAGGGCATCTTAGCTGGTCTTCTAATCAAGTATGAACAGGAGGGGTAGTTGCATACAGAGTTTGAAGGCCACTGACAGAGACATTCATTGTCTCGCAGGCTTGGGCAATCAGATTTTGCGCGCCAGCAAGATTGATAAAAAACCCATCAGTGAGCACCTGAGTAGCATTGGACAATGCTGTTTCAGGTAACTCGTGGGTAGGGTGAATTAGCGACGAAAGACTGATTGCCCGCACAAAGTTGGTCGCAGCCAGCTCCGATGAATCCGACATGTCGGCTGTATCGTCATCATGATCAGTCGGTCTGGGCGACGGCGGCAACGAGGCTCGACCACTTGAAGCGCCGTCACTGAAGCGTATCCTCACTCGAGACGGAGGCGCTGCTCGCTGGCTGCTGCTGGGGCTGAGACCAGCGTGAGCAGATTGGTCGTAGTCTCTAGAAGCTGCAGTACGTCTTCGGTGTCGATTGGGCTGTGTCTGAGAGCCGTCGTTATGTCGTGGCCGTTTGCGTTCTCGCGGATGTGAACCTTGGAACGGTTAGGACATGGTCCATCTCAACGAAGTGTCCCACGCAACATGAACCTACCGAGTTTCGGCCCTGGCTTCAATCGCTGGGACGGATACGAGCAAGATTGCGATGTCTTGCTACAGGGCCCACACTGGGGTAAGACGCGGTCACTTGAGTTCACTCATCAGCATCATGGACACACGAGCTGGTTGATTCTGCGGTTCTCAGCTACCATTTGGCCTTCCGTCTGTTGCGCGTTAGTCCACTTGCTGACTATGGGGATCGCCGCACACTTCAATCGCACGCACCTCTTGCAGAGTTCGCAGGCCAGATCTGACTTGCCATTCTGCGTCATTCGCTCAGGAGTGAGCTTTCGCACACGTCGTGATTCGTCTTCGTCCATTGTCGGCTGTGATGGATAGGGGAAGATGGTCAAAGGGAGACAGCGCGATGACGGTGTGTCGGCGACAGAGACGGCTTGAAGAAACTGATGAACGGGTCTGACAGGGTTCTCCGCAGACCAGAGGATGGATTGAGACTTGTGTAACTCCTCTAGCCACAACGAGCAAGGCGCTTTGCAGCTGGTGATCTGGCTGGGCTTCAAGTTGGCACACTTGTCAGAAACGAGTTGGCGTTTGCGGGGAACCCTGTCAGAGCCGGATGAATCAGTGTCTCCGCATTGTTCGTCAGTCAAATGACTCCTTTGTATTGGACTAGCGGACCGGACGGGCCAATTCCACAATCCGGACGAATTAATCTTGTACAATTAGTCCGCCCCCAGACATTCCGGGTGTTGGCAATCGCTGGAGAATCAGGGGCTAGCGACCCGTAGCGAGCAACACCATAGCGGACTGCGATTTGCAGGATATTTACGGGATATTTATATCTCACGAAATTCCAGATATTATCCAGGCAAACCTGAGAAACGTAGCATATTGGACGCGTTCACATCTCAATCATGGCTATTATATTGCTTCTTGCGGCAATCGCCTTTGTTATTTCCATCCACATGCTTTTGCAAGTTGGAAAGAGGGATCCAAGAATGCCCAAAGGGCCTCCGACAATTCCCATTTTGGGCAATGCGCATCAGATCCCCTCGACTGGATTTTACAAAAAGTTTGTCTTTAGGCTCGAGTCCTAGTAAAAATTATTGGTGTTGACACTGTTCTTAAGGATGCGTGAATGGGCAAGCATTTACGGGCCCATCTTCTCTCTCAAGGTCGGCCCCTCAAACATCATCGTACTCTGCGATCGCAAGGCCATTCATAAATTGCTTGTGGAAAAGGGAACCATTTACTCAGATAGACCACCCAGTTATGTTGGTCATCTACTTACCCAAGGCGATCACCTCGCCCTCGAGCAGATGGACTCGACTTGGCGAAATAAGAGAAAGATCATTGCGCATAACTTCTCGCCAAAGCAACTAGATGAAAAACACTTTCGAGTTCAAGAGGCCGAGTGCGTAATTTCCGCAAAGCTCTACACTATCCACAGCGGCTTACCAAGACCAGGGCTACTGTTCTCATGACGAATCTACTTGACCGACCTGACGAATTTTTTCAAGATGTTCGACGGTATACAGCATCTGTTGTAACCTCCATTACGTACGGATTCAGAGCACCGGATTTCAAGTCCTTCTGGGGTCATGTAAGACAGTATACCTATCTCGAATATTATTTGAACAAGGCTAACTCAAGTATCAGGGTGTTTATAACGTCATGGATAAGGTGAGCCTCCAGAGATTGTCTGAAGGCAGGCAACGAGGAAACTAACTCGACCTTTTAGTGGACTGCAGCTATGGAACCTGGAGCCAATCCACCCGTAGATGTCTTCACTTTCCTCAAATATGTTCCAGCACCAATGGCATTCTGGAAGCGACGAGCGATGGATGCTGGCCGGACGATGGACTCAATATGGAGTGAGGCCCGCCAACGGGTGGAAAAGCGAAGAGCCAGTGGCGAGAGGCGCAACTGCATCATTGACACGTTGCTCGACGACTATGAGAAGAAAGGGTGGCCGGAATCAATTCGACAACATGCTTTCACGAACTTGATGGGAGAAATCATAGAAGGAGGCGCTGATACAACGGCAGCACAGCTTCTGACGCTGATTCTAGCATTTGCTTTACATCCAGAGGTCCAACAAAAGGCGCGAAAGGAACTTGACGAAGCTTGCGGCACGGAGAGGTCTCCTCGCTGGGACGACTTTGAAAAGGCACCTTATATGAATTGCATCATCAAAGAGGGCATGCGGTGGCGTCCAGTGTAAGTTACAAAAGCCGAAAATCGAATGCCAGCCATAGGTTGACATATTTACCAGCGCCGTTACGGCTTTGCCACATAAAGTCCGAGAAGGTTCGGGCGTTCCATGTCGCCGTATTCGATGAGAATTGCTAACTCTGGCAGATGATGAGTATGAGGGCATGTTCATACCGAAAGACTCGACCGTCTTCATTCCAACTTGGGCGCTACATCACAGTGAACATATCTACGCAGATCCAGACACGTTCAATCCGGACCGGTATTTGAACCACAAGCGGCTTGCGAACGATTATGCTGGCAGTCCCGATTGGGAGAGCCGAGATCATTACAACTACGGCGCTGGACGACGTATCTGTCCTGGGATTCACCTTGCTGAGCGCAACATGTGGCGCATTGCCTCGAAGCTTTTATGGGCATTCGAATTTTCCGAGTCTGTAGACCCAGCTACTGGCAAGGTGATACCGATCGATCCGCAAGCCTACAATCCGGGTATCCTACAGGCACCGCTACCGTTCAAGGTCAGTATCAAAGCGCGGAGTGCTGCGCATGTTGAAACAATCAGAAGGGAACATGTGGAAGCGGCGAGTTTCATGGAGCAATACGCATGAGTGTCCTGACGAGCGGCTATGTGGAATTTACCAGGATGGAGACTGAACTAGGGACACACGTCACTCTAGATGTTACCACCTTCTTGGAAGTGCACATCTGGTCAACATTTCGCGCTTCGGAAAAAGGCAGATATAAGGCGTAATTTGTACAAAATAGCTCCAAACACTATCTAACTGCAATGTCCATTTTGAAACTCTTCGTGTCCCCATGCGCCGCCACCAGGAGACTCCACGATGACCCGCTCCCCAGGAAGAAGCTTCGTTGTGGCTTTGGCCCCCAAATTCACCACTCTCTTCCCGCCTGTCATCTTGTCGTCGATAATCACCAAGTTGACTCCAGCTTTACCGTCACCGCCTCCCTCCATTCCGTAAGGCCGACGACTCCTGCGCTCACTGAGGATGGAGCACTGCACAGGAACTCGAAATTCTATCTCCCTAATCGTTCCATCGCCTCCCATGTTCTTTCCCATGCCCCCTGAACCTTTTCGTAGCTCGAATCGTCTCAGGATGCATGGATATCGCTTCTCGAAGACTTCAGGATCTGTGATACGGGTGTTGGTCATATGTGTATGAACACCGCTCTGGCCTGCCCACGTGGGACCAGCACCAGCACCACCGGCAATGGTCTCATAATAGCCGAATCCGTCTTTGTGCTCTCCAGTGACGGGATCTTTTCCGCCGGTACCGAAAGTCAGGTTATTGCAGCATCCTTGACTGGCTGCACAGGCACGAAACGCACGCAAGACGACGTCGGTAACACGCTGTGATGTAAGAACATTGCCGCCGACAACTGCAAGGCCTGCACTTGGGTTGAGGATGGTGCCTTCTGGGATCCTGATGTCAATGGGTGTGAGGCAACCTTGATTGAGAGGAATGGAGGACGATATCAGGCCACGCAGGCAGTAAATGATTGCAGAATGAGTAATAGCCATAGGGGCGTTTGTGTTGCCCAAAACTTGAGGTCCTGTGCCGGTAAAGTCGAAGGTGGCCGAGCCATCATCCGAGATGGTAATCTTGAGCGAAATAGGAGTTCCGTCATCCATGTAGTCAGTAGCAGTGAGAGGTTCCAAGCCAAATTTGGCGACCGTAGACAGCATCAAAGAGCGCACGGCGTGTTCTGCGGTATGCTGGATGGCATACATATATCTGTGAACACATGCAAGACCAAATTCTGCAATCAGCGCCTTGATCAGGAGGATTCCCTTGGCATTGGCTGCAATTTGGGCCTTGAGGTCAGATATGTTGTCCTGCAATCGCCTCGTACCTGAGCAGCCTTCGTACTTGGCAGGCTCCTCCAAGAGGAGTCTTCGAACTTCGTCCTCGTCAAAGCGGCCCTCGCTGACGAGCTTAGTTGACTCAATTGAAGCGCCTTCTTGCCATAGCGCAGATGATGTTGGTGGCATAGATCCAGGGAGAATACCGCCAATATCCGAGTGGTGTCCCCGCGAGGCAACGTAGAACGTAATCTCGCCGCCCTCAAAAACGGGTGTGATGACTGTGATGTCAGGCAAATGGGTTCCGCCGCAAGAGGGATGGTTCGAAACCAACACATCGCCGTCTCGAAGCCTGCCTTCCCACAGTTTGTGCTGGTACTGGACAGCAAATTGCATGGACCCGAGATGAACCGGCACATGGGGTGCGTTGGCAACCAAGCCGCCATCAGGGCTAAAGATGGCACAAGAAAAGTCCAGACGTTCCTTGATGTTGGTTGAGACGGCAGTCTTTTGCAAAGTCCGGCCCATCTGCTCAGCGATGGACATAAATCTATGTCCAAAAACGGTGAGCTGGATTGGGCTGAACTCCTCCGTCGCTGGCTGCGACTTGAATCCGTCTTTCAAAGCGCCGTCAATAATGACATAGCTATCCAACGTAGTTGCCGTGACGCCCGGCGTGACCAGGATGGTTTGCGTGTTATCAATGATCATGGCAGGTCCAGAAATACGCGTTCCCACGTCTATTCCTTGGAGTTCGTAAATCGGAGTGTTCAAGTGGCCATGTCCCTCAAAGTAGACAAGACTTGTCCCACTCGGTCGTGCAGTAGGCACTATCTTGTCTTGCACTGCTTTGAGTTGGACAAAGGGACTCTTGGCCTCTTTCTGTCGAGCCAAACCAGTAGCCCGAATGCGAATGTCGTCGACAATGATGGACTTTTCCGGGAAGTGGAATCCAAATCCGCGCTTGTGGGCGTCTTCAAACACGCGCCTGAAGTTCCAATCGGACCCCTTCAAGATCATGATAGAGCTGCTAGATCCTACATATCTCATGTTAAGATATGCGTCGTAAGATATGCGATCCGGGGCAAACCCTTGCTTTGTCAACTCGAGGGTGGCTTGTGCAGCAAGATCTTCGAGCTGCTCTCGAATGGCAACCTCTGATTCCCGGGTGTATGTAGTGGCAGCAGGACGTTGAATCTCATGAACAACGTCTGCAAGCGACATGCCGTACGCCGAGAGAATGGAAGAGTACTTGTGGATGATGATGCGCGAGATGCCCAGAACGGAGGCGACGGAGCAAGCATGCTGCCCTCCTGCGCCTCCAAAGCACGCGAGGTGGTGTTCAGCCGCTTCGTAACCCCGAGCCTCAGTAAGAGATCGAATTGGCCCTGCCATGCCTTCATTGGCGACTTTGAGGAAGCCCAATGCCACTTCTTCGGGCGAAAACAGGGTGAGGTTGGACAACTTTCTGTCTTGGTTGATGGTGTTTGTCAACTCGATGAACTTGGCCTCGGCAACCTCTCGGTTCAACGGCTCGTTTTCCTTTGGACCAAAGACCTTGGGAAAGTACTCAGGCAGCAGCCTTCCCAGGAAGAGATTCGCATCAGTGACAGTCAGCGGGCCTCCCTTTCTGTAGCAGGCAGGCCCAGGATGTGCCGACGCGGATTCGGGTCCCACGTTGAATAGCCCGTTCTTCCAAGTCAAGATTGAGCCACCTCCGGCAGCGACGGTGTGGATATCAAGCTGAGGAGACTGGATTGCGATTCCAGCAGTAGTAGTCTCGAAGACGTGGTCGTATACTCCCGCATAGCGAGAAACATCTGTCGAAGTACCACCCATGTCGAAGCCAATAATGGGACAACGCTCCTCCTCGTCCCACGAGGTCTGGGCATAGCCAACGACTCCTCCAGCCGGTCCTGAAAGAATAGCTTTGAGGCCGCTGAACTTGCGGTAGTCGACAAGACCTCCGTCAGACTGCATAAACTCGATTCGGGTCGCCGCTGAGGAGAAGCCTCCGTTGAAGTTGGCCGAGATGGAATTGATGTACTGCCGGATGATAGGCGTCAAATAGGCGTCGGCCACAGCAGACATTCCACGTGGCACGACATTAATCATAGGTTGCACTTCGGAGGATAATGTTGTTGAAAATCCCATTTGCAGGGCGAGGCTCCCGACCAACAGTTCATGCTCGGGGTGTGCATATGAGTGAATGAAGACAATGGCAATCGAGCGGAATCCGTCCTTCCATAGCTGTTCAAGCTGGCTTTTTACTAAAGCCAGATCGGGTTTTCTGAGAATTCGAACAGTCTCCCCGGTAATGGCGGTGACAAGGTCGGTGTCAGCATGGCTAGGGATCGTCTTTGAGGATTCCGGATCTTCGGTGTAGTCTTCCATTGTGATGCGCTCATCGACCTCAACAACACTGTCGAAGAGAACTTCTGGGCGGGATATGGAGAGATCAAAAATATTCGGCCGGGACTGGTTTCCAATGGCGAGGAGGTCACGAAAGCCGGCGGTCGTAACCAAGGCCACACGCTCGCCCTTGCGCTCGAGGAGGGCATTTGTAGCCACCGTCGTGCCCATTCGGATCGACTCGACGTGAAAGAGGTCCAAGAGTTGTCCTCTGGGCAACTGCTGGCCCGTCACCAGCTCAAGGATCCTGCGAATGCCCTCGGTGGGCGCATCTTTGTAATTGGCCGGGTCGACAGAGAGAAGCTTGAGTATGATGTCCTCTCTCCCGGGAACCGCAGCGTGAACGTCGGTAAAGGTGCCGCCCCGGTCGATGGAGATCCTGATGCGATGGGACTTGACCGTCATGATGGGCGAGGAAAGGTGCAGGAAAGGAGGAAAGGAGGAAAAGTGTGGAGAGAGGAGGTCGATTCAGACCCAAGCAAGATGTTCGCACAGATTGAGAGATGCCCGGATTGAGTCGCATTGAGTCTTTATTATATACAGCCAGTCTTCTTTTCTTGTCCACGCCATTATCGTCATCCGCTATCCGGGGAAGCATCGCGATCGTCTCGCCAGCTCTGCGTAGATGGCCTGGAGAAACGACTCCACCAAGCTTATCGCGAGAATAACGACGCACTCTGGTTGGAGGACTCGCCCCCCGCGCCGGAGTGGGTCCCCGCCGTTCACGGTCCATGGTCCATGAGGCGTCAGTGAAACAGGGCCAAGTTCTCGGCTATTCTGTGACGCCAATTACGTCGTGGGCCAGTAAGACGGCCAAACCAAGGCGTACAAGACAGCCGTCGGTCCAGGTGTCCGATGGAGGTGCGTGAATGATCCAAAAGACGGCCGAGGCGAACAAGAGACTGACTCGGTCATGTCGATTATTTCCACCCTGGTCGTACAAGGCGTTATCACCGAGTGGGTCGATATACAAAGAGGGATTATTCCTCCTCTGCTAGTCAATCCTCAACCGCTGAACAGACTAGAAGCGTCACCATGCTCCAATTACAGCCACGTGCCTTTTCCTAGTTCTAGCCCCGGACTTCCACCCCCGCCCATCTTGGCGATTCAGCCTCCGTCATAGCACCAGATTGTCGTTGTCCAAATTGGACTCAAACATCGGCCGCAATCCCATCGTGTCCACAAGACCCCGCGTTTTCGTAGAGATTCGACTCCACCGGAATATAGTCGCGTGAGGCAATAGGCAATCGACATGACGACCAGGGGAACACCGTCTTCTCAGGCTGGGGAATGCGGCACGTCGAGACCTGTCGCGTGAGTTGACTGTTTTCTTTTTACGCGAAGCCCATAGCTTACATCCATCTTCTCCGGCCAGGTGTCTACATTGCCGTCAACGACGGTCGTACTGCTCGAAAGAGAGGCCAAGTTGTTCAAGATGTCGCGACGGTGGCATGAATTGTACCTACGAAGAAGCGCGGAAGATCTTAGTCAATGAAACGTGGGTCGGGTTGCCTACCCTACAGCCAAACTCAACACTGACAGTTCAGGTATTTGAGAGAACTTGAGAGAAAGGCGAGAGCCCACGATGGTACGTTTCTGTTCGTGACTTGCATTTTTCTGTTTTATTATCCCATCGAATGTAACTCACACGCAGCAATCTAGCCGCCTGTTCTCAGTCCCGAGAGCTAGGCATGGGTAAAGCACGAAATTCGTTCGATGATGACGAAGACGATTTCGAGTATGAACATCCCTTGTTGGAACCCTTTACTCAACTCGGCATCGATAAACCCTCCACGAGTAAGCGTACCTCCGCTGCATCAAAATCCCAAGCATCTCCGTCTAACAGGTTCTGCAAGGCTTCAAAGGGCCGGCCTCGTCCGATCACTTTCTCCGCAGCGTCAGTAAACTTTCCGGCCTCCATGACGATGATGGCAGTCTCGATGCAAATCCCAATTTCTACGAACCGGGAGCCTTGCCGTCTCGACGAGGAGTTTTCGGCATGAATATACGACTGCCGCCGTTGGACATTGCACGTCGGCTCTTCGCAGCCCAATACACCTACATCGGGACCATCTTTGCCTTTACCGATCCGAAAGAGACATTTGATCAACACCTGCTCCAGGCGTACTGTGGACTTCCAGACCCTGAAGACAAAGACGGTTGCCTCAGCTATGCAAAGGTCCTGGTGATCCTTGCCTTTGGTCAGCTGTATTCGGTAAACCAATGGGTCGACTTTCGTGGACCTCCAGGCTTTGGATACTTTACGAGCGCCTTGAACCTGCTTCCCGATGCGCACGAAGTGGGCTCAGTGCTGTGTGTAGAAACGTTGGCCCTCGCTGGCTATTTCATGCAAAACATGAACCGCCGTGATGCTGCATTTCTGTACATCGGAATGGCGCTACGCATGGCCACTTCGCTCGGCCTTCACCAAGAGGTCGGTTTCAACACATCCACGGGCATGTCTCAAGGTCAAGACTCGGCGCATGCATTGGACAGCGCCGCGCGAGAACATCGTCGCCGAGTTTGGTGGTCTGTTTATAGCCTCGATCGCATCCTGTCAGTGAAATCCGGCAACCCCATCACCATCCAGGACGAGGACATCGGCGTGGACCTACCATCCAGGCTCCCCGGGGATCCCGAGTATTGCCCTGCCATAGTACTACGCCATTACACCCAGCTATCTCGCATCCTTGGTGACATCCACATGACCATCTATCGAAAGGCCAGTAAATCAACGCCAAAATCTGGGCAGCGCCTGATGGCATCCGTCCAAGGCATCATCCTTACCCTCTCGAAATGGAACCGCGATCTTCCAGACGAGCTCCGGTTCGACCCTGTTCGATTAAGCATAAGTCGCGAAAGTGTCAGCACATTTGCGCATTACTATCAGTGCATCAACATGACTGCCAGGCCGTTGCTATTCCATGTTGTACAGAAGCGGCTGCAGCGGATCCGAGACAGTAGGGACCCTGGGGTGAAGGAATGGGATTGGAGAGAAGGTCTATCGCAGACGACTGTGAGAGTAATAGACATGTGTATTGGAGCGGCACAAGACACCATCAACATGATGATCATTGCAGCGCAACGAGATCTCGTTGGTAAGTTCATTCTTCTGCCCCGTGATGGATACTTTATTGACATTTTTCACAGCCACCTACGGCTACATGGATGGAGAGCACATCTTCTCCGCCGCCATTGTCCTTGTCATGGTCTGCGTTGCGTTCCCAACAAATGCAGCCAATACTGTGGCGATGAACGCAGGGCTAGACTTGCTCCGAGGCATGGGTGAGCGTGGTAATACCAACATGGGGGCCCGCTATGAACTTCTATCCAACTTGCGCTCCACCGCAATGCCTGGCATTGTTGTGCATGCCGACCGCATTCGGTCGTTCTCAAGCAACCTCTCATCGGCAGGCTCGGTGATGAACGACGGCACCAACCACTCGCTTGTAGCCATGCTACCAGTGAGCACCAGTAATAGCCTGGGCAATCTGGCAACCCTCGGGTACGCATTGAGTGACGGTAACGGAGAGAGGCTCACGTTTCCGGTGGTAGACAACAGCTCTCTGGGCGAGCCGTTCTACGACGAGAACACAAGCCCAGGAATTGACATTGGCCTTTGGGAAGAAGGGTTCGCTGACCCGGCCATGGATGTGGATTTTGACCTGACACAATGGACCTCAACGGCAGGGATGAGTGCAGTGGGAGAGACGAGGGCATCTTGACAATTGCAACTATTTCGTAATTACCTGTAGCATGGATTTTTCTGCTCTTAGAGAATCGGCCTGGCTGTGAATCGCGGGCGCGCTCGCGTATACACAATACTTCGCATTGGCCATACCAGTAGGACTTCGTGTTCCGTGCACGCGTGCCATGATGAACTCGACATTCTGACTTTTCGCCTGGTTTCAGCCACTGTCACTGGGGCCGGATCTGAAGAAGCCTGTCAATTGAGCTGAGGTGGCGCAGCATGGGTTCACGACAAGGGTGCGACGGGAGATAACAAACACACCGTGGATTCAGCCGTCGCAAGGCAGAACGTCCAGCTGGTCCAATACCCAGCGGCCATGATGGCCTGATACAGTGGAAATGCCACGGTACGCACGGCATCCCTGAACCAGGACTACTAGGGAAAGGACTCCGATCTAGACCTGTGGGTCTCCGCTATCTCTCACGACGATTATCACCTAGAACGGAGAATGCCGCCTGGTAGGGGTCGGTGATGAGCTCCGATCCTACCCCGCAAACGCCCAACCTTGTTCTAAGGCATTCTACCGTTGATGGTGGCTGATTGCGTCCCTGAAGGAGGATGGTCGGGCGAACTAAAGCTGGGGACGGGCTTCATCCGCCGCCCAGAGGCTGGCTCTAGATAAAGATGCCGTGTTTCGCACAAGATGAGTCTAAATATCCTACCTCCTCACTCTCAACACCATCAGTTTCCCCTGACTCCAACTGAGAGGGCAGCAACTACTTTACTTGCAATCCCGGCACCCAAACCTCATCTTTTGTCATTATGACATCCATCTCGACTGCCATCGACGCTCCTGGCGCTCTCCAGGAGAAGAGTCAGGCAGACTTTGCAAAAGAAGTCCATCGGGTTGACTCTAGCAAAGACCAATCGACGTCGGTCGAATCCCTCGACCCGGTTGCCGAACAGAAGCTCCTCGTGAAGCTCGACACCTTCTTCGTCCCCATCATCATGCTCGTCTACCTCACCTGCTTCCTCGACCGTACGAATATCGGAAACGTCAAGGTCGCCGGAATGCCCGAGGACATCGGCGCCTCGCCACAGGAATTCTCGACCGCCGTGTCTATTTTCTACGCCACCTATGTCGCCTTTGAGCCCCCGTGGACCATCATGATGAAGTGGATGACACCGCGAATCATGCTCACGAGCTTGTGCATTGTTTGGTCTATCGCGACAATCTTCTCCGGCTTTATCCATAGTATCGGAGGGCTGTACGCTGCGCGTCTGGTGCTTGGTGCATGCGAAGCCGGCCTGTTCCCTGCCCTCAACTTGTACTTGACCATGGTGTATAAACGAGAAGAACAAGCCAAGAGAGTGTCTTACTTGTTTGTATGCACTGCAATTGCAGGTGCCTTTGGTGGGCTGCTTGCATACGCTCTGCTCAAGATGGACGGTGTTGCTGGCTATGCCGGCTGGCGATGGGTTTACATTATTGAGGGCATTTTCAGCATCCTCGTTGCGCCCGTCATCTGGTTCCTATTGCCGAATGATCCCTCGAATGCCTATTTCCTCACCGACGAAGAGAAGCGAATGATGAAGGTGCGCGAAGCACAGCGGGCCCAGTACATGGGTAGCGAAGATTTCAGCTGGACGGAAATCAAGATTGCGCTGAAGGATCCGAAGCTCTATCTCAGGTCAGTCTTTGCATTTACAAACCACTTTCCGCGGGAAATTTACAGCCTTTTACTAACCATGTCAATACAGTGGCCTCATTCAATTCTGCCAGGACATTCTCCTCTACGGATTTAGCACTTTTCTGCCCTCCATCATCGTTAGCATGGGGTATTCCAAGATTGAGGCCCAGTATCTGAGCATTCCCGTCTACATCTTTGGTGGCATATGCTTCCTAGCCGTCGCTTACGTTTCTGATCGTCTATGCATCCGCGGCCCATTCATCCTCTTGACCAACATCCCCGGCATTCTTGGCTACATTTTGATGCTCTGCCCCACCAGCAACGGAGTCAAGTTCTTCGGAACATTCCTCTGCGCTGTCTCGGTTTACAATGGCCCTGGACTCAATCTTACTTGGCTCAACGTTAATGTTGCTCCTCACTACAGACGTGCGACAGCCATCGGCGTCCAGCTTAGTATGGGAAACTCTGCTGGCATTGTCGCTGGCCAGATTTACAGGACAGCCCCATACACACTTGGAAATAGCTTCTCTGTTGGTGCAATTGGTGCGGCTCAATTGCTGGTTGCTATCAAATGGCTCTACATTCGCTGGTGCAATGAGAAGAAGAGGAAGATTGCGAACGGAGATATGGACGACAACAGGAAGGTCAAGACTGGTGACTGGGAGTTGGACTTCAAGTACCATCTTTAGGTGCACACAGTGTTGACTGGCTCGATTTTTCAGTTGGAGGAGGCAAAAGTTAGGATTTTGTTCAAGAAGTCAACGGGTGGGGGCTGTTGTCTCTTTTGTTGTGGTTGGGGGTAATCTTGTAGTTATCACTCTGTAGTCTTATGCCGCTTTTACATGTCAATACAATCTGCCAGCAAGGTCCAATCGCCCAAGTGTAAAGCGAGAAGCAGATGAGCCAGCAAAAAGGCAAATTTAAGTGCATGATGGAGGTTAATGGGGTCAATCGAAGAATAATTACTTCGACTTGTTTAGGTGACTGCGTTCTGAAAAGAGGTGTTTATATGTTATAGCTGTAATTTCTAGCTGCTGGAGCACTTGTAAGAACTCTTATAGTATATAGAAGGATAGAATATAAGAACCTGAGCTGAATAGTAGTAATTAATCTACTTAAGCAATATTTTTTTTTAATCTATTGGTTAATAAAATATAACGGAGAAAATAATATAATAAGCCGAATACTATATATCATAAATACACTCTAATTAATAGAATTTATTTCAAGCTAAATCTTATATATACTAAAAAATACAAAATACTTATTATACTACTATTAATAGCAGGGTTGAAGTTAGAAGGGTTGAATTGAAGCTTTAAGCAGAGACCAGTATGCAATAACCTTATTATTTAACTACTATTTATTCTGGTGCTGGGTGTAGTATTTACTGTTTATCTCTACTGTTTGAGAATACTGTATGGCTTTGATCTATCTGATGATATTGAGTAAAGCTAAAAAAGAAACAAATATTACTATTAATTCTACTAAATATAGAGAATATTTTTTGTGACCCCTAAGTCAACTTATAGCCTGTTATAGGCAGCTAAAGCTTGTGCAGTCCCACGGTATAGGGTAAGTTGGTAACGAAATTGACTAACATTCGGCATTAAATAGAGATAACAACTATTATCACTCCACCGTATATACCTTGCATTCCCTACCCACATCGTCTACGCCCTCTAAATACCCTCTGATCAAGTCTCGTATAGCAAAATGTCCATTTGCCTCTGCTAACTCGCATGCCCTTTGGTCATTCTGGTGATCCTCTCCTCCACAACCGACCTTGTAATCCAGAAGGAGTTGGGTTATGTCAAGCCTACCATTCTCTGCCGCGCCCTCCAAGGCAGTTCTTCCGTCATTCTCGGCAGGCTTGGCATTAACATCAGCGTCGTGTCGTATCAAAAACTCGACAATTGCGCCAAACCCATAGATGGCTGCGTATTGCAAGGACGTTGCCCCTCCCTCTGGATCTGGCGCGGCGTTGACTTTGGCGTCGTGATCGACGAGATATCTCGCTACATCAAGTGATCCGTTCTTGACAGCATGCTGAAGCGCAGTGCCACCCGGATGGATCTCAGGGTGAGGTGCAGCATTGACGTCGGCGTCTGCCCGAACCAAAACTTTCACCCAGTCGAGATCTCCCCTGGAAGCAACAACTTGCAGGCAGGTAGTTCCATCGAAAGAGGAGGGCGGTGCATTAACGTCAGCTCCGTTGTCAATAAGTAGCTGTGCAATATCAAAATGCTCCCCTATGAGAGCAAACTGTAAGGCCGTCGCGCCACACCTTTTGTTGCCCGGTGCATTGACGTCGGCGCCGCCATGTAGGATTAAAAATTGAGCCGCCTCGGGATAGCCCAGAGCTGAAGCAACCTGCAAAGCGGTTGCTGCGACTGAATCTCTGGGGGGCAGGCCCATTACCGAAATTCGGACTTCTGTTTCGACATCGATTGGTTGGATTCCATAGTCAAACAGAATCTTGATCATGTCGAGAGGGGTGCGAGGATCAGGCAGACACCCGAACGCCTGGTAATCCAGCGGCAATGGGCGGATTCCAAAGCCAAGCAACAGCTCCAATAATAACCGATCGCGTACAACCAACGCATGGTGCACCGGGGACATCCATTCATATTTTGATACCATCGTATAGCCATTTTGACCATAGCCAGCCTGCAACAGGTAGGATACAATATCATATCGTTTGTCCCAATTATTGGAGCGCGTCCGGGGAACTTCCAAAAGCGCTACATGTAATGGACAAGGATATTTATGATACCGATCGCTTGCAGTTGTCGCGATTCCTCCATCTAGGAGGTCCTTGACGAAGACCGGGTTCCTTAGCTTGACTGCCTGTATCAGAGCCAAGGTTTCAGCATCGCTGGTATTTTCACCGGGTGTCGACTGAGCTATGATTCTTCTCAAAAGAATCTCGAGGGTTGCTCGACTCCATCGGTGTCTGCAGTCTGCGACTCCAAGTGCTAACGCGTCCAAGGGGCTTGCTCCTGCATTTAGGAGTGTGTGTGTCGCAAAATCCCGAAACCTGCTTTCAGAGATAGAGTCACATACATTGAGTCTACCGATCTTTACGAAACGATCACGAAAGAAAAGAGCTGCCAGAGGAGTGAAGTGGTTTCCAGACCCTCCGATTGTTTCAGTTGGAATTGGATGCGCACCAACATCAAGCAAAGCCTGGAAAACTAGCCAGTGTCGTGAAAGAAGACATGCCACCAATGGTACGACGCAGCAACAGGTGCATGGGGCGCCTCCAAGACCGTAAAGAAAATCTCCCTTCCAGTCATGACCATGGTACCACCCGGAGTGCAAAGCTTCCGAAACCCCAAAAGCGTTAGGATTGGCGCCTCTTGCGACAAGACGGTGGATCAAATCGGCGTCTCCATGTTCAGTTGCGACCATCAAGACATTGATATAATGTGCATGACCACATTGACATAGTCCAAGATCGATTTCAAGTTTGGCGTCTCGAGCAAGAAGGAGATCAATCATCTCATTGTTCCCTCGCCTAATTGCAACACAGAGTGCAGTTTCTGTGATGTCTTCGTATTTCACCACCTCGTTGACATTAAGCCCCTCATGAATGAGATATGTGGCCAACAAACAATTGCCGTGAACGATTGCCATATGTATGAGTCCAGTTTCCAGTTCAGCCATGTTCTGGAGAAACGCCTGAAGGTTCTCGCCGTATACACAGTGTAAATTTGCTGGCGTCATGGTACTCAGAGCTGGCACGATCAGTCTCGCAACCGAAGCGCTCGGCTGCTCAGAGAGCAATGTAGCCGCGCATTTGCAGGACATCAACAGCTCTTTTGACACCTGTGGTGTACAAGAGTTCAGGGCTTTTGCTAGCACCATGGATTGTAAGGCCAAGTCACTCATCTCGTCTAGACTCCCAAACATCCAATGCGATTCGTAGGGTATGAGATGCTTCAATACGAAGAAAAACTCTGGGTCTCTGCACACACTGTAGTTGTAACTCGAGAACAGTTGAGAACATAACAAGAAGTCTTTTCGGCGTATTGAGTTTAGGATGGTCCAGATTGTGGGCTTCTGGTGGTGATCTGACAATCCACCGACCGCTCCCGAACCCCGAGCGGTGTAATAAGCTAAGAGCTCTAGAGGGCTTCTGATTATATAGTTGTCGCTAGAGGAATTGTAAACAAAGCTGAAGGTCACATCGGCCCCTGCGTTTTGAAGTAGAGATGCGATGGCGAAAGGGTATTGTGGCATGTCGGCTTCTTCACATTCCTCAAAGTGCCACTCCGCGCAATGTTGCAGTGAGGCACCGAGCGCCGAGTTGATGTCACCCGTAGTTGGACGATGGGGATATAGTTCATTGTCCAGAAACATGCTAAGCAACTCGGAGAGTTGATACCTTGCCGCAATTATCAGAGGTGACTGCCAGTCGTCTAGCCACCTCCAGCTGACTTCCAAAGAAGACTTGAAACGGTCCAAGTGGCCTCTCAAGTGGATGCCAAGATGATCGGTATTCACCTTCGCTCCGCGAGTGATTAGCGACCTCACAAAAGCTGTAATGGTAACGACATCCTCTCGCCTTTGTAATGAACCGTCTTCTTCATCCACAACGCGTGGCTCCAGTCTTTGACGCCAGCCAAGGATAGCTAGAACAATAGCGCTGCTTCTCCATTCTGTATGGGGCTCGTCAAGTTTTGCATTGTGATGCACGAGCAGCTCGGCCATCGGGAGATTTCCAGAGAGAAGTGCGAATTGAAGCGGATTGACATGAGACTTTGGTGGACAATCTGGATGATAACAAGAATGTCCATTTGGATTCAAGTCGTTCTCGAGGAGATATTGAACAGTCTCCAGATCTTCCACTTCAACGGCAAGTCGAAAAATCCTCTCAAGAAATGCCTTAGCAGTTGGCCGTTTTGTCAATGGAGCAGAATTGAGCATTCTCGGGATGTTCGCTTGTCTCAAGACACTGAACAACTTATGTCCGTCTTCATGATCAAGGTTTGTTAGATGGTTGTTGGAGAGCACATATGTCATGAACCTCCACCCTTGCTCGATCCGAGTGTGCCGATCGCTGTGGTCGAGAAGTTGTGGGATCGCTGAAGCGGCGGATGCAGGAAGATACAGCGACATCAATGACTGCGCGTGCTGCGCTGCGGCTGAGTTGTAGAGGTCGATGACTGTCGTTTTAAACTCGACAGCTTCCACATCTTGCGCTAACCAAAATGAACAAGCTGTCAATGAGATGATTGAGAGGAAAGTGCCTGGCTTACAAGGTAGTTTGAAGCTCTTAATGTCATCCCAGAAGTCGGTGAAAGGTAAATTTCTGGTGCTGGGCGGCGCAGGCGATTGGACAACAAGATTGAAATTGGGGGGCGTTCGAGGGGAGGATCCTTGGGCAGAGATTAGAGCCACGTATTTGAACTAGAGAATATTAAAGACTCACCTTCAAGCTGCAGCTGGTCCAGACTTGTGAGGTAACCTCGAGTTCGGAGAACTTTTCCAGTTACCAAGTTCCCCTTGAGGTGGAGTTGGACTTGTTTGTCGCGTTTCCTCGCCTTGGTGACCTTATAGCCCGCCACTTTCCAGTCATGCGGGTCTGTGTCCTTGGAGTACTTTGTGTAGTTCCACTTCCCCAGCTGTGAAACATACTGAGATTTCCTGAGACTAGTCAAATCTGCGAGCGGGGCGGCTGCAAAGGAGAGGACTTACGATTTTGTGAAGCCATGGACTGCTTTCATTACCGCCATGACACCCCTGGTACCTTCCAGCGGAAGGTTCTGTTTGACATAAAGGTCGTGGATCACATGTTTGAACTTGATCCACTCCTCTGCGATGATTCCTGAGCCGTGGGACATGGCGAATTGCGAGAAGCTGTGGTGGTGAGGAAGCTGAGAATAAAGTCTAGACAGGCTCCGTGAAAGCGACCACGAGCTGTCTTAAATGGCCATTACCTCCCTGCTTTACTGAGCCCCTACCCCGCTTTCGAAATGCACGAAGAGGGATTTGATTGGGTCACGTCCAAATATCGTCCCTCACTCCAGTAGCGTAGGAATCCCTGGTCATCGCCAGCCTCACTCCTCGGGGCTCTCGTTTTATTGGATAGAATCTAAATTCCAGACGTATGCACGGAGTACACCACACACACCGAGACACCGCTGGTCTTGGCACTGTTATCTGTGATGTGATTGGATATTGTCCAGATTTTCTTCTTCCCGCCTTCGGGCATGCTCACCGGGTGGGAGAGGTAGCGGTCAGATTTTATCTGCATTTGGGCCGTGATCGTCGTGATGGCACATGTGAGTGACCCTAAATGCAGCCCCAGAACGATTCAAGTGCAATGTTTTGCTGAACATGGAACTTAATAGGCATGCCGAATGACACTAATGCAAGTGTTTGTGTAATCCTTCAGGCACGAAGTCAGATTGTAAGGCAACGAAGCGACGACTTCCAAGACGTGATTGGCCCTTGTCCAAAATCTAGCCAAGACTCCGCTGTTGGCGCATACTGTACCATAAGACAGCAACGTCATATTGGGCCTGGAGTTGTTTGAGCTCAGTCAACTGGAACCCTCTGTGCACGTTAATGCTTGCTCCCCTCGCAATGACTAGTCATGTCCATTTGGTCTCAAGGTATAAATTCAGCCGTCTCTCTCAATTCAGGTGTATCCTGATCATACCAAACACACTCACACAGGTGTTTCCAACTAACTGCTGTCTTGACTTTTTGTGCTATCATCATCTAGTCATTCCCAATATTTCTTCTCCAAACCTCCCCAATATGCCTGATCATGCCCAGCCTACACGTGATTTGAATCAATAGTTAGTTCTTCCTTTCTCTTCTTCCTTTAATTGCTCATTTTGGAGGTTTCGCCTATTGGGCTGTCGAGATGGTTTTCACATTTACATATTACCCCGGAAACTAAATGTTTGATTCGATCCAGTACGAACAGCGCCGATCGGACACAAGAGATTCGTGACCCTTTCGAACTTCATACCGCGGCATATGAGCCACATAACATCTTTATGACTATTCAATCCAACTCGGGAGACGTTAAAGATCGAAAGGAATACTACGAGACGCGAGCAAAATATTGTCTATCAGAATTTGTGCTGAAATTCGAAGGTCGTGGCCCCCAGCCTACACGCCTGCCATCATGAAGCGGCATATGGGCTATGTGACTGATACCCAGAGTAGATTGAGATTGCTATGAGAATATTGAAATTGGGGCCCTAGCACCAGGCTTGGACATCTTACGAATCTATCGAATTGAATACTATTTTTCAGAGAATGGAGAAATTGTCTAATTATTTTCGGCCGTGCTACAAAGAAAAAGTGAAAGCCAAAGATCCTAGAGCCTCAAAACCTGTTTGTCTGCTACTAGCCTTGCTGTTAGATTCTTACGGTCAACATCTTGTATGTTAACACCCTGCTGAATCGCCATCACCGCCGCTGTCGCAGCACTCTGACCCAAGATCATGTATGTTGGCTCCATGCGGAGGGCTGAATATGCAATGTGCGTGCTACTCATGGTTACTGGGTTGAGAAAGTTCGTCGCATCGCTTGCATTTGGGACGATGGCGTTGAATGGGATGACAAACGGCGCAGAGGTAACCACATGCACAAGTCCCTCATCGTAGATCCGTCCATCAACAACTACGCGCTCCACTTGGTGCACGTCTAGGTAATATGAGCCCATGCCAATGACACTGTCGTTCTGGAAGGACCGCGGCTGCTGGACATCACTTTGCTTCATGGTGTAGCCGCCGATCATGCGCCGGCCTTCCCGGAGATACATCTCGTATGGCCAGTTGCCGTTCTTGACAAACTCATCCTCAGAATATCCCCAAGCGCCGATACTCGTGCGGATGGATTGTGGTACACGTAGGTGGTTTGCCAGTGTCCAGAAGAAGCCCTGCGCATAGACCTTATGCGCAAGCACGGTATCTTGCCGTTGCTGATACGAGTCCTCCACGTAGTTGGACAAAGGGCCGTGATTCCTTCCAATGAGATCTGTGCTGACCTGGCCAGCTGCATTGGAATCCGTCTTGTTATTCGGCATAAGCTGAGTTGTAAAGAAAGGGCCTCTGTAGCCTGACTCGATGTAGCGGAAAAGGATTTCGTAGGCGGACTCATTGTAGCCAGCAGGCTTGAAGAACGCTTTCTTGTTGCTGGCCACTTTAGTCAGGCTCAATCGGAAGTTGTATGACTGGAGGCTGTAAGGATCCGACTTGCCCTTGACCGACACGGGATCGGCGAAGACTTGCTGGATTCCTGCGATCAGGCCGCTACCCGAATCCCCCTTCACAATGTATGGGTCGATGTTGGAAAGTCGGTTAGGACCATTGACAGAAATCCCTGCCGCTGATTCACTGAATTCGTCTTGACCCTCGCGTCCTGTGCGATACGGAATCCCTGCCGCCTCCATAAGGTCGCCCTCGTAACCAGCATCAATGAACATTCTTCCGGCAAAGACGGATCCAGATTGTGTTCTGATGGACGTAATAGTCGCCCCGTTTTTGGTCACACCGCTCCCAGAACGGTCAATGGCTTGATTTCGAAAGACAGGCACCGTCCAATCCTTGATCCATCTCTCCCACATATTCTCCGCAACTTTCGGCTCGAAGGTCCACTGCATTTTCTTGCTCTCCTCGATGGCCATGCCCGGCTGGGCGCGAATATTCTTCGATATGTAGTTCGATCGTGTCTCGTATTTCCACGCGCTGGTACCCTGGTAATAGGTGAAGATTTTCCCGTAGAATGTTCTGGCGATGCCGCCAATGGAATTTCCGTTCTTATTATCCGTCCAGCCGAGGCCTGAGGTGGTGAGGCCGCCGAGAGTGCTTCCAGGAGTGATGATCACTGCCGTCCTGTTCATGCGTCTTGTTTGTATTGCCGCTGCCAATGCAGCGACCGTGTTGCCGTAAATAACCACATCATATACGACGGTGTCACGCGCGATTGCGGCGGAGGAGACGGTTTTAATGAGCGAAGTCATGAGGCATAGAAAAAAAAGAATGCGAAGTAGACTGCTCCTTGAAGCCATTCTGATTCTTGCGGTAAAGACTGTTTTCCTTCCGGAACTTGGGAAGCAGCGAGATTTCGGGAGAAACCAAAGCGCAATGACAGGGGCCAAAGTTTTTCTAGCAAAAGAACAGAGCAGCAAAATGAGTGGGATTATGGGAAATAAACAATACGAGAATTTGGCAGAGGCTGCGCCAGCTATCTCGTACGTGAGACAGAGTTGGAATGACACGATCCACCTGTCGATTTCACTTATGGCGTGGAACAAATGCCATTGACAGGTAGCTTAGTCTACTTTGGTGCCAGGACGACTCCGAATTCGGTTGGTTACTAGGCGCGGCTCTGGAATTTAGCTAGTGTAAGGGCGATTCAATCAAGGTTATTTCTCCTTTGAGTGTGTTTACAGGCTACCCACGTTGGCGAGACCAAGCCACCGGGTCCACTACCGTTCTCGCGGAGCCCATTCAAACGCCATTGCAGCCCGGAGAGGGGCTATTGACTTGCTCCTTTTAGTCGGAGGGGCCGAATGGACTCGGGGCCCACGAGATCGAGTGGAGTAACAGTCGTGAGTGAACTGGATGCGGCGGTGCCAAGTCGCTTATGACCACCAGTTATGGCATCGTTTAAAGGGCCACACTATTAACTCGGGGCTTGGGGAGGAACAATACAAGTTATTGTGTACCTATTTGACGTCCTGTGAGAGCCGCGAACCCCCGTGAGCCTTGATAGATTGTGGATTGGTCATCTAGCGCCAAGGAAGGGAGGAATCCATTGTTCTTTAGCGCCGCAATTACCACCCAGCGATGAAGGGTCTCAGCCAGCCACGGTCAGGTCCACGTGTATAGAGAAGTGAGCTTGAGTCATTTTCGGGCATTTAAGGATTGCTGAAACCCTGGAATGGGCCTGGTGGATACTCCGACTGCTGAGAAATGCTTTGGTGCGGTGAACCCCACGTTCTCAATGAACCAGGCGTGAACACGAGCTGGCATGAAAGACGTCATCGTCTGAAACCGGACATCCATTTACCGCCCTTTCAACGTTTGCGAACTCGATGCTACTGAGGGAATCGTTAGTGGAGGGGACTCATGATGGCTCCGCCGGCCTTATCATCCGTTGCAGCTACGTCATTTCATGTCAAATCTGCGCTTTTGAGTGCTTCAGAGCCCATGTCATGACAGCACTTCAGTCTCATTAGCGCAGAAAAGAGGGTATTGTATTAATTCTCAAGCGGAAGGCCAACCAAGTCAGAATTCGACTCCATCAACAAGTCGTACATGATGCAGGCTTTCAAGTCTACAGCCTCAGGACATACAAATGGACCAACTTACCACTCCTCTAATTCATATGATCATTATCCATGAGATGACGGAAAGAAGAAAAGAATGAAGCGAGTGATATCGGGTTGGTCTAGGTGAATCCGATTTAGTAGTGATCTATATGTTGATTGTTCATGTTGTAGAAAGTGAGGGAATTGGGAAAATGAACCTGCTCCCAGTTGGATTATTAAGATTGGCAGCATCTTCGTAAGAAATACCTAAGGTTAAGTAATGTTTAGTCTTACATCCACTCTGCTTTAAATCTAGTTTCACCATCATCGATTACTTGTATTACTAAGTGCTTAGATTGGAAATCGTTTGAACCATTGCTGAATCTCATTCGAGAAAAAAGTACCCAGTTCAAGTTCATCCTGAAAGCTAGTAATCGTTCCTTCTTGCATCGGCATTCCCATCAATAACTCAGGTTGAATATCCATATTTCCATGAGGAACATCCACCGAATCATATTGAGGGGTAAATTGAACACCAGAATTAGGTAATTCCAACGTTCGAGGAGAGTGCGAAGTTCCTAAAACATATTTCAGTATAGTCACCCAAGTACCCGCTCAATGTGAGCTCACCCCAGTTTTCGACAAGTGCCAATAGACGTTTTATGTAGTCGACGCATCGACTCAGAATGCCATTTTGTGTTCCAAGTTGCACAAGGGCATCGGCTGCCTTTTCTAGGAACTCTCGTACTCGATCCAAGCGGTTAACGTCGATTGGATCGTTGGCAATATCTTCCATTGGTACCAAAAGGCTGCCGAAAATTACCAATGCAGCGTTAAAAGCTTCAGGGTGTATTGTTAGCACACATCTTTGACAACCCAAATCGTATAGCAGCCGCGGAGAGCAAAAAGACGCACTGTAGTATAACGTGAACCACCAGGCTCCAAACAAGTGCCGCCCGAGGCCTGGCTTGGTGAGGATCGTATGAATTATCTCAATAATATCCTCCGCCGCCCTCACGCACGTACGATTGAAGTTTGTCTGCATTTGGTTAACGGACCGTTGATTGCGGCGCAATGAACTCGGATATCTCGCGCATCCGCCAAGCGAATTTGTAAGCATGGGTCGGTGAAGTAGAAGCTGCACACTTAGATATCTCAACGACAGAATTAATCTGAACCGTTCCATGGGTCTGTCCTCCAATAGACATTCCTCAGGTAGGTTTGTTGAGGATCGTAGGAACAGTGGTGACGGCAAAGAATTATGCCAGTCACTCAGTTCTTGCTCCAAATTAAATATCTGTGTTATCATCAATGTCTCAGATGGAGGATCATCACAGCCTAAATTGTGACCGTAAAGAGTGGCGACAACCTTCCACATAACTCTGTACAAAAGGCTACTAAAATTTAGCAGATATTAGGACGCAGAACTTGGGAGAGGATCCTACATTGTGGCATTGAAGAAGGCAATGCTCGTGTCGTTGTGAGTTGTGATCACCCCATCGCATGGGAGGAGCGGTATTGGAAGGTCCAATTTGACGTAGTCTTCAGGAATTGCTCCCGGACGGCCGAAAGTCATGCTTAAGCTCCTATAGTAACGATGAGCCACGAAATTCCACTGCGGTAGTTATAAACACCGAGGATAAAAGATGGATAAACACAGCTCGGGGCATGATCAGATGTAGCGTACCTATCCAACAACACACATCCAAACCACGTTCTCTTTCTCATTTCCTGCTCTATCGGCGGAAATTTAGACATGGCATCTCTCGAATGGAGGCCAATCGACAAAGCAGCTTTAACTGCTAGACCGTGAGTAGTCCATGTTTGCACAGATTTCTGTGTGCTTTGAAGGTACTGGCTCATGAGCAAGAGGTATTGAACTTGGTTAACGTTAATAATCCATCGAGAAAGGTTTGTTGCCAGGTTCCATTTAAGAAGCCTTACCAGTTTCAAGAGTAGTGCCCCTGAGCATCTGAGTCTTGCAGAGTTCTGTTGCGCGACGGTAATAGACATCCGATTGCTCATTCTGATACTCTGTACCATCTTCTGCCCAGCCTGTGCATATAGCCATCGCAAGTATCATGTTCAACAGCCCCAGCCATGTTCGACGAACGTTGATTCGGAAGTTTTGTTGCCTCATGTGTTCATACGTCTCCAAGAAACTCTCTTGGTGGATGAAAGGAAAGAGAAGACCAGTGTTTGAGAAGTATGACTGTATAAGCTTTCGTGTTTCATGATCAGGAGGCAGCACGTTCGTCTCAACCGCACTCGACGTCTCCCCCGCGCGGCCTTTTGCAGAAGAGGACGAGATTGGACGAGAGACATTGATCATGCCTGTTTGGTACAAGCCGATGCCGTTGGATGACGACGGGGAAACAGAGTCACCAGCTGCTGCGCTTTGCTTAGCCATGGCGCGGAATATTTGGCGCATGAAAGCAATATTCGATGACGGCCCTTAAGCATTTGGTTATTAGCCGTATGATCGATAAGGCGAGAGGTAGGCAGCATACCAAAGAATCCACAGTCTTGATCGTCAACAAAGGACAGAGCCATCCCATCCGTCATGCTCTGATCCGTTGTTTGATCTTGTATACCCTCGACATTGACAACAACATTGCTGGGAAGAATGGGTACTTGTGTGGTTGGTCTTCCAGGATTAGCCCCGTTCGGACGGCACGCTTCAACGTCTGTTAAACGTTGGCCTTGATGCTTAACGGTCGCCTCGAGGATCCTGACTTTTTCCTCCAGAGAGGTGAAGAGGCTAGCACATTCACCCCATTAGCAACAGGGAGCAGGTCTCGGAAGAAAATCGCACTAGACTAGCCATGGTGGTGCGGTAATCACCGAGAAGGCTCAACTTACTCTCTTGGGACCAAGAGATTGGCAGATGTGTCGGGGAGTTCGTATATGCATTCGAAGCCTAGCCGCTCACAAGGTTCGCACCTTGGTCGTACACCATTGCACTACGAAGGGAAACCTCCATCGGTTTAGCACTGTCCATGGGAGCGAAAATGGGCCACAACGGGGGCCGGAATGGGGTTCCTCACGCGAGACTTTCGTATCCGGCATGCGGAACAAGCCAAGCCAACTCGGCGGCGTTTTGGGGCTGGAGCTGGGTCCTGATCTTCCACGCTCTCGCCATTGGAAGTGTGGTTAGTGCCCGCGATGGACAAATCATCATCGTGGCCCATTGCACTCCGTAGACCTCCGCCTGTGGGACGGAAGACGGAATTGGCCAGGGTATCTGGATGATAAGAAAAGTGGGCAGACGGTAGAGGAACGGGTCCGGGAGTCGCCGGACTCAAGTAAGGGCCTGAGACTCGGGGAAGGATTGGGACGGAAGCCGACTCTTATAATCAGCGGAACGGGGGAGAGTGTGGGGAAGTGCTGTCACATCTCCACATTCTGCTACGTACTTTGACTAAGTTAACTAGATGACATGGCCCCTGACCAGAAGAAGATGTCCAGGAGAGGGGCTTTCCACCTTATCTGCGGTTGCTCTAGTCTGGAGTCACAAGGTTTACACTGCCGAAGCATCATGTAACCAATTGCCGTCCAAGACTGTGCTCTGTTCCGGCGTTCCGGACCAGCCCCTTTCCTCAATTAGACTAGCTGGCCTCGCGTCTCGGGGAACCGTCGGGATGGCTCCCCGGCTGAATCCACCCTGGAGCTGGAGGACTGTGATAAAACAATATTTACGGCACTTTGCGACGCTGGACAGTTTCTCAAATAATCCCGCCATCAATACTTTTTGACAAACCACGTTTCAGTACCCAACCAAAAATTATATACGCCACTCGACAAGATGAAGGTTGCTTGGGAGCGTTTGATTCGATTTGTCGCGACAGATGGACGCGTCCTCTATGGAGAGCCGATCCTTCCAACCCCAGACTTTGACATTGGCGACACGACCGATAAGACTAAATTGCAGGCGAGAGTGATTGAAGGAGACGACTTGTACGATACTACAGGGGCCACCTGGGTGACCAATGACATCGTCACTGTGAAGAAACTTCTTGGCCCGATGACACCCTTGGATGTACCGATTTTGCGCTGCGTTGGGCTGAATTATGCGACACACAGTGAGTCCATCCTTCGCCGACGGGAATTGATTTGGACTGTAAATACCCTGCCGATTCTGACATTTGTTGCTCGCAGTTCGCGAGGCTGGCCGAAAGCAGCCACCCTTCCCTTCCATCTTCTTTAAACCCTCTACGACTATAACCGACCACGGGGCGAGTGTGGTGATCCCAAAGATTGCTCAAGATGACCAGGCGGATTATGAAGGCGAGCTGGTAAGTTCCAGACTATAAGCGGCGTTAATATTCCCGTGGAGGAGAGCGCTCATACCTTCTTTAACTCTTCTAGGTCGTCGTCATAGGTAAAGACGCAAAGGACGTAGCCGAGTCCGATGCACTCGAATATGTCGCTGCATACACCGCAGGAAACGACATATCGTCGCGAAAATGGCAAAGAGACCCGGCCCTTGCTGGCGGTGTGCCTCAATGGGGTTTCTCCAAAGGTTTCGACACCTACGCGCCGCTCGGCCCCGTCCTCGTTTCGGCCAGCCTGGTTCCTAATCCTGCCGAACTTCACCTCCAGACGATCGTCGATGGAGAGTTACGCCAAGATGCGGGGTTAGATGATCTTGTATTTTCTATCCCCAAGCTGATTGCCCATCTATCTTCCGGAACTACTCTACAGAAGGGTAGCGTTATTATGACGGGTACCCCAGGAGGTATGCTTACTTTACATTTGTGAAAAAATGAACTCAGCTAACCCGTTTTTGAAGGAGTTGGTGTTGGTATGAAACCACCACGGTTCCTTGTTCCTGGAACGAATATGGAGGTGAAAATTTCGAGAATAGGGACTCTGAGAAACGGTGTCGAGTTTTCTCCATAAAAGATAGATTAATTTAGACATCATAGACTCAATATTGATCAATCATAAATGCATTTCTGCTTGGCATCATTACGGGCGTAGTCTTTTGTGAAGTAAGGCAATGAGTAGTTTGTCGACCTTACCCGCCACCATTGTATCAGTTCAACCATGACGCGAAATACATTATGACATCTATTGATCATTACATTTGATGATCGGGATCGGAATGACAAGTCTTGTGATTCCTATCCAATTAAGGTCTACAGATCAGTCTTACAGATGCAGATGATTGAGGCCTCTCGCGGCCGCCGGGGCCGTGGACAGGTCCGATACGGAAGACCGGGATTCCGGAGATCTGAGGCTAGTAGGCGTAGGTTCCGGTGACTGACGCTACATTACGGAAATGACTGATTCCGGTTTCCGATGATTGTCATAGATGTCGTAAATGCTCAACATGTATCATAAGGAGGGCTTGAATTAATAATACCGGGCGGATAGCTCGCACTAATTGAATCATTGCATATGTGTCGCGGAGAAATTTGTTGCACCTTCCACCATAAACGAACTTCACGCCGTAAAAGTTATTCTGAATTGCGACCTCCTAGCTCGCGACAAATTCTCTTTAAACACCCCCGTCTACCCGACATCTTCATCAGGATCGAGCGCAGTAGCTACATTTTATGCCTTGCACCCAGTCCAAATGTAGCTCCGCCCTCGAAAGACCACGCCTTTCTCAACTCTTTCTCCGCATCATACCCATATGTCCACAGTTGCGTTACAGGGTCGCTCCACTGGTTGGTACTCTCGATGAAATATTTTCCTTCAACTTCAGCTCGCATCCCGCGATCTCGAGCCTGCTGCTCTGCTCCGTCTGGGAAATGCCAGAGCTTCCCATTTACCAGACTTGCTGTTTGCATGCCGTAGCTGCGGCTCATTCTCTCCTTCTCGAAAACTCGAAGCGCATCGGGGACTTGATCCTTTGAAGAAATAAGTGACAATGCCTCGGCAAGAGCAGCGCCATCTTCGACCGCCATGGCGGCTCCCTGGGACATGTAGGGCACCATGGCATGCGCAGCGTCGCCGAGGATGACGAGCTTCTGGCTTTTGGAGATCCAAGTCTGGAGGCGAGCGCCACTCAAAAGCGGCCACTTGATTGTCTTGTTGACGAGATGGATGACCTTTTTGAGCCTAAGTATCGGTGTGAGCATTCCATCAATACACGTAACCGTACGGAAGGGGTGGCTTACTTGGGGTCCCAGTTTTCGAAGTGCCTCCTCATGTCTTCAATGGCGTTCTGAGGGTTCCAGGTGTTGGAATCACTGTGGTCTACATGAGATAGCACCATGTTAAAAGATTTCCCTCCAGCAATGCAGTAGGTCATCACATGTCGACCTTCTCCGATCCTGAATATTCAATGTTAGTAAATGCTTGACTCTAAAGTTGAAAAACCCACCAGATGTTGATACCCGGTTTCTCCAACAACCAGCAAGTGTCGGGGTCGGCTTCCATCTGATCAGTGTCCACCACAGCGCGATATGCCGCGAACCCTGTCTTTGTTGCCGGCTTGTCCACGCCGCCGATGACGGTAGGCCGTGCAACGGATTTGACACCATCGGCGGCAACAATGAGATCCGCAGTGTACTCTCTCCCATCTTCTGTTGTGGCCGATGGTACGCTCTCGTCGTATTGAGTAACCTTGCTTTTGGTAATTATTTTAACACCCTGCTGAGTTGCGAGGCGGCACAGGGCATCATGGAAGTCCGCGCGGTGGATAACGAAGTACGGGGCGTCGTATGTCTCACTGAAGTTTGGCTTGAGTTTCGTGTATCCAATAGCGGTACCGTCTTCCCAACGGCGGAACGTCATGCTTTCTGGCTCTACGACCCGGCCTTCGAAAAAAGGGCCGATGCCCCAAGAAAGTAGAAGCCTCGCGGAATTGGGCGGAATCTGAATGCCCGCTCCAACCTAACGAGGGGCATTATTAATGCGAGATGTTTCCAAAACAGCCAACAAGGACGTAACTCACCTCTCCTAACGCTGCCGCTTGCTCTAAAACAGTAACTGCATGTCCGCGGCGTGCTAAAGCCACTGCTGTAGCTAGACCGCCAAGACCAGCGCCGACCACCAAGATGCGTAAAGGAGCTACAGCTTTGTGCAGAGACACGCCTTTCTGGTTGTCATTGTCCAACTTTTGCAATTTGCTAAGGAGTGATGTTGACTGTGACGGGTAGTCGGATGCCTATGGAAACGGAGTCAGGTCGGTTCGTTGCCTATGCGCCAAGGTGATGCAGTACCATTTCCGGTTTCATTGTGCCGTTCATCGTAACTGTAGTATCTTGGCGACTTTAGTCTGTAACAGAAAGTATTACAAATAATGAAAGCTTACAAAACTAAAAGAGCCTTGTACGCTTGTAAGCCATTATTAAAGCCTCGGACGTCCTCCGCTTTCGGGGAGCGCTCCCGATACTTCCCCGCTTCTCCATGGAATGGCCCAACAGCTTCAGTTCCGCCGGGTGTATATCGGAAAACCCGTCGGAACACTCATCGCTTTGCATCCGGAAAAAGAAAAGTACAAAACTATGATGGTTATATCCAAATATATGATCGAAACAACTGCAGACCAGCATTGAGCCCAAGCCACCATACTCCCTCAAGTTTGATACCAACCTCCCAACGGCTAGAACAAAAAGCACAATGACAGCCCTTAACGGACACAACGGCAATGGCGCCTTGGCCAACGGTCATGAAATCACTACTCAGGAACAGCTTCTAAAGGCTTTAGAAGCTACGAAGACAGCCCCGCTATGGGCACAGATGCAGAAGCTGAACCCACCTGCCCCAAGTCCTAGAACCGTTCCATATCTATGGGCATATGACGCTATCAGGCCTTACCTCCTGCGAGCTGGTGCTCTTGTCACCGAGAAACAGGCCGAGAGACGTGTTCTCATGCTTGCTAACCCGGCCCGAGGTACGTCTATGGCTGAACTTCGTGATGTATCCATTCGGCCGAGGGTTCCATGAACTGACGTGGTGTTCAGAGGCCCCATATACTACCGACACCTTGTATGCTGGCTTGCAGCTCGTTCAACCTCGAGAAACTGCGCCTGCGCATCGTCACACTGCGTTTGCGTGCCGGTTCATCATCGAGGGCAAGGGCGGCTTCACTGCCGTGCACGGAAAACGTGTGCCGATGCGCCCCCGGGATGTGATTGTCACTCCCACCTGGAACTGGCATGACCATGGCAAGAAAGGCGCCGATGAAGAGGGTGGTGATGACCAGCCTGTTATCTGGCTTGATGGCCTCGACTTGCCCAACTTCGTGCACTTCCCAGTCCATTTCGTTGAGCACTTTGCAAAGGCCCGATACCCGGCTGAGGATAAGGAGGAATCGCCAATTTTGTTCCCGTGGAAGGACATGCAAGCCAAGCTTGAAGCTAGCCCGGCCGAATGGACATCGGCAGCGTATCTCAAAGCCGATGGTAGAGAAAGTGAGTTCAATTTTCATACTTCCCCGGAGTTTCTCCATGTTTCCAATCCTTCCATACCCTTGAGCTTGTGTCTCGTCAATTCTAACAGTCCACCTTTTTACCAGTTGGTCGCGTTATTGGTGCATCGGCTGAGAGGGTCACTGCCAGCGGTCAATCTCCTGTCGTGCGCGAAACCGCCTCTTCTGTGTATCATGTCATCGAAGGATCGGGTCACTCCAAAATTGGCGATGTGACCCTGTCATGGAAGCAAGGCGATACGTTTTGTATCCCTGCATGGCATCAGTATCAACATTTTGCGGATGACAGTGGCAAGGTTTATCTCTATCGATTTGATGACAAGCCTATGCTCAAGGCGCTTGGTTTCTATCGCGTCGAGGGGGACGATGTGGAGAAGTTTGTGTCGGACTGATGTCTGGCGGGTAAGAGAAATTAAATTGTCAATTTAATTCTCGCGGATACTTATTATCGGAGAGCGGGCACTCATCTATCATTATCTCAGACATTCCTTAGAGCACAAACAAGAGTGACTTTGTTTTCCCATGAAGAATAAATATTGGGCTTCCACCTTCGTAAAATATTTCTCACCTTGGAGAACTTATGCGCATCCTATCAAAAAATTGTTCATCTTAGGCTGAAATATAGCGCAACTGAATGGTTTGAGTTTCAAACAAACAGGCTCTCATTTCATGGATAGTTTAGTAACGCACGAAGTACGAAGGGGTTCTTGAGTTTATATCTCACTCTTACTGTAAGAAAAACACTGTAGTTAGTCACATGGCTAGAAAGCGGTATTCTTGACTGAACCCGTTTCCGGGAGTGCAATCAACCTACAAGCGCGATGATGGTCAGTATCTTCACAAATTCAGCCGTTTTGCATTGGGGTGCTGCCGCGTCGTTGTTCCCAATCGCAAGTTTTAATCTCACCTTAAAGTTAGTGGGGCGCTGACTTGAAATGGGTCGTACTAACACGCACTCACTGATTCTTGTGGTGGACATAAGCAGGAGTGGGAATGAGGCCTAATAACCCAAACCGTAAGTCTGACCTGGTTATAGGAGGACAGCAAGAGCGTGAACATTGAGAATATACAGACTGTCCAGCGGCTTAGTCTTCTGGCTGAACTTCGAGCACTCGCGTCTGTCTTTATCGAAGGTAGAGGCATCCCGTCTAGTACATGCGCAAGAACTACACATTAACTTAGTGGTACAATCGAAGAGGTCGTGAGTTTTCTTTTCTAATGTTAGAGATCACGGTTTGACGATCGGCTGCTGGAACTTAAGGGCTTCAAAGGAAAGCTTTAACGGCCATACTACCTACTACAATAAGAATAGTAACCTACCTTTCATTTACTTTTTTCTTAGCCATGTTTCCATCGACGATTACCTCGGTGACGGCATGTGTTCCAATTCCAGACCAATATGCATACAATGAGATCAAGCTGGCCTTGTCAATCGGGACTATCTAATCTACTAGAATGGGAAACAATTTACTATTTAGCTAACGCGCCGAAATATTATGACTTATTCTGGACTCTATCCACCATACAATTAAGTCAAGCTAAGTTGTGGCAATATTAATATCTTGATATTCTTCACTACAGAATATAGCTGATAATATCTGTCCTTGATATTCACTCTTCAAGATTGTACACATGCAATTGACTGCTCTCAAGCAAGCGACATAGCCTCGCAACAAGCTGCTATCGAGTTCATACGCGGACCCACGGAATTCAAACCTTGTTCTCTTCAACATGCTCTTCAATATGGGCCGATACCGTGGCATCCTTCTTCATAGCCATAGCACCCTCTGGATCATCCAAGGCGTGAGGAACGAGCTGGTCGCCGAACAACACATCCATTTGCTCCAGGGTAAGACCCTTGGTCTCGGGGTAGAAGAACCAGAAGCAGAGGAGGGCGATGAGGTTGAAGACGAAGAAGACGTAGAAGTAGCGGAAGCCGATCTTTGTCAGCGCGCTGGGGGAGAACTGTGCGAAAACGAGGTTCACTACCCAGTTGGTGAAGGTGGTGATGGCATTTCCCAGGGCGCGCACCTCGACAGGGAAGATCTCAGCCGGGTAGACCCACGAGATAATACCAAGAGGGGTATAGAACAAGCTGAAGACGAAGTTCATGGCGACCATCGACCGCAACTGGTTGGTATTATCGGGGTTAATATATTGCGCCTGCACCGCATTGACTAGGAGAGCGGCAGCAAGGCCCATGGCTGAGACAATCAGCGGCTTAACACGGCCGACTCTGTCGAGCATCCAGAGGCCGATGGTGCAGTAGACAATGGAGAGGGCACCACTGATGCCGATGATCATCAAGGAGGTCTGCGTGTCGATGCCGAGGATTTCGTAGATACGAGGCCCGTAGCTGGCAGCGTGTTAGTAAGAGTCCAACAAGGGCGTAAATGACCACGTACTAGTTGATGACGTTGATGCCAGAAAGCGGTCCAAATGCCTGGACACCACATCCGAGCAATAGTCGCTTCCTCCAAGTGGGCTTGGTGAGGATGGACATGGCGGACACCTTGCCAATCTCTCGGTCGGCGGCGATGACGTCGCGGATCTCGATGAACTCGAGGTCGATTCGTGATGCGTTTTCACCGTTTCGGAGCTTTGAAAGGACTGTACGCGCCTCTTCGTGTCTGTCCTTCTCCATGAGCCAACGTGGTGACTCCAGCAGGAACCAGACACCTGTTACGAGGATGAGGGCGGGGATGCACTGGAAGGCAAGGGGGAATCGCCCTGTGAGAAATGTTAGCTAGATGGCATAATACATCGCTCGCGTGGCTGTTACTAACAAGAGAAGGCCGTATGAGAAAACGAGCAGCCGTAGCCGAGCCATTGTGCCACCAAGAAACCCCAGCTGAGGAACCACTGAAGCAGACCAGAGAGAGCGCCTCTCCACTTGGGCGTGGAAAGCTCCGAGGCGTACATGGGAATGGTGCTGGTGAGCATGCCGACGGCCATGCCGCCAATGAAGCGACCGACAATAAGCATGGCCATCGATGTCGAGCCGGCCTGGAGGGAAGAACCGAGGAGCGAAACCACAGATCCGGCGAAGATGGTTCTCTTGCGACCAAGTAGATCGGCGACAGCCTATTGTGAAACGAGTAAAGAGTCAGCCACCTGGACACAACGACACGGACGAGACGATGGAGAGGAATGCGAAACTCACCATGTTGATCATGGTTCCCAGGACAGCGCCGCCCTGGAAAGAGCTGACGATGGCTCCCGCGGTGTCATCGCTGGGCGAGTTGAAGTATTCCTTGAAGTGCGGCAGAGCGATGGTAGAGCTGATGATGCCCGAGTCGTAGCCGAAAAGAAAACCTCCCACGGCCAGGAAGGCCGCCGAGGCGATGGTAACGGTATTGCCCTTGGGCATGGCTGCTGTTAATCAAGCAGGGCCAAAATATGAGGACTGGGATAAGGTGTTGGGGGGTAGTGATGGATACGACTCCAGAATCTGGGGACACGGGAGGTTTATATACGCTACCCCGGATCTATGCCTTGCCACCGCAATGCGGAGGGATCGGCTAGACAGATGCTAATAAGGGGGAACCAGGGACAAGTGATCAGGGTTGGCGTTCATCTCTCTGCGTGAGAAGGGAGCAGAAAGCGCCATTTGCCCCAGGATCTCGGCATCATTCAGCCCGAGTCGCGACCTCGTCCACGCGGCGCAAAACTCGGAGTCGTGGGCATGATGCATTCCCCATGTTTCCGGGTCGCCCAAACTATTGGAGTGCGTGTGGAATGATAGACACACACCCACAACCCTTGGCTCCGGATGGATGTGGAGCCCCCCCCCCCCCCCCAATCCGCGCCGTCGCCGTAATTTGGAGTCGACAACTGACTGGAGTCCTCGGTCCTTTTGTTTGGAAATTAGGTTAGAGGCAGGTAATAATGGCTCACGAGTTGCATGAGGCCTGGACGAGTTGCATGAGGCCTGGACGAGTTGCATGAGGCCTGGACTGTAGTATTGCTCCACCCAACGGGCCAAGCTGACCCGAGAACGGACGCGGTGTAAAAGCTGTAGACGAACAACAGAACCCAGACACCAGCATCTTTCATGATCCGTGGCCGTCAATTCCAACCCTGCAATACACAGCAACAGCCCCCATGGAAGTCGTCAGTTGTGGCATCCACGGCTTTGGTGAGGCCATCGGTCTTGACGTAGACGAGCTACGCGTGTTCTGGAAGCTTGACTTCGCCGATGAGCATGCTGTCCAGGTGGCATACCGCCTGGTGGTGTCGGACAGCAAAGACGCCGACGGCTATGGTCAGGAAGGAATCTGTTTCGATACTGGCCGCGCCAAAGGCCGTGAGCAGCGCAACATCTTGTGCAAGCCGCAGGGTGGCTTCAAGTCGACAACATTCTACTACTGGACCGTGACGGTCTGGGATCAGAATGGAAACGAGGCGACCAGCTCAGTCAACGAGTTCTACACGTCGTATCCTCGATGCTCCAAGCTCCTGCCACCGTATAGCATGAACCAGAAATATGTAAGACTCAAATCCACAGGGCCTCGACTGTCAGTTTACTGACCGGATGGTCCATAGATGCCGCACTCCAGTCTTATTTTTCGCACTTGGTTCGAGGACGAGGCAAACCGCTGGAAGGCCGTATGGATTGGTGATGGAGGCGACAAGCCTATCTACCTCCGCAAAAGCCTTACCTTCCAGCGCAAACCGTCGCGCGTCATTATATTCGCCTCAGGCTTGGGCCATTTCAATCTCTCTGTCAACGGTCAGCCGGCCTCGTCCCACGTCCTGGACCCAGGCTGGACCAACTACCACCGGACAGTACAGTTTGTGGGATACGACGTGACGGATAATATTTTGGACGGGGAGAACGTTTTTGGTGCCCACGTGGGCAACGGCTTCTACGCAGGCGACCAAGGGGACCGCTTCTTCTGGCCCATGTACGAGGACAACACGTACGTCCGCTACGGTAACGAGCTGTGCTTCTTTGCCGAGATCCATGCTCATTACGACGATGGCACGCACGAGTGTATCGTCTCCGACCCGAGCTGGACGATCCGTAAGAGCGCCACCACACTGGCGAATATCTACGCCTCTGAAAACCACGACCGGCGGGCATATCCCGTTGGCTGGGACGCACCGGGCTTTGACGATGCTACTTGGCAGCCGGCCAAGCCGCTCACGGGACCAAGGGGCAAGTTGCGATACCAGAGCCAGCATCCAGTCATGTTACACAACACGTTCGTGCCCATTAAGCAAAGCACAGTCAAGCCTGGCGTCCTCATGTACGACCTTGGCCAGAATGCATCCATCATGGTACGAGTCGAAGCCAGTGGTCCCGCTGCAGCCGAGTACCGCGTCAAGTACTCCGAGACGGTCGGTGAAGATGGCCTTGTGCTAATGCCGGATCCTCTGTTCAAGGAGTTCGAAACGGGTGTGTACTCGAAGATTACGCTGGCAGGGCAGGGAGAGCAGGAGGTTTGGACGCCCGACTTTAGCTTTACGAGTGCTCGATACATCCAGATCGAAGGCGCCTCGCTTGATGGGGAAGATGGCCTTCCTGTCATCCACTCACTCACTGCCCGCCACGTCTCGTCTGGCGCTCCGCAACTCGGTTTTGTGAAGACTGACAAAGAGGATGTCAACGCATTAATTAACGCCTGCTACTGGACCTTCAGCTCGAATATATTCAGCTATCACACTGACTGCCCACAAATCGAAAAGTTTGGATGGCTGGAGGTGTCGGCTCTACTCTTTCCCGCCACACAATATGTCCGTGACATGGAGGCTGTCTACTCCAAGATCCTAGACGATATCATCGACACACAGGAGCCCTCCGGGCTTGTTCCTACTATGGCACCCTTGGTCAGATACATGTGAGTGATGAGCCTGCCCTTCCTGTTGTGACTGCTCTAGGAGACTGACACGAGTTAGGTGTGGCCCTATGCATGACACAATCACCTGGGGCGGTGCCGTGTGCTTACTCCCCGAACTTATTAAGCACTACTACGGCAGCACAGCTGTCTTCAAAAAGATATATAAGCCATGCGTACAGTACATGGAATACATGCAGGACAAAGAGCGACTTGGTGGACTCATTGAGCACGGCCTTGGAGACTGGGGCTACAGCATTGCCTACGGAAATCACCAGGCAAACATCGAAACGGCCATCTATTATCAGTGCCTGCGCAACGTAGCTCTCATGGCCAATCACCTCGGGTACACAGGTGACGAGGCTAGATTTACTTCGTGGGCAGAGCGGATATACACCGTCTACAACCAGCAGCTCCTCGTCACGGACAAGACAACGTATCCCTACGCGTTCTACACGTCTCGCGACGCCCCCGGAACGCAAGACCGCACAATGGTAGCCCAAGCCGTCGCCCTCAAGCACGGGCTCATCCCCGTCGAACACCGCGACGACATCATCCAAGCCTTCATCGCCGCCGCGGAAGACTCAGGCCACGTGATGCGCGCGGGCGAGATCGGCCTCAAGTACCTGTGGAACACGCTGGCCGACCCAGATGTAGACCGGCCAGATATTGTCTTCAACATGATGCGCCAGGAGGAGCACCCATCATACATGCGCTTCCTGCGGCGCGGTGAGACGAGCCTGCTGGAGTTCTGGCAGGACGAGTGCCGCTCCAAGTGCCACGATATGCTGGGTACCATCTACGAGTGGTTCTACGACTATGCGATGGGCGTGAAACCGTTGACAGATGCGTACCGTACGTGGAGGCTGCGGCCGTGCTTCAAGGCCGAGTTGGACTACGTGGAGGGCAAGGTTGAGTCGCCGTATGGGCTGATCGCGGTTTGCTTCGATCGCAGAGGGAGACAGGATGGAAAGGCGGTGGTGGATGTCAGTGTGCCGACTGGGACTACCTGCGAGCTGGTTCTTCCGAGCGAGACGAGTGTGGTGGAGATACAGAGGCAGCCGGTTGACGAGGCTCGGAACTTCAAGGGCAAGACGTTGGAGCTGCTCCAGGGCCAATATAGACTAGAGATTACAGCTTAGATGGTCATGTCTACTCTGCGTCACAATAGAATGATTCTACTATTTCTCTTCATATATTTGGATCTCACAAAGACGCAGCATGCGGTGACGGCGTACCTGTTTCTGGCCGCTCCTCGGTCAAGTGCGATGTGGACTCGGTGGTCCCGGGGTCACCTAGAGACTACATCCGAAGCTTCGTTGGTGTGTTACTCAATAGCTTCGGTAGTCAATAGGCCGAGGGCGTACTGAAGCATCCCAAATAAAGGCTCGAGATATCAGGAACAGTGGTCACATCGCTTGGCTCGTTTCTCGTAGCGTCCACAATCCGAGACCCCGATGGTTGGAGGCTCCAATCCGGTCCCTCTTGGTCTAGACCCATGCTCACCGGGGGCTATTGCGACATTTCTGGCCTACTCGGCAAACAAGGCATGCCTGGCGTTGTTGCTGTCCCGAGTTGATCGGCCTCGGTCAACCTGACAACATACGAGCCAGCCTCAAAACCCGATATGCAGATGACCGGCTTTCCAGGGTTATAGTTAGCGCCGGCTTTCAATATCGTTGATTGGTGATACAAACCGGCCAACTTTTTGTCTGGTTGGCCGTAAAGATCCACCTCAGACCCCATCTCCAAGTTTTCATCAGCCGGCTTTGAGGCGGTTGATTGGTATTCTCCGCCGGCTTTGTTTTCGTTCTATTGGTTACACGGCCTCACTGCGGTGGAGATACGACTCAGATCCTCAACTAACGCCACCCCCTCGTGGTGTTCTTCCACATGGTTGCTTTCTCCACCTTCTCTCCGCAACCCAGACGCGGGACTGACGCATAACGGGGAGGCTGCATGCTGCACACGAGACAAAGGCAAAGAGGATCTAAAACACAGTCGCCATTTGTATGGCTTGAACCGCGAAAATTTTGACCACAAGGCTGATCACGACCAAAGTCAGAATATTGCAAGACTCGGCGCCGGCATAAGATGATGCGTGGGAATTCTCGGAGCTCCCGGGAAGCTTCGCAAGACACGCGGCCGGACCCAACTGACAGCCCAAAGCCCGCACCAGCTTAATACTAATCTTTCAGTGGGACTGTTGTTATGTTGGGTTACAAAAGTTGCGTGTTACGACTCTGTCAACGCCAGCACACTTTAAAGACCACTCGTCATGTATAATTGGGTTGCTGCTGCTCCATGAAGTAGAAGCAAATGAGTCTGGCTCCTAACTGTTCTCGCTCGTTGCCGCCAAGTTGTGTATCACTTGGGACAACATCGATGCCGAAGCCCGTTGTGTATCAAGCGTAAACCGGTCCAGGCATTCCATCCACGAACGCCAGATGATCTCGCCCCTGCCGGCACTTCCACACGTACCTATTGGTCTACCCTGGTCCAAATGCATCCGAATTTTGTATGCCCATGATCATCGATCGGCTTATGCGACTTCTCTCAAGGTGGGCATTGCCGGCTGCCTGGCTCAGGTCGAAGTCGGGCCACAGATCGTCCACCTTGTCCTCGAGTGCCAGTGCATGTGCAATGAGAAACTTGACCATCCACTTGTCAAAGCGATGCGTGTTCCTGCTGAGAGACAGGATGCAATTCTTCTGGAACACGACCAATCGGCTAATCTGCGACCTGTCAGTAAACACATACTCCATATCGCCCAAGCAGATTTTATACCATCAGCTCCACGCTTGACCAGTAGCTGCGCAGCTGTACCAGCGTTGCGAGATTTGATTCGAGGCGGTTTCTCGAGTCTTCAAGCTCATGGGGTTCTCCGAACAGGTACGTGTGCAGCAGCACCGATGAAGATACAATCGTGACGTGGCCCACAATGTTGTACAGAGCCTCTGCGCCTGGGACCTCCCGCGATGCCTTCAGTACATCACAAATAATGGCCGCATGAGCCTTGCAGAGATCTGCGTATTTCTTCCCGTTCCTCGTAGACGGCCGTCGCTGGTCGAGGTATTGGTAGAACAGCAGCGTGTAGTAGTGATGATGGCCGAGATGGAAGGCGATGAAGACACTGCCTAGGCCACGACTCACGAATGTTGCCAGGTTTTCCAATGAAAATGTCAGTTCGGGGCCAATTTGCTGCTCAAAAGCGGCAAGTTGGGATTCAAGGCGTTGAACCGACTCGTCCATCCAACCTTCGTCCCACTCAGCTATCTCGGCGAGTTCCTTGTGGAACTGCTGTATCTGAGCATAGATCTCGACCAGCCTTACCATATGGCCCCAGAGTCCGGGTCGCCATTCTGCATCAGGGATGTCTGGGTCGCCCGGCTTCATCAGAGCGAAGACAGCCTCATCCATTGGGACTCGGGGCCGCTTCGCTTGCCATTCAAACTGTCGCGACAAATTTGAGCCACCGCTAGCCCATGTGTCAATGATGAAGCAGGTCCAGAAGATCCGTCGCTTTGTCTCGCGGGTGACTCCGTCATCAGCTTCGTTGAGAGCTCCGAGATTGAGTATCTGAGCCATGCGGTTGGCAATCACTGATGATGCAGTTAGTTCGACGATGCTCATCGCGCCCAGGCCAGGTCCATCAGAAATATACCAAAGTATAACGACTCGGCATCTGCGTTACAGTCGCCCATGCAGTTATTCCCCACCAGGATGCACGCCTGGATGTTCTCAATGCAGACGTGCTCGAGATCATCCTTCAGCGCCGCCTTGGCTTTGGCACAATACATAGGTCCGCGGGCCCGTATGTCGGGCTGTGTGGCGAATCTGGAGCTTTGTCAACCCTAGTCCAGCAAACGTCAAGAACCAATGCTAGTCGGGCGATTATACCGTGCCGACATGCCAATCATGCTCAGAAGGACAGGCTGAGAGACTGTTCCCGCGACGGCGCTGGCTTTGAAGGTGGACTCATGGAAGAGACTGTGAGGTTGGTTATGGATGAATCGGAAGTACAGGTCTACCAAGTGTATGACTTCTTCACGAGAGCGAGTTGAGATGACGGGGGGAAGAGGTTGCGCGGCTGCGGGAGACTGGGACGCGGGAATCGCGGCCGAGCAAGACAGATTTCGCTGGAGGCATTGAGAGCACGCCGAGTCCCTTATCCAATCGCATCTTCGCTTGCCAGTCCTGCATTGGAGGCATGCCTTTACAGGTCGCATTGTGCTGTAGCTTTGATGACTCTATTTGGTATTGTTAGTGGGTGAGAAAGCAGGATAAGAACCTGGAGAAAAGTCTACATATTTATTAGCACTGAGTTCCTGACTAAGCATTTAGTAGAGAGCAATTATAGAGATTAAAGCTTAACAAGCTTTAGTATCTAGCTTTCTAACTGGACTTATATAGAAAAGAAGATAAGGCTTTCATATTATATACTGGTCTTATTTTTAAGGTTAGTTCCTTTAGGCTGCATCTCTCGTACTCTCGCTTGGCCATTCTTTTCTTAACGCATCTAGTGGAGCAATTCATGCTTCCTGACCAAGTCAATCCCTGAGAACTGCTTCTGGCAGACTTTGCAGTGACGCGGGAAGACTCGAAAATCATCTGAAAATGAGCTGTCGACAAGGCCAACTCCCGGTAATAGCTTATACTGTGCGGTGATGGTTGCGCATCTTGCGATGGCGACTGAGATGATCTGGATGGGAGAACAGTCGAGGGAAGTGTGAACAGCTGTGCCTCTTCACAGAGCGGGGAAGCGCGGGACATCTTGTGTGGACATTTTAGAGCTAGTGAGCAATTGAAACAGATAGGTAGAGTAAAGGAGACGATGAAAAGAGCCAGGACAAGGGTCGGATTGCGGGGGACTTTGAGGGCCTAACCAGTCTCCCCCACACTCATAATCTACCGTCGTACCATGCCGGAGTTATTAGTTTCGTCACTTACCCCAGGCTATGACGCACCATGGATAGTAATCGAATCGGAATCGGACCTCGGCGCCGCTTCCCGATAGACGGGGTCTCGGCGCCGCCTACCGGACGAGACTCGGTCCTTCGTCCTCGTCTGGGAAGCGCGATAGCTGCGGTGCCTGTTTCGGCGCTTTTACCGTCATGAGATACCCAATTCATAGGAAGACATGTGCAGATCACTTGTTTCTTAGTAAGAGCGTGAGAGCATAAATACCAATGCCATCCGCTCAATGGAAAAGGGACGTTTTCTGATAGAAGACCAGGACGTCCATCCAAATAAGAAAATACTACAATGTTTCCTCCACTAATGCTCTTCGCTGCCCTAGCGCCATGGGTCCTCGGAGCGGCAGTCAATACTAGAGTCTACAACTCGAATCCTACTGCTGAGCTTCAAAACGGCACCTACTACGGCATCCACAGCTCGACCTATGAGCAGGACTTCTTCCTCGGCATGCCGTACGCCCAACCACCACTGGGTAACCTGCGCTTCCGTCATCCTCAGCCGCTCAATACCACCTGGGACGAGCCTCGCAATGCCACCACCTACCAGACGTCCTGCTACGGCTATCCCTATCCCGTTGGGCCTCTCCTTGGCGGCAGCGACGACTGCCTGACTATAAACGTCGTGCGCCCTACAGGGACCGATGCTGATGCGAAGCTTCCTGTAGCTTTTTGGATCCACGGCGGGGGCCTCGTCAGCGGCTCCAATTCGGACCCTATTTCGAACCTGACCTTCATCGTACAAGAATCGGTCAAAATGGGTCAGCCGATCATCGCCGCGAGTGTCAACTACCGTCTCCATGCCTGGGGCTTCCTATGGGCCGCCGCTTTAGAGGCTGATAAATTGGGAAACCTAGGCTTCAGGGACCAGCGACTTGCTATGCGGTGGGTGCAGGAGAACATCCCAGCGTTCGGAGGCGACCCAGACAAGGTGACAATCTGGGGTCAGAGCGGAGGTGCCCGAGCTGTTGCCACTCATCTGACAGCCTTTGGCGGACGTGACGATAAGCTGTTCAGGGCAGCCGTCATGCAAAGTGGTTCTGGCTTCCCTACCGACTTTGGTGAGATCAGGCCTCCCCAGTCGACGACGTGGGAAGAGGCCTACGAATCGCTCCTCAGCAAGACTGGGTGCGAAGGTGCCTCGGATTCCCTGCAATGTCTCCGCGAAGTACCCTCTCACCAGCTAGCTTTGATCTTTGCCGACGTTGCGTTCCCGCCTTTTCTCGACATTGTTGACGGCGACTTTGTCCAGCAGCCACGGGTTACGCTTCTTCGAGAGGGCAAGTTTGTCCACGTTCCCGTCCTAACCGGTACCGCGATCGACGACGGCGACTACTTCTCGCAGCATGGCATCAACACAACGGAACAGTGGGAGGACTGGCTTATCGCTGGGGGCGCCGGTGATGCCACAATTGAGGCTATCTCGGCACTATACCCTGACATCCCGCGGCTTGGCCTTCCGTCCACCTACCCGGGTCGGCCGACAGGCAAGGATGCATCATACGGTTCAATGTGGAAGCGGGCAATGGCATTTGGCGGTGATAGAGCCATGCAGGGTCCTCGTCGAGCATGGGCGCGGGCTTGGACCGAGGCTGGCGTGCCAGTGTACAGCTACCGCTTCGACCAGGTCACGGGTGACAGGCCTGCAGTACAGGGCGTTGGCCACTCGGCAGAGCTCAAATTTGTCTTTGGGGCGCCTGTAGGCAACTTGTTTCCGCATGATGAATTGAAGAACCTGTCCCATCAGATGAAGAAACGCTGGGTCAGCTTCTTCAACCACATGGAACCGAATGTGGGTTACGGCACGGGGGCAAAGTGGCCAGTATACTCGCTTAAGAACCCAGAGAACCTGATATTTGATGCTGATAAGCCCAGTTCAACATATATACAGGCTGATACTTTCCGGGCTGAGCAATTTGAATACTTGAATAAAAAGTTGTGGAAGGTGGGATTGGAGGCGAGTGAAATAACTGACGAACAAGGAAGAAATGAAATCTAAATAGATATCTATTTTGAATATTAATTGGCTTTAATTTAGCAAAAGTCTTACAAGCTAACCATACTAGCTTATTTAAAGAAGATAGGACATTGGGATTGTATATCTATCACTTCGTATCCGTTTTCTTCTTCTTCCTCAACACCGTCCCAACACCGTCCCAACATCCGCTATACGGCTAGTGTCTGTCAGAACTCCAATCTTCTTCCAATCTCTGCTGCCCCATCCACGATTTGCGGTTCTTGAATGTCTAGGTGATACTGTCCCACAGGAGTGAGACAGGCTGCCCAACGGGTTTACAATAGGAATTCCGACATACCTTGATATACGTTCCTTTTCCTCCGTGGACCTTGAAGCGGAGAACCTTGTCGACAATGCCGATGACGGAGGCTTTCAGGGTAACAAGAGCACCGTTCGAGTATCGAAGTAAGATGGTCATGGAGTCGGGGTTGCCGTAGTGGGACTTTGACCCTCTCGTAGCCCAGCACAGCCGTGACCGTCTTCGGCTTTCCGAGCAGCACCAGCGCTTGGTCAATCAGGTGCGACCCAAGATCGTAGAGGACTCGGCTTCCTGTGTTGGCCTGGGCCCTCCACGTATCAGCCCATCCGTCGCGTATAGCGGGCGCGTGGACGTCGAAGTGGCTTTCGAGTTCGACGACCTTACTGGATAATTCAGAAATCACTGGTAATTCAGGCAGCACACTAGTGATCCAGTTACAGATCATCCTGAACCTGTAGCCGAAGAAAGGTGGGTCAGCCGGCCTATATAGCCGGGACGTGACATCACCCATGTAGTAATGTGCGACCGTACTAAATAGACTGCCGATTTGATTCTTGAAAGTTTAAACCAATCAGAGATTGCCATTCTGCAGGTCAGATTTCCCCAAACCACTTTGACTGCGCCTTACCGGCGGTTTTGCCTTATCGCTCACTCTGTGGCCATCACCAAAACCTCGCGCCCTTGCCAAAGTACCATCCCCTCGGCCAGATTCCTCAGGTCAGTGCTGGGCGTGCATTATCCCGTCATGACTTGAGCGGCGAAATGTTCCCTTTCCCAGTACAAGACGACCAAAGCGTGAGGCCTTTATCCGAGGACGATCAGCTAGTTCTCTTGGGTCTTGTCCGCCGCTATGGCGTCTCGAGTCTTGTCTGCGCCCTGAGTGGTTTGGGCACTCCTTGTGAGTTCGAACTAGACAGACTGCCAACGTATTCCAACTCACACGACGCAGCCCGAGCCTCTACATTCTCGGCGACGACTCTTCTTAGCAACACAAGTGCTCCCTCCTTGACATGGAGCAGTTCTGAGGCTTCCCACGCCCGATCTGACGCCGCCTCGATCCGCACTCTGTCCACCTGGCAAGACACGTCTACCGACGTTCCTTCGATCGACGACGGCGAGGTCGGCAAAGTAGCCGATAGGACGTGGCTCGACTCTCCCAGTCTGATTCAGTCGCCCATTCCGCCCTGCGATGTCACCTCTCACCTCTCGCCTCGTCACATTGCACCGACTTCTAAGAAATACCAGTGCCATATGTGCTTTTTGGATAACAACCCCGTGGGCTTTGGCCGGAAGAGTGACTTTAAGAAGCATCTCTACAACTTCCACGATGCTAACGTGACTTGGCTGTGCAAGAGTAAGGGCTGCCATCTGTCTTTTGCTACTGAGCGAGCGTATAGCATCCACGCCAAAGAGACACACTATATAGACGCTCTGCCTAACAGTTCAGCCAAGACGGAGTTATGCCCCCAGGTTGTCTTTGCGTGCGGTTTTGCTAACTGCAAGGACCGCATCTTTGAAGCTTCAAGTAGCGATCAAGCGTCGGCTAGCCGCGACAAGTACTTCGAGCATATCGCCAAGCATTTCGAGGATGGATATAATATGAACAACTGGGAGTATAACGTGCAGTTGCACAACCTTATTTGCCAGTCCAAGGTCAAATCCATCTGGAAGACGTGCATCTGGCCCAAGGAGAGGAGACAGCAGCTCACCTGGCGTGCTCGATCCTCCGGCGATTTGAAACGTATGCTTGAGTCGCGCCACCTCGGCCAGGATATTTCGACTCTCGTTCGTCTCGCGTTTATCCTCGGTACCTCGCCTTTCACCAACCCTAACACGCCACCCCCGAGCGAAATTGATCTTCAGTTCCCTCTGCCCGTCCGATCCGAATGCTTGATGGACACCGTTGGACATGCCGAAGGAACGCAACCCAAAGCCAAGCCTTCCAACAATTCCGCGAACGCCAGCACCCCAGGAATCACTCCTCCAAACCAACCACCGCAAACGCCTCAGCTTACCACGCTCCCGACCCGACGGATCAAGCAGGAAACACGTCCCTCTACTTCCGTGGATAGCATCCCTGAGTCCAAAATCCAGGACGAGCTCACCGCTGGATCCCGCCCTGGGACTCCCTTCCCGAACCCTAACAAAAAGGTATGGCCTGTGGATTCACCCAAGTTTCAGGCACCAACTGCGGCGACAGCTTCACCCATGAGACTACCATTTGTCACGGATGGACAAATTGTGGAATACTCACCAACTGAGGAGGAAGTACGTCATTGTTTTGGGCTTGAGTCCGCCGTTCAGCCCAAATCACTCTACGTCCCTGCTTTGGCCACAGTAAACAAAGCCTCAGTCGATGGGGAGAATATTGAGAATCGCCCTATCGTTCAGCTGCTTCCGGAGAGAAGAGATCAGGAAGATAATAGATGTACCGAGGGTGAAGTTAATGTTGCTCTCGATGTATCACTTGATGACGCAAAGGGTGAAACAAAACTCGAGCAGGAGGTGCATGCCGCGAGCCGATGCCAGTGAGTCTGATTAATCTCGACCATTGTTCGTTACGGTAATGCTTAATTATGCGTCTAGATATAAATCAAACGAAGGGCCTCAGTCAGACTTAGTGTCTATGCCTGAGAAGAGTGTTTTGAGCGGAAGCACTCGCTCTATGTCCGAAGATCCTCAGACATTAGTCGACGAAGCATGCGCCATAATTCTATCAACCGCCTTTGGTATCACGATTGATGAGGTACCAGAGCCAACTTCAGTCTGGCAGAGCGTTCAAACATGTCTGGCAGAGCTCTCTGAAATGGTAGATCCAAGTTTAGAACTGCCATGTGCATATCGAGAGTATGCTGGACAATCCGGTAAAGCTCCATGCCCATCAGCTCAAGATGGAGCCGCAAGCTCAGCATCGCGATCATCACAAAAGCGCAAGCCTTTGGGAACTGGAAGCGACGGTGACAATCCAGAAGATAGCTCAGATTCAAACGGCGGCTTAACATCCCAGGACTGCGATACCAACAGATCAAAAAGGAGGAAGACGACTACCCGTTTCAGCTGTCCATTCAGAAAAAGAAACCCCCTTCGGTTTCATGTTCGAGATCACATGAACTGCGCGACGCAGTCATTTTCCTCGATAACTCTGGTTAAGTGGGTCCCCAGTTACACCGACCCGAGCCTGAATCGCTAAGCTGAGGTAGGCGACATGTCATGACATTTCACAAATGCAAGAGAGCTGCCCCATTTGTCTGCACGCGTTGCCAGGAGAGGTTTACGACGATTCAAGACTGCCAGGCGCACTTACGGGTCCCGCCAGACAGAATATGTCAGACAAAAGATCCCGGTGACGATAGCAGCTCTGAAGATGATCCAGAGGATGGCATCACATCGGAAATCGAGGAAGTGCTGCGGGACCGGAGAGCATACATTCAAGTTGTGGGGTGGGATGCTCTTTGGCGAACACTCTTTCCTACAGACAGTACTATAGAATCTGCAGGTAACGTATTTCAAGTCCACCATATAGCAATGTTGTCTAACTCATTTCTTAGAATTCGAACCTGTGATTGAAGATTACGAAGTGCAACATGACTTCGAGGAATGCAGTGGGGAGTGGCAATCTTTTCTAAGAGCAGAAGCCATCAGAATGCTGTCTAACCCAACCCAAGCGTCTCCGGACAAGCTCCATCCACTTTTCCAGACTCTAGTCAACAGAACTCTACAGGGCTGCCGGTCCAGGGTTCTAGGTTCGTACGCAAGGGTCTCTAGAAGAAGGCAACGTACCGCAGACGAACAAAATCAGGCTGCTTCATCATCAAGGTCCTCTAGTACTTTGACAACGCATCAGAGACGTCTATTACCTACACCAGACTCGATAGATCAGAGATCTCCACCTCCACCTTCTTCCACGACATCCAGACCGGCCCCAATGGGGATAGATGAGAGTTGGCACCAGAACATGGCGCAACCCCAAGCTACGAACACATCCGACCTCGAACCCTCACAGTTCGGGGGCGGCGTGTTGCTTGCCGCAGCCGTCCACCAATATGACACCTCCAACGTTACCAATCAGTGGCCAGACGTATGTGTTATCTGCCAAGGACCCAGACCATGCGATTGTGATAGGGGCTTCGATTCTTTGGGTGCCTGAACAAAGTCCGCAAGCGGTATATAGTCGTCGGGTTACCGACCCCACTCGCAGAGCTGCACAGCCTTCGGAACTTCAGCTATAGTGTTATGCAGACTGAGCCACTTATTTTTTTTCTCTACTAGAGTAATAATAGTAATAGGGTTTCATAGAGAGATAACTTCAGTCTATCTATATAGAACTTTTATAGACTTACTGACTACTTTATAATATATATAGAGGAGCTATATTAAGAGGTTAGGGTGCTTTAGTATATATATACCCAGAGGGAGGACTAAAAGCTTAACAGTAAAAAAATGATATACCAAAGTATTCTAACCTCTTAATACAGCTTAATAAAGTCTTACTCTAATACCTAAAAATTATATAAAGTAATACTTAAAGCTAGTAAATCTAACAAGTAAAATTTTTAAAGTAGTTCTCTTAGCTTAAAGTATAAAAAGACTCTAAAAAAACTCTTAATTTAATAAGGTAGACTATTAAGACTATTAAACTAGAGTAAATTCAGTAACCTAATAGGCTTTATAATTTAGATTTAAAGTTATCTAAGTAATATAAGATACTTAAAGCTATAAAATATTTAGATAAGATAATTACCTACCTTTATAAAGCTATTAAGACTATACTAAAAGTTAGCTTTATAGTGTATAAATATAGTAATTATCTTAATACTCTACTCTACCTTAGATTCTTATACTTTATAAAATATATAGTCGATGTTATACTGAAGGAGTATCCAGGCAGATTAACAGTATTAAATAACCTTACTATTTATCTCAGTATTAGATACCGCTAGATAGAGTCTAATATAAAGCATAAGGATATTATAGATACTGTTAAGTATGCTAATAGTACTATTAATAAAGAATCTAAGGGGTATCCCTACTAACTATACTGGCTTTCTATCCTCAGGCTTTAGCACTCTGTAATAACTCAGCTATATACCGATGCTGTATACTTAAGCTATAAAGCTCTTAGAGAACTAACACCTGGGCTCAAAGGAAGTTCCAGGAATATTACGGTGTATCTTTCCACTTACTCTTACGGCGAACTAATATACTGTTAACGATATACCCGCTGATAAACCAGAATATATTAATATAATAATTCAGCTTGACGATCGACTTACTGAGTGATATAAACTCAGTAAAGGCTCTTAAGATGTTAAGAAAGCCGCTAGATATTATACTTTACTAATAGAGCTTCAATCTGCACTAATTAGAGTTCCTCTACTTGCTGTAGGGCGATACATACTAGCTGCCAATATCCTTAATAATCTAGAGAAGGCCTATTATATTGCTGACGCTACTATTTCGCTTATACCCCAGTCGGTTTTAAATTCCCTTTTCAGTTTAGTGTGGATAAGCAGCAGGTTCTTGAGTAAGTGGTTAGTTTAGTATCTAATGCTGCTGTAACTATATTGATGGCAGACCAGGAATAGTATACGCGATAAAGATGCTTAAGATGGGTTGGGGTATCCTGGCGAGTTCTCTTTAAGATATCTGAAGCAGCTTGCCCTCTTTTAATCTTAACTGAGAGTATCCCGAGTTAGCAACGTCATATCGTTATAACTCCTTAGTCATTAACCCACAGGGGATCCGAGTGGTTGAGCTTCCTGAGCTTTCTCGAACGTAGATTGTCAAGCGAGAAAAGAAACTCCAATCCGCAGAAACCCTAGAGCGGCTTTGAGATATAATTGCGAGCCCGGTTCTTGATGCTCTGGGCTTTTTGGAGATCCCAACGGGAGACACTTGGGCGCTTATTTGGTGGATTCTAAATGGACCACTTGTCAGGTTCCCCATACATACTGCAGGGTACCATTTGGGCTCTGGTTCCAAGATAGTTCTTGGTAGAGTCATTTCATCTTCTAGTAGTCACGTCAAAAAGAGATAAGTAATATTATGTAATAATGACAGATTTCTTTTTGCTCCTTAGGTATTCCCTCCTCCGCTCCCCCCGACAGAACTAACTATCGAGATCATAAAGAGAAATCCGGTCCCCATTTTCCTTCCCATCTATGGCAGGAAGTTAGATCTTGCTGAGTCGGGCATCCCTATTGATGTCAGCAGAGCTAACCTCTTCGACATTATATACTTTCATGCCACTTTTAAAAACTGTAGGATAATTTAGGACTACTACCGTTGGTATGTCAAAGTGATTCTCTGGTTCTCGTCCAGAATCACAGCAGGAATGGATCAGTGGATTGGTAGAATCAGTCACAAGCGTTATCAACCATCTAAAAGCGAGTGACATCCGCTTCCTAGCTAGGGAATTTGTTATTCTGCAACAGATCATTTAATGTCTACCCATTCGTCGGCCAGCCGCACCGACCGAAGCCACCCGGATCTCATCTTTGGCTATACTCTCTACGATCAGCTCTCGTGCAAACACCTGTTCCGGCACCAATAGCAAACAGATGGAGTTGGCGCCGTGGTCAAGTAAGATAACTTGCGATGTTGTTTCTTTAGTAAACGCCCATGGGTGCAGGTTTGAATAATTAAAGGAGGAAACAATAAAACATTGCCTGTTCATTCATTGTACGGGTCCCAAGCAAAGTCTCCTCCCTTTCTTATTTTCCGCTGAAGGTCAAGATGATCCAGGGCACACCTAGTGGCAAGTCAAGCCGACATCCACGACATCTGGAAGCGTGATGAGCATACGGTGGGATTCGTTGGTTTTGTCAGGCCATCACTCGGAGCAACTCAGCCTTCTCGCCCGCCCCCCAACAGGATATCAAGACCTGCCTAGTCAGAGACAAACACTAGGTAGGAAGCGTATAGTTTCAACTTGACAGCTAAGATATCCCGCTTCTAGAAACGCTGTCAGGTAACTATGGGTCCACTAGGGGTGCACAGGCACGAATCAGACAGGTTAAGCGAGCAAATACACTCCAGGTGAGCTTATCACAGCGCTCTGAAGCGCGCAGCGTGGGAAAGACCCTCTAAGACGAAAGCAGTTGAGTGTCGATTAAGCTATATCTTGATACGTCAGCCTTGCCCGGCAGTGCGGCAATATGGAGAGGGGATATTCAGATTCAATGAGTGAAGTATGACTGCGTCGTATATGCCTGGTGCTGAGAGTTTGCCGCTTATTGAGCACCACAAAGCCAACTGGAGATACCCCCGCAGGAGAGCAATTGGCGAAGGACCTCGCACAGCGTTTCGCTGCGAGGCGCTATACAGGAAGCGAAGCGACCAAGCAGACGTTCTGCTCCCTCGCCTCGACCCTGCCTCCCGTTCACTTCCATGGACACGTTCGAGCCGACTACCACCCGCAGCAGAACGACATGCTCTTCGCTCGCGGCGAGGAGCTCAAGGCAATGGAGGTTTTCGAGCTCGACCTTCAACAATCCCGACCAGCCGTGGTTCTCATCGGCTTCATATCAGGGCGCAGGTGGAGACTGCGGCGCCCTACTTCTAGACGTGCTTCGTGCTTTATGGTGGTCGAAAATTCCTCTTGAGCGATACGGAATAAATGAACTATAGAATTCATCTAAACACGCAGAGATTTGCATTGGATGATGTTGAGTAAACCAAAAACCAAAAACCTGATACATTCACTATGGGTTTAGGATAACTGTCTGTGTCTGCAGAAACTCTCGAAGCCCCCATTCAGCACCAAACCGTCCAAATCCACTTGCTTTATTGCCACCATGTGGTAGCGTTGACTCATCGTGGACAGTCGAGCCATTGATATGCACTGCCCCGACTTCAAGCTTTCGGGCCAGCTCCAGAGCGTGATAGTGGTCTCGGGTCCAAATAGCGGCTGAAAGACCGTACTCGCTTGTGTTCGCCGTCTGAATAGCTTCCTCCTCATCCGAAACAACAACCACACCAACCATCGGCCCAAAAGATTCAACTGAAAAGAATTCCATTGATGGTTTAACATCTGTGATGAGTGAAATAGGGACAACTTGGTTGCTTGGGTGGCCTTCAGAGCTGTTAGACGAAGATATCACATCTGATCCTTTGGCTGTCGCATCCGAAGCCAGGCTATGCGACCTCGTCGCGCTTTTAGGGGCTATCAGTTTGTATGATGTGCCAAGTTTCTTGCGGAGGGCTTGCTGCAGGTGGTACTTGAACTCATCTGCGACTTCCCTGGATACAATTGCAAGGTCTGTGGACATGCAGATTTGTCCTCCCTACTACAAGTTAGCACCGTACATGGGCCCAAGGGATACTGAAGAAGATTGTTTCGGACTCACATTCAAGGTGGCGCCGTGCAAAACGGCTTCTGCTGCCTTCGCCGTGTCTGCGTCTGGGAGGATGATAGAACAGTTCTTTCCGCCCAATTCTAGAAGCACTGGCTTGAGTGCTTGCCCAGCCATTTGCGCGATAATCCGCCCCACGGTCGTCGAGCCGGTGAAGTTGACCTTCCGGATTGCGGGGTGTTTGATCAATGCCCCAACAACTTCAGCCGCATCCTCTGGTCGGTGTAGAATAAGATTTACAACTCCAGACGGGAATCCGGCGTCGACGAATAGTTGAGCAATGAAATGATGGGTTCTGGGACTCAATTCAGAGCCCTTTACAGTTAGAACTTATTTCAATGTGTGAGTTTGCATGACATACTTTAAGAATGGCGGTATTTCCGGTTGCAATTGGAGCCAGTACTGCTCGGAATCCTAGTATAAGTGGGCCATTCCAGGGTGCAATTCCAAGAACTACCCCTAGCGGACGGTTGAAGACAAATCCGTAAGAATCCTTTCCCTCTGTGTGTGGGATAGATCCGTTCATTGAACTTGATGTGATGAGCGACGCAGTTTCTTCGATCATGGCAATGCTATCGGAGACATTTCCAGCCGCCCACTCTTCCGAGCAATGGATTTCAGTTTGTATAATTCTCATGGCCTCATATTTGTGCTGAAGGAGCAACTGGGTTATTAGAACATATAATTAGCATTGAACTCTACACACAGGGTAATTCATCTCGCTGACTAGGGCGAGACCACCTACATGAGCTAGCTTGAGAAACAGACGCCGCCGCTCCAACGGAGATGACTGCGACCAACTGTCAAAGGCATTGCTACAGCTCTCGATAGCCTTGGAGCAATCTGAGATATCGGCACCTTGAAAAAAGCCAGTCGGTGATATTTTCTGCGTTCTGGCTGCCGATGCTTTGAAGACCGGCAATCCATCAATTAAGAGTGGGATGTTGGCATTTTCGGCAAGTGTTTTTGGGCGATCTTGGATGTGAGGATTCGACATGTTAGATGCGGTTTGAGGTTCCAAAACAGTCATCTTGAAACAGAATTTCCCGAAACATGGAAGAACAAGGATCAAAAGATAATAAAATGCGATCGAGGTGAATTTTTCAAGATTTGTCAGTGTGATGGGGGGCAGCGGTTGAGGAAAGTCTCAAGAAGACTTTGCCGGGTGTTTAATATATTGGACTTCTATTCCACAAAGTTGAACGCAGCGGGGAACCTTCGGGTTTCAAGCCGCCAGAGTGCCATAATGAAACGGAAGGACCGGGGTGTAGAGGCAACCGAACTTAATACGGCTTTGTTACGCGGCTCATAAGTTGCACCACCATGACTCGCCGTAGGCCGCCGATGAAGGATATCCTAGTTTTAACTCACAGCAAGAACGACGCAAATAATTCAAGTCGAGGAAGACATAGGAAAGGAGCACAGATGAATAACAATGATGGTAATGAAGTCATGTCGAACCTGACTAAATCATCGTAGCCTTGACTTTACAAGAATGCTGTAAGGTAATTACTATTTCTAGGTAGAGCAACTATACTTGATCTCTCTTCGCCAAATTAAGTAAATGCCCATGATTTAGAATTACATTCTAATTCTGGTACTATCAATGCTACAAATTCTTAAAGTCTTATATCCTATTCTAAAGGGGAAGCCTAGGTGGTGCTATCAACGGATCCAACTACCTTCAGAAGAACCTTTTGATATGCCTCCCGAGCCTTGCGCCCATAAAGATAGATCGGAATAGATAGCAGCATAGACAGGCTAACCACCATAAACATGATCATATAGACCTGGATCCAACCCTGAGAATTGATCCAGTCAACTGCAACATAGAGAAACAGAAATGCAACAAGATTCTTAGTGACATTTATGGCAACTAGGATCTCCTGCGCGAAGACAGGATAGGAGTCGAGTAGATATGTCATTGCGACGTTGGGAGCGTAAACGGTGCCGAAGGAAACTAATTGGGCGAGCATGTCAGTATCCTTCATCTTCAATATTGGGAGTAGCTTACCCATTCCAAATCCAACCGCAATGACTGCCCAATGGAGCGATTTATCACAGGCAAAGGCAACGATGATGCAACCGATCGGTGCGACAAGACAGCCAGGGCTGAGGGATATAAGACGTTGCTCAGGGACAAAGACGCCACGATTCCGCACAATGCACCGAGCAGTTATCACATCGCAGATATAGCCGCCACCGTAGCAAGCAACAACAAAGCCAATAATAGCTGCGATCTGCATAAGTCCCACGCTGCTGGCAGCAAACAGGTAGGGCGGAGCAAGAAGAAGAGATGGGAAAGCAAAGCTAGTTGGATATGTCAGCGATTTTCCGAACGGCTGGTCCTCTTCGGGGAATTGAGGATCGAAGAAGCGTACATTAGAATGACCTGTGATGCAAGCGCGCTGCCGTACACAAGAATTGTCCACAGCACCGGAAGACAGCCCAAGAAGACGAAGGGTAACGCGAATGCCTTTGGAAGACTGATGTTGGGATTGTAATGGATGAAAGTCGTCCAGACTTTTGGCAATGAGATGGCAACGACGCCATTACCATCCCGTTCGCTTTCAAGATGCTCGGAATGAGGGGCAACATTTGATGCGCTGTCGAGTTCCTCTTTAGGGGTGCTGCTTTCGTCTCGGTTCGAACCTGAGGGCGGAGAGTCTGGTAGCGGTGGGCGAACGAATGATGATTCTGGGTAGAAGAGAAAAATGGCGACGAAATCAAACCCGGCAATAGCAGCGCAGACCCAGACAAAGTCTCGCCACGTCCCAGGGCTGCTTTGAACCATAAATCCAGCAATCAACGGGCCGACCGCTGAACCGCAAGAGATGAGAACCACATATCTAGCCACGACTGTCAGCGATTGATGATGCTGAGCTAAGAATGTTGACTTACATGGACATCATGGCTCCTCTTTCGTGAAGATAGAACATGTCCGATATAACTCCGGGCACAATGCTCTGGGAAACATTAGCATGGTGCTCACGCACAACAGGGTGCCTCCCTGAGTTTCCTTTCTGATATATCGAGTTCAGATCCACTTACTTCGCCAGCTGCCGAGACAAATCCAGAAAGACACCGAGCGGCAAGGATTTGTCCAAATGTCTTTGCCTTTGCTGTCCAAACAAGAACTGCGAAGAGCATACCCATTGAGATGAGCAGAACGGGTCGTTTGCCATACTTGACGGAGAAAGGGACCCAGAACATGTTGCCTATTCCGAGGAGAAGAAAGTTGAACTGCATCCGACGGGCCAAGGGTCAGTTTGCTAAATAGATTGCATGGATTTTGCGCGTGGAGGAGCGATGTAGCTTTTGCTTACCGTCATCAAGGAATTGACCTCTTGGGCGGTCTTTTGGAACTGCATCTCAAAGAGAACCTCTGCGACGGAAAGACCGGCGCCAGCAAAGTTTGCCACAAAGTTGAAGAATGCGACCGATATCAGTGCAAGGATCTTGATCCATCGCGGCCAGCGCAACGGATCTTTTTCGTCGTTGGACGGCGGTGGCCAGAGTCCTAAGTGGTGGTGCTGCTTGGAAGAGCCATCGACGACGACGTTATCTGCCGGGAACAGGATCCTGGCGTCTGCCATAGCTGAGATGAAGCGTACGAGTAGTTGGCGTCAACGAAGATTCAGTAGAGTGTGATGAATAAGAGAGGAATAACTGGGACAAAGAGTAGGAGAATATCTGGCCCAACGCAAGAAATCATCGAAAGGGGGCAGGCGACTCCAAGGTCTTAGTCCATCAACAAATGATAGCGCTTCGGCACTGGCCCCGATTTCCCCACGAAGTCACCGCGTATCTATCCGGGGAGCATCATTATACTCTCCAGATGCGGAGACCCCGCAAGGATTAAGATTGCGCGGCCTCGTCGTCACCAATAGAGATGGGTCCATTATAGTCGCATCGCCGGGGCAGTATCGGGAACGACCCGAAAGGCTCTACGTTAAGTACCCCATTAATAAGTACCCCGGACTGAGCTAGCCCCGCATCCATCAACTCATCTCCAATTCACACGCGCTGCTAATTAAGCAACGTCTTTGTTTCGTTATCATTCATCATGGCAGGACATTTCCGCGGAATCTCGTCCCAAAGCGGCAAGGCTTTCCCCAACTTGCCCCAGTTCTCGGGCTTTATGAAGCCTTGCCGCTTCGAGGGCGAGATCCGGTTTCTCGAGGTGGAGGGTGACTTGCCCGAAGAGCTCGATGGCACATTCTATCGTGTGATGCCCGATCCGCAGTTCGCGCCGTTTATCGAAGATGACCCAGTGAGTATTTTCCATCAACCAATGCTTCCAACAATTGGGACGCGAGACGTGTCACACTGGCTAATAATGCGCTACTTCTAGTGGTTTAATGGGGATGGAAATATCACTGCTTTTCGTTTCAACAAGGGCAATGTCCACCTCCAGCAAAAGTACGTCCGTACCGAGAAATTCATCAAGGAAAGGGAAGCACAGCGCGCGCTTGGCGGTAAGTCTTGCAAAATATTGCAATCGCCGTGAATCCCAAGAGCTAGTGCCTTGACTCATACGGATTTCTTCAGGCAAATACCGAAACAAATATACGGATGCCGTCGAGTTCAAAGTCCGTACCACGGCCAACACCAACATATTTTACTTCAACAAAGTTCTCCTCGCCATAAAGGAAGATGCACAGCCATTTGCTATGGATCCCATCACGCTCGAGACCATCGGCCTCTGCGATTTCAATGGTCAACTACCAAGTCTAACCTTTACCGCTCATCCGAAGCTCGATCCCATCACCAAAGAGCTGGTATGCTTTGGTTACGAGGCCAAAGGTGACGGTACCCCGGATGTATGCTATTACAATATCGATTCGAACGGTATCTTCACCGAGGTGGTCTGGTTGGTGTCTCCTGTCGTAGGCATGATTCATGATTTTGCCGTAACCGAGAACTGGGTAAGTACATGGAAGGCAGGATTGATGCACACCATCGTTTGGATAAATGCTAATACGGGCTGATGGTAGGTTTTGTTTCCTATGATCCCTCAGGTTTGCGACATTGATAGACTCAAGCAAGGAGGCGAACATTGGCAATGGGACCCAAAAGTTCCCTTCTACTTGGGCGTTCTCCCACGTCGAGGAGCCAAAGGGGACGATGTCAAGGTAAGGCTTAAAATACCTTTGCTAACGGGTCAACTGTATTTGAGACGCGTCTTGAATCCAGAAATCGACTGTTCGCGTCATTCTTACACAGCCATGCTAACCTGTTCATACAGTGGTTCAAGGCTCCAAATGCGTTTCCTGGCCACACTACTAACGCATACGAGACGCCAGAAGGAAACATTGTTTTTGACCTTCCTCTAACCGACAAGAATGTTTTCTTTTGGTGGCCAGATGCCAATGGAAATGCACCCAATCCCCACGACATCCAAGCCAAGTATGTCCGTTTCACCCTGGATCCACAGGCGTCAGAGCTCGAATTACCAACTCCTGAAATCATCTTGGAGCGTGATATGGAGTTCCCGAGAATTGATGATCGCGTGTCCATGAAGCGTCACCAACACAGCTTTTTCGACATGATGGCTCCAGAGCTAGGCACCGACTTTGCTGCAATCGCCCCGGTACTCGGCGGTGGACATCCTTTATACAACTCCATCGGTCACCTGGATCACCAGACTGGGAAACTCGAAGTATATTTCGCAGGAAAGACGCACATGGTGCAGGAACCAGTGTTTGTGCCACGATCGGATGATGCTCCAGAAGGCGACGGTTTCTTGATGGCGCTGGTGAATAACTACAGTACCATGTCCAGCGAATTGCATATTCTCGATACACGAGACTTTTCTACTGCGCGGGCAATTGTAAAGCTGAACATTCGACTGAGGGCAGGCCTTCATGGCAATTGGGTGGATGCCAAAGAGCTGGCTGGTGTTTAGTAACAACAGTGTACCTATGTGGAATCAGCTCAAGATTGATTATGCCCGTCAATTTCAATAGGTTACCAAGGCCGGCGGGAGCTTGTGATGTCAGCGGATGTTGGCGATTCATGGGCTTCAGCACAGAAGGGCTCGGCTCAATTACTTCATCCTCCGTGCCCGCTATATTTATAAGCTCCACCACTTTTGGCTTTTTCCGGGTCCAAGCCCGTCATAGCGCGAGGTATACGAACATATACGAATGTATACGAACGTATACGAACCGGCCGGATGTCTTATCACACCAGCTCAAAGGGTTTGGGGCTAAAGGGTTTCGGTAAATGACGTAAGTTCCCGATGATGGGTAGGGATAGCAGGAGAACTAGAATATAATACTAGAGCCAATCCAACATTTGGCATTAGGTCCGCGTCTAGACACGAATATCTCACCCCAACATCCACAATGGCTTCGCAAAAGCGCACGATTCTAATCACCGGGTTTGTCATACTACTTCTGTTTTCTCCAGCTGCCAAAAAAAAGGACAAAAAACTAACCAAACTGCCGTGTTTAGCTGCTCAGATGGTGGAGCTGGCCATGCCCTCGCTCTTGAATTTGAGGCTCAGGGCTTCAGAGTCTTCGCCACCGCTCGATCCACCAAGTCCCTAGCTTTACTTCAAGCAAAAGGCATTGAGGTCTTCCCCCTCGATGTGACTAAGCCGGAAAGCATTGCGGCTCTTAAAATCGAGATTTCCAAGCAGACCGGTGGAAAGTTAGATATGCTGTTCAATAACGCCGGATCGAGTTCGTGCAATCCTATCAAGACGCTATAGCGTCTCCCAAACCTGCCAATTATTGACAAACTCACGATTTAGTGTATGAAATCCCTGCAATTGAGGCCGATGATGATCGTGTCCGAAGCATGTTCGACGCCAATGTCTTTGGCCTGTTCGCCATGGTGAAAGCTTTCACCCCACTTCTTCTAGCCTCGGCCACCAACTCGACTCGTCCGCCTACCATCACCAATACCTCCTCGATCTTGGCTCGCGTTCCTTACCCATTTTCTGCAGCGTACAACGCCTCCAAAGCTGCTGTCTCATCCTACTCCGATACCCTACGAATCGAACTAGCCCCACTTGGCATCAAGGTTGTGACATTATTCATGGGTGTTGTAGCAACGGGCATCACATCTCCCGACAGCATCAAGTTTGGGTCCGAGAGTCTCTACGTTGCTGCGGAAGAAGGGATTAGGGGAAGGAGCCGAAATCACGCACGAGAGGGCATGAAACCCGACGAATTCGCGCGACGGGTTGTCGGTTCAATCCTCAATAAGCCTGGCCTGACCCAAGGATCATACGTATGGCAAGGAGCCATTGCTTCCCTCGTCTGGTTTCTCAATGCGGTGGGTTGGAGAAAGGTATTTGATGGTAGTATGGAAAGTGGTGCGAGTCTGAGCAAGGAGGTCAAGCGTTCAATCTATGAGGAGGGCCAACGTCGTTTGGCCTAGGAACGGCGTCAAAGTATTACGCGTTATATAGGCAGGAGAGCTGACAGCTTTGGTCCAACCCAATAGACTCCGGACAGATTGCAAGATGTGCGCTAGTTAATTAGACGGGGAGGATGGAGCTAAGCTCTGAAAGTATTGGAAGGTGGAGGAAATCCCGAGATGTCGCTTGATCACAACCAAGAGCAGCTTGCTTTTGGTCTGAAGTTAGTGACTACACGGGAATTTTTGCTAGTTGGGTTAATATTCACAAGACAATTTGTGATTTATCACTCTTTCTCTGATCTTACGAGCTTTTAAGATCCCCCCCCCTTTGTACTCTGGCAAGACATATTCTACCTTGTCGCCATTCTCGGATTCCCCAATTGCAGATATGAGCACCAATCCTCAGTAACCTACGAAGAAGCAACACGGTCCCCCGGTATCCGATATTGCAAGCCGTGCTGAGGCTCTTAGGGTATTTTGCTGTTACGCTTCCTTCACAAGCCCTGAAAGCCAAGAGATTATAGCACACTCTCAATCACTAGCCTCTGGCCTCTGGCCTCTAGCCCCCTGAAGCTATAGGGGCTGGAGCGGATGCCTCGAGAATGCTGGCTTGCCTTGTATGTACCTCAGGTGACCAACAAAGATGAATGGATATGGCGCCTTTAGCGCGAGCAAAGACTTTTAAAACGGACCTCCGTACTTGGGGTTGCTAACACCGTTGGCGGCTGGCAACCCTGGTCTCCAATTGCAACTATCGTTAGACCGAAGGTTTATTTTGGCGAGACCAGAAGTCCCATCCTCGGCACTGGATTTTGCAATCACCCCGCAAGGGACCGACCATGTAGTGACGGAGATTGCGTTGGCTTGCATACGTGGCGTGGTAGTCTAAGGGTCGGCCTCTCCGGGCGTCCTGTCGGCAGCCCGCCGAGGACCTTGAAGCGGCAACAGCCATCACATTGTGGCACAGAGGAGTGTGCCCATTCCTTGATTACCAACTCTCCATGCGGTAATTATGTGACAAATCTAGGAGCATTGGGTGATTTCGGCCGAGACCATCCGGATCCCTCGAATCATGTCCTTGATTAGCTGCTGATACCGATAAACCCTGTTGATACGAGAATGTCAGCCAGGAAAGAAACTGCCAAACACTGTGACTACCAAATCTAACCGGGATGAATACGAGTACAAGCCTTGCGTGTCTTCAGAAAGGGATTAGGGATGTCGCTGTCAGGCTAGACGTAAATCGCGAAATGAGGGTATATAAGGTTAGGGAGAACCGAAGCTTTATTCTAAAAAGCCAAAATTTCTTCCCCAGCTCAGTCTTGACTTATTAACCAAGTAAACGAAAATTCTAAAGCTTCCATAATGCATCCTTTGCGCATATTCCCTCTATTTCCAGTCATCTCGGCCACACCTCTTGGGAGGAAGGTTGAGTCTGGGGCATCCTTGCCATCGCATGTTGTCTACCAATTTCCTGACAGTCCAAGTTGGATTGAGAACATCGCCGTCCGTCAAAATGGCGACCTGCTCTTGACTATGCTCTCCACCCCCGAGCTTTTCCTTCTTCGCAATCCCCGCACCAAGTCGCCTGAGCTGAAGCTGGTTCATTCATTCGACACCCTCACCGGTCTACTCGGCATTGCGGAGACGACACCTGACGTGTTCATCACCGCTGGGGGGAATTTCTCGAACATTGCCGTCCCCACCCCCGGCACATCGTCAGTCTGGGAAGTAGACCTTCGTGGGAAGAAGCCCAAGGTCTACAAGGTGGTCGATATCCCGGAGGCCGTCTTCGTGAACGGCATGACCACTCTGCCTTGGGACAAGAACAGCGTTCTCGTGGCTGATTCCACCCTCGGGAAGATTTTCAAGGTTAACATCAGGGCCAAGACTTACGAAGTGGCGATCGACGTCCCGGAGATGCATATGGGCCCCGATGCCGTCGTTCCAATTGGTATCAATGGCATCACAATCTATAAAGGATACCTGTACTGGACGAACAGCTACTATAGAAAGGTTTACAAGCTCAAGATCAACAAGACCGGCGGCATTGCTGCCGGTGCGACGGTCCAAACGGTTGGGTCCCCCGACGTGGGCTTTCTGGACGATTTTGCATTGGACAACAAGGGAGATGTTTGGGCAACAACCAATGCCGCCAACGAGCTGTTGGTGGTTTCACCGAAGGGCAAGGTTGTGGTTGCTTTAGGGTCATCGACAGAGCTGACGGTTGCTGGTGACACCGCTGCAGCGTTCGGCCGGACCAAGGGCGATGAGAAAACCTTGTACGTCGTTACAGATGGTGCTCTTGCGGGGCCCGTCAATGGAACTATAACGGAGGCAGGGAAGATTGTTGCTGTTGACACAAGGAATTTCAGCTTCTGAAAATACGACTTCTATGCAAACACAAGTCTACGAGGTAGAAGGGGAATAATCCAGGTATGATCTGATATCCTGAGGAAGACAACGTCAGGATTGTACGGTTCACAGGATGTACACTTGTCCATGGTCTATTAAGAGCAATAGGTAGTAGTAGTGGTAGCAGTGGTAGTAGTAATATTACGTAGCCTTCGCCCTTGTGTCTGTCCAAGGTTACACGAACAGTATGTCTCTCGGCATTGCAGCGGAGCCGGATGACGTTCTATTGCACGTCGCCTAGATCGGTTTGGCGCAGCGCTCATGGGAGCCAGAGAAAGACAAAACCAACAATTCGCCATCCTCCGCCTGCCCCATCCACTCCTCCAACGTCTGCTTCGGTCGGCCCGAAGACGCCGCCAGCCAAACGAACAATCTCTCACTGCGGCCAGACCTATACGAAGAAACGACGCCTGTCCCCCGCCTGTTCTAGCACCATTCTGTCTTCTTAGAGCAACGAGCCTGTCAGATCCCTCATGGCTTCGGCTTCTGATGAACTTGGTGAATTGGAGGCAAACACTGCCATCACCTCTCTTAATGTAGCAACAAATAGCGACTTCATAAAGCCACAAATTGACTAAGACATCCATTGGCCATCCACAGTGGCAACCATGAATGTCCCTAAAGAACGCAAATGGTCCTCACTCACATTACCCATCCTTGGGCATGCACCCCCTTTTGTGAATCTTCCAATATACCCTGTGATGCTCCCTCTGACAATAAGCCACGGCCCCGCATCACCCGTAGCTCTTGATGCCTTCCGTCTTTCCCCACACATACCTTACAGAGCATGATGTCGATCATTTGCATTCAAGCGTGAGAGCTTGCCCTCGGATGCTCCCGATCAACTTCATACATTATCTCCTGCAGCTCCTGCCGTATCCCAGCTTCACATTCCTCCTCTCTAAGGACCAGACTAACCCATACGCTAACGAACGGGTCCGCCTTGTGAGCACCCGCTTGTTTCGCCGCTCTTTAGCTTGCCTATCTCATGCAATGACGAATAGGCGATACGGCCCGGCATACCCAAAGCTCCGAGAAAACTCTGATGTCATCAATGCCGAGAGGATTTGAAAGGAGAGAGATGCCAGAGAGTTGCGTGCTTTTGAGAACAAGGATCGGAACTTGACCAATAATGAGGTCACCTGTTTTGAAGTCGGGGTTGTCCGACTTGACAACTTCGGCAATGCTGATGCTTTGTAAGTTATAGGCTGATTTAACTGAAAAGCTGGTACGACTTTGTCTGTGCGGCCCTCATACGCCCACGCATATAAGGATCGAAGCTAGTGTAATAAGAGCAAAGGACGCATTATTATTACCAAGAGAGAAACTGGCTTCCTGTCTTTCAGTGAAAGTGGAAGTGACGATAGAGAGCGTAGTGTAGCCGCGTAATCACCATGGATGGCTCCGTCTAAGTCCGGTTAGGCTTTGCACGTAATTACAAGAGTTCCTATGAATGCTGCCTGGAGCTGCCCAACCGTGGCCCCTTGAAAGGAAAGCTATTGTCAATGGGAGACTCTGTATATTTGATATCGCTGCTCATTCCCAAGGGTGGATATTAGTCTTCACCCCCTTTCCATCACGATATTGGTCCAATGCCTTATTGACGGCATCCGCATCTAATCCCTCGATAACCTCAAAACTGCTGGGGCGAATTTTCCCCTCCTTAAGCCATCGAGGAACCTCTTCCCAGAACCCTATTGTCACTTCCGGGTGCATCGGAGAAACGCCAAACACAAGGCGGCGTTCATACCCCGCGGATTTGGAACCTATCCGAGCAGCATCGAAGTCTCCCTCAGGTCGACGAAGAGTGATCAACGTGCCCTTCTTCGTGTTTGACAGCGCCGCGACACCGAGCTCTTGTTCCACGCCAGCATTGACCGTATCAACCGCATAGACCAGCTCATCCCCCGTAATGGCACGAATCTGGTCCAGCACATCAGGGGCTTTTCGGTCGATCACGTGGGTGGCCCCGATAGACTTGAGCTTTGCTTCATTGTGATGCCCGGCGACTGCGATGATTCGACCTATTCCTGCCAACTTCGCGAGCTCAATCGTGGCTCGCCCGGTGTTGGAGCCGCCTCCAATCACAAGAAGCATGACGTTGCCATATTCGAAGGCCTTTGCTTCCTGTGAAAATGGAGGAGGGAAGCCATGGCCTGAGCTCGCGAAGAGGGCAATAAACCCAGCCAGCACAATAACGGGGACTGTGGATGCTTCGTCGCTACTCAGGCCACTACCGGCCACCCTGCCTACAAACCTCGCGTCGACAAGAGCATATTGTTGCGCTCCGTTAGAGTTATTATCGAAGCCCCCCTGGGCATAGGTGTGACCAAAAACATGCTCATTAACTGTGAACTTAGCAGAATACTCTCCGGTTCCTACAGCCACAACTTCTCCGACCAGATCACTGGCAAGGACGCAAGGCATGCTCGTTACAAAAAGGCCAACATCACGGGTTCTCTGATCATGAGGATTCACTACACACCAGTTAGCTCTAGTCTTCTCGTTCTTCGCAGTAGAATTGTTTTCAAACTTACAGCCGGCAACAAGAACCTTAACTAGTAACTGGTTGTGACCAGGCTGCGGGATTGAACGTTCCCCCACCACTAATGGCTTGCCCACTTCCTGGAGTAAAAGGGCCCTTTGAGACATGATTGTTTCCGAGTCTGAAGTGGAACGCAGTAATGAATAACCACAAACGAGTAGTGCTAATGCGAAGAGGTATAAGGAGGGCATTGCTAACGGGTCAGCAGGAGCTTCGTGCCAAGAATGGGAAGCTTGAGGCTTTAAAGAGTAGTTAGCTGAGGCCTTTCTGGATTCCTGACAAATCAGCTTCATATGGTCTGATGACGACAAGAGCTATTGGACGCATTCAGGATCGTTCATGCTGACAGTTAATAGTCAATTATAAATAATGCCGGCTGGTAGTTCGACCGCCGGGCTAACAAAATGCCGGCGGCTTAATAATATAAATTAGCGAGTCTTCGTTAGCCTAGCGGCCCCTGAACCTTGGGAGAATACACTCGGGCCTCTTTGCAAATAGAGTTGCTTTTACCCCTCCCAACGCTATCAAGGGCATGATAAAAAAATATTGATATCCTGACCTTAGTCAGAGGGGGTGTGAGATGGCAAAAAACCCTTCGCGGGAAAAGAGGCGGCCGACCTGTGACGGGAACGTCCGGGGTGCTGAATCCTGGGTAGGGTCAATACGAAACTAGGGCCCACGGGACGGGCCAAGCCACAGTGTCCGTCTGACCCTCCACAAGAGTAAAGAAGCTTAATTACGCAGGTACCAACTGGCTGTGCAGTTACTAGTGCGATACCTGCGAGAAGAGTTACGCAATCAACCTGAACTACCTTACCCTTATGGCCTGTAGATACCTGTTGGCATGGGCGGGCTGCCTCCCAGCCTCGAGGCAGGTACGTAGTGAGATACCTAAGTTGAAATTTTATTCTAGATTTACTTAAGAAGATGATCTCAAAGGAGGCTTAGCTACGGAGTACTGCGTAGTCGTACGTAATTCTGCTTAGCAGGAAGCCCTTTTACTTACACAAGTTACCTACTGACGCAAGTATAAGTGAAAACGAAGCCTCCTCCTCAAATCACCATCACCCAACTTCCCTCATTCTCAATTCATCGTCTCTTTGTCGGTATAAAACCAAAATGAGACTCAGCTCCATTTCGAGTGGCGTCCTGGCTCTTGCCACATGTGCTCGCGGTAGCAAGGCAGGCGACTCATCGAAACCTGGCACCCATCATCGATTTGCCGATGTAACCACAAGCCGTTTCAGCGCATCGTGTGCTGCATTGGCAAAGTTGATTGCAATTGACAACGTCGTCGTCAACTTCGCCGAACATGTTGCTCCAGGCACAAACATCACCTTCCCCAACGCAGACCCGACTTGCAGGCGCCCTTTTCAAGTCGTCACGACAGATCTATGCCGGGTGAATATGGATGTAGCAACATCTGACAAAAGCGGACTTGTGGTTGAGACGTGGCTTCCAAAGAACTGGACGGGGCGGTTTTTGAGCACCGGCAACGGTGGATTGGGGGGTTGTAAGTCCTGACACAACTTATTGAACAAAAGTCCTACAGCTGACTCTAATTTTCAATGCATAGGTATCCAGTTCGAAGACCTGGACTACACGGCAAGCCTAGGTTTTGCTGCAGTGGGCACAAACAATGGACATGATGGCCAATCAGGAGCGACATTCTTGGATAACGACGAAGTTGTTGCCGATTTCGCCTTCAGAGGGTATATTTCTCACCTATCCCATTACTTGTGCAGGATGTCAAAATGGAGCTGATTCAATCTACAGTGTCAAAACTGGTGCTGTTGTTGGGAAATCAGTCGCAAAGCTCTTCTACCGATCCAAGCACACCAAGTCTTACTATCTCGGCTGCTCTTCAGGAGGTCGCCAGGGATTCAAAGCTGTGCAAGACTTTCCGGACGAGTTCGACGGCCTCGTAATTGGAGCACCTGCTCTTGGTTTCAATACCATGGCTGGATGGACTGGGAACTTCATTACCATCACTGGGACAAGCACTTCCGAAACATTCCTTCCTATGGACTTATGGGCTGTCGTTAACGCCGAGGTCATGAACCAATGTGACGAAATCGACGGTGTAAAAGACGGCATAATCGAGGACCCTAATCTTTGCAAATTCAACGCAACAGCTATGTTGTGTGCGCCCGGAAAGAGCACTGGATGTCTTACAAAAGCTCAAGTTACCACGGTAAACAGGGTCTTCAGTGACCTCATTGGGGAAGACGGATCTTCAATTTACCCGCGCATGCAACCTGGGAGCGAGATTCTTGCGTCGCAGGTATATTATAATGGTGTGGCTTCTCCTTTTACAGTAAGTCCCTTTGCCCTTTGTTTGACACCAGGGATATGCAACTAAATTCTTCATGATAGGACTGGCTCAAGTTTGCTGTCTTTGCAGACCGTAACTGGGACCCTACAACTTTGACCCTCCAAAACATCACATTCGCCCGAGAGAAAAATCCTTCGGATGCTGAGACGTTTGACACTGATCTCTCGGCCTTCCGTTCCAGTGGCGGCAAAATCCTCCACTATCACGGTTTGCAGGACGGCATCATCACCTCCGAGATTAGTGAAAAGTATTACGAGGCCGTCAGAAAAGCAATGGGCCTATCATTCAGAGACATGGACAAATTCTATCGCTACTTCAAGGTTTCTGGCATGGACCACTGCGCTCTCGGACCTGGCGCATGGCAGATTGGTCAAACAGCTGTGGGCACGGCCAAGTTCACTAGCCAGGATAATATCCTGATGCGAATGGTAGATTGGGTCGAGAAGGGCAAGGCCCCAGAAACTATCAGGGGAACCAAGTTCATCAACGACGATCCTTCCCTTGGGCTCGACCTTGTTCGAAACCATTGCAAGTATCCGAAACGGACCGTTTTCAAGGGTAAAGGCAATCCCGACGATGAGAATTCATGGGAGTGCAAGTAGCGGGGTATGGTAGTTATACCAAGACGATAAGAGGTACTCACGAAACGCATAGTACTTCGAAACCACCAAGAATAACTATAGGATCTTTTCTGTTGGTTTTTTTTCACTTCCATTAGTTACACATAGTTTGTCCTTTCTATAGATATTTGCAAAAGAATCCAACTATTGGCGCTCTTTCACTTCTCGCTCAGTTCTAAACATATTAGATACATTGACAACTTGGTATGCGTTAGCAGTATGGTATAATAGTGTGCGAGTGCGGTAAATACATGCCAGATTTACTTGGATATTTGGTAATTTGGTCATTTAGATACCTGAGCCCCACAGGTGTAGGCTCGTCCAATCACTGTTCTGACTACTGTTTCAAATTCTTTCCAGCAGATCTCGCTGTTCCAAGATGCAGCTGTTACTGCAGCTTGTTAAGGTATTGCGAAAGGTAACCAGTTAGTTAGGTGTGACGATCCGGCTTATCCTGTACGGGGGGTATAGGGTAGGCTGAGACGTGGGTCCGTTACTGGTTGTGACCGCCTGGTCCCAACACAGGCCGTGACACTATACCACTACCAAGCTATATAGCTACACTACCTAGGCAAAGTGACCTCATCATGTGTATTTGTACGAGGTTCCCCCACCGCCAATTGAGGCGCAGAACTTTATCAATAAGCACAGCTCAGAGAGGCTGGAACGTGGCGCCACGCAGCGTTAAACATTGGACCGCTATCCTTTGGTGGATAAGGTGATGCGCCACGCTGAAAGCCCAGAATGTGCGTGGAACCAACCACGACGGACGCTTAGGAACGTAAGCTGCAAGCCGACTTCGAGATGTGGTCAGCATAAGCCCGTGGCAACATCCGCGCCTGAAATCTGGTCTTTCTTTGTTTCTTTTAGCTTTCATTTTCCAGAAGTTGGCGGGATAGGCTGGGGTCTCGGCCCTGCCAAAGACCAACTGTCATCAGCTTGCTGGTGGTGGCTTTGTGCTTGGACAGATGGCATTTGGGCCATAAATACCCTGCGTCTACCGCGATCTCAGGTCCGGCCTCTCCCAAATTCGAGACCCTAGTATCTTCACCAGAGTGTTCACTAGTCTTTACAAGAATCTTCAAGAGTCTCCACAACCGTCTTCACCATGGCCTCTCTTTATGCTGATCATCCTTTTCCTTTAATCCCGACTCCAGCCCACAAAGAAGCAGAGGTCAGTCTTACCTGCCCGTGTTCTATCGTCTTCTAACCGTATTCAGCCCGACATGTTTTCCCGAGTCGCTTCCGAAATGTCCCTCGTCCATAATATGGTTATCCGCGGCCTCAACTCCATCTACCTGCAAGCCCCACGAGTCTCCCAGAACGACGTGCCCTCTTTCTTGCAATACGCGCTCGCTTGGTGGGCACTGGTCAACGTGCATCACACAGGCGAGGAGACAGACTTTTTCCCATACTTGGAAGATGCCACAGGGCAGAAGGGGCTGATGGACATCAACGTGGACCAACACCATGCGTTCCGAGACGGGCTGCAAAGCTTCAAGACATATATGGAGGACTGTGTTGCTGGAAAGCAAACATTCGAAGGCAACAAGGTCGTTGGCATAATTGATGAGTTTGGAAAAGTGTTGGTGACGCACCTGACAGACGAGATCCCCACCTTGTTGCAGCTGCGCGAGGTTGGGATGGAGAAATTGGGAGGTCTGGAGAAGCGGTTTGACCTGGAAGGAGAAAAAAACATGGTACGTCTGAACATCAAATTGGAGGAATTGAGCGCCCGAATTGATGAAGCTAACGATGCAAATACAGAAACTGCTGGGACTGGTGCAGGGCTTGCCCTTCTGCTTCTGCAACCATGATGTCCAGTATGAAGATGGTAAGTGGGCGAGTTGGCCGCCAGCCCCGCGCATCGTGCACATCCTTGCTCGCCATGTCACGTACTGGGTGCATCGAGACCGGTGGAAGTTTGCGGCCTGTGATCGATACGGACAGTTACGAACGCTCCATTGCCTCTCTCAGGAGAAGGCGTGACGGCAACGCCTGGATTTCTGTCCTGAATGTTTGTTCGATATGGTAGCCGATAAATTGGAACTTGGTGTGGAAGGTAGCTCGTTCGAGGTTAATTAGAGCCTGAATTAACGTTGTATATGTTGCCCCTGTCTCTAATCTCGGCCGTTAATTGTCATGGTCCGATGCTCTTGGCCTTCTTAGTCTGGTTGCTCATGGAGTGATTGAGAAGAGGTTTGTATAGCGAGTCAATCACCCAAGGAGGGAGATTTGAAGGCGTACTACGGAAGGGAACCGCGTGCGGGGCTGGAGGATGGTCGCGACGATGCACAGTCTCGTCGAGGCACAACAAACGTGGCGCTTGTGGAGATGGTGCATGAGCTGATCGCTAGCGAATGAAGGACCCCAGTCAGCCCAGCCAGCCACGGAGTGCATAGTGTAGCAGCCTAAGAGCTAGGATGGTATTCAAGCCAAGGAATGGCAAATGCACATGACGGAATAGGGATAGAGATGAAATACGATCGCTACCGGCGCTTCGGGCCCTGAATACCGGCCATGGGATACCACCAATGTCATGACGTTTATGGCGACTCAAAGGACGTTTTCGCAACTTTCGACACCGGTAGTAAGCCGTTTATTCTCCGAGCAAAGCCGTTCTCGTCGTCGAGTTAGCTTGCCCTCCGGAGTGGAGTCGTCACTCATGCCCGCATCTGGTAATGGCACGGACACGACTTTGACACATTGGCGATGTTCCTTTCGGCGAATATACGCTTGGACCCCCTGACTCTGACGGATTCATGTGTGTGTGCTGTGCGGAATCCGTCGTCGGCTACGGAGACATGATTCATGTTCCCCTGAGAACGCGTGGGTTGAGATGGGACTAGAGAGACGCCAACGCCCATCAGATAGACGCTAGGCCACAGGCGGATCAAGGCCCGGCCATGGCTTCAGCTGTCATTGGAGATGGCTGAACTTGCTGAAGGAATTTACCGGATCTCGGGTGCCAGTCCCCGCTCTGGTTGCGGAGAGCTCCACCTGCGCTTCCACCTTCGCTTCCATCCTCGGTTGTTGAGCTCCAAGGAGAAGCCAGTAGGGCCGATGAAGGGACTAGACCCAGTGGACAACGCCTCGTGGCGGCCATGTTGCAGAACCCGGCAATGCATCCGGCGACCAAAGCCTGGACCAGGGGCGAAGCTGTGTTAGGAAGCCGACAAACCTCCGCATCTCGATCCTCGTGGTCATAGTCCTCCCCCATGTACAGTAGATCATCTGCAGTGCTGGCAGGGGTAGGGGTGGTGACGATCACGGCTGCCCTCTTCCGAATCCCAGATGCTAACGGTCGTGCCTCGGGCTGGCATCATCGGCTCCTGTATCTTGCTCCGTCACTAGCATTTAGGTTAGACTTGCCGACTCGCGAATGCCCCGGGGATGGTCATCACGTTAGTCAATCAATACCACGAGGTCGGCTCCGCGCGAACGCCTCAAAGTCAAAGCGCCATGCCACGAGTTCAATACCTGCGACGGTAAAGGTCTCCCCTCTGCGGACCTATTCCATTCTTGGCCCCACCCCGGAAGCCGTCAAACCTCTGATTTCGGGTATGGTGGCAAAGGATGTCACTGTCAGACGCGCTCTGAGGTAGCCCATGGTTCATTTCAGCCTTCTCAGGGGCAGTTTATAATGGTTGCGGCCTCCACCCCCGCCTGTCACGTCCACCTAGTCGGTTCTTGTCTTCATATTTTGCTTTTTGTGCAACTGAGCGTGCGAGGCCGCATTACCACTCACCATGGCATCAACTTCCGACGTCAAAGTGGCCTCTTTGGCGGCTGGCTTTACCATCGGCTTTGGATTGTTGACATGTTGGGAGGCCATCAAACAAACGAGGCGGAATCGTAACCCGTTACGAAGTGCCTACATTTACATGCTATGGGGCGAGATTGCCGCTAATCTCGCCATTGCCATCATCGGGTGGATTTTCTTGGACGGTATTATCTCCTCAACGTAAGTCATCGGCTATTCCATTACATGCTAGACGCAGCCTGTCCAACTGACATAACCAGCGTTCCGGTGCTTTTCTTCATCCTTTTCCTATGGGTCTTTGAGGTTCAGTTGCTCATGCAAATCATCGTCAACCGAATCGCAATTATCGCCGAACATGAAAGCACCATCCGAAAGCTCAAATGGGGCACTGCCTTCATCATTACATGCATCAATATTGCCGTCTTCTGCATCTGGATCCCCGCACATATTGTTCCACCAGCAAGCGCCCTGTAAGCACACTCTTGTTCAGGAGGGACTGTCCCAAAACATACTCCGCATCTAGTACTGACCGTGAGAATAGCATTGTTCGTGTTAACGAATACTGGGATCGAATGTCCAAAGTCCTCATCCTCCTCGTCGATGCAGGGCTCAATTGGTATTTCCTTCGTACCGTGAAGAAACGCCTTGTCGAGCAACATAACCTAAAGAAGTATCAACCGCTGGTTGGCTTCAACGCGAAGCTGATGGTGGTCTCTATCGCCATGGATGTGAGAAACCTTGCGCACGCCCCAGACTAAATCAGAGAATTCCCATCTAATCACCATCACTAGGCCATGCTCATCGGATTAATGTCGCTACCAAACCAAATCGTCTACATCCAGTTCCACCCCGTCGCATACATGGTCAAGCTGAACATCGAAATGTCCATGGCCAAGCTCATCACTCGCCTGGCTCGGGGGAATAACGCCGACGACGACTACCCCTCCATGTCGAATTCCAACCATCGCGCGAACGGACAACATGGCAGTCACAACAATACCAATAATGCTCCTTGGGCTCAGGGGAATGCGATACAGTTAACGCATAGGTCCAAGGTAGTCGCCGGTGACTCAGACGAAGACCTTTCTGGCACGCTTAACAAATTCGGCGTTGGGGTGGGCATCCACAGACGGACGGATATTGAAGTCAAGGTCGAGGAGGATCTGAAGAATTATAGGATGAAGCGGGACAGCCCAAGGGGCAGGGCACCATTGGAAGTTGATGAGCTGCCGCTGACGTTGGACGCCGGGCATCCAAAGCAGGACCGAGATGGATCTTCGATTGGCCAAGATTCTGTTTGATGGGGATGGGACTAGTGATTCTAGACCATCCATCTATACTTAATACTTTACATAGGGTTTCTCTACACTATAATTCGTTGACATTGGAGACTAGGGCGAACTAATGACTTCCATTGCTCTAATTGCCCCCATTGCTCCCATTGCTCGATTCAACCCTTAATTCCAATGCACAAAAGGGTCGATCCTCAACGATCATGTTACATAAGTTGGCTGGATGTACGGTTTGGCCATCCTCTAAGATTCCGATTTGTCAGAATGTGCTACATCCATAGTATCCTCCCCAATACTAATCTGAAGGATCAAGGCAGTACGTAACGTTGGCGAGCTTATAAAGCGACAATCGGTTGGCATCAGGTACGAGCCTCTCAAAGGTGGGCCTAAAGGTGGGATGGAGGAATATACCTTGTCATAAGTCAATTCAGTGATTATTTTCGGTACATACCAGGGTCGCGACAATCTCGCGTTCGCTATCGTCCACCGTGCTGTGCCGCTTCAAATTAAGCACCGTTTCTTCACGGGTCGCGTTTGGCAATGTTAGATACCGAATCTTTTGCGACTCATCAGATATTCTCATCCCGGTCGATTGGTCTTGCCCTTTGACATACCAAATTTATGCTATCACTTTGCCACCGCCTTTTGGAATGTTATTGGGCCACTCTCGCAAATCAGAAGGTGTTAATTACATCCGGCTGCGCCTGGGCTGAGGCATGTCAGCCGTCCGGGCTTTCATCGGGCGTATAAATAACGTGTTTTAGACGTGATATGACTGGATATGAAAGACGGTGGAGCGTTTAGTCGTGCGATGATGTCTTGTCCTAAAACCACGATCAGGTGACGGCTCGAAAGATTTATGAACTACGCGTCGCAACGTGATGGTTGAACGCGTCGCATCCTCAATTAACGCGTTAATAAATAGGTTCAGAAGCTCTGAGATCATACCTAGCTTCAGAAATCTGTCAACCTTGTAAGACAATCCAGGCGAAGCTTTATCGTCGGGTTTTTCTCCGCCTTTGTCTCAAAAGATAGCCATAGATGACTTCCGAGATGACTTCCAATGTGCGCCTGGTCGACGAGTATCTATCACAGACGACATGGAAGGGCTCTGAGAATGCCAATTCAACCTACTCGCACCAAGGACTTATGCAGTACGTCTCCCAACATGTTATTTCGGAGTATTGGCTGCAGCAGCTCTACTCCGAAGAGATCCGGACGTTCAACGAACAGAACCGCTTCCACATCCATGACCTCGGATTTCTGAGTGCCTACTGTTCAGGTTGGAGCATTGAAGACATCCTCCTTCAAGGCTTCGGTGGCGTCGAGAACAAGATTCAGTGCAGACCTCCCAAGCACCTTAACACTGCCCTCAACCAAACGGTCAACTTCCTCTTTACCCTTCAAGGGGAACTCGCTGGAGCTCAGGCACTCTCGAGCTTCGACACATATCTCGCTCCTTTCGTTCGAGCCGATAAACTCACGTACACCGATGTCTTCAAGTATGTCCAGAGCTTCGTCTACTCACTCAATGTGCCTACGCGGAGCGGATTTCAGGCGCCCTTCACCAACCTCTCGATGGATTTGATTTGCCCCAAAAGCCTCCAATTCCAACCTATTCTCATTGGTGGCGAACCGCACCCGACTTGGATGTACGGCGACTTCCAGGAAGAGATGGATATGCTCAACAAGGCTTTCGCCGAGGTTATGATACAGGGCGACGGCAATGGCAATATCTTTTCTTTCCCAATCCCGACTTACAACCTTTGTGAAGGCATTGACTGGGACTCGCCTCGCTGGGAGTCCATCTGGGAGATGACAGCTAAGTACGGCGTCCCCTACTTCGCCAACTTCATCAACAGCGACTTGGACCCCGAAGACTTTCGATCAATGTGCTGTCGGCTCCGCCTCGACCTCAGCAAATTGCACTGCAGAGTCGGTGGCCAGTATGGTGCGAGCCCGTTAACTGGCTCTATTGGAGTTGTCACGCTCAATCTGCCGAACCTTGCTTTCCGATCCAACGGGACGAAAGAGTCATTTTTTGCAGAAATATCCGAAACACTGCGGGTTGCCAAGGACTCACTTGAGATCAAGCGAAAGGTGGTGAATGGAAATTCTGCCTTGTATCCCTATGCAGCACACTATCTATCTGCCACGAAACACCGCACAGGATCACATTGGACCAATCACTTCAGTACTATTGGCGTCAACGGTATGAACGAAGCGCTAGTCGCCATCTTTGGCGAGGGTATCACTGAGCACAAGGAGTTCGCCCTTCAGACACTGGACTTTATCAAGGAGCGGCTTCAAGAGTTCCAAAACGAAACTGGCAACCTCTATAATCTGGAGGCCAGTCCGGCAGAAAGCACCTGCTACAAGTTTGCCCGACGGGACAAGGAGCTTTTTCCGAGTCGCACCATCCCAACCTTCTACACCAACTCGACCATGCTCCCTGTAGACACGACCGAGGACCTCTTTGAAGCCCTTAGTCATCAGGAGGAGCTACAGTGCTCATACACGGGCGGCACCGTTTTTCACGCCTTCTTGGGTGAGCGTTTGTCGAGCTGGAGGATGGCGAGAAACCTCGTCAGAATGTTGACAGAGCGTTACCGTGTCCCGTATTTAACCCTCACGCCGACCTTTAGCATCTGCAAAACACATGGCTACATTGCAGGAGAGCAGCCACACTGCACTGTGTGCGCTGAAGAATGCCTTGTGTACTCACGAATCGTTGGCTATTTCCGTCCCACTCGCGACTGGAACAAGGGCAAGACGGCCGAGTTTTCTATGCGAAAGACCTATCGTTATGAAATTGGTTCCATCGACGAGAAAGAGAAGGAGAAGAATAGGCTGCGGGAGCTGGAGAGCCAAGTCGCCGAGATCGTTGATTTGCCTGTGGCTGGGTACACAAAGTTGACTCTCAGTGACTGGCCCGGCAAGATGCAAGCCGCTATCATGTTCACATCTCGCTGCAACCTTTCATGCCCTTGGTGTCATAACGGGCCGCTCGTTCGTGGTGAGCGTGACAACTTCACGATCCTGGACATATTTCGCCACATCACGTCAACGCCACATAAGTCACTCGTCATATCAGGCGGTGAGCCGACCATCCACAAGGGCTTGGTCCCCTTCATGCGACTTCTCAATCAGGCGGGCGTGAGTATCAAGCTTGACAGCAACGGCACGTCGCCCGTGGTCTTGAGCCGCATATTCGCTGAGAAGCTTGTCGACTTTGTGGCTATGGATATCAAATGCGCCCTGGAGAACTACAAGAAGGTGACTGGCCGAAAGATAGCTCCAAAGGTTCTGGAGTCTAGCATTGCACTCATAAAAGAGAGCGGAGTGCCATATGAATTCCGCACTACAGTCGTGCCGTCGTTGGTGGATATGGAGGATCTCTTCGAAGCGAAACGGCTGGCTGGTGGGAAGTTGACGATGCAACGTTTCCGCAAGGGGGACAACAACTTGCACGAACAGTTTCGCGAGTGTCAGGAGCACACTGAGCAAGAATTCAAGACGATGGTTACGCAAGTAGCATAGGGAGAAAGATGGGACAAGGTTGCATTCTCTTGTATATTCTCATTCTCACTGGTAGATTTTAGCAATTTCAATGATTTAAACAGTGCAGGGAATAAGTCGAGATTAAAAATCGTGTAAACCTGCAGTGCGGCTTTAATAATTTGCGCCCGAGCAAACAAAAATTTCGGAGCCAACATCACTTTATCACCCGCTTTGGCTGTCTTGTTATACTTCAAAGTCTCGTGATATGTTTCAGTCTTCCTAATTACCCTGTCCCTTGGTGTCTTTGGAGAACGCAGCAACAACACCCTTAAAAGATGCCTACTTTATTATTCTCACACTCAAATTCGGCGGTCTAAGACTTTTATGCACTTGTTCACACTCGACTGCGCAGAGGGACACAAAGGATTTGACCTGATTGGCCGTCATACACGACAGCATAGAATGAACTTTCCTGGACCTGTTTGTGTTCAGAGGCAGGCCACACTTAATTCTCGACGAACAATAGGGTCGGTAGTAGATACACCGAAATGTGTTAACTACCGGTAATGCCAAGGACAAAGATCGACACTACCACAACTCGTATTGAAACGTGTATTAATTTCCCGCCAATACAACCCCTGCAGAAATCGCGTAATCCAGACTTGAGACAAGAACGACAGAGGGGTAGCCCTCCACGGGAAATTGCCTTCCAGAATCAGCCGACCATGTGTTCCTTTACTAGGGCAGTACTCACGTTTACATGTTTCCCCGCGCACAATAGCGGCGCGGTTCCTGTCAAAACTGGCTCGGCGTGAGCCGGACAGGCTCGTTCGGAACTTTCGGGTGAGTAGTTTCCGATGGAACGTTTCAGGCGGCGCTAAGCCTTTAAGCTTAAACCTTAACCGTTTCTTGTCGGTGGATTCAACTGAAGTAATGACCCGTTTGGTAAAATTGAGGACAGCTTAGAGTACCATCGGCAAGTGGTAGATGTTTCGTTATAGAAGCAAATAGGGCTAGTGCTGCTCAACTGGGCTAAGGCGGATGTAAAATCGAGCGTTTGAATCAGTGTTCCTGTCGGAGTAATAGAATGTCGGGTGAGTATAAACGGATTAGACTTGGACACATCACTACCCATTCGAGGCTGGGGTTGGACATGTCTCCACATCGGATAACAGAACCTATCACGACTGTGCTACTTCTGAGAGCTAATGTACTTAAAAGGATAGAACGGAGCCTCGATGTCCGGGGTAGATATGGATTGTCACTAAAAGTCCACCACGGAATTTCTCCGCTGCCGTTCCGTGGATATATTGACATGGGCTTCATACCATGCTGCTGACATGATGTGTATTTAACATTGAAGCTAGCAGACCACAGTCCCCCACTCATTTAACGCAATATAAGGAACCTGCTTCACCCTCCCTTGAAACGGAAGGGAATCACGACCACCGCCTGATCCTGCATTCTTCATTCTCTCGCACAAAGCGCAAGAGAAACGCAGCCATGATCAACCCACTTTCCCTCACGGCAGTGCTCGCACTTGTCTCCCTCGTCCAGGCCCAGTGTGGCTCTGGCACACCGCATGCCAAAGTGACTGGCTCGGGCTCTTCTTTCACCGCCACCAGAGGCTCAAGCTCGGTGTACTCAGGCTCTGACTACCGCGCCGCCATCCAGGCCGCGCTCGACTCCATTAGCAGCGGCCAACGAGTCTCCGTGATGGCTTCCGGCTCCATCGGTGCCAGCACCCTCACCATTACCAGCGGCAAGATCTTTGAAGGCTGTGGTACCATCGACGTTACCCTGAGGAGTGGACGCGGTGCCATCGAGTCCACAGACACTGCGGGCGTTCAAATTCCGTACCTCACCATGACTGGCAACCCGTATTTCGGCTTGCGATTCTCTGGCACCCAAAACCTGGTCTTGGGCAAGATCACCATGAACCTAAGCGGCGGCATGGGCATTCGATTCGACCGTGACAGAGCCGCAAACTCCAACGTCAAAATGGATGTTATCACCGTTACCGGAGCGAGCAGCCACGCTGTTGAGACCTGGAACATTAACGGTCTCCAAATTAATCAGGTTATCGCTAGAAATGTCGGCGAGTCTGGTTTGCTTCTCCAGAACACCAGAGATGCGCGGGTTGGGCTTGTCGATGGTAACAACGTTGGCGCAGGAACTGGGTACGGAACCTTGCGTTTTGCCAACAAGAATGGCGACCGTGGCAATGGAAACTACCAGACCAATGTTTACATCGACAAGGTTGTCTCTCGTGGTGGCGGTCGTGGTGTCTTTTGCGTCTCGGAATCCGGAGGCGCAGAGATCAAGAGTGTCGACCTCGCAAGCAACGGCAACAACGCTATTCTTATTGAGAACTGCTACAACGTTTCTATTCTTGGCGGTACCGTCAACGGAGGAGGAGAGGTTCGTCTCGCAGCCCGCACCGAATTTGCGAATAACCGCGATATCTCCATCACCTTGAAAGTGGATAACAACTCCGTTCGGGAGTCCCCATGCGGCGAAAACACTACATGGAAGCTCACTGGCAATGCCAAGCAAAGCATTTGCTAAGTATGGAGAGTCGTAATCAGGCCTGTTTTAAACTTCGTGAACAATTTTATATGGAAAGTGCACCGTTCTGTGCCAGGCATTTCTGAATCCCCAACAACCAATTTGTTTTATCCTTTGTTTGACGTTGTGAAATCTTTGGACCTCACTTAAACTGCCATGCAGGAATGGTCATATTTGCGCTCAGGGCTGCATTAAAAATTCTCACTGACTCTCTTCCGCTTGGTAATGACATAGGTGAATGGTTCAATGTCCCATCTGATGTGCAAGTGGGAGACATGTACGTGCATCTCTCATCATTGTGGTGCACTGGTGACTTTGGTGAATCACTAACAATTGTGATGACTTGCTAATGAGTCGATTGGATTCATGTTGATACGACAAAGCAAGAAGTCCGTCACGAGGGTTGCGCCATCACATTGTCTAATTACATAGTTCGGAATAATAATTCCATCTAAAGACCATCGAAACTCTTCAAAACATTGCCCAAGTCCATTGAAGCCCATCAAACCATATTTGGAAGTCTCTTCTCTATAATCGCAAGTTAAGTCACAGGTACCCCAGCTAGTTGAGCCCCAAGCAAAATGGCAGGAAGAAGGCACTGCACATTTGGATCGCCAGTGGCACAATAGCAATAGTAGCAGTAGAGTGAGGACCAGGCGCGATAGTCCAGCCCCAAGGTGCTCCAATGGCCATGTAAATCATACCTATAATGTCCAGTCAGCATATGAAGGTAAAACGTCTCCTGTGAGAAGTACTTACCACCGGTGAGAATTAGGCAGATTGCCCACGTGTACTTGAACGTCTTGACCATCTTGTCTAGGCCAATTGAGAAACCTGTTGGTCCAACCTCTTTGGCCGTAGATGCCCACTCAATGTCAATGGAAAAAGCGTGGCATAACAATGCCTTGGCACAGTTGAGACTGATGCCGCCAAAGAAGATGATCAAAAAGGGAAGCCATTTGACAGACTCCCACAGCGCCTTCCAGAAGGGGGCTTCATTCATCCTACGACGGAGCACGCTGAAGGTGATCGAACCGAAGCCGTTGAAGACGACAACGAGGGAAATCCAGATGCCCCAGGAAGGCTGGTAGACATGATCAATTTCGTCTGGGAAGAGGCCGATGACGAAGTAGTTCACAATAGTGAGCATCATGCCCGAGCCAATGGCATAGTCTAACACTATTAGTATGTAGGGAGAATTGAGATGGAGGCGGCGTTGAACTTACATGTGAAAATGTAGGCGACGATGGTAATCTTACTGGTGATCGGAATGTTGCTCCACAGGAAACGGAGAAATAGCCTTGTAACAGGACCTTTGTAGATCCATTTATAGCTGTCGCAGGTTAGCAGTGGACTACAGCAAGAATTCCCATGGACCTACAAAGGGTGGAACACAAGTTCATTGCATCCATAAGCATACTTCTCCCATCGCGTCAACTCATCGTAGAGTGTCAGAGACACGCCCTCTTTGAACTCGCCGTTGTGATAGGTCGCAAGACGGACTGTCATACCCGCCATCTGAAGACGCAAACTAATATCAAAGTCCTCAGAGACGTGGGCATCGGACCACCATTTTGTCTGTCCGTCAGAGCGATCGACAAATGCAATACTTTGGATAGCTTTCCAGCGAAGAATTGCATTGTGGCCAACAAAGGGGGCAACGTCACCGCTGCCAACACCGTACCTGATGGCAGTGTAGACGACATTGGTGAAATAGGTGACTGCATCGTGTCAGGGGCTTATTGCGTCGTTTGTGATAAAGATCTGCACTTACTTCCATTCTCGAAGAGGTTATGGGCAACTTGCATAACTCCAGAGCCATGTTGAAGAATTGCAACTTCAGGGCTCTCATGCATCTCCAAAGCGGCATAGAGGAGGCAGTCAACTGGGACTCGAGTGTCACAATCGATTCTACTGTGTGTTAGTAAGGCTCAAAAGTTGGGTTTTGGGTGAACCTTACATAAGAATCAGTTCACCAATGCGAATGTTCCCATCAGCCCCTGTCTTAGTTAGTATAGGCGTCGTTATCAAGTAAGCATGGAAGAGAGTACATACAAGTTCGGCCTTCGTCCTCGGCAAGTATGTTTTGCAGGGCTTGTTGATAGATTTCCTCGTCTTCATCAACCGTCAAGTCGGCATCAGCACAGCCACGTCTCTCGCACTCTACACTCATTAGACAGCTCATCTCATCCTCAACCCGGTTTGAGAATGCCAGACCGTAGTTCATGTTACTGGCCTTCTTGAACTTGCCCTTGCGCTCAAAACCGAGGTGGTTAGCCATATCCTGAGGTGTGAGTGGAACCTTCTCTTCCCCCTCCTTAGCAGCTGCAGACTTCTTCTTTACAATCTTCCTGTTGGGAAGGCGAGCTGTGTATCCAATGTCATTTTCGCGGTAGTACTGCTTTCGGGCCTCTGCAAGCTCCGTATGGATGCATTGCATACCATCGTCGTTGATGAACACGGATGCGGTACCACCTTGCTCTTCGTAATGCTGAATAGCGGCCATGACACTAACCATGGTGGGTACAATGACACTATAAAATAGTTAGTTATGTAGTTAGAGCAAGGCTTAGATATCAGCGCACCCTTTGAGGCCTTCTTTGTAGACAGGCATCTGAATCGTTATGTGCGGGAGCTCATAATTGGCGTGCCTTTTCGGGTTGGGCTTGATAGCTATGAATGTTAGCCCGGACGAAACCGACAATGCAGATGAGTCGGGACCAACCGGAGTGAAACTTTGAATTTTTCAAACACGAGCTGACAGGTGCCAAGATTTGGAAGAAGCCGGTGACAAGATTGATGAAGAAGAACTGAAGCATATAAGCTAATACGCTCATACTTAAACGAAGAAGACGTTTCTTACCAGTGAGAACAAGGCCAGGGGAGGGATTGTCGCGGCCTAAGGCACCATCAGTATCTGCATTACATGCGTTAATTGTCCAACATACGAGAGCAAACCGTAGTTTCCCACCATCCCACATGAACTGGTTCAGCAACTGTCCATCGTCAGCACAATCATACCCCCACCTTATGATATGGGAATACATACCTTCGAGACAGCAAGACTCTGCGTGACGATAACTAGCATGATGGCGAGACCAATCTTGAACGCGTGAATGCGTAGTCTAGGTCGAGGAGGCACGGCAGATTCAACATCTTCATCATCTCCCTCCTCCAGGGCCACGGCCTTTTTGTAAACCTCATTCTTCTCGTCTATTCCGCCACGGACAACAGGCTCTGAGTACTGGCGCCGATGGGGTTGCGGAGCGACTGACGATCGTCTCGAGGTGCGTCGCGTATTGGATTCGGTATCGGGATTGAAGCTCTATGGTTGATAAGACAATGTTCCTTTCTGTGAGCGATGTACTTACTAGACCTAGAAGCTGCGTCTCAATGTCGTGGCCTAAATTCACGATGGTCCTTGGGTCGTTAGACCAAACCAACATAACGCGTTCCCTGACGACAATACAAGCCCGAGAGATAATGGTAAGACTTGGGTGGACCTCCTCGAGTGATTCAACGATCGGTATCTTCGTCCCCGTAGCCCCAATCACAAGCTGTCTTTGGCCGGGTTGGATGGAATCGATGATGCTAGGCAAGACCTCAGATGACATAGACATGACGGCATTGTTGTCAATCCTGGCTATGGCGAGTGCCAGGAGGGGATTGACATCAGCAGGTTGAAAGACATAATCGTCGTCTGCGGTCTTGACAGCGACACACGTCTCGTTGAAACCATTGACCACCGATTGCCTCTCAGGTTCGTCAAATAAGCCAAGAAGGGTCGCGCGCCGAGATAGGTATTTAGCAACCTGGGTGATTTAAAGCGTTAGAACTCACTCTGGGGAAGACGCAGAATCATACATACCATGCCAGGCTCTTCCAATGTAGCTTCATGGAGGGAGGCAGCCCTGGAATTAGCACGAGAGTTTGAAGTGCTCATGAACTGCTGAGACAGCGGTCGAAGTGACTTGGGCCGGCTTGAGTGCAAGTCGCCCTGACTTCCCAGGACACCAATGTCATCCATTTCGCCAATGACCTCGGCCGTGGAGAGCTGATCTAGCCTCTTGGACGACTCAGGGGTATCCATCGTTTTGGGGGACTTCTGATGGACGAGCTCTACCAGAACAACTCAAGAAATATTATTCGATGGGACATGAGGAGTATAGGAAGAACCAGAAAAATGAAGAGAGATTACAAGCCCAGATTTATGGTGCAGATGGCCCCTTGAGGCACCCAGACCAAGAAGTCCAAACAGCGACGGTGGAGAGAAGGCCCATGGTGGTGACCCAGGCCGACCAGAGATCTAGACCAGCGCTCTGGACCCTTGATTTTACACGAAGCTAATATTCAACTATTGAAGGTGGCTTGGAGAGGACAAGAGCAGAGATAACGGCCAAACTGAGCGTATCCGCTGGTAAGGTGAGATGATGTGGCAAGTCTAACTTGAATCGTGGACACAAGTTTGGAGCCCAAAATCACAGCCTCAAAATAGCGCCTGGGATTTGACGCTATTCCAACCGGTGCTGTTGGTCTTGGTGGTGTTTAGGACGAGCTGAAAGATGCAAAGCTGTCTCCGGTGGAACGACTTTCCAGACTATTGTTTTGATAGCAGATGTCGTCAGAGATAGCCATACCACGATCCTGGTACGTACGACTTGATACGACATGCGACTGAGATGCCACTATTGAAAGGTGGCGCACAGCTGCTGGTCTTGCAAACAAACCGAGCCGACCGGGGTGGGTTGAGCTGATACGACGAGAGTGTGGACGACGTTTTGGAGCCTGCGGCGGCAACGGCACATCGGCACTGGAGGTTTAGCGCTATCATCGTAGAATCGGTGCAAGGGTAGGTGTGACGATGTATTGGCCCAAGGTCAATGGAGTGGGATCCAGGGTATCAAGCTGGAATAGATTATTGATACCGGAGGCGTCTACGAGATGATGGTTGTTGGAGTATACCGCAGCTACGACCTACAGAACTATCCAACTTGCATGATCAAACAAAGAGGTAGACGCCCGTGTCTCATCTCGGTAAAATAAAGGACCAACACGTTGGTCATTATCAGTGCAGTGGGCTAATCTACTGGGTCAAGCACGACATACTTGGCGAGCCCAAGGAGCCGAAACAGTGAAGAGATTGCTTTACAAAGGGGGACTCGGATCAAGTCGGCTACTTCGATATGTTTAAATGTCCGAAAAGGGACCAGAAATCAATGCAATGACTCGGCTTAGATACCCAAACCAGCAACGAGATGCTCAAAACGGCCTCATCAAGGCTGTGGCTGACTGAAGATAAGAAAACGCCAAGCCCACTCATTCAGGGCGAGACAGAGAGATGCTAGCACTGATTCCGAATACGCTAAAGAAACAACACCCGTTCCGGTCTACCGGTCCGGTACATAGCGTGGACATCGCGCCAACGTAAAAGTCTTGTTAGCGTGCCGCTGGTCGTAACGCCGAGACCCATGTCCCTCAATCGATTTCAATGTATCTCCATGTATCTTCGCCAAGACACCAGAGACTACCGTTTTGATCTGGCATGATGGACAATAACCAGCTGGATCATCCTGGTCAATAGATCTAGCTGCTAGAGAGCCGCAGGTGGAATTCCGGTGGCACACCGCCAAAGTCAGTCCACACGATAAAACTCCAACCCCTGCGTGAAGCCTGACCCTATCGTTAGATTGCTATCGATACGAGCGTAATGGAGCGGCTGGCTCGGAACGCCGACGCCGTTGTCGTTATCACAGGCCGCAGGTTGGGTCAGCCACCCTTGCTAACAGAGGCCCCGGTTTAGGAGCTTATGATTTCAGCTACACCTCCAAGCAAAGCCGGCGCAGCGCCACTATCGGTAGAACCCGCTCCCTGATTTAAAGGTGCGATAGAAGGTTCGTTTGGTTGGTGGCTTACGCGCTATTTTGGGAGGTTTTCACGACGAGGACAGAGCGATATCCCAATTCAAACATCGGCTTCGTGTAACCGAATGACGGCCGCCCCGGTACAATTTCATCTACGAGCGTGGACTTATTGATGGTGGCTTGCCATTCTAGACTATCGAAGTTGGCTGATTATCAATCCCAGCAGCGTGGTTTACGAGGCCAAGCCGTCCAACGGTTCCATCAGGCCGAGACTTTACTCCGTAGCCACAGGATAACTGGCTAGCGTCTCTCTGCCGATGGTGGTGGTGTTCTGAAGCGGGTAATTCGGTGGTTTGGTTTCCGACACTTATATCATTGTTCTGCAGCGTATTCGCGCAATCACCTAGCGAATCCCTTATACTGCATCGTTTTGGTTCTTCCTCTGTCTCTCGTCACTACCTCTTCCAATTTCCCGTTTACCTACCAGTCCCTGCGAGCAGTCATTTTCTCTACTCGGCCACCATGGCGGTTCGAACCCAGATTGCCACCGTGGGCAACAGGGGACGACATTCAAGCAACCCTTCAGATCCCTTCAACCTTGGAAGACCTGGAGGGTCCATTATGGATCCAACAGCCCCAAACCCCTTCGCAACCCCCGATTTTGTCACGCCCGCACCTTCGGCCCCTTCACAAAGTTCGAGATCATCGGGCTACTTTCCCAAAGGCAAGCCACCTAGACGTATATTCCATGCCTTGGTACAATTTCTGACACTGCCAATACAGTATCGGCACCTCGAAGGCGCTTCAAGAGTTCGCGTCTTGTTGGGGAGTATGGGGACCCGACCCATTGAGCATGATTCATACTAACTGGCAATAACATAGATTCGAGAAGCCTTGGCTCGAAGAGAGCAAACGGACGATCGATTGGGACGCTGTCATCCTTTACACCTGCGTTTTGGCAGGCCTCGGTACGATTCCCTTGGCTTCACCACAAAACCAGTCGGTGTTCTAACCTTGCACAGGCATCTCGGCCGTCATCTGCTGGCTCAATGTCAGAAACATCCCCAACCCCGAGGTATGTCACCCTTGTATTGAATCTAGAAATAAATGTGTTCTGACATAGTTTCCAGTACTGTTTAGTCCTCGAAGACAATTTCGAGACCTTCGACACAGACGTTTGGGGCCATGAAGTGCAAATGAATGGATTCGGGTAGGGCATTGCTCCGCATATTTTAATCTTGGATAATACAGCGGGCTGATCTTTCATAGCACCGGGTCCTTCGACTGGACCACTACAGACCCTGCCAACTCCTACGTTGATGCACGGGGTCTCCACATTGTTCCCACCTTGACTCTTGAGAGCACCGACATCACATATAAGCAACTGACTAATGGGTAAGAACACCACTCTGCCTTTCCTCCTCACACATCACTAATCTACCCGCAGATACACTGTCAATTTGACCAAAGATGGCACCTGCACAAGCCGTGAGCAGCGCGTCTCCACCGTCGCCGGCATAAGTCAGCCATGTTCCGCAAAAAGCAACTCGACCAAAGGCACAATCATCAATCCTGTGCGTTCCGCTCGTCTTACAACTGCAGGCAAAAAAACGATCAAGTACGGCCGCGTCGAGGTAGTGGCTAAGATGCCCCGCGGAGACTGGATGTGGCCTGCCATCTGGATGATGCCGCAGGACTCAGTGTACGGCGATTGGCCACGGAGCGGAGAGATTGACATTGCTGAGCTGCGCGGTAACGATGCGGAAGAATACCCTCTTGGAAACAACATCGTCAGTTCAGCACTGCATTGGGGTACGTCTTATACGGACGATGCTTGGAACAAAAGTGCTGGTGAATGGGGTGGTAAGAGGACAAAGTATTCGGACGACTTCCACCTCTATTCGCTGGAGTGGTCGGAGAAGTACCTGTTTACCTGGCTGGACGGGCGACTACGCGTAAGTGGTTTGAGAGTCATACCCGCATGGAATCTTGGCTAACCATACCTTGCAGCAAATCATATTTTTCGACTTCAAGAAGAACAAAAACATGTGGACATTTGGAGAGTTCTGGAAGTCTCCTGTCAACGGCACATTCAAGGATCCTTGGAGCCAAACGGGCAGATCCAACACTCCATTTGACCAGGAATTCTATCTCATCCTCAACGTTGCAGTTGGAGGAACAGGGGGCTGGTTTCCGTACGTACTAATTCCCTCGAATCTCCCCTTTTGAACGGCGATGGTGTGGAGTCAAAGCTGATGGTACAACACAGAGATGGCATGGGTCAAAAGCCTTGGTCTGATAAAGGCGATACCCCCATGAGAGACTTTTGGCAGGCTAACAGCACTTGGCTGCCGAGCTGGGGCCCGGTGGAAGACCGGGGCATGATAGTGAAGTCAGTGAAGATGTGGCAGGAGGGGGCATGCTAATCTACACGACGAGGGCTCAAGGGGGTTGTCTGGTTCCCTTTTCCCCGATATTCTAACCTGGTACAATGTGAGGACTGTGTGGTCGCTAAATTAATCGGTTCATTTTGGCTTATAGAAAACCCATATCTTTCACCCTGTTGGTGGCTGAAAATTAATCCCTGACACTATTTCCAACCTGACTTGTTGCAGAAAACCCGTATCTTTCGGCTCTGTTGGTGGCTGAAAGCCCCCCTGCACTGTGCACACAATCTACCTAGCGCTGAAGCCCAAACGGCCAAATCGTCACACCAGCAGCAATCGCAATCAGGCCATGTCGCTAAATGGAAACTCAATACACTATCGGCTTGGCATGCGCAAAAGCCAATCAGCCTATCGTAAGCTCCATTCGCAAGGTAACCCTGTGCCGACTGCCGGAATCCGTTGGAGAGCTTGCACCAAAAGGAATCCAGGTGCAGCGTGTAGTTTGATGCCTTTGAAGTCTATTTTCTCGAGATATTCTGCTGCGAGAGTCAGGCCCGTTGTGGTTGTGATGCGGGCAAATGCCTGCTGCCGAGGAGTCTGCCGACCTCGCTTGTACTTGACCCGCTCGTACAGATACTTGATGCTGCCGTGAATAACAAGAGTGAAAGTAGGACATGGAGTCCTTATCGCATCCATGCAAATGCATATTTAGTTGCCAATAGACAAAGCTCCTGCGTCCGACTTAACCTATGGGAGCTCTCTGGTGGAGGCTTTATGCAAGTATAACTAGAATCAACCTTTCCAACCCTTGCGGACTGGAGCACGTGACATAAAACGGCCTGTGGCATTTTCCTGGCTGGTGGAGCTGGTCCCCACTATCCGTATCTCATCTCTCATCAACACGGAGATACGAGAGAGTCTCTCGTTATCACAGCTATCGTTATCTAAACCGAAACCTGACGTTGGACCAGGTATCAGACCAGGTATCGGCATCGAGCTCTACTATGCTGCAACTACATCTGCGGCGTCTGAGACATGAAGCGTCCCGCATCAGAGCTCATGTCTCCAAGCACGCGCTCGGGACCTACACGACGCGTCCGAATGCCGTCCCTCGGCTTCGCATCGTCGGCCCAACATTGTGGTGTCTTGCTGCAGCCGGTACATTCTATCTCGGTTGTGCCGGTTGGGAAATCTATCGAGACGTCCAGCATGTGAACAAGAGAGGCCTGAGATCAACCAGCTCCAGCTCTCCCGCTACATATGACCAGCTGCAAGCCGCCAAAGCAACGGCTCGGATACGGAGCCGCCAGTCCGAGCCAGCGCTAGACCAAATATCCTCTGAGACCTGGCATCGTCTGCTCGGGGCGGACAAGATGGTGGCCGGAGCCATAGGACTGAACACCCTCATCTTCGCAATGTCTCGCCCTATTCCCGCATTGCAGATGCAGTTTTTACACGTGCCGGCTGGGCCTTACAACTACACACTTCTCACCTCCGTGTTCGGACACGCTGGCCTATTGCATATCGGAGCGAACATGTATGGCCTGTACCGTTTCGCGCCCCAAGTGGCCCGCAGCCACGCTTTCGAACGGAGTGGCGCTCACCTCACGGCCTTCTACCTTTCGGCCGGCGTCTTTACGAGCCTGGCACAACACCTAACGTCGAAATGGCCAGCTCCACGAGCCCGTCAAGTCGGCTTCTTCACACCATCATTGGGGGCCAGCGGCGCAATCTTTGGCATCCTAGGTGCCTGGGCTATGCTGTTTCCGGATGCACAGGTCGGACTTCTTTTCTTGCCTGGGAGTATCCCGGCAGACCAGGCGCTGGCGGGAATTGCGCTTTTTGAGGCGTATGGACTCGCCGTGGGATTCAAGTTTGTGAATTTCGGCCACGCAGCACACCTGGCAGGTCTGGCGATTGGATCAGGATATGTGTATTTTGACGGAAAACGACGACTTTGGCAACCAGCTCGAAGATTCATGTTCAACCGGATGAAATTTCTGGGAGTCATCTAAGGGCGACCGTTAAGTTCTCAGCCGATCAGCTTTTGAAAAGAACTATAATAAAAATAAACCATTCTGCCCATAAATCTTACAACTGAGTCTTATAGCTATTTATACCATGCTCTACCGCTGGATTGGCTACCTTAAATCTGCCTATTCAGGCTGAGCTGGGCGATCTTCGAGCTTGGACGGGCTAATAGACCCTTGGTCTTACGGGCTCCCCCACATCTAAAACAGCTTGAATTTTCAACTGACGAATCATACTCCCCGCTCACTCGGATATTATACTATTTTCAGTCTAGTCCTTACACAAGCCGAAAATACGCTTCCTCTTGCTGTCCTGGGGCCTCCCATCATCTGGGTGGTATTTATTCAGTGCCCCCGGCTGGTTGCTTGTTCCACTCCCGTGGCTCGACGCTCTGAATAAACGCAATGACTTCTCGGTTCGGACGACGCTACAAGCGCGAGCATATTCCTACCCTCAAAGTTCCTGCCTCCATACCATGGCTAGGCTATGCAGCTCTCGCTATTGCGGCCCTGATCTGCCTTCACGGCCTTGTCACCTTTTTCCTCGCTGCCTTTGTCGTTTCAGGCAAGCAGACGACCAAGCTCAAGCTCCCACTCATAGCCCGCGCTATTCAGTGGACAGAGCTTGCAATTGTGAGCTTCGGAGTGGCTTTGCGCTCAACTACTCGTACTGATCATGTTCCTTCTCCAGACCATTGTAGGCCTCGTTTTCTTTGATTTTTATTTCCTCATATCCCAGCGATACCACATAAAGGAGCTGAAAAGCTTTTATTCGCAAAGAAATGTCAGACTTTTGAGAAAGTGCCTCGTTTGGTGCTGGTTCCCCAGTCGCCTTGTGTTCCTGGGAGTGTGGATTGTCCTTGCTGCATTTCAGTCGCGATACATCCCTATCCTAGGGCATGCAACGCTGTCGGATTGCTCTGGGCTATGGATAGATAAGAAAAGGTGTAATGCGGTGAATGGAAGCTGGATTGCAGCTATCATTTATTGGTAAGACTGGTTGAAATGGCCTAACTAAGATATATAGCTAACACTTCTAGTATCCTATATTCCGCCTCTCTAGGCGTGAATTTGATGCTAATACTGAGGCTGCGTTGCTCAGAAAATGATTTTGAGAACTTGGCATCAGCAAACGACATGCCGAACGCTCAAGCTTCCAGATCTGTATACGGGCCCTCGTCAACACGCGGTCCTTACGCTCCTATCGCAACAGAGGATTAATCATAACAAATACTCGCTGATAAGAGCACTAAATTTTCTAATAATGAGTTCATGACAAAAAGAAATAAGACTTCGTAAAGCATCAATGTTTCTACATTTCCTATCACCAGGGTTCGATATGCACAATTACCGATTTGACGCAATGACTCGCCAATTGATGAATCATGATATGATGGCTGACTTTATTAACCAGCTCGTAGTAAAATGTAGAATGTTGTGACGCTCGATTCGCTGAAGTTAATTTGGCAATAAAGAATCTGTTTTAACTTCACCATTGGCCCCTCTGATGAAATAGACAGAATTGCCAGCCTCGACCTTTACCCACCCTCCTTCCTTTGGCATGCCAAACCACACCCCCCCTCCCGCATTCTTCTGATATGCGCGGTCACACTGAGTCCAATGAATCACTTGACCAGCACCATTAATCGCTCCCTCGTTCTCCTCTAATGTGGCCTTATTAAACGCCTCTTGATTAAATGGATGGACCTCCTTGAATATTGTTAGTTAGGCTGGATTGTTATTAAATGAGTTGGCAGTACCATGAGGAAATCGGGTTTAGTATATTAGACTCGGTAGATGTTAAATTTCCCACAAAACTCGGTGGTTGGTCGTTATGTCGTGTATCGTGCTCTGCCTGCATATCACCACACTTCGTTGACTTGCTTGAAAATGAAGTTTCTTACCTCCCAATTAAAGATGTGCTCATGTGACTACTCACGTGACCTGTACTGAGAATAAAACTTTCGAATGACTCTAGGGTAAGGATACCCCAGATCGCAGCAGATAATTAACAGTAGTTTGATCCTCGAAGTTAGGCAAATTCTTTCAGATGCACTAATAAGAGGTAGTCCAAGAAATTTTACGTTTTAAATTTATTTAATCCTTTGAAAATGATTGTTTGGTCTCACTGATGGACGCAAACTTAGTGAGACTAACACCCAACACAATCTCTCCTTATCTCAGTTTTCCCAACATCCTTACCATACTTCTTACAGGAATCCACCTCGCATCAGCATCAAGCTGATACTATTAAGCGTTTTATTCTGTCGAAATATTATCATTCCAGACATCGGTAGCCGCTTGTCTCAGTTCGTGATTCCACCACATTGTGGGGCCCAAGGCCTGTCTGTCTTGGGTGTTTTCGTTGCTTTTAGAGTCTTGCACTCTCTCCTTCGACGACCATCGCGCATAGCTTAGCTAAAATGCTTGCCCTGGTTGTCCTAATTTGCGGCGATAGACTGACCATAGCGACGGAAACAGTTCTACTTGTCTCATGGTATCTCGAGTGACGTGACCGAGAGAATTGAACAGATGCATGTTTGTCGAATCATTTGGCTGTAACCAACACTGTTTGGTGGGGTTTGTGCTTGGGATGTCTCGATCAATGCATTTGGCGAGCCCAGCAAGATACTTTTTGGACTCCTTCATGTCTCTGCTCGCGAGCTCCATAAGTTGAAGGTCATACATGCCGTCAAGCGATAAATTGTAACGATGAAACAGGATCCTGGAGAGGCCGCGGATGTCGAATGCCACTTTTGGGACGGACTCTGATCCGAGGAAACTTCGTAGGGACGTGCCACTGTCAGATGTAACGGAGAGGGCTTTAGTGCCTAAGCGGTTCGTTTTGACGATGTAAATGGTCTTTTTCGGCAGAATCAAAAGTTCCAAGTCGATAACTTGATTAGTGCCGAGACCTACGGCGTCAAGATAGAGCGACAGTGGCTTGGTTGCTAGCCCGGCAAGGTTCTCAGCAAGTGATTTAAGGGCTTTATCTGAGCCAACAACAACAGTGGAAAAGCCGTCTCCCTGGCCTGGGCTGCTGAGAGGTGCTTGAGAAACAGTGTTGGCCATTGTTGATATGGTGGATGATTTGATGATCAAGAAGAATGTGGGTGATCTAGGAAACAGTATTCATTCACCTTGCAATAAACTATCTTGTCCTATAGCTTTGCTGGCACAGACGCAAAGCCCTCCATACCAAATTACATTAGCCAATGGTTGCGTTTTCATGAAAATTGGGCATCAAATGTGGCTTCCTGCCGTCGAGCCACGGTGATGCATTAATGCCCGACTACTTCGTAACCGCCTAGAAAGATAGTACTGCCACCATGGTGTCTGGTTTGTCCGATGGGCTCCACTAGACGCCGAACTCGTCACTTCGGCTACTTCGACTCGCTCGCTATACTACAACCCTAGTCCACGCCCTCTTCTCCTTGCAGCCTTGTTGCTTCGTAGGGCGAAATGAACAAGGCCGAGAAGCCACGTCTTCACATCATCCGATCTTCATTTCAAGTGTAAATGTTTACGCCATAGTTTTTATGGTTGCCTGGTTTGTGATGGCAGCTGCGAGCTATTTAACAGAGCTTGTCCAGGTAGAATATATAATCGGCGTTCTTCTATCAGATTTGCCCAGAGAGTGAAGCGAAAAGCTTTACCTGACGATCATGTGTTGCCGACTTTACTGAACTTTGCCGGAACCCCCGCCATCCGATTCAGAGTTAGTTCCCGATGCTGCCTTCTCTTCAACGGCCAACCGGCGTCTTACCAACAGTTGGCCCCTTTCGCAACTGATTTTACCCCACAGTTGATCAATACAACTACCCCAGATTCTACTCATCTCTATGCGGCTACTCTCCACCTCTAGAGTGGAACATCACCTCATGCCCCGTAATTGAACACTTCACCTTTGCAACGACATCCATCTCCATCAACATCACGCCCTAGACTGTTTGGGCTCACAACGCAAAGCATTGCAAAAGAATACACTATCAGCCAAGAGCGAAGAAAGCTCTTCAGACCAACATGGATCCTGTCGAAGCCCGCGCAGAACCCCCACCACGATAAGATCTTCCACGGAAAGTCTTTTTGACCAAGACACGCAAGAGAGCTCCCAAAGCATGTCTTTTGTGTCGATCCCGCAAGGTTTGTTGCGATGTGTCTCAGAGAGGGCGTCCCTGCGCGAACTGTTATCTCGACGAGGAGCCTTGCGTTGTCACCGGAAGGGCATCACAGTAGTAAGTTGCTGCCTTCCTGTGTCGACAACCTTTTTGTTCTAACCCATCCCTCATGCCAAGCCCAATACGATATCCGAGACGGCACCCAAGCGTCCTTGCCCCCATATGTACTGCCTGGCAGAAACCCAACGCAGCCGCTGCTGCTCATGATCCAGAGACTGCTAAGCAGGAAGACCCTTCATTCTGTGAGAGGCCCGGCCCTATTCTACACGAACCTGAAGAAACAAGACCGTCCGAAAATTACGGAAGCATCCATGACATCCCCTTTTGAGGGATCTCAGAGGCAGCTGTTGAGATCGCCAGGTCCGCCGCCAGGACCTGCTGATAGTAAGCGTTCAAAAGGTAGATGTTTTCTATTGTGTTTAATAACCAACGCTGTCAGGTTCTGAAAAAGATGCTTCCGTAGATGACCTGTCTGCATTTCTGCTTGGGCTCAACTATATCCCTACAAGCTTCCACAATCAATGGGGTACCTTGGCTAATGGCCCAGCATCATCCTAAATTGTGTACTGCTGCTATCCGTTCCTGAGAATGTCAAACATTCATCGGATTCCCCAAAATGACGCTAGTTTTCTTGAAAATCAAGGCTGTCTACGGGTGCCAATACGCCCTTTCCTAGATGGCTTAGTCCAATACTACTTTTTCAACATTCACCCATTTTTACCTTTGATCAACGAAGGCGACTTTTGGGAGCTGTATTGTGATAAGAGTTGCGATCCACCTAAAAGCTCTATATCACTATTGTTGTTTCAGCCTATGCTTTTCGCCGCATATACATTCATTTCTGAATCTACAATTACAGCCCTTGAATATACTGACATTCGGACTATACGTGCCACGTTTCTTCGACGTACCAAGTTGCCTCACGACCATAAATGCGAGTCGTCTGCCCTTGTTATTGCTCAAGTATCGATACTCATCCGGCCGGGGAACAGTCATCTAATACAGTCATCTAACCCAAAAACCTTTCGCACCCTCTGACAAACAACTACTATCAATTATCCTCGACGACATACCAATCTTGGATAAGCGCCTGGCCGGCCTCAACCTCAGCCCAGACATCTGGCAAGTAAGTGTCGGGTTTTAATATATAACACTTTAGCGTTGGAGCTACAGGCAGATCGTTCTTATAATTCCAAACTCTATATATACTTAAGTCCCTCGATGAGGGAACCTAATGTTTGAATTTACTGCATTTTCGTTGTGCACGTCACAGTTGCCAAGGCCCAAGTTTGGGTTTCAAGCTGCTTTTTTTCTTCTTCTGCCGGAATCCTATCTAACTTTTTCGACCTCCAGCCATTCTAACCTTAATATCTAAACCTGCAAATCCCACGACCCGACCTAATGCCCTAAGATCTAAGTCATCCGAATCCGCCCTCTTGCCCTAGGTGGCTAGTATCCGTACCAGCTTGATATAACCCAACAGCTCCTAGAATTAGGGCTTATATATCTTACTGCCAATTTCCTTAATGAACTCTTAGCCTCTATTGTTATTGCTATTTTTAATATCTTCAGCTAAATTATATAGTATAGCCTTCTCTATCTGGATATATATAATATTAACACTAATAACTATATTTCCTTAGGAATTAACTCTATTTTTATTATTAAGAAATAGACTATATCTAAAAATAGCTAATATAATCTATTAGCTTATATTTAAATATTTTAAATAATAAGATAAATAGTAAAAAAGTCTATATTTTTTAAGGAATTTTTAATAGATATTTAATTTATTTTTTCTTTTAGAATCTTATAGATTTTAAAAATATTAAATATTATATTAATATCTAATTATATATTTCTAATATATAGAGTTAATTATAATTAAAATTTTATAAATAATAATAAAAATAGTTAATATAATAAAAATTATTAAAATAGAATAATTATTAAAAAGAAAATTAATCTTTTAATAATAGAAAATATCTTTCTTATATCTTATTACTTAAAATAAGATTTCTATCTTAAGGTTATTAACTGTAAATAATAGAGTTATTAACTAACTTTATTATCTATAGATAGTAAAATTAAAATTAAAAGAATTAAATTAATACTTAAAGTAAAGACTAATATATAATAATCTTATTATTTAGCTACTATACCTACTGATACTGGATATAGTACTTACTATTTATTTTTAGTATTTAAGAATACTATATAGCTTTAATCTATCTGATAATATTAAGTAAAGCTAAAAAAACCAAATATATACTTAAGTATAGAGAGCAAGCTGCGAAGAAATATAGGAGCCGAGGTTGTTCGAAATCAAATAAAACTTTTATTAGCTGGTAAATAAGACTAGTCAGATAGCCCCCGAGCTCGCACGTTATTGCTTCACACTACTAAGGCGAGGTAGGTGTATCGGTATAATAATACAAACCGAAACAAACGCCAAGATAATACAGGACGTAAAAGTCAATCGCAAAGCTCCCTCGTAACTCAAGATAACTTGCTGGCGGTAGTAGGGATCTAGCCTTGCGACTTCCTCCACTGACTTGCGAACCCGGCTGATAACCTCATCTCGGCGATCTCCATGGACCAACTGATTAAGATAGTAAATGAGGGAGTTCTGCAGGATTAGACTACTAGTCGCAACTCCAATAACCTGGCCGAGACTCCGCCACAAGTTGATTGTGCTTGAAACAACCGCTTGCTCAGTCTGCTTGGACACAGCGAGGAGTGCAAGAGAGCTTCCTGCAAACAGAAAACCTTGGCCGATAGATGAGGGAAGCAAGATGATTAGATATATGTATTCCGGGAGATCGTGGTGTAAATTAGCCAGGCTGATCGTGCCAAGGAGTAGACAGATGGTCCCGGTTTGAATGGGCCACTTCAGGCGGTAGGTCCACATGACGGCAAACCCAACGAAGGTTCCCATCATGGAAGCCGCGATTGAAGGGATAACTAGAAATAGGCCGGAGGAGGTGGCAGTTTTGAGGAGAACAGCCTGAAAGTAGAGTGGGCTTAGAAAAGAGAGCATGGCGTGTAAGCTGGTAAAGCGAATAAAGGGACGGCTTGTCTTACATGTTGAATATAATCGAGTTTCCCAAGAAGGCCGATAGGAAGTTTGTAAAAAGTATGTTGGCGTGCGGGGGATGATGGATTAGGTACAGCGGCATGATTGGTTTCTCGGCGTAGAACTCGGCCACGAGAAAGAGTGGAAAGAGAATGGTGAAGAGAACGAGAGAAGCGATACTTAATGGATGTGACCCTATTGATTGTTAGCGTTGTTGGAAAAAGGACCGGACACAGTGGTTACATTGCAGCACGTTCCCTCCGAGACTCTATAAATAATGACAAGATTAGCGAACGGTCATCTGAGTAGTCTGCGCATAACTCACCAAGCCAATGATTAGGAACCCAACAGACGAGGAAAGTAGTATTGAGCCTTTCACATCAAATGACGCCATAGCCTTCCATGCACTTTGACGCTCGCTGTGAAGTCCTAGGTCATTCGGGATAGCCACTATGGAGATGAAGATGCAGAGCAGTAGCGGTGGGACTTGGATTCCAAACTCCCACCGCCACCCTAAAGACTCGGCTAAGGCACCTCCTGTTGCGGCACCAAGCGCTGACCCTATGCCATAGTTGGCGTTGAAGTACGCTTGGTATTTGCCACGTATTCTAGATGGAAACGTCAGTCACCTTGGTTACTCGCTCTCTCATAGAGGCATGAGATAAAGACAAAAACTGCTTTGACTCACTCAATTGGAACCAAATCGCTGGTAATAATGCTCCCCATCGTCATGATGCCTCCAGCGCCGAGGCCACACACTGCCCGAGCGAGAATGAAGCTTTCAATAGTCTGAGCTAGGCTGCACCATATTACGGCGACTGTGAAAACGACTAGGGCGCCGACGAAAATGGGTTTTCGGCCGACATGGTCAGACAGGCGTCCTAGGAGAGGCTGAAAGGCCGAAGACGTGAGAAGAAAAGCTGTGGATAGCCACGATGCCGAGTTGGAGGCGTGGAAGTAGGACGTAATAACAGGGTGCGATGATGCCATAATTGTTCCATCGAAACAGGCAATGAAATGAGACAGCAGCAGTTGCGAGAAGATGGAATAGAATTGGCTGGCCGAGATTTTCTTCAGGAACGGGCTCGCTGTTGCGGTTGTAGCCGCCACTGACCAGACCGTGGAGGACGTCGGGGGACGATACAACAACGGAGACTCCTCGTCAGGTTCCTGACTTCTAGAACCTAACGATTGACGAGAATCGGTATCCTCCCCATAATGGCTTGGACAACTGGGTATGACTGGGGGTGGTATTTCGGTCGGTTCGGGTTTGAAGCCGCCGTTGCGGATAGTTGGGGCACTTCGCATGTCGAAATTTGTAGGAGGTATTGGGGGGGTTCCTGTCGTAAGTTCTGCTGGATGTCCTGGTTGACCATGGAACAAGGCCAGAGTACGAGATGGCTTGACTTTGAATCTGAGACTGTCAGGGCGGCGAGAAAGTTGATAACCCCTGTGCAGTAAGCGCTTGTTATGGAGCACCTATGTCACCTTGGAATTGTGTTGATTTCGATATACAATGGTGACATTAGAACGGTTGATAGGAGTTGGATGCCGTGATGCTATTCCTCTGTCTATCCCGTTGTCTATCCCACCAGGCGTTGCAGCAGACGAGACCCTCTCCTTATGTGACAAATCAATGGTTGAACGTAAAGGCTCCTTATTGGTCTCTTGAGGGCTTATTCCCTGTAGTATTTCCTAGCTGGGAGTAAAATGCGCAATGCTATCAGGCCGAGTCGGACTGAGTATGTAATCAGTCCGCGAGCGGTAAGATGAAACGCCGCGCCAAGGAAGCGACATTTCGTTCGTCATTCTAGTGGAGAAGCACACAAGATGCTACCATAGCATCCGTGTCAGAACAGCCTCAGCCTCGGATTGACAGATGCTGGCTGTGGTATGCTTGGCGATTGCATGCTCAGGCATGGACCGACCCATCATCCCCGGCTTTTTAGTCTCGCCATGAACAGACATAATGGCGTATGAAGCGCATTTGACGTACCAGCACAGTATTCCACGCGATATCCCTATCTCCTTATAGTGCGCTATGGGGAAGTGTGGCCACAATTGAGTGGGAGAGGACAGGGGACTTGGCAGTGGGAGACGATAGTGGGAGAGTAGTTGGCGATGGCGATTGTTTATTGACGGCAGAATTTCCAGACCCTAAATCAGTCTCCCTGTATATAAGACGAGCTATTGGTGTGCTAGTTAGTTTTGATCGACAACTTTCCGGTTATCAGCATCAAGTCAAGTTAACTCACCACTGACCACTCTGTTGAAGATGGGTTTAGCATCTGCCTTTAAGCGACTCGCTATTGCGAAGAAGCATGAACGATCTCCCGAAGAACGCGCTTTTGTTCGTCGACTGGATTTCTTTCTCCTGACGTTTGGATGTCTTTCCCAGGGTAGGTGGCCGAATGCACACATAAGCCATAGCACTGACGTTTTGGTACTGTATAGTTATCAAGTTCCTGGATCAGACCAATATCTCAACTGCCTACGTGAGTGGTATGAAGGAGGACCTCGAATTGTACGGGAATGAGCTCAACTAGTACGTTTTCACAACCCCCACCCATGAGTTAATTACTCACTGATTTTCATAGCTTCACAACATACTTTAACATTGGCTACTGCATCATGCTTATTCCATCTCAAATCATTCTGACCCACATTCGACCAAGCATCTGGCTGCCCTCGTTGGAGATCGCGTGGGGAATCATCACAGGACTCATCGCGACAACTCACAGCGCCAAACAAATCTACGGTCTACGCTTTGCCCTTGGCTTCTTGGAGAGCAGTGCCTGGCCAGGAATGATGACCCTGTTGAGTGAGAATTTCCCTGGACTATAATTCTGTGTGCACGTGTAAAGTCTCGAGAAACTGACCATTCGATAGTGCATTGGTATACTCCTTCAGAGTTGGGAAAGCGGTATGTAAACCCGTGATCTCAAGCTAAAATGTACAGATTTTGGTAGGCTTGAGATGCAGACACTAACCGCTTTCGGGATTCTAGGATGGGTTTCTTCTCTTCCGCAGCTTCCGTCGGTGGAATGTTGTCCGGAGCCCTGCAGATCGCTATTCTGGACAATTTGCACGGCAAGAACGGCCTGGCTGGCTGGCGGTAAGTTGTCCATAAGACGGATATAATGTTGCCACAGCTAAAAGAAAGATAGATGGCTCTTTATCATCAATGCGGTTATGACTGTCTTCGTTGGGGCCTCTGGGTTTTTCTTAGTCCCCGACACACCCAACCAACCGAATCCTTGGGCAAAGTGGTTCAAAGAGGACTATGGCCGCATCGCCATGGAAAGACTTCGCCGCCACGGCAAGTCCAAGGCAAAGCGAATCACATGGGTAGCAACCAAGTAAGCATTGATTGCTGGATCTCAAAGAAGATCTACCAGAAACTGACTGCGTTTAGGCGTGCCTCCCGTCTGTGGCTTACCTACTTTATTCCCGTCTGGTGGGTAGCAAGCGGACTCAGTGTCGGAGGAACAGGGTTCTTCGGCGTCTTTCTCAAGTCTCTCAAGGACGGCAGCGGCAACCCGATCTGGACTGTCAAACAGGTCAACTCCCTTCCTATCGGTGGTAGTGCCATCCAAGTTGTCACCCGTAAGAACACCTGATTCGATTCCCTCGACTCCTGAAGACTACTAACGCAGAGTGTTAGTTTGGTTCTGGTGCAGTCTGTCTGACATGGTCCAATCTCGGTGGTCAATCATCGCCATACAAAGTGAGTACCAACATGGAATTATCGTTACATGTCCACTTCGTGCCCTAACCAGAAATTTCACATTAGGCATTATTGGCATTGTTCCTGCAATCATCATGACAGTATGGACGAACAAATCCGACCAAGTTCCCCTAAGTGCCGCATACGCCAGTTTCTTTCTTGCGTACACTTGCCAAGCTGGCGGAAACATTCTCATGGCATGGCTCGCGGATCTGTGAGTGAAATCCGGCAATCCTGACGTCTTCATAGCAAGTGTCTAACCAAAGATAAATAACAGGTTGCCTCAAGACCCCGAGGCCAGGACCTTGATTGTTGGCATTTCCGTCACTGCTATCTACGCCATCAGCTCTGGCATCCAAATTCTGATGTGGCCAGCATCCAAAGCACCGTATTGTAAGGCTTACCCCTGAGAATAGCACATCCGTTAGACGCTAGAGACCACAAGACTAACCAGAAATAACCACTAGTCGCCAAGGGATGGCCGATTACGATTGGCATGTGGACTGTTTTGGCGATTATGATTGTCACACTGCGCTATCTTGATGTGCGCTACCTGCTGTAAGTTCCCTATCCCACCATGGCCCTTCTTGCAATTGTCCCAGCAAGAAGAAAAAGTAGTTTCCTGAGCATCTGAGCTAACACGATAACAGCCCTGATCATGTGGCCTTTCGTGAAAGCCAAGGCCTCGATAATGTCTCGAGTGTCTCATCACCTGACAGCCAGACGTCAGACTCTCCCGAGCTCGTCACCAATGGGGAGAAGAACGAGGACCACATCCGAACCGCCAAGGTTGTTTAATGATGTTTTTGGGTGGATGCAAGTATCTTGATACCATGTATCCCATTAACTGTCTCAAGAGATACTGAAGAGAGAGTTGAGATGGGTGTCGAGTAACTGCTACATTCGCGAGATCACAATCCATAGAAATCAGAGGCCTTGAACTGCGGTTAATCCAATATCCGTTTCTGCATACTTTTAATTAAATGAACCGTCTTCTAAAGAGATCTGGGTCATTATTCAAGAACCGGTGAAAGAATCCAGACTTGCAAATTCGACCTGTTCTTATTGCCAACCATTTAGACTCGTGTTTTGACGATGACTGTCTTGTTCTCCGTCCAATCCCTTCTCTTCAGCTGCCGTATAGCAGTTCATAGCTTAATCTCCCGGACAGATAATGTCTAACAGAAGTCCTAGATTTCAACCTTGCTATTTGCGTTGCTGATTTGTTTCTTTTTCTTTTTTTTCTCGGCTCATAATTACATCGAAAATGTATTGGAAAAAGGTCAATTTTGTCAGATGATATTTCATTGAAGCACGTTGATACCATGGTCTGTCTATCTACCAGATGATAAGTCTCATGTTACCCTGCCTCCGATCTCTGCATTTCTTGCTTCTCCCTGCTAAATCTGCTTGGAGATGACATCTGGGGAGCCTATTTTGATACTACCCTGAAGGGAGAGATTTCTACTGCTGGAGCCGACCCAGATCAGATATGTTCCCCTTCTCAAGTGCCATTGCTGGGCCACCACGTCCCAGACACTAAGATCCCTCCTGGTAAGCTCGAAAGTAGCCTTCACTGTCTGTCCAGGAACCAATGGTCCGACTCGTGAGAACCCTCGCAGCTGACGAATGGGAGTATCATCTCTTGGGATGGATACATATAGCTGAGCGACCTCAGTTCCATCCACATCACCAGTGTTCTTTACCCAGATGCGGGCCACGGCAAGAACATCCCACAGCTCTGGGTGACCACCCTGGATAACGGCGATATCGTTGCTGGGGTATTCAGCGGTATTGGCCGTAGGCAGAACGGCAGCTGAGAGACCGGTGAGGTTGAAGGTGGTGTACGAGAGGCCAAAGCCAAATTCGAATCGAGGGCTGATTCCACGAGCATCAAAGTGGCGGTAATCGATGTAAAGACCCTCGGTGAAGTTTGTTTCCGGGAAATAGTCGGCTGATGCAGTCGAGTTGAGCAGGTCACCATAATCTGACTCTTGTCGAGCCACGGTGTATGGCAGTCTCCCTGATGGGTTGACGTCGCCGTAAAGGATATCAACAAGACTGTTGCCGCTCTCTTGACCAGGAAGCCCAGCAAACAGGACAGCAGTGACGTTAGGGTGCTCAATCCAAGCTTCGACAGTACGGATTCCTGATTACATGTTAGTTCTGGTCATGTTACAGAGCTTGTACTCAGTGAGACAGAGCTACAGGGTGATGTTGCTTACCGGCAGAGTGGAGGACAACAATGGTGTTCGAGCAGTTGGCGGCAACGTTCTGGACAAGCCTGTCGCTACGGTCATCCGTCAAACTTAGTCGGTCGAAGCTTTCCGATGCATATGCGTTGATGAAAACGAGGCAGGCTTCAGCATTTGCAAAAGGCGGATAAGGGTTCTCCGACTCGAAGTCCCAGCGCAAGACACCCCGGTTCTTAACAATCCGGTCCTGGATGGCCTGGAAGGGGGTTACTATGTATGGAGGCGTATTGCCCCCAGATCCTCCTCCAGTGACTAGAGTTCCGTCGAATATCTGCCACCCAAAGTTGCTTTCGTAGCCACCGCCATATCGGCCAGGATTCTTCCAGGGAGCTGCCTTAAGCGTTGCATCGTACCCGTAGATGGCGAGGAGCTTAGGGTTCTTCAGAGGCAGAGCGTTGTTGATATTCTTGACTAGAATAGTTCCAGCAGCTCCGATGGTTCGAATGAGCGATGCGTGGTCGGCCTGGACATTGATTGGATAGGCTTCCTCGAAGTTGTCATGGTAAGCCGGGGCAGGATAGTTGTGTGTCTGTTGAAGATAGTGTAGACTTGCGATAAGACGGGTTGCCATATCTGACAGACGGTCCTCGCTAACTGAGCCGTTGTGCACCGCCTCGACGAGCTTATCTCCCCAGAAGCCAGTATTGGGCATGACAATATCCAAGCCGGCATTAGCGGCAGCGACACCTGATTTTTGGGCGCCCCAGTCGCTGACCACAAAGCCTTCGAAGCCCAGCTCGGTCTTAAGCACTTGGTTTAGAAGTTTGGAGTTCTGGCAACCGTATGAGTGGTTCGCCCGCTGGTAAGAGCACATGATGGAAGCCGCGCCCTCCCTCAGAGAGTCCATGAAAGGGAAAACATAGAGTTCGTGGAGGGTTCGGTCGTCGACGTTGGAGCTGATGGACTCGCCCAAGTCTGAGCTGTACCGGCGGTACTCTTGCTCGTTCAGCAGCCAATGCTTGGGCGTGGAGATAACTCCAGCATCCTGGATGCCGCGCGTGATGGCACCCATACCGACGCCGGCAAGATACGGATCGTTTGAGAGACCTTCCCAGTTCCGACCGCCGCGGGCAAGGCGACCTAAAGGCCCGGCAACAGGACCCATAGCAACATTGATGCCCTTGCCGTAGTTTTCGTCGCCATACGCTTTGCCGTACTTATACATCAGAGACCTGTCGAAGGTGGCGGCCACGTGGATGCCAGCCGGGAATGACGACACGAACTCTTCGCCGCGGACGCCATCGGGTCCGTCGGAGAAGCAAATAGCAGGTATCCCGAGGCGTGGGACTTCGCCCGAGTTGCCAAAGCAAGGCCCGTCGAGCCAACCATGAGTAATGTTGGCTTTCTCTTCTACGGTCAGCTGTGAGACAAGTGACCTGGCATGGTGATAGGCGGCAGCCCAGCGCGGACTGGAAGAGCCATTGCTAATTGCTTGATGTACGTTAGTCGGATTCTGGCCTTTTGAGCGAGATGGATCATACGTGAAGGATAGAACGGGGGGCTTTGGCCGTAGAACGGAACCTCGGACTGCTCATTGCCTGTTGGTTGGGCGACGGTGAGCAAGGCCCCGTGCAGGGCGAAAGAGATAAATTTGCTGGCCGTCTTCATGGTGGCGTTACTAAGCGTCTGTGGCCTAGTTGCTCACGAGTAGCGATAGGACTATCGAGCAAGACAAAGACATTCAATTGGCAAGGCGATCATTTATACAGGGTGTGCCTGTTAACTGAGGTTAGAACTACCATATCCAGATGGTAGCGAATGCCTAAGGAACGACTTGCTACGATGGTGCCATTGATCATCCTGATCTGGTCTGTATTAGGTCTAGAACCCCTCAAATACGCGGATCCTACATCCTACTTCGGAGGACGAATCGGGTTGATTTATAAGGGATTGGCCGCCGGTGATATGTCCAAGCGATGGCAACAGAGAGGGAACATGACCGGAAACGGTTAAGCGGGTGGGAGGCCGACGTCCTCATTATCTATGGAGTATTTTGCGTGAAATTCGAGATTGACGCAATCCATCCCCGGTAGCAGCTCACCCGAGAAATATGCGGCGATCCCACATAGCCTTATCACAAGGCGACCAGTAGTTTTTTCCTTATTAGCTGACCACGCCACAAGCAGACTATACTATAGACGGTTCATCGAAAACATCCAGCCTTACCGACTTTTTCTTTCATAATTACAACATCAACAATGACGCTGAAGGACACTGAAATTGCTGAACACAACAGTGCCGAGTCATGTTGGATTATTATTCATGTGCGCAAGCCCTAAACCTCATGTGGGAATGTAACTAACTGGCCGCGTTGTAACAGGGCAAGGCATATGACTTGACCAACTTCATCCCAGGTATGCTGCTGAATGAGAACCCGCAAGATGAGAGACTGAGTATTGTCTTTGCGCGATAGACCATCCTGGAGGCCGAGAGGCTATTCTTCGACATGCAGTACGCACCCACCGCATGAAATTGCACTTCCTCGCATCTGGGCACCACACTCACCTCCAAACTAGGGCAAAGACGCAACAGCTGTGTACGAACCCATCCATCCACCTGATACCCTGGACAAGTATCTCGACCAGTCTAAGCACCTCGGGCCCGTTGTTTCGAGTGCCCCCGTGCAAGAGGATGATGAGGACCTAGAGGAGACTGAGCGTCAAGACCGCATTGCCCGCAAGCCGCTGTTATCGCAGTGTTATAACCTCTTTGACTTTGAGGTAGTCGCCAAGCGTGTAATGAAAAAGACGTCCTGGGCGTACTACGCGAGTGCAGCGGACAATGAGATTGTACGGAGACTCATGCTTTCTTGATAGTGCAATATGGCTAACTTACTGTTCAGACTGCTCAAGAGAACCAGCGAGTCTATCGTCGAATCTGGTTCCGTCCTCAGGTGCTCGTCAACGTCGAGCACATTGATATTTCTACCACCATGCTTGGTACCAAGACCTCGATGCCCATCTATGTGAGCGCCAGCGCATTTAATAAGCTTGGCGATCCCGAGGGAGAAGTTGTCTTTACTCGCGCCTCGCACAAGCATAACATTATCCAAATGATCCCCACTCTCTCATCATGTTCCTTCGATGAGATCATCGACGCCCGGGGAGAGGGACAGGTCCAATGGTTGCAGCTCTACGTCAGCAAGGATAGGGCAGCCACCAAGACGATTGTCCAAGCTGCCGATAGGCGTGGCTGCAAGGGACTCTGTATCACCGTCGATAACCCCCAGGTTGGTCGTCGTGAGAGACATCTTCGGAGCCAGTACACCGAGCCCGCCGACGGCGAAGATACAGACATCCAGGGTTCAGCTCGCGCAACCTCGAACCTCCTTGACTCAACACTGTGCTGGGCTGATATCCCCTGGTTCCAGAGCATCACCAGCATGCCCATTGTCATCAAGGGAGTGCAACGGGTTGAGGATGTGCTGAAGGCGGTCGAGTATGGCTGTCAGGGCGTTATTCTTTCCAACCACGGTGGTCGTCAGCTAGAATTTGCCCGATCATCTATTGAGGTTCTCGCGGAAACCATGCCAGTCCTCAGAGAGCGCGGACTTCAAGACAAGATTGAGGTGTATGTTGATGGTGGTATTCGCCGCGGTACCGATATCCTGAAAGCACTGTGTCTAGGCGCCCGTGGTGTTGGCATCGGACGCGCATTCCTCTACGCTCTGGGATCGTATGGCCAGCCAGGTGTCGAGCGAGCTATGCAGTTGCTGAGGGAAGAGCTGGAAATGGACATGCGACTTATTGGTTGCAATCGCCTCCATGAGCTTAATCCTAGTTTTCTTACTATCCGCGGCATCTCGGACCATTCTGCACCATATGAGGACGGCTTGTCTTTGGCTGTATATGATTCACTAATACCAGTGCCTCAAAGGCATAAAGGAAAATTGTGAGGAGGTGGTGCTTTCTGGGGGATTAGCAAGATATATATTTGTTGCAGTAGACTTACAATAGAGGCTCTGCTTTAGTAGGTATATTGTTGGATACGCAATTTGCTATATGCAATAGCATAAGTTATTAATCACATGATGTAAATTGAGATAGTTGTCTCTCTCTATTGATTGAGGGTTATAGGCGCCCTATTTTATACTCGAAGGGATCTAGATCAGGATGTCAGAGGCGGTCCGGATTAGACGGTCTGGATCAGACGGTCCGGATTAGGCATGTTATGCCGCCACATGAGGTCTCAATCCAACATACCCCCCCAGCTAAAGCCGGCAAGAATACAGCTGCCTTTAAGTCCCTAGATCTTCTTCCTTTAGTTCCTTAGGCTCCCTTTAGTCTAGATACCCTGAGATATTTACTATATCTAGCTGATCTATATAAAGAATCAATTTATTAATATTAGTATATAATATTAGGGCTGGTATTAAGGTATATACTGTCGTCTATCTATCTACTAGCTAAAAATTATATTAAACCACATAAAATAAAATCTAATGCTTGAATTTATTAATGTTCGTTAGATCATTATAAAGCTTTTTCCATTGCCTTTGCCTTTGCCTTGGATACAGCAACAATTTCCGGTGCTACTAGTTGAGATAGCACTGGCGACACTGGATTCTCGTCAGGGGTTGTAAATAGGCGCAGGCGGGTGACAATATAGCTGAGACGTGGCGACGCAGTGAGTACAGTAACGGGAACAAGTAGAAAGAGGCTGATGGCCAAGGCCAGAAGCCTATGCGATGTATCTTGGGTAATCATTAGCCAAATAATTCCGAGGCCGATCAGGTTTTCCACCCAGAAGACTCGAAATGTATGGCGCCAGCTGAGGCCGAGTCGATCGCGATTCTGGGCGTCCCATTTGATAGATTTGCCCCGAAGCAAGCCGCAGAAAAACAGTGTCATACTGACAGTAGCCGCCATGGAGACGATTGACATGATGACATATTCTAGCACGAGGGAGATGACAAAGCGGAAGATGCCGCCATAGCGCTTGATTTCGGAGGGATTCGCCGCAACAGCGAGGAAAGCGGCAATTCTGGGGAAGATTCTGAAAATGAACCATTGCGAGAAAACGCTGACGCCGACTCTGGTGGCGTCAGGGTTTTCTACTCGCGATTTGATAGTAAAAGCCGAAGTCATCACAAACCAAGCCATCGGGCTCAGAGATTTGCAAAGGATCCGACACACCTGGAAGCGATTAATCAGATTGAGGCCTGGCTCCTTCAGCAGGAAAAAGTATTGCATGTCTCCCTGGAACCATCGGTTCTGCCTGTTCATGGCTTCGATCAAAGTCGGCGGAAACGTTTCGTAACTCTCGGTTATGATCGGCAGTAGCCTGCACTCGTAGCCAGCGCGGCGAATGAACATGGTTTCTACGATATCGTGGCTCATAATGTGACCCCCAAGGGGTGGTTTTCCTGAGAGAATCGGCAGCTTACAATGCTCCCGGAAAACCCTGGTGCGGATGATTGCATTGTGACCCCAGAAAAGCGCACAGTCGTTAGCCCACCAGCTGAGGCCGAGGTAGTTGACAGGTAGGTAATAGCGGCTGCCGAATTGCGTCAGACGTGCAAAAGCACTCACTGCTGGCATGCCAATAAACGCAGGTTGGAGCAGGCCGATTTGAGGGTACCTCTCCATGCTAGATACTATACGGACCAGCATGTCTCCAGACATAACGCTATCGGAGTCGAGTGGAACAAAGAACTCGTCGCCTTTGCTGTGATTTTCGGCATAGTCGTACATGTTTCCGCCCTTATAACCAATGTTCTTGCTGCGGCGGCGGTAAAAGGGGGATTGATAAGTGCCTATGCCGAGATTGTCTTTGATGCGCGCGAAGCCTTCGTCTTCCATGCACATCACCTCCGGAAGGGTCGTATCGCTAAGCAAGACGAACCTGAAGTGTTGAAGGCGGCCTATCTGAGACAAGCTCTTCTGCATGGCGAGGAGGCGGTCGAATATTGAGCTTGGGTCTTCATTGCGCATGAAGATAGCGAGGGCTGTTCTGGACCTGAGTTCTGGGAGGGGTCCTTTGGCGTCGAAGTAAGGATAGACGGATTTTTCAGCATTGCCAAAAGCCATGACTAACAGGCCGATGACGGCACTCCAAGAAGCGACAATGGGCTGGAAAGTGCAAATGAAGGTGCAGAATAGGATGGTGCCCTCAAGGAAGGTGATACCACCCGGTTCGAACTTGGTGTAGTTGCTCCATAGAACCAGGAATGAAGTACCAAAGAAAAGGGCCATGATCAGCCAATGGCGCTGATATCCGGACATGCCGGTAACCTTAACAGGTGGGAAGATGATGCTTCTCAGGCGGACCGGCTGCTGTGTATCGGGCGTTGTGTTCATGTGGATAAGAAATATCCTTCAGTTCAAGTGAGATGGAAGGAAAGTGCTGTCCTGTTGAATGTTACAGCATCAAGAACTGACTCACTTATATCAGGGCGCCTGGTGGCATGCTCAAAACAATAGTCCAGCTATCTGAAAAGGGGCAGGACTCCTGACGATCGAAATGTTACGCTTTCTCGGTCTACTCTAATTACCGACGTAGCAGTACTTTCGTACGGGAATGAATGAAGTCTAAAGTTGTGATTAATTAAATTAACTTTTCCGTCTCGCCTGTGGGTTTATCTGAATTTCCAGTCAAATTTCTTTTAGACTTTTCAGGCTGTAGGTTTCTTGGGAAATTCTTGATAAACTCGATGCGGTAAGCGCTGTAAGGTAGGCTGAGTCATAAAGACCTGAGCTTTCCTTGCTAAGGACTGCATTCATTTCTGCTAAGCCAGGCTCATAATGCAATTGCAATTTCCGACCGAAGGTTTAATTGGGAATCTCTAGGATCATGGATGATGTCACTAAGCTATCCTGCACTCTTATTCTTATCCTCGATTGTGTTAAGGCTCCAGAAGGTATTCCGCCCCATATCACCCCTGTCACTGTTGGTGGACCCGAGGTCGGACCCTTGTTCCGACTTGTCCCGCTTTACGCCTGAATTGCTAGGCATATCTCCTTGACAGCGGAAATGCTTGTGGGGAGCTCAGGACTTCCCCACATTGAATAAATACTAGACTTTCTATGGTCGGCTCTGCCAAAGATAAAGTATTCGCTAACTGAATTGTGTACCTGCTTAACCCCGATTTGTCCACAGCGCCCCCACAAGCATTTCCGCTGTCAAGGAGATGGGACAGAGGTGATCGCCCTTGCGACACACCGTCTGTCACACTTAGCTAGCCTAGTCATCATCATACAGTTCATCAGGTCCTAGCACTGTCCCCGTTATTCCAAGAGTCACATAATAGGTACATGCGGGGAACCTGACGATGCATCAATCAAGGTGGGGATGTAAGCAGTGTGATGTTGCGATGTGTAACTCAAAATATTATTGGAACTTCTATCACAGGTTAATTTAGGTGGGAAATAATGTACCATTCATATTGTGCAGTTTCATTAGTCAGACATCCCTGTAGTAACCCGACTGGAGCCTCAACACAGTCGAGGGGATATTTACAATGGTAAGAAACGCCAAGTAGAACAACTGCTCTTTGGGCACGGGCCAAAAACACTAAACTAAAACAGTTTCATTCAGTCCGAAGGACTTCTATTACGACGATAACTTGAAAGTATAACCTCTGCTCTCATTGGCCAAGCGTATCTTATATACCCACTCATCGGGGACTGGTCAGAATGTATTTTGTGTCCCCACTCTGTAATATCGGCCAGCCTGAAGGACTTCTATTACGACGCTAACTTAAAAGCATAACCTCTGCTCTCATTGGCTAAGCGTGTCTTATGTACCCACTCATCGGAGACTGGTCAGAATGTGTTTTGTGTCCCCACTCTGTAGTCGGCCAGCCACCATCACACGTCGCCACCAACGCGCAGCCCTTCCCCATTCTTCCTCATCAATCCGTCCCTTCAATCCAACGTATCCATGGCTGATTTCATCACTTCAACGAAGGTTTGCACGAATTGCAAGCGGGCTAAGCCGGAAGATCAATTCATGTCGAAGAAAAATTCTTCCATATCATGTGGAAGGCTTACAGTTAACTGTCTCGACTGTAGGAACCGGCAAGCCCCACGCGCCCCTAATAAGCGTACTGCAGAACATGCCAAGCTACCCCAATACACCGAGAAAGACCGCCATTGATAGAACTTGCAATTATGTACACCAATTAACCCACGTAGTTTAGATCTGACCGCGAAAATCGAATGCGGTCTAGCTGTAACCGCTAAATTCTGATTGGTTGTAAGACACAGAGTCGACGACGAGGTCCGTTGTGTTGAGCTCTGCGCCTTCCAGCACCAGGTCAAGGATTTTCATCCAAGAATTGGTGGTTCCACCGGGAGCCTTCACATCGTTGACAGATGAAACGATGTTCTGATGGCTGGCAATTCTCGTCCAAAGCGAAGGAAGCGACTCCTGAACTATCCCCGGGAGGCCTCCTCCCACAGTGTCAACCATCCAGTAGTTGGCCAGCATTACCGCTTCTCACGAGACTCTTTCATCTCCGCAATGAACTACAGCCTTCCTGGATAGCCAGGCTTCTTGAACAACCCAGACGCGCCGGAACCAGGGGTAACTGAAAAACCGCGTCAAGAGTCCGATCAGTCTCGGGAAGATCATGTTCCATTTCTCCGCGTCTCCAAGTTTGTCCTCGTAGGGAAGCTGGCGTTTTGTGGTTGCTGTCGGGCGTATATTGTCCCGAAAGATGGTGTTGATCATGCCCACCGTTTCCTTAGCAGCGTCGTCGCCGGCGCCCGGCCACACCACGACGGAGGCGGCTTTCGTATATATCTCGCCCATGATACTCACCTAGCTACCGCGCTCGGGCTTGTCCTCCTGATTGATGCACACTGCATCCACCCAGAGCAGTCGGCTTGTTGTATATCCCTTCAGGAGGTGTCTGAGAGCTTCGCAGAGATTGGTGATGATGCTCAAATTGTGCGTCGGTGAATCATCGTCTGGACCAGGAAGGCCGGGTCTGCCGATCGACACCTTCATTGATTTCTTGTTTTCTGGGCTTCCTCAGCAGTATGATAGTGCTTCGAAAGGTGGCATCCAGGGAGCATCCAGCGCGATAGTCACCAAGTGGCAAGAGATCGGCTCCTCTGGCTCACCGAGATGCAGGTAAAGGAGTCTAATCTCTTGATAGTCTGCTGGTTATCACATTGAATGTGAATGCGTTCCTCTTCCAGCTTGATTCCTAGCTCTTTCACTAGCCGGGAAATAACATAGCTTCCTTGGCTGCTTGTGATAAGGCTAGTAGCTCGGCCTCGGTTGTTGAAGTTGTAACTGTTGCTTGCTTGTTGGAGGGTATTTAAACAAATACAAGGGCGGGGGGAATTTCAGTCTAAATTTTCAGAACTTAATATGTCGGAGTTTACCAAGCCCCGGGAAATAATGGGCGTATGAATATGGAGGGGGGGTTATTGCTACCTCTCCTTAGGATCTCTACACCAAAATTCACCGACCGGATATCACCGACGGCAGATATATAGAAGTCTCCGTCGGGAGATAGATAAGAGGGCGGGGTAAACATCCAGTAATAGTGCGTCTAAATTTACACTACTCTGTATCTCCACAACCCATCCGAACCACCGGAAATAATCAGGCGCCTTGCGGCACCGGCAATAACAGTGATCAGTGGTCAATCAGGCTTGGAGATGGAAGGTAGCCACGGTACGCACCGGGTCATCCACCGGGGAGTTTCTCGCCTCTCACCACCTCAGACAGAACAGTCCAATAAATAAATCACTTAAATTACCGAATTGTGTCTCGTAATGCAAGTTTAATAATACCCGCAGCTAAATTGATGACACTTCGAAAAGAACTGCTGTAAATTCCGCCCGCCATAAATTACTTTCAATTGAACGGATGCAGTAAAGACGTGCGCATGAATGGACATCGCAGTATCAAACGATTTCCAAGGGGATATGTTTACTCCCAAATAGTCTACTAAACTACACCTTCGTATTCCAGCATGTTTAAATATTTTGCTCTCGCGGGATCTCAATCCATATAGGGTAGTGTTGTCCGTGTTCTATATATTTTGTGAGCTTTATTACATGAGCGCTACAGGTGTGATATCTCATCAATGGTAAGGCGGGGTTAGGATCCTGTTGGATCCGATACGGTCAATTTGATCAGGATGATGGCGCTCAAGACGATAAAGACCAAAGATGATAATTGTCTTGATCTGGGATGCGTCCGGCCCTCCTCTTTTCTGGAAAGGGGTTTTATGTCATCTCACGCCCCTCTGACTAAGGCTAGGATATCGATCTCTCAGAGCTTTCGTATACAGGGTAACAGTCCAACAGATCCTAAATACCGCGCCGGTGATTTACCATTGGTCGGTCCGTGTCTGTTCAACTTGTATGACGTTATACCTACTAGCGATTTCATGCTAAACATCCCACGTTCACGTCTGGAATCGTTGGCGTCGTTCGCGTCTTGCTATGTATTAGTGTATTTAACCCCTTGCTTCTCATTCTTTTCGCTCTTTGTTTATCAGAAGACAATATATTTGAAATCACCGACACATGTACGACATGGCTTCTTTGAACACCAACCTGGTTGCCCCGAATGGCAGGGAGATCAATCTTTCCACTGGTCTCTTCATCAATAATGAATTTGTGCCTGGAAACGCTCCTCATATTGACAGCATCAACCCCTCAAACGAAATGGTCATATGTTCTGTTGAAGCCGCCTCAGTCGAAGATGTCGAGACGGCCGTAAAGGCCGCACGGGCTGCTTTCAATAACACGACATGGCGGGATATGCCACCCCCAGCTCGTGGTGCGCTAATCAACAAGCTTGCCGACCTTATCGACGCAGACAAAGAGACCCTAGCCACACTGGAATCATGGGATAACGGCAAGCCGTACCAAGTCGCCCTGACCGAGGACCTCGAGGAGGTTACTTCGGTCCTTCGCTACTATGCGGGCTGGGCAGATAAGATCCACGGGCAGACCATGACAAACGTGGGGCCAGACTCGTACAAGTTTGGATATACCATCCGGGAGCCAATCGGAGTTTGTGGGCAGATCATCCCATGGAATTATCCCCTAGGTATGGTCGCGTATCTCGAAGACTTGTGGCCTTGCTGACGACGGAACTCATTAGCCATGGCCTCTTGGAAGTTGGGCCCTGCCCTTGCATGCGGGAATACCATCGTTCTCAAGCCAGCAGAGCAGACGCCCCTCTCTATTCTCCACCTCGCGAGCCTCATACCAAAGGCGGGCTTCCCGCCAGGCGTGATCAATATCGTCAATGGCCTCGGACCTATAGCTGGAGCTGCTCTCGCTAGCAGCTTGGATGTCGACAAGATTGCCTTTACCGGCAGCACTTCTACAGCGAGGCATATCATGAAACTCGCCAGCGTCAACCTCAAGGACATCACGCTGGAGACGGGCGGAAAGTCGCCCATCATTGTGTTCCCAGACGCCGACCTGGATCAGGCAAGCAAGTGGGCCAATGTCGGCTTGATGAGCAACCAGGGTCAAATTTGCACGGCAACATCTAGAATGCTTGTGCACCGTGATGTTTATGACGAGTTTTTGGATCTTCTCAGCAAGTCAATTGCCACCATAAACGTCGTCGGCGACCCATTCGAAGAGAGCACGTTCCAGGGGCCGCAGGTCTCACGGGCCCAATACGAACGTGTGCTGGGCTTTATAGAGCGTGCCAACCAGGAGGGCGCCAAGTTGGTCCATGGCGGCAGAAAGGTGGCGGGTAAACAAGGCGGTAGGGGTTTCTTCCTCGAACCCACAGTCTTCAGCAACGTCACCGAGGACATGGAGCTGTTCAGGGAGGAAGTTTTTGGCCCCGTAGCGGCCGTCACCCCCTTCAACACGGAGGACGAGGCGCTGCGCCTAGCCAACACATCTCGGTACGGCCTTGGTGCCTCCATCTTCACCAAAGACGTCGAAAGGGCTCATCGGCTCGCTGCCAAAGTTGAGTCTGGCCAAGTGTGGATCAATAGTAGCAACGACGGCGATGTGAGGATGCCATTTGGGGGCGTCAAGCAAAGTGGCATCGGCAGGGAGTTGGGCGAGAGTGGGTTGAATGCATACTGCCAGACGAAGGCAGTGCATATAAACCTGTCCCTCAAGATCTAAGTATGCATGCAAGGCAGAGGGATCGGGCGCGTATGGTTATATCAAGGGCACAATCAACTGCATTTCGGTACAAGTCTGTTCCAGGCTCAGATACTCGGTAGAAGACGGCAATGGACCTTGCCAGAGCCGGTTCAAAATTTCCTTCAAGCGGGCCGTGTGATCCATGGTATAAAGCTGACCAATGTCATCAAGGAGCTGTATGACATCTTCACGACGTCCTCGTGTAGTGTCCAGGCACTCGCAGCCAACTACGGCAATGGGCCAGAGCATGGCGTTTCCGATGGAAAGACTGTGCGACCGGCCCAATTCGACCAGGATGCGAACGTTGATGATGATCTCGTTGACATAATCCTCCGTCTGTTCCTTCCGATCCGCTCGCATGGGTTCTAATAGATTTGAATGAAGGCCGCAACCCCTCCAGAGGAAGACGAGACTGGCTTTCCTCAGTGTCTCCCAGGCGGTGCGCACTGCCAATTCCTGGAATGATGACATGCCGCTCATGAAGCTCGGGATTTTCCATTCTCTCAGAGCCATCTCGAAGTCATAGCTGGACCACGCTGGAAGGGCGGGGGAGGCTGAGAGATAAAGTGTTAGCGCAGTTGGCCCTCTTTAGGAGAGCGAGGAGAAAGCCAAGAATGAGCAAGGGGATTTGTCAGACTCACGCATCGCGGCGTCGGTTATGGACGAGGCAAATAGAAACCGACAACAATAGACGTGGAAATTATCGTCGGCAAACTCGGATATCTGGGCAATAATGTCAACCAACGATTCGGGATAGCCTATGGTGATTTCCAAGGGCGTGAAGGCACCACTGGGCCGGTCCTTGACGCGAGGCATCATCCAACTCAGCCAAGCCTTGTGCGAAAGCTGGCTGCGACCCAACGACAGTGCGGATATGTCCTGGAACGCGCAGAAACTCATGAGAAACGTGCCGAGAGGCGTGCTAGCAAGGTCAGACCGGTTGGCGCAGCGGACAAGGCTGAGCATGCCGCGGTGGTGGTGAACCCAGCTACCATCGCACTGAGGGATGGTGAAGGTGCTTAGAAGCAGCGACAGGGCGAGAAGCTTGTGGATGTGGTGCGCGTCTCTGATGCCAGAGCTGGCAGCCCTGATTTCAGCACGCAGCTCAGACAGAGCAACCTGGTGGTGGTGCAGGTCCTGGGACGAGCGCTCGGCGCCGCGCACTGAGAGAGCGAGCAGTCCGTGGAGGATGGAGAAGGATTGCAGGCCGAGCGGCAGTATCATGTCCAGCAGCGACGGACTCCGGGGCTCGTTGATGGCCGTGAACGCTATCCTGCAGCGCCTCACTACTGTAAGCGCGACTGCGATCAGTGACGATTCTGACGCATCGGGCATTGTGCAGCGGGTCACACAGACTTACAGCGGCGTAGATTCTGCGTCTCGATGCCTGACAGACCGAGCCCGAGCGGCCACACCAACGGGGCGAGGGGCGTTGCGGCCATTCGAGCGAGCTTGGTTGGGAGCAGAGCAGCATACGAGGAGTGCGGAGTATACGAGTATCCGAGTATGCCAGAATAAATGGCCGACGGCGAGATAAAGTCGAACAGTGAGCGACAGTACGTAAGCACCCCGGCAGATGTCCGGCATGCACCCGGCATCCGGCATCGGGGATCCGGCATCTGGTCCGGCATCTGGTCCGGCGTCTCCACAACCCGTTCCGCACTCGACGCGCTTCATTCCGCGGCAATTGAGCTGATTCCCATCGTTGCCCGTTGGCATCGCCCACGCGACGTCGGCATCCGACTTGCTCGACTGCCTGCCATCGAGCCTCCATTTGCGTCCTCTAAATGCTCGCCGCCCAGCGCGCCTGTGATAGGTGCTGTTCGCTCGTAAGTCCCCCCAAGCCTCCGGCCAGTAGCCTCCTCCGCGTGCCGTGTGTCTCACATCATCCGCCGCCTAGAAAACCCAATGCGACGGCTCCAATCCCTGTGGCCGTTGTAGGAGACTGCAGATCCCCTGCGTCAGTAATCGGCCACTTCGTCGGCACGGTCGCCCTAGCAAGCATCGCGCACGCAATGCGAACTCTTTGGCTTCATCGCCTGTGCCAGCGGGGCCGCCCGTGATGAATGACGAGGCCAATGATACCCGTATTGTAGAGCAGGGAGGAATTGTGATGGAATCGTCTGAGACTGAGTTTGATGGCCGAGACAATAATGCCCATAACGACAATGATAACAACGATAACAACCATGAGAGCGATAACGACGACGGCAACGACGACGGAAATCAAGGCAACAACGACATGCCAGTGTTGGACGAGGACCCTAATGACGACAACAATGCCAGCAACCTTGCTACCGATTCTAACCCAAGAACCCCCTCACGATGGCTGACGACATACTCCAGTCCTACGTGTTTAAACACCCTCGCCGACATCAATTTTGATCCCAGCGCGGCATCCGCTTTACTCGAGCACACCTTATCCAAGACCACAGACTTGGGCATCTTTGGCATCTTGAACCATCCCCAGCTCAGTATCAGCCTCGGTGCCGGATGCCTTGACGAGCGGTATGACGCCGATCCTCACAGCGCCCAGGAACTGGTCTTCGCCATGCTGGCCATGACCATCGAGCTCGACCCGACAACCCTGCCGCCCCATCTCCGCCCCAACAAGGACATGCTCGTCGACACGCTGCGCATCGAGTTCCTGAAGCTCATTCCCACCCTCACGTGGAAGTCGGCCGATCTCCGCCTCTCCCAGTGCGCGGCGCTGGTGCTGGCTAGCTACACATGGAGCCTGAAGCAGGGCCTCGTCGAGATCGCCGGTCGGTGGAACGACCTGGCTAGGCTCATATGGGATGAAATCAAACAGAGTAAAAGAGTTATTTCATCGTCGCCGCTGGTCAGCAGGTATGTTCGTCCGACTATGAAATGGTCGGCGGTAACTCATTGCTGTAGCATCGGCAACGCCATTCAACTGCAGAACGCGTGAGTTTCTGGACTAAATGAGTCAAGTTCTTGCCGTGTAAGCCGGCAGCTAACGTTTGATTTATCTCACCTATCAGTGTTCTAGGTCTGCTACACCTTTCTGGCGCCACTTTGCCAATTGATTTGAATAGCGTCACGACCGCTAGTCAAGAGAACCACAGCCACAACCCTCATATGCGTGGATCCGTGGCATCTACAGCCGACAACAGTGGCGATGGCAACTATTTTGCCCTCTTCCTGCCTCTACTCAAGTAAACAACAAGTAATCCATCCAGCAATGCTTAGCATGTCGCTGACTATTTTCCTAGACCTCTGCAAGAAGTTTCTAAACTGACACGACAACCTGTGGCCATGAGCCGGGTCCGAGATTCCCTAGAACTGTTCTACCTCGAATTTCCACCGACCTTGCTGGAATTTGCTTCTCTTGCCCACCCATACCAGGCGGAATCCATGGTGTGGGTGCATGGGATATTCATCCTCACGTGTAAGAATTCAACAAACCTTTTGAGCCTCGGTGGTAGGAGCGTGCTGACCCCTGTTCAGTTGTCCGCCAGGACCTTCTTGACATACTCATCGACAAGAGCATAACCTTGTACCCCGAATTCTACTCAGCTGTGGAACATGCACTCCTGCTGAGCGAGGTAGGCACATCTCACCTCACCCATGAATGAAGCGTTGTGCTGATAGAACTGGCCCTCTAGGTTCTTCCCACGCTCATGGCACTAGATCCTGGCGGACAAAGGCTTTGTCCAGCAACCGTGGTCTTTATTCTCATATCCTCGTCCATTACTGCTGCTGCCCTGTGGCTATTCCACTGCCCTGTTGACTCTGATGAGCCTATGACCATGATAGGCGACGTACCAGATGCGCTGGTTATCACGGCCACATCCCTCCTCCAATTTCTCGAGGCAGTCATGTGCACGGAATCGCGGTACGATGTCAAACTCATCCGAGCCGTCTACGACATTCTCTCGAGCCTCTCAACTGGCTTGAATTACGAGTCCTACCACACCCTGCACAGCGCCCTGTACGAGTTGGCACACTACCGGTGGCACGAAGACGGTTCTGGGGTGAGAAGGCTGCCAGAAGGCCCTATGGATGGGATCGTGCAGATTTGGCCCGCTCGTGCTGAAGGGCCATCTCCGTTTCTCATGCAACTGCCCCCCGTAGCAAGGGTCGAGGACATGATGATGACAATAGACACCATCAAATCGATAGCCTCTCCAGAGGCTAGGATCTGCCGCAAAGGATGCTTTGATCTAAGTATTCAGTTTTAAAGGTGGTCTGTGAGATTTGCAAGACTGCAGGGTCATCATCTGTTCGATCTAGGGAACCCTCAGACTGAACTAGATGATCCGACGATGTAACCGTCACTTAGAAATGCAGTTCATGAATACAGAAAAAATTCATCCTCATATCTCACTAAGCTCTTCCCGACGAAGGTCCATGGTGGATCTATAGTCTTTCTCGTGGTTCAAGCCGCGATTTCTGCTGGCCGCTGTAGGCTTCCTTCAACATCGCCTCCCACCCTGCATTCTTTTGCTTCAATCTCCCCTCAATGTCAAAGTAAAGCGGAGGGACCCTTGCATCAACAGGCTCATGGTGGGCGAGCTGGACCAAAGCCTTTATGGCGAGGAAGACCCGGGCCATCCCTACTAAATATTAGCCACACGATCGATCATAGACTATACACACTCACCATGGCCTGTGTACCCGGCAGCAACAAATTGGCCAGTGCGTCCGGAAAGTTCGCCAATAAATGGAAATTCATCGGCTGTAAATCCCATAATTCCAGACCAGGCGTAACGGGCAGATGACTTATCGCCCCATCCCCGTATGTGATCGATGGGAAATTGCAGGAGAGCTTGAACGATTTCTGGAGTGGTGGTCGTGTCATCTATGTCCCCAATGGGCCCGATAAGCTTCCTTGGATGCGCAAGATCACGACCGCCAAAGATCAGTGGCTTGCCATCAGTAGGCCGCTGGATCATATAGTCAAAGTCGCTGCCCCACTGTATGCCACATGTGTGGCTAAAGGGGCGAGTTAAGAAGGCAGAAGTTGGCTCAATAGCAACAACATTGCCCTTAACTGGAACGACTTTACCTACAAAGTCAGAGACTAGATTTGAGATATATCCATTTGTGGCATGGAATACCCTTTTACATATAATACTACCTTTAGCAGTCTTAACATGCCATTTGCCATTTGCTGCTGCAGAAATAGATAATACTGATGTATTAGTAAAGAGCTGAAGCCCATTAGAAACAGCCTTTTCAATAAGATTGACAGCTAGCTTATAGGGCCAGAGGCTATATGCTGGATATGAGACTGCACCAAGGGCATTATTAAAGCGGAATTTCTGTAAGACAATAGCCAGGTCAGTAAGCCAGTCTTAATTTGCACTTTTCCAGTATTTTCCTTCTGCTCCATACTCACCTTCTGTGATTGTCCCTTATCGTACGCAATAATGTCGCTCATGTCTCCTCCAGCTTCAAGTTGCATCTTTAACGAGTGCTTTGCATCCTCCCAGGCCTTTTCATCAAGGAAAATATCCGCAGAATGAGTCTTGACAAGGTCAATAGCCTTATCAAGTCCTTGATCAATGATGAATTGGGCCAATTCGTTCATGCTTTCGATCTCGTACCGACACAAGATCTTGGCCATCTCAGATCCGTAACGTTCTTCAAAGGTGGCAAAGTGCTTATAGCAATCTGGCTTGATGTGACCGCCTGCATTGTATATCCAAGGTCAGCCTCGAGCTCTGTTGTTGATAGTCGAGAACCAGGCGTCTAGCAACAAATAACCCTCGCGTTTACATACCATTGCGGCCCGTAGCTCCACTGGCAACGCTTCGAGCCTCCAGCATCACCACTTTCTTGTCTGCCAGATGGGGACACCGTGAAAGCAGCTCGTGGGCTATGAGCGCTCCAGAGATGCCGGATCCAATGATGATGGTATCTGCATATGACGGTAATTCCTCCCCGCTGCTAGGGTATCAGGCGCTGTATATCTCAAGGGCGCACTGCACGACTCACGAGCAGAAGTTCTCGAGCACTGGATGAGGCTGGCTCAACCAGTACGACGAGGTGGGGTTGGAGATAGGAAGGGAGGCGGGGTGGCGAAAGCTCATTTTGTCTGTGGAGGAGAGTAAATCATTCTGCAAGACTTGCTTGTAGATGGTGCTGGAGGAAAGCAAAAACAAATGTAGTGGCAAATAGAGGAGGTGGTGTGCGGGCGCGAGAAGCTACCAATTGCAGAGCTCAATGTGTGAAGACAGCGAAAGATTGGGGCAACTCTAATGATTAAGTAGGAGCAACTAATAGCATGAAATCAATTGGGCCGAGGAACCGAAACCGACTGACACGCGGCAGTTGGTGGCTGGAAGCTTGGTGGAAATTCACCGTCGGCGATATTGGTCATTTGTTTGGAGAAGGCTCGGGATCAACTATTGAGGCCTCATGACCCAGAGCCGAAAGTAGCTAGCGGGACCGGCGGGCAATTAATTCTTCAAAGCTATTTACCAGCAGCCAACTCCAGTCATGGTAGCCTTGTTCAAACCGGGTCACAAGATATTCACACGGGCCGTTGTCTCTCTACTTTAGTCTGTTGCTCAATCAATACATTTGCAATCCACAGCAACAATGGCGACCTGGATGGAGATGGACCAATTCGCGGCCCAGATAAACGCGCCCGGATTTCCAGGAATCGGAGTCTCACCGGCCCCTTGTCCTGCAGACTTTGACGAGGGGAACAGTTACTGGATCAAGGAGTATCCCATCCCCCGCGAAGAGGAGTACCGCGCCGCTTCGCTACCAGCCGACGTTGACGTTATCATCATCGGCTCTGGCATCACGGGTGCCGCCATCGCGTATGAGCTGGCCACGAAGCAGCCCGGACTCCGGGTGGCCATGATCGAGGCACGCGGCATCTGCACCGGAGCGACGGGCCGCAATGGCGGCCATCTCTGCAGGCCAGAGGCTTACGACATACGGCAACTCGCCGAAACATTTGGCCAGGCAGAGGCTGTCCGGCTGCGGCAGCTGCCCCCGCGCAACCGTGACATGATGCTCGATGTCATTGAAAAGTTGGACATCGCGGAAGAGGTCGATCTTTCCTTGGCGGGAACCCTTTCTATATTCGGCTCGGCCGAAGAGCGTAAGGGCTATGAACTAGATCTCGAGTTCGCTCGAAAGGCTGGCATGAAATGCGAGGGGGGCATTCTGAGCCCGGAACAAATTGTGGAGGCAAGTAATAAGAAACACCCGAACACGCGCTACTCTGATGTGTTGATCAATTCTAACACTCCTTGACATGTCTACAGAGGTTCAGCTTTCCGCCAGATTTAGCCCAGCATGGAGCAGCGCACATGGAGCGGTCTGGCACCATCTACCCCCGGAAGCTCGTCGACGCTCTCCTCCGCCACGTCGAGGATCGTATGCCCAACTTCACAATTCACCCGTACAATCCCGTCAAGTCCGTTTCGATGAATGCCAGTGCATCGTCCTCGGCGGTCGAGTACACTGTCGTCACTGAGAAGGGCTCAATCCGGGCCCGAGCTGTTGCCCACGCCACCAACGCTTATGCTAGCCACCTCATCCCGTCTTTGGTCAGTCGTGACGGTGTTTTCGGCTGCAAAGCAGATGTTGTGGCTATCCAGCCCAACACGACCCCGGCGGCCTCTGACGTGCAGGGCGGCATCGGCTATGACCTGTTCTGGCACTGGCTCATCCAGCGGCCACAAAATGGTCCCTTCATCTATGGCTCGTCAAGCACGGAGAAGCTCCTCGACTACAACGACAGCGTGACCTTGGTGGATGATGAATCTACGCATAAACATATGAAAGAATGGTTGGAGAGTTCGCTACCGCGCCACTTCAATTCTATCGAATGGAGCCGCGACGTACTCTACAGCTGGTCCGGCGTCCAGGCATACACCATGGATGGAACCAGTTGTGTTGGGCACCCTACAAAGGACAGTCTAGGGGAGTTTATGTCCGTCGGCCACAATGGTGAAGGAATGGGGAGGTGTTTCTCCTGCTCTCACGTCCTGGTGGACAAGCTCCTTTACTACCTAGAGGGTGACAGCAACCAAGGACCCTGGTCCCCACCTGACTGGTTCCCAAGGTCGTTTTTGCGAAATGTCGGGTGAGCTTGACCTTGCTAGCGATTGTTTCAACAATATTTTACAGCAAGGATGCAGGATGAAGCTGGTACATAAATATATTTGTGCGAACCACTGTTTTGCCTCGGATGCAGACCAAATACATGTGTGTGAATTTAGATATAACATAATGACCTAAAGACCTTTGTGAATCTAAGATATCTCTTTTCACAGTGTGCATTACTACTCCTAATTGAGCGTAGAAACACGTAGGATGATTTAGGTGGCCACGATTCTCATATTTTTCCGCCTAAAAGAGTCACAAAATATACCCACAACATGCAGCTGTTACTGCAGCTCATTGAGGTCTTGCAAAAGCTAACCAGTTGGACTAGAAACCTTAGTCTGTCTGAGTAAACTGTTGACCTTTGAATGGACTGGGTATATGGTCTGTATTGTTGATACTATTGTTGGTGTTTTCTTTTTTACTGTTGAGCTTCTAGTCCCCCCTCTGGGTATGTGTGTACTAGGGCACCCTAACCTCTTGATACCCGCAACTTAGAACTTGGAGGGTCCAGAACCAAGGCCCCCCGTTTGCGTGCTGCAAGTTTAGGCCACGTAGCACTTGGGCCGTCCAAGAGCAGTGTCGACCGCTCTTAAACATGCGAGCACCTTCTCCTCAGTGAACCGCTGGCCCATAACTTGCAAGCATATTGCTCCATTCTCGTAGGATTCTGGAGAATCTGTGATCCACATTAGTCGAAATTCTATTGTTGGCCTTGACAAGAAATTGCAGACCCAGGGAACAAACAACTCACATTTTCCCCAATTCCTGCGGTCCCACTCTGACATGGGACAGAAGAATTCACTAGGCCCTGGCTTCGGGTCAAGATGCGGATCAACGCGACCAACCGGAATCGTCGCACAGGTCCAGTCAATGATGTTTGATATGGCCTCATACAAGAAATACTCCATGGAACCGTGAGGTGGTGCGACGTGTCCCCCAGAAGGCAGGATGAAAACATCCACTGGCTTACCAGACTTTGTGACGGCGCTGGTGCTTAGCCACTTTTCCAAAAGCTTTTGGCGGAGGGCAAAGATAGATTTTCCCTGGCGCAGTAGCTCTTCCGTACTCAACGCCTTGGCCGACAGAGAAGTCCCCATCTCCGCGATGAGTGGTTCTGGCAACTGGTCCAGAATATCTATCGTGGTCTTGCCCCCAGTACAGCAGAATATCTTCTGGGCTATCTCCCACATGGCCTCCGTTCCATCAAGCAAGTCAACGTCTACGACATCGAACCCCGAGTGGCGCAAGGCAGCTTTGACTTCACTCATCCCGCGTTGGATTGGAGGGTGTGGTTGGACAACGCCATCGTGGGCAACAAAACCAAACGAAAGCTCACTGGAGTCGCCCATTGCCATGTAACGATCGTACAGATCTTGGTCCCACGGCATGCGAACGCAAGTAAAGTCCCAGCTCCAAGGGTTCAGGGACAGCAGACTCTTGGTATAAACCTCCAGTCCGTCAATCGAGCGGCTGAGTGGTCCAGCAACGCCGTTTATGAGGTAGCTTGGGCTCGCGTACTTTGCCGAGTGAAGAGGGAGGCGGCCATATGATGGACACAGGCCGTAGATGCCGTTGAAGTTGGCGGGTGTACGGATGGAGCCCGCAATATCTGTACCGATGCCTAGAGGACTACCCCCAAAGGCAACGAGCGATGCCTCTCCGCCGCTGGACCCTCCTGCAGAGAGATCGAGGTTGTCTGGTGTCGATGTCCGGCCAAAGAGAAAGTTGGTGCATTCGCCCGACATGAGCGACTGGGGTACGTTGGTTTTGCAGTAAAAGACGGCACCTGCGGCAGCTAGCTTCTTTACAAGGTCATCTGAGTCCTCCATTCGTCTGTCGGCAAACGCAATGTAGCCTATGGTGGTGGCGTGACCACGTAAGTTTATAACGTCCTTCAAACTTATTGGCAGCCCATGTAGAGGACCAACTGGGCGGCCGGTGCGGCGTAGGTGTTCATCAAGTTCGCGGGCCATTGCCATCCCCTCGTCCAAAAAGATATCTGTGATAGGGTTGGTGATGTGATGGGCAATAGTCGCACGACCGACAAAAGCCAGCAACACCTCCTCAGCTGACCACACGGACGTCGACAGCATATGCAATAAGCGACTCGGAATGGACTCGGTGATCTCTATTTGTCGGGGTGTCAAATCACCACTTGTCAAGGCCCAGTTTCTGACATTCTTCATTGAGGGGGGAGGAAGGGATGGAATGGGTTTGCCGAGCAGCATCTTGGAGCAGGCTTCAAATGCCGCTGAGCGTTCATCCTGCTTCCGCGCCGCGATTTGCGCCCACGATGGACTCTCGGCGAATGCGATTTCTTCAAGAGTTTGAGTCGTCATTTGGCGTGGTTGTAGCTGGCCAGAAAGAAATGACGTGGCGGTAATATCACGTTTCGGCAATGATAGAAATGCGCAAATGTCGCTCAGCATTAAAAGGTGTCTTAATATGCAGTCACTCTCGGTTGTAATTCTAGTTGAACCAAGCATAGAAGTCGTATCGCCGAGCGCTAACGGTCAAAATGCACCGACGGAAGAATTAAAGAGTGGAACAGGCCGAGCCCGCAGCGCTATTACAACTAATAGAACTGCTGATTGGACAGTGTAATTGCGGGCATGACCACCAGATATCTGTCATGGAATGAGTTGATAGCGGTTTCTTACAATGTGGGTCTCGTGGTAACAAGCATAGTGTAGTTGGGGAATGATGCATCGTTCAAATGCACGAGCAAAATGCCGTGTATCAAGACACAAAACCGTAGATAATATTTTTTCTGAATGGGACATGGCATTGCCCGACCTTTCCAGTTGATAAACGCAAAATTAAATGTATTGACGATCATGATATCTCTATTCTGACATTTCCACCCCCAGGAGCTTCTCTATCAAAATTTGCACTGCGCGCAGTACACGAGTTACGTGCTCCGGTTTATGCATCATATTAATTGAAATGAAACCTCGCCTGCCAATATAGATTCCCTCGCTCAACAGGTGGAAGAAAAATGCATCTCGTAGCTGAACTGGAGCGGGGCCAGCAAAGTGAATTCCAATCATGCTTCCGAAGCCAGTTGCAGTGAGCAGACGTAACCCAGCGATATTACCGGCGTTATTAATACCATCTCGCAGTCTATCCCCAAGCTGGTTCATGACCTCAATTGCGCCCTCGGAGATCAGCTCACATGCTGCAACTCCTGCGCTCATACTGAAGGTGTTGTTGTTAAATGTGCCGGAGTGGAATATCTGCCCGTTGCGGGGGTCCAACGTATCCATGATGTCGTTTCTTCCACCAAAGGCTCCAAACGAGAAACCACCCCCAAAAAACTTCCCTAAAGTCGTCATGTCAGGGTACACGCCATGGTGAGCCTGCAGGCCGTTGAAACATAGTCGTGCGGTGACAATCTCATCAAAAATCAGAACTGCGCCAGTCTGGTCCGCGGTACGCCGAAGATAGCGGAGAAACTCAGTTGTTGCTGGGATCATGCCACCTGCGCTTTGCATTGGCTCCACGATAATGGCCGCGAGGGAAGAGTCCACCAGCTTATCAGTGAATTCCGTGTCATTGAGCTCTCCAATGGCAAACTCGAATGGGACCGTGGTTGAGCTCGGATTTTGCCCAAAATTGAGAAAGCCACCATGATAACCGTTGCGGAAGGCAAGAATCTAGATTGTCACATGCCTTGTTAATGCGTGTTCCGGGGAACTGCTTGAAATGTCGACGATTTGCTTACCTTTTTCTTCTTTGTGTACTTCATTGCCACGATTAGGGCCATAGTATTTGCTTCAGTGCCAGAATTACAGAATCGGATCTTCTCAATGCTCCGGATGCGATTCTTCAGCAAAGTTGCTAGCTTCGATTCGTCTTTAGTTGTCCCTCCAAGATTGATTCCTTTGGCCATGGCTTTTTCGACTACCTTGGAAATAGTCGGGTGAGAGTGACCTAGTACGGCTGCCGAATATTCGGAGACAAAGTCGATATACTCTCGGCCATCCTCTGAGGTAACGTGGCAATCTCTACCAGAAGCCAAAATCAAGGGAAAGGGATTATGATACAACACGGATCGCGTATTCCCGCCCGGCAGAACCTTGCTAGCCTTCAAGAAGGTGGCTTCAGATTTCGGATTCTCGGTAACGTACCGATCGATGAGTGAAGCAACCAGCTCGTCCAACGAAGAGGTCAGCTGTTTAGGAAACTCTTCAAATCTTGTAACATCTCTCTTAGATGCTTCAGTATAAAATGCGACAAGGCCTCTAGACTTGACCAAGATGGAGGCTGAACCTTTGGGAAACCATATCATGCTCCCTGCATCGGCGGCGAACAGCTTACCAGATGCGACATCCTTCCATGTAGACGTACCTGAGAGCCATCGTGTCAGCACAATTTCATGCTAGACCTCCAGGTTTTGATTCGGAAATGCCCATACCTTGAATGATGAATTTGGATTCATCACACTCGGTTAAGATCGTTTCGTCGCCATTGTCGATGTCTGCGTGAGACCAAACACCAGTGACAATTGGAGCACGCTCTGGATCGCTATGTGGTGGGCTAGATTAGAAGCTGCGCTGTGACCGATTGCAAAGAACATCGTACCTTGAGCATGCTAGATCAGTGAATTGGCCTTGGCCATATTTGATGACGCCAGGCATTGTTGCGAGATCAGGCGTGACGGACAGTCGAGTGTGGATTGTTCGGTCGGCCATTTAGGCGAGATATCAGGGTACTGTCAAGTTTCAATCTGTTATCAAGATGACTTCTGTGACGTGCACGAGTAATTGCAGCGGAGTTTCGCTTACCTGGCAGTTTAACAGACTTTTCCTCAAGCCGTGAAATAGAGCGAACTACGGAAAAGGTTGACGAAACAAGAAATTTGTCGATTGTTGACAATCGCTTTCATCATTTTAGCAATCCATGATAGTTCGTACTTAGTAACCATAATCTCATTCGAATAACCTCCGACGGTGAATTTACGAGTGGGACCATCGCCACCCTGAAGCCCGCTAGCTTCACAGCAGCAGGGCTAACGTGAACTCTGTATGATCTGGTAATATGGGGAGCAAGGGCATTTGCTGATCTCCACCTATCTAGTATCCTCGGTTACGCACTCATGCAATATCGTATCCAGACATATCTTATTGATAGGGAAGACTAGCAGATCTGCGAGCCCAAAGGAGAAAACAGCCCCAGAATGTAGTTGGCAGCTCACAGGGTAACTTATCCCCTAGTTTAACGCTCAAGTGTAATTGCTAGTAAGAGTCATATCACCTGGGCCAGGATTCCCCGCATGCATATCTAGTCAAACCACCTGCACCATATTTTCTCCATCAGCGATAATGGTAGCTATTATTTTAAATGCATATACTACCGTCGCCAATTCGGAGTCTAGTGGCAGAATGCCATTAACAAACCCGGTACAGGCAGCATACAAAATCACTCCACGTTTTCCTGGTCGTATTAGGTCCGTTCAGCGATCATTATATTGTAGTAACTGTAACTTTACTTTTCGTTAGGAGAACCTAAAGGGGGCAAGATTGAGGATCACCCCCAGTTCGTGAATTGGTTGGTCGGCAAATTGAGAACCACCTCGAACAGACTTGGAAGTCCGGATGGGGAAATTCGAGCTGGGATGAGATGTAATTGGCCAGCACACATCACATTGAAAGCACCGGATAGCATCAATGCTGGGAGACTTGCTAATACTCGGGGCTCGGGCAGGGAAAGATTACGCGGCGCGAGAGATAGTTAGGTCAGGGGCTAACCTCGATAGCGTCATGTGGCATTCTAGCGCATAGAAAATGACCGTCGGAGGATTCTAACGATAAGGAACGCGGGGCAGTAGACTTGCGGGTAGGCTAATAGCCATTCCAGCAAGCGTCAGAAATTTTGAGGAGGCACAACCAGGCGCAACGCAAGGCCATATTCATATATATTCCCGTTGGACCCATACCTGGGATTTGGTATTGCAAGTCACTGGTTCATTCAAGAGCTCTCCACCCCCTTGTCCCATACGACTCTTCTCTACCCCAATCATGGCCAGCATGGACAAAGATGCAATTGACACCAAAAAACAGGTGCCCACGGATCCAAGCTGTGATGGCGGCATTGGTACCGTCGAGGAGCTTGGCTATCATGAGGATTATCGCAGAGTCTTCAAGAGCGTCGCCAACGTATCTCTCGTCCTTGCTATTGCGTCGTAAGACCTCACTTACCGAATAACTTATTCAGGGCGACGGTACTAATCGGTCTAGGCCATTACCGGGCATCATGATCACAGCCTCCTACCCAATCGTATACGGTGGATACTGGGGCTTGACATGGTAAGCTGGCCGAAGCTAGGCCACATATCGTCGCTAACACAGTAACAGGGGCTGGCTTATCCCTGCGGTTCTCTTCTTTCCCCAGGCGTTGGCTGTCGCCGAGTTGTCATCCTCCATGCCAATCAATGGCGCCTTCTACTGGTGGACGGCCGCTTTGGCTCCTCAGTCGATATCGCGACCCATGTCATTCATATTTGGTTGGTTTAGTATGTTGGCTGGCTTTACGTCTATGGCTAGCTACGCGTATGCGACTGGCTCTTCGTACGCCGTGTTCATTTCTATTCTGAGACCGGAGTGGTCGCCTAAACCGTCCCAAATTATGGGTATTGCCATGGGTTTCGTTATCTTTTGGGCTTTCATGCACCTTCTAGGCATGGAGCGTTTGAGCTTCGTTTTTATGGGAAGTGGTAAGTGAACTTAGTGCAATTCTGAAAGTCAAGTCATTGACTCATTATGCAGCGTTCTTTGTGCTCGTCTTCTTCATCATCTTCGTCACAGCCCTACCTGTCAGCTATACTCAAAAAGGACACCATTTTACCGACGCCGCCATTGTGTTTGGACAATACACAAACTACTCGGACTGGCGCCCTTCTGTTGCAGTACCCTTCTCCTGGTTTTGCGCTGCATGGACGATAACCGGCTGGACTGCCCCTGCAATGATCGCAGAAGAGACCGTCGATGCGTCGAAAAAAGTGCCGAAATCAATCGTCATCTCCTATGCCGCATCCGCCGGCCTGGGCCTCGTCGTTTCTGTCATCATTGCGTTCTGCATCCGGGATATAGCTGCCAGCGCATCTGACCCGACGTGAGTAACCCGAACCTTGGAAACAACCCACAATGAGCTGACAGTTGCAAGTGGATTCCCTATATACTCATTATTGATTGAACTCTGGGGCACCAAGCTGGCTTGTGCCTTCTTGATGTCCAACATGGGCACGATTGCACTAGGAGGTTCATCTTTACTATTCAGCACTTCAAGCCAAATTGCAGCCTTCGCTCGCGACGGCGGACTCCCGGCATCCGCAACTTTCGCACGCGTTAACAAGCGCACTAATATTCCTTTAGCGTCCTGCGGACTTGTGACCATCGGGGCATTGGCCATCTTGCTATTCGGATTATCCTCTGAGGCAAGTGGCATAATCTACTCACTAGCCGTGGTCGCTCTCTACATTACCTACTCTGTGCCTATTACACTACGTTTGGTAGCTGGGAAGCGGTTTGTTCCTGGTAAATTCCGCTTAGGAAAACTGAGTATTCCGGTTCACGCCGCTGCCTTGGTGTCAATGATATATATCATGGTAATGGAAACCTTTCCAGCATCTCCCAACTGGACTCCGGATACGTTTAATTTCAACTGGGTTGTGGCTCTAGGAGTCTTTATTGGTTGTATACTCGCATGGCTTTTTGTTGGTAAGAAATCGTATAGAGGTCCTAATTTAGCAGCAATTGAGAATTGGATTAGGGATGCTAAATAGTTGTATATTTATATTTTACTTCACGGATTATGTTAAGTACCTTTATAACCTATTTTTACCCTTAATTTATATTTTTATATTCTGGTTTTATATTACTATTATTACTTTAGGCTATACTTTTTACAGTGTCTATATTTATTTCTGAATCTATAAGTGCAGCCTTTAGATATACTGATATTCAGACTATATATACTATATTTCTCTGTTTGAGTAACTGTTGACCTTTGAATGGACTGGGTATCAAGAGGTCAGGGTGCCCTAGTACACACATACCCAGAGGGGGGACTAGAAGCTTAACAGTAAAAAAAAACACCAACAATAGTATCAACAATACAGCCTATATACCCAGTCCATTTAAAGGTCAACAGTTACTCAAACAGACTAAGGTTTCTAGTCCAACTGGTTACCTTTCCTGATACCTCAATAAGCTGCAGGAACAGCTGCATCTTGAAAAAGCTAGATCTGCTGAAAAAGCTAGATCTTGGAAAAGCTAGATCTGCTGGAAATGGACTGGGTATATAGTCTGTATTGTTGATACTATTGTTGGTGTTTTTTTTTACTGTTGAGCTTCTAGTCCCCCCTCTGGGCATGTATGTACTAGGGCACCCTGACCTCTTGATACAACCTTCTTAGTCTGTCGATATTCCCTTTAAACATTATATAAGTATATAACATATAATTTAAAACATTAATTAGAATAGTAATTTCAATTAACTAGTAACTATAAATAATTAAACTATAATTATTTTAAATTAATCCAGATAATATAACATTCTGTAGCTAAAAGTGGGTCTGTAGAATTTCTACTATAGCTTACTGTAAACCAAGCTGTAACAACTCTATTTATTCTATAACTTTTATCTCGTGAGGTCTCTTCTGCTTCCTAGGTCCCAGCACTAACTTCTCCTGTTCAACAGCAACTTGGTTGTTAAGGAGATGACTCGGGTCACGGACGAACCAGGCTACCACCAAAGCCGTCACTCCGAATGGGATCATCACATAGAATACTAGTCGGAAAGCATCTGCATAGGTATTCTTAAACGCAGCTGCCGTCGCATCGATAACAGGCTGCGTTAGGTCAGGAACGCGCCCAAGTGCTGTCGGATTCCCAACGGCATTTTCAATCACTGCGGGGATCAGTTGCTTCAAGTTTGCTTGCGGGAACCCGGCAGCAGTGGCTGCGCCGACGATGTTGTTGGCCAGATTGCGATTGACGTTAGATGCCAAAATCGTGGAGAAGATGGCGTTGCCCACGGAGCCACCGGCGCTGCGAAAGGTACCCATCAGGCCGGCAGTAATGCCGAGCTCTTCCTGAGGGACGAAAAGGCTGGACGAGACATATGCCAACAGGGTGACCCAGGTGAAGCAAGACTGACCGAACATAGGCAGAATGGTCCAGGCTGTCTTGTTGTGGGGTATGACAGCTGCATACGAGGCGGTGAAGGCAGTTTGTAACAACAAGGCGAACATAATCTGCAAGCGGACATGCTTGATTTTGTGGACTAAACTTGGTAAGATCCAGCCACCGATAACCCCAGACATACTGGCCGGAATCGAGATGATGCCGATCTGGACGATATCATTGGTGAACATAAATAGCGTCGCCTGGTTCCCGAGAGCAATCATCGTCTGCCAGATCATTCCGGAGATAAATAGGATAACCAGGTGGATGGTGAACTCGCGACCCATCCGGAAAATCTTAGGTGGGAAGATGGGCGATTTGGGCACTATGAAGTCGTAGACGAAGCTGGCGATGAAGACAACAGCGCCGACGGTGATGGTCGATGCGACCAAAGGCACAGAATAGTCCGGGCGGCCAAGATATGTTATGCCAACGAGGAATACGGCCAGGCCGGTCGCGAAGAGACCCAATCCGACAAAGTCAAGACTTTTGAATTCATCCCATCGAGACCTCTCATGATCGTGTTGTGGACGGGAGGGCGGGAAGTAGCTGAAAAACGTGCCGACAATGCAAATTGCAGAGTAGACGATGGTAAGATAAAAGCACCATCTCCAGCTGGCATGAAGGTAAAGCTGGGTAGCGAGGAGGCCACTTATGGCTCCCCAAGGAATGGCGATGCAAAACTCAGTCCACGCGAGTCCAATTCCTCTGCCCTTCTGTCAGCACACGTTCTTCATGAAGCCGACGCCGCGTAAAATCAGTGAACGCACCGGTATTTGTTTGGAAGCAATTCTGCGATGCCCGGATACGAGACGAAGACGACGCCAGCCCCAAAGCCTATGCAAGTACTTCCTGCGACAACAACGAGGGTAGACTGGGCAGCACAGCCGATGATCTGTAGGAAGTTTGCTGTCAGAGAGAGTTCTATGGCTGGAGGCTATCTCGTAGCCTGTGTCCACATACCGCGCCAACCAGCGTGAGGAACTGGCCAAAGATTAGAATCCACCGCCGGCCGAAGATGTCGCTTAAACCACCGGCGATGGCGAATGAGATGGCTGAGCCAATGGACCATCCGCCAGGTATCCATGCGATGTTCTGCGTGTCTCCGAGAGACATGCCGATCTGCTGAAGGATTTGCGCGGGCATGACGAATCCTGTGGCAATTGCCGGGACGAAAGAGAGGCCCATAAACTGCAGTTAGGTATTAGCGAACATTGCTCAGCCCCAAGCTTATGCCTCAAAGCGAGGATACCAGCTGCCTTTACTCACAAAAACGGCCAAGATCGTGGAAGCAGACACCCGTGGCTTGGGGTCCAGCTCGCTAGGCGATGTTGATATGTCTTCATGGTTCTCGACTACCTCGGTGGGAGAGGTAGTCTCAACGAATGTCTCGGACGGCTTGGTTGCTTCCATCATGTATACTCGACACAGAAATCACAGTGGCGGGACTTAATGCAAAGAAGCGTTGGAAAAATGTAAAACAGACACAAGCGGATGGCTGCGCGACTTTGTACTTGACGGATCCGACGTCGTGTAATTGACGCCAACTCTTCTGTCTCCAGCTTTTAGAATCACGGGCCGCCCCATTCCCCCGCATTCACTGCCGGTATCCGGAGTTCCTTGGCATCGTTGAAAGGTCGGAAAACTCTCTTTCGCGGGGAAGGGCGCTTTCTCGCCTTGGAAGCCCCGAGGTAAAGTCGGACACTGATGAGACCGGTATCTTCGGTTCCCGGCTCGGTAGATGATGGGTTTCAGCCTAGCCCTCATGCATGTTAACCGCTCGCTTGGGGTGACATATCAATTTGTAATGACAAGCACTTGAATTCTGTATAACGCTGACACAGTCGAGACTGAGACCAAGTCCCCTGCCCAAAGCTTAATCTGGGGATTGTGTAGGCTTGGTCCTGAGCTTTGGCCTTAATTTTGAGTTTGCGAATTTGTACTTTTGTTGTACTTTTGTTGTACTTTTGTTGTACTTTTGTTCAAGCTGAGCCTTGAACTGGCAACTAGTTCTATTACCGAGGAGCATTCAAAAGTTCTAGCTCGCGCTAGAGACACTAGCGTCGCGGGAGGAAGCAAATCAGCGTGTTTAATGTATAGTGGAATTCCCGAGGTATCTACGCCCTTGTCTAACCTTCCTTATACTCATTTCCTCTTTTCATCCATGGCCAAGCTGGCTCAATAGCATTGAGGTCCGAGGAATTCCCACACCACAGCAGCCGCGTGATGCGATTCACATCATAGCACTATTGCTGTATGTAGTGACTGTGGGCTGGAGCCTTATCTTCTTGAACAACTGTGCCCGGCCGGTCCTTGGCACATTCCAAAGCAAATAGAAACATCTTCAGGACCAGAACCGTCTTCTGATAGCGATACCAGTCAATACCGCCCTTGGAGCCCCTTATCAGTTTTCTAGTCTGCTTATTCTATCGCTATACGGGCTTCGGGCCCGGTAGCTAGCGTAGATTCAATTGTCGTATTCCATTCGAGATTTCCCACTCTTCCTTCATAAGAGGCTCAAGTTATTCATTCATTTCGGCAATTACTTTATCAGCTGCTTTGTTCTCTGCTGCTGTTTCTGGACCCCAGCAGTGACAACGGCCTTTCTTTTCGTAGGAAAAACAACCCCAGAACATAAACTCGGACGCGCCTTTCCATCGCTCCCGGATACAGCTTCAGATAAAGGCTTCACTGGCTTCACTCCAACTTGATAGCTTCCACGCCGATGAACCAAAATGACAGAAGTCTCATCAGACCAAATGACGTTCTTCCAGTCCTCTCAGGTCCAGTCACGACGTTCAAGACACCAGGTTGGACGTGCCTGCTTCATATTCTTCGTCAACCCAGGCTTCCTTGTTGGCTTCGTCTTCCGGAACCCTGCTTTCTTCAGTATTCGCCATACCGTGACGGTCAAGATCTCGATCCCATCGCTGCTCAGTTCACCCGCGATATCAGCACACGTCTTTTCCCTGCCAATCGATCCCGACGAACCTTAGCGATAATCTCTATGCGTGCCTCGTCTGTCTGCTTCTTAGGACGCCCAGCCCGCTCGGCATCACGAAGGTATTCGTCGTGTAGAATCATGGGTCGATGATTAGGATCGAATCCGCGTTCAATGGCGCGGGCATAGATGCCGTTGATCGTACGGGTTAGAAGCCCAGTTATTTCTGCAACTTCAGCTGTTGTTTTGCCACCTGAAGGGCTCTTGAAGACGACTATAAGAGCCCGTGTTGCGATGTCGGTCTTTGGCATTCTGGCTGTCTGAGAAGGGGAGAGGGTCAAGATGAGGGAAAACTAGGAAATGCGAAAGAGGGGAAAGGTACCTAAAAAAATTAGCTGGTTACATTCGCTGACTATGTAATCCCTGTTTGTGGCTGATCTTAGCGTCTGCGCGAGCCAGAACTTTTGAAATGCTCCTCAGTTGTTCCTAGGAGCATAGGCAATGCCCACAAGTGGGGCTTGAGTGAATCTGTTTGGGAACTGCCGACATGAACTTTACTTTGGATGGAATTGTATTCTACCCAGATATAATAATCTCTGGAGGCATCCCTAAGAAATCACCTCTATCTCTCATCTAGCATCACATTTTCCTATGCAGAGAAACAGAGAACTATTCATTGTATCGCCAGCCCCGAGAGCTGTCTTGCACCGCAATGTCGAGCACTACCCAAGATGCATCCACCACTCAACCGCCAGCTTCTGTGTCAACACAAATCCCTCCTCCCCCACCTGACCCGGCACAGTTGATGGCACTCATCGCAATCCGGGTCAAGAACGACCATGATGCCGTGACTCATTATGCAGCCATTCTCGCAGGCATCATGAGCCTCTTCATCATATCCAATCTTTTCGGCCGCTTGGGGCGCAAAAGTGGCCTACAGAAGTACATGGCTACTAGTCGACGCCTATTCAATTTTATTACAAGGTAAGACAACATTGTGAGATGTCAGCTCCTAATGCCTCTTTTAGACTAATTGTTCTCGTCTTCTCAGACTTCTGTTACTTAAGGTCCCTGGTGCACCTTCCCTGGGCCATGCTGTTCTCGTTACAACCTACCTCGGATTAAATATCTGCTTTATATTTGTCTACGTCGATGATAGCGTTATGCTACTACATGCTGTTGTCGCTTCACGAGTGGGATGGTACGTATGCTGCAAAGTCTTACCAATAGGCTTCGACTAAACAGCAACTAGGTTGTCCATCATAAATATCTGCTTGACTGTATTTCTCAGTCTGAAAAACACTCCGCTTGGCCCTCTAGCAGGTTGGTCCTACGAACGATTGAATGTACTCCACCGAGTTTCCGGATTTACCTCGTTCGTACTCGTCGTCGCTCACGGCGCTTCATACTCTTCGTTCTTTCTAGAGCAACAAGATGCAGCTCGTTTGCGTGTCAATACAGATATCTTTGGTATGGTAGCAGGCTTTGCCATCCTGAGCGTCGTAACGGTTGCCTTAACCCTCCAGCGCCGACGCTACGAGCTCTTCTACATTCTGCATCTTTTTTTCTTCGTGATATCCTTAATCTTCATTAGCCTTCATCATCCAACTGCAGCAACAAGAGTAGTCATTGCAGTTGGGGTCGCTGCGGGCATGTGGCTCCTTGATCGTCTCGTCCGAGCATCTCGTCTTGTATATCATGGCATCAACAACGCGGCGGCACTAGCACCTCTACCTTATGGGGGCACTAGGGTTGTCTTGAACAAAAGGCTCATCGGTGCTAAGTCTGGAGAGCATGCTTTCCTATGGATCCCTGGAATTCGTACGTTTGAGATGCACCCCTTTACAATCACCAGCACAGAGCCACTCGAGTTTGTTATCGCCTCCCAAGACGGATTTACTCGCGATTTACACCAATACGCCTTAAAAAACCCAGGCGCAATCTTAAAGGCTTCAGTTGAAGGACCCTATGGGCAGATACCCGACCCGAACCGATATGACAAGGTTCTTATCTTTGCTGGTGGCAGCGGCGGCAGCTTCGCTGTTGGCACCGCTCTCCGGATCCTACGGAGCTTCAAGGGCTCTTCTAAGAGAGATGTGACGCTTGTGTGGACGTTCAGGGATTACGGTATGTCTCCGGCATATCTCAATGCTTAGTAGATCGGTAACTGACTGTGTCTAGGTTTGCTCGAATGGTTTTCAGCTCATTTGAGCACTATTACCCATGCGGAAGGATTCAAACTCTCAATCCACATAACCGGCCAAAAGGAGCTAGAGAAACCATCAACTAGTGGCCCGACGGGTTTGGAATCGAGTGATCGTTCTGAAGGGCCCCTCTTTGTAGAGGAATTTTCAGGAAAGACGGCGACACTCGAGATCGAGATTAGCACTCGGCCAGTCGGGATTGAGCGGGTTCCTATTAACCTCAGTCGTCCCGACATTGACAGTTTTATAGCTGAGGCTGTAGAAGGAATGGCGTTTCATGAAAGTGTTTTAGTCATGGGGTGCGGGCCGTCTGGGCTGTTGCAGGAGCTGAGAAAATCGACAACATCTCGCATGGGTATGGGAGGTCCTCAGGTTTACCTCCATTGCGAGCAGTTTGGTTGGTAGGAGGTACCGGATTGTTTTTGTATTGTGAGGAGATTATTATTATCTGTAGAGTCAACTATTGCTCCAGGCTTAGGTCGATATCCTCTGGGACTTGCAGACAGTAATACAAGTGACCAATTGCCCTTGCTGTGAAATCGACGGGCTTAGCTCACCGATTACATTTGATTCTATGGGTGCCCACGGGGTGCCCACAGCTGAGAATGGATCAGCATGGGCCCCAACAAATATCAGGTTGCGTCATCTGAAGAACATGTGGCCTCCAACTTATAGGAGGAAGTTTAGATGAAAGGAACAAAGCCTTTATCCCTCTCCCACACTGTCTACAACCGACGACTCCGATCGTATCAAGCGACCACGCTTATATTACAGCGCCGTGCCGCCAGCTAAGGCTAAAATTATTTAAAAACTAAGCCTAAGACTTCTACTTAATACTCATATTCCCTTTTCTTTCTTTAATGATCTATTCTGAAAATAACTGATATAGAAGCTTAATTCTTAGTTATCAGACTAGATACTATAGAGCTGGCAATTAATAAGCTATCTGCTAGATAATATATATAAGTCTAAGAGACTAGATCAAGCAGGAGCTTTTAGATACCTTCACTACAATTTATCTCGGGTTCGACCTCTAGACCTCGCCTCATCGGTACTGAAGCGGGGCTAAGTGGATTGGGCCAAGGATTCAACACCAGGGGTATTTCTTAGGGGGTCTCATGAAGCGATTTTTCAACAACATCATCACCTTCGACACCAAGCTGCTGGAAGGGGCGAGACCTCCCCAGCTGCTAGCTAGGCTAGCTATTCTTTTCTTTTCTTAGTCTTTGGCCTTATTATTTGACAGCTATTCTGAAATTGCTTGCTGTCCCTCTCTGCGATCCGTTTTTCCTCGAGCCCGATCTGCCGTGTCCTTCATCCGAAGTCCATGGTTCTTGATTTTGTGTGTCGTCATGTTAGCTGCAGGTGTACACGGCAGTGGCGACTTCAAAGTGAAGAGCACCCTGGTAGAGCTGAAATGGGGGTGCTAGGCTGGGCCGATCCTTCTGCGGAAAACAGGGGAATAATGTAATTCGTTATCCGCAGACAAAGGACATATCCCATGAGGACATTCACTTCTATCTCTGCGAATCTGCCTGACGTCTCCTAAGCCAAGCTTAATATACACAAGTCTCGTCCATGTAAGCCATGCGATTATCTTCTCGTCAGTGAGCCGGATCAGTCTTGGGTGACGGGAAAGGACAAGGTCTACGATGAGCAACTACAGATCCTTTTTTTCCAACCCAGCATTCCCGAAGCCATCATTCATTGCACACTGTAGTCCCGGGTATCGTGGGTGCTCCACCAAGAGAACAACGTCGGGGAGAGAGAATAGCTTATGTGGCCAATTCAAGATGTAGTGTTCTTGCATGTCGTTCAAGCAGTGCCTAAGCCAAATACCCCAGGTGATAAAGTAGTTCACTCCCAAGCCAGTCAGCAGGTGCCTAGATATCATTAGCGGAAGACCGGTACACTATCTCTGTGCAACAACATACCACCACTACCAACTTGTTAGCTGTCTGAATGTGGGAATTGCCAGGTCTTACTTACTCCATGGGCCTCGAGAATTATGCCCCACGGCAATCCCATTTGATGTCTCCACCGGAGAAGAGCACTGCAGTGCAAGTTGTCCAGCTTCCAGGCGGCGATACCTGCTACAGAGGTCAGGAAGCCCATGGCGACGATCCACCGCATCTCGCGAATTATAACGTGATCTCTTCGAACGGCAGAACCTCGCGCTTCAGCGTCTAATAGCGAAGTCCCGCTGGCCTTGTCTCCGTACTTGACACTCAACAAGGGACGCAAAATTGCTTCCATCGTGTACAGGCTCCGGAACACCGTAGTAAGAAAGAGGATGGAAAAAGCGAATTGATGGAACAGGGGATCTTTAACATAATGATAGTATGCCTAGGAGGAAGAGTCATGTCAGCGACATCTCGTGCAGCGACGATAGAGGTACGCACTGTGATTGAAATGGACAACACGGCTAGTCCAATTCCAAGGAGCATGGCGAATAAGCGACTTTTGGAGTGGGTGAAAATTGCATAGCAAAGGATGCATGTGGTATAGACCATGGAAAGTTCATCAACGAGCTGCATTGGATCTAGGCACTTGTTAGAAAGCATGCATGGCTTCTGAGGAGTCGGGGTATGATACATGTCAAAGTCGCATGGAAAGCGAAGCTGCCGCAGCCTACCAGCAAATAGCCCATGTATGCGACGAGAAATATTCCGTCATGTTTGTATTTAAGGCAATTCCGCACCCCCCGAACACCAAGCGCGATGAACAAAACATTGGTGAGAGTGTTGATAATTTCGGCAGCGTAGTGGCTGATGACGTAGTCCTAGAATGTGTGTATTAGTAAATGAATCGTAGTGACGCTGGAGACCAAGGATGATGGAAATACTTGCTTCCTCACACCAGTTCAGGGTGGACGTTGGCCTCCCCCAAAATCCTTCCTGTGGTGCAGGATACGGAAATCGGACAAGGAGGATACTGGACATGGCGAAATATGGCAGCCAACTAGAGGACTCGGATCAGGTCCGGATGGTGTGTGGTAAGATTCAGATAAAAGTCCTTGGAGATTTGCAGTTAGGTGAGCGGGCATATGGGATTTAGATAGCTGGATGTTTCCCAACGTTGATGAAGAACTGTAGGATTGCGGCAACATATTATATATTCACTAAGCGTCTCTTGTCGGAAGCGGTCTTTATAGCTCCCCGCTTTTCCCGGTTCGGTCAGTGCTTGGCGAGGGGGCAATTAAAGACCCGTCGGACTTTAGCTCTGCGGATCTCGGGGAGTATAGACATGGTATACCCAGGGCTTTTCGGAAGACACATCCGAGGTGGCTCGGATCCCTCGCACCTTCGGGTTTTTCGGCTTTGTTGTTGGAGCTGGGTACGCATTCATGGCCGTGCGCATTGCAATGCCTAACGCAAAGCAGACAGTCAATCTCTGGTTCGGCAATATCCGACAAGGGGGTTTCGCCACGCTGTGCATGATATCCCTCGGGCCACTTTGATCTCTTCTTCTTCCCAGTATCCCCCAGTCCCGGGTTTGAACAGCATGAGTGAATGCCCGGAGCCGACTCTCACCACACGCCGAAAGTGGCGCACCAAGTCCCGAAAGGGTTGCCAATCCTGCAAGGCAAGAAAGGTCAAGGTACGTTGACTGGTAGTCGGCACTGACGCACCGTGATCTCGGACCTTTAGTGAGGATGGGTCTTTATACGCGCTGTGGTCCTATGCCTGCTTTCGCAAACCCATGGCCAACGACTAATCTCAGATTGTAGTGTGACGAGCAGCGCCCATCATGCCTGAACTGCATCAAGCGAGGAACGCGGTGTGATTTTCTTACATCTCAGACTCCAACAACACCATCTGTTACAACCCCGAATCTCGAACTCGAGCTCCTGCACCACTTCACGGTTTCAACCTCCTCGACACTAACTACAGAACCGCAGGTGCGGGATTTGTGGCGGGTGCTTGTTCCACAAATCGGTTTCTCCACACGATACATTCTCGACGGTGTTTTTGGTCTTGCAGGATTGCATATGGGTCGATACAATCCTGGGAGAAGAGATCAGCTTCTTTCTCAGGCAACGCATTTCCATACGCTATCGTTAGAACAAGCTCTCCCACTCATCCCGGCCATTGCACCTCAAAATAGCAGCCACCTCTTCTTGTTTGGAGTTTTGACGCTACTTTTCTGTCTTGCAAGGCCCAAACGAGAGGATGATATGCTCGTGATGGGCAACGGTGTTATTCCCGAATGGCTTTACCTATTGAGAGGCATGGACGCATTGATCGAGGCAGAGAGGGGCATCAAAAGCTCCCCCGTATCCCTTATATACCGAACATCCGATGACGGTTTCGGATTCTGGAAAACTCACTCACCCGAGGACAATGAATCACTCAATCAACTTGAGTCAAAGATCCGTTCTCTAACTTCACAAAATGCAAGAAAGCAAGCCGTCCTACTGGAGGCCGTCGATGCTCTAAAACGCAGTTACACCTTTAGCAGCAAAAGGTTCTCCGAGCACGATCAGCTACGAGGCTTCTATACTTGGTTGTTTGAAATCAGTGACCAATACCTGGAGTTGTTGAAGGATGCAGACAGCGAAGCTCTCTGCGTGTTGGCCTATTTCTCCGTGTTGCTCAAGCAGCTCGAGAGATACTGGTGGCTTGAAGGCTGGGGCGTGCACTTGATTAGGAGGATTTATATGTTGTTGGATGATGAGTATAGGCTATTGATTAGATGGCCTGTGGAGGAGATTGGATGGGTGCCCGAGAGCTACTGAAGTAGTAACTTGTAGTTATTTCCATATCTCATACAGATTTCCAAATTCCACACATATCGGCGCCTTGGCATCGTTTTTGGCCTTGCTATTTCTGTCGGGTCACAAATCATTACGCGTAAGCAAATTATCCTCCAATATGTGGATGGTGTCCTCGTTAGTTTCAGTTCCCCCCTCCTCCTCCTACCCTATCTATATACCCGAACTCGTACTTACCTTATTTTGGTTATTCCCACGTTGGTATATCTCTCATTCTCGTTTAGCTCGGAACTCGCTTAAGTCGGGTTTTCGTTTAGCTCGGAATCATCTGACTAGATTCTCAGTCTCTGGTTAGGCTATTGACCTTGTCCGGTGTAATAATAAGTTACGTAGTGCGGCCAGGGATGGTCAAAGAATGCCAAAACCCCCGCTTACTAAGGACATCAGGTGCGCCGGGCTCCAGCTGGCATTGGAGATACAAGATTGTTCGTCTATTGTTTGCCGTACATCCGTACCTTGCGACATAGCGTAAACCTTAAACATAAAAGCCGTTTCTTAAGCAATTGAGTGGCTTTTGATTTGTAGCTTTACTAATCAATAGAGGCCTCCAAGCTCCTTAGAAAGCTACAACCAGGCCAGCCAACCAGTAATACCCTCAGCCTTCAGTTGAGCTCAGCTGGCAGGTTTGAAATACCAACCTAACAATAATTAAAGGGTTGCGGTGTAAAGGTTTCGCACGTTCTGGTACCCATTTCCTAATCCCTTACAGGTTACGTAAATTGCAAGTGTTGTCAGCACTTGCCATAAGTTACACATGACTTCAATTGGCATGTGATCCTTATGCATTTCTCAGTATTGGAACAAAGCTTGCAGCTGATCTTCAGGTTCCCTGTTGAATTCTTGTTAAATGAGGCTGAGCAGAAGGTATACGTACTCAACCTCTGAGTGCAGGGTGTGTTAAAAAAGTCCGTACAAGCTGATATTTTGGTCGGTGCTTTAGTGTTTGATGAGGACGTCGGAAGATTCAGCGACGCGCTATGCTTATTACCAAATCTGCGGATGCCGAACTTGTTTGCGGATGTCGAACTTGTCCGCGGATACCGGACCTTAAAATGTATGATTCATCTGAGTTGAGGTAGCGCTATGACTCGGCTAAAGTATCCGAAGCGCAAACTTGCCACTGCCCTGAAGGTTTAGCGCTAGCCCTGGGGGAGATTTCCTCACGACCATTTGCTCCCCAATGGAGCCGGGTTGCAGGCCCGCTCGTTGCCGTATAATTATAGATATATAAAAGGTCAAGGACCATTTAAACAGAGTCCATCTCCCATTCAGAAGCTGTATCAACTCAATCCTACCCTTATATTCTTATTCTACGACTTTTCAATTGAAGATGCTATTGAATATTGCTTTACTGCTTCATGTTGCTGTGGCTACGGCAACATCTAGTGGAGCGAATCGGCCACAACCTTTCTCACTCCCATCAAGCAACACCCTAGCTCGAGCTGCTGAAATCGAGAAGACGCGTCGAGGTTTCAAATACGGAACAGATGATACCCTTGTCGGCGTTAACCCATGGCCTTCGGGGCCACTTGGTAGAAAGGCCATCCAGACGCAATACGATGCCTTTCTCGCAACCACGGTGCCCATCAGCCAGCTTATAGACCAAGATGTTGCCCTCATCCAGGCTTCCCTGAACGACGTAAGTCATAAGCATGTGTTCAGGAATGATGACCATTACCTCTGCTAATCCTTCAACATCAAGACGCTTCACTTGGAGTCGTTGGAAGATTTTTTTGATCTATACGAGGGCCAGTGGCAAGAAAGCGTTCCCGGGGGGCTCGCTGAAGGAGTTCTTCGCAATTCCAAGTCAGACCTGTTGTTCGCAATGGAGCGCCTCTCGGTACACCCTGAAAGTTTGCGACGTGTCAAGCCGAATGAGCTCGTCGCACTACGTGTCGAAGACAAGATTGCACGAAAGATCACGACGAGGACACAGAACTGTCTTCAGAAAGAAGGGCGCTTATTCATCGTCGACCACAGCAGTATGGCGAATTTGACATTGACAACAGGCCGCTACGCTGGCGCTTGTGAGGCGCTGTTCTTTATTCATCCTACTTCAGGGGAATTCTTACCGCTGGCTATTCGTCCCAACAACGGCTCGCCTTTGGTTTACACCCCTCTCGATCAAGACAACGACTGGACGCTAGCTAAGATATTGCTCAACATGAACGATGTCTGGCACAATCAGTGGTATCACCTTGCAGCAGCTCATCTCTCTTCTGACCTCGTTTGGATGTCAGCTACCCGATCATTCAGTGATGCGCACCCAGTGTGGGGTCTGATCCGCCGCTGTGAGTTTTACTAAGACCTTCTCGAGTTCTGGAACTGACCGCGTCGTATAGTGGGCGTCAACACCTTCGCGTACCGGATGGGAGCTAGCGATACTCTTATCAACCCTGGTGGCGAGATTGAAAAGAATTTTGCTTGGAATGGTGAACAGGCAATCAAGTACAGTCACCAGATGTGGCAGTCTGATTGTGCCCCCTGGCGGGGCAATTATCTCGAAACAAAGCTCACGCGACGGGGCCTGATAAACTACAATTACGGTCCTGAGCTAAAGACATTCCCATATTACGACGATGTATCAGTTGTCCTAGGTGCCTTGCGGACTTTTATTGCCGCGTTTGTTAACGCATACTACCCTTCGGACGATGCCATCAGCGCGGACAACGAGCTACTCGCATGGTTCAACGAGGCGGCAAATATCGCCTCTATTGTCGACTTCCCGGATTCTATCGCTACAAAATCGGAACTGATCGCTGTGCTCTCCCATCTCGCCTATCTCATCTCAATTCTTCACGGGTCGCTAAATAGCAATAGTCTTGTCCACTACAGTGCCGTTTTGCCAATGCACCCGCTATCACTTTATCAACCGCTGCCAAAGGAAAAGGGCGTCTCAAGCCTCATACCCTTTCTTCCAGATCTAGAAGCCTCAATACAGCACATCGCCCTCGTCGCTTCATTCAACCAAGCTCAGATTTCCAACACTTCCGATTCGCTACGTTTCCTTTTCAACGACGCTGGGTTCCAGGCACGCATCAACAAGGAGACACTCGCAGCCGCCAAAGTGTATTCATCTACTCTATCGAGGTTCAGCAAGGACGTACAAGGGCGAAAACTTAATAGAAATGGTTATAGTCAAGGGATGCCGTTTGTATGGAATCTCTTTGACCCAGCTAAGGCACCTGGGATCCTTGCCGCTTAGAGGGTTTTTGTCACGGTCCGGACAACGCTATTGTGTTGGTGGTGAAGCGGGTCGGTGTGGGCTTGGCTAGGCTCTCAACACTTCCGGGCCATTGGGAGATATATTTAGAGGGCCCGGGGGGGTATGTGGGTGGGTGGCTGGCTCGGCAGCTGTTTGGAAACATCAGCAACCTTCGACTTCAACAGTAGGTAGCCATGAGACCTCCGTGTTGGCTAGTTTGAGCCGGCCCTTTCTATTCTATCTTGTCTTTTATCTCCTAGTTATGCAGCTATTCCAAAATTGCTTGCTGTCTCTTCCTGATCCAAATCCCTCTGCCAAATCTGCTACGTGTTGCACCTTCAGGAAGTCCCCTTGATCTTAGGTTGCAACAGACCTTTAGATGCCTTGCAAACATCAGCAGACAAGACCTGATTCGATATAGGATTCTATTAGATGCTTCTCCGCTAGTCTAAGTCAATTGGCCTGTCTGCTGTCTCCATGGCCGAGCTGCTAGCTGCTGCACCCTACCTTGCTGAGGTAGGTCAGACAGATCCCCATTTGCCTCAACAGCTGCCGGGGATGGCTACCTATTTTAAGTGTTATCTCTTCCTCGTCCCCCACGGTCCGACGTGTCTATCATAGCCGTAAGCCTCATTCACAAAGTCGGAGGAGGCTGATGGGATAGATCGTAGCTAATTCTGAGCTTCCTGGTGTCCAAGTTATAGCGGGTTTTGTCTGCAATGAGGACACAATGGTAACAGAGCGTATGGGACGTGCGCTGATCGAACGCTCGTAGCCTCCTCATCTACCCGAGACAGATTAGACCACCACCGGGACTTCGCGGGTTCTCTGGAATCACGGTGTACAGATGCCCCTGGCCCAGCCTACACTTTTATGACCACTGGTACCTAAGGTCGAGATGCTGAAGGACAAGGAGCAGTATTTTCGTAGCTGCCCCGGAATCATGAGGATACTTTCTTACGAATGCGTACACGAATGTTTCCCGGTGTCAGAAACCGAAGCCCCACACACACATTCATCTGACAAACTGTTACATTATTGGGCGGCGCTACAGCAAGTGTCAGCGCACTGACGTAAGTTAAAGTACGTTTGCCTCCACTCCCATAACACTCGAGTCAGTTACTTGAATCTCGTAACTCTTCTGATCTCCTGGGCTTCCATATAAGATTAGCTGCTTCAAACTATTGCCGGGTGGGCACGGCAATTCTATCGCAACGCAAAAGATACGAACACTCGAGTGTTTACGCGCAAGAATTGTCTAACGCCAACTCGCTTTTAGGCTTTAAGAGCTGTTCTTTAATTCCCGTTCTCCTCCTCTTCTCTCACAGCAATGAAACAGAGCGACATTTATCCACCTACCATCACAGGTATCAAAGGCTGGCCCTTCTTCTACCGGCTTTACCTCCACTGTGTCACGTGGATCCTTCGCCAACTGGTCTCTCGCCTTACCGGACCAAATCTGGGCCACGATCTAGAGGTCGAAATATGCACGCCAGGTTTGGGTTCCGGGAATGTTGTTTGCAATGTGTGGATGTCCAAAATCGCCACTCAGAGCCAACAAAAACATCCATTGGTGCTGATTCTCGAAGGTGGTGGATTTGTCTTAGGCCATCCCAAGGACGGCAAGTTAAACAATCGTCGTATTGTTGAACAGGTACGTTCCAAACTAATACTAGATGTTTCGGGCCCTAAAACTACTTAGACTGGGGCTATTGTTATATCCGTCGACTATGCCAAAGCACCCAGATATCCCTATCCTCACGCTTTGCTACAAGCGTACGCAGTTTTGCGGTGGACCATGACGCAATCAGCTACCAAAAAAGAAATCCACGTTGACGCTGGCCGTGTAGCGATATTAGGGAACTCTGCCGGCGGCAACTTGGCGGCATCCTTATCTTTGTTAATCTCCTTTGAGCAGGGCCCTTGCGCCTTATTCAGGCGTGCTCTGTCACCAGAGTTTCGGCAGGTACTCCAGGTTATGCTGTATCCCAGCCTCGAGCTTATTTTGCCGTATGACTTGAGGCTGGCGCGCTCGACCGAAAACGCCAGAGCCAACAGTCTGCCCGCATGGATAGCAAGGGCGATGGAGCAGTCGTACTTGCCTCCAGGTACTCGAAAAGACCAGATCTTTGTATCCCCAGTTGTTGCTGACAGAGATCTGCTTCGGGAGCTGACCTTGCCACCCGCTGTATTATTTACTGGCAGCTTGGATTGCCTCAGAGAGGAGGGCGTTTGCTATGCTACAAACCTGGAAAAAAGTGGCAAAAGGGTAAACTTCTATGAATTTGAAGGTGGTGTTCATGGATTCTCGAATAAGCCTGTAAAAGGGAATCTGGCGCTTGATATCTATGAACAGTGCTGGACTAAGGTCTGCTACTCTTTGAGAGAGGCCTTTTTGTAAATCAATTTCTGTGAGACTTTCTATGCACGTACTTCAAAGACGCACTGATCTCCACCAGGACCCAGTACGTAATTGATCAGGGCCCGTTGTGGATCGCGGCAAAAGAACACCAGCACCCAGAACACCCAGTGAGCCAAGCCGGAACAATCAGCCCTACAATCTATCCAAAGGATCGATCTGTACTAACCCCAACTTAGAAATACGGCGGTGTAATGCATCTTGCTGGCAAGCTTGAAACTGTCGAGCGCAACTGAAAAATGCGCGCGGCGTGCAGTGGATTGTCTCCCTTCTTGCGCGCGGAGTTTGCTGTCCACACTGCCTGATCTCAAGAACAGTTTTGACGAGAGGTTGTCCCAGAACGAGTGTCCCTGTATCAAGTGGTTGGGCCATTGTCTTGCGAGCAGTGTTTCTCTTCGTCTTGACAAGGGTCGGAAGGGAACAGATGCTATCGTGTTCATCCAGGCGGACGTTCGGCTTGAAATCGACGAGAATAAGCCCGACTCACAACCAGAACAGCCCCTGCAGAATGCAATAGATGCCGATATCCCATTTATGGTCTCCACGAATGCAAAAGAATCCCACATGATGCAATTTGGCGGTGGAGTTGGGGTTCAGCAAAACTCCTTCGAATGTGACAAAGACCTATATGCACCTCGGTGGCAGTGACATGATATTCATCGGAACTCGTGTTTCTGAAATCTCAGGTTCAGACAACAGCGGATGAGAAATGCAATTGGGTTTGAAGCCCAAAATCGAGTCGGGGTAGGGAACCAAACCCCGCCCAAGTTTGAGGGTAACGCCGGCATCTAGTTCACGAATCATGGTGTCAACATGGTCCTGAACTACGGCGCCTTCACTCTCTAGGCAAATTCAACCAGCTTACACTAGTCTTACTAAAAAACCGCAGCAAAAACAAACATAGTTTACAGAATTCCGCTTACAGACCTGGTTCACTATGACCCACGGCTTTGGTCGCACACCTATCTCGTTTTCTGCCACCATTGGCTATCACAAGAGTCCAGCCGATACTGCAAATTTGGACCTGCCCTACATCTCGAAACAGTGTCACTGTCACTTGGGTTAAATATATATACAAGGCAAGGCCGGATGAAGTTGCTATTGTCTTCTACACGGCACGGTTGCTTACTCTTCCACATAATCTCGATTTTTCTGCAGTTGCAGAGTTTGTGGACACTACGGTACCCGTAGATTCTAGGACCGCGTACGAGAAGAATAGCGATGACGAGTTTTTCTGAGCCGCCTTTGCTATTCAGAACCTAGGTAGCAAACTTGTGTCAACTATTTGCTACCGGTTAGTCTTGCTATGCAATCAGCGACCTCATTGCTGGAATCAACATCGTCATGACAGGCAACCAGCACCAGTACTGTTCATATGGGGTCCCGACCCCTCATCATGGTCCAGCAGATATCATTAATAAAGCCGCAGATAGCGGTTATTGCCGGATGCACTTGAAATCAATTCCCTATCAATATTTCCCATTAAACGGTTAGTCTGTTGTCGATCTTCGTTCTTATCTGCACTAGCCATAAAAATAAGCTTATCTGTGCCGTCAAAGCCCCTCCAGTAGTTCCTTGCTTCCAACACAGCCCACAAACCCCACCACAATGGGTCGGAAACTCGGGGCCTGGGATTCTGTTTGGAGGCCGGAGAGGCAGAAAATGATTCAGTGGATACTGTCGGAAGTTATTCGGGTCTACATCTGGGACCTAAATGTCGGATAACAATAATTATTGTCCAGGTTGTCATAACGCTGACACATAAAAACTGAATCCCTCAAATCCCTGGTCGGGATCACAGTTTCGATAAGCAACCCCGGTCCTTCTGGGATCAGAATGGGGCTGGTGTAGGCGCGGGGTATGGCATTAACATAGTAGCGGATAGTGATGCCAGAAGACCCTCACTTACGAAAGATGGGTGCCTATTTAAAGTAGACTGTTCTGTCGGGAAAGTGGAAGATGATCTTCATCCTAGATATGCCTAACTCATTCAGTTAGCAATCCATTACTCATTCGAATAAGAAATGTGGTCTTCGCTCAGTCTCCTGCCCTTGCTGGGAAGCTTGGGTTCTTTTTCAGAGGCGAAGCCAGTGTACCAGCCCTCAGTTACCTTCCTCTCTCCTTCGCAGATTAGTCTGGGAAGCGCCGAAAACGTCATCGTTGAGTTCTTAGGCGACGTCAACGGCGAGCTCACGATTACGTATGGCTCGTGCGACGGTGCTGCTATCATCTCGGATGCGAAGCAGCGCATCGGCGCAACGCATGTTGGCGATCACCCCCTGGCTGCTCGTCATGTCGATCATAAAGATAGGCGACCAAACAAGTTCGTCTGGTTGACTCCCAGCTCTACCTCCGGGGGATGTCTTCGTGCATTTCTCGATGATGAACTCGTGGGACAATCTCAAGACATCCGCGTAACCAAGCGCATGGCTCGGCGTAGCGAGAAGAAGTCGTTTGCGGAGGTCGCTGGAGATGACAGCATGTGGTTCGACGGGGTTACTTACTTACAGCAAAAGCAGCCTGATGAAGCCTTTGTCGCAGCGACCAAGAGCAAGTCGTTTGGTATCCTAGGCGGTGGTATGTCTGGCCTCATGTCTTCTGTAAGTTCATATTACTCTGCATTTGCTCATCTCTGTACTTATGGACTAAACATTTGCCTCGCAGTTGATGCTAGACTCTGTCGGTATCCACAACTGGAAGATCTTGGAGTCTTCTCAGCGGGTCGGGGGTCGCTTCAGGACTGTTTACCTGAATAATACCTCTCCCGAGGAGGGCCAGTACCACGAGCTTGGACCTATGCGTTTCCCAGTCGAGATCACGGACTCTGAGACCAACGAGACCTTCCCATTCAATGATCAGCGAATAGTTTTCCAGCTAGCCGATGCCCTCAACGAGCTCAACACCGGAAACGAGGCAGTGCAAGTCAAGTTCTGGGATTGGATTCAGAGTTCTCCTAACACCCCTGTCGATACTCCCTTTCGCCGTCCTGACGGGACCTTTCCCGGCAAGACTGAGGTGGCGACTGACCCGGCCTACTATAACCCTACCGTATACCACAATGCCACTGCTGCTGCGGAGGCCATCGACGCTCTGGACAAGTTCAAGGGGCTTGACGCAGAACGTATCCGCATGTACGCCACGAACATATTCGCTGCTTACAAGCAAGCTAAGGAAGATGGAATGTTCGATTACTCCGAGGTGTCATACCTCCGAGACGTTATAAAGACCGACCTAAATACCACTGACGAGGTTACGGCGTCCCACATCTACTGGCCGATGTGGGAGTATGAAACTGTCTACTTCCTTGCTAGCAGGTGGGTTACGGTCCAGGGTGGTCTCAGCAGGCTGCCCGCTGCCTTTGAGCCCTTGATAAAGGACAGGATCCAATACGGTGCCAAGGTCAACGGCATGCACTACAACAAGTGCAATAAGACTCTCTCTGTCTCCTGGAAGCCCACCGGTGCCGAGCCTTTTGAGACTCCTAACACCATCGAAAACTTTGACTACGTACTCAACAGTGTCCCGCTCAACTTACTGAAGTTTTGGGATATGCCGCCCTACTCGAGCTTGTTGAAGCGTGCCATCGATCGGACTCTATTCAGTAATGCCGTCAAGGTGGCTGTTCAGTTTAAGACACGGTTCTGGGAGCACCTCGAGCGGCCTATCCTTGGCGGCTGCACTCGTATTACCAAACCCCAACTCGGCCAGGTTTGCTACCCCTCGTGGAACCTGAACGCCACCGGTCCCGGTACTCTATTGGCTTCTTACCTCTCTGACTACGAGGCTACCGTCGCGTGTGCTATGTCAGAGGAGGAGCACTTGGCCTATATTAAGCGGGCTCTCACTCAAGTTCACGGCGATGTGGTTGGGGAGAACTGGACGGGAAACTATGCCCGCCACTGCTGGGAGCAGGATGAGCACCAAGCCGGTGCCTTTACTATGCAGATTTTCTCTCAGCAGGATCTCTACCTTCCTGCCTTCTACCAGACCCAGTTTAATACGATATTCATCGGTGAAGCTGCTACCTTTACGCATACCTGGACTTTCAGTGCTCTCGAGAGTGCTCTTCGAGGAACTGTTCAGTTGCTTCTGGACTTGGGTCTTGTAGATGAGGCTAAGCAGATTACTAATATCTGGATGGCGCGCTTTATTAGTATATGAATAAGAAAATATATTACTGTCTATTGTTACTACGGACATCGTGGGTGATCTGCGACTCGAAGAATGAGAGTCAAGGCGAGAATATCTCGAAAATATCTTGCCTAAAAATGAAAAGAATCCTCAGAGGGCTGCAAGCGAGGCACTAGGCTCAGAACAATGAATGCAAAGAGCAACAGAGACAGCCGATGGACAATGCGAAGAGGTCCCCCCGCCAGTCAGACAGGATCACATCGCTTGCCATAAACGGGAAACTTCGGTTCGGTTCCTTAAAATCCGAAAATAATGTGGAACTTGGCCTTGAATACTCGCACAGGGGCGAGAGATGATACCCTATAGCTGAGCTGCGTCCTGCCACGACGGATCGCATGTTCCGCGTCATGAACCTTTTGCGAGATCTTGTAGAAGATGAGTCTGAATTACCAGAACCAGTGCGAAATCTGCAAGTGCATCTCAAAGATGTCGATTGTCAGACTGGTAATTGAGATATGATGGGAGTTGGGCGGACCAAAAGCAATTCTCTCATGAGCAACGTTGGTATTGCAGATGAACTGGGAGTTGGACCGTTTGCGCAATGGCAAATTGGACATCATCAATGTCAGGCTGACTACAACTAAATTAGTACTTCTCCAAAGTCACGCACAATACGAGACACGAGTCTCAACTCGAGATCTAATTTTTTTCCCGCCAATTGAATTACAGTCCATACGAGCCCCGCTTACATCGCTTGGAAATTACGCGTCATCACAGCGAGGGTCCCCCCAACAACTTAGAAAGTATAATCCTCTAGTCTTGACCTGGCGTGGCGCATTGTGAGCCGGGTATTTTTTTTTAAAGTCCATGCGAGAACGAGGTGAAAAACACGGACTTCGAATGGTGCAAGATGATCCGTAGATCAATTAGAGCACCTAAATAACGGGAACGAGAACGAAAGTCATGCAAAAGAGACAAGATCTAATTAGAGCACCTAGATAATGGGAACGAGAACGAAAGTCATGCAAAAGAGGCAATGAATTGTCAGGGTGGAGACCATGGTCTCTCCTCTCGTATCAGTATAAGTTCATCTTCTTCCCATTCACTTCAAATCAAGCACGCACAGCTATTCAATCATACAATCGCACACTTGGAAACCATGCATGCTTTTCTTCCCTTCTTCTTTGCCACTCTGGGTTTGGCCGCTCGACCATTCCTCAATGAACCAGATACTGGGTTATTTCCTCGTCGCATAATGATGGTAGACATAAATCTGACTCTAAAACAGGATCGAAAGTGCACTAAAACTCCCCTCCAACGGGTCACTGCCGTCATTGAATCGCATGCTTGGACTTCCAGACTTCGACTATTTGGCAAGAAAGACACTGGACTACTCGGAATATGCATACGTCTCCCACGGCGCCGGAAGTGAATCGTCTTATCGAAACAACTTGGAGGTGTTCAACCGATTTCGGTTTCGTCCCCGCGTCATGGTTAACATTACCAATATTGATGCGAGCTTGAAGTATGAACACCAACCTATCTCGGGTTATTTACTAACCAGCACAGGACGTCGATTCTTGGACATGAATTTGATCAGCCCTTCTTCATCAGCCCATTTGCTTCAGCGGGTCTGACCAATGCGGTTGCAGAGGGAGGCTTGGTCAGCGGGGCAGGCAAACACAACGTTCTCTACATTGTGAGAAACCCCGAAGCTACGAAAATCTGATATTGACTTCGACAGGCCTCCCAAGCTTCGACACTTTCCATGGAGGAAATATCAGCGTTGAAGAGTGACGGTCAGGTCATATGGCAACAGGTATGAGCACGAAGATTTTTGACCAGGGCGGAACTAATTGCTTCGCAGGTCTCTCTGATGAATATTGGTGATGAACCGCCTCTTGATCTTTTTGCCAAGATTGAAGACGCTGGTATGAAAGCCATTGTCCTGACGGTAGATTCAGTGGGTGACAGAACTGCCTACCGTCCCAAGAGATTGTTGCCAGACCCAAGTACCAGCCGCGATCCCCGATACACTTTCATGAGTTGGGACTTTTACAAGGAGCTTCAGAACGCAACTTCTCTCCCAATCATTCCAAAAGGCATCCAGACGGTCGAGGATGCTCGTAAAGCGATCGAAGTTGGTGCACCGGCTATTTTCCTCTCTAACCATGGTGGACGCGTGCTGGATGGCTCGCCTTCGCCTCTGGAGATTGCTTGGGAGATTTACCAAGAAGATCCTGATGTTTTTAAGGAGATCGAGGTGTATGCCGATGGTGGAGTCCGCTATGGTACCGATGTTATGAAGCTTCTTGCGCTTGGCGTAAGAGCTGTTGGTCTTGGGCGCCCCTTCATGTTCGCCAACCTCTATGGGGCCGATGGGGTTTCTTGGGCCATGTCTCTACTTGAAAAAGAGGTGACCAGCGTTGGGGCTAACCTTGGTCTCTCTGATATCGGGGATATTGATGCCTCTTATGTGAGTGAGACGAGTGAAATCGCAAGGCGTAATGCTAACCGGGGTTAGATCAAATTGACCTCCACGCAGTGGAATAGCTGAGGTTTCAACCTTGGTCGGCTTTTGAGCCAACCAAATGGTCGATTTGGAGAATGAACATTCGATTTCTGCGCTGCCATCTTCGGGCCAGAAGGGAGCCTAGACACGACTAACAGAGTTTTGGGTTATCATCCAATCAATCAGATGAAGCATAATAGATAAGCTTTTTTCCGCTGGTTATGGTTGTAGTTCAAACATTACAATGGTCAAATGAGTGTTGACTCCAGGTTCAACATGTATTATTTATTTATTTCGTATACGCTATCTTACCTATATCTAGGCCTATAAAATTCCTACATCTGATTCCGCAAGGAAAACCCTTTTACTACTTGTAGTTCATGTATTATTCAAAGCAATATCCAGCGACTAGACGAGTCCAATTTCTTTACCCTCGAAACTTAAATTTCCAACCGTATCAATCGGCCATTGAATCATCTCTTTCCACGGAGAGTCAATGACGATCGGGGCGATGGACTTGAGCAAAATTTTGGCCCATCCTTCAAGGAACCAATAGTCGGCTTCTCGAGCGTGCAACAACACACAGTAATACGAGAGAACAGCCAGCGCTACGGGGTGATGACGTCGCGTCAATGCAAGATAAGCGGTCGGTAGTCTTAAAGGCCAAGCAAACACTGCCCTGAGTTCAGGCGTTGCCAGAGTCTTTTTGCTTATTTTGGCTGCCTCAATAACGTCCATGAGCAGAACAGTTGCTTCCACCAGGGTCTTTTTTTCTTCCCCGTCAAGTTCGGGTGCCTCCTCCAACAGTGCTATCAACCTTTGTAGTTTGGTCGCCATGTCGTGGATTTGGGTTTTCACCTGTGGTAAAGGACAGTCACAGTCCCTGAAGATTCCCCGTAGAGGCCCATGACGAAGCAGAGTGTCGGAGGACTCGAAGATGACACTCATCCCGCCAGCCAATACAAAGATATCGACGAGGCTGCCGATTGGCTCAAACATGGCATTGTTTTTCTCGCAGCTTGGAAAAATTCCAAAGGCGCTAATAATAACAAATATTGAGCTCGCATACAAAGCATGGCAGCTACTCGATGCCAATGGGTCTTTGAGGAGTTCCCTGGTGCCGGAAATGGCCGTGCTTTGGTGTTGTGAAGCTTGAATAAGATGTCGATGACGTGAATTGGGGTGCAGGTATGCCAAATGAAGGGCAGAAAATGCCAGTATTTGGTGGAGGAGGGAGGGATAGAGGAAGGCTTCTTGAGGAACAGCATGCTGCAGTGCTTCACATGCGTGGAGACAAGGCGTGAAGAGGGTGCGATGGGCGACTGCAGTGTAATGATGTGTGAGTTGAGCGCAGGAAATGCAGCCAGAATCTTTGTCTGGCTCTTCAATCAAGCAAAAATTAGAGAAACAGGCAAATGTGCCGGGTATGGCATTTGCCGTCGATGGAGTTTTCGCCTTGATCGGCGTGCCACATGGTTGATTTGGGCAGTTTGTTGCTGGTGAGACCAGGGTAGTTCGTCGCTGCCACAAACGTTAGAAATGAAAACATGTAGAGCAGAGCAATATTTCACTTTTGGCCTACCACCTTGGGCTTTTTGGGTTGATTGGGGACTTATCGCCGTGGACTGGAGGCTGCAGGAGACTGCGTGTTTCACGCATGCGCCGCAAGGGACCTTCTCATCGCACTACGGAAGTGCCGAGTTAGCAATCTAAAAGATGCGGATGACTTGATGTTGCTCACTTTCACTCGTCTCTGCTTGCATCGCAAACATCCAGTACGGGACTTTCTGTACCCGAGTCGTTTCATCGCGTATGGGGTGGATGATGGCTACACCACAGCACTGCTTCACTACCGCCCCGGCTTGAATGCCCTCTCGTGCTCGTGGAAACTTGTGATTGCGTAGTTGTTGCTCACTGAGCGTCGGATATCTCAGTCTGATCCGTAAGTGCACAGGAGAAGATTGATTTCATGACGTGGGCGAGCTCCTGGAGGCTGTGTCCAAATTGAGTTCGTCTCCGTGCCAATCAAAGCTGTAGATGTACGAATGATACTCCACTCTCACCGGATCTACTTCGTCTGGGAGAGTGCATCGCCTCACGCTTAAGCTGCGCCACAGGGACTACGAATCAGGAGCGGATGCGAGAACGAGATTACTCCACATGTTTCACCAACACAGCGAGCCAGGGCCAATTCATTTCCCGGTTCGAGTCTGTGTTGGTCAAACGTGTTGTGTTGTTTCTCTCAGCCACCCTGCTAATCGTCATTGACGCGTGTTGGTTAATGGAGGAAGCCTGAAAAAGTCTTTGCCAAGAAAAAGCCACCCATCTCTTTTTCTTGCAGAAATAACTTAAACACAACTACGAATGGCAGCGTCACATATAATACCGTATCGATTCGGTAAATTCATACTAAATTACTTCTCCACTTATGCAGGCAAACCCGCAAATCCCGTTGCTTAATTCCTAAGTGATTCGCTATGGTCGTCCCGATAACTGATAGTGGAGTGATAAGCCACTTTTAAGTGGGGCGAAGATTCAGTACGAATTTACCGAGTCAGTATGGATAAGAAGGCCTATAGCGTACTCAGTCCACTAACTGTCGGTGCTATGTCCTGAATACCCTTGAACCCATTGCGCATGTAGTAGTGATTGCTCGCAGCTTGCTGATAAACAATGCATCGTCAGGTTCTTAACAGGGATCAAGAGACGTGACGTCCTCAGCGTGGGCGAAGACTTTTGCAGCCTTCTGCCGTAGACTTTGCGTTGATCAAAACGAACGGCTATCAAATCTCGTTATCGCATCATCTTCCTATTGGTTGGCGCCTTGGCCCAACAGAGTCAGCAATTCTCGTTGTCGCATCACGTCTCTATTGGTGAAGTTCTTGGTAAAGATGAAGCGGAGTAAGATACTTAAAGGCTCCTGTATCACTCTCTCATCAAGCCATCACAAAACAAGATCATCAAATCCTAATTTCGACCTTACATTTTACAACGCCCATTTTACCAAACCAGGACCGAACCGGTACGATGTCGGATGAACGATACAAGTATGACCCATCACTTGCAGCTGCGGTCATATTTATCGTATGCTTCGGTCTTTCGGGAATCTATCACGCTTTTCAAGTCATTCGACTGAAGTCATGGTATTTTATTCCATTTATTATCGGTTGTCTTGGTGAGTAGTAGGCGTTCCGGTCTTGAGATGTTCTGCGGAAGAGTGTGCTTTGTATCAAACTGTGACTAACATATATGCAGTTGAGGTAATAGGATACGTCGGACGAGCACTCAATGCAGCCGAGAAATCCGGCCAATGGACGCAAGGCCCTTATATCATCCAGGCTCTCCTATTACTGCTTGGTCCACCATTCTATGCAGCATCGATTTACATGGTTCTGGGACGGCTGATTCGGCTTTTGGATGCTGAGAAATATTCTATGGTTAGACTCAAGTGGTTAACCAAGTTTTTTCTGCTGGGAGATATCGCCTCGATTCTGGGTCAGGCAGCTGGTAAGTTATGGATACAGGCGATTTAGTGATGTAGAGTATAACAATGGCTCCCTGCTAATACTGTATAAAGGCGGAGGCATGCTTGCCAGTGCTGATTCGAAAAAGAGCCGAGACTTGGGACAAGCCATCATCATCACAGGTCTTGCGATCCAGATCATCTTCTTCACGTTCTTCGTGGTCATCACTATTACCTTTGACAAACGGATCCGCCGCGAACCCACTAAAGCCAGCCTGGCTATAACATCACCTTGGAAAAAGCTTCTTAAAGTCTTATATGGATCCAGCGCCCTCATTCTAGTCCGATCGGTCTTCAGAGTGGTGGAGTACATTATGGGTGAGGATGGTGAGCTCATGGCGAAGGAGGTTTACATTTATATATTCGATGCGACCTTGATGCTTTTGGTATCGATTTCATTCAACATTTTCCACCCTTCGGCCATCATCAACAAGAAAAACAAGCGACATTCCCCGGTCCCCAGTTCTGATGTTGAACTCAATGCTCTGGCATACACGAGATAAGACTGGAATGGTCAAGCCAGTACATGTTTCTTAGCTCGCCGCTTTCGTATGCTTATGAACTGCCGGTTGTCTTAAAAGGCCTCAGCTTCAGGATTCACGACAACGAGCGCGGCGTTAATGTCCCTTGATTTAAAGCGGTTTTCTAAGTCAAGCCAGGTTGCTGGCACTTATGCTAGATCAAATAATGCTGGGTTGTGGGTAGATGGTTACTTAATTTAGGTTGCACAGTCGGATTATTAGATCATGAATTATAATTTCTCTTGCAGTATAACCAATAAGCTTTAATATCGATATCAGTATTGCATTTTCAGCTGAGCTCAACTTAAAGGCTGTATTATAGAATATTCATGTTAGCCTATATAAATTCTCTGCTCGACTCGGGCTCTATAGGCCACCCTTAGAAGGCTATCTTTATATGTATTTCTGACGGTAGGATACCATCGTTGTCTTTAGTCTAGCCGCATCGCCGCCACCACCGCTATCCTGGGAATCATTTGTGCATATAATCAAAAACTTGCCAGCAGAGTCTCGAAATAGATTGCATGATGAAAAAATACCCAATTAAGTCACTAGTACGAACGGTGCTCTTCCTGTGGAAAAGAATCATCAATCAGCAAATCCGAGCAACAATTTGGCTTCAGTCGAGATTCGCGTAGCCATTTCGAGCAAGAATTGATGGCGAAAGTGCCCTAAAGGCAACATATCGCCAACACTGTTTGCACGTCCAATGCAGCTTGAGGAGTCTATTACGGAGCCACACCTCACGGTTGGCCGAACGTGCCGGGCGCCAAAGACTCAATTCCACTCCAGAGTCAGCAAACAAATGTCAGAAATATAGCCCTGCTCCATGGGGGCGATATAAAAACTCCGAAGCAGTTGCTACAAATGCCACTAAATCGATGTTGCAGCAAATAATAGGTTCAAGGATTACTGTACTGCTAAAGCAACCATCCTTAGGCAATCTCCCAGCCATTAATCCTGTCAAATTCAAGTGAACTAACATGGGCAAGAAGGGTAAAAATAGGATTCCACTCGTGGAAGCAGCTGGAGATAGTAACAAGATGATTAAGGCGGGAAATCACGGTGAAGATTCAGTCCAGTCAACTCATTGTACCAATAAAGCTATCCGGAAGGAATATTAACTATACGTAACTCTTGTCCATATAAGACTCTACCTAGTAAAGCTACTACGGAGAGAGAAAAGAGTTTACTTACCAGTATATCCTATCCCTATCAATTGAGAACAAATCTAGTCCTGCACTTTGATAATCACCTTGCCGACGTGTTTACCCGAGTACAGATACTCAAAGGCGGCCTTCGAATCCTGGAACGGGAACACTCGATCGATGAGCGGAGCGAGGGAGATCTTCTTATCGTCCAGAAACTGGTTCAGCCGCAGGTAGTCCACCTTGGAACCCACGGCAATGCCCCTAAGTTATTGTTGGTCAGTTGGTTGTTTCTTAGATACGCTTCGATACATTCGGGCTGGATTCGTGACTCACTGTATCTTGGCGCTTTTTCCCATTAAGCCCATGATGGCATTCGGCTCCCAGGTGCCCGATTGGCCGGCCAAGAAGCCGACAAGTGACACAGTGCCGCCCCTGAGGCGCAAGAAACTGATGTCTGTAGGAATGGATGCTGGGCCGGTGTTGTTGACGACGACGTCGACGCCTTCACCGTTTGTCAGGCGCTGAACCTCCGCTGCCTGGTCAGGCGTCGTCTTGTAGTTGATACCGCGGACTTGGGGGCCAAGCTTTTTGATCGTTTCGAGCTTTTCGTCAGACGAGGAAGTGATGATTGGTTGGATGCCTGCCCCGTTGCAAATCAGGAGAGCGAACATGCTGACGCCCCCCGTGCCTGTGCATTCTGTCAGTGCATGAACTGAACTAGAAACCCAGCAGCGGAGGTAGGAATCGAACCTTGGAGGAGGGCACTGGTCGGCCTGCTTACGGAAGCCGGGGAGTTTAGAGAAGTCCACGCGGTGACTCCGGCGCAAGTAATCGTGGCTGCCTGTTGGTTGGCGCAGCAGTGTCAGCACGACTGGGTAAACGGAACGTACTGAGGCTTGACTGGAATCCGCAACTAACCTCCTCCCACGACAGATACTTGGGAAGCTGGACCAGCAGCCTGTCTTCAAATACAGCATATTCGCGAAGGACGCCTGGGGCGTCCCCGCCGAGGGCGCGTGATGGTGTATTTTCATCGCCAGTCAAGTTACTAAGGTCAAAGATGGGTGAAACGTGATCTCCAATAGCGAACTCCTTCACAGCTGACCCAACGGCGACAACCTCGGCGGCGCAGTCTGAGCACGAGATGCCTCCTTCCTCGAACCCTGCAGGGTAGATCCCGTGTACCATGGCAACATCGCGGAAGTTGAGCGAGACGGCATGAATCTTGATGAGGACGTCGTTTGGAGCCAACTCTCCTGGCAACTTCTCTGATGAACGTTCAATAGTCCCCGGGATCTCGCCCGTAGTGCGCCGGAAGGCCGAATAGATCTCGGGAATAGACATTTTTGGCTGTGAGGGTGTTCTGAAGAGGGAAAAAGGTGCGTTGGTAATTAGAGCCGAACATAGAGCAGGGTATTTATTTGGGCTAGGGTTAAGTTGGCAGTGAAAGCTATTATCCACATCAGGGCGGAGTCTGACAAATTGATGCCGTGTTTATTAATCAGCCAAGACTTTTTTGGGGCAGCAAATTAACGAAGAAGGCTCGACCCCCCGACGAAAACACACCTGTCCCGGTCCTCTACTGTTTTCCCCGTCCCAAATTGAGGCAACGGACAGTAATCAGGGGCTAGCATATATAAAGTCGTAAATTGTAGGCTTTATTATAGAGTACTCAATGTTGCCTACATATACTACCTAGAGGATGCTCGCAATTTCACATAATCATCCAACATTTGTCTCTACCAATCCGGTCTTGGCCTTAATTCTTGAGGGCGTCTGGACTCCTCACTCGCTGCGTCGGCACCCTCGCCTGGGCCAGGCCTGCGGCCGCAAGAGCGTGCGCCTAACTGCCCGCCTCAGCCAGCAACCACCCAGCAGCAGCAAGCGACCGTAGGAAAATTGAGCCAGGTCAGGCCTTTGATTATAAGCTTTCTTTTATTCATTACTGCATGGATATTGAGGGAGGAGAACTATCTGTTAAAAAGGCTACACTAAACAGAAGCTTGTCCCTCAATGTGCTCCATGTTTTCTATATCCTTCAGCCAACTCACTCTGTGCTTCAGAAAATGTTCGAATTCTGGCCTCAATGCAGTCTCCGCAAGCTTGAAATCATCTACTGTGCCGATTCTGAGTACACTGGCCCCTGAGTAGCCTGAAGACCTTCGGTACATCAATGACCCACACGTACTGCAAAAGAAGTTGGTCATGGTGTTCCCCTCTCGCTCAATTGTTTTTGATTGACTAAATTGCTTGAGATTTTCTTCCCCGCGGATATGTTTTAGGTGCGTGTCGAGGATGACAAAATTGGAGGCAAACATCGAAGCCGTGATTTTGCGGCAGTCGCTGCAGTGGCAGACAAAAGCGAAGACTAAGCCTGGCTTAGATACTGGCTGGCCACGATGAGATAAGTACGTTTGAGGAATACAGGAGAACTCACAAAAGAAAGTTGAACAGTGCCGCAATAGCATGTCGCTTGAGCAATAGTACCCTCTTGCTTCATAATTACCTCTAAACCGTGACAATGAGCTGCACGCACCTGGAGAGAAGTCCGCGAAATGGGATCAGTTGACCACTCCAAATTTCCGAATGACCACTTGGTCGAGCCGGAAAAGTACATGGATCCTTCTTAGACACCATCAACACGCGTATCAACTCCACGTATAGCTTATTAGCAGGGGGAATGCCAGCCAACCCACGCAGCCCGTAATTCCTACGTTTGGCCGAGCGACTCGACGAGTCAATACACCCCCGCCACTCCCCAGAGGGTCAGGCCACGTCATATGCGGCTTGTACATGCGGTCTTGAACACCGAATGAACCACGCGCCCCAATTGGGACGTTGGTGCCACTTTGCGTGTCCAGGTCTCAGAGAGTTGAGGATGATGTCATCTTCTTGGAAGACGGGAAACAAATTTGAATAGGGACCGTGGAAAGATAATCTGGGTTTCTATGATCAACACAAGTTTCTGTTGATGTGGAAAACTTCCTCTTTCTGTCATCAAGCCGCCAGCTCGTTCTCAATCCATCATGTCATTCCCCAACGGAAAGCCAGACTAGAGCAATCTGGATGTCCTGCATCGCAACACGTTGCCTCCACGGGCGCACTTCTCCTCCCACAAGACCGAAATGACACCTTGACCTTTGATCGGCAGAGGAGTGAATATCGCTCGTTGAACGGAACATGGAAATCCCGCCATGACACTTCCCCCTTTGAAGCCCCTGATTGGGGCAGCGAGGACCCCATGACCTGGAACAACATCGATGTTCCAGGCATGTGGCAGCTTCAAAGTTACGGCTGGCGACTGTATTCAAATGTCAACTATCCTTTTCCAGGTAACCTTCCGAATGTCCCCTATCTCAACGAGACCGGGTCGTATTGGAGGACATTCACTGTCCCAGCCGAACGGAAAAATCCACAAGTGCGCCTCAGGTTCGAAGGGGTTGACAGTGCATTTCATGTCTGGATCAATGATTCCGAAGTCGGATACGGTTAAGGCGGCCGGAATGCGAGCGAATTCGATATTAGCCACGTCTTGGACTTTTCAAAGGAGCTGAATACCATTGCCGTTCGCCTGTCTGAGTTTTGTGACGGATCTTACGTCGAGAGCCAGGACCAATGGCTCCTTTCCGGTATATTCAGAGACGTCTATATCCTTGCATTCGAGAGGGATGCAGTTGTCGACTTCAAAGTAATAACCGTCATCGATGACACATTCACCAATGGTGTCCTTAGCATTGGGGTTGCGACTCAGGGCCAATCAGAAAACCCGCTCGTTTCGAAAGTATTCGGGCCAAATGGCCGTCTCCTGCGGGAGACCTCCTTCGGTCCTGAGCATGGTCATCAGGTTATTGTCTCAGGGCAAGACCTGAAGCTGTGGTCGGCAGAGCAACCTATGTTGTACACACTCACGGTTTCATTCTGCAGCTGCGTCATCAGCCAGCGCATTGGCTTCCCTCGTATCGAATTAAAAAACTTGAACTTTCACGTCAATGGCAAACCACTCATCTTCTACGGCATCAACAGGCACGACTATCACCATCTGTATGGACAGGCTGTCCTGTACGAGGCAATGTGGAACGACCTCGTCTTGATGAAGAAGAGCAACATCAATGCCGTGCGTTGCTCTCACCAGCGAAATGATCCACAATTCTACGACATGTGTGACAGGCTTGGTCTCTACGTCGTGGCCGAGGCAGACCTCGAGGCTCACGGCTTCCTACCGATTGAGAAGCCCAAGGTTCCAGATCAGCACAAACTAGCCCGTTTTAATATCATGATCAAGGCCTTTGCACTCTCTGCCAAATGGGTGTGTGACAACCCCATATGGAAAGAGGCCTACCTTGATCGTTGCCGTCCAGCTGGTGGAGGGGTTCAAGAACCACGCCTGCATCGTTATGTGGTCCCTTGGAAATGAAGCATCATATGGTCAGAACCACGCTTCAATGTACCACTGGATCAAGCAGGCCGATCCCAGCCGCCTGGTTCACTATGAAGGTGACCGGGACGCTGTCACAGCCGACCTCTATAGTGGAAAATATTTACTTGAATACAGCAAACCCAACAGAATTTACTAATACTTCTGATATAGAGACGAAAAAGTTATCTGCTCCAATAAAAAACTAGAGTCTCAAATGCATCTGATGGCGTTATATCCTCTGGTAGCTCCCCGTCGAACTTTTCGCGTAAAACAGTTAAGGCCTCCTCTTCTAATGTCACTGCCTGCTCCTCCTCCTTACTTGCTTCAGCCAGCAGCTTCATCACGCCGGATAAGCTCCACTTTGCCCTTGCGACGAAAATATCTGCCATTGGGCTTCGCGATAGACCAGGCGCTTCGAAAATATCCAATGTCTGCTGGAAGCACCTCCTACGGGATGAAGACAGTTAGTGAAGAAAACTATATACGTCATTGGATTGGAAGGTCTCACTCTGCTTCTTTGAGGTCCTGGCCAGAGTACTCCGGCATCGCCAGCAAGCAGCCAAGCTTGTGCCACGAGTCGGCAGTGACAGGGTGATTCATGCCGAGCTGGCCAATGTAAACCTGAAGGACACCTCTGTGAATCTTGACGGCTTCATCGTATCTGTGCACTTTAATCATCCAGTTGCCGAGGGTGTATTCGGCCGCTTCTCGGTTGGTGTTGGGCGCCTCCAGCGCTTCATCGAGGATCGCTTTCGCTTTGTCAAACTGTCCGCTCCAGAGGTAGGTGCCGCCTATAATGCTTAATTTACCTTCTTTAACTAAGAAAATAGAATACGCAACTCCGGCACCGCTGCTGAGTTTGCATGCCCATCTTCCTTCTACATCCCCTTCCTCGTACCTAGTCAACTATGATTCAGCGCCGTTACGAGCATCTTTACACCATGTACAAGCAACAGTAGCTTAACATTGGTGCTTCAAGCACCGCGATGACAAACTCCTTTACTTAGGCTCGGATTCCTAAGACCCGAACCCTCAGTCCACCTCCCACAATATGGGCGATGGTATGGAGGCCGCCCGACGCAGTTCTCAAGGTATTTCTGGCCTCTTTACATGTTTCTTTTCCAACCTTTCTGACTTTTGAATAGTTCTGGCCGGTTGGTTTGCCTTCTTCGCCTTGCGCCTCCCCCCTGGGCGTAAGACAGCATCCAGACATACCACCGACCCCTGAACCGGCTGAACCAGCTGGAAGGTTCTTCACCCCTATGATTCATACCACACCTCGCTTGGCATGATCATGTCGGCATTTCCCCGGCCCGTCGGTCTTTCCGTGCTGTTGGTCCGCTAGACCCGGACGACAAGAGTCAGTCTTGTGATCATTGATTGCCTCAGCTCTGGCGGCCTCCTTTGGCCATTCTGCCGGTCAAGGGTGGGAGCTGCTAATGTAAGCTGCTCCCATTAAAGGCAAACTCCCTTTCTTGATCTGTAACTTCTCAAGATTTCTTGCGACTGCCTCGTTATTCCGCGAGCGAGGAGGGGGGTGGGCGCCGCTGGGTCGGCATTGGACGATGAGAATGCCGTGGCGACTGTGACATTGGGAAACGCAAGTCCTTCTTCAGTCACCACCCCGCCCTCGAACTCTACCAAGATGTGCCTCTTGAGCGGATCAGTAGCTTGGATAAGACTCAGTCTCATACCTGTCACGGACAGTATTCTGTCACCGGCGGCCTGATACTGGGGTTCCAGGCACAGCTTGGCCGCCCGCCAGGCGATGAATTCTCCGGTCAGCGGCAAACAATGGCTCGAAAGAGTAGAGTAAATTCCGAGATCCAAGGTTTTTGATGTTCGCTGCTGCACTGTTATCTTCGTGGCTCTCTGCATGTCCAAGATAGTCGTTGAGTAGCACCGATTGTGCACGCGGACGTCCTGGACGGCATCGAAGGAGCCCCGGTCCATCTTGCTAACTGACCGCGCGAAAGCCGATAATAAGCAGACAAGGAGCTGAGTAACGCTCAACGACCACTTGCTTGAGCGGAGCCCCAGGTAGTAGCATACAAACGCAAGAGTAAGGAATATGGCGATCACCCACGTCAGAACGAACCGCACTCCACCTTGCGTCTTCAACCACACCGCCTGGAATTCCTGTTTTTGGTTCTCAGCCTGCATCAGAAGGCTACCTGTGGTGTCGAGGGGATTGGTGTTTTTGACAAGAAGAACGACGCCGTGGGTCCAGTCCGCCGCCGTCGTCTTAGGCCGGGCCTGCATAGCTGCCGAGTCGCAAGCCGAGTAAATCATGTAGCCGGCACCAGAGACGCCGATGGTCATGCAGAAGTAACCTACAAAAACCATGGTGATGCCAATGGAGGACCAGCCTTCCTGTCACAACGCGATGATCTGGATGGCGACCATGGATAGGAAGGAAATTGCTGCCACGGTGAGGGAAATACCCGCTGGAGTCGGAGCACTAGTGTTGACTTCGGAAACACCGTCAAAGGTACAGAAGAAGCTGGACTTGATTGGTTTAGGCAGTTGTGCGTCCGTCGTGCAAAATTTCAATAGCAGGTCAGCTGCTGTCGTGGTATCAGCAGAGGGGTGTAGAGTCGATTCCTGTGGCGGTAAACCTGTGGTGACGCTATGCTCTGCTGCTCCTTTGGTCTTCGTCATTGAAGGGTGGTTGGGTTCGTTTCTTCCAGTTCAACACTCGTATTTTCGTATACTTGCTGCTGCGAACTAACCGAATCCTTCTTAGAGTTTACAGAATTGCCATTCTGATCACCATGCGCCTCCTTGGGTCCAACGGCGAGCCCAACGTCCTGCGTCGTGGGTTTGTGCTGACAGCATGACGCTCTTGACTTGGAACTAGTTGTGGTAGTTCTGTGGAAAACACGCAAAACTTCTCCCAAGTCACTTTGTTCGCCAGTGTGTTCGCCAGTGTTCAGAGAAGTCGCCACCAGGCGTGAAATTGCATTGATTGATTCTGGCTGGGGCAGAGGACAGGTGACACGAAAACACCAGTTGACGCTTCCAGCGGCCTCTGGGCATCCCTTGACAGTCTTTTCGTGCTGGAACTCGTGGCAGTGCTGGATTTCCCTCAAAGATTCTTCAATCGTGGCTTCAGAGTCGTCTCTAAGGAAGAGGACCGCGATGGCCTGGCTTGTGGCTTCCGACGTGGTGGACCGGGAGACGGTGCCATCTATGACCTTGGCGTGGATTCCCGCACAGTTTGCCTTGGTCATCTCCAAGGCAGCATTCGCTCGCGGCTCATGCTCGTAACCGAAATAGGACCAGAGCTTCGGGCTGCCGCAGAGGCGAATCATGCTTGTCAACACGGACAGCAGACCGATGGGCGCAAAGGACATGCTGAGAATCGCGGGCAAGCCGTTGGCCTCTCGGAGGAGCTGCTTGGTGTTCTTTTCGCCAATGAGCAGAATCAGAGGCCCAACTCCCGAAAACGACTCAGCCCAGGCATCTTGGCCCGTATCGACCGACGACTGAAGCGATACCTCGGATGCCTGCGGAATCGGCAAGGCAAACCCGGAGGGAAGAAGGAAAGATGCGGACAGCTGTAGAAGCGGTCTCGGGAAACACCAATGTTATTCATTCTTGGGGCTCGGTGACGCCTTGTTTGATTCATGCGTAACCGATGCTAGGAATGGCATATGTAGTTTGACCGACACAACACCTTAGATACATATGCTACTCCTGTGCTTTATATCTACGGATCGGATTTGACCTAGGGACACCATGCCCCACGAAGCACAAGGCCATGTCGGTGTCTTCCCACCTCAGTCCCACATACCTCATAGTCTGCCATCATAACATGAGATTCTAATGAATTTATTGCTTTTCATTTCTTTTTTAGAAAGCCACCATACGACGCAGTGGACTGAGTCTTATCATGGAAAAGGGTTCATTCTGGTTTCGTTATTCTGAACAATCAGGCTGGGGCATCTGCGCCACCGCAGGGCCTGGTGCGGAGTTGATTGGAAGGTCAGTGAGACATGGGTAGCATCAGCTCATCCACGCTGCCATTCGCCTCTGCGGCCGAGACCGTCACTTGACTAAATGACTGATGAATCAGTTGGCTGTCACGACCCATGCAAGCCACTAAGCGGTAAGGGCGGGTAGTAAGACATGGTGGTCCCATACGTCCTAACCAACCACACCCGGATCACAACTGCAAAGGATCAAATAATCTCAGGCCTCTCATGATTCCATGAAACACACACGTATGAAGAATACCTAGGCTTACGCATTGTACGGCGCAACGGCTGCCTGGGTGTCAGACCAGGGCTAATGCTCTGGTAATTGCAACACATGGTAGCTTGACCCCGTCGGGCTTAGATAGACAACACCTGGGGCATCGTCTCCGCGTGGATGGCCGTTATTGGAAGTGTTGAAAAGGATCGAAGCCACCAACCAACTGCCTCAACTGACTGTATTGGTGATACGCGACTCACTCCTGAAGAGCGCGCCTTTACACATTGCCGTTCCACTGTCATGAACGACCGTTTCGATGACCATCGGGCGGGAGCGGGCCGAGCAGTGTGGTGACAAAATTCTATACGCGCATCCTAAGTGTAGGGGCCTCAAATTCCAGCATGTAGACCGCGTCCGGAGTCACGTCCGGAGGGTTCAGGGTGTCACCCTGCGGTCGTCAGAGCAAGCGAAGCAGAGGCGATTACACAAGGCTAGGCGCCGCCAGATGGCCAGGGACAAGCGCTCACAGTAAGATGGAGCGGAGAGGTAGACTGGTCGATAATGGGAATTTACTAGAGTACCATATGGCTTATCCACGGGAGAAGTTTCCGGGAGCTCTTCGAGCTGGAGGTTTACCAAGTCAAACTTCTGTCGTCTCCATGTGCAGCTTATCAAAGTAGATTACCCGATGTCAGAGATAAGACAGCATTACGGTGGACATATGGGGACAGAAGCGCGCCTTCGTATGTAGATAGAGGTTGGTCTGAGTTTGTCAACAATGACACCAGGTCACACTGTCTGCCTTCCCAGAGCAGCCAAGAATAGCTTCGCCAACTGTTCGTGGTTAAGGGGAAAAAAGTCAGCTCATAATTTCATGCGGCTCAGGCAGAGGTTACAGATCCTTACCTTGGCGGTATATCCGTGTTCAGAGGAGTGGTCCTGTACGGTTGCGATCATGTCGTCCAGCCTGTCGGGAGAACAGTAGACCATGTGGCTGATTTCCCTGTCTCGCTGGATGTCGTCGAGAAAAGCCGTTGCCGGTCTAGAGTCGCCAACCTGCGAGAGAAGAAAGATGACGGAACTCTTTCCGTATCTTTGTTCGTCGAGGTATTGCTTGCAGCCCTTGATGACCTGCTTCAGGGTGTCCTTGCTCTCGCGCGTAGGCTAATGGAACCACAGCGGGTTAGTCAACAGACCGAATCGGGGACAGATGTGAATGGGTGGGGCTGCCAGCGTACCTCTCCATCGGTGATCAGAACGGCGATCATGGGTTTATTGAATCGTCCAGAACTGATGCGCTCCTTGACGAACGGCTCGACAACCTTGCTGCCCAGCCGGCTGCCGAGCTGGGACCCGGTTCTGACGGTTTGGAACACATTGCCGACCCGCTGTGAAATCTGGACAGGATCGGTCATGTTGTTAAAGTCGCCCGATGCGTCGCCGGGGTAGTTGAGAAACCGGATGTATATGCCGGATTGATCGAGGTCCATCGATTGGGCGATCTTGGCCACCCGATCGAGCGTGAGCCTCAGATTCTCGACGCGATCAGTTCCGTGCATCGAACTGCTGTCGTCTGCTTTATCATCAGCCTCATACTTTCATTATCTTTAGGATGTGTTAAGTTGGGTGTGTGTGTAGGGTAATATACCGCATAGGATGACAAAGTCATAGAGCATAAGCTTGACGAGGTCTGGCCCATCTCCTGGGTTCAAGCCCCAGCGGTTCGTGACGTTGGGGACGTTGTTGGCCGCCTTGGTAGCTAGGTTCTTTACCCGCGAGTCGGAGGGATTGAAGACGCCCCTGAGATTGTCCTGGACAAACTTGCGGACGAAGACGATGTACTCCTGCACTGTCGTGGGCATGGTCTATATAGCGGCGGGGCGACGTCAGCACAGCATCAACCAAATCCCGGCTCCCGAACCAGGTCGCCGATGACAGAGAAAGAAACGAGGCTAGGAGAGGAACCTACATCAACAATCGGCCGCTTGTCCATCAGCAACTCCATTGCGTCGGTGAACCCGCTCTTTGCGGCATGGAAGATCGGATACTGCTCGTGCTCGTCCTTGGCCGCCCGGTCCGCCCCCTTGGCCACGAGCTTTCTGATGGCGGCCGTCCGGCCATACTGGGCAGCGAGGTGCAATGGCGTCTGCTTCTTCTTGTCCTGCGCCTCGATATCCAGGCCCTCGTTGAGCAGCAGCTGCACCGCATCGTCCATGCCGTGCTCGGCGGCAACGTGAAGGGCCGTCTTCCCCTCGTTGTCGACGGCATTGAGGTCGTTTCTCACAGACGGATCGTCGACGAGGACGATGAGGACGTCCAGCTCGCCTCGGGCGGCGGCAGTGTGCAACGGCGTCTGGCCATTGTTGTCGCGAGTCGTCGTGTCGGCGCCATAGTCGATGAGAAGCTCGACCATGTCGGCGGCGTCGTCTCCTCGGCCGCAGGCGACATGCAAGGGGGTCTGTCCGCGCTTGTCCCTGTAGCCCTGGTACGACTCGGCCTTGACGAGGCTGCGGGCGACGTCGAGGGCGTGTGAGGCCGCCACATGCAGGGGCGTGCGGCGGTCCTTGTCCAGGGCGCTGGTGTCAGCCTCGGCCTCGATGAGGATGTCTGTGGCATGGAGGTTTCCCTCGCGCGCCGCTCGATGCAGCAGCGTTCCCTGCGTACGGCCGCTATCACGGGCATCGACGGCGGCGTGCTGGGCGACGAGGGCCTTGGCCGCATCCACGCGATTCCCTTGTGCGGCCACGTAGAGCGGCGTCCGGTCAGAGGTATCGCGCGCCTCCTTGTTCGCACCGACGTTGCAGAGGATGTTGGTCGCGACGACGTCGTTCTCTCGCGCGGCCCGGTGAAGCCAGGTGCTCATGTTGGCATCGGGAGAGTCCCTTTCCGCCCCCTCATCCACCAGCATCTCTGCGATGAGGCCCTGGTTGGACTTTGCCGCAACGTACAGCGGCGTGCGTCCCAAGCTGTCCTTCTCCTCCGTCGCCGCCTTCACCTCGAGGAGGAGGCCGGTAGCGTAGAGGCTGCCGTCGCGGGCGGCGCGGTGGAGGAGCGTGAGGCTGCTGCCGCTCTCGACCGCGTTCTTGTTCGCATGCTTGCCGATGAGCGCGTGGAAGGCCTCTCTCCTATCTGCCTCTGCGGCCGCATACAGCGGCGTCCATCCGTTCTGGTCGATGGCCTCCTTGTCGGCGCCGAGGTCGGCGAGAATCTCGCAAGCCACTGCGTTTCCGCTCCTTGCCATCTGCCAGAGCAGAGTCCGGCCATTCTTCTTCGCGTCGACTTTCGCGCCTGCGGCCTTGAGCATCCCGGCCACGGCCTTGTGGTGTCTCTCGGCGGCGTAGAAAAGCGGCGGCTGGCCGGCTTGGTCCAGTTTATCTTTGACTTCCTTTCCTCTCCGAAGGAGAACATCCGTGGCCCTCTGGTGTCCCTCGGCGCAGGCAAGATGGAGAGGCGTCTTCCCGTGGATATCTTGAGAGCCAGGAGAAGCGTGACTGTTGAAAAGGAGGGCCACAACGGCACTGTGACCCTTGGCAGCAGCCAGGTGCAGCGGAGTGCGGCTGTTCTCGTCTGGCACGTCAACGGCCACATTCGCCCGCCCGAGGATCCCCACCACCTCGGCCATGTTGTTCTCGGCGGCCGCGTGCAGCGCGGTCTGCCCCTTGTTGTCTTTGGCATTCTTCTCGCCGGCGAGGGAAGGAACCTCTCCAAGCTTGCGCAGTATGAGAGACACGGCGTCCGCTCGGCCTTCCTTTGCCGCCAGGTGGAGAGGCTTCTCGCCATAGATGTTGGTCTCGGTGAGACCGGGGATGATGGGCGACATTTTGGCGTTGCTGATGGGCTCTCTCCCTTGATTCTTCTTGGTAGAGCGCGCCCAGCCAAGGTATTTGTGTGTCGGTTTTGTGAGTTCAACGTAAGATAGGGCGAGATAGGGAGATTGGGATATGGAGACTGGCGTGTGCCTCTTCTATGTGTCGAGACTCGACAGTGGTAGCTAGCCCGGTCTGGCCCCTGCTGGATAAGGCACAATGCCCAAAGCCCAAGGCATTAATGTATCGCCCATCATGGTAAAGTAATCCGGCCGCGGGGGGTTATGCCTTGACGCATGCAGAGCGATGATAGGTAAAGGACGAGTGAGGCGTGATAGCAGCATGCGCGCAGAGTTGGCTGGTTATCAGCCCTATTGCGTCTGCAGGACTCGAAATGCGGGGTCGAGCAGAGAGCCACTGGCTGCCGGCGATCGTATTGCTATACGGACTAGGTGTGAAGTGCAAATTCGCAGTTGTATAAGCTATCGTACTCCGTGGTTAACGTCTGAACAGGGGAGGGCCTGGTTAGGCCTAATTCGGCGCGCTCCCCCTTGCTCCCAAGCCTCTGAACTTGCTCTCCTCTTTCTTCCCTCTTCCTTCTTCCTCCTCCCGCTCCCTGAGGCTCAACAAGTGCCACTCAGAAACTAATACCTCCTCCAGCCCCACCACCGAGAAGAATACACCCTACACCCCCTCCCATTGTATCCCTCAGCCCCCTTTGCAATGACGAAGCCGGCATCAGTTTGTTTTCCATGCACGGCGCTCTTGCCGCCGTCGACAATGACGACCTCGCCAGCCTCATTGGTGTAGCCGAGGCCGTATTCGCCGTCGTCACCCGACGGCGCAACCCGGATGCTCGCCTTCTTCTCATTCGTGTCCGTCAGCGCCACCAGGCTATCTGCACGAAGGTCAGCAATATATCAACGAATACTGCATAGCGCGCCGGTTCAGCTCGTCGAGCGCCACCTACTAGTCCAGGCCCCTTCCGCCAATGCGACATCGTGGATGGACTTGTCCTCGTGCGCGTAGAAGAAATGGACGCTGTCGCCGAGGGACAGCGCAGCTAGGCTGGCCCTCTTTGGCGCCTGCGTCTTCGGGAAGCCCGGCGTCGGCCCCCAAGTGCCGTCTTTTAGGACCGCCGACCTGAGAGTGCCGTCGGCGGCCTGGAACAAGACGTATATGGTTTCTCCATTGGGCGAGGCGGCGGCAATCTCAGAGCCAGGGCTCACGACCAGGCCGAGAGCTGCCAGACTTCCGGGGACCCACTCGTCGAGAACGTCTCCAACAGCCAGGCGATGGTCCTGGAGGATATTCTGGTCCTTCAGCGAGAAGAAGGCTCTCTTCAGCTCACAGCCATGTTAGCGTCGACAATGCGCATTTCCCCAACTCGGAGGTGCCGTTGACTGACCGATTCGCCCAGCAAAACATAGGCTCCATTGGTTCCCGGCAGGGCGGAGCCGATTGGGTCCGGGGGCCCCAGCTTGCCGTCGTCGATTCTCTCGACCAGAGCTGATTCCTCATACTGGCAAACGTGGTAAACGCTCTCGCCGTCGTCCACACTGGCCACGACGTTCTCTGGAACCCGGCAGCTTTGGTCCATCTTCTGCTTGTTTCTCTTCTATTTTTGGGGCGACTGGGCGAGAGGGAAGTAAAATGGCAAGGTTTCTGATTTGCACCGTAGGAAGGAGGCACCGATGCACATTCGTGTGTCTCCATGACCTCGACTAAATAAATACCTGCTGTAGTTCGCATCCGCGTCAGGCGACAGTCGGGTTCTGGACTTGGTTGGAACTTGGTTGAAACTTGGTTGGAACGTTGAAGCTAAGAAGGCAGCTAACCGCCGGTGATGGCCGATAATGCACTTTGCTGCCGTCAGGTCTTGGCTTGAAAATTGACAGCACCCTGACTGCATAAGGCTCATGCCCTGCACCTCTCGTCACATCACGAATCCCTATGTCACCGTTCTATTCGCCATAAACCATTGCAGCCACTATTTTCCTCATTTTAGCGCTGCATTCGGTGAGTTTTGGTTCTCAAAGCTGAAAGAGCCCTGTTCAATCCAGGCAGGGCTCTGTTAGGCTCTGTTCAACACGCCCTCCCCACGGTCGTGAACTGAGTCTCATATCCGGAGTAGCGAAGCCTCGGTCTTGGCCGTGGCCTTGCTTTTGTTAACTGTCCATGGTCGTTCACTATAAGCCTGGTGGTAAAGCGACGAACCACTGACCGACTGGCGAAGCACTCATCTTCTTAACGCACTTCAATCTCGTTTCATCTCTATTCCTCACCTTCCCGCTCAACAGCAGCCATGAAGCCAAACAAGTTCGGGGAACGGCTGGGCCGGCTGGTTGACAAGTTTGCCAAGCTAAAGCTCAGGGTGAAGCTCCATGCCAAGATCGGCGAGGAGCTCCGGGTCGAGATGGAGGAGGAGGACCTCGTCCTGGACCCGGAGCTCCAGGATAAGGCCTTTGACATGGCCGTAAACGAGGTATCCGACCGCATGGCGACCCTCTTTGCAAAGGAAGTGGCCAAGCAGATCAGGGCTGTTTTGGAGCGGGATGGTGATGTTGACGAGACTGGGGACGGGCACGGTGGCCAGGCGGAGGAAAGGGAGAGGGCAGCTCAGGCCCGCAGGCGGTGGAGAAGAAGAGAGGTGGAGAAAAGACTAGGGAGGACTGGAGGGGCAGAAGGGGTAGGGAGTAGTGGTGGCCACGGTGACGGCGGTCGTGGACCTCACGGTGATGATGGCCACGGCGACAATGGCCGTAGTAGTGATAACCGTGGTGACAACCGTGGTGACAACCGTGGTGACAACCTTGGTGAAAACCTTGGTGATGATCGGGCTGGCAGCGGCGGGATTGGGACTGCACCCGGAGGCCCGGCCGGCAGGGGGAGTGCTGGCCAGAACGTCCCGCAGGAGCCATTTGTAAGTTACCTACCGACCGACCTTGCTGTGTTGGCAGTTATTCCACCTTGGCCACGGAGAAAATATACTGACATGCAGGATCTTGCTCCAGCCCCGGAGCGCCGAGCAAATCTACGGGCATCTCAAATCTTTCCTGGACAAGAACCTTGGCCCCTTTGACATTGACGACGACATGATCAAGAAGCTGTCGACGAGGGTCGAGACGGAAGGAAGAAAAGTCCAGCGGGAGCTTGACTTGTCCGAGGAAGAAGTCATGTGGCTTGCTACCGTGTCCCTTTACGATATTGTTTTCCTCTGCGGTAGGTCCTTTGTCTCTATAGCATCTAGGCAGTCTCAACGATCTAACAAAACGCGACGCAGATGACAGCGGGTCTATGAGACAAGGCCAGCGGATACCGGCGCTGCTCAAGACGCTGCAGAGCGTGACGGCGTGGGCCACGAGGCTGGAGCCCAGCGGCGTCTCGGTGCGGTTCCTGAACTTTGCCGGGGACATGAACGAGGACTACGACAACATCAAGAGTGGCGACAGGCTGGCCGACCTGGTCCACAAGGTCGGCCGGGATCTCGGTCGCTACACGAGGCTTGGGACGGCACTGGAAGAGAAGATACTCCGGCATAGGGCCGGGAAGGGAGAGAAGCCGCTGATTGCGGTCATCATAACGGACGGCAATGTAAGACTCCTTTGCCCTTGTTTCTGTTGCGTCGGTAAGGCGGTTTACTAACACCAAGCTTTCCCCATGTGCGCAGCCAAACGGAGAGGAGAAGACACGCTTCCGCGACAGCATCGTCGAATACAAGAATAGGCTCGGCGAGGCCGGGCTCGCAGCGGGCGTCGTCTTCATCATCTTCCAGGTCGGCAAGAGCAAGCAGGCGCAGGACTACCTCAACTCGCTGTCCGAAGACGGCGAGCTGCAGGGCCTGATCTACCGCAGCAACCAGCCCGTCGACGCCGTCATGGGCAGCCTGGAGAACCGCCTCGACGCGGTGGAGAGCGACGTCGGGAGGGAGTACAAGAAATATGTAAGTATTCCAGCGCACGCGCCTGGAGTTGGGACCGCGGTGGTGGATACTCTTTGCGAAGATCGCTGACAAGGTATGCGATATAAAAGCTCCTGGAAGAGTTCATCAGCGCCATGATGGGACAAACTCAGAACTCGTGAGGCGCATCCGCCCCGACCACGCAGTTTGCACAACGGGCATAAGTATATGGACGGGTACAGCAAACGCATGCAGGGTTATAAATTGGAATGAAGCAATAGTAGTAGCCGGCTATTTATAAGTTACCTAGTTCTGTAGATGAATCCGAATCCAGCCCCTAACTTACCTAGAGACCTCGTTGCTCAAAGACGCGGATGGCATCACCACGAGCGCGGTCCTTGGGCGTCATCCCCTGGCCATCCTCGGCCTCTGGATCGGCATTCCTGTCGAGCAGAAAACCCACCATGTCGGCCTTGCCCTGGGTCGCCGCCTGGTGCAGTGGCGTGACGGCGTTGACGCCCCTCGCCAACACGCCGGCAGCGTCTCTTCGCAGCAGCAGCTCAGCAGCGCCTGTGTGTCCCTGCGCCGCAGCCCTGTGAAGCGGCGTCATCTGATCGGCATCCCTCGCATCGGGAAGAAACCCGGTGTCCAGAAGCAGCTCCACCAGCGGCTCGTGGCCCTTCTTGGCCGCCTCGTGAAGGGCCCGGGGTCCAAACGCCTCAATGCGCATCTTTGGCGACAGCGAAGGGATCAGAAACGGCGGCACCATCTCGTGCAGGAGGAAGCGCACCACGACCGTCCTGCCGCCCTCGCACGCCACCTCCAACGGCGACGCCGCACCGGCCGGGGTGCGTTCAGCTGGGTTCACGCCCGCCTGCACGAGGAGGCGCACCTGCTCGGTATCGCCTCGGGCCGCAGCGCGCTTCAGCTTCTCCCGCTGGGCCTTCTCGTGCCGTGCCCAGGGGATGTCGTGGCCGTTGCGGCTCGCGAGCTCCCGCGGCGTCTCGCCGTCGGCGTTTGCCGTGTTGCAAGCTGCGCCGGCGCCGAGCAGCAGCGAGAGGGTGCGCTTGTCGCCGTGCTCGGCGGCCTTGGACACGGGCGATGTGCCGCATTGGCAGATAATGTTGGCGTCGGCGTTGCGCTGGAGGAGGAGGCGGGTGACTGCTGGGTGCTGGTGCAGGACCGAGAGGTAGAGAGGGGTGCGGTTGAAGAGGTCGGTGGCGTCTTTGGCCTGTGGCGGGCTGTTGTCGAGGAGTAGGCGTACTGCGTCGACGCGTCCTGCTTGGGATGCGTAGTGGAGCGGTGTGAGAAGTGTGCCTTTTTCTGTGAAGCTGGCTATGAAGTTGGCTGTATCGCTGTGGGACTGGGCGGCAAGGTACGACGAGAGGGCCGCCAGGTCGCCATGCTGGGCTGCTTCTTTCCACGTCATTGATTGATAAGTGATGAGTGGACCAGAGCACTGTAAAGAGAGGAACCCGGTTTGTTTCTTTCGCATCATGTATTATAAGTATGTGATTTGTGGTGACGCTATTTATTAGTGCATGCGGCTGAGTGACAGGTCTAAGTATGTAAGACGAAGGCGCCCTTAACGGGTATGCCGGCCGCCTAACCCTGAGAGGACAGAGGAGGAGGGCACCACATAGGACGCAGCGTAAGGCTGGTCAGGCCGACATGCAGCTTCCAGGCCCATTCCATTCCGCACATCAACGATATGATGGAGGGTGGTGGAGTGCCCCGTTCGATGATGAGTTTAGAAGGAGGAGGGTGCCGCGGGGAAGAATAAAACTGTCCGCTGCGCGCCCGGGTTCTGACGAGGGGGTGATGCCATCCTCGGGCTTCTTTTTGGGGTATATTTTCTAAATACACCGAGCATCAGAATTGCCCTAACCGAAACATGAGCAAGAAACCACCCCAGTGCCCCGTCCCGGTTTCGCCGTCGAGAGATAGAGGGCTTGAGGCCGTTGGGCCACAGTCGGCCACAGCCGCTGCCGAGTGCGTGTCTCTTATTCCCTTTCCCATTCCTTTGACCCGTACAAAACCAACCTGTGGACTTTTGCTGGCTGTAGTATAGTCCTCGTCCACGGCATCCAGGGCAGTAGCACGGGCACGTGGACTCACGCCGACTACGGCATCTTCTGGCCGGACTGGCTCGTCGAGGACATCAAGAACGCCCGCGTCTTCACCTGGTCCTACGACTCGACCATCAAGCTCTTCCAGTCCGCTTCCTCGACCGCGAGTATCGACAACTACTCGGACAATCTGCTTGCGGATCTGGCCAATATGAGAGACGAGACAGACAGCGTGAGACTACCTATTACCCCTGAATCCTACCCAATTGCCCTTGCCCTTGCCCTTGCCCTCTTTTCAACTATTTACTTACTAACTCCTTGCCCCGTCATATAGTCTGACTGGCCCATCTTTTTCGTCGCCCACAGCCTCGGCGGTCTAGTATGCGCAAACGTAAGTACAACCTGATAAAGCCGTTCCAGACGATACAACCCCCTAACACATCCGCCAGGCCCTCGTCCGCGCGTCACAGAAACCCGAACCAGACGTCAAGAAGGTCGCCGACATGGCGCGCGGCATCCTCTTCCTGGGCACGCCGCACGAGGGCTCGGACCTGGCCAGGTGGGCAAACCTGGGCGCTGTCTTCCTCCGGATGGAGGAGAACACGGGCGCCAGGAAAAACATCGAGTTCCTCATGCAGGACTCGCCGAAGCTCCGCGAGCTGAGCGAGAACCTGGCCACGCTGCTGCGCCAGAGGGGCGAGTCTGGGGACCCGACTCAAAAGATCAATGTCGTCTGCTTCTGGGAGGAGCGTCCGATCAAGATTTTGAAGATCAAGGTGAGTGTTTCCAACCGTCTTCCTAGTTTTCCTTTGCCCCCGTCTATTAGATGCGTGGTGTAGAAAAAATCGCTGACAAGCTCTCATAGGTCGTCCCCAGAGAATCGGCCGTCATCAAGGGGTACGATGACTTTTGCATCCCCGGAGATCATCGCACCATGGCTAGATTCGACTCCAAACAAGCCATCGGCTACAAGAGAGTGTCCGGCTATCTCAAGAAATGGGTCAAAGCAGCCGTCAAGGCCCAGCAACCACCGCAAGCTGTCGTATGTGGCCCCTCTCGTCACTAACTGTACAAGGTCGCAATCTCTGCAGAAGATGCTGATGAATGTCTTGCGGCCAGGGCGAGACGTACAACATGAAGACGTCTGGCGGAATAGCGATCGGCAAGGTTCAGGGCGGCAAGCAGAGGTTCGAAAGCGCCGCGGTGAGTGACTACCTGCCCTTGGTCTTCTAGAAATTCTGTGTCGTCTCCCCGATCTAACTGCATGTGTTAGCACTACTACGGGACCGGCGTGGCCAAGTTTGCTATCGAGGCGCAGAAGCCCAGTAATTCCAAGGACAGCGACGATGACGACGACGACGACGATTAATGAGATTTGCATATGTAATGGGCTGCAAGTTCCAGACATCCGATCCATGTTGTTATCCAAGTGTGTAGGATCTCAACTGGATATTTGTCATGTATTTTTTTCTAAGAGCTTCTGAGCTGTCCAAGAGAAAGCCGCTCCGCAACAACGGCGGGAATCCTATGACAGCGAGAGTCAGGCCCTAGCAATAAAAAGGGGCGTTGGTTTAAGCGCCGCAACCTCGACGGTGTCATCCTGCGTGATGCAGCCGCACTGGCAGCTCACCCTCGTCCTCGGTTTGATAGAGACCAGTGCATTCGAGTCGCTCATGAGCGCCACCATTTTGAACTTCTTCTTCGCCCACAGTGAGAGCGTACTCTGTCTCTGTGGCGCAACGTCCTCGCGCAAGCTAACCCGGTATCCCGCGCCAGCACCATGGCGGGCACCAACGCCGTCATCGCCGTCGTCACCGTCAACGACCCTTTCGATGGTCAAAAAGAAGAATGTATCCGGTTCGTCTGGAAAAGAATGGGAGGAGAGTATGACGAAACCGTGGTCGTGCTCCTTGCAGTTCTCCTTTGCCACGTAGGCCGGCACCAGGCGGAAGACTGCGTTGGGGCTGTCCTTGCCTGGTCGGGCGACGAGCTTCGGGGTGAAGCCGCTCGTGCCGTGGAGATATACCCCCCTTCGGGTCACGTCCTCAAAGGTACGGTCGAGCCCGTAGTCGGAGATCCAGCCGAGGATCTCCAGCATGACGGACAGTGTAATGCGCGTTGCTCGGCCGTTGTAGTTGCTTTTCGTAACGGACAGAACGTTAGTCATTAGGGCCTATGTTGCATTGCCGCTTCGTCTTACAACTTGGCAAGTAAGTCAGGGGACGTACTGAATGCCAATAGCGACATCGCCGCTGTTGTAACTGATGAAAATGGGCCCCCCACTGACCCCTGGTTTCGTATCCTTCTCGTACTCGAGGTACCGCGCCTGCACCGGCCTTGCAAACGGGGACGTCTCCTTCGTTTGCAGGACATTCCCCTGACTGTATCCGTAGACGGTCCCGCCGGTGTGCAGCAGCTCCGACCGGCTGGGGAGAACACTCAACGAGCACCCGCCCAAGGCCTGGTCCCGCGTCGGCGGCGGACGATGCCTCGAGCGGTCCACGGCCACGAGCGCGTAGTCGCTGATGGAGCTCGGGTCGCGGTCGCTCAGGGTAGGGCTCGCGGCGTAGGCTTCGGACACAAACAGCTCTCCGGCAGAGGCCGAGGCGACAAAGGCGAGGCCATTGGGGAAAAAGACTTCCACCCGGTCGGCACGACCCTCTTCTGGTCGCGCGACGTTATGTCCCGCTGTTAGGATGCAGTATTTCTGCGTGAAAGGAATGTTGACGAGGAAGCCGGTGCCGAATATCGGGTCGGGGGAGCTAGCTGAGGTACAGCAGTATGTAACATTAGCATAGGTGGGTATATATGGGGGGAAAAGTACGTCTTGGGTCCCCAACTCAAGGGTAGGGCAGATTACAAACTGGAACGTACGAAAATGGCATACAAGACGGCAAACCCACTTGGAGGGTTCGCCAGTAATATCCATAGGCATTTTGAGATGTACAAGTGTCAGTTATGCGCGCAAGGATTATAAAGAGCAGGTTGGGTGCGTGTTAAATGGTGTTATTCATGCTTCCAAAGCTGAAAAAGGGCGAGAGATGGGGGCAGGGGGGCTTTCCGACCTATTCGCAATGAGGGTTAATTGCTTTTTGGGGTGGCAGCGGCTGAACTCCTAGAGGCTGTCACTGCATACGGACTGCAAGTCGTCTATATCCACCCCCCTCCATCTTTGCAAGGAACCAAAGTAGCGCTCCAAAGAACAGCGGTCGGAATGGCCGCCTTCATGACCTGCAGCTTCTCGTCACCCTGCTTCAGCTTCATGGGGCGCCGTCCAGCCTTCTTTTTTAGCATTCGCAACGTTCCTGCCTCCTGCTTTCTGCTTTCTGCCCCTCAGATTATTCCCAACGTGTGAAAGAGCACATGGCAACCTTACCTACCTCCGCTCTTACATGGTCGTCGGGCTCAATATTTTTACAAGATTGAAAAGGCCATTTCCTCGAACCGGGAAGCGAAATATGTACACAACATCGCACATGAGTGTCCAAGACGACGACGAGGACATGGGCGATGAGAGCCCGACCGAGGAAACCGACTTGTCCGAGTCGCAAGATGAAGCGGCGTCGACCAAGATAATCATGAGAAACAGCGGAGGGAATTCAGTTGGAATACTCCATGCGAAAAAGGCACGTTTCACTTCCTCGACACGTAAGTTTCACCCCTCCGCCTAGCCCGTACCTTGAAGGATCCTTGTCCTGTCGCTCTCATCGCAGATCTGCTGGGCTAACCTGAACCCGCAACCAAGACCACCACTATGCAAACTCATCACTTCCCTCCCGCAAGGCGGAATTGCCAATTATGACGGCCAGGTTCGTCGGTCGGGGTGCTGAGCTCAAAGATATTGAAGACAACCTCAAGGTCGGCGCCATCGTGGTGCTGACGGGGATCGCTTCTATTGGGTAGGTCGCTGTCGACAGTCACCGACGATGCTGCAGTCCTTGCTTCAAGAGCGGAGCTGACGTGGCTACATCCAGCAAATCCCAGGCGGCCCGCAAGTTCTGCGATCTCTTTCAGGATAAGAACCCCGGCACGCGCATCTTCTGGCTCCAGTTCGACACGATGGAGAGCTGCGAGGCCTCGTTCCGCAGTGTCGCACGCGAGCTCAAAATCCCCGGCGTGGATGAACATGCGGCCACCGATGTGAAGCCACACGTCAAGGATTGGCTCTCCAAACCCGAGAACTACGACACCTGGCTGCTGATTCTCGACAACAGCAACAATAGCGACGTGTTCAAGGCCGCGGGGAACTGCATACCGTTTGAACACGGCCGCGTTCTCGTGACCTCACAGTCCGCCGGGAACCCAAATGTACTCCGCAATGAGAAGAAGCCGTATCAAGTCAAGATCGACCGGCTGGCCAGGGGCGACGCCGAGGTTCTTTTCCGCTCTTTGGTGCCCCCAGACTTTGCTATTGATATCCCTGTCCTCGACGATCTTCTGGCGGTCCTTGAGCACCACCCGCTAGGCATTGTACAGGCCGGCACGTATCTCAAGGAAAGCGGCAGACCCGTAGCCGACTATACGCGCCTCATGCGGCATAATGATTACCAGTTCCGCGACTGGATGTCTGGCTACCCTTTCGAGGACGGCGAGGAGCACAGGCTTCAGACTCTGGGAAGCACGCTGGAGATGCAGTTTGACCGGCTCCTACAACAGACAACAGGCCAGAACCAGGTGTCCTCCCCTGAGGTCATACCAATGCTCGCGCAGATTGGATGTCTGTACTCTCAATGTATCCCACATGAGCTCTTTCTGCCGCCAGAAGGGTCAAGCAACCGATTCAGCTGTGAAGGTGCGCTTAAAATACTCCGGGCACAGAGCCTCGTCAACGACACCAGTACAGGCGCCTTGTCCATGCAGCGCATCGTGAAGATCGCCCTCCAGATCTGGCTCCGCCGAGAGGGGAATGAAGCTCACCTCCGTGCCGGCCTCGAGCGTGCAGCTACTGCCCTCGCCGTGGTGTTTCCCAAGGGCGAGTTCAGGCAGTGGGCAGCCTGCGAAGCTGCGTACCCGCATGGCCTGGCGCTTCTGCAATTCAAGAATGACTATTTTCCCTCAGGTAGTGATAGCGACGGCGACAGCAACGATATATCTCTTGTCAGCGTTGTTGGGGCAAACGCGCAGAGGCGATTCGCAGACGTCTTGTTCAAAATGGCGTGGTATGAATGGCGCCGTGGTGACTATGGCCTTGCTGCCAATCATGCAGACATAGCGTACGAGATCCAGAGCCACCAGGAAGAAGGGGAAGATGACCCGGCTGCGCTTGAGAGCAAAACTCTCCAGGGGCGGATTCTACACCATCACGGTAGATATGACGACGCAAGGGAGAAATTTGACAGCGTGATCGAGACGCTGAAGCAGGGGGGCGGCGGCCGAGAGAAGAACCGAGCCCGCAAGAAGGTCATTGAGGTCTCGCGGTTTCAGGCATCGACCCTCGTCCAACTGGGCATGTTCGGGAATGCAAAGACGCTCCTGGCGAAGGCTCTGGCGCAGCGTGAGGCTCTACTACGCGAGGCTCGTGCGGGAAAGGACGACGATGCTGAAGTGCTTGAGATCGAGGACCAGCTCGCCTGCGTTCTTCTTGATCGGGGAGACGCCAAGGAGGCAGAAAAAAAGCTGCGGTATGTCTTGGAGCGGCAGAAGGTTGTGCTCAAGGCTCCGCTCCCAAAGGAAAGCATGGGTTCAGAAGCGAAGACTGGGACTGCACCGCAAGAAGAGGACCAGGAGCACCCTTCCACGCTGGCGACCATGGTACACCTAGCCGAAGCATTAGCAGCGCAAGAATGCTATGAAGATGCCGAGAAGGAGCTTCGGTCCGCGCTGGCACTATATGAAGCGCGAAATAAGAAAGAGGGCCGCACCACCGGCGACCCTGACAGTCTGATCTGCATGAACGTCCTGGGCGGCGTCCTGCAGGAGCAAAAGAGGTACGCCGAGGCTGAGGAGATGTTCGCGCGTGTGGTGGAGAGCTTTGAAGCTGGTGTAGGTGCCGTCGGCGAGAAGTGCAGCGGGCAGCGCGTCCCGGCAATGATTAATCTCGCAGACATGCTTCAGGCCCAAGGGAAAACCGACCAACTGCGCCCAAGACTCGCCGCCATGGCTAGCCTGGCTGCGTCTTTGGAGAATAACGACAGATTGGACGATGCTGAGCACCTACATCTCGACACCCTCCGCTTCCGCATCCACAACTTGCCGCGCCATGATCCGGACTCGGCTGAGAGCTGGGCGCAGCTTCATCAACTGTCCCAGGCGTACTGGGACAACGGGCGGAAGCTTGGCGCCATTCGCCTGAGGCTCGTGTGGTACTTTCTCTGCCTCTATGCCGTTATTCTTTTGCCCTGTTTAAAAAGGGGCCGATAAAAGCATTAGGGAGGATGCAGCTGGGGTAAAAAAGCTGATAGGGCTTTAGACCTGCCAGAGAAATAGGTATAAAGGTGTGACTTGATTCAGCTACCCAGGTGTAGAGGGCTTTGAGTTTAGTGCCCCATACCTTAACAACAGTCCTCGTTTCTGCGCAAGGCATAGGCCGTATTCAATAGTATCTCAGTATCTGAGACGAACGCTACAGGTCTCTGCCTGAACCTTCTAGATGAGGCTGGAAAGTGCTTCTTCCGTGCAGTATTATGAAATGCTCAGCTGGAACGAAGAATATGTTGGAGGGTTTAGGTGATTGTAGTAGCAATACATCTCCTCACATTTCAGCTACTACTCACGCTATTTAACTTTCAAGAAGACGCATTAATTATTCTCCTAAGTATGACGTTATTTGAGGCGGTTAGCCCAATCGGTATGGTTTCACATAGAAGCCGCATGATCTGAGAAATCCCGCACTAGCTTACTGCCATCTGTTTTTCTAAATCTGCTCAGATAGATAACTCGTCGTCACCCAACAGCCAATCCACACAAAGAACCACGAACAACGTTCTAACATGAATCCGGCATAACTCCCTCTCCACTCTTAGCTCTACTATCTCCACACCACACTCTTATCCAACCCCACCTTGCTCCGCATACTCACTCACGCAGCGAGGCTCAACCCACCAAACTGGTATCTAGCTGGCGGTGCTATTTCCTAAACCATATGGAACGCCGTATCTAGCCAGCCGCTAGAGACAGGCATCTCAGACTACAATCTCATTTATTTCGACGACTCTGATCTTTCCTAGGACGCCGAGGATGCCGTTATTTAAGCCAGCAAGAAGCTATTTGCAGATAAGGCCGTAGAGATCGAGATATGCAACTAGGCGCATGTGCATCTATAGTGTAGTGTTGGATCCGTTACGGTCAAATTGATCAATGCAATAGTGTTCAAATTGATGATGACGTTGATGCTTGCTTGTGCCGGTCATTCCCGGACTGGCCGGAAGAGGGGTTATCAGACCCCCTTCTGACTAAGGTCAGGATATCGATCTATCAGAGGTTTCGTAATACAGGGTCATCTTCCAACATAAAGTTAAGAGTTTTCGTAAAGGGATTCGAATCTTAATACCACAGCGAGGTCTAGGAGTGAATAGATGGGGAAAGGAAGTTTAGCATCTTTGTGGAGGAATTCAAGTCTAAATACCAGAGAGAAGCCTGGGAGCGAATAGAAGGGGGAAGGATACCACTTAGACGTAAGAAAGCTACAGATTGCTGCGAGTTAGACAACACAACACAATGTGCCCATGCCTCAGGGGTAAGGAGCATTGCAAGCCAGCATACTGTTTCCATGGAAGGAAGGATTCAATTACAGCCCAATTCTAGGACTTATGCCAGGAAGCCCAGATTTGGGATTCCAGTCCCAAAACGAGGATCAAGGCGGCCTCCCGGTTGGAGTCGTGAGAATAGGCAAACGGCTTGACAAGGATCCGGAAGTTGAGGGCCCAGAAGTGGGGTCAAGAGCGAGGAGAGCTGAGGCACCGCTGAGCCGAGATTGAGCCGGGGAGCGAGGACGCCCTAAAAGCGGCCACGCACGCTGACTAAGATCTCACTTGAGTTTCGTCTCAGGATACCAGAGCTGCCATTGCAACAGTCAATTATAGACGAAGCACTGGGCTGGGAAAGACGGAGCGGTGCGACGTTCAACGGAGACAAAACGGCCATCGTGCATTTCACGCGAAACGCCGCGCGTACCAGCGACAAACCGTTCATGATCAAAGGAAAAGTAGTCAAACCAAAAGCGAGCGCCAAGATCCTGGGAGTGGTCATGGACGCGAAACTGCGGTACAAGGAACACATAGCTAGAGCCGCCGCAAAGGGGCTCTCGGCTGCTATGTGTTTGAGAAGACTGAAAATGCTGTCACCGCGGACGGCGAGACAACTGTTCGTAGCAACAGTAGCTCCCACCATGGACTATGCGTCCAGCGTGTGGACGCACTCATGTGGCATTAGAGAAGCTGCTTGGCTGGACAAGGCACAGATGGTCGGAGCACAGGCGATCACGGGAGCTTTCCGGACCGTCGCAACGGCGGTGGCAGAGGCCGAAGCTAGCATCCAATCGGTGCAAGAACGGCATGCGCAAGCGGCAACAAGGTTTTGGATCAACCTCCGGACCCTTCCCAGGACACACCCGTTGGCGACACTGAAAGTGAAAGTGTGTCGCCGATTCGTATCGCCGATGCAGAGGATTGCTCAAGTACAAGGGGAAACAGCCACTGAACGAATGGAGATCATTCGGGAGTACGCGTTACCACCATGGCGAGACCGTATCCCGGTGTCGTGCGACCCTGACCGGGAGAGAGCGGCGGAAGAAGCAAAGAGGGTGGATGGCATAGTCATTGCCACCTGCTCCTCACAGAGAAGGGGCATGGTAGGCATGGGAGGTGTCGTACGAGACACGGCGATCAATAACGATGACGAGGTAGTGGCCAGCTACTCCATCACTCTCGGATTGACGGAGGAGCTGAACCTATACATCGCCGAGCTAGGAGCTATAGAGATGGTATTGAGATGTATGCCGTCTGGACTCTGCCGGCGGGATATGACTGTCATGACGAGCAGCCGCTCCGCACTAGAAGTCATACGGCGGCCACGACAACAATCCGGCCAACAGATCATACGGCAAATATACGACCATATCAAGCGTCTCGAAGACGAGGGCCACTCTCTCCGGATGTTGTGGGTTCCAGCAGGAGAAGAGGATTTCGCGCTGGGAACAAAAGCCAAAGCAGCAGCGCGGAAGGCCACAGAAGGAGAATGCAGACCAGACGTGCCACCACATCTAGCAAGATCCACAAGGATAAGACTAGCGATAACCAAGCAGCGGCAAACAAGAACACTACCAGAAAGAGTCGGGAAATACTCGAAGCAGATAGACACGGCACTGCCAAGCAAGCATACCCGTACTCTATATGACCCGCTGAAGAGGAAGGAAGCAGACGTACTGTCGCAGCTCCGCACCGGAATGGCGAGACTTAACAGCTTTCTGTGCAAGATAGGAGCAATGGAATCGGACACTTGCGAATGCGGGCAAGCATCAGAGACAGTGGAACACTTCCTATTCCGCTGCACAAAATGGACCGCGCAACGAGAAGGCATGCTGCGATGCTCACAGACAAAGATGGGAAACCTATCATACTTCCTGGGAGGAAAGGCGGCGTCTGACGGTGACAAATGGGCGCCAGACATGCGGGCAGTACGGGCGACGATCAAATTTGCCATTGCAACGGGGAGGCTTGACATGGACCAGAAGCCTCAGGCACACTAACTATTCAGATTGAATCCTACTAACATCATACAGTCTCATTTTGGCAGACCGTGCTTCAGCTGCTGAGGATAGGATGCTGAACACTTGGAGAAATTGGCCTTCAAGCAGGCCTGTCACTGCATATACATCAGATTGGAACAGTCAGTAAAGTGAAATTGTGGGGCTTCGGGTGATTATGGAAGAACCGTACGAAACGAAAATAGCTTAGCGCAAAGGCCCTCTGGGGTGTGTCCCCCCGGGCGAAATAAAATCCATCCATCCATCCATCCACCGCCAATAACCGCGACCGTTTTGTCCTGCACTCAGCGTGAATACTAGTAGCAGTCGTAATATCTCTCGGCTAGACATACCTTAACGTCATAATCCGTATCCTATTCTGCGCTGTGCATGAGCTTGCCTTGGAAATTCCTTAAACCTTTGATGTCAGGCCACCGCCAATTGTTCAAAGCGCCAACTCCAGTCATGAAGACGTCCGCAGTGTCCTCAAACACTGTGCCATCGTGCAGTCATTGGATCTTCACATGCCACTTGCAAGCCTGCTCGGACCAAGTCGCCCCAATACACTTGTGTCCGAAACGCATGAAACGTTTGACCTCATACTTCTCGGCAACACGTTGCTAGTACTTCAAGATCTCTGGAGCTCCTGCGTAGAAATGGCTCCATGCTGTTGAAGACTCAAAGCTTAGTTGATAAGAATGTGCCGGGACATCTGGAAGAGATTAAAAGGTGCCGAGCAAGCATCCTTAGATAGACGTTACCATAGGCGCAGCCAGGATACCGGTTTTCAAGCCAGGTGCCTCCGACATCCGTATTCTTTTCGTAGATCACTAGGTCAAGTTGAAGGACAAACTTTGTAAATTGGATGGCCGCATCGATACCAGAAACGCCTGCACCAATATCGATGACTTTCAGCGGCCTGGATTCATCGATCGAGCACTCAGAAATCAGTGGATGGGGGAAATTCTCCGATGTTAGGCCAGAAACCCCCATACTCGAGCCGTTTTGACAATGCCAAAAAGGAAATGGAAATAAAGCCGGAAAGTATAGTCTGGGTCCAGTAGGTATAGAGTACTGGGGCTGCGAAACTTTAATTGCAAATTAAAAAGGGCTGTACATAGGAAAAGAATGGTTGTTCCGTGAGATATTGGATCCCGAGCATGGCAACCACCAGCTAAGGGTTGTTAGTGATTGGGACCGGAGAGAAAGAGAGACTGGAAATGCCGAGATCGGCAAAGTTCTCTACATTGCTCTGGCTTCGGCGAAACCTTTTTCTTTCAACCCATCATCTCCGGCGTATCCTCAATTTTCGACGCAAAAGTTACCAGCATTTCAAATGTTAGCTCGAGACCTGATTTCGCTACCTTGTCACGGCCAGTTGCTCTCTGCGTCATTTCATTGAGTTGTTTGAAAAGAGTTAACTTGCTGATATTATCAGATTAACAGCTTCCGAAGCTATATTTCTAAATACACTAATTTCCAATTTCAATATCCTTAACAACCTGGGGCCTTAATTCTCAGGCTGGCAGACCTGTTTCCAGTGGTTGACCTGTTATCTCAGTACGTCAACTGCTAATGATACTCTAGTGTGTATCAAAGTATCTCTACTTGCCACAGATTGTAGACTTTGTACCTGAACCAACATTTGATATGCCGGTAACTTGTATGGTAATAATTTAGTTAGGCTTCGGCGGATCCTTTTTTCAGTCTACCATTTCCGGCGTATCCTCAACCTTCGCCGTATGCTAATGCATTAGTTAGGCTTCCGTATAAGGTTATGCCTAGGCAGATCATTAAGTTAGTCTTCGAGATGTAATTTCTGTGTTGGCAGCCTCCCGAGCACATTAAATACAGAGCCGATTGGATCGGATGAGCGGCCGGGCAGCTGCGCCATCCACAGCTTCCCCACACCCTCACACATAAACCCGGTTTACTTTTCCAAACCTGAACAAGTCTCTTCACACTTGATCCGGACCTGTCCAGCTAATACCCGAACAATAATAGCCGATTAGATTGGAGGCGTGGTTGGTATGTAAAACAATGTACATCTCAATTCCCATTATTCCGATGGCTGATTGGGCATCTATTCACTCCGGAGTTTTGGATAGCTAAGAATATACGAGTATTGCGTTGGAAAACCTTGGTCTTCTAGAGATTAAGTGTTGTTTTTTGTCATCTTGTTAGCTAGCGAGTAAGCCTAAAGTTCCCAGACAGCCAGAACTCTAGTAGAGGTCATTTTCGCACCCCAGTTCCCCGGGGGTAGAGTTCATCTTGTGACACTTCTTGTAGTATTTATTAAAATTTGCTAATCAACCTTAATGATTTGCCAAAACCACCACCCCATCCGCCCTTAAATCAGACTCTTGGCCTGCAAGCGACGGTACCGAGGGATAGCTCCAGACTCCACATCTCGCTTGCCTGCGTTCTTGTTCGCCCAGTAGTCTTTTAGAGCATCATCCACTGCATCGACATCTCCATAGGGATTAGCACGCGCCATGCTCTCCACCCTCTCTGCAATGGCATCATCCGAGAAAGGTCCCGTCCTGTCATTAAGATCCGTGCGATCATAGGGCTTTGCCCTCCATTTCTTTTCCATGGGGTCTAAGAACTGCGCATCATTGTACCCGAAGTCTTCCAGTGAAGTAACGTTGAAGGCGGCCATCATGTCACTATCTTCATGGATCAGATTGTGGCAGTGGAACATGTACACGCCATCAAACGGAGCATAGATGGCAGCAACGCGGACAGTTTCCCCCTTGCCCAGCCATACCACATCTTTGAGGCCGGCGCTCTCATACGGCATGGTTCCCCGTCGACCGTCGCGGTCAAGAACGAGGAAGTCGACGAGATGAACGTGAATGGGGTGAGTCCAGCCGCCAGAACTGTTCTCGAGCTCCCAGATCTCGACAGTTCCACGGGGGACCTTGGCGAGGACGCGATTGGCCGCATCAGCAAACCCAACGCCATTGATGCGCCACTCGCCATTGGTACGATGGAAACGGAAATGATGATTGACACTGATTGCGTCCGGTTTGGAGAAGGGGATGTCTCGGAGTTTCGAAGGCACAGTTGAGTCGTCGTTAACGGCGTCGGAGCTTACCACCAAACGCATAACCTTATCAGTGTTCTCATAGTCGTCATCAGTGTTCTCATAGTCGTCATCAGTGCCGATACCTCCGACCTTTTCGAGGTTTCGTAGCTCGAGTGTTTGGCCTTTGTACTGAGAGAAATCGAAAACAATCTCATAACGCTCAGCCATTGAGACGTACTGAATGCGAAGTCAGTTAGTACCAATCTCCACTGATATTGATCTCTCAATCAAAAATGTCAACTCACGATATCTGAAACCTGAACTGGTTCACTCAAAAGTCCACCATCCGACGCAACAACTTGGAAAGGCAGCCGGACATTAAGGGCATTTTGCTGGATGAAGTACAAGGCAAATGATCGTGAAATGGCAGCATTCAGGAATCGGAACCGATATTTGCGTGGCTCGACGTTTAGAGATGGCCACGGCTGACCGTTCACTTCAATAACGTCTCCCCAAAGGCTGTCCTTCTCCCCAGCGGTAGAGAAAAGCGAACCATCTTGATTGTATTGCTTCGAGCTCAGAATGAGGGGGATATCGTAAATACCATACCCTGAGGGGAGCCCCAGCGCGTCTTCGGCAGAATCCGTCAGGATGTAGGCGCCAGCTTGGCCCATGTAAGCGTTCTCGGCAGTCTGGAGTGGGCTGTAAGTCTGTGTCGCTTCCGGTACAATATATTCAATGACATTTACTCACCAGATGCATGGCGTGGTCATGATACCATTGAAGTCGAGCAGACTGTCCATTAGGATAGTAGTAGTCCTTGTACTCTCCTGGCTGCGTGATGTCCTCAGCCCATCCGTCGAAAGCGGATCGAGAATAGGAGCCGTGCAGGTGGACGGAGTTTTCATGCGCGGCATTGTTGATGAAGCGGACGATGGACTCAGTCCCCCTCGGGATCATAATGGTAGGCCCGGGGGATATGCCATCATAACCTGTCAGAGTTGCTGGTCGAAGATTCGGGTACACAGATTTTGTAAAGGATTTGATTTCCATCTCGTAGTACCAGATGTCTTTACCAGTCACGGGGTTCTTGAAGATCCTAAGAATTTGTGAGCCTATGCCAATATGATACGGGACCGGTCTTACTTCAAGGGTTTCTTAACAGGAGGAATTGGTAGAGCGTTCCGATAGATGAGAGGGTACTCTGGACTTTCGTTGCTCTTCATGACCCTGACGATGTCATTGTGATCATCCTCAACGACGGTACTCAGAGCTGCCTCTTCTTCTGGTGGAAGATCATAGGTCAATTTCTGGGCCGTAGACAATCCATTCAGGATATTCAAGGCCAAAGTGGTGAGGAGGAAGCGAGTCAGCTCCATGATCCAACTTTCTTTACACTGGACCAACGTGTTCAGTACCAAGAACAACAGGCAAGAGGGTGAAAGTAGGAAAACTGGATCGCAAAGGACAATAGACAGTACCTGTTGAAGATCAACGACTGGTGATGTCCGATGGGTTGGAGAAACTCATATCAAACGAGGGATTCCATTTTTTATAGGTAACCGCCAGATGCGGACTCTGATATGAGCTGAGTCCCACGGAGTCCCACGGCTTGTTTCCCCTTTCTTACGTTATCAGACATGGACGTTGAGACAATTCCAAGTTTAGGGCGACATCTGAAAGACCTTGCCAGGTTGTCTGGAGAAAACTGCTTACAATTAATTAATCACAATAGGCAAGGCGCTTCCTGACGCTGTCTTCGGAGCATGCGGACAAGTCAGGTATAGGGGCATGCAAACTAGCAATGCAACTCCCAGGCGTCATCCGGGTTGGTTTCTCTGAACTGGCGGAGAAGGGCACGCGGGTAACACAATGAAGCCACCAGAAGGCGCCGACAGAAGTGGAGAGTGAATGGTAGAAAGCGGGACGCCAATAAAGACTGCAACTATACCGAGCGTGACGAGATATCTTCCGATCCGGGACAGCCGCTCGCGCTATGGACAATGGACAACGGACCAATGGGGACTTCAAGATTTCTGTAAGTTAAAGGGGAGAGAACAAACAAGGATGGTAATGAGGTTCACAAAGACAGAGTCAAGCCATTACTACGCTGCAGGCGGCAAAGACCATGGGTTATCTCCCCGTGATGCACGTGCGCCGAGGCCATTGGTTATGTTCAAGGTAGACGGCACATGGTAACGCGAGTCATAAAGAGCTAGGACATATAGGGCTAGGACAAAGAGCGGCAGAGGGTAGAGTCCTAGTCTCTGGGTGACGAGTCGTATTCCCGCGGGGACATGGTAACAAGCGTGAACCCGACGCCGACAGAGATACAGTTGCAGCTTCTGAGGGGATAATGTTGACTCTTCAATGCGTGACTCGTTAGTTTATTTAGCTTAGAGACAGTAGTCTGAGATGTTTTTCAGATGTAGTAAATGTTTTCATTTAATAAACCCAAAATCAACCTTATCCTCATAGCTTTCTCTCTGCTCCTAGATATCATTCGCTCCCTCCCACCCAAAGTTGTCTCACAAAACGCCAATCTCCTCCCCCTTTCCCTTCCCCCATTGGCTTGATTGCAAATTTAGACACAGTTCAGATAACGGTACATCCATCAAACTGAGAATAGTCAGAGCACGAGTAAGGCGACGTCGTACGCGAGTGGGGGCTTGAAGGCAGGGGCCAAAATGCCGGAAACACCGCCGGTTGGACGGGTATCGTCCCGCTGCAGCCAACCGTCCTAGACTCGGCGTAAGCTTCCTAATTTGCGTGTGGAGCCGTTCGGCTTCAAACATGGCTGCAGCATCTCTCGGTTAGCCATCCCGCCAAGAAGTTCCAGAATGACTAGGGTTCCCTTGCAACCTGGGGCTGGAGACAAGCAATAGGCTTTCCCCGGAACAATAAATAGAAACTGGGGTCACAGCGGATCTCGATGAACAGCTGAACGGGCCCTTGTCAATAAAAAGCCCCGCATGGAAGCAAGTCCGTGTTTATCCCTGCACCGCAACCGCACAGGATAGGGCCGCACCCCTGCTGTAACTCCTGTAGTCAATCGTTGCCGGTCCATGTGGTTCGGGAGAGTAACACTCAAAATGCCGACCGCTTGCAAGGACATGGCTGACAGGGGTTGAGGGAGACAACCCCCTGTTTTGGAGAAAACAACTGCAACATCTTACATGCATGGGTGGGGTGTTGGAGCCGCCATCGTTGCATTTCAACTTAACGCTAAAATCAAGCTTCTTCGAACTTGTTGTATCGATATTTGCATTATTTTGTGGAGCCTGAGAGAATCAGGATCAAGGGATATGGTAACATAATCTCTCCCCGGAATGGAGATTGGTCTCCTTTGTGGCCAGCTCCGCTACGGATCTCACTTGGCACATCCTGGTGCATTATATCACGAGGGAACGACTCTCATCAATTCTGTTGCCTTGGTTGACTGAGGCTGATATGATCTGTCGATCCAACACCGAGACTACAGCTGTGTGAATCAAAAAATACTACGCGACCGCGGTGCCTGAGCCCCCCCCCCCCCCCCCCCCCCTGTGGGGACGGGACGCATTATTATCACAGAGTACCAAGAATTGTTTCAGGCCTGTTTAAAGATTAATCCCTCATCACAATAGTCTAGCCGTTGACGTAGCTGAAATCCACTGCTCGAGAAGCCAGGGTCTTAAATGGGTCATCAATGGTTGCGGGCGACCAAAATCAATGCACGGCAGTTGAGGCCAATGGCCACACCCTGCTATTGCTCATGGTAACCGACGGCTTGATTACCCCCTCTCTTTTATCAAAGAAACTTGATACAATTGAAGGACCATCTATCAAAAATGCCGAACCGCCGATGTTTACGCTTCCAGGGCCTGACTGTGTCATGGACTGCGATGGGACAAAGCCTTCGTGTCCCCACTGCATTCAAGTTAGAAGTTTTGGTCAAAAGCAATACCGTCGTCTTCGGTCTGAGCGTCATCCGCGCCTAAAATTAATAGTCTACCCCATTCATAACCTGTCACTTCGCCTCCGCAATCAGACAGACCGTCAATGTTGCAGCCGGCCTTCAGCCCGGCATGCAGGCAGGGTCAATCGCTGAGCTAGTACACGCTAAACCAATGTCTAGGGTAGAGCTCTCTTGCCGCTATGCCATTCGATCACCATGTGGCTCTTGCACCGTTCACCTGCTCAATAGCTGACCCCTCTAGGTTCTCGGATGCTGCAAGCATGATATGATACGAACGTTTCTCTGATAAGACTCATTAGTCAGGGTCACACAAGATATGGATGCCTCCGCGTAGTGGTGTCGAGAGTGACAATCGAGGGATAATGGCCGTTCCTAGCCCACAATTCAGCAACTGGTGATCCTTTTGCTGAACTGCGCTGTAACCCCGAGACTCAATGAGGCAGGTGAGAAGACTTTGTTCACTCATCGATTTGAAGAATTTTCAATTCTGTCAGATTTCCTACAGTGAATTAATTTCGGCATTTCCAACCCCTCTTTGGTAACAGTTGCTTGCCATATGCCGAATGACACAAGACGAGCATAGGCTCTCGTTATCATATTGAAAGAAACTTTAAACCTGGGTCAGGTGAAAGATAAAAGCTACCCCATCCCAAGTGCTTTAACTCTCCTCACCAATACGCTTCACACACTTTCGAAGCTCTCACTCTTTTGCCGTTACCACTATCTCACCGTACACGCAATCTCTATCATGGACATATTCTCCTTTTTTGTTTTGTTTTTCTTTAGCAATCACTTGTTTCGCTTGCCATTGCTCGCTTCTGCCCAAGATGCTCCTGTATTTATCCAAGGTGGATTTGAAGAAGCCACCGTGGATGATGAGTCTGTCTACAACACCGGTGGAACCATTACCGTCAATGGATTCAACATGATTGTCCCCAAGAATCTCCAAATACAGTTCCCAGCGGCCTGGGTTCCCTGGAAAGACTTTGTGGCTAGTAAGGCAGACTTTGCTGGCTTCGAGACTCTGGTATGAATTCCCTTATCTACATGCACGAGTATTTCTCACTCATTCTCCAACCTTCCAGGTTATGGGAAACACCATCAATGGCGTTCACCGCGTGGCCCAGGTTGTCATCTATGAATTTTTCGAGGGTCTTGCCAGCGGCTTCATCGAGTCACTCGATTATGCAGATGGAAGCATCAAAATCCAGAACGGTCCTACCGTTCGCATCAGCGATCCCAATGGTGCATTTTCTGTCGGTTATGATGGGGCTCCCCTTATGACGGCCGACGACCAGAGTCCCAGCATCTCGTCTTTCTCTGGCTTTCCGATGTGCATCCCGCGGAACAACTCTGATCCTCTTTGCCCTCTCAGCAACAGGCCTTTCAACGGCCCTGGAACGTTGTAAGTATACTGTCCTCAACTTATTGTGCTTTGAAATACTGATTAGCATTCAGCACCGCCCCGGATCCCCTTGTGATGGCACCTTTCCTACCGGGAGACTTTATCACTTTCGCTGGCTTTCGCAAAGGAAGCGAGGTCGTTGCTTTTAGCATTGTGGCACAAAACGTCCAGATTCTGACTCTCGGAGATATCGTCTATGTTCGGATGGAGCTGGGTCTTCTTGGCATCGATAACCCGAACCCAAATGCAGAAATTTCAGACTCCAGGGTATGCATTATCATCCCCTGTGCTACTTCCTGATTGTTGGGTTGCAAATGAGAGAAAGCGTTAACTGACTTCTGATATTCAGTTCATTGGTTTCACGTCGAACAACCGGGCGACTGTTGCTCTGTACGCTATGGATGTCGACCCCTGCACAGGAGAGACAAGAGACCGCATTATCGCCACTATGGGCTTACGTGGAGGCCGCAACGAACAGAATAAGTTCGAATATCGAAACGATATCTTACACTCTTACACTCGAGAGTACAGAGTCACTGCAGAGATAAACGGTGTTGTGAAAACGCGCACCACGAAGAATGGTATCATCGCTGGGACCTATGTGCAGCCTGTCAATGTTTGGGTTCAGGCCGAGCAGAATATTCCTGGAACACCACCAGTTCCTAACGACTTTTCAGAGATGGGCTTTCTCACTAAGGGTGTAGGGCGAGATCAGAAGGGGAACATCTGGGGTCCACTTGATCCATTCCCCCAGACTGGTGTCTTTATTGAAGCACCTACTTGTGCTGATACTCGTTCTGTATGAAGTTACAAAGAACTCTGGTTTTAGGTGTGGGTAGAGGCGGGCGGTATCTTGAAGTAAAACACACTGTCTCTTTGTCTCTCTATGGAAGGAGTTCTTATATAGACCTTCTCAGTATCTGTATTGCCTAACAAGAGCCTGTACATCTCCAACTGAAGTAATTCACCTATATATTATCTTATTACATCATCTAATCTACAATTTACAGAGCTCGGAATAAATAGAAATAAAACATCTCCAGAAGCTATACGATACGTCATTTTGTGAAGTATAAGACCGTCATAATTATAATTCTATGTTTCCTCTTGGTCTAAATAGAGTGGCAGGCCATCTCGTGCTCTCTGTCACGGCAGCCATTTCTTCTGTCATAGCAGGCAGTGCTAACCTCAAATTCATCTTCCTCGCATTTGCAGCAATCTGTGGACGAATTATGTTAGAAGGCATCTTTTCATCTTAACACATAGCTGCAGAGTATGTTGACGGGGTTTTTGACACTGAGAACCATCGGGGTGACGGGTACCACATAGGCCAAAATCATCGCGGACATGGCTGGTGCAGTTGCAATAATCTGTGCTCAACATGTCAGAAAAATTGACACAGCAGAAGATCAAAGAACGATAAAGACATGACTATCTTCTTCCTAGTCCACCGGCAGTTTGAAGTCGCTTTTCTACATACCTGAGGAGATCTTGGAAATCCCCTGGACTTTTGAGCCCTGCCACGTTAAAAGTCGCCCGTGGCTATACCGTTGTCATGTAATAGAAACACAAGAGCCAGCAACATATTTATATTTGGGCCAGCCTCTGATTGGCTCCACATGGCCGGCTGTGCTCTTCACATCCCTAGGTATGCGATCGACAAACACCAGTTCCTTTAATTCTTATGTTGACGTGAATCGGAATAGGCCTAGCTCGTAATGCGGAAGGAATCACAAAGGATGGTGGCTTGTGTTCAGTGAATGAGCAGATCCGAGGGTACAACTAACAATTCAATGCAACAATAGTAATACACGATGATTATAAAGTAAGGACAGTGGCCCAGTCTCTCATCAGAAAAGAATGTACACATTTCAATCATTAAACATCTTGACTTTACTACGTCCACCTTCCAAACTTTCCTCCTCAACCAAAGAACTTCCGCCTCCTTTCGCGAACTAAACCCGCCAACATGCACTTCGCCAGCGCAACCTACGTCCTCTCTGCACTCGCCGCTTTGGTGGGCGTGGCAAGCGCATCCGACATGACTTGGCAAGTTCAGATCTTCACCGAAACGTTCTGCAGCGATGACAGCGAGACGGGCAACTACATGGGCGAGGGCACGAAGGACTGCGAAAACCTCAACACTTTCAACAGCCCTGTCTCGGGCATCAAGGTCGACATCGGCTCCGAGGACGATTGCCACACAGTCGTCGCCTACACCGAGCCGGACTGCCCGGACAATGGCGGCTGGACCTTGATGGAGCTGATGTGCAACCGGCCTCAGTCCGATGGCTGGTCCACTCAGGACGAGTTTGGCAGCTTCAAGATCATCAATACCTGCGGTTAGGAAGCTGTGATAGTGTGAGAATGAAGAAGCAAGGAGTGTTGGCTTTCATTCCACGATCGTGTGTTGAAGGTATTTGAAAATCCGGGAATTTGTTTTTCCGATTTTCAGGAGACAAACTGTTATTTAGTGCTCTGTATTATGTCTGTCGCTGATTATTACACCGGCCAATTCCCTGAGCTATTTGTCCTTTTGTATCGCTTTCTTTCTAATGTGCAATTTCGTTGATGGGATGAAACCCGCGGACCCTTTCTCAGACAGTGACGGAGCCATTCACTACACCCAATCCATCTCCTACACTTGGAGAACTTGCTTCGTAAGTGTCTAGGGTAGCCGCAATTGCCCGCGCGTGAAAATCATTCGCTATTAGCAAAGGGATGCAACAACCCCGACATCGGATAATATGGCCTTTATTCCCCTATGCTAATCAAAAATAGAAAATAGGTTAGTGGCTTCAATTGGCACCTTCAGCCTACCACTTCGCCGAAAGTTGTTTGGGATCTGAAGTTCAAATGTCCCAGCCTACACAGGCAATTTACCATTCACGGAGAAATGAAACTGGTACCTGATTCCGGCAGAATGTCTGTTTGGCATATGCCATAGCTTCCCTTTCTATTTTTAGTAGTTTACTCAGAGATATATCTTCACCGTCAGCCAAGAGGGATATCCAGTCGAGTTGAGGGTGGCAGTGAGCTTGTGTTGACGACGAGATGAGGGTCCAACAGGACAGCCATCGGATAAGCGATCCAGTGATGAAGTGCTTGTGACCTCCCGGCTGAGTAAGGACTCAACCCGGCCATGTAGGAATTAGGTAATCCGGGCAACAGGTAACAAACAGTGCTTCTCGTGTTCGGAGCTTATCACATTCTACGCTAACGATGTCTAGAGAGTGTAAGAGCTGTCCAGTGGGAGAAGAATGTCATCATCCACCACGCCTGGCTCAAAAGAGAGCAAATTTTAGTAGTGCTTACACTCTTCTAAACCTGCCATAATGCGGCGTTCAATTCATCTTTGCATCGGTAGTATCGCCAGCACGACCGGGAGTAAAAATGTCTTGGTAGTTGCTGGCATTCCGTAGCAAGCGGTTAATGGAGCCGCAAAGATCGTTCACTTTCTTTCCAGTTCCGGGAGTCAGCCGTCAAGGTTGGTCTTCTCGACATGGTAATTAGATTAGTGACCGCTATGTTGTCCACCCCTCCCTCTCCGACCGTGAGTTCAGTCTTCTCTTGAATAGGTCTTGTTTTGGTATTACCCCATAAGAGAAATGCACGTCCTAGTTGAATCTACACTTCACGGACCGTTGCTTCCATTGGGGCGTGCAACCTTCAAGACGTTGTGATCCTGGGACTTGTAATTCATCTCTGAGTAGCCGAGGGACGTACCAGACGTTCGTCGAAAAATGTTGTTCAGGGGCTCCATCCTTCTACTGTCGTAAGACGGCACCTTTGTACTGGTCTCCTATAACTCTCGCTAAAGCAGTCATGCATGAACGACCTGGAAAGCCCACGCTATCCGCGTGAGTGTTGGAGGGTAGAATTCATCGTCGTGTAGATTTAGGGGTTGTTGGGACCTTTGGGATCATATCGATCGGGTAGGAGTCAATGTACCGTTGCGTTTCCCTTTCTGTCCCTTGTCATTGTGATCAGTGTGGTTAGGTTGCGCGCCGCTCACCCTCGGTTGGCGGGCCGTAACAGCGTACCTCTCGTACAAACCACTCCAGCGAAGTGTCAGTGTCGCGCCTTGAAGCAAGAAGTTCATCCTCTGGAATCAAATTCGTCCCATCTGCAGAGTGTAAAGCAGGGATAGACCGAGCCTTCCGCAGGCGACATTTGACGCATTTGTATGATTGGTGCCATAGAGGTTCTATAAGTGCTACGTAGAAACCGCGGGGTATCATGTTCGACATGGATGCCAGGGCAGACCGTTCTAGAACTGGATCCATTGGGTAAGTAAGTACTTAATCGGTGGACAAAAGTTCCGAGACTAAGGAAAACACCCCCACTTTACCAGTCACCCCTTTAAGATCACTTCCACGTTCCTTGCCCAATTGGAAATTGATTAATTGTATTTCAAATAATTTGAAATGCCTCATGAACAACAATCACTTTTGTCCAATTGAAAACTTTCGTTTGCCATTCTTAAGCGCTCGTATCGTTCTTTTAGCATCGACGAGACCCCTGTGGGGCGAAATCGGCAACCGTGCCGGAACTTCCGCCCCCCCCCCTGTAGTGTTGGTTATGGGCCCATTGGAACGATAAGGGGCCGCTGATGGATTTTCATCTTGCTGTCTGTGGCGATTGAAGAATGCATGCTAGACTATTGCGTTGTTTCTGACGAGTAACTGCGGCGTAGTTTGGTTACTCAATTCAACCTACCTCGCCAGCAAAAGATCCCTCAATTCGGCGACCTTTTGGCCACGCGCCACTCCTCGATAAGATGCCCATGATAGTGATGGACGTGATTTCCCCAGCTAGTTAATGCATGATTCGTGAAGCTTGGACGTATAGATAAGAGAATTTCCTCTACATCTGGATAAGGGGGTAGTGGCAAACCTTCGTGCTGAGAATGGTGTCAACGGCGAGGATAATGGTGAAGTCGTGGAGCTAGAGCCAAACCGGCAGGAGACCCGGCCTTCTGTCCACGCTATACGTCTAGACCACTCAATCTACGTGCGTGGTCCCCAGTAAATAGACCCGGTATTGTGTGTAACAAAAGGTCCCGGCACCACTCGTGTGTTATATGATGGCTCTCCGAAGGCACCATATCTACATATAGCATCTGGATGTTTCATGGACCCAATCAGGGCCCACCATGGCCGCAAGACCCTACCATCGGATAAATCGGGTTCTTGGGACAAAAGGACACAGGCCTAAGGACTGAAACAGGCAATTCCTACCAATATTTACAAAAGATCCTGCCAAACGGGACATGGTCGAGTTATCTAGACGATACCACGGACGGAAGGTTGATCTTTGTACGCAAATAATGGAAAATGCCATGTCTACATTCTATCGCGTCACGGACGACTAAATCTAGATGAGGCATAAGTACTAGTTCATGGAGTGGTAGCTCTAGGTTAGAGTTTCTTATAAGAGGTGTCCTACCGCTGTAGTAGTCTCACGAAAGCTGTTGATGCGCTCGAAGACATCGTCCTACCACCCTTCAACCACACGACATGCCATCCAACATCTCTCCGGTCGTCGAGGACCTCGGCCCTGCAGAGAGCAAGGACTCCTCGGTCCCCAGCCAGCATGACCTCAACGAGAAGCACGCCGTCGGTGTAGAGGCTGCACCGGTTTACGGCGATAAGGAGGGAGGAATTGATTCCAAAATCAGCCCTGGCTCTACCGACCATGAGGACGACCACAACAGCGACGACGTCATCATCATCACCGGTGCCGATGCAGCCACTCATCTTCTGCCACTTCGAGATGATGGAGACCCGGCTTTGACCTTCCGCAGTCTCGTGCTGGCCAGTTTGCTCTCATGTTTCCAGTCTGTCATGTACCAGATTTATCAGGTAAGTGGGAACATGTCGTTTGCTCTTCTATATTGAACGTCTTCTAACATACATCTTCATACAGTTTAAACCAACCGCTATTACGATCCAAGGAACCTTCATCGTCCTCATCGCCTACTTTGTCGGCAACGGATGGGCCGCCTTCCTCCCGCGCGGCGATAAGTTCGAAGCTCGATGGAGGGCCAAAGGAGGACAGGGCAAGCTTCCCGCATGGATCTCAGCTTTCAAGTTCATCAACCCCGGGCCGTGGTCTCTGAAGGAGCACGCCATCTGCTCCATCACCGCCACATCGGCTTCCAATGCCGCCGCCAGCATCCAGGTTTTCTCTGCCCAGGACCTCTTCTACGACATGCCGCTCAAGCCAGTCACCGTCATCCTGACCGTCATCTCCATTGGTCTGTTTGGCTACGGAATCTGCGGCATCATGCGTCCGATTTGCGTCTGGCACGTCGATGCCGTCTACTGGAGCACGCTGCCTACAGTCAAGACTCTCCAGGGTCTGCACTGGCAGACCGTGAAGGACTCCAAGCCCCTCCGGTACTTCTGGTATAGCTTCACGGGCATGTTTTTCTACGAGTTCTTTCCCGCCTACATGTTTCCGTGGCTCAACTCCGTCTCAATCCCTGTATGCATCGCCCCGCGACTCTGAAACCACATGTTGAGCGAGTTGACTAACGTGAGAGATAGTGTCTGGCTGCGATGAAAGCAACTGGTAGCAAGGCGGCTACGCTCACTAAGGTCTTTGGTGGAGCCACCAATAATGAGGGAATGGGTCTTTTCACTCTGTCGTTTGACTGGCAATATGTAAGCGCATGTTCATCTGTGGGACTAAAGCAACAGAACTGACCAAGTCGATGTCAATCCAGATCACCTCCTTCCAAACATCGCTGCCTCTCAAGTTCCAGCTCCATCAGGGCATCGGTTTTGCCGTTTGCATCATTGCAATGGCAGGTGTTTACTGGGGCAACGCCTGGGACGCTAAGGAACTCCCATTTATGTCGACCAGGCTCCGAATGGACAACGGCACAACGTATCCCATCGACCAGGTCTTTATCGGCGGCGTGCTCAATGAAGACGCCTTGGCCGAGTACGGCTTGCCCAGACTGACTGGAACGTTTGCGTTTGCTCTGTTCATGGCCAATGCTGCTGTACGTCCTCATCTCCATACCGGCCTCCTTTTGTCGAATGCTAAATGTCTTCTAGATTGGCGCCTTGATTGTCCACGTCATCCTCTTCTGGGGAAAGGACATCATCAACGCATACAAGAGCGCGAAGACTGATCGATTTGAGGATCCGCATCACGCCCATATGACCAAGAACTACAAGGAAGCGCCTTGGTGGTGGTACATTGGCGTGCTTGTCCTCAGCTTCGTCCTCGGTCTTATTGTAGTGCTTACTCAGAACATTACCCTGCCGGTATGGGCCTATATCGTGTCACTGGTGCTGGGTATTATAATTGCGCCCTTCGTGAGTTGCCCCAGATCATCAACTTACAAAGTGACTTGCTAACATTACGGCTTAGAGTACCATCCTCTATTCTCGCTGGGGTAACGGTATTGCCACCAACAACTTGTCCAAGATGTTGGCGGGTCTTATGCTTCCTGGTCGCCCCGTTGGCAACATGTACTTTGCCGCTTGGTCGCACAATGTAATCCTTAACGCGGTCAACCTGTGCAATGACCTCAAGATGGGCGAATATCGTGAGTACCTTTTTGTCGTCTTTCGTACCATCTCCGAGAGCTAACTCATTACTCCAGTCAAAATCCCCCCTCGTGTTATGTTCCTCACTCAAATTTACGGCACCATCCTGGGCGGCTTCATCAACTACGCCGTTATGATCTCCATTGTCAGCAACAACCGAGCCCTGCTCGCCGATGGTGATGGCAACTCTTCCTGGAGCGGTGCCACCTTGCAATCGTACAACACGAATGCGACTTCTTGGGCATTAGCCTCTTATCTTTACAAGGTTGGCGGTCGATATCAAATGGTGCCAGTTGGCTTGGCGGTTGGTGCCGGCCTGGTCGTTGTTCATCGCATCTTTGTGAAGGTGAGTGCAACCTACCTCGATGTTTCTATATCCAAGCTGACTTTGTGTGCGCTTAGTTTGTCCCGAAGATCGGAAACTTCTCGACCTGGGAAATAAACATGCCTCAGCTGATCCAATTCTGCGGTTACATCCCCTACAACGCCAGCCAGACTTGCGTTCTTTTCAGCCAGGTCATTGCTGGATTCTTCGTCCAGTTCTACCTTCGAAATTACCGCCCACGCATTTTCAAGGACTACTCGTACTTGATCACCGGTGCTTTTGATGGTGCCAGTCTCTCGGCTCTGTTTATCCTCTCGTTTGCCGTTTTCGGTGCGGGTGGTCCTTCAGTTCCTTTCCCATCGTGGTGGGGAAACAACGTCAATGGAAACTACGACCTTTGCCCTGTGCCCGAATAGTCCAGCAGCAAAGCTGAGCGACATCACCTTGTACCTGATTCAGCGCACAGGTTGCGAGTTCTCTATTTACAACAATTACTCAGTATTTAGTTGAGAACGAGAGCCGTAATTCTTACAAAGATGGTGTCTTTCTGTAACTTGTTTGTAGTTCTTGAATGCGATGATGTTTACTTATACATAATGCTTCTATTAAAGCAAATTGAGTCCGTTTCACTACCTTCAGCTAATCAATATATGAACTTTTAAGATGTTAGCTCGATGTCTAGAGTAGGTCAGTTCTCACCCAGAAGGCAGTCAAGTATTGTGTTTGCTTATGTCGAATATATTCCAAGGCTAACATACAATCAATGACTCAGGGAAAACCACAAGGAAGATCGATATCGAGACCTTGAGGCCCAACGAAAGGAACATAATGATGTTCTAAGCTAACAGCAAAGAAGTCATTCCCTGAAGCCCAACAAAGAGCCTGCCGCGCCGTAAGACTAATTCTCGCAATGGATTAGGGAGCATGGCCAGATAGTGACGATGTGGTCCAATTTACAGGCATCAGAAGCTTCCAGGATGAGGATATTGATGATATCGAAATCGAGGGAGTTGATGGCTTTGATCCTGAGATTATTTCTGACTTGGAAACACCACCAGGGATGACTTCCTCGCCGCCTTTAGCTGCCTCTGATCCAGTTAATGATGTAGTTGAAGATAACTTCACAACAACACCCCCACCGCCGACGATATCAAGGTAAAGTGGTTATCAAAGGGTCATGAATATCAAATATCAGTCGCGAAGCCAGCGGGTAACTAGATCGATGAGGAGAAATAATATATAGAAGCGCATCTAGCCAGCAACCAGAGGCAAGCCTCCTAGGGTAGGAGCTTAATCGAGCCCAGAAATGTGATTTCCACTATTTTCATCAATACATTCATTTTTCGGCTATCCGATAGCTTCAAACTGTAACTATTTGCAGCTTTTTTATTGAACCAAAACTCTGTCGGAAAGTCCAAAGATCACTCCTGTAAAATGACGATGACCTCGGATGGCCTCGAACAGCCGAGACGCTCCGGATCTAGCTATTGACCTGAATGTAGTAAAGCAGGGCCTACGAGGCCAGTGATGGACAACGGATTTTGTGTCCAACCTCAGGGAGGTTAGTGTGCATAACATGCCCCACACCAACGGGTAGTGATAGATCGTGCAATTGCATAATTCAACATACAGTTTCAGTAATGTATCAAGAAGCGACAAAGACCTACATAAATAAGAAAGTGGAAAGAATTCGTTCCAATATGGTCTGGCATGGGTTGTTTCATTTCTAGGACAAAACCTTGAATCCGTGTCATCTCAGATGGCAAGAATTCCATCCCAGTCCTGCGACTCTTCGTCGCCCGGTTTAGACCCTCGGCTCAATGTCTCTTTCTTAGGTTCACCATTGCTGGTAGCGCCGGTGCCCTCGCTTTTTGTTTGCTGCTTATTGAATATATGCTTAACGAACTCTAAAATGTAGTCCAAGTAAGGGGCAGAGAACGTCAAGGGTATGAAGATGAAAATTGAGACACCAACTAGGTGGTTTCAAATAGTGAAAATGCGAATCGTGCCCCTGATATAGATTTGACATATGTAACTTGCGGATGACGGCAAAGGCCCACCCTGGAGCTTCTTGAAATGAGGCTATATCCAAAGCGAAAAGAGATGAGAGAAATAAGGGCGAAGACTACACCTAGTATTTTAGTGTATTGAATTTGAACGTTAGTGAAGTCAGTGCAACGAACAAATATTACGCTGGGTAGCAGTTGGCGTTGAGGGACGGAGATGAGAGAACTAATGGACCCTGCTACAATTCCGTACTGAAATAATGTCAGGGTTAAATATTTTGTCTTCTAGGAGGGTAGCAGCCTTTTGCCAGAATTTGTATAGCACAAGTCTAAGCATGTAAATCTGCAGCCGCGGTCAAATGAGAAAGAGTGCTGAGAGCTTGTCTGATAATGGTCTCTTATCAAGTACTGTATGAAGTAATTACGGTAGCTAGGATAACGATTGTGGAGTAATTATCCGGAGTATGACTCATCCGGCGGCCGCCCCTCTCGGCCTCTCGTGCCTTTTGTTACTCAAGGCATCCCCGCAATATTCGTTCTCACGCACTCTGTAGGCAGACTCTTCGAGCAGAGCACCAAGTTGTCTAGGTCCGCACACAAACCCCGAAGTCACCATCTCTGCTGCTTCTACTTTGCGCAGTCGCTATGGCTCATGAGCCAGTAATTCTTGGTGGACATGAACGAGCGTCTGCAACTCGGCCGGCACCGTTGGCAATCTTCCCACACGAGCCTTTACACCCTGGAGTTGTGTCATCCATCGACAAAGATCGTGTCGGCGGGTTTTACGGTCCTTTCAACGGTCAGCTGCTTGCCACCCAGGCCGCGACCTTCATCAGCTCAAATTCGGACGCGAACGAAGAGCTTCTGGCACAAGTTTTACACAGATTCTTAGCTCTAGCCTGGGAGGATTGCACAGCCGGTGCCTCGACCACGAACTCCATGGTTCAAGAAGCACACTCCTGCTGGCTGTGCATCCGTATGACACTACCGACAGACCTCTGGGTTGTGCCGCGATGGCATACAGACGGTTGTATGTTTGACTGCACTTGCTCTGAGCCTAAGATTCCTCATTCGAAATATGCCTTTACGATTCTCGGCCCATCTACCAGGGTTATGGCAACAAACCCGGCCGTCAGCGCAGTATTGGAGACGCTATCAGAGACTGGGCAGCCTTGGAACCAGAACGACCCTGACCCCGAGCTTGCGAAGAAACTCGCAGAGTATCCGGAGGCTGCAGTCGAGCTCGGGCAAGTTATTCGGTTCAGCTGGGGCCAACGCGACTCACCCGTGCATTCCGAGCCAGATTCAACTGGCCTGCATCGTGTTTTCGTAAGCCTTCTTTTTGGAAGTGAGGAGGAGATACGGGACATGTGCGAGATCAGAGACGAGGAATATGGCTCTTGGAATTAAGTTACTACCAGTATAGAGAAAACAGCGGGTAATGTACGACCGGGAGTGGAACCTTCACACAAGCGTTCTCCTTTTAAAAAAACCCGTAAAATAGCCTGGCAATTTGGCAACATCAGACTGCGTGATTGTTACATCTTGTAATGGGGGCGCCAGCTCTGTGCAATAAGCCTGGAGGGGCTAGCCCTAGGAGCACAACCAGTATGTAATACTAGGGTCTCTCCTCCTTTTCTATATAGGTCCAGCCTAGAGGCTAGAGACTAAAGCTAGTTAAGCTTTAGTCTATATATTAATTAATTGCTACCTTACTCTTACCTAGCTACTTTATCTATCTGCACAAATATCAAGATGTTACTCAAACGTAGTAGGCGACCACCTCAGTAATATAGGTCTTGATACCCCCCGAGACTCGGATGGGGAAACCGCCGTAGTCAGGGTTCTCAGAGGGCATAATAGCCAACCCTCCACCCAGTCGCTCGTCACCGTTCAAGTTGCGGAGACTAACCAGGCTTCCGTCATCGGCGACCTTCTTCTCGTAGAATTCTTCAATGCCGGTGAAGACGGAGTTGGGGTCGGTGCTCTCAAACGTGACCTGGAAACCGCAGCCGATGAGCAGGAACCTGCTGTTCCCCTGGTGGATGACCATTCCGTATCCGGGGCCGGGTTTTCCAAATACAAATGATCGGGTAACGGTAACCTCGTATCCGGCAATGACTTTTGTCCACTTAGGCACGCCCCGGAGGCTACTCTCCTCCTTCCACTCGTCAAAGAAGAAGCCGAACATCTCGTCGGGCCTCTCAGCCTGGCCCTCCAGGATGTACTTGGATACATTGCTGAGGACTTTGTAAGGATTTGTATAAGCACTATCGCACAGATCGACCGAGTCAATACCGAAGGGTGCGGCACCAATGGCGGCATGGGTACCGTATGCGAGGAATGATCGGCGGGCGCCCCTGGCGTCGTGACGCTGTTCGGGGATGAATAGCGGCTGGTTCTTGTATCGGTATTGCTCGCACGTCCAAGGGTAGTCCTGGAGGTATACATCAGGGGAGATGAAGTCTAGAGAAGAAGCAAAGTAGTTCCAGATATCCAGAGTATGCGCGCATGGGCCGCCGGAGGGATAAGTGCCGGCCTTGGTGCCGCCGCCAACCAAGGCCGGAAGGCCGGTCTCCCTGGGAACGTCGGCGACGTCGAGGTATTCGGGGGCTTCGACGTTCAACCACACGTTGCTATACAGCGGGACGGGGTACTCCTTCTTGCCTGCCTCAGCGACCTTGCCAAGGTAGTTGGCGTATCCGTAAGCCATGAACATCTCGTCGGCGGGCACACCAAGGCCGAACAGGTCCTCCCACGACAAGTCGTCGGTTGCCTGGATGCGCTCGTTGAAGTCGGGCCATCGTTTGGTGAGCAGAGGGTGTTTGACGGAGTCCTTTCTCAGGTGCGTCAAGAAGTCGGCGGGCACCGGACGCTTCCAGGCCTCGAGGGCCACGGGGCTGCGATCGCGGGAATCGCCCAGCAGGCCGCACTCGTTCTCTACCTGAGCCATGAGCACAGTGTTCTCAACGCCATCCATCTCCCTCACGTGCCTCATCATGGCTGCAAAGGCCTTGGCATCTGCCTCCCAGGAGGCCGGGCTGAAGGGAGACAGGACCTCGACCGTCTTGAAACGGCGATTCTCGTCGGTGACGAGGCATCGAGGGAAGCGCTTGATGTCCTTCTTGACCCAGGCTGGAACGTGCGAGCTGGTTCCATTCTTGTAGCTCCCGAACCAGAGCAGGACGAGCTGCATGCCGTGCTTGCGAGCGTCCTCGAGCCCCTGGTCGAGCGTGGTGAAGTCAAACCTGCCCTCTTCGGGCTCAAGCATCTCCCACGTCACGGCTCCGATGACGGTGTTGAAGTTCATGGCCTTGAGCTTGCCCCAGATGGGGGCCATGTGCTCCCGGGAACTGAAGGAAGAATTGTGCAGTTCCGCGGGGAGCATGAGGAACGGCTGGCCCTTGAGGATGAGCTGCGAAGAGTTCTTGGTCGGGCGAAGGTGGGGGATGTCGGTCTGTGTCATGATGGGCTAGATTTTGGGTCTGACAACCGATAGACAAGATGGGTGGCCCTGGCAAAAAGAAAACACAAAAAAAAGGGGGATGTTTGAGTCATGAGTGAAGGTTTTACAATGGGATACGAAGCTTGCAGGAGTTCTTATAGACGGGAATGAATACATACTCATGGAGAACAATGGAGAGTCAGCATGAGCAGACGTTCGGTCTATGGAGGGGGTCGTTCGATTCCAGCCAATCCCATAGACGACGGATATAATGTGGGAAATGGCCCACGGGGATTTCTCCATAATTCTCCCCCCTCTCGTCCCATAGTCGCTCTATCCTAACCACTTGGGTCTTAGGAGGTTTAGCCACAATTAAGCTGCGTATCTTGATTCGCTAGGTAACTTAGCTAAGGTAATATTTAGCCCCCGGGTGCGCCCCTACCTATTCCCCATGGGGTATTTTGACAGTCACGCGAAGCTCTCCCTGGTTGATCCTGGGGAAAGGAACCTCCCCGGCCCGCCAATGCCTGAATCATGGGGCAATGCAACCAGAAATCGCCGCGGAGCTTCTCGTTGCGTGAGGATACTGACACGATGCGAACATATAAGTCCCGGGCGACTGCATCTCGTCCAAAACATTGACACACTCTTCACCTCTATTCCTCCCCACCTCAGTTCAATCGAACCGCGACAATCTCAATCACAAGGAGATATATGGGGAGAAAAACAGCTTCTTTAGTCATGGATTCCACAGCCACCAATAGTGCTTCCAAGGAAGCCGCCGTGAGTCTTCCCACATGTCCTTGCAGCTCGCTTGCATCTACGCGGCAAAGCCACACATGTCGGCAGAGCCACACATGTCAGCATCACCATGACTAACATCTTCCTCTTTGCTTTCATAGCACACCTCTCACGACGAGATCGTCGCCGACGCCGACGCCGACGCTTCCACTTTTGGTTTCGGCACGTGGAAACGAAGCCTGTCCGCGTTCAAGAACCACAAGAGAGTTTCCTTTTGGTCCATCAGCGTCCTGCTGTTCCTCGTCAACTTTGGCTTCGATGCCATGATCTCTGGCCAAGCCCTTGCCTTCAAAAGTTTCCGTGAGGATTATGGCCACTATTACGCCGCATCTGATGACTATGTCGTCTCCGCCACTTGGCAGTCTCTCTGGGCTGCCGCTAGTACACTCGGAATCGTCATTGGCAGTTGCATCGCAGGTTTTACAAACGATCGAATCGGCCGCAAGTTTAGCTTTTGGGTGAACCTGTTCACGTCTGTCGTCACCAGCTTCATCCTCATCTTCGCCCCCGACGTCCAGACATTGTTCGCCGCTAAACTCATCTTTGGTATCGCCATTGGCATGTCGTACACCACCGCTCCCCTCTACATCGTCGAGAATGCACCTACAGCAATTCGAGGCACCCTCATGTCCTTCTTTAACACCTTTGTTGTCCTGGGCCAATTCCTTGCCGTGGTAATCGCGAACCCCTTGTCTACTATCCATGGCTCCTGGTCCTACAAGGGCACATTTTGCCTGACTTTCCTCATTCCCGTCATTCTTATCTTCATTATTCCTTTCCTCCCAGAGTCCCCTTACTTCTATCTCATGAAAGGGCGAGATGATGATGCCAGGAAGGCTTTGCTTCGTCTTCACGGTCCTGAAATCGCCGACGACGTTGATCGCATGGTTCAAGAGATCAAGACTAGTATCGAGCTTGCCTCACAGGAGCACGAGGATCAACCTAGCTGGGCGGAAATCTTCCAGGGCACTAACCTTCGCCGAACCGTCTTGCTCGTTGTCATCTACTCTCTCCACCACTGCAGTGGTATGCCCTTTGTCATCAGCTACCAAACCTACTTTTACCAGCTGTCCGGTGTCAGTGATGCATTCGCTGTTACCCTTGGCGCCTTCGCTTTAATGTTGAGTGGAAACATCGGTGCCCTCATTCTCCCTAACTTCGTTGGTCAGCGTAAGATGATGGTTTTTGGTTCTGTCTTGTTGATCACCTGGGATATCATCATTGGCTGCACTGGGTTTGCTCCCAAGACCAACAACGCTGCGATGACTGCTTCAGTCGCCTTTGTTGCATCATGGGCGTTTTTCTATCAGCTGACTATCGGAACCATTGGTTTCGTCGTGGCTCCTGAAATCCCCAGCCAGAGGCTGAGAGCCAAGACCCAATCCTTTGGCACCGTCGTTGCCAACATTCTAGGATGGGCCATTGCCTTTTCTATTCCCTACTTGGTAAGAACTCATGTCAACGTGTCTCTTAACAACGATTTCTTGCTAACATTGTGTCTTCTCCAGTTCAACCCTGACAAGGCCAATCTCGGCGCTAAACTGCTGCTCATCTTTGTAGGTCTCGGAACGCCTCTCGTCATCTACCTTTGGTGGAACCTGCCCGAGACCAAGAACCGCACTCTGGAGGAGCTTGATGACATCTTTGAGGGGCGCGATCGCCTCCGAGATGTCGAGAGGGTGGACAAGGCAGACCTTAACTAAGAGATCGATGCATAAATCATATAATTGTCGGATCCTGCTCGGACTAGAACAGATTTCTAAACAACAATATCACCACTGTTCTCATTACGCGTCTTTGATTCCTTTGCACATAATTCTCTGGCTACTGGCCTCTCGTATAAGAAAAGTTTCAACAGGCGTCCCATATACAGGACGAAACTGATGCGAAATCCATGCTTACTGTCAGAACCCGTTGAATTCGCCATGGTTAATCGAAGACGGGGCCTGGCATTTGCATCACAATCGGTCATCAATTCGGATCCCACAGCGAAACCAGCACATGCACCCACGTTTTCGAAACTACGAGCAATGCGCTCGCATCGGGAAATTGCTCACACTGACAGAATTTCTCTTGACGTTTTCCTAATTCCCCGACGCTATGGCAGCCTCAAGCTGAGGGGCAGCATCTGTACCCCAAGCCAGATTTTCCGAGACTCGAGATTTGAGCTTTGACAGCCGGTCCAGGACGGCCGAAATATGCGACCGAGTCCTTCCTATAATCTGCTGTGAGTGCGCATTGTTCAAGATTTTCAGCAGTATAACGCCTGCGAAGCGAATCTTTTCGACCTGGCAGCAAGACTCAGTTCACGAGGAGAGGGGCAGAGATGGGAACAACTCACACATGGTTCTCCGCTTGTCTGAAGAACCTCAGAGGGCAAACTATCCACCACGCTGAGCAGGTCGCGCACGATTTCAGTCATTCTCCACGCCAACATTGTCGGATCATCGTTAAGGCCGAGCAAGTGTGACATTCCATCAGTGATGAAGCGATTCATCAGCACGAGTCGCAGATAATGATAGGTGACGTAAATGTTCGCGTGTTGGGACCAGAGCTGGCGTCGCTGATACTGGGTGCTGCCCTTGTTCGACGTCTTCCGCATTTCTGGAGATGCAAGGCATTCCGAGAGGTCGTCCAGGAGCATGGTAAATTGTACGTATGCTTCCATTAGACGAAGCTTGTGAGGTTCGCTGAATTGGGCCGTCTCATGAGATCTAGTTCGCCATGTTTTTAAAAGTCGTAGATCGAACAATATATCCGACGCGAGCGCCCACAAGTCGCTGTCCTTTTTAACCCCTTCTTGAAGCAGTGATTCCACCTGATCTTCATTCTCTACCCGGCCAGGGTCGAGCAGGGGTGGGCCTTCATCCCGGCAGAATTTGGTGGTAATGGGGGCTCCAAGGTGGAACTCATCGAGGATCTGGGGCCGGACGTTTAAAAGACTTGCCGACTTATCAGCCGAGCAAAGGTGGAAGAATGCCCGGCGGCGGATGCTGGCTTCGATGGGATTGAGGTTGTCGTATGATGTTTCGTTGTAGAGGCGCATCTGCTGGACGAGCCACATGGCCTCATGCAGCGTATGCCACGACAGGTCGGGCTTTCCAGCAAGGTGCAGACTGCCGGCGTGGATAATTCGAATGACAATGGAAGATGAGGTCGGGTTTGATAGATCCTCTTCCGCATGTTGGGCGAGCACTCTCTGCGAAGCTCTGAGATAGGCTGCGGCAGGTTCATCGCCGCCGGGGAATATTCGTTTGGGGAAAAGGTACGCGACGAAAGCGCAAAGGCCTGTAAGCAGGGAGTAGAAACGCACATCCTCGATCGTTTTCACTGATTCGGCGACAATTGCCATCGACACTGGTGAGGTAGCCGACTGGGCGACGCGATAGCACATTGCCTTTGCCCGACAGCGAAGAGTAGGTTCATGTACTATGGGGGTGATGGGAAACACGAACTGCATAAATAGGTCAATACAGCATTCCATAGTCGACTCGGGTGGTAGTTCCCCAAGAGCTGTCGTCGCTGTGACGAATGGTGATGGAGTATCTCCCGCCGTCGATGGCGAGTTGTAAGTGGTGACACCGCCGCGCATATCGTCGTTGCAGGCGTTGTTTCCCGTCACCGGACTTAAAGTTGCCGCGTCTAGATCACCATCCTTGTGCAAATGCCTTGACCGTTGCGACGGCGATACATCTGCCTCAACGACATGGTAGGGGAATTTTGGTTTCCGGCCTCGGCGTTGCGGGGACGTCGAGTATGTGCAAGACAGGCTGGAGATGCGGCAGTTGGAGCACACGCTGGTCATGGCATCGCACTGTGGTGGAATCAAACGCCATCAGAAGACGCCGTCGACGCAACGCTGGAGGCGGGGACTTGCCTTGACTTTGCGCGTTCTACATGCATCGCAGGCCCTCGAGGCCATATTGTCATGGGGAAACGGGGGGCCATCAGGACCACCGGAAGCCGATGGGAAAACCCGGACGTGCGGACGTGGTGACGCGCTGAGACGGTTAAATAGCCCGGGGGCTCTCCAACAGACCACATTCCATGGTCTACTAACTTGCCTACCTTAGTTAACTAGTACTAGACTAATACTGGGTCATGCCCACTTGCTTCGTAGAGGCGCTCCAATGTCTTCTCTTGCAGCCCTGGACTGAACGTTCTCCACTTTCGCCACGCCGGTCGAGGTTAGTGATTTGCGGCTGAGGTGTTATTGTGGCTGGTTGTGGCTGGTGACCATGAGACCCTGCGGGTCCGCCAATGCCTTTCGGAACGTCCCTCGGATCCTCTGATTTCCCTATGGCTCTTCGATAACGGCTCGGTATATTGACTGAGGGTATAGAGTGGTAGGTGGTCCTTGGGAAGGTGAGTAAAGAAGGAAAGTTTTTGTTTTGTATTACTGTAGCTTACAGTATAGCTTTACTGACTTTTAAATATTTATTTTATTTCTGCTGCCAGATCTATTAGCCTCTGTATATTATTAACTATACTTTAGTCTAGCTAATTTCTAATAAAATAACCTTAATATCCTATAGTATTCTATACTTGGATAGCTATATATAGAGACTAGTAAAGTTATATTTAGAAGATTAGCTATTAGTTACATAATTTCCATAATAACTTAAATGTAAATAGAGTGAGGGAAGCTGGGGTTATACTGGTATTACACTGTAGACTTAAAGTAGGAGTCCAATAGTAATAAGATTAATCTCTAACTTCTAGGTAGATACTTAACTCTAGATACACCTAGATATGTTAATTACATTAATAGAGACCTGAAATTGAGTATATTGACGCAAGATGATTTCAGTGGAGTGTACATAGACGTATATGTAGCGTACACCTACATCAATAAGTGTATCGGGTGTGATGGATCGGGACCCTGATAAGAAGCAGCCACGGTAGGGATTGATATCAGCTTTACAGCCTCATCACCAAAAAACCGGCGTCTTAGCCGTGCTGTAGAGGTTGTTGTTGACGGCCGCTTCCTCCAACACTCGGTTCTCTCATCGCCACTGCACACGGTTGATAGCATCAACACGTACTACCCGGGTGTGATGCACGCACCCGAGATTGGGGACATCATCATTCCATGGAACAGAACTGGCGGAGCATCACTGTGACGGTACAAGTGCACGAACGAGGTCGAGTGCGACTTGGGCAAAATGATAGATTCTTATGGAAAACTCTAACTTAAAGCTAATTACATAAAGTTCATAAGTGAGGTTGTTCATAAGGATGGAAGTCACATGTTCATCCTCTCATAATCACCTGAAGCGCCTCATATCTGGAAGCGCGATGGATGGTATCACCTGCTACTGGCTGAAGGCGGTACGAGAGAAAACCACATGGTGACTATGGCACGCTCCCGCAGTATGAAAGGATCTTACGAGCCAGCACCGGGGAACCCTCTTCCCATGGCTGCCAATGACGCAAGGTCATATTTCCAAGCCGTTGGTCATGCTGACCTTTTCCAAGATGCTGAAGGCCAATGGTGGGCTATTGCTCTGGATGTCCGAGCTGGAGGCTTATACGGTGAAGATCCTGGTCCGTACTTTGGCAACCTCCCCATGGGGAGAGAGGCCGTTCTTACGTCAGTCACCTGGAAGAATGGAGGTTTTCCCGTTTTTACTCCAGTTGCTGGTTCTATGTCTAGGTGGAAATTGCCTGCTAAGTAATATGTCGAGGATGAAGAAGGCCAGCTCAACGAGACTGATGACTACATCACCTTTCCTCCTGAAGCAGCATTCCCATTCATCTTGTTCACCTTGTTCATCTTGTTCATCTTGTTCATCTTGTTCATCTTGTTCATCTTGTTCATCTTGTTCATGACTACCTTCGATGCCGACTACTCGCTGGGCCGTGGCCAGACGTTCATTGGTCGATGAATGGCACACTCACTATTCAAATACAGCGTGGACATTGACTGGGCAAGATCGCTGAAAAAGAGGAAATGGAGGTTGGCGTGTCAGTGTTTCAAGACCAAGCTCAACATTTCGACTTGGGCATTGTGGTGATCAAGCCAAAAGGAGGAGACAAGCTGAAGCCCCATCTGCGCTTCCGCGGGCATTTAGAGACGCCGTACCGTGGGAGAACCGACGTTCCAGTGAACCCAGTAGAAATGCCTGATGAGTGGGTTGGAAAGCAGCTTACCCTTCAGATCGAGGCGATCAACAGCACACATTTCGAGTTTCAGGCGGGTCCGGCCGGATCCAAGTCAGATTTGCGTCTTTTTAGTTACTGTAGAGGAACCGACGTGTTGCCGTATTATTCGGGTAAGTGAAGCCTATGTATGACAACGGACGTAGACGACGAATATTGATACCCGATAAGCGTGATTCTGGGTGTTTACGCGACGGCGAATAGAAAGCATGGCGAGCAGGCATTTGAGACGTATGTGTCCAATTGAAAGTACGAGGGCCTACGCCAGCTCAGGAGTCAAGAAGATGTGGATGAGGCAGATGAGGACAGAGACTGATGTCAATTTTCCGACCACTCTGGCTAATACGGTTCTTTGAAGAAATTTAAAAGGTCTCATATCTTGTTGTTTCTTGCGGTTGACTTACAGCTCAAGTCGCAAAAATGGTTCGTTCCGGAGTGTCAGTGCTTGCAATCAAGATAGCTCAGATAATCCCTGCCCCCGTGGACGGACCCCCCTGCAAGCGACGAACATTCGACGAAGTGTTCCATTTATTCTGTAGCATCCAATGCAACCCAAAATGGCCTTGCAGAGGTCGAATTAAGCTTAGCATTTGGTACGAGGATAAACGTCCGGCAGTGGGTTCCCCAGCTAGGAAATTCGGAGTGCTTCCCCACCTCGATAATGCCGGCCAAGGGAGACCAACCCTGGTATCAGCAGTTTGGCCGCTGGTTTGTCTATACAAGCCTCTTGGCTAAATAAGGATAGTAAGGATCAACAGCCAACTAGCAAAAGGCGTAACCCAAATTAAAGAAATAAGGCCCAGTTATATTTGTGTATGGCCAGTTGTTAGTGCCTCAGCTTGCATTTAGGCAAATATATGAGTGATGCGTACACCCCTCGTCTTCCGCGGGGTTGGCCGTCTCGCGGATAATTCCCCCATCGTGCGCGTACCATAAAGGGAACGGCTGGTGACATCTTGCTACTCAGAGAATGAGCACTCTTCAGTCCAGATCTAATTATATGATATATATCAGCCCAGAAGTCGGAGATGTCAATAATTGGAACACAGCAACATCACCAATCCAACATGAAGCCACCTTTGTCTTACTAAAACCTAGTTGTTCCTGGATTCTATCCTGATCCGTCAATCATCAGAGTCGACGGTGTCTTCTACATGATTAACTCTAGCTTTCAATTTTTCCCTAGTTTGCCTATTCACAAATCGACTAATTTGGTTAACTGGGACCTCATCGGTGCGGCTTCACTACTCAACTATACTCGAAGTGTGCTGATTGCCAAAGGAAATGCTATTTGTAGAACTACGCAGCTCGATCTCAGTTAAGCGACTACTAAGATAAACAGAGCCGAGTATGGCGAGTTCTTCACTGCTGGGTTGTATGCCCTCACCATTCGTTACTATGACGGTATATTCTATGTAGTCTGCACCAACCTTAAGGGCCGCTCCGGGATGCCCTCGACCGAAGACTTCGCGCCAGAGAACTTTATCATCACTTCCACCGACCTGACAGATCCGAAGTCGTTCAGCGGCCCTATATACGTTAACTTCTGGGTTATTAACCAAAGTCCCCTCTTCAACGACGATCGTAAGGTTTACATCCAGGGAAGGTGGATCTATGGATACCGCAAGAAGCCCGCCACTACTATTTGTTAAGCTCAGATTGACCTTGCAACTGGAAAGCTTCTTTCTGACATTAAGACATATGGACAGGCTCAGGTGATAAGTGCCCTGAAGTTCTGCATATATACAAGAACGATGGCGTCTATTGGCTTCCAATTGCAGAGGGTGGTACCCACGGTGGCCACAAGATCACGATGGCTAGGTCTAAGAATATTTGGGGCCCATACGAGTCGCGCGACCGCAATCCAGTCCTCACTACTTAAGGTAGGGACCATGTCATCCAGTGTGTAGGCCATGGTGACCTTGTCTCCGACATGGAGGGAGAGTGGTGGTGCAGCCTCCTGGCTCGCTGCGAGCATGCAGACGCATATCCACTAGGCCGGGAAACATATGTGATTCCCGTGAGCTGGGCTAGAGGGGACTATCCATCATTTGAGCCAGTGCAACTACAGCAAGTTGTTAGTTCAGAAATCGCGTCTTTCCCAAGCAGCCTCTGTCTCGTAGCCCAAAGCCGGTGCCGCAGGACGTCCAACTCGATTCTCCCCATACATTGTGGCTGCGAACACCTCAGCTTGAAACGGTAACTCCTGAGTCGGACCTTGCCAAACTGATACTCAAGGCGACACCAACCACCCTTGGCTGCGCTGAGGTCCAACGAAAGTCTGCATGGTATATCCGCGCCGGATCGCGGCGGCCAGTTTACTGAGAAAGCTTCGGATCTATATAACTGTTTGCGTGTAACCGAAGAACACCCCAGCCTGAAGTTCCTTTAAGGCTTCACCTTGCTAGCGGTATAACTATACGCGTCTGGGTTATGCTATCGTGGTTGGACCCTTATAGGTGTGTGCGTTCGAATGACTTACGATCTCGATCTTTACGATATGGACGAGGGAGACGACATCTGGCAGGATGCTGCCGAGTGGACGATGACGGAAGAGCGACGAAGGTTGTTCTGGGTTGTCTGGGAACTTGACGCCTTTGTATCGATATTTTCGAGGCGTCTGAGTGCTATTAACCGTTAAAGAGTGGTTGCTTATCTCCCTATTAGCAATAGCGTTTAGTTTGTATGAGAGCCTATTAAATTGGCACTACTGAGTGTCAAACGGACTGATTGGACTAAATCAATATCTGGAACGGCTTCTAGACCGGCTGCTAGGAATCCGGTCTGGACCAGGTCTCAGACCCCCGGCAGGTGGGTCTTCCGGTCTTAGACCTCCGGACCTGGGGCCCGGAGGCCGCCGGAGGCCGACTTCATCATCGTCTATAAGACCGATCCCTAGCCCTTCAATAGATAGAGAAATCAAGCTCTTCTATCGTCATAAAACTGTATCTGCCAACCCATTTTCCGTCTGACACTGAGTATACAGCCTTCTGAGGCTTCGAAGAGCTTATTAAAGTCCCTAAATAAGAGTGAATGCGCTTGGTTCCTCTTAGCTAACTAAAATAAAAACGCTGCGATAATAGATATGAGATATAAGACGCCGTGATTCGCCATATAATTATATCTACCCGCCGCAGAATCAGAACCAGTTGGTGAAGCAGACCCAGTGCCAGATGGTGCAGCAGCGCCAGTTCCAGTTGGTGCAGCCGAGTCAGAACCGGAGCCAGAACCAGAACCAGAGCCAGAACCAGAACCAGAACCAGAGCTGGAACCGCCAGTTCCCGTTCCCATATCAGCCGAGTTCGTCCTCGTGGAGCTAATCACACCTTGTATCTTAGCATCCTTGATAATAAGCTCAATCCTCTCATCTCCATTGGTTTGGACCATTTTAATCCTCAGATCCGACTCCGTCTTGAAGTTGTCGCTCGTCACCTGTTGGAACTTGCCGTTGGTAGGGACAAGATCTTTGTCGAAAACAGACCTGTCGTTGACGAACATCTGGAGACGGGGGCCTGTGTTCTCCCCTCCACATTTGATGTTTGCTATAATCTTGGCGAGTTCGTCTGTCGAGATTTCCGGAGGTGTCGGGACGTCAATGGTGAAATTCGCTTCTGCGCTTGGCGGAGGACTCATCTGACTGGCCTTTTTGTTAGTAGCTATGCGGTAGATGGGGAGCGGCTACTCGGTACGACTTACATCGCTCTCTTGCCATAGTCATCAGTAAACTTGGAATGATCGCCGAGTGTCGCGCCGCCGAGGTCTACTTCGACTGACGGGCCTGTAGGGCTTGAAGAAGCGCCAGAAAGCGTTGTGGACCTTGTGCCGCTGCCTTGCGTTCCCCCGGTGGACTTGGTAGTAGATGGCACAACGGAAGTATTGGCTGGGATCGCTCGGGGCCATTTACGTATGCCCACTTCGATCAGAGATTGACCTAGGCCAATTTCCACCAAGAGGCCCAGTATAAGACAGTTCGAGAGACGCATGGTGGCGGAATTTTGGTGGTACAGAGAATGATACAGTACGCTGAGAAGCTGAGAATATCTCGAGAAGGAATAAGCCGTATTAATAGGAGACGGAAATCTGGGGGCGTTCTGCGTCCTGACACAGTACTTCCTCCACATGCTCCGTGTGAGAGTTATTCTTAGCACCATCAGGCTTTCGATGGCCAACCACAGTACGAAGCATGAAATGCGGCATGTCAGCCGCATTGCCAGCTCAGAAGGGAGCGACGAAAGCGGGGGATTAGCGAGAAGTAGCTTTGAACATGCTTCACTAGCTGTACTAACTCATTGTTCAATGCACTTGGCTATGCCTGTCTCGAGCTGCGCCACCACCCTGCGTCTCTCGGCGACAAAGTCACCATCTTGATATCATTTGTCGTCGTGGCTTCACCTCCCAGCCACTATTCTCCATCTGGTGTGTATACACCTGAAGGCGCTACCCACAAGTCGTCATTGAGGTTTTAAATAATGAACTCGAGTCAGCCTTTGATCCCTTTAAGCTCAAATTGCTAAAGTTTGCTCAGCATTGCAATTGTGTCACCAGCCGCACTTAGTTAGTCTCCAAAAATGTCCCCACCCCAAGTCTTCTGACCCAGCCACCACCATAGTGCCTCTCAACGCCGTGGCTTACACAGCCAGGCTAATAGCGAGACAAGTGGGACCAACACTCGGCGTCACACTGACCGAGCAATGCCTTCTTTCAAAAAATAAGAAATAAGAACGATGACGAAATCCGACGAGGTGAAGACGATATGCACAAGAACTTAATTCATCTCTACAGGGAGTGGAAATTCTGATATAAAACGAATCCGTGCCGACATGTTCTTCACAATCCATCTCGAGGCTGTGCTTCGATTTGAGTCGGCCTTTAGCTAGGCATCGAGCATGCAGGCTTTGATGGTAGGCGATGAGGCAGTGCAAAAGACGAAGCGTAGGGCCTCAGAAGTGGTGCCCAAGGACGAGGCGATTAAATGTGCGCCATTGGTAGAATCCGGTTACAACTAAACTGACCAAGCTAATACCATTACGGGGATTCAGCCCCAAACGCCTCTTAGCCCCTCATCATTGGGGCCTAAGACAGTCAAACGCTAAGAACAATATTCTTAGGCAGAGAAGTGGCGGGGATGAATGGTCGCTGGTGGCTTCCGTGCGGTCTTTAATCGTTAGAACATTTGCTGCTCAGAGATGTCGACGGTTGTGGTCAGAGGAAAGTGATGGAACTGCAGATAAGGTGTCCAAAGCAGATCAATGTTGTCCTTGCCCTGTACCCGCCTACGTAATTTCTCATCTAGGCAGCCCGGCTAACATGACATCAAAGCATGGAGAGGCCATCCTAGCAAAGCGGCAGAACTCCGCCACCTTCTAAAGAACAATTCTTTGGCTAGTGTATAGGCTATAACGTCCCCGATGATATTGGCCGGATGATAGCTACATACATGTCACAGCTGGTACCCTCAGGATGTTTGGTCTTGGGCTCAGCTTCTCTTCCATGAACCTGTTGCTCCAATCATGGAACTCCGCTTGCTCTTTGGTATTCTCGAATGCTGCCAAGGGAGGTTATGTCACGTCGTTTTCGATCTTATGTCAGAACTCGATATATTTTGAAGGATCTTTAATGGATGCTAGCTCCTCTATGCTGTAAGCGATCAGCAGAGAGAGCGATTAGTTAGACCCAATTCGCATTTCCAAGTGTGTGTTGCATAACGTACATATAACAAGAGGTGTGAATACAGTTCCCATACCGGGGCATCACGCCTGATGAGCTCACCGCCGCCAATTCCAACCGATGATGTCCAATTCTGCCCTTTGATGTAGTGATGAATCCGGTTGGCGAGTGGTTGAATTTCCGGCAATAGCTGAATGCTAGTCGACCCGGCGCCAATCAACGCAATCTCACCGTTCTCAAGTTGGATCTTGGGATTCCAGCCGGCCGTGTGGACTTTGTTATCCTTGAAATTGCCAAGGCCGGGAATATCAGGCCGGGACTATTTGTTGAGCATCCTGGAGGAACCACGAAGTGAGTTCCGTAAGGTTCCCTTCCCTTCCTTTGGCTGCGCCCGTCCCCGACGCACGGACCACCGCTCCTTTAACCAGCTCCAGGCTGGTGAACTGGTTTCGGGTGACGACTACCGGCATCCCTTGCGCGTAGAAGAATAAACCGGGGGTTAGGAGATATGAGTCGTCTCCATAGCGGAGCACATTGCATAGCTCTGCTATGCTGAGCTGCTTCCTGGCGTCCGCATAATACTTCGTAATCAAGATAGAGACGTGCTTGCCGTAGGCTCAGGCCCACTTCACCATGGCTGCCATGTTCATGTCCCTGTTTTAGAGGCGTGATCGCTCTCAGGCCGTCAGCGAAGGAGGGCTGAGACGCCCGGTTGTAGAGGCGACGATATAGCCTTTGAAAGTCCAGCTCGGTCTGCTGACCACTACGGAGGCGGCGGAGGAAGCCCCGCAGCCTAGATACCCGGCGGTACGGACCTGTTCGCGGAGAAGAACTACCGTTAACTGGCTTGTGCGCCGCGAAGTGCTTTACCAAGCTCTCCGGTCTCGGCCCATTAGCGACCGGAGATTAGCAGAAGCCCCGTATCGGGTGGCAGACATCGATGACAGCGCCAATGACCGTGTAATTATATCAGGTGCGGCCGCATAGTCTTGCTCAGGCCGAATTATTAATCAGGAGCGACCGCAGGAACCCGCCATCAGAACCATCCTATCTCGAAATTATTAGTATGGAGCGGCCGCAAGACCCCGCCCAAAAAGCCAGTTCAGGCATCTTGCTTGAAGCTTTCAAACGCTAAACAGCGGGTCTCCAGCCTTCCAAGCTAATGACAGGTTCTGCGGATTTGCGTCTGCGCACCACCCAGCGGCCAGCAAAACCCTCTTTCTGGCGCCTCTCCTCTTAGCATCGCTGCTTCTATAAGCGAAGGGTGCGAATAATATCCGGGCGCCCGTACCGGCCGCTAACCGCTATGGAAGAATTCGATTTAGCGAGCGTCGAAACTACCCCCTATGCCTGCGCTTCATGCAGGAAGTATAAGCGATGCTACGATAAGTCTCTCCCTAGCTGTAGCTTGTGTTTGAAGTTCGTAGTTGCTTTGTAAAACCCCTCCGTCGCTACTGATATATTCCTCTTGTAACCTAGGATAGGTAGAATCTACGATTTCTTAAAGTCCCTACTAGCTACCGACTCAGATAAGATTAATACCCTATAAAGCCAGTTTCTTAAACTGGAAGAATATACCCTAAATTTATTAACTCTACTAGTATATATACCTTCAGTAGCAAAGCTATCGAGTTACTAGTATCTATCCTCTTATTTGCCCCTACTTAATTATATATATAAATCTTATATCTAGATTTAAATATTAAGTCCTTATATAATCTGCCGGTATATATAAATAATAAGCTGGCTACAGAAGAAATCTTAATAGTCCTTAGAAGCTAATTAGATCTTAATACTATTAAGGCTTATTATTTTCAGTCTGTATATATATAGATGCCGATTATCAGTAAGATCCGGCTCGACCGCCTTACTAACTAAACGTACGGCATAATGCGAGCTGATACTGCTTTACTCCTCCTTTATATGAAGCTTGTGTAAGAGGTGCCGCGGGCGCAGCAACCAGGGCCGTCGGAGCTCTACGTTGCCGCCAAGAGTATATCAATCATCTGCAGATAAGGGGACTCCTGACTCGCAGGCTCCCTCTTCCTACTTCAACTATTATCTTTGGGCCATCGTGTATTCCCTCGGCTTAGACCGCGGACGACAGCAGATTAACGAAGTTCTCTTCGTAGGTAGGCTACAAGTACTGGACATGTCACAATTTTGCGAGCTTTGAAGAACTACAAGGCTAAGTACTCTCTGTTTTAGAGCGTGAATAACCTTAAAAGTATCTAAGCGCCGATCGAAATAGCTTTAACCTGAGTCCAGTCATCAAACCCCTCAGTACCATACTCAACGCCTTGTCCGCTCTCTACAGTTATGTTAGTCGGTAAAGACCAGGTAGGAGGGGAGGGATTCGACTTACGTTTCCATCCAGCGAACGGGATATTAACACCGAGAGATATTCCCTTGTTGACTTGAATGGTGCCGGCCTCCAAACGCCTGGAAAAGCGCAAGATTCTGCCAAAGTCCTTGGTCCAGAGAGTGGCCGTCAGTCCTGTTTCGGTATCGTTGGCCTTGGCCAGGGCCTCCTCCTCTGAGCTAAACTTTCCAACCATCAGAATTGGCCCGAACACCTCCTCACGCTCAATTCGAGCCCCGAATATCGGGTCCCTGACGATGGTTGGTTCAATGTAGCAGCCCTTGTCGCCCGCAGTTTTCCCGCCTGTGACAACTGTACTTTCCTTATCGAGGTCGGCAAGAAATCCCTTGACAACTTCATGTTGTTTATGATTGAAGATCGGAGACCACAAGGTATTGGGGTCCATAGGGTCAGCTCCTGGGATGCGGACAGGGGCATGCGCATCCACCACACCCTTCATTTTGGCAACCAGCTCATCCACAATAGAATCATGGGCGTAAATGCGGCTGCCGGTAATGCAGATCTGAGCACTGAACATAAACAGCTGACTCGCTATGGTCTGAGCCGCCTTGTCAAGGTCTGCATCTGGGAAAACAACAACGGGCGACTTGCCGCCAAGCTCGAGCGACACGGACTTCAGGTTACTCTTGGCAGCCTCGACTTGGACAGCTTTCCCTGCCGCGATTGACCCAGTGAAGCTTAATTTCCGGATCAATGGGTGAGCAGCGATGGCCTTGCCTGCCTCTATGCCACCAGTGACGCACTGGATGACTCCGTCGGGAATTCCAGCCTCACCCGCCAGAGTCACCGCAAAAAGCGTACTAAAGGGGTTCGACTCGCTTGCCTTTATGATGATGACGTTGCCGGCTGCGAGGGACGCAGCCGTTTTCATCGCATAGATGCCAAGAGGGGCGTTGAAGGCACAGATGCCGGCTGTTATGCCATAGGGTTCGCGAACAGTGATCTCGCCACTTCTCTTAGCCATCCCATCTCAATGATCAGAACTGAAGCAACTTACGGTTAGGTTGTCGTCGTCGTGTTCGATCACGTCTGTTTTGTGAGAGGTCATTGCGTGTGCGTAATCTATTTCCAGGCGTCTCAGAATCAATTCAAACCAAATGCAGGGGCTCGAAAAAGACGTCAAAATAAACAGCTGGCTCACAGTTGAAGATATCCCCCATATAACTTGTTTCATGCCTGCTGCCGCGGCTCTCCTTGCCGACAAGTACGGCCTCGAACCAGTGAAGCTTCGATCGATTCTCCACCAGGAGAGCACCGTACTTGATTAAAGCGTCTCGCCGCTGCGTCTGTGATTTGCCTGGATTAGCAAAGACAATAAACCGCAAGCTACACGACGATAAAGAGCTTATACAGGTGAGGGATATGTACGCACCAGAGGCATTGCTTGCCAAGCCTTCAGCGCTTCCCCCGCCGCGGCCACGCATTTATCGACATCTTCACCCTTGGCCCACTGAAGCTCTGTCGACAAACACATTTTTGGTCAGCATTATATTCTCATCGACAAAGTGGCGGTATAGAAAGACTCTGGAAAAGACTCTTGACAATCATAGCACACATAGAGGGCTGACTTACCCTTAGTAATGACTTGGTCGTTGACCGATGACACTAGCTCGTGTAATTCCTTGTCAACAGTGTCAACAAATTTGCCGTTTATAAATGGCTGCAGAGGAAGCGTGTGCTTGTTCAAGTCGAAATCGATGGTGGAAGCCATGGTCGTTGGAACCTGGGGAAGAGCTGACAGCATTTAATATTTGTTTAAGAACCAAGCGCGGCTATTGTCAGAAGAACCTAGAAGTAACGGTAAGGAAATCAGAACTTTTTCAGTCTAAAGGCGGGGTGATCTGTATTAAATAGTCCTCCTGCAATGGTCAACAAGCCACTTCCGCTAATACGTGCATGACCAAGGTTGCGGAGTTTCGTAATACTGTAGTAGCTTAGAAGAACCTTATGTTAAGATACCTCCGCATCTGATCCTAGCATAGATCTCGGTAGGATGATTTAGAGCAAACCGGGCTCCTAGGTCAGAAGAGCGTAGTAGACGGGACTGCGAATCCGCCCAAGGACTGTGAGCTCTGACCCATGTGGAGTCTCCTCAGGGTCTCGGGCAGTCCGAATCCCCGGCTCAAGAATATTACCTCTTGTGGCCAACTCGGCAAACACAACAAGTGCCGGCTGTTACGTAGCGCCGTTGAGCTGCTGCAGTGGCTTGATGAAGGCCATCTTGTCTCCTGAGTTGATGTGCGTGATAACGCAACAAACACCCACTTGCGCTACTGTCAATGTGTCCGGGGCTTGCAGAGAAGAATTGAAAACTCTAATAGTCAACGTTATCTGACGGGGCTTTACTGCAGCAGGGCCTAACCCCGAGCCTAAAGTCCGGAGGGAAAATCTTTCTTCACCCCAACCTCCCGCTTGATAACGTCACCGCGTGGCTATGAATAAAATACACGTGCCGCACACCCTCGGCTACCTGCGGAACCTCTATTTGCTATTCAGTCCACCCCCTACCGGAGGTACGGATGTCAGGGGATGGTCGATATAGAGACCCCCACAGCAAGTCCCGACATAGTCGACTTTGCCGATCGTACCGCTGCTCCCACTATTGCTGACACATTAACTAAAACGCCAACGTTCAAGGTTAACGTTAGACCCATGGGGCGGTGTTAACGTTATGATGTTATGGTCTCGGGCCGGCCATATCCCCCCAGCCCAGTAAATCCGCCAAGTCCGATCTCAAGCCTCCGCCATTTCACTCCGCCTGCCACACGGCTTCCTGTTGGCCCTTAAGCTCATTGTAGTGGTCCCGAAGTCCGCAGCCCCATGCTTGTTGGTCTGTCATCATTGCGAACTATCTTCTAGAACTGGATATAAAAGCGGCTTCTGTCCAAGCGGTTAGGATAAGCATCACACACGATCCTGTCAGTCCATTAAAACCACTTATTCCTCAGACTTGCTGAAATATCGAGCTTTTCAAATGGCTATTGTAGGTGTTGCTGGAGGAACCGGCAGTATTGGCCGTGCCATTGTCGAGGCAATCAAGGCTACGGGCAAGCATCAGGTGAAGATCCTCGGAAGGAAGGTTAGTCTATATGATCTTGAGTCCAACTTACATGAGCGACATATTGACCTGAGACAGTCTAACCCTACCATTGAAGCCGATATCGGCGTTCCCATCGTGGTACTTGATTATACCAACGTGGATTCGCTGAAGGATGCTCTGGAAAGCAACCAGATTGACGTCGTGATCTCGACGTTGAATACCGCATCAACGGACGGCGACCCGCCGGAGATTGTTCTTATCCGCGCTGCAAATGCATCAGCCTGCACTAAGCGCTTCGTGCCGAGCAACTGGAGCACCCGTTTTACGGAGGAGTGAGGATCTCTCTCGTGTAAGCATTAGAATATGGCTGACATTTGCAGACACGCAAAGTTGATTCCCCTTATACCTGCCAAGCTTCAGGCGGTTTCTGAGCTGAAGAAATCGAACCTCGAGTACACGGTCTTCTACAACGGAATCTTCCTTGATTACCTTGGGTTCAACGGCATCAAGTCTTATCTACCGCCAACTACTCTTATTCTCGACCTTCCTCACGACATCGCTGCCATTCCAGGGGATGGGAACACACCGGTCGTATTTACTCATACGACCGACATTGCCAAGTACGTCGCAGCGAGCTTGGATTTACCAGCCTGGGATCCAGAGAGCTATGTCGTTGGCGAGAAAACGACATGGGGTGAGGTTGTAAGAATCGCCCAAGAGCTGAAAGGTAAGATTCTAGTATTTCTCTCACCAGCGATGTTTGAGATCGATGTATCTAACTTGTCGCGTAGGGACCAAATTCCAAATCACCTATGACAGCTTGGACAAGCTTGATCAAGGTCAGATCACTGAGCTCCCTGGCCACGTGCCAGCATATGCGTTCGTGCCGAAAGAAACGCTTCAGTTCTTGTTAGCAGGGCTTGAGCGACTCCTCGCAGATGGCTCGTTTAACTTGAACCCGAAATCCTTTCTCAACGACAAGCTCCCTGACATCAAGCCACTGAAGGTCAAGGATGTACTAGCAGCGGCTATCAAGGCTCTGTAGAAATGCTCTCATCACGATGGACTGTTTATGAAAGGAGTGTCGATGATGGTTGCATATGGTTCATCTGGCTTGATATAGTGTTACAGGAGGATCTTGGTGAATATAGTAAATGAAAATAGCAATATACCTTTCTAGCTGCTGACGCAGCTAGCAAGCTTATTGTGTGAGATTTTTGTTCTATTAGTAAAAATGCCTCTATTTTGTAGATGGCAATGGTTACACGGGCATGACGTTTTGCAGCCTCTGATGGGTCTTTTTTGTTGGTGCATTTAGATTCTGGCGCTTACTCCCTCGGGCTCTCTGCCACTTCGATCGATGTGACCCCCCTAGTAGCCAAAAAAAAAAAAAAAAAAAGGCATTAGGCCGCCCACCCATCAACGACCGGAGATTAGTAGAAGCCCCGTACCGGGTGGCAGACATCGATAGCAGGCCAGTGACCATATCACCATGTCTGGTGCGGCCGCCGCATCTTGCTCCGCCCGAATTATTCAATAGGAGCGGCCGCAGGAACCCGCCACCTGTCTCGAAATTATTAGTATAGAGCGGCCGCAAGATCCCGCCCAAAAGCACTAAACGGCGGGTCTCCGGCCTTCCAAGCCAATAACCAGGAGCGGTTCTGCGGACAACCCATTAAAAGAGCGGATTTTGCCCGCGCCAAACGCTCTTGAACGGCCTTGGTCTGCCTGCGGAAAGTGTTTCCCCGCCCGTCGACAACAGGAGCCCCCAAGTGTTGTCCAATCTTTTTCATGGGATGCGGCCGCCGCGACTCAAGTCGAGTTATCAACCGGGAGGAGCGGCGGTCGCAGGATGCGCCACCAAAACCATCCTAATATGGGAGCGGCCGCAAAACTCCGCCTCGACGCTAGTCGGGCATCTTGCTTGAAACCTATAGCAGCACGCCAACCAGTGGGACTCTGTCTGTCCTTCCAAGCCAATTGCAGGCGGGGTCCACGGGCAGCCCATCGAGATTGAGCGAAGGGTACCGCCGATTGTTTCTTGCGCACCACCCAGCGACTGGAAAGTCCCCTCTTTCTGCCTCCTCAATCCAATACTGCTCCCATGAACGAGGGTGCGCGCAATGTCCGGCCGCTCGCACCGACCGCCGACCATCGAGCACATGGAAGACGTCGATTCAGCGACGGTCGAAACTGCCCCCTATGCCTGCGCGTCGTGCAGGAAGTACAAGCGACGCTGCGATAAGACTGTCCCCAGTTGTAGCTTGTGTCTGAAGTCCGTATTGGTCTTGGAAATCCCTCACCGTCGCTGTACATTGATACCTCGCCGCTGACAGATTCCTCGTAACCTAGGACAGGTAAAATCTGCGACTTCTCAAACTCCCCACCTGCCACTCACGCAGACGAGATCAGCAACCTGCGAAGCCGGGTTCGTGAACTGGAAGATTGTGTCCTGAGTTCGTCGACTCCAGCGGCACGCGCACCTTCAGGACCAGATCTGTCGCATCACCAGTATCCGTCCTCCGATGTGCCCCTGGTGCCGCTGCATGTGCAGGTCTCATATCTAGATTCAAACATCTGGTCCTTGTGCAATCCGCCTGTATACATCAACAATGAGCTCGCTACGGAAGAAATCTTGGTAATCCTTGGGAGCCGATCGGATATCGATGCCATCAAGACTAGTTATTTCCAGTCGGTGCATACGTGGATGCCGATTATCAGCAAGACACGGCTAGACCGTCTCATCGACCAGACATATTATACGATAAAAGCCGACGTGGCTTTGCTCCTTCTTTGTATGAAGCTTGTACAAGCAGTCCCCCCTGTACAGCAGCCAGGGCCATCGGATCTCTACGTTACAGCCAAGCAGTATATCAATGATCTGCAGATACGGGGACTCTTCACCCTCCGTATTGTTCAAGCTGGTCTCCTACTGTCGGTTTATGAACTCGGCCATGCGATAATGCCAGCAGCATTCACAACAATCGGCCAGTGCGCACGTATTGGAATTGCCCTAGGCCTGCACAACAAGTTAGCTCCTCAGCTGACGGGTAAGCCCCGGAGCTGGGCGGACTGGGAAGAAAGGCAACGTGTCTGGTGGATGATCGTTATCCTGGACAGGTGAGAGGGCCGTTTATGTGATGGCAACCAACTCAACACAGAACAAGTGCGAATATAGTAATCTTGCCTCTAGATATATCACGGTCGGTGTTGACTACCGGCCATTATGCACCGAAGACCCCAACAAGGACTCACTTCTTCCTGTCAACGACAGCGCTTGGAACAGCGGAGTAAGTTTGAACTCTGTCCAATATCACTGCGTAGAGCTGACGGAGATGCCACCAGGAAGTAGTACCCCCCGAACGCGTTTCTCTCTCGGCCCAACGGAGTTCGGTTAGTCCTTTCGCCCGCCTGGCACAGGCTGCGAATCTTCTTGGCCGAGTTATTAGGCACTGCAACGAGACGTCGCTGGAGCTGCAGTTTCTCCTCGATGATTTTGAGACTCTTAGCCAGGCAATCTTCTCTCTGATAGAGCTTCTGTCTGGTGAAGGCACAACGGAGGCATGCACTGCTATCACACTATGTTTCAGGTACAATCCCCCCGGGCCCAAATGTCTTCTGCCGTTTGTAATAATCATTCACAGTGCACTTTTCAAACTCTATCGCCACCACGCTTGCGCTCTATTCGATAAGGAGATCCAGCATCTTGAGGCTGATACTGACCCCCGCGTGCGTCAATGTATGCAACATTGTCTGGATATGGTTAAGGAGATATGCCAACGAGTAGTGGCGTTTTTGCAAGATCGCAGACACCGCCTCACGCATGCCGCGATGGAGACGGTCTCGCCCTTGATGCTCCACTGTATCTACAGCTGCGCGGCTAGCTTGTCATGGTTGTCCCTGGAGACCAACGATACGCAATATACGACCGGAAAACATATCTGTGAAGATATGCTGCAGTCCCTGAGTCTTCGGTGGAAGGCAGCCGGTAAGAATACCCCAGACTGCCTGTTTAAAATAACGATCTATTTGTGACTCACGCCTACTACACCTCCAGATATCTACTTGAAAATGCTGCGTATGTCTGACTCGGCTGATCGTGAAAGCGGCTGAGCGGGCTCTATATTCCTATCCCTGCAGCATCTAAGTGGTGAGGGTAGGAGATGGCCCGATTGGCGGACGGAGACCTGCCGGTACCTTTTCACCAGAGACCCTGGACTCAAGCATGGGCTGTCCTTAGGTAGCTTTTACTCCAAAGGAAGGAGGAAGTAGTTCTGGTACCCAGATGGTGATATGGCGGCGTTGAGACCTGCCCCCTGATCCATAAACGGGCGGCCACACCATACCACCCACCCTTCGACTTAAAGCACTTCAAGTTGAAATCTACTACTAAGAATTGGGCTATGAGTGCCTCTTGCCCTGTCATGACATGCTCACGGCCCAAAATGTCGCAAACAAGACTGACATTGGGTGCCCGGTCATATTGACAGATCCCAAAGGCCACTCGCTCCCGTGACACTTCCCAGTCATCTTAATATATGGGGCAGCGGGGTTCATTTCTAGGGAGCGGCCGCTTAAAGTAGGCCCATCCGCAATGCGGACAATAATGGGTGCATGTTGCATGTGCTAGCATCTGATTAACGTTGGTCACCCCTCACCCGGCCACCCCCCTCAACCGGCCACCTTTTACACCAAAAGTACCATTTTTAAGCCCCTGTTATCTTAATAGGTTGATATTCCCTGTGGCCTGCCCCGTGCGTCCTAGTTACGTATCGACCCCACCCTGGGTCCAGCACTCCAGACGCTCGCTCCCCTCACAGCCGGGTGAGGGGTGACCAACGTTACTCAGGCTTCCACTGGGAAGCTTAGTCCAAACTCAGTTGTGGTTCCAGAGTCTGCTTGTCCACTCTTGACGTGCGGCCTTATGCGGCCGCACAATCTTCCAGTTCACATTAGCTTATAGAGCTGAGGTGACGTTCTTCTCCTCAGAGGAGCATTCCACTGCGGCGATAAAAAGCACAGGCAGGTCGCTCCATCTGCGTAGCCGTCCGTTGCCAGAAACCCATTCGAAAACTTCAGAATACACTACCTTACCTTGATTGCATTTCAAAATGGCAAAGGTTTGGCTTATTACAGGCTCGTCTCGCGGCCTGGGCCTCGCCATTACGGAAGCAGCCCTGGACGCTGGTAGCTCTGTTATTGCAGCCGCTCGAAAGCCTGAGCAGCTCTCAGGTCTTGTCAAAAGTTACGGCTCCGACCGCGTTTTCCCGGTCACCCTGGACGTCACCAACAACAACCAAGTAATCCAGGCCGTTCAATCTGGGATTGAGAAATTCGGTCACATCGACGTCGTCGTCAATAATGCCGGATACGCCAACATTACAGCGCTCGAGGATATTGACATCTCCGACTTCCGCACACAACTGGACACCAACTTCCTAGGCGTCGTCTACGTCACCAAAGCCGTCCTGCCAATCCTTCGCAAGCAGAAATCCGGTCATATCTTCCAGATATCTTCCCTTGGTGGCCGCATCGGTACACCGGGTCTCTCCGCCTACCACTCTGCTAAATGGGCAGTCGGCGGGTTTTCTACGGTTTTGGCCCAGGAAGTCGCTCCTTTCGGCGTTAAGATCACTGTGATGGAGCCTGGTGGAATGAAAACCGACTGGGCTGGCTCCTCGATGGCCATCCCGGAAGCGAGCGAGCCCTACAAGTCCACTGTGAGCGCCTTTGCCGAAATGCTTCGCCAAATGTCCGGCAGTGAGCCCTCCATTCCGAGCAAGGTTGCCAAGGTCATCCTTGAGGTCTTGAATGAAAGGGAGCCCCCTCTGCGTTTGCTAGTCGGCCCTGACGCAGTAGACTATGCAGGCAAGGCGGCTGAGGCTCTGTCTGAGTCTGATAGAAACTGGCGGAATTTAAGTCTTTCTTCAATCTAAAAACTCTGGTGGACGGTTTATATATAGCAGTGAGATTTTTCCATAGCTATAAAATTTAGTCTGATAATATCTTAAAGTGGCAGAGAGATTCCAGTTAGGGTTAGAATTAGAGTGAATTTACTATTCTAAGCTATCTTAAGGAGGCTTTATTTTAAAATATATCTTTAAGATAGAGATAATTAATCTCTTTTTATATTCTATATTTAGATATCTAGAGAGAATTAGAAAGTTAAAAAGGGATTTTTCTTAAGGTTTTTTAAAAAAGGCTTTTATAGCTCTTTTAGCTATATCTTAAAAAGTATTAATATATTAATAGTATAGCTTCTTCTTTAGTATATTATAACAGGCCATTAGGCACTCTTAGCCTAATTGGTTATTAGTGGGGATCTTAGAGGTAGTTCCAATAGGGGATAAAAAGGGGAGGTTGAGATTATATAATAGGTGTGACGGTCGGGTCTAACCTAGAGGTATAGGGTAGGTCCGGTGGCGTAGTGTTTATGATCGAGTGGATCAGGACGTCGTAGTGAGCAATGTAGGTCACGGTCTGGTAATGGTAGAATGGCAGATTCAATGTAACCAAGTGTGTTGATAGCTGGTGAGACTATCTCTATGAAAGTGCTAAATGAATGTATCTATATACTAGAGGCATTATGTGGTCTCAGTGGTGCCTTCGTGGAGATTATTGATGAGACTGTTGGTCTCCTTAATGAGAGCCGCAAGTGGAGCACTGATACTGGTCCTTCGTGTATAGGTCCCTTGGGCCAATGAGGAGGCCAAAAAGTGGGTACCGTTATGGTTCTGCCGGTTGTGACCGCCTGGTCTCAACCTGGGCCGTGACATATATTGTCAGTATTTATAGGCTGCCCTTAGAGATTCTCTCTAATAGAGGAACTCTATTTACTTCTAAGTTTTAATAAGTACTAATAGACTACTTAAGATTAAACTATTAATTTATAATAGTATATTAAATATAAGTTAATAGATAAATAGAATAGATAAATTAAATACTAAAGTAATACCTTTAATACTATATTAACTATAAATAGAATAATTAGATTAAGAAGCTTCTAACTGTACAGTTAAGCTATAATACCACTATAAATAAAAGTATAAAGATTACTCCAGTATATACTAACTTTAGATTTACCTCTAATACCTACTGTATAAGTAGAAATAGAAAAATTATCCCTAAAGCTATTCTTATAATAGAAAAATTAAAAAACCTATATAAAGAAATAAAGATTAAACTTAAATTTATTAGAAATCAGATAAAAAAATACTATAATAAAAAATAGATAAAGAGATTATTCTTCTAGAAGGAAGATATAGTCCTCCTTACTATAAAAAATATCAAAATAAAAAGATAAAATAAAAAACTAAACTATAAATATATTAGCCTCTATAAAGTTATTAAGAAAATCTCAGAAAATAACTACCAGTTAGACTTAGTACTAAAAGTCAGACTTTACTCTATCTTCTATATTTTATTTCTTAAGAGTACAGAAGGAAATATTATAGCTAAATTTAATAATAAATATAAAATAGAGATTAAAAGCCTAAAGGAATATAAAGTTAAGAAGATTCTTAGGATATATAAAGCTAATAATAAAACTAAGTATCTTATTAAATAGAAAAACTACCTAAAGAGTAATAACTAGTAGAAGCCAGCTAAAAACCTTATCTATATATAATACCTTCTAAAGGACTTCTACCAGTAATACTAAAAGTAGATAAAAAAAGGTTGCTAAAATTAAAAGAACTTCAGTTAATAAGATTAAAGTGAACTAGAGATTACACCTTAATTACAGCCTCTAAATCTATATATTCTGCTGTATCTAACTTATCTAAAGAGTAAGTACTATAATAGATTAGCTTCTTACTATAAGAGATTACCTAGTTATACTGCTTCTGCAGATAAGCTAAATAGTCTAAACTATCTGCAATCTCCTTCTGTATAATTTTAAATACTTTATAAAACTTTAATATTATCTATCTCCTTATCAGTCTGCTTCTAGCTTTTATAATACTATATATATACTATAACTATCTTCTTCTATAGTAGTATACTACAGTACCAGCCCCTATTAGTATATATTATAGAAAGTAGCTTTAATACTCTTAATAGAGGTACTGGCAAAATATACCTCAGTAGGATTATTAACTTAAGAAACTCTTATATATATATTTTATATATAGCTATTACCTATTAATATAATACTCTTTTCTCTATATAGCTACTGCCTGTATTATCTTATTTATCCCTTATAAAAACCTAGTATAACTCCACTTTCTACTTAATCTACTAGAGTAGGGCATTATATATACTATAAAGTAGCTCTATATTTCTCTTATCTATTAGCTATAATCCGCTATAGTCTTTAGTATTTAGATTGTTATATATCCACTATACCTTAATTAGTATAATACTATTCGCTCTAAATAATAGATTATTATAGAGTATTATATAAGTCTGCTTATATTCTGATATAAGTAGTTACAATATATACTTTATATATAGCTTTATCCCCAGATAGTTAATCTTCTAGCTGTCTAGTAATTAATATATTTAGTTTCTAGTAATAACTAATTTTACTACTGCTAAGAGGTAGAGCTACTACTATAGGATATAGCTAAATACTATCTCCTCCTTCTGATATATAAACTTTTTATAGAGCCTCTCTACTAAAGTAGGAATCTAGTTCTTATTTTCCCTCTTATAGAAGTATACTACTTTAAATAGTATTAGCTGCACTATCTATATCAGTACTAATAGACTGCTATTATAATTCCCTAGATTAGCCCAGCTACTGAGCTTCTTCTGCTGCTATACAGCCTTATCTAGCTTATTATTCCCTATACCCACCCTATTATTTCTATTATTACCACTCTTACTCTTTAGCTTCCTTCAGCTTAATATAGTATAGAAGCTAATTACTAGCAACTAAAAGAGTATACTCCCAATAGAATAGCAAATTAGTATAATATAGAATCTATAAATTATATAAGCCAGCCTTAACTCACTCTTATTACTATAACTACTAATACTGCTGCTGCTACTCTCCTCCTCTCTATTTTTATCTTCCTCTTATAGTATACTGAATATCTTATCTATTACCTACTACTACTTATCAGTTAGTTTAATTATATCCTACAGTACTACCTAATCTTCCTCCTTCTGAGTAAAGTATCTATCCTTATAATATACTATTCAGTAATAGTATACTAATAGCTTTTTTATCTTCCTAAAGTATATTATAAGTATTAAAGGGTTTTTAAAGTTATAAAAAGCTATATTCTTTTCCTTCTTACTGGCACTAAAAGTAAAATTACTTAATATCTATATATACTGATATATTATCTTTTAATTCTATAATCTATTTGATATTAATATATAGATACTTATAAATAGAGCCTCTACTATAGCTAATATATACCTGAGGTTATTTCTATTTTTACTATTATTGCTATTAGTATCCTTATTATTATTATAACAGTAATTTCTATCCTTAAGCTTACTACTACCTAATAATAGTATATCTTTCTTTATAGATAGCTTAAAGAATAACTTAATTTCAGTATCTTAGAGCTCCTATAGGTATACTGGAAATTCAGTATAGACCAGCTATAGCTTCCAATCTGCTCTATCCCTATCAGTATCCTTAATAACTGCTGCTTTATACTCTAGATTATATACTGCCTGCTATATATCCACTCTTAGCCCATTAAAAAGCTACTCCTCCAGTAAGAATAGTAGCAGTTCTATATAGAGATCCAGTAGCACTATATTATACCTCTATACTGCTAAGAATAAATCTAGTCCCTTCCCTTCCTGCTTAATAATAGTAAAGTAGTTAATTCTTCTTTTTACTGTAAAATATATCTATAGCCTATATACCTTCTACAGTAATATACCCTCTATATACTATAATACCGTCCTTCTATACCTAGGCATATAGTTGTATATTATATCTAGCCTCTTTATTATAAAGTTATAATTCTCCTTATTATATATATATATATAGTCAGTATATACAGTTAGGCTGTTAATTCTTATATACAGTATTCTTTAATTCGGCCTCTATTATTATAACTCCTCTTGCCCTTATAGGTTGTATATTGACAATAGTTTAATTATCTTATATAGCTTCTTATCCCTTATGCTATACAGTACTCTATATAGGTAATACTTCTAATACTTCAGCCCGTTAGGTATAAGGTATATTCCATATATCTAATATACTACTATATAATACTCTATATTGTATATAAAGTTGTTAATATCTATCTCTAATACCTCTATTTGCAGTATTATATATATATATATATATATATAATAGAGAGAGAGAGAGAGAGAGAGAGAGAGAACCTATTTATTATTACCCCTATTCCAAGCTGTAGGCAGTTATATTATTAATTACTTATCTAAATTAGTTTAAATTTGTTTGTCAGTTTATTCTTCTTTACTATTATTTAATAGAACTACAGCCTACTAACTAGAGGTTATTCCTACTGCTTTTTTTCTTTTTCTCTTATATTAAAGAGATAGATGCAGTCTTATACTCTACTTGTTCTACTCGCTGGCCAATCACTATTAACTTTTTCATATAAATCCTTTTTTATGCTACCATATAAATCGCCCGAGCCCCTGCTTAGGTTATTTCCCCCGCCTGTTTCGCGCCTGCAGGTACCTCTCAAGCTGTGCAGGAGTCCCCTTTTTGAAGCAAAAAGGCGCGAGTCATTATCGCTAGCAGTTAGATTCCCCTTTTATAACATTTCCCTTATTATTAAGCTATTTCTAGATCTCCAATTAAATTCCCAGTATAGATATAACAGCTATAAGCTAAATAGCCTTCTTCTAGCTACTAGTACCCCACAGTTTCCTAAGGGATTTAAGACAATCTCTGGAATTCTCTATAAGGCTCTTACTCTTTATATTAGGGTAGCTTGTAAAGTAGAATATCATATTGCAATCAGTAGCTTTTCCCAGCTGCAACAACTTAGTTCTTCGGAATCTAAGCCCAGCGCCTATCCAAATCGCTCCGATCCGGAATGATAACGAGTCCGATGGCGATAATCGAAAACCTCTAGCCCCTCGCGATATATGTGACGTCTCCCCTGGCCCATAGAGGATCTTTCTCCAGAAAAAGAGCTGGAAACATTGGCAGACTTCCTCTTACTCCGTCGGCGCTACGTTTTGGAAAAGAGGATACCGGCAGCTGGAGAGGCCGGCCTGAAGAGGAAGAACATGCCTGCTAGTGAGGGTGCATCCAAGCGTATTTCTCGGGACAACCGAGACGACGACCAGAGTGCCGTCTTATTTAATGTTATATCTCAAGTGAGTTCATCTGGGAATGTTGGGTCTCCAGTTCCATGAAGCAACCGGATTTCCTAATATGCTCCATTCAGGGTGAACCAACTGCGCCGGCCCAACTCACTGTCATCAAAACTGGCAACCCTTTGGTCTCCCTACAGTCCGGAGAAATACTTACAGTCAAAATGCAAGCCGAAACTCCTGTCGATAGGGGATTTGAAACAAAACTCAGCAAAGACTTCTTGGATGCACAGAATGCAACTGAGAACTACTCGCTTTTGCACCTACGGGATATTGCTAGTAGCAAAGGGTTTGTGTTTGTATTCCGAGCAACTCACCCCATCTTCGGCCACACGGCAGTCAAGGTCTGTGGGTGTGTCCACTAATAGCCCTAACGCTGCAGCTTTCGTAGGGATACTAGATTGCAAGGGAAGTCGGGGCAATAGGCTACATCAAACAGAGGAATACCTTAGGGCCCCTAGGTCATGTAGTCATAATATTGACTTGGCCGTATCCTTGGACTAGAACTTCGTATTCTCCAGCAATAAGAACGTCATCAGCTCTAGCAGGCCGATATCCTAGAAACCGGCAGATCTTATTAAAGATATAGATTATGGTCCCGGAGTCTAGGATAGCTGACTTTCGTAGGGGATATCCTGATACCGCAAAGGCTGCCCTGATCGTAGTTATCAGGTCATCGCAGCGGCCGACTTCCCGGCCTAGTCAATCTGACTTAGCCGGTCCAGAGGCCCCTTTGAGGGCTTTAAGCTTATCCTTCCAATCTTGAATAGAAAGACAGTATGCAACAGCATCTTGGATGGGGGGTCTAAATTCGAACTCGGCTGGGGCCTTAAATGGGAAGATATAGTAGCATTTAGCCAGGTATACCATCTGCCATCGCAGGCCCCACAGATAGAACTGTCATCTTGATCCCGGTCATCCTTGGGCTTGGTCTTCTTTGCCTCAGGGCTTGATTGGTCAGACTTGCGTTTCCTGTTCCGTTTCGGCCAGACGGATCCGGACGATCCGGACGATCCGGCCTGCTGACCTTCCTTATCTGGATAGTGTCCCTGATCCGGTTGGTCCGCTTGATATGTAGCTTATTCCTAGTCCGTTAGCTAGCGAGGGAAATCCTTGATAGTCTTAGGCAGAGCAACTGGGGCGGTCTGATATTTTATCCCAGCTTCATTTCGCTGTTGGGTCTGAGAAGCCCCAACGCTCTCTTCTAGGTTGATGTACCAGTTCCAAAGATCCTGTTGAGGAAAGAAGGAGCTGCCCATCAGACCTACAGCTACTGTATCTATCATCCATTTCTTCAGGCTATTGATCTGATCCTTCTGCTTCTCGTATTCCTTATAGTCTTGCTCATAGTCTCTACGGCTAGACTGATAGGAGGTCTTGTCTTCAGCAGTCAGATCCCTGATTGACTGGGCTCGTTCCATCGGATCGGTGGTCCCGAGGGTATAGGTCAGGGTGATAGTCTGAGACCCCTGACTTTCAGAGTGACGGGTCTGTCGGGGAAGGTCGGGCTCGATCCGATGTGGAGGGATTCTTTTATGATAGGAAGAAATCAGCGGCTTGACTGGGGCCTGCATCGGCTGTTGACTTCCTTTAGGATCAACAAGATCCCAGAAGCCGGCTGCATTTGCCCTCAGCTGGAATATCTTATCCCAAATCCTCCAATCTTGGAGGGTCTCGAGATAGATCTTGCGGTCAGATGCAGTATTTTTAGCTGACATTGCGATTGTCGTAGATTTAGGTAGAATTGATCTAAAATAGAGGATAAAAGCCGTATGGATCTCAGCGCAGCTAGCTTCTTCAAGCAGATGGGACAAGCAGATGGGACTCTTAATTGTTGGATCCGTTACAGTCAATTCAATCTGATAAATAGTAATCAATACAGTAATGATGATGTTAATGACGCCTTGTCCTCCTTATCCAGATCAGTCAGAAGAGGGGTTATCAAACCCCCCTTCTATCTAAAGTCAGGATATCAATCTATCAGAGGTTTCATTATACAGGGTCATCTTCCAATAGATGACTCGTATCGAATGTCAACGGGTCAAAAGCATTGATGTAAACAACTACGGGCCCGGCCATAACCATGAAGCTCAAGACGGCCCAACAATTTTGAGCGAGTCCTCCCAAAGCCGAGCCTCACTCTCAGGATCATACACATGTTTGGCGTATCCAGAGGCAAATTGGGACTCCCCTTCCTTCGAAGGTACCGCCACTGCGCAATCGATCAGGTATTTCCCTCCCTTGCCCTCCCACTGCTTGCCGATGGCCGCCCAGACAGTCGTCGCAGCGCCCTGCTCAGGGCTTTTTAGGCTGTTCCGTGCGTCCTCGCTCCCCGCGAGAGCCGCAACTTCGGCTTCTGGAACATGTTGCGTGAGAGCAGTCATGATGTTACCCGGGTGCAGGCTGGTGGCATGGAGGCCCTGGGATCCGTAGCGCCGCTCTATCTCGTTCGCCATGTAGATGTTGGCGGTTTTGGACTGCCCATAGGCAAGCCACGGGTGGTATCCACCCTTTTGGAAGTTGTAGTTGTCCGAGGCATTGATGCCGCTCGACGCGTGAGCAGAGGAGGAGAGCACGACGACTCGAGAGTTAAATTCCGGCGTCACGGCTGCCAAGAGCGCTGGCTTCAGCAACTCGAAGAACAGAAAATGAGACAGGTGGTTGGTTCCAAACTGCAACTCGTGCCCATCCTTCGTGAACTCGAGAGTCTGGACGGCCATGATTCCAGCATTATTAACCAAGATGTTGATCTTGTCCGTCTTGGAAAGGATCTGGGCGGCTGCCGCACGAACGCTGGCCAGGGAATCCTGGTCCATCTCGACAAGTTCCATGCGACTGGGCTTGAAAATGTCCGCCAAGGCCGTCTTCGCTTTGGTGAGGTTTCTGGCGGTCAAGAAAAGCTTCGCTCCTGTAGTCGACAGGGCACGAACTGTTTCGATTCCGATGCCAGACGAGGTGCCCGTAATGACGATGACCTTGCCTTGCAGTGTGTTCTCGGCGGCTTCATCTTGGATGATCTGCAGGGCAGTAGGTCTGGCGTCCCCAGGACCTTGAGGATTGGCGTGGGCTTCCGCGTAGCGAGACATGGTTCGTTATATCAGATGATCGTTGAGGATAGAAGATGATGAAGATGAAAGATGATTGTTTATGCTACGAAACCTGTCTCTCCCGACTCTTTATATTGGGCTGGGAAATCCATCACGGCCTCGATTTAACCCCGAAGACTAATTTACCTCCGTCCGGGACTCTGTGAACAACGCCAACCCCGGTGTTAAAGGGTCCGTAAACTCCGCTCACGCCCATCGACCCTCGAGGAGTTGAGCTCGCCGCCGGAAAGGCTCGAAACATCCCGACTGACCGTTTTTACCATTTTAGTCCTAGCGTCTGTCTCTTACGTAGTAGACTTGCTTATTAGCTGGCTGGCTGACTGTTCTCGCCTATTCGAGTCTAGCTCCCCCGGCGATCATCAGGACGTCTTTCGACGCAATGACCGAATTTCCCTCTTTCGTCTTCCTGGACGCGTCGGCTTTAACGCATGCTTCTGGCCTCACCGTAAAATCCCGTGTCAGTCGAGGAGATGCTCAGCACCAATCGACAACTCACGGCCGAAGAGCGGAAGGAAAGAAAAAGGGTACAGAACCGATTGAATCAAAGAGCGCGCAGTGAGTCTGGACCCCTGCAAGCTGTATTCCTAGCTCACCGACCCAGGGCAACGCGTTAGGGACGAGGAAACCGACACTACTAAGCCGTTTCGGGTTCAACGTTGGCGACTTGGGGGAGATTCTAGTCCTTTGACTAGAAGCGAGCCGCACGCTACTCACAGTTCGGAACACACTGCCAACGACGGACAGGCTCTTCATGTAGTATGTCCGGCATTACAATCTCCACCCAAGGGCCCTATTACGCCAAGCAGGCCTCCCACCCTACAACAGGGATCAACTCACTGTGTTGAGCTTGTCCTACCTGCTGATGACTCCCTGATCCATCTAATAGCCCACAACGTATGCCGAGGGTTCATGGACAACAAGACAATACTGCGCCTCGTGGCAACTTTCATCGATGCCTTCCACAACCCGCCGCTACCTCCTCATCTCGCAATAGCATGCGGTACTGTAGTGCTGCAAGCTACCTTCCGGGCAATTCCACCCTGTCTTTTTCCAACACAACTCCAGATGAGCTCTCCACACCCTAGCTGGATGGACGCGCTCCCTTTCCCGGAAATCCGAGATAATCTCATTCGGCGGCAATACACCTTCGACCATAAGAGCTTTCTAGAGGACCTCGTTGGAGACTTGGTCTATCATATGCCGCCGGGTGAGTCTGGTCCGGAAGTCTTGACGCCGATGCCGACACCGAGCCCGCCGACGAAACGGTATAGTGACTACGGCCTCGTTCTGTGGGGAGAGCCCTACCTCAAGGAGAGTTGGGAGGCTACTCCGTACTTTCTGGCAAAGTGGACATGGGTTGTTGAGGGATGTCATGACCTTGTGCACGTTTCTAACAAGTGGCGAACTACAAGGGGTGACGTTCCTCTGTAAACAAGTGGAAGTGGGCAACTATAGGCCTCATACATAAAGTCTATAATAGTACTGTTCGACCTTCTAAATTTGTTTCGGGTTACCAGGCTGTTTTGCTAGCGAGACATCAATAATCGGCTACTTGGTTATCCTGGCCAACTGACTACGATGATGAGCCACGGTGATTTTCTTGCCCAGCCAAACTGCCACCAGGCGGTCACAACCCCCCTAGTGTAAGCTCAGCCCTCACACTGTTGGAAGGATTGAGGTTTCCCCCTCGACTTCATGACCCTGATGCCATGACAAACTCTAAAGGAAGTCCTAGATGGTGGCGACTTCGCAGGACTCAGGCTCATATTGAAGTATAAAAGACGGCTTTCACGTTCATTAAACATCAAGAATAATTACAATCAGAACAATAACAACCACCTTTATCAAGTGCACTCAGCATCACTGCGCAATCCAACAACACCCACTTGGGGCGCAGGCTGGAGGAATTTTGACGCACAGCTCAGGTAATCATCATGCTACTTTAAAAGTCGCGCCGCATGATCTTGGCGAAAAGACTGGGCGGGAAGGTATTGAAATTCCGGCAGCGTGGACTTAAGCCGGTGTGTGCTCCCGGAAAGACTCCACCGTCGCCCGGGACCAGGCAGATATGTGGTCTTGGTAAAGCCCGGCATCTGGAAATGGGGATGGTTGAAATAATGGCTTCGTTCTCGCTGGCGTGACTCGCCGGGGTTTCGCTAGTGGCAAGGGTGTCGGACTTAAAGGAGATAAAACCTTGTAAATGCGCCGTTGCTCGACGCCGCCGAGGGCAAGGCCTTGCTGAACCCGACAGTGAAGAACTGTTGAAGGGACGTCTGAGTATTATTTAATGAGCGGCTGCGTATCGCCTTTTGTCAGTTCGAATCACCCAACACAAGCGTTCACGGTCGCTAGTACTCCTAATTTCCACTCAGTCGCCCACCTCCATCCATCCATCACCCACTCACCACCTCACCATCGCTCACTACCTCACCATCGCTCACTTCCTCTCACGACACAACAATGCCCTCTTTCAACCCCAGCCGTGACATCCCCGACCTCTCGGGCAAGGTCATTCTGGTGACGGGAGGCAACAACGGACTGGGCAAGGAGACCGTCCTGCAACTGAGCAAGCACAAACCGGCCCACATCTTCCTGGGCGCCCGCAGCGAGGCCAAGGCGCTCGAGGCCATCGACGAGATTCGCAAGGCGGTGCCCAACGCGGCCAAGATCACCTTCCTGCAGCTCGACCTCGCGTCCTTCGAAAGCGTCAAAAAGGCGGCGTCGTCGTTCCTGGCCCAGTCGTCGCAGCTCCACCTCCTGATCAACAACGCCGGCATCATGGCGACGCCACCCGGCACGACAACGGAGGGCTACGAGGAGCAGTTTGGCACCAACCACATGGGCCACGCACTTCTCACCAAGCTGCTCCTGCCGGCGCTCAAGAAGACGGCCGCCGCGACCGCGCCGCCCCAAGACGTCCGCGTCATCACCCTGTCCTCGCTGAGCGAAGCCTGGGCCCCCCCGGCCGAGACATACAACTTCGGGATGCTCAAGACCGACTTCGCCTCCATCTCCACCACGGCCCGCTACGGCATCTCAAAGGTCGCCAACGTCCACTACGCCGCCGAGCTCGCCCGCCGCCACCCGGAGATCCGCTCCGTCGCGGTCCACCCGGGACTCGTCAACACCGGCCTCATGCACAGCCTCACCATCGCCCGACCGTACCTGAAGCCTATCCTTCCCATCGTCGGCCTCTTCGTCACACAGGTTGCTGCCGGTGCCAAGAACCAGCTCTGGGCCGCCACCAGCCAGGATGCAAAGTCGGGCGAGTTCTATCACCCTGTCGGCGTCGCGGGCAAAGGTTCGAAACTGTCCAAGGACGAGAAGCTTGCGAAGGAGCTGTGGGAGTGGACTGACCAGGAGCTCGCGCGGTACCTGTGAGGTCTCCCCCCCCCCCTTTCTTGTTTTGTTTTTTTGGGTAGCGAGTTAGGGTTTTGCTGTCTTTGGGGATATCAGTTATTTAACCGGATTCCCACTGCGACTAAGGCTAAGATTGCTGCGGCTTCCTTCAACAGAAAAGGCTGTACCGGATTGGAACTAGTAGCCTGACCTATTGGGACTATAAAATAGAAGGTATCAAGCAAGAATTATTAGCAAGAGGTAACGTGCATGATAAGCGAGTGAGGCAGACAAGCGAGTGAGGCACAAAACCATACCTTTACGAGTAATATTAAGATAAACCAACTACAACACCTAAAATCAATTAAAATCAATCAGCATCCTCTTCCTTAGACGAATTTATATCAATTTCACAAGTACGCGTATTATGCCCGGATTGCCTGCATCTTCCACATCGCCGTTCCCTCGTCTCCGTCCGCCTCTTCCGACCACTACTTTGCTGTATTTCCTGCTGTATCTGATCAGCGATTTCCCTCTGATCTTATAGCTTCTGTCCCTTAGCTACTATTATACTCCCTGAAAGCCGGAGATATATTTTTTTCGCTCTATGCTGCCAGCTAAGGGTTGTATTTGCCTCCTGAAGCTTATTGACCTCTGCCTTTAATAATACTATCTGGTGTATTATTCTTTGCGCCCCCTTTATAAATTAATCTATAGCAGCTAGAATTAATATTAGAGAGCTTCTCTAATAATAGCTAATTTGGCTTTTAATAAAATCAATTTATAAAATAGCTTTAATTAGGTTATTTAGGGTCTTTAGAATTTAGATAATAGATAGTTTAGAATCCCCCTTTATAGATAATAGAGTCTATAACTTAATATCTAACTGAAAAAGTATACTTTCTGGATTATAGGGAATAAATCTTATACCTTAAAAATCCCTCTGGATATTCTTTTCTGATATTATACTTTAAAATACAGCTTAAAATATAGAAAAGAAGTTAACCTTAGTAATATAGATAATTTAAGTCTTTATTATATCTTTAATTTATTAACTGTAAGCTTACTTAAGTAGCTTAAAGCAGCTAATATTAAGTAGCTAAAAGATATAAGATAAATATAGCAGTATATAGAAAGTAATAATCTTATTCTTCTTATAGAATAGCTTAAATTTAATTAAATAGTAGCTTTTATATGTATTTAATATAAGAAGGTAATAAGAGCTAGAAGAATATATCTTTAAATACTTATTAAAGTGCTAAATCTATCTTAAGCCTCTCTTATTTATTATCCAGCTATTATTAGAGATTATAATAATTCAATCTTAAGATAAAATTCTTTTATTATATCAGACTGCTAGGTAATATTAGCCTGTAATAATAATAAATAGCAAAATTACCCACTCTTATAAATTAATATCTTAAATTACTATAATCTATTCTTTATCTTCTAAATAGGCTATTTTTAGTTTTTTATATTATTTAGTACTTATAATAACTATTCCAATTAAGATAATACCTATTATAAACTCAATCTTATTAAAGTTATAGATATCTAACTTCTAAATACTATATTTTACAATTATATTTTATATAAGCTGAAATCAGCTCTAAATAATATTTAGATCTTTATATTAAGCTCTTTAATAGTTATATCTATATATAAAATGCATCTTAAGCTCTAGTTATTACTTAATAAAGTTTAAAGCTTAGTACTTACTAACTGAAAGTATATTACAGTTAGCAAGCAGTTAATTAGCTATATCTTCTATATTATAAAGCTAGAGAGGAAATAATTGCAAATCTAAGTTAAGAATATACTTAATAATTGTTAATTCCTCTAATTGCATAAGTTATTACAAATTAGGCATACTATTGCATCGGGAAGTTATACTTTTAAGCTGGCAGTTTAATATTATTATTGTTATTATTATTATTATTATTATATTATTACTATTATAAAGATATCTACTAAAGATATCTATAGAATCCCCTAGGGGTAAGATAATATATTAAGCTGGTATTAATAGCAGAAGAGATCTAAATATAATAACTTAAAGCTGGAGATATAGATACTATTAGCCTATAGCTTAAGCCTATAGCTTAAGCCTATAGCTTAAGTCTATAGCTTTAAACTATAATTCTTCTTCTTCTTCTATCTAGCAATTAGGCAGCTCTATTTAACTTATTATTTTAAGCTTAATATCTATTAGCAGATTATTAGAGTGGGTATTAATATATCTATATTTATTAACTATCTTAAAATTCTTCAGTATTTCTATTTCTACCTGCTGGTATTTAAAACCTCTAGAAATTAAGATCTATATAATAGAAATAACTACAGATAGAAAAACCTTATAGGAACTTATAGAGGGAAAAACTACTGCAGCTAGTATCTATTAATTAGGGCTATTAAGCTAGAACCCTAATACCTATAAATAGCCCGATTCTATAACTTCTTATAGATCTAGATTTACAGCTAAAATTTGTAGATTAAGGTATCTGATACCCAGAGGTTATAGTAGCCTAGGCCTGAAGGCTAAGGCAGATACTAAGATACAGTAGCCTTATACACCTATATACCGAGATATAAAGGTTAGGGCAGCTTAGGCCCAGAGGTCTAAGCGGTGCTAAGATACAGTGGCCTTATACATCTAGGTGCTGAGGCCTGGAAGCTAAGGCAGCTCAGGCCTAGAGGCCTAAGTAGATACTAAGATTAAGATATAGCCTTATATACCTAAGTGCTGAGTTGTAGAGATTAGGGTAGAGGTTAACACCCACCTAGGTTAAAACTAATATCGTAATTACTATTAGCTGCAATAGCTATACCTACTGTAAGGTCTAAACCAGTATTACAGTATATATGAGAGCTACAGCAGTATTATTTAGCCCCTATAAGCTGTACTGTAAGTCTGCTGCTATCTTAGCTGCCCAACTAGTTAGAGCAGCAAGCTTTAATTATAGCTGGAGCTCTTAGACTGTAGCTATAGCTGCTCCATAAAGAAAGTCAACCCTCTTAATCCTTCCTTTACTGTATTATTAGTACCTAATAGGCACTAGCTGCTATAGCAGCTAAATTTAGTAGGCCTGAAATTTTTTCCACGCTAGTGCTAATAGCTGCTAGTTAGGAAGAATTTTTACAGAAGAGAGTTAGCAGTCTAGTGTTGCGTGACTGATATTGTAGATCTTTAAAGTGGCTCGGGCGCTTAGATTTTAGTCTCTTTTAATAGCCTTAACAGCTAAAACTAACCGTCTTTCATTTTCTGGAGTTGACATAATTATATGTAGAGAAAAGTGCGGTTAAAGGTGGGTAGTGAGTAGATTGAGGTTTTATGCCTCACTCACTTGTCTGCCTCACTCGCTTATTATACACGTTAAGGCTTTCTAAAAGGGTTATATTATTTATATAGTAATATATAACGGTATATTTATTATATATATATTTATAACAACATTAATTAATTGCTGGCCTCTTTTACAGCGGGCACTTTATACATGTTGAAATAGTCAATAACGCAAGGAGTATCAGGATGTGGATACCGTCACAGAAGACAAGCTCCTCCTCTTCCTTGATGAGGAGATCGCGGACCGGCCGCTCAGGGCCAAGAGCCGCAAGGCGGCCGAGGATACTACGCAGGCGGCTACGCAGCTTGCCTGGCGATCAGTCCGCAGCTATACGACCGCTGATTCATTCATGGACGTTGAGGAGAAACCCGAAAGATGCCACGGAACAGCAAGAACAGCGCCAAGAGCAACTCGAACCAATTTGAGTTGCTCAATGTTGAGGATCAGTACGAACGACAATGCAGCCTGTAGCATTACTGTGGCCGACGCGACAAGAACTAGCGCGCGTTGTCGCCCTCTACAGCCAACACAGCCATACGACCCAGAACCACGACCAAGACGGAAGAAAGCCATTGCCCACGAAGGCGAAAGTAACGAATCCCGGCTCGGATGCCAGCGAGGATCCGTTGCTACGAATTGGGACCCTCCTTAACCGCGTCGAGGAACGTGCGGAAAGGGCTGAGAAACGCGTCGAAGCTCTGGAAGAGTTCATTCGCAACGAGCTCTTCCTACACATTGCAAGCCCCCCAGAGGCCGCTTGCTCTAACGCTGCGCCCTTGAAGATCTGGGGGGGCCATGTCTGGGAGTCAATTCAAAAGGAAACGGGCGCTATCGACTGCTCTTTCGAGAGGCGGATGTCGATAAGGTACGACAGAACGACTCCTGGATCAGGACACACTTCGACAAGGCAACGTTTTACGGAGAACAATGGTATCTATTCCGGGTTGATAGGGCGCATAGTGCGGTGGCGACAGATGAGCTCGGATGTGCAGCGTGTAAAGGGAAAGGAGCACACAAAGCTACCGACCCAGGGTGCCCGGTGTGTCGCCGAGAACCGGCCAAGTTACGACCGTCAACCTACTAACAAGATACCGGTATCCTCTGTCTTAACCTTTTCTTTTCAGCATCGGCCCTCTACCTATACCTGTGGTTGCAGCTGGTAGGTTAGCTACACCGAACATTAGGCAAGTGTACTCTTCGTCAATGGCGGCGGAGGACAGTGGCCTGTATGTCATCAGACAGGCTCCAGAAGTGGAACAGGACGGGTCAAATAGCAAGAGACGGATTGAAGGATATAAGAGAAATTCAGGCACTTGTATCGTGATAGATCATGAGGGCTCGGAACCGAGTATTGGACGATTCTATAATAGGGTAGCGATTCTTACGCTGCTGCCCCCATATCATGGACCTTTACCGTCACGACTGACTCATGGGCTTTGAAATCTCCCCCGGTAGCAATTTGGTTCCGAAAATTACAAAGACCAGGAGTCGGGAGCGGACTTCTTCTTGCCAGAGAATTAGTAACACGGAACCAAAATGCTTCCGCCGTGCGGAGTCAATTGTCGCCGCGCCATGTCATGGGGAAAGTTATCTCCGATTCCCCACTCTTGCCACTACCGACCCTGAAGCCCCGCTAACTACCTGCATTGGTGCACCATAGCCGGTTGCTCATGTAATCGTGGAGCCATAACAAACTGATGGATCCGTTACGGTCAATTTGATCGTTGCAATAGTGTCCAAATTGATGATGATGATCGCGATGACCTTCCGGTCATCCGGACCGGCCGGAAGAGGGGTTATCTGACCCCCTTCATGACTAAGGTCCGGATATCAATCTACTGAAGGTTTCCTAGTACAGGGTCTCTCTCCAACACAAACCTAAATCAGTCTCCCTGCACGCGCGCGCCATACTTTCCTGTCATGCGATGGCGAGCACAAGAACCGATGGAGGGGCTATATGCGGCTTCTGACCAATGAGGTTGCGTTTTCCTCATCCCTTATAAAGCTTTTCCTGAGACGGAAGCCTGCTTCTTTGTATGCTGTCTGTCTAATTGGTAATTACTTACTGCTTAAGGCTTTTTCTACTTATAAATTTATAGTAAACTTATAAGATAATTAATACCGTTTAACTGTTATTAATTTACTTTGAACATTAATAAAAATAAATTAATTAAAACAGTTTAATAACAAAAGATAATTTAATTTCTAAGGGATAAATCTAGAGTCTGGTTTTTATACATAATAAAAACGGCTGCTGCTAGAGGCAGCAGTCCGTCGCCACATACAGGGGCCGGAGCCCTGTGGGTCCCGGGGACCGGGATCGTGGTTACAGGGCCGGCGATGCGGTCTGAGAAAGAAAGGTAAGTCGCGTTGTCTAGGAAAGCCGGGAATGAGGTTCTCATACGTCTCAGGATAACCCCGAAACATAACAAGACTCAAAGGCAGCTGCGGCACGGATCCGGTCATATCAGGGTGTCTGATATGATGCGAGCACCAGCCGTTTAACGTCCTGTTCCGGGCCCGCTCACGACATCTACATCATCCAGCGTAATATATTCCATACCTCCCAGGGGAGAAATGCCCTCCATGACCGTTGGCGGCACACCCTCCCAGAAGGTCTGCAATTTGCGAGCAGATTGGAGGAACCTACTCTGTACATCGGTCTGGTTTGACGCACAGAGCAGCTTCCCGTCACGCTTCCTCCACTGGCCGTCAACCAGAACGTGCTTGACATGGCCGACGTTAGAGTGCAGGATGATGGCAGCAACAGGATTCTGCCAACCTAACAACCCCGGAGCAGCGCCATCAAACACCGCAATATCGGCCTTTGCTCCAACTCGAATCACTCCCAGATCAGGCCGCCGCAACGCCAGGCCACCCGACCTGGTCGCAAGAAGGAACGCCTGGTTGACGGACATTGGATTGTTGCTAGGTACTCTGAAGTCATTTGATTGAGCAGACATCCTGCGTGAACGAATGGTCTGCAGCCAAAGTCGCGCCTTCGTGACCATATCGCCACTCGAAGAGGAGTGCGTTCCCACGCTGAGGGATGCTTGGTCCATAGCTAGTGAGGGGAAATGATTGTCAACCCCATGGTGCATTTCAAACTCCGGCACAAGTGCTGTGTAATGGCCGTGCCTGCGCAGGATAGTCGCGTCGTTCGGCGTAAGTCCGCTGGAATGCACAAATATGACCGGAAATGACTGGTTCAAAAAGTTGAGTTGTTCGAGGAGAGCAGGGTTGTTGTAGGCACCCAACGTGCCACCTACGAAGTGGGTTTCGACGAGAGACGCATTCGACTCCCTATTTGGGGTTATAATCAGCATACTGATTCTAATGAAGTAAGAGGAACCGGTAATTCTTACCTGGCTAGGTCAAGAACTGACTGTGTCAGCTCCGGGCTACCTCCCGCAAAATTTTCATAGGCAAGACCCATCTCAAGGAGGCTCTGGGCCACAACGGGATCCGAGACGAAACGTCGATAAACCCGAATCTGATCCTCAACTGGGAAATCGGGGTAGTTTCCGTCAACAAGATAAGCCCAGAATATACGAATACCGCTCTCGATTGAAGCGTTTCGTTCGGCCTCAGCAATCTCCTCCGAGAATGCACTATTTCCATTGTCGACGATGGTTGTCACGCCTGAATTCTGCGCCTCGCACAAGCCGACAAGCTGTGAATAGTACATGTCGTCGGGGGTCCAAGTTTGAGCCGACAGTCCTTGGCTTCCCCAGCGCAAGAGAAACTCGGTGATGGTGGCATCTGAGCCGATGGTGCGGTATGCAGTGTGCCAGATATGACGATGCGTGTCGACGAAGCCGGGAGAGATGATATCATTGTCTGCAGGAACACGGAGAGTGTTGGCAGGGATAGACACGTTGGAATTATCCGAGTTGATAATGGCTGTGATCCTGTCGTCGACGATGAGAACAGAGGTGTTGCGGAGAACGAGGGGGGTTTTGCTCTCTTCGTCGAATGAGATGACGGTGCCGCGCTCAAGTAGAATAGGGTTCGACCTCGCGACTGAGAAAAGAAGGAATTGGGCGAGGGTCTTCAATGCAAGGGGGTTCCGCATCTTGAAAAGTCTGACAAGTAGTGGCCGCTAGATAATAAAGAGTGCTTCGGATACTCCAAAAGTCATTTGCATATGTTGGAACCCCAATGGATATATATATTGATAGTGTTGCGTGGCCTAGTAATGCCGGATTCAGATGTGACCCAATCAACCGCCCGGACTTATCGGCCTTATGTTTGCCGAGTAGAGATAAAGTTCACTGCTAACTTAGTCCACGCCAGCTACTACGTCTATAAGCGAAGGCTCTGTCCGGTGATACGTAATCTCCGGAAATGGGTGGGATTGAACGAATAAGATGGATCATGAATATTAAGGTATATTATCCGATTTTCCGGCCTTAGGCCGGCATAAAAACCTATCTAAATCCCTCCAATGATATAATAGCTTTATGTTGTGCGAATGTGTAATAGAAATCCAAGTCACACTGAGTAGAGGTACTTGATCTAGGTCGTCCCCACTGGATATCTCCCTAGGTAACGAGACTTCACAGACAACTGCGTGCCAATAGTATACCCCACTAGGCCCTGCCGCATTGCGATGATGCTGACACGGAGACGCGCGGCTGTAAGGGTTGTAAAGCTCACGTTCAACGTCTATCCATGCGTAGCGGAGCTAAACCGGCAAGTATCATAAGGCGGATGATTAGGGATCACAAGCTCGACCTGGACCTGGGCGAGCGAGAGGGTCCCGTCATCGGCAATGATGCCAACAGCCTGGGCACCGCAGAGCAACCGCGATTTGACGACCCAATCACGCCGTCCTTCGATCTAGATGTCATTGCCAACATGTTCCCCGTCTCGGGCTCTATGTACGGCGAGTTTAGCATCGGTAGCGACGATTTCCGGCCCGGATTTGATCCCGATTTGTCGTACGACCCCTTATCCCGACTCATGGATGGGCCCTTATGAACCTCCGGACACTCTGTTCCCGGATATTTCCCAACAATGCCGCGGTGACATATGATTTCCAAGAGAGGCATCCACTTTAAAAGTTCGCATAGTGCTTCGGCCTGCGTCGTTGGGCCCCTATCCCGTGACGAGGTGGTGCGTCCTCTTGCCACTGGCCTCAAACGAAGTAAGGCCTCTCATGCACCCCTATTTTGGGGCGATGGCTGTTATATGTATTGGGATATCGGATTTCTGCGGTTGTGACGGAAGTGAAGCTTTCCTTCTGTCATCATCGGCGTCCATCGCCACTTGCCTCGTCACCGGCCTCGTCATCAAATAAGCCCCAGGCCTAGTTTTTCCTTGATTTTATCAATAGCTAGCTAAAGCCAAAGACTCCGCAGCATCCAGAGCCTCTCGGCTGTCCGAGGTCATCCGAGGTCACCATCAGTCTCTTCGTCTATAAGACTGACCCAAAGACCCTCATTAGATAGGAAGAATATCAAGAGCTTCTCACACATATGATCATTTCCATCCACTAGATGCAACAATGGCGCAGGTAGTTAACCGTATTTAAGTAATTCCATGTCACCTCTCATAAAGATTTCCTTGAGCCAGCTCAACTACACCACCAAAAGTCCTCTCAGACCCCCTTTGCGCCATCCCCCCAGAAAGCGAGGAATGCGTGGGCGACAAATGCTACACCTCCGATATCTGGCCAGACCCAACATGTACCCACACCTTCACCAACTGGCGACGCTCCACTATACGCATCATGGCTGTCGAGGCGGTTTGCGACTTACCCGCTGGTGTGGAACTTACGGTGAGCTATGGTCTGGATTACTATGGTCCGGGGACGAAGAAGGTGTGCTGTTGTGGGGTGAGAGGGTGTGTGGGGAGGTGGAGGAGGGGTAAAGAGGATGGGCGTGTTAAGAAGTGTAGGAGGTTGACGACACCGACGGAATAAATAGGACGTGTTTCGATTTACTTGTTGCATGGTGTGATGTAATGATAAGAGTCACACCAATTTGCAGGTGTTGCCGATTCACTAGCATCCACCACATACCTTCGGAGCAAACTTAGACATCCGACTCCACGAAACACGGGCGGATAACGCTTGGTGGTCAAAATTTTCTTGACCCTGCAATTCAAAAGCAGGGTAGCCTAAGCTTCCAAGCATACCAAGGAAGCAACTGCGTACTTCCAAGCCTGCCAAGTGTTCATAGCTCCGCATACGCTTTTCCCATCATAGTTAGCTGCGTCAAGTATGCATATTAGCGCTCTGTTACACTTTCCACAGCTTCCGCTGGAGATAGAACCTTAACTCCGTACCATGAGCTCACGCAGGGGGATTCAGTATAATTCATCCTTTATGGAGTTGTTCTACTTCAAACTCACAACATCTCTACTCATCACCTCTCTCTCCTACGATACAATTTCCAACCATGCCCTACACACCTCCCAGCTCCATCAAACCATTTACACTTGACATTCCGAATGGGGACTATGCCAAGTTTACGCAGCTCCTAGAACTGTCTCGTATCGGTCCTCTGACCTATGAAGCCTCTAAACACAACAAACCCAAGTTTGGTATTACGCACGAGTGGATCACTAAGACGAAAGACTATTGGCTTCATGAGTACGACTGGCGAGCTCAAGAAAAGCACATCAACTCGTTTCCCAATTACACTGTCGAAATAGAAGCCCTTACTATTCACTTTGTAGCCTTATTTTCTGAAAAGAAAGATGCCGTCCCCATCACTTTGCTCCACGGCTGGCCAGGCAGCTTCATTGAGTTTCTGCCCATGGCTAGTCTGTTAAGAGAGAAATATTCGCCAAAAGACCTGCCATATCATATCATCATTCCGTCAGTTCCAGGATATACACTCAGCGGCGGAGGCCCTCTTGACAAGGAATGGCGCTTGCCAGATTCAGCCCGTGTCTTGCACACGTTGATGCTAGAGCTGGGTTTCGAGAGATACATTGCGCATGGTGGAGATGTGGGCAGTTTCCTCGCGACAACCATGGCAGTTAGCTATGAGCAATGTGTGGCTTTGCATTGTAAGTCGTCTGACATTGTTCAACCAGAAAGAAGAGAGCGCTAAAAAATTATCGCAGTAAACTTCGTCCCCTCCTTCTCCATCCCCGAAGAGGGTTCAAACGGGAAGGAGTTGTCCGACTTTGAGAAGAAAGTCGTAGAGAGGGCCAAATTGTGGGCACGGGAAGGCAACGGCTACGCCATCGAACACGGTACTCGTCCAGCGACGATTGCATTTGCCATCAATTCAAACCCACTCTCCCTTTTGGCATGGTAAGCCATTTCCAGAGGTTCTCCTTTAATCGCTCCAGCATTCCCTAACACCTGCTCAAGGATCGGTGAAAAGTTTCTAGAGTGGTCTGACCAGACTCCCTCTCTCGACGAAATTCTAACCAACGTCTCACTCTACTGGTTTACAAACAGTTTCCCGCGCTCCATCTACCCTTATCAGGCGAGTTTTAACCAGTACGTCGAACCTTTGCCGGACTTTCCCTACGTCGTCAAACCTCTCGGGTTCTCCTGGTTCACGGCTGAAATAATGCCCGGGTTTCAAAGTGCGATTTCAAAGCAAGGGAATTTGGTATTTCATCGAAAACATGATAAGGGTGGCCATTTTGCAGCTATTGAGAGACCAATGGACATGTTGCAGGACATTGAAGATTTTACACACCTTGTGTGGCAGGCATAGTATTGCAATTGATAGGTCTCAGCTCGCATTATACAGGAAGTGGTGTTTGTATTAGCAGTGAATTAAATGCCCGAAGAAGTCGACGACTTTATTTGTGATGTGGCGAATCTACAGGAGGTGAGTTGGTTCACGGAAAGGAACTACGCTTTGGTGGGTGGCATGTCTCGCGTACATACAGCCAAGGCGACAGGTCACAGTCGTGGCCACGGCGCTCGCTCTGCCCTTCTGATTCGTCAGTTCGCTAATCAGCCTCAATCCGTGGACGGGCTGCATGCTAACTGCTTTGGTCATAGAGCGCGCTCTACAGCCGAGACCAGATTCTTGACAAACTTACAAGGGGGTCGACGGACAGGTCAACAGGTACCTCTACAAAGTCAGACGTGCACAACTCAACGGGACTAGTACTCCACCTCGGTCAAGCCCCGTCGCCACAGTTCTCCGCCAACAGGTCTCATGTGGTTGTCAACTTGAGTTGCTCAGCCTTGGAAGGTAGAAGGCTTCACGATGCGGCCCAAGGCTAGTTAGTGTTTGAATTGAAAGTTGCAGGCCGACCTACGCATGCCAAGACTGAAAGCCAGGCTTAAAATATTGCGGGATCCTACTCGACACGGCCTAGCAGCATCTCTATCACAACCAATACTTTCGAATCCCCTATCATGTACCGCTACTCCGGGCCGTTCAACCTAGCCTAACCCGAGTGACTACGTATGTACCGCCGTCGACTACAAGAACTGGGGTGGTGATGCGTGGGTCATGTGGACCATGGGGGTCACGTTATGTGTAGAAAGTAACATGTCTTGTCTATGGATAAGCTGAGCAGATTGTCTTATATGACGGCTAACTGCTCAGTAGATGCCTGGCTTGCCAGGCATCCCTGGGGTACGGCTAGCTGCACGCATCATCTGCACCTTATACATATACTTACTCGCTGCTGCTACCATTTTAAATGCAATATTTCGGTTATCCATACATGCCATCACGTGTAGAATTCGATATGCCATCTCGCTTTCCCATTGGATCTGATCAATCGAAATCGCCCATGTCTCTAGAACGCTGTTCGACACATTGGGCTTTCGGTGTCGATCAACCACTGTCTCTTGGAGGATTTCCCATCGCTGCTTGCCTTTAACTAGCATAGATGAGTACTCATTGAAAGATGTCTATGTACGTCGCATATAGCCTCCGGCTTGTGAAATGGCAAGTGGGAGCCACTGGAGCTCTTCTAATTGGGATATTGCAACGGGATCAGCCTCCCCGACACTTGGGTCTCGAAGACCCCAAAGACCGTACTTGAGGCTAGCCCTCAGTCTGAATACCTCGAAATACGAATGAAAAGACATCAGAGCAGCTCTCCAGCATCAATTCTTGAGGCGCTTAAGTCACTTTCAAAAGGAACAGAGGCAATAATGCATCAGAATGCCCTATTCAAAGCTGAGGTCTAGATCCTTCGACAGGCAAATGAGACTCTTAGTAAGCGGCGCAGAGCAAAAAAAACCACATACGTAAAGGAAGGAAGATGGCTTGAGATGAGGGAAGGGATGAGATGGATCGGAAAGACGTTGATGCGCAAGTAAGAGCTGAATTATCGAGAAGTGGTGGTCGGGGGAGATCGGCGCCGCCGAGGGAAAGGCGCTGTGGAACATGTGGAAAGGCTGGTCATAATATAAGCACCCGTCAGGCTATAATTAAGACTTCTGGAAAAGAGGATAGCGATTAGTTTCAATTAATTGAATGCTTTGTTGGCTTTTGATTGAAGTTCTAATTTTAAGAGTTTGAAAAAGTGCCATGCTCGCTTGTCTGCGGCGCTCGCTTATCAAGTACGTTATTGTAATTAAAGTAATAAGTTATTTATATAAAATCTTTTACAGTGTCTAAGGACTTAGGTTACTATTTTACACTACTCTTAAACTTCTTCAAGTAATATCTAAGTATATATATAGGTGACTCGCCTTATAAAGCAATGCTTCCACTCTAGAAAGCTAAGGTCATGCCGCCTTTTACCCTAGGTATAAGCAAAGCAGGAGTTTTACCTTAATGATATTATATTTCTGCGAGGCGACGTTGTAAAGCTTTGTCAGAAGGTGGACTGTCTACAGCCAAACTAAGAAAGTCGGGTTGCGAAGATTCGCGGCATTTGCTAAGAGAGGAAGTCCGTCAGCGTTGAATCCGGCAGTCCCGGCCCGATGCGGGGCCTAAGATGCGGAGTTCCGCACACTAAACCTCAGTCCTGCGCTGCTTATTGGCGTCGGCGTCGGCGTCGGCGTCGGCGTCGGTGGGGTGACCGCCAACCCTGTTCGCTTCGCCCTCGTTCAGGGCAGAAGAAAGCGGAGTAACGTAGTGTTCCATTATCAGAATATCCAGTTCTATGTCGCCGCCACCCGAGGGTCAATCCAACAATACTCTAAAGTCCGTAATGGAAGTAACGGGAAGTTAAGCGTCTATCTCCGGGGTATAGCTGGGCAGATCTGTATATAACACGCCCATCTCTTGCAAAACTCCATCAATCTCAACATGACCATATTTCACATCTATTCAACTGCTCTTGACATTCATCAAGTTCACCATGGCCGCCGAAATTCTTCTCGCCTCGAAGCTTAGCCATACGGAGTATACCTCAGTTGCCTTCGACCAAAGGTTGCCGCCGTTGGCCGAAACTTCCGTCCGCGTGCGTCCCACTCTCTTAGGGTTGGGCAGGAGCAATTTGTTCTATATCCTAGGCGGGGGAATCTACGGCTTTTGGGCTGTCTGGCCTGTCCCTACTTCAATACCATTGTCATACAATAGAGACGATTGGTGCACAGCCAAAGCATGGGGCTTTGCTGAAGTGCTCGCCTCGAAAACAGATATCCCCAAGGGTTCCTTTCTTTTCGGATGGTGGCCGATCTCATCTGGACAGCATGATCTCGTTCTTGAACCATTTGGAGCACCTGGACACTATCAGGAGACGAGTGACAGCCGTAGCAGGCTGATGAACCTGTACAATCACTACTGGGTGGCAGAAACTCCAGTTTCTGAGTGGATGGCAGCTGTTTTCGTTCCCTGGGGGGTTTCCCACCTGCTAGCTCAGTATTCATTCCCAGAAGACATCAAGCGACTCGCCCCCATTCACCCGGCTGGGCATGGCCAAGGCGAGTGGACCAAAGGAGACGGCGACTTGACTCAAACTGTCATTATTGGACTTTCCGCTTCAAGCAAGAGCGGAAGGTCGTTTTCCTGGAGCCTGAAAAGAAATCGAGTTGCCAACACTCCTCTGGCGTATCTGGAAGTCTCTTCCTCACCACAACCGACAGGCCAAGCATCATTCGAGACCAACAGCATCAAGTATGATTCTTTGACTACCGATGAAACATTGGAGTGGATAGCGAGGTTTAAGCCTGCGCGTGTTCTGCTCGTGGATTTCGGTGCAAGGGCCGACACAGTACCGCGTTTCCTCCAGGCTGCGTCTGCGACGCTCCAGGGGACAGTCACGTTTACATTTGTTGCCATTGGCTCGAAGGAGGAGGTTATGCTAGATCCAGAGCTGCCGAAAAGGATGTCGAAGGGCCACGAGCTACAACGGGTCCCATGCAACCACAGCTTCCTCCAGGACAGCGCTCAAGAAACTGTGGGTGTTGAATCAGTAGCGCATGGGTGGCGTGTCTCATTCAAGCGATGGATGGAGACTGGAGAATCTAAGGGCTTTTCGGTAGTTACAGGAAAAGGGTTCAAGGGCGATAATGGGGTTACGAAGACTTGGGGAGATTTATCTGGTGAGAAGCCGATATCGTTAAACGAGGCACATGCCTTCTACTTGTAGTCATACAACCTGGAGTAGTTAGGTGCTTACGACCGTCTGTGCTGCCGGTTTTCAAAAGACAATAGAACATAAATGCTCTCCAGTTTGTGTATGAATCGAAGGAGATAGCCCTATTGCTCGTCACGATACTAATTAGACTAGGTCCGTTGATCGGATAAAATTTCCCGGATCGCCAACGCACTTAGCACTGAGGACCATGTTGATGATAACAAAGGCAACCTTTCGGCGCCTCCCTCCTTGTCACACTTTAACGACGGATTTTGACTGTGTGTTAAAGCTCTTAATTTCCAACTAAATGAATGACTGAAGTTGGTCTGTTTTGTCCCTCATTGGATAGGGTCGTATTCGTCTGCTGTAACGGGCACGGTGGCGATCAACGCAACGTCAATCAAGAGGTTGTCAACCAGGTTGATGTCAACCAACTCACCCAAACTCAACGGACCCTATTCTTACTAATCAACCAACTCAATATCATAAGGATATTGAGTTGGCTACCTTAACAAAGTCAATTAAGTATCGTAGTTGTTGTTTTTGTTGTTGTATATTTTTCATCGAGGGCCGCGAGGCCCGTAAAGTCCCCTATTGTGGCACGGGACGTGCTGAGCTAGAGTCTCTAATGCTAAAATCTACGCAGTGCTTTCGTAAGATACAGAACAGACCACTATCCAGCTTATCATCGGCTCAAAGGCGTATGGTGTCGAGCCTGTTACCCGTCGACGGGATGACCAGGCGCGGCTCACACGGCAGTAATAGCCGCTATGTATGGGCCAGTTTTCCTTAGGAGACTGGGGAGAGAGCGTTGGCGTGGCTGCACGAGGCGGCCGAGCCTATATAGTTGAAGAAAAAGAACAAATAGTGATGCAATTTATTGTACTTTAGCAGCGGAAAGGGACAGGAACCAACACCCAACTCATTTACTTATCCTAAGGGAGATGCACAGAAAGTCGTCGCACAGGCGTCTTGGTTGGTCAGCCCGAAGCTGCACCAGACTACGCGTATGAGGTCGGATGGATCTGAGGCTTACGTTTCCTAGTAGGAAAGCATCTCATGAGATAGAATATCGGGTAGATCGCAGGAGATCCCGCTGGCAAGGCTTCAATGAGGCCTGCGGCAGCCCGATACCAGATGGGGTGGAAGACGGAGGTGAGACAAAGATCGTGACGTCAGTCGAACTAGACTCAAATAAATCTCTCAAAGTAATGGCAACAAATTCATTGACTCCGACAACAAGCCTCGAGCTCTCTGGGTCTCTCTGACTTCTAGGAAAAATCTCAATAAAAGGAAAACGTGACGTCCCCTTTTTAACCCCCGAGATGTCTCAGCTAGCGACCAGCTAGCCGAATTGCCCCTGACCGCCCGTGACAGTATACGTATGTACGTACGTACTGTATTTTAGCCATAGTACATACATACAATGGGGTTGTACATACAAATACGTACCAAACAAATTTCCCCCTTCCATCTTAGGCTATACTGGTAGTAGGATTCTCACAGTCCTGTTCTTCTACCATTCTAGCCTCAAAGCTCTGATTCCACCTCAGTGTCAACCCTTAATATATCACCAGTCGACTGTAATACACCCTGCCACTCAAAATCTCCATTGGTAGAGGCCATCACGCCATGCATGCAGACCTTCTTGCCCTGCGCATATCAGACAGGATGGATGAGTGGGAACAGCTTGGTGACGATGAAAGATCTTATCCTCTATCTAAAAGAGGGCTCGCGGCGGCTCTATATAAAAAGGTGCCCTCATCGTCATAGGAGCTACGATAAGGTTTTCTAAAGCCCGGATCCCTTGGATCGGCGTCTTCGAGACTGGCTTGCTGGAGACCCGGGTTTTTGAGACCGGGCTGCAGTCTCAGCAGCTGATAGATAGGGCATACGGCTTTCCCAGCATACCTATTCCGTCTGACAGCGCGTTTACAAATAACTCAAGATATAAATCTTCGAGTTCTAGCCAGTCTTCTCCTTAAGATCCACCGCTTTTTATAGGCGTACTTCTGATTCTTAAGGCAAATTAATATTCAGTTATCTATAAATATAAAGATTTATCTATTAGTATATATGTGAACGGCCTCTAGTAGCTGGATTCCAGCTATCTAGTCCAGGATGCTATTTATATAAAAGATGAAGAAGAAAGAAAGAAGTTCCCAAATGCCCCTGAGCTGTGGAACGATTTCCCGTCCTTGGCGCGCACGAGCCTCGTACGTCTTGCGGCACAGCCGCAAGGATATGGGCCCTGGCCCGTGACAATATATAGATATAAGCTGATTTTAAGCCTTTATATATATAAAACTAATAGTAGAGAAATTGTATTTTAAATGTATAAAGTCTATAAGAATATTTATTATTTTACAGCTATTTTAATTAAAATTAAGCTTTAATTAAAGAGATATTAAGTTATAGTTTTCCGACCTTTAGGGATATAGGTTATTTAATTAAATCCTTACAGCTACTCGTGTCACGGGCCAGGGCCCATATCTACGGCAAGCTATAGGGGTCACTGTTGCAAAACCTCCAAAATCACCACGCAGGTGCCAAATTAGATTAGAGACATATTCGTGCTGACCCGCAGTACATTGGCCTAGGTACCTCAGCTTGAATTTCTTAATTTTTACGAAGTAACAGGGAAGATACAGTCGCCGCAGCGAGCCCGCAGCGGACCAGCAGATTGCATTTCTATTCTGTTTAAAGCGGCATTAAGCTTATGCCCCTTCTCAATTATCCTCATCCTCCTCTTTATCATCTTCGGCTTGCTGAATGAACTGCTAAATATTGAGTTAGTAGTTGCATTACATCTGTTGATTTAATCACACTTATAACCCAGAGCCAAGCAGCTCCAGCGATAGCCTCCAACGCTATAACCTTTCTCTCCTCGAGACTCTTCTCTAATACCTCCCCAAACGAATCTAAAGCAGGAGCTGATACTGGAGCGGCAGGAGGAGCAGCACCACTACCGCAAGCTCGTAACTGCTATGCAGCGTGCAGCATAGCAGCGCGCCAGGTATAATCCAGGTCGTCATTCACGCCACTAAACTGCCGGTTCAGGTCCCAAAAGGCACGCACAGCAGTATAAGCTGCAGCGGGGACCTAGCAACGCAGATTGGTCAGTAGCTTATTACCTGGCAGAGCAGAGATATCTTACCGGCCTGTATATGTAGCCGGTCTTTGCGCAGTCCCAGCACGCAGCACCTGTATCTACTCCGTGTATGTCAGTATAGGAGGTATATAGCCTTAGGAAACCAAGCATACTGTCTTGAGAGGCATATTTATGGCTGGGAGCCCTTGTGGCGCGGGTGACGGAGGGCCGGCACGGGAAGTGACGCACCGAACCACGGGGAGGGGCCTTCTTCATCTGCTTCTTCTTCTGCTCGGACAGGCAAGTTAGTATCCATCGCTTCGCATAAGGACTTACTGGATCGTACAGTAATCTTCGCCGCGGGTTTGCAGATACTGGGTTGGATCAATTTTCTGCTCCCCTTCACTGGGGCGTTCCGGCTGCAAGAGTCCCCATCTGTCGTGCCAGCAGTCATGGTCTCACTTACGACGACTGTATCGCCTGTGGACATGGCGCCGTCGTTGGCCACGAGACTTTCCACGGATATGATAATACAAAAGGGAAGGTGGAACAGGGTTGGAAGGAATCTAGATTCTGTAGATATTTGGTCCTGCCCCTGGTTTGGTGGGGTTCCACCAATCAGCAACTTAACGCGAAGCCCCTCCGGGTCAGTCACCACTTCAGGCCAGCTGCAAAACCGCTGCGGACCAGTGCGGCAAGCCAGCCTCGCCTCATCACACACTTTTCTGGCTGTCAGGACGAAGCAGATCGTCCACACTCTTTCGACCTCACCGCGCAAACATAGCACGTCCGCCCAACCCAATCGATAAATACCGCGACTGTATCACTCATCTCTACCTCAACAGCATCTCGCGAAGCAGGATTCAGTACAAGCTTCAGAAGCATCATCGCATCATCGTCAATCTCAGCACAATCTCCCGCCGAATCGCAAGCTAGCATCTCCCACGCCAGCAAGCCCATACCAAAGAGAGTCCAGAGCTTATAGAGGCCACCCGCAACCTAATATTCCGCGTTGGGCTTAGCGAGAAGCAGACATTAAGCGTTCTACAGAGACAGGGCTGGCCGATCACAAAACGAGGTCTGAAGCGTATCAGGCTTCACCCAGACCGCCGCTGGGTGCGCAGGCTTAATAGCGATAAGGAGCGCCTTGTGTTGCTGGAGAAGACAGAGAAGGTTATTATCGAAATAACACGACGTTCCAATGACATTTCCGGATATAGCAAAAGCCTCCTACAGCCTTATCTTCGCCAGAAAAGGCAGTTCTGGGTACCAAGAGATCCTCTCTTTGCGATATATAAAATCATATTCCCGAACGAGGTCGAGATCCAGAAAAGGATATTTCGGAGGAAGAAAGGACAGTTTCTTATCCCTAGTCCGAACTACCAGTAGTACATTATTAGCCATAACAAGCTCAAGGCATACGGATTCAAGATATACGCTGCAATTGACGCCTACTCGCGCAATATTATCTGGTTTTATATTGGCCACTCTGCTACAACAGCTTTAAGCGTTCTGAAGCAGTACTTAGCCGCATGCGATACATACAGCTTCTGGCTATAGTATCTGCAGGCAGACAGAGGTAGCAAGACGCCGCTAATCGCTGCAGCTCATTGGAATTTTACTTTGGCGGCAGACAGACGGATGGAGTGGAACGGAAAGGTTTTCCAGTAAGGGAAGCGCCTAAAGGATTCCTATAAGGCCGCACCGAGCATAAAGAATATTAAGATCGAAAGTTGGTGGGAGCGTATGCTGTGTATCTTTCCGGCAGTGGGTGGACTACTTTGGGGAGCTTGCTAGGGATGGGGACTTCGACGGCGATATGCTGGAGGATCAGATTGCTATCTATGCCGTCTTCGAAGATATATTACGTTAAGAACTCTTCGACTTTGTGGAGGCGTGGAACATTTATCGGATCCGCCTTCAGAAGAACCGTCTGTATGTGGTCCACGGTCAGCCCTGGATGAACTACTATTACCCGGACCCAGAGAAGGCATGCAACTGGGGGATCCCCATTAACCGCTCGATTCTAGAGGGACTGTACAGACTACTGGCTGATATCGATATTAGCAGTTGTTTGGAGCTACAGATAAAGGATTGGTGTCACCAAGTTCTCGTCGAAATGGGCTACGATGATGTCGTCTACGGGACTCACCAGGAGCCAGATAAGCTGCGGCCTTTCAAGCGATTCTACCTGGGCCTTCGAGATAGAATCATTCAGCATATCGAAAGTGGCCGACAACCTATATTGGCATATCGCAAAGCGCCAACAGGGGGCGTTGCCGAATATGTAAGCCCTGCCGTTTCTCTGCAGGTTTACTAATCTAAATGCATATAGGAAGCATTGTACGACCGAGTAAATTAGGCTTTCCACAATGAACTTGGAGATGGGGAACCAGCAGAGCAACCACTTGTTGAACTAGGATATGAGGATGAAGAAGGGAACGATATGGAGGGAATAAGTGATGATGAGCAGGATGGCGAGACTTCAGATGAGGAAGCCGAGTAGTTAATCCTTCTTATTATGTCGGACAGCAAATGTTGCAGGGATCTTTGTCCCTTTGAAGCGTGTGGATTGTGCTGGTGGAAGCGCCTCATCGATATCAGTGCCGGGCAGTCGAGCTTGATTGCTATTAATGCTCTGAGCAATGAACTCTCGGGTTACCTGGTAGTGTTAGAATAGACTCTGCAATGAGGTGATTTAGTCTCTTATGAACTCCGGGACCAAAATCTCCTCATCATCTCCCCCGTCCACTTTATCTCCGTCACCTGCTATACCTCCACTCCCCTTTTTGCCAGGGATGCCGTCAAACAATAGATTACGAAGTGGATCTTCCACTTCATAGAGGTCTGCTACATCTTTATGTACAATGATCTCCTTAACAATATCTTCAAGCTTATCATCCGTTGGGCTCTGGCGGGAGGCAGTCGGGACAGGCTCTTCCGGCTTCACCTTGATGTGTACCCCCTGCTTGACCTTGTACGTGTCCCCGGTGTGACTCTCCTTAACATATTCCTTCTGCTTGATGCGCTTTTTGCGCCGGGGCGCAGGACTTGGGTCTTCTTGCTTGATATTCTGTTTCTTTTCTTCCTTGACTGGCGTGGAGTATTCATCTGGCCTAAGCGGTATGACTGGCTCCTGCTTGTCGACTACATCCGTGGATATAAGGACGACTAGCACCTTCAACTGTCCTGCCTGATTGTTGCCGAAGTGCCCCGAGGCGAGCATACTCGATGGGGTTGTGTACTTGTCGGTGTTCGGAATGGTGACGATCTTCTTGCCAGAGAAACTCGAAGCGTAAGAAAGGCTCTATAGGTCTCTGTTCGTAAGATCGATTGTGGGCGGGAGCGGATGGAGATGGTCGAATAAAATTGCGGTGAATGAGGGCCAAGTCAGTAAATCTGCCGAGGAAAACTTGATTACTGTATCTTTTAGAGGCAGTACTGTCTCCGGAACCTCCACTGCAAGCCTATTGAAATACCTGGTCTCTAAGCTTACAAGCAGAAGACTTATATGTACCCACTGGTACCCCGTCTGCTGCCTTATAGGCTTTCTGGTACTGGTTTTTGTATCCTGAATGGCCCGACTGGCCGCTGACGTAACTGTCATGAAATGGGGATTGCCCGGCGCCTCAGGAGGAGATATGCGTGCTTGTGTATTCACCGGGCCGGGAGCAGACACTTCGTTGGGGAGCAGTTGAGCCGTGCGTCTAATGCTGATGAATGACACGGGTTTCGGTCTGTCACGCAGCAGCTGGCTTGCTGGACTGACTGGCCGTGGCGGGGAGTCCTCAACCTCCACTACCTTGTTGTATGGGCCCGGAAGTGCTGGAGTTTGGACCTGGCTTGATGCTGGAGCCGAAAGGGGTTGGCTAAGCCGTAACGGCCGCAATAATTCGCGCCAACATACGTCGTAGTGAAGAGTTTATGATGTTTCGTTCCGGCTTGGATGCAATAGATATGCTCGGGGGGAATCTTTAGAGGGCTTATTTCGGTTGAAGAGAGGAGGTGAAAGTCGGAAAGGAGAGAAAGGGGTGAATCTGGTTTCCACTGAGGTTTTAATTTAACAAGAACAATTAATATTACCCTTTCCTATGGTGGATGAAGTCGCTAGACTTATTTGAGCAGGAGGTTACTGCGCTAATCCGCTGCAGACCAGGAGCGGGATTACTGCGGTGACCCTTTGTAGGCTCACCAAGCTGCTCCTCATCCGGAGGTCAAGATGAATGGATAACTAAGCGCTCGCGATTTCTAGAATATGTGCATTTTAATTGCGAAATAGCAAACGGCATTGGATTCGAGGCCAACTCAGATTGTCAGAACCATCTTCTGGATATATTTTGTGACTATTTTGGTAGTAGCAACGAGTCCACCATTTATCGACCGATGTGGTGAGCATGAAAGTCAATGGCCGAATGCCACCGCGCGAGCCCGCTGCTAGTCCGCGGTACATATCCCATGGCGTCCTAAAGTACCGAGATGACTAAGGAGTTGAGTGCCTAAACCCAAAAGGAAACGACCGGGGGTTTTGCAACAGTGCCCCCTATCGCCCACCGTACATATGGGGCCTCCGTATCTTGGGACCAACGGTACGATCTTGAAATCTCTATATCTTCTCACTTCAAAGAGTTGTGCTGTGGTGGACTACCCTGCATCATGAGTGCCCTGGCGAGTGCGGGGACTGTAGTGGGGCTGCGGGGGCGCCTATCGACGCCAATAGGGCGCTGAGTCCTGAAACGCAAAATTGACGACTAAGGGAAGGAATCGAATAAAAGCAGCCGATATACAATAAGAATAACGACGAACGCAAGAAAAATTGAAGTGGAATATGCAACCGATATAAGAAATGGAAATAGCAGCGATAGTACCGACAAGAGAGGAGCGACACTCTAGGGTATATTGGAATTATTGGGCTAGTATTGCGCTGAGTTTTAAGGGATAAAGGAGGCGATTAAGGAGTAAAATGAAACTATCTGCAACCAGGAAGAGACTATCTGAGAGTTGAAGGAAGCAGTTAAGGGGCAGCTAAACTGTATACAAGATTTGAGCTAATAATTTGAGGATACTAAGCAGCAGATAGACTATAACCTAAAGTAAGTAAATAAGCTGCTTAAAGTTATTGTAGTGTGCGCTCTGGCTACCCCACTGGTTTTTTTTGCTGACGTTACGTATTTATCACCCTCGTCTAAGTCTAGCAATATGAGGATGAATATCTCTAATAACACCTTAGTATTATCTTTGGTAAATGAGCTCTATTGTATAATTGATATATTACGGGTTGAAGAAGGGAATAGAGACTGCATACAGATGGGACTAATCTGAAAAGCTATTAAAAAGCACCCGGCGAAGATGGCCTCCCGGCGATGGTGTGGAGATAACTCTGGCCGGTGGTAAAGTACCGGGTGTTGGCTCTCTTTGATGCGTCGCTCAGAGACGGCATAGTGCCTCGCCAATGGAGAAGTGCGAAAATCATCCCGCTGAAGAAGCCGGACAAGGGAGACTACACGGTAGCGAAGGCGTGGCGACCGATATCGCTTTTGTCAACCCTTGGTAAAATAATGGAAGCCGTCGTCGCTGAGCGCATCTCCTACGCAGTAGAGACTTACGGGCTCCTGCCCGCAAACTACTTCGGGGCGAGGAAGCGACGGTCGGCCGAACAAGCGCTCCTGCTCCTGCAGGAACAAATTTACAAGGCATGGAGAGCTCGCAAAGTGCTCAGCCTGATCAGTTTCGATGTTAAAGGCGCCTACAACGGAGTGTGCAAAGAGCGACTACTCGAGAGGATGAAGGCGAGAGGGATACCAGACAGACTGGTCAGGTGGGTGGACGCCTTTTGCTCCGGGCGAACAGCCTCGATGGTGGTGAACGGGCACACGTCTGAGCAGCGAGAGTTACCCCAAGCAGGTCTCCCTCAGGGATCGCCACTGTCACCGGTCTCGTTCCTCTTCTTCAACGCAGATTTAGTGCAGAGAAGGATTAAGGCGGAAGGCAGCTCAATTGCATTCGTGGACGATTACTCGGCCTGGGTGACCGGCCCGACCGCAGAGGCAAACCGGGCAGGCATTCAGTCGATCATTAATCAAGCGCTCGAGTGGGAGAGACGCAGCGGTGCAACGTTTGAAGCGGACAAGACGACAGTTATCCACTTCACGCGAGTCGCCGTGCGCAATAGTGACAGGTCGTTTTGGATCAAAGAGAACGAGGTCAAGCCTAAAAACAGCGCAAAAATCCTGGGAGTGGTCATAGACGCAGGCTTGCGGTACCAGGAACACATAGCTAGAGCCGCCGCCAAGGGGCTCACCGCCGCCATGTGTCTGAGAAGGTTGAAAATGCTGTCTCCGAGGGTGGCGAGACAGTTATTCGTAGCGACAGTCGCGCCGGCAATGGACTATGCCTCCAACGTCTGGACGCACGCTCGCCGCGCAAGAGAAGCCGCCTGGCTGAATAAAGCGCAGTTAGTGGGAGCGCAGGCAATTACAGGAGCGTTCCGTACTGTCGTAACGGCAGTGGCCGAGGCCGAAGCCAGTATCCAAACAGTAGAGGAAAGATACAGATAAACCGCAATAAGATTTTATATTAACCTTCAGACCCTTCCGAAGATATATCCGCTGGCAGCTTTGAAGAATAAGGCAAGTAAGCAATTTATATCACCAATGCAGAAGATTGTCTCGGCGGTGGAAAGGGTCCATACGGAGCGGATGGAGGTTATCCATAAGTATGCGTTGCCGCCATAGACCAGTCGCATCCCAGTGGTAGTCGAGGACGACCTAGCAAAGGCAGCCAAGGGACCAAACGACGTCGAGGGCATCATCATAGCAACGTCTAGCTCGAAGAAGGGCGGCATAGTAGGAATGGGAGGCGTCGCGCGCAACGCGACTCGCAACAGCGCAGGCGAGGTGGTTGCCAACTATTCCGTCACTCTCAGGCCCGGAGACGAGCAGAATCCGTACACAGCGGAACTGGCAGCAATAGCAATGGCGCTGGAGTGCACGCCGCCCAGGCTTCCTTTTCGGGACGTAACGGTCATGACGAGCAACCACTCGGCCGTGGAAGTGATCAGGAGGCCTCGGCAGCAATCCGGTTAATACACTATCCGTCAGATATACGACCGCACTAAGTGCCTTCAGAAAAGAGGCTATTCTGTTAGAGTTATGTGGGTGCCGGCTAAGGCCGAAGGTTTTGCATTGGGACCGATAGCTAAGGCAGCAGCGCAGAGAGCTACCAAAGCAGAGTGTATAGTGGAGATACCGTCGTACCAAGCAAGGTCCACAACACTTCGACTGGCACTTATCCAACAACAGCAGTGTGGGCGGCTTCCGGAAGGCGTTGGACAGTACTTAAAGTGCATCGACAAGGCGCTGCCCGGCAAGCACACCCGTGCACTATACGACTCGCTGAAAAGAAAAGAATCGGACGTAATAGCCCAGCTTCGGACCGGGATGATGCAACTGAACAGTTATCTTTATAGGATAGGGGCAGCAGAATCGGACATATGCAATTGTGGATAAGCAGCAGAGACGATTGAGTACTTCCTCTTTTGATGCAAAAAGTGGATAATATAACGGGAAGTTATATTTAAATACTTACGAATAAAGATTGGGAATTTGTCGTTCTTCTTAGGAGGAAAAGCTGCATCGGATAATAAAAAGTGGAAGCTAGATATACAGGCCGTACTTGCAACAATCAAATTTGCTATTGCGACAAACAGGCTCGATGCAGACCTGCAGCTATCGGCAAACTAACCTCTAGCGGGCGATTATACTAACAAAAAGCAGCCTCAATTTTGGCAGACCGTGCTTCAGCTGCCGAGGATCGGATGCTGAATACTTACAGAATTTGGCCTTCAAGCAGGCCTGTTATGGAATAAGCAGCGACGAGGTTGAGCAGCAAGCGATGAGACGACGATCCGTGGGGCTTGGGGTGTCAGGTACCAAATGTACTGAAGTGTGAACTAGATTGTGTCAAGGCCCTATAGGGACTTCCCTCCGGGCGAAATAAAATCCATCCATCCAACCGTACATATCCTTGCGGCTGTGCCGCAAGACGTACGAGGCTAGTGCGCGCCAGGGACGGGAAATCGTTCCACAGCTCAGGGGCATTTGGGAACTTCTTTCTTTCTTCTTCATCTTTCATGTAAATAGCATCCTGGACTAGATAGCTGGAATCCAGCTACTAGAGGCCGTTCACAGATTCGACGATTTCCTAGCTAGATGTCTGTTTTAGACCCGTAGTCAGATCTCCATCTCCGTCCGAGGGAGGTTCACTGGTCCGCCAGCTGACGTGCGAGGCATTTCACTCGGCCGTTGTACTCTGTATCAGTGGTGACGGTAGTCATAGACTTGAAGTCCTTTATAAAAGCGCCAAACTTGGCAACAGATCTTCCGGAGGAAATGGCTCGCATGTGCTAGATACCGGGTTCGAGGCTGCACAAGTTCGATTCGAGAAATGGGGTCGGCTCGTCGCTGTTGAAGAAACGATGCGATCGGAAGACAATCACCCTGCTCTCGACGACCGCGATATATCTGCGGCGGTACAGGATATTTTCCAGATCATAACTACTCTCTGTGATGCGAGCGACGCGTCCGTACACCGCACCAGTCGGGCCATGACGCCGGGTGAGAAAAGCGACAGATGCCGAAAACAAAGAAGGGTGTCATGTTTTCAATTGATTCGCTGGTGCCACGACATGGTTGCGTGCGGCGATGACGAGGTGGCCGTCATCGTCGAGTCCGTCGGGACAGGGCAAGTTGTACATTGTGGCTTCTCGGCCATCGCGCACGCGTATTTCCCTCTTCTTTGGCGGAGATTACGGACCCGTTCACCGTCTTAAGTCCGCGCCGGACCCTGGCGATAGGGCCGGATTTTGTTGACATGGTGCATTTGGCGACATCGACGCACGTGGATGGGCGCGATGGAAGGGTTGAGTGTCGGGAGAGTATATATGGGAGGGGCTTGGGACGAGGTTGGTGATGGGGAATCTATTCATGTGACCCATCCCTTTACAAGTGTTTGCCTCAATCCCTTTAAGTTACCCATCTACGCTACACTTTCAAAACACAACACAACACCCACCCCAACAACATCACAATGCATGTCATTCTCACAGGCGCAACAGGCCTGGTCGGCTCGGCCGCCCTGGAAGCCATGATCAAGGCCAAGGACATCACCAAAATCTCCATCCTCTCGCGCCGGCCCGTCCAGATGGCCGAGGACGCCAAGGACCCGCACATCAGCGTCATCCTGCACAAGGACTTCGACAAGTACGGGCCCGAGGTGCTCTCGCAGCTGCAGGGCGCGCAGGGCTGCGTGTGGGCGCTGGGCATCAGCCAGACCAAGGTCGACGCCGACGCCTACGTCAAGATCACAAAGGACTACGCCGTCGAGGCCGCCCGGGCCTTTGCCGGCCTCTCGGCGTCCGGGGCCGAGGCCGAGCCGTTCCGCTTCGTCTACGTCTCGGGCAACGGCGCCACCCACACGCCCGGCCGCTTCTCGCCCATCTTCGCCCGCGTCAAGGGCGAGACGGAGCAGGCGCTCGCCGACTTCGCCGCCGCCGCCGCGCCCTCGCTGCGCGTCTACTCGCCCCGGCCGGCCTTTATCGACGCCGCCCACCACAAGAGCATCCAGCCGTACATCCCGAACTAGGGCGCGCTACACAACGCCGCCATATCTGTCCTGGGCCCGCCCATGAGGGTCCTGACCAAGGGCCTGCACACCCCGACGCCCATGCTGGGCGACTTCCTGACCCAGATGGCCATGGGCAAGCTGGACGGGAGGCTGGAGGGGACGCCTGCTGCGTCGAAGCTGGGTTCGTCCTGGATTGTGGAGAACTCGGGCATCCGCAACCTGATGGGTCTATGAGTGTTATGAGGGACGCGATGGAAGGACATGATGCAGTATATTACAGTATGAGTCGTAGGAAACACTACGCTATTTGGAGAACATTCGGAGTAGTCATGCAAACATGCGGGGCCAACTGAGTAATTGAGTAACTTGATGACTGGCTCATGTCATCGTAATCGCGACGAGATGTAGATTGTGGATATTGGAATCCGGCCTGGTTCTGAAGGCGCAAAACCGAGCTTGCTTCTGGGAAGAGGAAGAGGTGAAGAGGCTGCGAGATGAAGACGGCTAGGATGATTCGTGAGCATAATTCCGATTGTCGGGTATGATGATGATGTCGTTGTCTTGTCCTTTAGACTTCTTTCTAATTTCGCATTGTTTCTATTCTTGGCTGGTATCTTTGTCCTCCAAGACCTGTGCTTTGCTTGAGGACGTGAGGTGATCTTGTGCGGTAAGCTTGCAACATGTCCACCCATCAAGGGGTTCCGGCTCCTGCTTAAGTGTGCGTTGGTGTCTTGTTGTCCACGCCGTAGCGAGCTATGTGCGAAGAAATTTGGGGCCTAGATGGCGCTTGAGGATTGGGTTGGAGGGGGAAGTGAAAACAGGGACGTGATCAAATGTGACTGTCTGGACAAAACCTCGACGTGACTGGTGGAGTTGGGAAAGAGACTTTGTTGGTAGCCCGAGTCTCCTCATTTCGAGGCTGCTCCTACAAACAACTGACGCCTGCTTGGGTTGACAATACATCGGCAGGCCACCCCGCTTCTCATTGAAGACTAAATTAGTCGGCCGTGATGCGATTCCGCGAAGTCACCAGCAGTGCCCTATCAGGTACCAGATACACCAAGAAATTGAGAAAGAGATGTGGGGAAGCCCCTCGAAACCGCCACTGCCTCTAGTTGCAGTTAACTTGAAGCAGCGTTGACCCTGGAGTAGTTCCATTTCTGGACGCGATGGGCCGACGGCTGCCGTGCCCAGGAACCGGTTAATATGCATCGAGCACTTGAGACGCTGCCGGTGTTCTTAGCGTCAACCTCGTCTGTGTTGCCTTTATTGTGCCCGGCTTAACGTTTCTCTCGGATTACTATGCGGGACGTGCAAGGTGCTGTCAGCTATCTGCGGCGCCGGACTAGAGGCGCCCACCAGTATGTGAATGGGATGACCTTGTAGCACAATTAATGCCGCAATTATCATTCTGCACGAATGCCACCGCAAGCGCGCAGTGCGAAGATGAGATTGAAGTTTCATCCGCTTGAAGTAATCATTCTTGCGTCATGATCTGCTGTGGCAGCAACTTGCTTCCCTGGAGGGGGCAAACGGCTTTTAACATACCGGTACGTGCCCATGATCCGTCTAGCATCGGAGAGAAATCTTGATTGCGAGTTGGTACTTGAACTTTTATCTGGAGTGAAGATTCCATCTTTCGGCAAGGCGACTGCAACCTTCTACGGAGCTCGTTCCTTTTAAAGTCTACGTTCAAATGTGAACCCGTACGTCTCCGGCCTTAGAGACTCCGGTACGAACGAGCCGTAAGGAAACCTTCCCTCCCATGATATACCCAGGTAGTGGGACAAAGCTTGAGCAACTTTAGCGTTACTGTTGGGCAGGTTGCCCATTAACCCTTGAGCTATAAATATGGGGTGTGTTGTGGAGCTGAAAATCTATGCAACAGCCTATTCCGTTAGCCGTTTGTTCAGTATGCTCTATATTGAGTTGGAATTTACCTTATAACAGTCGTTTGACGAGTCGTCTGATGATCGTTCTGTGTTGTGTCCTGATCCGGATGCCTTTATAATATCGGCTATAGCAGTACTTGTAATTTTCTCTATCTCGAGATATCCTCTCTATACTTTGGTGAGATTATATGCTTCGTCATTGATTATGTTCGCTACAAATTGACGGTACCGCTTGAGTGCCATTAAGTTAGATTGCGCTTCAGTATCTGCCGGGTTATTAAGCACTCTGGTGGGTGGGGCGATATACGTAGAGACGGGATATCACAGGAATCGCCTAAAAACATATAAGATGCATTAGCATAAAGCTCGAAATCAAGGACTTCGCGCTTACTATAGTCCCCCAAATGGTGACGGGGGGAGCCTTCATATCAAGGCTATTGTAGCGCTTATAGCGGTACTGACTTTGGCTGCCGACGCCGTAACTTGGAGGCGTGGCATGGGAATAGCGTCATGGCGCAATAGCACATCTAAGGTAGCCTGCTGAGATTTGGGTTGAAGTGCTGCCCAAGGAACCATTAAAACACAGTAATAGTACGTCAAACCCGGGGCAACAGTAGGTATATACAATAGGGAATCTCCATTTTGAACCCCGTCGCACAACTCAACTTCGACTTGTGTTGTCGATCGCCAGTACTCGAGAGCAAAGTCGAGATCTCCAACCGCCCTCGGGAGCCGGTTGGTAGATTGGCGACGCGACTTGGCTGTGTACAGCTCTCTTCGAATCCTCGACTGAATCATGGCCAGCTCAGCTCTCAATCTGAAGACCTTCGCGCTGCACAGTTCTTCCGAGGCATCGATGCCGCAACGACCACCTAATACTTTGTCTCTTGGGAGCTCTGTCTCAATATCCTCGTCTGACTGTAGAGGCGGCAATCCGTAGCTGCTACTCATTTCCATGTCTAGAATATACGCCGTCTAGATTACCTGTGTTGGTGTCTCGTCTGCACGATTTTCCCAACCCAATAAAATCTCTGGCTGTGCTCAAGCCCTCCTGGGTCCTGGCTTGGCAATGGGGAAAACGGCACCTTAAATGTTCTAGGCCAACTCTTGGCCTCGCGGCCGAACACGCGCCCCATCACATGGAAAGATAATACCTTATCTCCGTCTAGGCATGCCACGGATGCCCGACCCCGACTCTTGTCCCAAGTAACCAGGGCGGACCTATTTCGGCCGAATTTTTACCCATTTCTACAGTACACGGGCATTATATAAAGGCCTACCTCGGTGCGTATTGGGCTAGATCTTCACAAGGCTCGGGCCTGACTGCGTCCACGAACATCAATACAGCTGACTATACGATAGCAAATCGATTAGTCCACTCTCACCGTTTAGTATTGGAAAGATAGAGAGTTCTAAAGCCTTATTGTGTGTCTGACTTTACGCCCATCTGTAAGCAGGTAGGCCTAGACTATATGCTGTAAACTACCTTTTTTTTCCCTACTCCCGCCAAGCTGCATTAAGAATCTCCCTGACTGTGCGAGCCTTAATTTCGGGGAACTCCTCATTTAGAGTGTAGGCGGGCTTAAGGTCGAAGAGGCCCTTTTTAAAGAAGATACTAAATGCAGCGAAGAAGCCTTACAGTATCGGCTTCAGGAAGAAGGGGTAAATAGATATATAAGATGGCAGCTTAGTGATCTTGCCCTTACTGAGCTTCTCGATAGAGTTAGTTCCTATAGTAAATTTAATATCTTTAGCCTCTTTAGTAATAGTAATAAATTTATTCTAGGTTATCTTACTGCTGATAATATAGGCCTTCTTCTTGTAAGTGGACTTTTATATATAGATAGCTATAAACTTACTGATATCCTAAGTATATATAAATATAATAGAAATATCTCTAGAGCTAGAGATAGTAGTAATATTATTAGTAATATTAGTAATAAGAACTAAAGGGGCTATATATAACTGGACCTTAAGTATAGTAAAGTAGTTAATAAAGTAGCTATTAAAGATATTAATATACTTAAGAGAGGAAGCTTTAAGTACAGTAAGAATATTAATTTTATTTTTAGCAGGCAGAAAAATAGCAGCTATACTATTACTGATATAAGTAAGTATAGGCTGTAGAGATAGAGTTATATTAAATAAAGATCTATAAATTACTTACCTCTTATAGTCTAAAATAGCCTAAATACTAGAAATAAATTACTTAGTAGTAGATAACTTATTAGCTGCTATAATAAGAGTAAGATAAGAAGAAATAGATATAGCTAAAATTAGAGTTAAGATAATAGTATTAATTTTATTCTTCTTAAGGACTGCAGTAATACTAGAGATATTATTATAGTTAATTATAATAATTTTAATATTAATTTCCTTCTCTCTATCTTCTAAAGTCTATATATAATATAACTAAGATTAAATCTATAAGCAGCTTAAGGAGAGTTAATAGAATAAATATACCGACTTATCTAATAAGCTAATATAAATACTGTAATCTTACTGGTAGTATTAAGGGTATTAATAACAGTACAGCTCAGGTTACTAGTACCTCTAGCTACAGCAATAAGTCGGACCACCTATTAGCTGACCGGCCCCTTACCTGACCGCCCCACTTACAATGCGTCAACCACAACGCGTCTCTAGCCACACGCGTTTCTTCCTTCAATAACACTCAATTAGTCAATTTAACCCTATTTTCGTTATTTTTATGCCTAAATACACCGAAGAAGACCTCCAACTAGCCATTCAGGATGTGAAAAATGGTCTATCAATGCGAAAAGCAGCCAATAAGCGCGTTGTGCCTTATTCAACCTTACAGACTAAGCTCAATGGCGTCCCAAGCCGCAACGAAGCCCACGAATGGCGTCAGGTGCTTTCTAAGAACCAGAAAGACCAGCTCTGTAATTAGCTCATCTTACAAGATAAGCTCGGAATGGCGTTAACTCATAGCCAGATCCGGAAGTTGGCATCTTCCTTATTGGGCGAAAGTGGCGTCAACCAACAACTCGGAAAGCACTGGATGACCGGCTTCCTACGCTGCAACCAGCGAATAAAAACACTCAAAGGAAAGGGAATTAACCGGAAAAGGATAAATGGAGTAAATCCAGCTGCTATTCGTGGGTTCTATAACCTATTGGACCAACTAGGGGTCAAATTGATCCCTTTATGCAACTGTTGGAATTTTGATAAAACTGGAGTCTTCTAAGGGCTTAGAACTAATAGGCTTGTAGTTAGCCAATTAGAGCTCCAATTGATAATTAAGAAATAGCTATATGACCTTAATTGGATAACTATTCTTAAGGCTATTTCTGCAACGGGAAGGTACCTCAACCCATTAGTTATCTTTAAAGGTAAATACGTCTAACACTAATAGTTTCCAGAGGAATTAGACTTTCTGACCAATTGGAAATTTATATCGTCTAAAAAGGGCTAGACTAATGACGAAATTGGCCTTATTTAGCTGCAGGAAGTCTTCCTTCCGGGCTCTAAGCCAGCTCAAACTAATGAGAAGAGGCTCCTTATTCTAGATGGATATGAATCATATATAACGCCTGATTTTATGCGTATTTGTATGACTAATAGAGTCTATTTACTCTATTTGCCGCCTCACATAAGCTACATTCTTCAGCCTCTTGATATATCAATCTTTGGGCTACTTAAAGCTGTATATCGGGCCGCCTTAACACTAGCTAATCCCCTTACTGATATTGGCCCAACTAGGAAGGAAGACTTTCTTACTTGCTATTTTAAGGTAAGGAAGAAGGCTCTTACTACTAAAAATGCCTTATCAGGTTGGAGAGGAGCCGGGTTGTAGCCAATTAATATATTAAAGCCAATAGGTAGTAAATTCGTTATTTACAACCCTAATAACACAATTACAGTCCAATCAGAAGCCCCTATTTCTCTAAAAATAAAGCAGAGGTCTGAAATCATCCCTTTTACAACCCCTAGCAATTCAAGAGATATTGCTTCATTGGTCCGTTCTTATAAGAAGGAAATGCTAGCTAGCCCAACTATAAGACAGCTATTACGGACTATTAGCAAGGGATTTAATAGACTCCAGTTCCAAATTGCCCAATTAGAAGAAAAAATTAAAGTCCAAGATTAAAATTCAAGCTAATTAAAGGCTAGAAAAAGAGGACGGGTTTATAAAGACCCAAATAGGCTATTTCAAGATATCCGGAATGTTAAGAGGGTAAGAAGGCAAATAAAAACGCCTGAGGTTGAAGATTCAGAATAGCTTGTTTTTTCTTTATTCTTATTGGTTGATTTTTTGATATTTAGAAATTTAATTAGTTAGTTTATTAAAAATCAGTTGAAATAGACTAATTAGGTCTTTTAGTTGTTATTTTATCTATAAGTGAAGTTGAATCGCGATTTTAGTTGTTATGTAAGTGGGGCGGTCAGGTAAGGGGTCGGTCAGCTAATGGGTGGTCCGACTTAACAGATATAATAAGTATTAATAAAGGGGCAAGATAGAGATAGATAAGTTAGAGATAGAGCAATAAGGTAAGTAGTTAATATTATTTAATTGAGACTTAAGTATAGGGCAGCTGGAATAGAGGCGCAATCTACAGCTTCTTATAAATATTTCCGCCCTTTCTAGACGCCCGATCACTATTGGAAGCCTTCGGCTCTCTATAGGCGCTATTATCGCTGTTGATTATACAGGCTCTCAGTCTGGATGATGGTTATGTGCGGGGAGCATTAATAATGCCTACTTAGAGAGCTGCGGGTGCAGAATGCATCCGCCAGCGGCGAGTGGGCGCCACTGTACGTTACTACAGTGGGGGGCAATAAGTTTGAAAACCCTTTAGCGTACCGACTACCTGGCTAGCCTAGTCAGGCCAGCTTTATCAATGCCGCTTTTACCCTTAGAACTTCCCTCCTACATCATCATTTAGAATTCCATCAGGCAAAGAGCTATTGCCGTCGCTATAGTCTTATATCTGGGCGCTAAAGCAGTAGGGATATTTCTATTGTCAATTCTATAAGGTATTTCTGAATATCTACCTCTCTTTCCACCGGCGCAGTGCAAAAGCTGAATTAGCTAGAGTTTGTTTACTCGATGATATATCTTAAAATAGCGTCATAACACCATCCCTGTCAGGTGGGTCGGTACGCCAAAGGGTCTTCAAACTTACAGGGAATCCGGAGGCCCCGAAATACGATGACATTTCTCCGCCGTTGCGGGGGTAAATTGACTCCGTGCCCATTCGTCATGCATGCATCCGTGACGAGATCGATCGCTAGCCTCTTCCGCAGCGGGCACTTTGCGCATGTCGAAATGGTCAATGAGATATTTCTGGCTTGTATGCCACGGCCATTCGTGGTAGACAGGGGATTCTGTACCCGAGATATCCACAGGGCTTATCCGAACTGCCCTCCTCACCAGTACTGCTGTGTCAGACAGCCTGATAGGAAAAGTCAGCTTTGCATCGGGCCGGATCTGTACCGTGGTTTCCTTTGAACCTAGATAGAGACTTTGAACCTAGTCATAGAACCGGATCCGTACCGTGGATCCCTTCGAACCTAGATGCCCTCAACAACCTAGATCTTCGGATATCAACGGCAGCATCGGATTAAGGGCATCTGGATCAGACGGATCCCTAGGTATAAATGCTCTCTTAGTATAAACCGAATCTGGGAAGTGACCTCGGACGATACCACTAATATCTCGTGCACGAATGCCAACCCGTCGACTAGAAGACTAGACGGCCGCTTTTACAGGGCTATTAAGTATTCGATAGACTGGGTTGGCGGCGGCGTCGGTACTAGGGTTATAGTGGTGTTCCGCGTCTAGAAATTGCCGCAGAGTCCACTGGAAGCTGCTCTCTAAATACTCTAGGTTGTTGGCATAGTGTCACAAAACCAGGGTACCTATTATTGTTGCTGTGCTAACCATTTTGTTTTGGATATTTCTGATTAATTTACTGGTGCGGTCCAGATCAACGCGGCTCGATTCAAGGGACGCATCATCCTAGTCGTCAATCCACGAACGCCCGTCGTGGATTGATTATTGATCTTGGCTTGCAGTCTGGACTATCAGGAGCGCTGCATCAGACAAGTCATACTACTCACACTGTTCCTCGCCTTAGGCAAGCACGTCCAGAAGCAATAAGACCCGGACAGGGTTTATGACTGGCGGTGAAAAAGTCGCTCTGCCTCCTTACTTCTAACGCCTTCAATCGGCCCAGAAAGGTCCCTTTCGTGGGCAAAGGCAGGTGCCGAGGCGGTGACGGTCTGTGTCTTTGAGCTGGCGAACTAATCCCAAGGCAATCAGGAGAGTCGTCATCCTCGTTACAGCTCGCGTTATACACTCGTCCCGACTCAGTTGACCTGCGTGCTGCCTTTTCCGTATAGTCTTGGCCGGGTCTGGTATCAGTGTGTCGACATGTTAGAACCGTTGGCTGGGTCTATACCGGGACATGCGATAATCGTTACGGAGGTATATCTCTGATTTTCGCCACTAAACACCCGGAACATCCTTGCCCATCGAATCGTGAAGACCAGGGAGGGAGGGGAAATAATAATAGAGCCATCCTGCGGGCACACTGCCCACTCCTTCCGTACCATATTGACATATTTCGAGGCAGGCAGTTAAATTGCCTAACGACTGGTCCGAGTGGCTTAACGAAGGTCGTGAATATGTTCGACTCGACAGATTGGTCGAGCTGATGGGACATCTGCCGCGACTTATATTAGCGGTATAAATATCTGGTAAAGGCATTGTAGAGCCTCGAGGTATATTGCATTCGTCAGCGGAAGGATAAATAACGATGGAGATGGCCTTGCATCGAGGCGACGCGACGTGAATTAACGACAGGCGCAAGAGGCGGTAATTTAGTGGCCACAGCAAACCAAGATATGGGGGCCTTCTATCTATCCATAAGCGCCCAGGTCGTGCCTCCCGCGGGAGACCGCGCTAGTCAGGGGCGGGCCGGGACTATTATGAGGCATAATCTGGGATGGCGCAATTGACTTCCCAGTTGCCGATACAGCTTCCATAATCTTTATAGGAACTATGCCATGTGCATCAGTGGGAATAGGCTGTTCGATCTCCCAAGGGTCCATAGAAAAGTCCCTTTAAGAAGATATCCAATCATAAAGCCGATCTCATCCATATTTCGAATATTGTCAGACTTGACACGAGGCATATAGTCATGCCAAGCTTGAAACCACTTCTCAACGTGTCCACGTCTTCCATTGACTTTCTCTTAGCATCTCGAGTTGTGTACTTCTTCTTATGAAAGCTGTGCTTCCAACGTCTCATAAAACGTATTGCCCACCTCTTGGAGGCAGTTGGGGGCCGCTTTTTGGCTTGCAGGATCGGATTCGCATGTTGGGAAAGGGCACGGATCTGTATGTGATGTCCGTGAGTGCCACGGCGATGTGCCCACATCAGGATTGCATTCTCCTCTTGCTGTGAGAATAAGGTGCGGTTGCCGCCGTTCTCACGGCGTGGATGAGCGCCCTTATGTCGAGAATACAGTTTCCAATAACTGACTTGAAGATCACGAGTCGCAGCAACAAGGCTTTTGTAGTATTAGGCTTGGAAGAGCTCGACGCTGGAGACACCGGTCCCGAGATCGGATTACTAGGGATCCGGGCCTTTCAGACCGCCCTATTAGACCTTTCCGCCTGACACAACATCTAGAACGCCTAATTTAATGAAGAAACAGCTGAAGAAGGCGAGGCTGCAAGACTGGCTTGAAAACGCCGATGCTTTACAACCCGTCGGTTTATTTATAGCAGCGTAAGTAAGCTCTAGAATTTTCATTGAATAACAACAAACCCAAATTAGAATATACATTTAAGGCAATGCTTATTTATATAATAATCTATTCTTCATCGGAATCGGGCAACTTTATGATATTCAAACATATTAGTAAATTTGGAAAAGCTGTCTATGCATAAAAGGAAATACGAGTAAGGGCGGCCCCTCCCCGATGAGGAGAGGAGGCGGCCTAGCTAGTCTAGTCGAGCCCCCGGGTATGCTCCAATAATTAAACGCCACCTCCCAACAATACCCTTGTATCCCCCAATTCCTTGTATAGCTTGCTATTAAATTCATCGGGGTTGTCCAGATACAGATTATGGCCGGCATTTGACACCATGATCAACTTTGCCTCCCCATTGTCTCGTTTACCTTGCCGCAAGGCCTCGAGTTGGAATAGATTTAGCTTTTCGACGGCTGCTTCACCACCGGCAACATCCATCCAATCGTTCTCACCATACATGAAGATGATCGGTATGCCTGTTTCCTTTGCTAGTCCGTTCGGCTCTCCTTGGATTCGCTGTCTGCCAACTTCCTGGATCCTGCGGATGATAGGACGTCGAGCATGAGCTCCCGGGGCAAGTATGTATGGCATTGCGTACTCTCCGCTGCCTTTTTGCCTAAAGATGGAAAACGAGTATTCATGAAGTACCTGAAACTCTGTCGAAGGTAAATGGTTAAACCTTCTATGGGTCCAACCCGATGCCAGTTTGGGGCCGAGTGGGCCGGTCATCCGAATTAAGCTGAAAGGCGAGATGTTGGCATTCCACAGGCAGACGAGCCAACCAGGCAGAGGTTTGTTGGGTTCAGCAGAGTCTGTGCCGTCATCGATACCGTTGTTGTTCGCCTCGGCCGTTTGTTCGTCTTGGGTGGAATTTCGTTGATGAAAGGTTGACCCAGCTTTGGGTTGAGACCCTTTCATGGCGTAGGGATCCTCTGGAATTCCCGCAGGAGAGACCAGTATCAACTTTTCCACGTGTCCTGGAAACTTCAGGGCATAAGATACTGACAGATAGCCGCCAAGAGAGTGACCCAATAGGACAAATTTCTCAATGTTACGGGCTATACGCCACTCCTCAAGCGCATCAATGAACCAATTCTCCGCCTCAGTCGTCTGCTCTTCCCTTCGGGCAGCCCGGATCTTGAATCGGGGTCGCTTTGAGTTACCCATACCCAACATGTCCAAGGCAAATAGCTTCCGACCAGGTGCGCGTGACAGAGGCTCGAAGTTCTTGTAGAAGAACCCCAGACCGGCACCATATCCGTGAATCATGACCACCGTCTGTTCAACCTCCTCGCCGAGCCTCGTAATTGACAGCTCGTTTAGCCCTCGATTTTTCCCCGGCAGCTGAACCATAGATTTTTGCCATACTCGTGGACCGTACGGGTCAGACTGGTTTGCGTGGTCTGGGGTTGTGGCAACTCCGGTGTGTTCTTTGATGTGGGGGATAAGCTGAAGGACATTGCGCTCTGCGGCGTTCGGGCTCAAGTTGGACCACTGATGCAAACCAGTCAGTATCTAGCGACTGGCATTTATGCTACCTCGGCACGCCGCGATACCGGAATAGTAACTAGAAAGATATTATACGCACCCATTGGGATGTCGCTTCCTTAGAAGTGAGAGGGAATAAAGGACCGGTGAGGCGTGTTTGTGCCTGTTCCGCGCGTTCCGCGTCGGGGAGAGGCACACTGCTGACGGCGACGGACATTTCGAAACCGATCGTAGAATGAGGTTTTTTTTATCGTAGTAATTTGGCAAATAAAACATGGATTGTAATGCGTTCAGGGCCAAAAGATATGGGTTTGGATGCTAACTTATCTGGTCTTAACTACAGCCCCATGGTTCGGACTTAACAATAATGGCTGTGTGTATCCGGGCCCGAATTTAAATCCGACATTGCGCCCCTGGATGGCTGAGCTGCATCTGGGGATGGACCCTGGTTGCACCCTGGTTGGGTCAAAGGTCTAGATCCGGCATCTCCGTATTGCGCTTATGCACTTCCGCCCTACCCGAGTACCTACAATATGTCCGTTCCCCTCCAGCGGAGTAAGCAGAATGCATGGCCTGAACCCTCAGCCACGACGAAGACGCGTCCAATCGCTTAGAATTGGCGTGTCCCTCGTGCCATTTCAGATCCGGCATCCCTGGTAATAAAGGGTGCCCCATAGAGACTGTGTGGTGACTATTCCGAAAGAACGGTGCGGTGGCATCTCGTATCACACCCTTATATACCCATGCGGACTCAATACTTTAGCCATTACTTCTAGTGAAGCTGCTTTGGTGCATAATATTTACCAAAGTCCACTAGAATTCCCGAAGACGATCTGGTCGACGAACTACTCTCGACTTACGTGCGCGACAATGTTCACTTTGTTCTTCGCAGGAAAGGATTTCGCCCCTGGTCGCATTATCGATGGGAGAAACATCCAAGACTATCTTCAGGGCCATTTTCGTGGGGCTGTCAGCCACCTCGCCTGTCGAATCAAGAAGGCTGGCGACGTCTTGGACGATATTGTGTTTTGGTTCGAAAGCATGAACGAACCACCCAGGGGCTTGATAGGCCACGAGGGCCTATTTCTAGTAACAGAAGAGCAAGCTCTTAAGAAGGGTACTGCGTGGGTCACCTAGGATGCGTATTTATTCTCCATGCCGTTAGCTAAATCATAGATACCAGAGATGCACTTCACTTAATTGCCTACATGAAGTGGCCGATCTCGTATATATTCACCGTTCCATTGTAAAAAGCATGCACAATCGGACATTCCTTTCACTCTCACTCATGTACACTCATTCAACATGCTGCGATCTCTTTTATTAGTCTTCTCTGTCACTACTAGTGCCCCAATATTGCACCGCGGGCCTTCTCGCGCGCTGGAACATATAAAGCGAGTCACCAAGGCCATGGCGTCTGACGACGCAACGATAGCATGCAACTATTATTACACCATTACTTCCACTAAGCAAGATTGTGACTATGTTGGTTCATGGTGAGCAATCACCTATGAAGACTTCGTGTGCTGTGTACGTTAGTTTACCTAGGTTATATAACTTACTAATCAAATTCACTTGTAGACGAAATCCTTCTGTGAAGGCAGACTGCAGGGATATTGAGGGTGGCTTCTCTTACTGCGGGGAGGTTAACAAGGGAACTCCTGCATCTTCGGCAACCTCAATAACGCCAATAGCAACACCATCCACGACGCATTCCCCGACGTTGAACGGCATGACTAGCCAGCAACCGGGATGAGTGGCATTATATAAAGTTACTTGCAAGACCTGCCAGGGCGGTTATGTGACCTGTCGCGGACCGGAAGTCTGACCTCAGGTCAGATTTCCCTGTAGCTAGCTAGCTTTCTTAATCACCAATCCTACATATAACCTCACTTCAGCTAATAGGCCGATATCTCTCCTTTCTATGTGCATCATTAAGCCGGGGCGCAACTTAGTGTAAAAGCGGCCATTCGCGCTTACTGAAATGCCAGTTGAGATTCATGTCCAGATACCAATACAATACACTACACGTCATAGCGATATTCCGTACCACCCCTTACCCAGCCGTGGCGGCCACCAGTACAAAGCGAAGACACCCTTGTCTGGTCCTCGTCGAGTGTGAGTGGTATTAGCTTCGTATGAGATTGGCACTTGTAGCTTGGGACCACACTTGGGGCAGGACCAGATACAAGCGGCGATGCCTATCACCGCCACTTGTAAGACACGTTGCCGAGTCCTGGTCTTGGGCGGCGTTAGACTAGCGCATCATGTTGTGGCGTGGTGACCGATCGGGTTGTAGTTCCAGACATCCATCTCGGCCACTCCTTATTTCCAAGGCCCCGGTTTTCAACATTGTCTGGCTTGTACAGTACAATTTGTGTTATTTACAACGACTTACAATGCAATACTCCCCTCAGTGCAAGCGTTGTTTTGCCCCCTTACTTGACTTTCGAGCAGATCTCCTCCCAAACTACCATTAAGTCACATCTTAAAACTCCCTTAGTACAGCCAGCTCTCTTATCACTTGTGACTCCCAGAGCGACTTCGAGGCGGAGCACAGCAGTGGCGACAGGTTGAAGCGTGTGCCACGTCAGAACTGGTGCTTCCTCGTCATAAACCCAGGCTATACGATGGACCACCAATTGGTTTAGGATCCGAATTTACAGTAGATATTTAAGTTTGTGGTGGTTAATTGAAGATTATATATGGGTTCTGATGGAAAGTGCGCCGCTCGTCTATAAATGAGTTAATATATTAACTTATTACTTAAATATTATAATTATACTTTAAGATTATAATAATTAGTATATTATATTAAACTTATAAATTTAAAGTAAGCTAACTTTAATTAATTTATATTAATAGAGAATTAAATATATTTAGTTTTTTTAGCTTTACTTAATATTATCAGATAGATTAAAGCTATATAGTATTCTTAAATAGTAGAGATAAACAGTAAGTACTACACCCAGCACCAGTAGATACAGTAGCTAAATAATAAGGTTATTATATACTGGTCTTTACCTTAAGCTTCAATTTAACCCTTCTGACTTCAACCCTACTATCTGCAGACAATAGGGTCAGTTAATAACTCTATTATCTGCAGTTAACAACCTTAAGATAGAAACCTTATTCCGAGCAATAAGATATAAGAGAGATATCTCCCGTCGTTAAGAGACTAACTTCCCTTCTAACAATCATTCAATCTTATTAACTTTCATTATAGCAACCATTATCTCTCTGACCCTCTAAGATTCTACTCATCTAAGATTAGGATATTAGCAATATCTTATATACCTATATAATATTATATATCAATATGATATTAATAACCTAACGGAAAACCGAAAATATACAGTATATCTTCAGTTTCTTAAAGGAAATAGACTTCTCAGTCTATTGAGATTCCCTTTAAATAGAGCCTATAATCTGACCATTTAACAAAAGATTGCGTTGGTCATCTTCGGCTGCAGTTTCTTCCTTAATGATGCCAGTAGACGGAATTCACAGGGAAATCGGATAATCCGCGTTGATATATCCTTTATCCGAATAGAAATGGCGGCTCTATTCGAACTGGTTGAAGCCTTTAAAGCCGAGGAGCTGAATGCAAAGCAGCAGGTGTTTATCGACAGGATCACCGAAAAGACGTATGAGCCCTGGTTCGAAGAGCTCTTGCGTTGCGTCGAGCTGGTATGGATGCTAGCCAGCTAGAGCGCTGGCTAGAGGGCGGATTCGGATGACTTGGGTCATCGGGTCGTGAGATTTGTCAGTTAAGATATTAAGGTTAGAACGGGTCGAAAAAGTTAGACAGGATTCCGGCAGAAGAAGAAAAAAACAGCTTGAAACCCAAACTTAGGCCTTAGCAACTGTAATATATACAATGAAAATGCAGTAAATTCAAATATTAGGTTCTCTTATTGAGGGTTATATTAAATATATACTTCTTAAATAACTATATATTAAATAGACTATTAAGAGGTTAGAATACCTTAGTATATATATATCTAAAGAGGGGACTAAAAGCTTAACAGTAAAAAGAAAAACACTAATAATAGTATTAATAATACAGACTATATACCCAGTCTATTTAAAGGTTAATAGTTACTCAAACAGATATTAAATAGATTATATAATTAGTAGAGTACTTAATCCTCAAGTATACCACTCTAAGATTAATACTCCAGGAGTATACTGCTTCTATCTCCTGCAATCCTATTATAATTAGCTGGAGCTAACTGTGAGTCCTACATACTGCCGTCCGAGACTGCCTTCCTGAGCTGGGCCGTAATAAAAATGCGTGAAAAGATATCCCCCAGATACATTCCCTATTACAATAAGATACCGCATCTAGACGTTAGCAGCTTCAAGTGAAGATGTGTTCTGCTCAGGCGAAACATCTTCCACCATTAAAGGCGCACCCCTTTCCACGTGGTCTCAGCCGCTAAAAACCACATCTATTTCCTCGAGGGTACCCTTTTTGTCTCGGGCAGACAAAAGAAAAGAAAAATAGCCAAGCAAATATTAGTTGACATGAAGAAAAAGACGGTTTTACTGAACCAGGTGTTAGATACCAAACACAAAGAGCTAGAGAGAATGGGGTATACTTACAGGCCAGCGTTGGTGTAGAATTTAGGGAAGAACTGCTGAAAGATGGTATTAGCAATCCCTTGCATTTGGGAACACATTCCCATTGCCTGAGCTCGAGCGGCAATTGGGACGATCTCGCTCGTGTAAATCCAGGTAGTAGCACCCCAGGAGGGTTTATAGAAGAAGATAAACAAGAAGGCGAGAAATGCGATAACAATGCCGACGGAGTAAGACTTGGTACCGTCAACTCCAGGGGTGGTAAGCCCTACCACTACTATGAACATAGTGCAGAGGGTCATACCATTAGCTCCGAAGATAAAGAGCACCCTTCGCCCAAAGCGGTCTACCGTCCAGACAGCATTGAGGGTAAATAGGTTCCACAAGTGGAATTCAGGGCATTGATAAAGTTGATAGTGTCGACGCTCTGGAAGATCTTCTTGTAGATAGTGGAGGAGAATGAGTTCAGCGTCCCCTGCCCACCGATCTGCTGCCCGATATTGATAGCAAACCCCAGAAGGAGACGCTTTCGAATACTGGGGTCTTTGATCATTTGAAGGTACCCTTTTGCTCCAGTACTGACACCTTCCTTTTCGTACTCGATCGCCTGACGTATGGCTAGGATCTCTGCCTCGACCTCGACTGAGTCGGAACGCATTCGGAACAAAGCCTTCCGGGCGGCGTCAACATCGTTGCGGCGATGGATCAGCCATCGTGGGGACTCTGGAACGCACGGAAGCTGAATGGTGATGAGCACTGGAAGCAGCAATTGGAATATGACGACTATCTTCCAGTCCCAGTCCCCGGGACTATCACGGTGTTTCGCAGCGATATAGTTGATCCGGTAGGCGATAAACAATCCCACCGAGTAAAAGACCTGCCAAAAGGCCATGACTTTGCCTCTGATATCTGAGGGTGTAATAAACAGGACCGGCGGCTATGTAGGAACAACAGGCATGTCAGTCGGAGGCTGTTCTTGACGAATTGTCGAAGTGACATTTCTGCAAGGAGTTCTTACCGATGGCCAGGCCCTGGCTACATCCGATGACCACACGTCCGAAAATGAAGAGGCCGAGCTTGCGTCTTGGAGCAAAGGCCCGGATAAATGTCGCAACAACAGTAAGAATGCATCCACTTGCCATTACCCAACGGCGGTCAAAGTAGCCAGCCCAAACAATGAACCACCACCAGTCCCTGGCCATGCCATAGAACTGTCAAAAATGCAAAACATCCCTGGCTGCTCGGAGGATGAGATCCTTACCAGCGGACTGGCGAAGAACGAACTAGCAGTGATGCCACCTACGGTATACGTGGTATTGATCAATACAATCATACAATTGCTCGGGCTACCAAAATAGTCTATCCAATTCGGCAAAACTTGAACGGAATTGAAGACGGAAGCATCGTATCCCATCAATACCATGCAACCAGCAGCCACAAGAGCGGCATACCTGGATTCCCAGAGTCAGCGATAACCTCATTAAAGAGCACGCAAGATGGAAGTCAAAGTCGGCAGACTGCTTCGTCCACCCGTAGTGCTGCTAGCCTTACCAGTTGTATACCCTTTACATGTCTGGCATCCTGAACTCAATGCTACTGGAAAGAAGCATTATCTTGTGGGGGAACCGATGAAGGAAGAAGGTTCGATTCCTCCGTGTTCGCAATTGATCTTGGAGAACGAAGGGCGCACCATGCTTTATTATACACCTTGCATGCAGTGAGCTCGTGATTCATGGCTTCTAAGCCGTCATCTTGAAGTGCCCCCGCACAATATGGCCTCATACTCGGGGGTAGATTCCTTCTCCTAGATTCCTTCTCCAGTCCCTCCCATGGGGTCCTCACATTTGCCCTCTCCGGCAATCAAACAAACCTAGTTGGTGGGAAAATACAGTCCACTCTGGCTTCCTAGCTGTCTTGGCTCTCCATGGGTCCCCATTGTCATGCCAGAGTATCCCGCCTGCCACGGAGCAAAGAGTCCAGCAGAGTACGGATCCAGAACTCTCCCTTCTAGTGATAACAAATCCCCCACCTTAACCAGCTGGAAGGCAACAATACCTCCAAACCAACCTGGGCCGCAATCACAAAAGAAGCAATATTGGAGAACTACGATAAATATTTATGTGGCGCATCCATGTGGAGTTAGATTGCTAGCGCCATAGCTAACAGTCTAATAGAATTAGAGCCCACGGAAGCCAAGGGTAAGGAAGTCGGGATCGGCCTGAACCCTTTCAATGACGTCGCCGGATCTCATCTCCTCCACGTCCCAAGATGCCCAAGAAAACCGGCCGTGCAAAAACTCGGCTTCGGGAGTAGCTGCCCATACGGCGAAATGAGCCGGGAGGTCGTCTTCGAAGGAAATTAGCCTCGCTCCGAAATTTAGCTTATGTTGGAACTAGGAAACCTCACCGTGATCGAATGGAAAGCTGTTCTCATCCATTCCAACACTCCTGCCCGATTCAGAAAGGATAATACCCGGGTGGAAGTTGATGATTTGAAGCTTCTTTGGATCGATCTCCTTGGCAATACTTTGAAGTAGAAGGTGGCCAGAGGTCTTGCTGAGGACATATGCCGGCATCGTGGCACCAGCAGCGAGGTCGTGAACTGCGTTTGTGGATACATTTATCACGTACTAGAGGAAAACTGCGTGTCAATTACCACACTCGCGACAGAGCGCATCCAACTGAGATTCATGCTGGTCTGAACTGTACCTTCCGCTTGCCCGCATAGCCTTCCTGCTTGTGGAGCCGCTCAGTGAAGTGTAGCAGAGACCTGGCATTAGTCTCGAACAGGGGCCATGCCTTCTCAACGCCACCGGATAGTATAGAGTGCTCTCCGCCAAATGCCGCCGCATTGAGTACGAGAATGTCAACAAATATTCCCTTCTCATGGAGTGAGGTCCATAGAGCCGTGGATTCGCCAAGGTTTCCAACATCGCAAGTGAGAGGCAAGAACTCAGTCTGGCTAAACTCTTGGGAGAGTTTCGCAGCTGTATCATTCAAGACATGCTGGCGTCGACCAGTGAGGATAATTCTTGACGCCGACGCTTGCGCGAAACCCCGTGCAATAAAAGATCCTATTCCTGCGGACGAGCCAGTGATCAGGATCGTCTTTCCCGACTGGCTTAGTTCAGGGCGTGAGGGCGATATGGCGGGATACGAGGCTTGTGCGTTTTCTTCACGAGCGCAGGATCGCCAGTCCCTACGTGCTGTTCGAAACTGCCGTCGTACTTGAACTGGAGATCCGAAGGTGCCATGATTGCAGATACGCTCTAATGAAGTGTGAAAGGTATAGAAAACCAAAGAAACAGAGCGGTGACAGCAAAGTGATAATGGAAATCGCACTCCCAGCCTCCTCAGCTTAATAAATATTGCCCAGGTCCAGGTCCAGTCTACTGACAGCAGGTTGTTATACATTAGCGATGGCAGGGCAAAGTCCGCCGAGCGGAGTTTCAATCCAAAACGGCGAGATAACATACCTAGTTCCATTGCAATTTTCCCGCTCGCCCACCGAGCATACTCTATCTACCTTCCTTTTTCAATAGCACTCCGCTTCTTTCTAACCCTGACCCTCCTCACCCTTGTCATTAGTGCCGGCTCTCTGGGCACTGCCATGAGCGCTGCCTCCCGCAGACAACCGCTTCTCAACCGACAGCCATACTCAGGCTGCTCTGCTCATGAGTCATGATGATGGTTTGCCACCCCCTGCTGGAATGCATCCTTGCTCGGCTGTGGTTTACTTAAGCCCTTAAGTGGGCCTTAATCTAACCAGTTCAAGAAAGATTGTGGGGACGGGAGACTTTAAATACCGAGCCAATCAAGATCTCTGCTTTCCGAGCAAGCTAATTTAGTGTTGCTTCTCTCTTCCCCACCGAACCCGGCAGATGCTTTAACGTTGCCTTTTTCTTCCCCTCATCCTCGTCGTCTATCGCCTTCCACCACTTAACAATCACCGAGCGGGGGTTGCAGTCATGGATGGGCTCTCTGTCGGACTCGAGAATCCTCCGACTACCCGTCGGCAAATCCAACGCGTCAAGACGGGCTGCCGCACTTGCAAGTGTGTTCATAGGGCACCCCGTGCTACTCGTATCCATACCGACATACGCTGACCCTCTCGTAACAGGGCTCGCCGAGTTAAGTGTGATGAGCACTGGCCGTCTTGTTTGCGCTGTACCTCTTCAGGCCGCGAATGTGACGGATACGGCGTCTGGGGCGGCGGGCATCCAAGTCGCCCCACAGCTCAATGCCTCGATCTACACCGGCCTAGCAACACGGGCCCTGCAGGCCGCCTCAACGCAGAAGACCGTCGAGTTCTTGAGTGGTGCTTGTTAGCCAAACTCCAAGGGGTATTTCCCTTCCCATTCTGGGAAAGTCTGGTTCCGCAGGCATGCCACAATGAGCCCGTCATCCTAAGTTGTGTTTTGGCACTGGGCTCAGTTCACAAAAGAGCATTCATTGACGAAGGGTCCACAAACTCAGAGAGGGAGGTTAACAACCTGGAGTCAATTACCCTACGACATTACAACACGGCCATCAACTTGCTGAATGGGTCACAGTCGGATGGAAGCAGGGTATCGACCCAAGTGACCCTGATTGCATGCCTAACGTTTGTAATCATAGAGTATCTCCAAAAGCGCCAATATCAGGGCCTAATACATCTTCAACATGGGTTGCAGATACTAGGAAGTCAGAAGTATAACAACATGCAGCAGTCTTCACGCGATCCTGTGGAGGATTGGCTTGCAGAGGCTTTCGGTCGACTAGACATCCAGTCCAGGCTGTTATTCAATACGACAACAGACAATCAGTCTCGCTTGAATAATCAGGCGAGCAAGCGCCCTCTTACGCTAAGATCACTGCACGAAGCGCGACAGCAACTGGATCTTCTTGTATCAGAAGCGTTTCGACTACAGCGCCAGGGTCGTATCGCCGAATCCTCAACCAACATCAGCCGATTATTCCAGGCTCTCATTATCCAACAACAGCTTCAAGAAGACCTCAGCTCTTGGCTTCAAGCTTACCGGGCTTGGCGGACGAGGCCGCCGCCATCTTTACTCCAGCCACCGTCTTCACTGCCGGAACAACTTGCTCGACGCTTACTCTTGATCTACCACACTATGGCGAGCATTATTACAGCTACGGCTTTATATTCAGGGGATGAATCAGTTTTTGACCAACATATCCTACAATTTGCTTCTATTATTGCTTTATCGAAAGACATTCTTAAGGCAACCAGATTTGTATTTTCAGGCCGCGTATCATCACATGGTCACTGTAACCAAACATTCAGCTTTACTAGCGATATAGGTCTTATTCCACCTTTATACTACACAGCCCTAAAATGCCTTGATCCAAGGATGAGGTGGGACGCTTTGTCGATACTTGAGACAGAGACTCACCGAGAAGGCATATGGGATGGGCCAACAGCAGCCCTCATCGCCGGTGAAGTCATTCGACTAGAAGAGACCCCATATCCTGAACAAGGCGAGATCCACGGCGAAGAAGGGGTCACCAATGGACGTCGCAATAGTACCCCGCCGGACTCACCTGTTCCTCAACTATGGAGAGTATCCGACATCCAGGTTGAGCCCCCTCACAGCCCTGAAATGGAATTAGTGCTCGTTTGCAGACGAAAGCTGGGAGATGGCACTTGGACGGTTATAAAACGAAGACATAAGGGGTTTCATTGGTATTGAGTTGAAACAGCATGTCTTTGCAAGTGATAGTTGGGTCTTATACAGAGACTACTACCCAACGACGAGAGTTCAGACGGACGAGTAACTCTTCTATATTCGCAAAATCCCTACGCCTTTTGGCTTTCGCTTATCTATCAAAGACTGACCACTCCCAGCTCGTTTTCCGTTCATTCCTAGAGTTTCTGAGCCAGACGGGCGTCCGTTGACAAATTGCTAGCCTTGTCGGCTACCCCTGCAGGCTCATGGCACTCGCCGCTCCGCCATTCAGGTCGTTGGGCTTGTGCTAGTTACGATCGGAGATAGGATGACTGCACGTTATGTCCGCGCTTGATGGGGATGGTCAGTGTGGAGCATATCTCGCCGGCCATGGCAACTTTCGGAGAATTTCGCAGTCGGACACGGAGCAAGTTCTTGTTGGCGTTACCGGAATTAAAAAAAATGGAGCAGAATCAAGGCTCTCCCTGTCGGTTCTCCTTGAAACTGGGCTCTGTTTTCAGATAAATCACCAGACTCTCTTTACGATTTTATTCCACGGGAACGGATACGTTTAGGGCTCCGTCCTCTGCGATAACCTAGATTGGATAAAGCCGGTACAGGAACCCAATGCAGGACCGAATACGGAGTACTTTCTTTCACGTCGGGGTTTCATGGAGCGAGCCTTGGAAAATAGCAATTATCCGGACTATTAAGTTTCGAGACTTGACCATATCGGTTCAAGCCGCCGCGTCGGTTTGCAAGGTTCCTCCGTGTCCGATTGAAAAACTCGCCAAAGCTCCCCACTTAAGCATCCCGGCCATTCGCACTTTTAGAGGCAGCTGCTTAGCTACCAATCCCACTATAACGGAAGGCGAGGTGTGCAATAAGGGGTGAGGGCAGAAGAGGTGCCTGAATGGAGCTACTAAAGAAGGCACTCAGCCAAGGATCCGACCGGGGCTTATGGACTGCTACTTCCCTCATTCCTGCCCTCGTTCCAACACACCACGTTCATTTCTGGCTACAAGCCAATTCGTTAACATTGCTAATTACTTCCTACTCGCCATCAGAAAACTTTTCAATCAATAATGCACCTAATCCTTACTGGCGCAACCGGCCTGGTGGGTTCCAGCGCACTCCATGCTATGCTCAAAATGAAGGATGTCGCCAAAATATCCATTCTCAGCAGAAGACCAGTTCCTATGGCCGAACAGACCCAAGACCCAAGAGTCGACGTATTAATTATTAACGACTTCACCACTTACAGCCCCGAAGTTCTAAGAAAGCTCGAGGGTGCAAGTGGTGCTGTCTGGGCCCTCGGTGTCAGCCAGACTAAGGTCTCAAAAGAGTGCATTTTTCCTATAGACATACCCTTCTCCTCAAGTATCTCATCTAATCACCCGTTAGGGACTACATCACAATCACTAAAGATTATCCCCTTGCCGCGGCCGAGGCCTTCGCTGACCTGGCCCCCAATAACGAACCCTTCCGTTTTATCTATATATCCGCTGGACTAGCTACTCAGAAGCCTGGCCTTTTCAGCCCGTACTACGCCGGCGTTAAAGGCGAGGCTGAGTTATCGCTCTCGAAACTACGAGATGCATATCCTCATTTGCAAACAGAGACAGTCCGGGCTGGCTACGTCGACGCCACTCATCACACCGCTATTAAGCCTTACATACCTGACCCGGGTTTCTTGTACAACTTCATGACGCCTCTCGTAGCACCGCCCATCAGGCTGGTTGCCAAGTGGATGCATAGTCCGAGTGAGCCTTTTGGCCAGTTCCTTGTTGAGATGGCTATGGGTAAGCATGATGGTGCTTTAGTAGCCAAAGGCCATGGCATCACCACACTGCATGGCGGTTCGAGGGTATTGGAGAACGAGGCTTTTAGGCGGCTTGCCGGCCTGTCATGACAACGGATCAGGAAACGCATGTTCGTACGGGATATCGCATAGGTTACCACAATCACTAATAACCCCACCTTTGGAGCAAAGTAATAAAGACCAATTTCAGCCAGCACTCTGAATCTTGGGGGCAGCCCAAATTTTCAAACTGCGTTCACTTGCTTTGCTAACTCACACACTGGATAAAGATGGCTGCTTTGACTTTCTATTCGTCCAGTTATCAGGACTTCAATCAGACCGAAATCTTGATTCAACAGTTCGGTGTACCCGGCACCCGTCCGCCCCTTTCATACATGTGGCGATAATCCTTGATCTCTGCTGGTACCAGTGCCGTCCATGTGGTGTAAACAATTGGTTTCGAGTGAGGAAACGTTACAGACGTCACCAAGGGTGTCTAGACTGCCTATGATGGGCAAATCCGAGTCTGCTAATTTGTCCAGACTAATGTTGAGGTAGGCTTGATACTAAAATATGTCAACATTAACTCTTCTTGCCTCCGAACCATTGGCGGCAGTAAGTAGACTAGTTCTCCAACAAGATCCTCTAGAAACTGTATGTAATCAAAAAAGTATTGCCGTCAAATGAGATTATCCCGGATTTCAGGAAATAGAATGATGTGCTAAATTACTTAAAATCTAACTTTAAAATTAAATTAATTTTATATAAAATCTTTATTTCTAATTATCAGGCTAATATTAACCTCACTAAAATAGTATAAATAATATTAATAATACTATTTTTTATATTATCAGAGTATACTTCTTTCTAATGTTAACCCCCTTTTATAAGCTTTAAAGTTAATATATTAAAAAGGTTATTAAAAATTAAAAATTAATTTATATACAACTACAGCTTAGAGTTAATTAGCCCAGGCTCAGGTTACCTCAGCACGAGCTCGGTTCTAAAAGTGGAATTGCCTCTAGTGGAGTTGGATTTTGCTGCAGACGTTATAGTAATCCAGTCGGCACTAGGCACCTTAACGCCGCATAAAGTCCGGTATTGAGTCATCTGCGTCTCTCGAGCGAGTATGTGTCGGGTTCCACTTTGAATGCCATACCATATCAGACTTAAAAAGACAATCCACACGCACGAAGCTATAATAGTGGAGCGAATTATTCAGCTTCAGAGTATATATACTCCAAATAATACGCTATCTTCACTTGTCTTACCCTTACTTCCTTTGCAGTATACCATACTGTTATTTCACCTCCCTCATTCTCTTGAACAGACCCAGTATAATGGAATCCTTTACATTCCTCCTCCCGAATGGAGGAACAGTCGCGGGCATTCACAACATACCTCCACACTCCGAATCTTCCATTCAATGCCGCCCTCTGGTTGTAGGCCTCCATGGTGGTGGTTATGAATGCCATTACTTTGATGCCGATTCCAAACACACCGCATCCACTTCGAGCAACGCCTACAGTGTCCCGTTCATATCCATCGATCGCCCCTGCTACGGAGGAACCAGTTCCTTTCTCCCTGTCCCGAAAGGATCCAATTTTATAACGGAGACTGGAACCTGGTTGCACAAATACATCCTGCCAACCCTTTGGTTTAAGTTCGGTATTGCGAATCAATGCAATTGCCTGGTGCTCTTTTGCCACAGTCTCGGCGCAATGTATGGGATTGCGGCGGCAGCGATGCATGGCCAGGATGAGAGGCCATCATACCCACTGGGAGGGCTTATATGTTCTGGCGTCGGTGATGTTTGGCAGCCTCAGATGTATGAGAACTCGGTGAGCGAGCCATATGACCCTCTGGGTCAAAGTTCGTTTCCTCCCAAGGCGAAAGATGCTCTTATGTTTCGGCCGGGAACTGTGCATCCGGATATCCTAAAGCTCACGGAGCGGCTCGATTTTCCAGCCCCGCTTGCGGAACTTGCGAGTTTGCCAGCTTCGTGGCTACCTGGTTGGAAAGAAGAGTGGGCAGTGCATGTCAAGACGCCGGTCATGTTCGCCTTGGTGGAACAGGAGCCGTTCTTCGTGGTTTCAGAGGAGCGAGCGAATGCATGTGCAGAGGCATTTTCCAGTAGCTTGCGCGTCGACAGCAGCTTCGTTAAGGGCGCATCGCACTGCATGGAGTTGAGTTACTGGGCGCAAGGGTGGTACGCAAGGGCTTTCGGTTTTGCAATGGAATGCTCGGCGCATGTGGGACTGCAAAGTACATGCATATAAACGGCACCCCAACGTAGTCTCGAAAGTATTTAGCCTCCGAGAAGTTAAATAGACGATTTGTGAGCTTGCAAGGGATGCTAGAAATCGGCGTGTCGACATCTATGTATTATAGGTTATATACAGTATATCTACATACCTCCTCTCTCAAAAGGGTGACTTGTGCAGTCAATGCGGCATTGAGAGTTCCAGTTGCTCCCTCTTGAATCGTAATTCGTCAATATTGTTCTTCGATCTAGCACGGAACTTGCTTGCAGTAATTCGGGTTTCCACCCCTTTTCTCACTGCTGTGCAGCGAATACAAGCGATTACACTTTTTTGATTTAACAACTCGGGATTCTTCAGTCTGATAATTCTCTTCGCCTTTTATAGGCGCATCAGCACCTCGCTACTGGCTAGAGGCTTGCAGTTGTCTTATTGCCTGCTGTGTAACGAATACCATTTTTTCGCTGTCCGATCTCCAGGTCCAACAAGTGAAAAACGCCAGAGGTCCAATGCTTCTGGTCAATGTGACGGTCGAAAATTCTGGCCATTTTGATGGATGAGAGGTTGTCCGGGGTGTACGTTTTCCAGAGATCACCGTCCATCAAGCGTCCACCAAAGGAGTTAAAGGGCTTTATCAAGAGGTTGGGGTGTTCTGGTACACACATACCCACAGGGGGGACTAGAAGCTCAACAGGTAAAAAAGAAAATCACCAACAATAGGATCAATAATGCAGACCATATCGGTACCCAGTCTACTTCGGGAGACGTCGGTCTCTCTTATATCTTATTGCTCGCAATAAGGTTTCTATCTCAAGGTCGTTGACTGCAGACAGCAGGATTGAAGTCAGAAGGGTTAAATTAAAGCTTCAGGCAGAAACCAGTATGTAACAACCTTATTGTTCAGCTACTGTTTCTTCTGGTGCTGGGTGTAGCACTTACTGTTTATCTCTACTGTTTGAGAATACTGTATAGCTTTGATCTATCTGATGATATTGAGTAAAGCTAAAAAAACCAAATACCCAGTCTACTTAAAAGTTAACAGTTTACTCGGACAGACTAAGGCTTCTCGCCCAACTGGTTACCTTTTGCAATACCTTAATGAGCTGCAGTAACAGCTGCACCTTGAAAAAGCTAGATCTGCTGGAAAAGCTAGATCTTGGAAAAGCTAGATCTACTGGAAAAGCTAGATCTGCTGGAAAAATCTGAAATAGTAGTCAGAACAGTGATTTCAACAATGTTACTCAAGTATATACTAAGTCTATTACTAGGGTATACCTAATGAAAGGGGTCAGAAAGCTAGCGAATTCCTCCTGCTAGTTTAACTAAGTGCTTCTTTTCTAATTTTTCCCTCTCAGTGCGCCTGTAGCTCTCGTCTTCGTATACCAGAAGAGACTCCTCGACGACGTATTAAGTGAGTAAAAAAAATCGTATAGCCTTATTCCCAAAGCTCGTAATGAGACGAGTCCAGAAACAAGCGAGCCGAAAGACGGATAGGCGTCATTGCTACCGTCGTCTTTAGATTCAATAGCGTTGTTAGACTTAAGGGGTATCCAGAGTTACATGCACCGAGATGACGGGGACAGCTCAGCACGCCATCTTCATTAGGGGTAAGTTTGCCCGAGTTACCGACATAATGTAGACCTCGGAGACTTTCGAGTCGGGCGCGGGACAACTTCCAGAGTCGGCCGACATGGTGTAGACCTCGGAGACTTTTGAGTCGGGCACGGGACAACTTCCAGAGTCGGCCGAGTCCAGGTCAACGACTGCTCACTCCACAAGACGAATGTGATTTGGCAGCTTTTTCCAGACTTCCCCAGTCCACCAACCGACAGCTGTGGAGAAGCTGCGATGGTCCCATGGCAGGGGTTAATTATATCCAGCCCTGTGTATTTGAGTCAATAGACTTTTTTTTCTTTTTCGGACGGACTTCCGTAGACTCCGATAGTTTATGACGGGCACGGGTCCTTTATTACCCCCGCTGAGTAAAACAAGGGAAGCATAAAAGCCATAAGATGAATGGCCTACCGCTCCAGAGGCTAATAGTTAAACTCCAAGGTAGCCTCAAGATTTATTTCTGACCTCATACCAATAATGAAGGAAGCAATTGTTTCTCAAGGTAACGCCGTCAAAATCACGCTGCATAACTGTATCTGATCTGCCTAGGACCCAACGTCAAGATTATTGACAGTCCCATCCCTATTCCACAAAAAGGCCAGGTTCTTATCCGAGTTGTCGTCGCTGGTTCAAATCCAAAAGATGTCAAATCTACATTCTGGCTTCCGCCTTCCAACTTCGGAGACGATATAGCTGGTTATGTCGAGTCCGTGGGGGACGGCGTCCTGGAGTTTCGTCCCAATGACCGCGTCGCTGCCTTTCACGAAATGTTTACACCGCATGGGGCCTTTGCCGAATACGCCATTGCATGGGCCCACACGACATTTCGCCTGCCAGTCAATATTTCCTTTGAGGAGGCCGTCACGGTGCCGCTGACTAGCATGACGGCGGCCCTTGGGCTGTATAGTAACTTGAGGCTCCCCCTTCCCTGGACGACGGATGAAGACCGTCCAGAGACCGGCCCTCTGGTTATTTATGGTGCAGGGGCCGCGGTCGGGAGCTTCGCCGTGCAATTCGCGAGGAAAAGCGAGGTGCATCCTATAATTTGCGTGGCTGGGCAGTCGAAGGACTATATTGAAACCCTCATTGACCGTAGCAAGGGCGACGTGGTAATTGATTACCGGCTAGGTCCTGAAACTGTCTTGGCCGACATCAAGAAGACTCTGGGAGGGAAGCCATTACTTCATGCTTTCGACGCTGTGGCTGACTACGGAAGCGACAAAATCCTCGGGGCTCTTCTTCACCCAGAATCAGGAAGAATTACTATGACTCTCCCCAAGGACGGGACAAGGATTCCCAAGGAGCCCGGGGTCTTATTTCCCGACGGATTCGTCAAACCGCCATTGGAGGGTGTACCTGAGGGCGTGGAGGCTTTTTGGACGGCTGTGGGTTCCGTACATAACGCATCTAAGCATTTCGGTTACATCTTTTACCGATATATCGAGCTGGGGCTTGAAGAGGGGTGGTTGAAGCCTCATCCACATGAGGTAGTGCAAGGTGGGCTAAACGGGCTCCCAGCTGGGCTAGCAAAACTTCTTGAGGGAAAGGCACATGGTGTTAAATATGTATATCGGATTGCAGACACAAAGTTTTGACTAATTATAGTTATCCTACAATAGTAAAAGATTGCAACCAAAGTTTAAGTCATAAGAAGTAATTTTACGCCGGGGAAGTGAGGAATATTGCCGCAGAGAAGAAACAGGCACCTACACCTCTCGCGACTCTTCATTGTCTACATGCAAACTTTTGTACAAAACGTCATTTAAATTATTAAGTCTGTGATCTGCTTCGAGCTGTTCCGTCTCTACAGACGAGCCTTAACCATACCCTCCACGAACTATGTTTTGTTCCCATTTGGGAAAAATACTCTCTAATCTGCGCCCTCGCAGTGTCGATGACGGAGACGTCCTCTAATCTAACTTCTGTCTGCTCCCTCAATGTGAGCAAGTTGCCGGCACAAGGTCAAAAAAACACAGTTTTATCCACAATTCAAGCATTTCCTACCCAATGCTGCCACGATGACCAAATATCAAGCTTTTCAACTTGAAAAAGTTAAAACCTGTATGAATATATAAGTAGTTGGCTCAAGAAGCACGGAGACGTCCTCAATTGTACTTGGAACTGATACCTCCTTGTCAAGTTCTCCATACGTGGCGTTTTCAACTAGTTCTCGTACTGTTCACCTTAGAGTCTTCCCTGACCGTGTCTTGGGAATGATTCTGCTTCCCTGAATCATGCTACCAAGGGAAGTAATGGCACCAACTTGCTGGCGGACTAGACCCTGGATCTCGGAGATGATATTCTGGTCCGGTACAGCTGTCTTCGGATGATCTGAGGCTGATAAAGTAATCACGGCAGATGGCAGTTGGCCTTTGAGTGAGTCAGGGATTCCCACGATGCAAGCCTCTGCAACTAGTGAATGGGAAGCAATTTTTTGTTCGATCGCACCTAGATAATAGTTAGTCTTGGTGATATGGTACACCGGATACACCAATTCATCCGGGCTTGGGGGAGTATAACCTACCACTGGACAAATAATGTACACTTATGTTCAGCACGTCGTCACTGCGGCTCATCACATGAATAAAACACTCCTTGTTGCACTCTACCATCAGATCAAAAGTGGAGTGCACTTAATAAAATTGGGATCAAATGTGGCCCCAGATAGGTCTCGGCTGATACAACTCTTCAAGATACCGCTCTTCCTCATCCCTCAGGACTTTACCATTACTTCCAACCGCCTCGTCGATCCTTTTAACACTGCTGCACCCAATAATGGGGCTCGTAACCCTCTTGTTGATCCAGGCGAGTGCTACGTGAGCCATCGGCCATTCACGTTTCTCAGCGAGCTCCGCCACCCGGCCGATAATCTTGAGGTCGACTTCGGATGTACCATGCCCTCCACTTGTGAGATCAGACTCGGTCGAGGCTCTCGCCGTCGAGTCGGAAGGGGGCCGGGCGAGGTGTCCACGGCACAAAGGAGCCCAAGGAATAAGCCCAACGCCAGTTTCGTTACAAAATCGAATCATCTCGCGCTCCTCCTCGCGATAAAGAAGGTTGTACTGGTCTTGCATGCTCACGAATTTAGTCCAGCCATTCTTCTCAGCACAAAACTGAAGCTGGGCGAACTGGGTTGCCCACATGCTGCTCGCGCCGATATAACGGACCTTGCCTGATTGAACAAGGTCGTGGAGAGCTTTCAAGGTCTCCTCAATAGGTACCGAACTGTCGAATCTGTGAATCTGCAATAAGTCGATATACGTAGTCCCAAGTCGCTTCAAGGAGGCTTCGACCTGGTTGAAGATTGCAGTGCGCGAGAGACCAAACTGGTTTTGATAGTCCTTGGATCTATCAAACTCTGAGTAAAAGGCAAATTGTTGCTCCTCTGTGATAACTATTAGAAGGTGCACATGAAGTCAATGATTGAACATACCCGGGGTTTCTCCAACAGCAAAGTTGCATTTCGTAAGAATAACTAGCTTCTCGCGAGGGATATCATAGTGCTTGATAGCCTTGCCAATAATCACCTCAGAGATGCCATTTGAGTACGAATTGGCTGTATCCCAGGTATTGAGGCCCCGGTCGTAGGCTGCCTTGAGCAACGGCAGCGCCTATAATTCGAATCTTGCTTAGTAGCTGCAAAACGTGTTCTAGCGGGACCGCATGTACCTTGTCTTCCCCAAGTGCCCATGGAATAGCCTGAGGATCACCAAAACCCATGCAACCAAGAATGGGCACGGAAACACGAAGTCCGGATTTTCCAAGTTGACGATACTGCGCTTTCGTATCTTCCAAAGACTGCCTGAGTCGACTAGGGAGCTGAAGAGCGGCCATGTTGACTGACAAGATAACAAACTGCGGTAGTAGGTTGAATGAGGTGGAGGACACGAGATGAAAAACTGCTTGACAAACCGTAAAAGTGTGCTGGAATAGCGACAAGTATCTATACTCCTTTCGGCCAGCTACTCGGGTTGCGAGGGCAGAGCCACGTAAACTACAGTCTAGCTATAGACGGAGTTTCTATGAAGCCGAGGCCGAGGTTGAGGCTTTAACTTGGCGATAGACGCAAACGTGTTGACCCTCATGTATTCGGCTCGGAGACTTTTGTGGAATAATTGGCCCGACCGCCGGGTTACCGGACAGTGTGGGACGACTTGGACGCCCACTTGCCTCCCCAGACGCCGTATCCTTCGCACTCGCGGTCTGAAGTGGGACAGCGCCAACAAGACGGCCAATTTTTATCGCACTTGACTCGGCGAACCCTGTTATCAGCGGGTCAGTGTATGTAGGCATAGATGGATACGAGAAGCAAGGGGTGTCCCTATGAACTCAAGTGCAGGTGCGGCAGCCCGTCTTGACGCGTTGGATTACCCGACGGGGAGTCGGAGGATTATCGAGCCCGAAAGAGAGTCCATCTATGGCTGTGGACCCCGCTCAGCGATTATTGAGTGGTGGAGGGCGGATACATGACGATAATGTGGAAAGAAAAAGGTGACGTTGAAGCTATCTGCCGGGTCGGTGGGGAAAGAAAAGTGTTACTAAATTAGCCCGCTCGGAAAGTAGACATCTTGATTGGCTCGGTAGTTAATAGCACCCGTCCCCCTGAGCTTCCTTAAGCTAGTTAGATCGGAGTCTGTTGCGCTAGGTGCAAAAGGGAACACTCCACAATGCAGAGCTGGTAATGTACCTTATGTACTGTAACAGAGGCTGAGGCTTAAACTACCGCCGAGCAAGGGTGTATTCCAGCAGGGGATGGGGCAAACTATCATCGTGAGGAGAGCAGCCTGGCATGGCTTTGTGGAAGATGCGCCATGGCGGAATGGGACATGATGGGATGGACGGTGCTGAGTCTCGTGAGTGAGGAGGATGGAGCTGAATGATGCAAGATTAAGATAGTTATTGGTCAAGCGTCGGTCCGACGAGAAGTGTAGTCCGAAAGAGTATTGTCGGATCGACACCGAATACCATATTTTCTGGGGAGACTTGAGAGCAATGCAATTCCCCATGGGCAGAAACAATCCCTACTGGAACGCGATAGTAGCTTAGACAGGCCAGACAAGGGCAAGATAGGTGCTTAGGCCCAAGCATGTTTCGAATCGATCCTGCCAAAATGACTCAATTCCTTTGCTGGTCTGATAGATCTGACATGTTTGCCTGGAGATTTGAACTAGAAGGGCTTAGAAAGCCAGTACGATATGTCATTATTTGCAGTTGGCCCGCTTTGTTCCAAGGCGATAGAAACACTGGTTAAGAACAAGAAGAAACTTAGAGTGGGAATCTAATATAATTAATAACAGATATCTACCCAATTAGACACTTCAGACAATCTGGGCTTATAAGACATTTCCGAAACATTGTGTTTCCCCTGCCGTATCCTAAACAGCCTATATTCAACACCCGCCTTTTACTGTAGTAAGTAAAGGTTTAATTTTAGTGCAATGTAAGGTGTGTTAGCTCCAAGCCCAGTGAAACCTGCTGCGTGGGTAGACTGTTATCACTCTACTGCGTCGCAACCAACAGAAATATTTAGATATTATATCTCTGACGAGCTGAATACTAAAAGGGTTAAAGCAGCATCCAGCGTGCAGCTACATGCATGTACAGCGGTTCTCTTAGGATAGCCAGTGTATAAAGAAGGACGCGGAAGCAAACTTGGGTGAATACATTTAAAACCCTTCCAAACGGCTTGATGTTATTCTCCTGTCGACCGCCGGGGGGGCGCAGACTCTCGAGCAGTTTCTTCAACGACGAGGCTTTGAGACATCGACATGAGACGGAAGCGCCGGAACTGCTACCTTCCTTTTCAGACAAGAGATCAATCTTAAGCCCCTCGGTGACTAGAGGCGCATTTGCGAGGGGCCCCGCTTTTTCCTTGGAGGTGTTTAGAGTTGAGACCGCCCAGAAAAGCAGTAACAATCCTGATGCGGGAAGTTAGTCCTGTATCCGGGCCAATCGTAGCTGCCTATACCCAATCAAACATACCCACCGAAATCTCTCGCTCTGCCAGTGTTGGGCCGTGGCTTGTCCTCATTCGTCGAAGTTTTGCGAGACCGATAAGTTACAAGGGATTAAGGGTTGGTTCCACTCGTGCCCGTTATTAGGCTGTAGGCGCCCCACCCTTACGTCAACAAGTATCTGATTCTTTAACGCAATATGCCCTGTACAGTTCAGCTTACCTTACACCTTTGGACTCTTTATTTAGTTCGAGTCTGAACCGAAATCCCCTCGAGAGTATTTTTAGTGAAACAGGCGGCCTTTGACAACTGACAAGCTTGAGCTGGCAGTTGGCAAAAGCGTTTCAAACGTGCCCAAGGACGTTTCATCCTTCTGTCGGCAGACAAGACTCTCTCCTAACCGCATTGTCCCTCGCCATCTGTCAATTGCCGACCAGGGCCAAGTCAAAGCAATTCTCAACAAGATGCCCACCGACCCAAACATCCACGATGTCCGAGGCCTCATCCGCCAGTCACCGCCCGTGGACGTTAGCAAACCCTACGACCGGTCTACCCTCAAGGGCAAGATGATCCTCATCACTGGCGGCGCCAACGGCCTCGGCGCCCACTTCGTCCGTCACTGGGCCTCTCATGGCGCCCACATTGTCATCGGTGACCTTGCTGATGCTGCCGGCGAGGAGCTCGTTGCTTTTCTCAAGACCACCTACCCAAAGTCCAACTTTGTCTTCCAGCACTGCGATGTCACCGACTGGGACTCCCAGTGCAGCCTGTTTGAAACAGCTGTCCGCGTCAGTCCTCATGGCGGCATCGACATCGTGGTGCCCAACGCCGGCATCATCCTCCCCGGCCAGGCCTTGAGGTTTGAGGCTCCCAAGCTGGTCAACGGCCGTGTCCCGAAGCCGAACACTAAGACCTTCGACGTCAATATCACGGGCGCTACATACACCACTCATCTCGCTCTTTACTACCTCCCTGAGAATGACTCCGGTGACCGCTGCCTCCTGCTCATCGGCTCGCTCTCATCTGTCGTTCCCTTCCCAGGCCAGTGCCAGTACACCATGAGCAAGCACGCCATCCTCGGTTTGTTCCGCACCCTGCGCTCCACGGCTTTCACCCGCGGCGTTCGTGTCAACATGATTGCTCCTTACTACATCTCCAAGAGCAACATGCTCCGACCCAAGGTCGAGGCCCTCTTCCTCTCCGGTGCCGCAGGCGGAGCGCAGTTCGAGGACTGCGTCGACGCTGCAACCCGTCTCATCGCCGACCAGGAGGTTGCCGGACGCGCCCTCGCCGTGGGCCCTAAGCTAAAGACCGGCAGCGTCAAGGTCGTCGAGGACGAAGACGCCTTTATGATTGTCAAGGACAACGAAAACGACGGCCAGGGCAGGGCTATCTGGGAGATCTACGGCTCCGACTACGACGAGGTCGATGCTTTTATCAAGCGATATATTATGCTGCTAAACTACGCCGAGAAGGTCAAGGGGTGGGTTGGCTACTTCAAGGATCTGTGGAGCATCTGGCGACGTAAATAGAGAATAATGCAGCTTTTGGTTTGGCTTTAGGATGCCTCATTAGATTGGTTGCATAGTGGTTGGAAACGCCTCCATTCAACATGATGTTGCTTGTTGTATAGCAGCATTTTGGAAGACACAAGACATGGTCTGGGGTGACACCACTACGAAGTGAGCATTGAGGAAAAGCTGAGGCGTTCAAGGATGGATCAATGATAGATCGGTAGACCCTGATCATTCTGCCTGACCTTCTCTCCTACTCTAATTGGTTCACGTTTACCAAAGGTTTGACACGGCGCGCATTTTCATGAGGATCTACATCAGCCACAGCAGCATCAAGATGGTGGCAAACCCCGTTAGCCATTAACATTTATCTAATTCGTTCGACAACCGGAAGGGGGTATGGGGCATGGAGACGCTTGATAAGCCGGAGAGATGGATACGCTTTTCGAGATAGAATGGTGGATACTGGTGAGGAGCCGAGTAGATGACATGGGTGATGATTCAGGCGATTCCTAAGATCCAGACGACGACAATCTGCTCAGAGGCTATAATGCCTAGATAAACAAAGCTAATCGGAAAGTAGTTCAAGAACCCCGGCTTGATCCTTCTAATGGAGCCAGCTTCAGTAGCCCAATTCAATGATCTCTTCTGCCCACACCCTTCGTTGCACACCTCTCCTTCTGAGAAATTGTTCCAGACCGCCTAAACCTGCAGGCTAGCGATCACTTGACCCCAGACTGGGATGGCTCAAGTTCACTAGTGACCCCTAGCTCGGGTTATCTAACAGCGAATGGCGCCCCACCACTGTCCAAGGGATACATAGAGACCTAGTTCGGGGCTCGTCCCCGATACGACTTCTATTCTAGGAGTTCTCCACATAATTTAGTACCCTAGATCACAACAGTGATTTATTCATAGCAAGCTGCACAATTACAAATCCACCAGCTGAGTGAGATGGAAGCCAACTAAGCCAGACTTTGTTCAACCAAGCGTTTTCATTAAATCTGGCATGGTATGAGTCTCGTGTTGCTCCAAGACTGGGGCCCGCCAAAGCTTCTCGTCCTTGGACTTCCTGTTAGCGCGAAAGGAATCTGTTAAAATCGGGCTTTGCAAATGGGTGAATGTGATTTGTGCTTTAACGTAATGTCGCTTGACGCTTAGCCGGACCGTTGATTTGTCAAAGATCAGGATTAGGTTTAGCCAGTGTTAAGTTGGGTTTGTTGGAATGCGTGCAGGATGAGCAGTGCCGGCAGGAATTGGATCCTACCGGCAATTACTAATACCAGTTCTAGAACTAAACGTTGAGGTTCATGTTTAGGTTCAATTCCTACTCGGTTTTAGCCACCATGCCTCAGCAGCCATGCCCTGTGAGCGGGGTTTGGCTGACAGCCAAAGCACCCCTACTTCACCAACCGTCATTTGACGTTGGCCAGCTGTCCCCAAATTTCCCGCTCTTCCTCCTCAACCTCTACTAGTATCTACTTCAGCCCGCCAGCTTTCGTAGATCGCGGTTCCATGCTCATGTACGTGTGATTCCAGGCTCTTGTGAGGTATCCACCTCATCCTTTGTGTCCTTACCTACAGACTCTTTGCAGCAATACGGCCAGCCACAAACATGACCAGCATAGCTGGAAATGAGTCAATGTGACAAGACATCCATCTCGTACCCACCCAAGCTGTCTTGTTCTTTGTGACACGGGTAGTTGATTGACACCTCGTGTGTTATAAGCACTCCACCCGCTGCCTCGTTAAGAATACTCTTATCACTCCGGTCGTCGCCTTGACTATGCGTCCTCGCCTTAATAGTTACCACGCGATGTAGGGGTTTCCTTCTAGAGTCCATTCCCTCGTCGGGTCGATCATATTGTTTGACAGACGACCGGACTTGTCGAATAAGGACGCGAAGGACTGGAATTGAGGCAGCGACCATCGTGGTGGCGGTCTCGACCGGACCCCAGTATACGAGTGAGATGGAGCCATCTTTTTAGTTAGCTACATGGTAACATGACCATGTAAAGATCGAAAGCTTACAAAGGCTTCCAGAATATAACGATCGAAGTTCATACGTCTTCACGATAGAAGCGACGCCAGCACTATCGTCTTAGCTTGGTTAGGGTCAGTCGCAGGAGGAGGACTTACAAGACACCCATACTCATAGCAATTCCAACGCCTACCTTTTCCTTCGTTCTCATTTGTAAACCCCACACAAGTTTCCATGGGAGGAGCGCTAGGGCAAAATCTGCGACGGCGGAGTACGCTGAAATGTAAGCAGCGTTGAAGATAGAGTCGGATGTCTTACCTCCGGAAAATATGTGATACTTGATTACACCATCACGGTCCCAACAAACCCCCTTTACTGTTGGATCCCACGAAGCTTTGATAGGCCTACATTGTATGTAGAAAATGAGGATACTAAACCCGAGAAAGATATTTGTTGTAATAATCAAAAACCACACCGTCCGCTTCATCCATCCGTCCGTGATTCGCAAGAGCGTAACGCCAAATGAAGTTTTACTCCAGATAATTGAGGTAAGCATGAACGGGTGTCCTGCTGCCACAAGTTTCAAAAGTGGTATGTAATTTTTGGGAGGAAAGTACCAGTCGCGGACTCCGTACTGGAGGTGGACCACAGAATGCGAGACGAGGCTGATGTGGACGAGAAGGCAGATCTGCTTGTCGTTAGCTTCGTTTGACCTTTGCTGGCTGACCTACCCATGACCCCAACAAAATATGGTCGTCCCACCATAAGCCACGATGTGTCTTAAACTTGCAATACACGCGAAGGGCAAGGAACAGGGCAGAAACAGAGGCTAAAACCCAAAGCACGGCAAGTATTGTTGGCCCCGCGTCGTCATGAGGCAGGTTTGTCGGTCCCGGTGTGGTTGAGGCGGTAGACGTTTCTCGGGTGTGCTGCCCTCGCATGATGCACGTACGACGAGAGACTGGCTTTGCAATGAGAGCCTGGGCAAGGGCTCGAGGGGCGTACCCAATAAATAAATAGCAGGTGATGGCATCTTCTTGACACCCTTATCGACCCTTATTCCTCACGCTGAGGATGACTGCTTCAGGGCAAGCTTTGAAGACTAGTTGAAGCGACTCAGACTCAGTCTCGGTCATTGGCTTGTCGCGGAGTTGGCGGGGGGGTCTCGGTCCAATCATGGGGAATTGAGTACGGCTCTAACGACTCGAGTGAGGGGAGACTGGCTGGTGGCTTGGCCAGAAGGGTCCTGAAATCAACACCAGATTAACACAGGGACAAGGCTGACGCCAAAAATGAATCAACAAGAAGCAGTGACACATGGTGAAGCCGCGTCCGGCCAATAACCGGTGTGCTTTCTGTGTCAAAATGCAATTAAGTCATATCATTCCTCGTCTGTTTCTCTTCCTCATATCCTCAAGGGATCAGTTAGAGTAGTAAAAACACAATAGGGTTTACACAACTGTAGCATCATGAATGTCCCCTAACTCGTTCGCCTGGTGCGGTCGGGATCATTCGGGCCACAACAGAATCGTGTTGGCGGCAACCCCGAAAGCCATTCCTGATTCGTTGGATAATCGGAGGGGGCTGGGGAGACTGGAATGGAAATGCACGAATCACAGAGTTTCCCACGTACAACTTTCATCAGCCTTCACAAGAGTTCATCGTTTTTCGGGAACCTTTATGCATGCGTACTCTGCGGAGACAAAAGCAAACATTCGGTCACACCGATCACGGCTTGTGTCACTTGTGAGATTTTGTATGTGAAGATCGTGCTTATGCGACAGTTATGAGCAGACTCAAGGTTACACCGGCGAAGCCCAATCGGAGGCGGTAGGCGCCACAACATCCGGGGGGCCATGCTACGAATGATTTCGGCCGGGTGAAGCCGCGAAACGGTACGACTCGCGGATCGCCAATGGTTCCGAGAACGCGGCCCCTTCCACACCGATCTGCATGCCTAATTGGCCCCCTTGGGGCTACCCCGTGAGGAATTAATCTGAAGGCGGAAGCAGTACGACGCCATTGACACCACATTATGTATGAGTGACGTCTTGCCCAAATCTGAACCTGACGCATATGCGAGGATGCCTTAACCTCTTGGAACATTGTGCTTTACACGATCTGACGTCTCTTAGTCCGCCGGGGGTCAGGTTTTGCCAGCCGGCTTCGCTAGTGGCAGCATCGCGCCTCCCAGGAACAGCCAGAGATGGCCAGAACTCAGATCCATTCACGCGTAACATCCAGAAGTGTAGTGTCCCCGCAACCGAAGGCTGTTCAGCGTTATGCCACGACAAGTTCTACTTGAAGACAAGGACCTCGGCCAGACTCCATTGGGAAATATACGGCTATCGGCCAGTAACTTGAGGGGGAACGAACGAATGCAACGCTAATTTGTAGTTGGCCACACTAAAGATGGCCAAATCTTATTGACCTACATCATTCTCGCTGTGCCGCCTGAGTCATAGGCGTAGAGATGCCCTATCATGTTCCTTCGGCATATTCCGTCATCTCCCCGAGCCCCCCGCAGATCATAGGGTTCACATACAAATTAGCTTCGCAGGAGATGAGTTGACGCTGCTAATAAGGGGACTTGTGGCGAATGTTACATCGTTGAGGCAGGTATTCTCGCAATGGTGGAGGATGGGCAAATCGGTTCAGAATAGCATGCTTTCAAGACCCTGGATCGACATTCTGGGGTAACTTCATGCGTCACATCGCGAGACATGAGTTATATTGCCTACTGATTAAATCCAGGGCTCTTTGTCGGTGCTAGTCTATGCCCCAAGGTGCTGAAACTTCAGCTTTCATATGCGTAAGCTTCACACACAGACGCTAAAAACCTAATCCGGTGATTAGTGGCGCAGTACGTTGTCTCACCAATATGGCACTGTCGCGCTCGTTGTTACAACTAGTCTAGTCGTAGGTGTGAACCTGTTATGGCCAACCCGGCCAGCAAAATTGGAACCTGCACTGCAGTACAGATTAGGCGTATGCGCTTAATGTAACACGATAGCCTCGGTGCATCACCGAGTGAAAGCCTGTTATGGTTCTATCCTGTTTGGCAATGGCGGTGACTTCACCTAGCTAATACAGTAGTGGGAGCTACGACTACTCGTGAATAGTCGGTGGGCCTGGACTAAACCCGGTCGCTCATTCAGGGCCTGGATTTCGTACAATTCGCCCTCACTTTGAAACAAATCAGTTGACTCCCAGTTGTAGCGATAAAATGCCCCAAGCCGGCATTTGAAATAGGTAAAGTAGCAAGCTTCGCGCCGGCCCGCACTTGGGTGGCGTCTCGGAAAGGCAGATGGGATTTTCAGAGAGTGTGCCTCGATTGGTGCAGTATGACGTTGTGTATCGGACAAAAGCTCTACCTTTCTCTCGGCCTTGCCTTGCGGTGCTATTGCGAGCATGTATCCTTCTGTGGCGAGGTTCGTATTCGTCAGCTGTGACGGGGTTCTCCTGACTTTTATTGATCCTGTGAGTCATAGCATGAGGGTCGGAGCAGCCTTGGTCATACGATGTGATAATTTGATTGACTCGACCGACATCGTCTTAACCGTGGCCCTACAAACCGGACTGATGCTCAAGACCTGGCATCTTTTACTCTGAAGCAAATGTCCTCACCCACCCAACCACAGCTGTTTTAGCCCGCGCCACAGCCCGCCTCTCTCCAATCTTGTTCTCGTTCCCACGACTAAGTGCCCCATGCTCCACACCCGGGAAATTTGAAAATCCCATGATAAACCTAGCTTGGGCAGAGTTGCCAAAGTGTGGGCTTGTAAAGCTGGAGTATACGCAGGCTCAAATTCAGGAATGAGTAATTGTACAGGAACAATTACGTTGTCGATATCATCTGTAGTCAGGTATGACGGGTGACCAACAGATATACAATCTACCAGGGGGCGGCCATCGCTCATTTCGTGTTTCTTCGCACCAAGGAAGAAGCAGCCCCAACCGCCATAACAAAATCCGACGGCGGCGAGATGCTTGTGTTTCTGTCGCAAGGCCTTTGCACAGGCTAAAACTTCTGGTTCGCGCTTGTGCCGAGAATTGTCAATGTTGAACTGAACAAGGTCCACCTGGTCGAATCGACCTTCGAACATGGGTTCGAATGGAAGCGATCCGCCTCCGAAGAAGTCGGGGACATAGACAGTCGCGTTGATCTCACGAGCATAGTGATCTGCTAGCAAGCGAATATTCGCAAACTTCCAACCAAATGCATCGTGAATGAGCAATATCGCAAGCTCTGGGTTTTGGCCGGTAATGTATGAGTCGTGATTGGCGAGCTTGCCCACAGTTCCAGATGGACTGCCGTCCCATTCGAAGGCATTGAGGCAACAATTCGACTGTGCCATGATGTTAAAAAAGTGACGGTGACGTGCGTCTGAAAAAGATTTGTTGGATCTCTGTCGAAAATGGGAAAAATTCGGAGATATCCATGGATTTAGGAGATAACGGCAGTCTTTGTTTTTGTGGTGTGACGGCGATATTAAATATGCTGCTTGCCGGGATTTGCTGTTATCGCCACAACTCAAATTTGTACTAACCTGGACAAGCTAACCTGGTCCTTTTCTTATCCCCACCCCACCCCCTTTTTTTTCCCATGATGCAGAAGAGACTGGCCGACTCACTTTGTGCCACGATAACCGGTGTGATACGCGACGGAGCATAAGAATCTCTGCGGAAGACGTGATACGGACCTCGCAATATATCTGTGCGTCTGATATCTATAGAAGAGCTAGGTGAAAGGGAAAGGCCTGTCATACAAGGACTACATAGGTCGCGACGGAAGCACAATGAAAAAATTACAACGGGTAGTGCCGGTCAAGGCCAAACTAAAGCCCTGGTTCTTGCTCAAAGGCCAACCCATTCGATGGACTCCTCCCACAACCGGATCGCCGCCTCCTCGTTGTAGGCATGGTGTTCATAACCCGGAGCACGTGCGCCCTGCGAAACATTCCAAAGTTCCGCGATCTGACAGTCCTCAAGGTATTTCCCTCCCTTGCCCTCCAATGATGCAGATGTAGCAGCCCATACGCTCGTAGCGGCCCCTTGTCCCGAATTCTTGAACATCAATCCCAGCGCCTCATCTTTGTTGATTCCCTCCTTGCGTTCATCCGACGCGTGGCGTAAAAGATCCGTAAGGACAAAACCTGGGTGCAGACTCCAAGCATGAATGCCTTGAATCCCGTAGCGTCGTTCGATTTCGTTGGCCATCCATATGTTTGCAGTCTTGCTCTGGGCATAAGCTGCCATGGCGTCGTAGCAACCTTCAAAGTTGATGTTCTCAAACTTCACCGTTCCGTAGCGGTGGGCCATGGATGAGACAATCACCACTCGGGAAGATTTTCCAGATGTCGCGCCAGTAAACAAGGCTGGCTGAAGAAGGTGGAAGAGCAGAAAGTGTGCTAGATGGTTGGTACCGAATTGGGTCTCAAATCCATCTTTAGTTTGACCTTCAGGTGGTGTCATAACCCCAGCACTGCAAATGAGGATGTTCAGAGTCTTAGACTTTGACAGAAACTCTGCAGCGCACGACCTGACGCTATCAAATGACTCAAGGTCTAGCTCCAAGAGGTTGACCCGTTCATCATTGACTAAATCACCTAAAGCCGCCTTGATTTTGTTGAGATTTCTCGCGGTCAGGTACAACGTGACGCCAGCTGCGTGCAAGGCGCGGGCAGTGTCGACCCCGATTCCAGAGGAGCACCCGGTGACCAAGGCCACCTGACCTTCTAACTTCCCTTCAAGGCCTTCATCCTTGATGACTTGAAGAGCTGTGGGACGAGAGTCGCCCGGCCCCTTGGGAGACTTGTGGACGGTAACGTAGTGATCGGTCATAATGTAATTAAGACGTTCCCAGACGAGTGGAAGAAATATCAGTCTGAGTTTGCGGGCTGTTGAAAGGTAGTGTTTAAACCATCATGGACAAAGTAAGTACAGTTGATGATCAACAAGACAATGAGTTTTATGAAAAATGCACTGAATACGATTTTTCTGTGTGGGGGACTCTACGCTCTTATGTTTGAAGAGTTAGTGGTCTTTAAGTCCGGGGTTAATGGAGTTACGGCAGTTTGCCAACTTAGCCTGCCCCGAGCAAAGTTTAGTGAATAACTACACATGCGAGTAACATCGTTGCTTCCCTTTCCTTCGGATTATAAAAAGCTTCGTTAACCGCAGCCACTCAACTGGCTTTTTTTCACACGTCACTGTCTTTCCACCTAACTACTATGATTTCCACCACCTTTTCCCGCTTTGCACTGCTATTTGCACTTGTCCTTCGGGACACGTCTGTTTTCGCCATACCGACCGCCGTATGTGAGCAGCAGGCTTCTGCTAAAGTGTCTCTCGTCGGTCTTTTGTCGGACGTCCCCAGCCTCGAAAACCTTTTTATTCGCGACAACGGAGACATACTCGTCACTTCCACCAAAAGTTCCACGCTCTTCCAGATATCGCCCTCAAACCTATACGCGCCAGTCGCTATTGGTGAGGTTCCTGGCTACACGGGGTTACTTGGGATAGCCGAGATGGAGAAGGGCATATTCTATGTCATTGCATCCAACCTCACAGAAACGAGTTATTCGAACGCAGTGTGGCAGGTTAACCTGCGTGACGGAGCAGAGCCGCGATCGGGCAGCAACTCTACCGCTCGAATCAGTCATGTTGCCGATTTTTCCTCGGCCCAACAATTGAACGGCATGACGCGTTTGAGTCCGAGTGATGCCGATCATATCCTTCTTTCCGATTCAGCCAACGGGACCATTACTAGACTCAATGTCCGCACGGGCCTTGCTGAAGTCATTCTGAATGACCCGACCATGCAACCCCTTTCTTCTGGCCTTGGTATAGGTGTCAATGGGATCCACACTTTGGGGAGTAAGCTGTTTTTCACCAACTTGGACCAGAAGGTTTTCGCTTCCATTCCAATTTCCCCTGCTGGCCTTGCCACCGGTCCTGTCGAGATTCTTGCTACGAATATCACCTTTCAAGATGATTTCTCTCTGTCCCCGTGTGGGACACGGGCCTGGATAGCCACGAATGGCCCGATGGAAATCTTTGAGGTCGACATCCTGAGTAAGGTCAAGCGCATCAGAGCTACGTCGCCATTCCTCGGCTCCTCGTCATCTGTGGCAGCCTCTTTCGCAAACTCGAGTCAACAGCTCTACGTCACGGGAACACTGTCCATTGGTAACTCAAGCCAGGGTTCGGTTGCGAGAATTGACTTATCGTCTTAGCATCTACCCTTTATGTGCAGGGCTTCTTCCATTCAAAACAGAGATGTTCTCTTATTTTGCGCAGCGTAGCTAGACCCTTTGTCTTCAAACGCTAGACGGGCGGGAGGGGGTCATGTATGTATGTGTAGTGCCCATCTAGGCAAGCCTGAGTTGCTACTGCCTCATGTCTCCGTTAAGGCCTATGGCTGCAGGGGAGGTGAGATGAGGTCAGAGTTAATGCGAAATGCAGAACATGCCCAGTGTATTCCGGCTTTAAGGCGCCTTGTCCTAGCCCTGTTTTCCAGAAATCATTAAGCTGTTCAATTTGCAAGGGTGTGTTGAATCAACTGTATTTAGCCTGCTAGGGGAGGTCCCTAACATTTAACAGAGGAAACAGCTAAGGTACGATTAGCATTGAGCTCGCCTGTAACGACTGAGGCCACTTGGGACAGGAGGTACAGGGTAGGCTGCGTGCTGCGAGGTGGGGCCTAAACCGGCGATTACGGCGACTAAGAAGACTGAGGATACCGAGGAGACCTTTCAGGGGAGGCTGTATTACTGCCGGGATCTTCAACGTCGCCCATAACTGACTAATCATAAAGTTGTTTTTAAAAGATGAGATAGCTGCTGTCGTATAACCAGGTGAGGCTGGTGAATGGGGCAAATTAACATAGGACCGGGCCCAAACATCCTGGCTTCGGCCTACTCGGCCCCAAAGGTTACGGCCACTGCTTGGGAACAGCTGCCATTGAAGACCTTGCTAATGAAATCATTACCGAACTCGCTAGAGCTCTAGTGGGTCCTAGTGTGAATAGCCTCGGGAGCGGTTCGGCCCCCCGGGACCGAGAGGACCGACATATCCTAAGTCGTGGCAAGTTTGTAGCAATGATAGATAGTGGCGCCCTCACTTGCTGCGACTATTCCCTGCCTCTTCAGAGAAGACTTCAATCTGGGCTTAGTCTCTCTCTCTGCTCTCTCTCACGTCGACCATTTACCAACTTTGTACAGTAGTACTCTATTCAATCCAACAACACGACCAACCTCTCGGCTTTGACCCAATGTCTCGATCCTCACCCCTTAGCGACGGCTATTTGGCTCCCTCACCAACCGACCTTGATGAGATGCGTCAAATTCACGGTCGAGCCTCAGACGAAGAGGACTCTAGAGACATAAGCGCCCTCCCTGAGGGCGGCTATGGCTGGGTTTGTGTCGCTGCCTCATTCTTGCTCAACGCTCACACTTGGGGCATCAATAGCGTATTCATCCTTTTCACCACGGCCAACGCGTAATCTAACTGATTCCTTGTAGGCATACGGCGTCATTCTCTCATTTTATCTAACGGAGCAGACATTCCCCGGCACTACCGCCCTTGATTACGCCTTTGTCGGAGCTCCAGCATGGATTGAGTCAACCAGAGCCACTGCGAAGGCGACATCTCTTGATCGAGCTTAGGATCGTGATCCTGCACGGTCCGGCCTGGCCTACCGCCAACCATTTGCTCGACTACCAGCATTCCACTGTCAATGTCAAATTCGCGGACGCTTTCCTCCCGGCATCTGGACTCGAGGCCGATTTGACGAAGAATTTCTGCCGTTCTGAAATTGATACCAGTGGCTCGAGGGTGAGACAGGATCGTGGGTCGTCGATCAAAGCTGACAGACTTGATCCTACATGTCTAAAAGTTACCCAATGCCGTGGCAGACTTGGTCGGGAGGGTGATGACAAACATACCCGTGGTAGCCAAAGAGTAGACCAGTCATCATACCGACCAGGCTTGAGCCCATGATGACAACCGGCCATTCTTCCTTTTCGAGTGGAATCGAGGAGCTATCAAAGTCACCGAATACACGATCTCTGCTTGTCGGTGTTGTCAGAGAAATTCTGTCGTCGACTTGCTCCAAGCCTCCTACAGTCTGGGAGATTTCCGTCATGGTGGAGAGTTGTTAATGAAGGCTTTGGAGCAATGAATGATAAAATTGACCTCTTGATGTTTGGCTATGTGTGTGGCGAGAGTCTAGATTACCGAGTCCTGTGCCTCGTGTTGAGATAAGTGAGGTTCAACTAGAGCTTATAAGTCGTACGTCAGGGTGGCGGTGCCCGTGTTTCGTGCCGGCTCCAATGCCACGCGCCCACGACCGTAGCTGGGGACCTCGGGTAGCTCCAGGCCGTTAGACGCAACCGGCGGCTAGCTCAAAGCGAGGTAGCCAAGTTAAGGCTATCGAATCATGCCTTTGGTCGGCTCTAACGCTGTCAGTCGGGAAGTTCATCGATCCGCCGTGCCCGAATTACCATTTTGGTTAGTCCCTCTGGCCTCACTCTAGTGATTCATGTTTTTGGGCTCAGAGTTTCAGCCAGGGTGCCATCACCCCGAGGCATCGCAAAATACTCATTCCGAAATGCCGCCCATGGTTTTCCTCCGTCTTTAGCGCTATATGCTCTCGTGAACAGACAGTCGAAATCAAGTGCATCTACGATAGAGGCTTGTCGCGAATTCGCTTTCTACTTGAGTAATTGGCCTCGTACAGCGTTTGTGTCTATGTGGACTTTCCGATTCTGAAAAGTGTCAATACGAGAGTTGATATTGAGAAATTTAGTCTTGTATCTTGTGGTTTGCATCAGACAATGCTTCGTGACAACTTTTGATCACCTGTTCATGCGACACCAGTGAAGAAACCTAAACGTCCCCTTTCATCAACGCAAGCCCGGCTGTCATGACATCAGAACATCATCATTTGTAGGCGACTTGGCCTTGTTATGTGTTAGAAACACTTCGATTTTCATAGGTTAGAACCGAAACCAGCCGACCCGATGGTTAAGATTGCGTTGGCCGTTTGGACCCGAAGCGATATGGTGGTACACTAGAGCCGAAACCCTGCCATAATATCCTCGGCGGGCCAGCACCGTTACCGAGCGGCTAGAGTCCTAACCGGCCAGAAGGTGTTGCCTTTGGTTACCATTTGCGCTACTGTACGGATCCGGATAATCGGTTCTGTAAACCGTGCTGTGCTATCACATGGCACCTATTTGAGAGCTTACCACTTCAACCCTTCTTTATCTCACATCCGCCCCCCAGCTTCAGAAAAGTCGGCTTCAACGTCCCATGCTCAATCTGTGTGAAACGAAAAAGACCGAAATATCCAACCCCCACAGATATGCCTCTCCCTTCCGCTGGCCAGAAGGGTATATCTAACCTTGACCTTCTGTCGTTTGCGCTAGATAACCCTCATTATGACGTCCATCAACCTGTTTGTTCGCCCTGGGTTCCTCGACCCAGAGGAATGATTTCAGACGCAATCTGAGATACATGCTGACTCAATGTGGAACTTAGATATACATAGATCCCGCCAGCCCCTCCAACTCGCTCTCCCATGCACAATGCGTCTCACTTATCCGTCGCCTGGTCGCGGGCTTGCGGTCGGCTGGTCTGAAGCCAGGCGACACTGTCTGCATCCACAGCTTCAACAGCATATACGTGCCAGCGATATGCCTTGCCATTATTGGCGCAAGCGGCACATTCGTGGGCACAAACCCAAGCTACACCGAAAGTGAGCTCACGAACGCACTTGACATGGCTGAGGTCAAGTTCGTCCTCTCCGAGCCCGAAATCGCTGGTTCGATGGAAAAAGCAATGACCAACACTGGGCTGGATGTGGGGCAGAAGCTATTTGTCTTGGACCATCGTAGTGATCAACTCTCTCGGCCAAGAGCTCGCAGCTGGAAGGTTTTAATCCAGAATTGTGGGCAAGACTGGATCCGATTCGACGATCTGAGGCGGCAGACCACCACAGTCGCCGGATTATTCTTCTCAAGCGGCACCACGGGCTCTCCCAAGTGCGCCATGGTCACGCACCGCAACCTGGTGGCCCAGCACCAGCTGTTCTGGGAGCCAAATCCAAGAGACTACAAGATCCGCACAGTCCATGTGTTCCCCATGTATCATATCGGCGTATTCCCCACCATCATTGTGTCTCAGTTGAAGGATGGGCGAGAAGCATACATCATGCGGAGGTGGACACTGGAACGGTGGCTGGGTTACCACGAACGCTTCAGCATCACAGACGTCTTCATGGCGCCTCCGATGGTGGTCCAGGTGGTCATGAGCAAGATGGCAGATCCGGATGCTCCCGAGTACAAGTACAGCTTAAACTCAGTACGCGCTGGATACGTCGGGGCCGCACCGCTGTCTGCGGACATGCAGAAGAGGTTTCATCAATTACTCAATCCTTCTGCACACCTGACACAGGTACGTATCATCAATTGCACGCTGTTTCAGACATGGAAATCCACTGACTTAAGACTTCATTGGTACAGATTTGGGGTATGACAGAAACAACATCCCACGCGACGAGTGTCTCACCCGAGATTGCCGAGCTTAGCTGGGGATCAATTGGCAAGCCGTTACCCAATGTCGAAATGAAGTTAGTTGACCAAGACGGAAATGACGTGACGCATACAGGCAGGGGTGAAGCGTGCGTCAAGGGACCGATCGTCATCCCCAGGTATCTCAAAAGCGAAGAAGCGAACAGGGAGAGCTGGGACGCCCAGGGGTATTTCAAGACTGGCGACGTCATGCAGATGGACCCAAAGAGGGGCCTTTTATATGTGACTGAGCGACACAAGGAGCTGCTGAAGGTGCGAGGCTTCCAGGTTGCCCCAGCAGAGCTAGAAGGCGTCCTCACGTCGCATCCCGACATCACTGACGCCGCGGTGATCGGGGTTCTAGATGTGAGAAGTGGCGAGTTGCCAAGGGCCTATATCGTTTTGAGGGAAGGATCCAGCCTGACTCGAGATCAAGTCAAGGCTTTTGTGAAGGATCGACTGGCGAGTTACAAGTCGTTGGAGGGGGGGGTTACTTTTGTGCCCGACATCCCCAAGTTGCCCAGCGGCAAGATATTGAAGAGAGTCATCCGAGAGTGGGCCGAGAAAGAACGGCAGGGATCTACGGGGTCGGAACTTTAAGTGGGAGATGCAGCCAACTTCTCTAATAAGCAGGGTGTTTTTCTTTGTGGAGATGATCAGCTTGATGTTAATGAAGTTGCAGAATATGTCAACCTGGTAGTGCTTGCAGAAATCTATGAAGGCAGTCAGTGAGGCTTCCACACCAAGTTAGAAGTTGAAAGGCAACGCCCTACTGTCAAGACACGCTTTGGAAAGCTCTGGCGGGACACGGTAGTCCAAACTCGCAATCTGCTCGTCGAGGCTTTCACGCTTCCGACGTAGAACTTGACCAAGAGCGTGTTTGAGACGCGCCTCTGCGTTCAGAGGCTTAGCGGTGCAATTGGCTGTAGAGCTTGCTTCTAGCTCTGCTAGAACACTGTCCGTGTTCGTCTTTGGCCATGTCGATGGAGTCGCGGGTTCTGCTCTGGGGGATTGAGTCGACGTCAATAAAGGAGAGCTCCGGTGGCTTCCAAGGTCATCGCTGGTGGGCGTTATTGTCTCGGTCAAGGTTCTATCCGTTGGCAGCGCAGGAGGATATGTGCTACCGTTTGTTGGTCTACTCCCGCAGGGGCATCTGTTGTTCGTGATACCCGGTACCCTCCGGTTGAAGAGGAAATCCTTGAGCCCTATCTTCTCTGTCCGCAGTTGCGTGAGAAGTGCGCTGTGTTTCTTTTTGAGTCCGTCGTGCAGGCAAAACCCTGCGGGAGGGTCTAGGCGTATGTCTAAAGGATACTCGGCCCCGTGTCTCGGCTATCCAGTTGGTCTCCCAGGATCTGATGGTTTCCTTGTGTGCCCACGTTTTCAAAGTTGGTCGAAGTGGATGCAACTGTTCTGGCTCCGCTGTCTTAGGCCCCGCGGGACCCTCTGCTCTCCAGCTCCGGCCAGCTAGCCCGTATTAGGAAGGAAAGGAAAGCTAGACCTCCCTGACCTCAAGGGGCGGGAGCTACAGTGAACAGAGACACAATACACACACATATTCAAGGTCATCAAGTGGTCATACAAGCTATCTGACAGATTCAGTGATTGGGACAGCTTTTGGATCAAGGCTCTGGCTGGGAGGTTTCGAAAAGGACGCAAGGCCAGCATCCAAGTCCTGATCTCGAGGTTTCTCCTTGACTAATAGTTACTCTAAACCGTTTTATGATCGATGAAAATTGCTAATGGAATGTGCTATACCAATAGGTCTCCGATATGCATTGCTGAAATTGGTGCCAAAATGCATCTAAATCAGAACTCCATGGGGGTTAGGGTTAGGGTTGTGATGGCTGCAAACGTTGATGTGAAATATGGGTTGAGAATAGCAGCAACACATTAAATAATCACACGTACAATAAGTTTTGATCGAAATATTCTTTTCACCCTTGATTCACACCACACCCAACTACAGACGAAGCTTGGCCATGATTTCAGTAAAACATTTATCCATCTTCCCACAAGAATAATATTCCAGATTATTCAGTAACATGCTCAAAAGAGTGCCCTGCCACATTAAGCCTGTAAACTTCGAGCCCATCTTTGCAACCACAAAATCGCCTGCCAGTCTTGGAAGCTGTTGCAACTGGTTAGGTTATAATGAAACTGAGCGCGTGTAAATGATTGCATCTGCAGATGTCGTAATCTTGCTGTAATACCTGTAGGTGGAATTGTTGGACGAGTCGAGCCACTCCAAATACCAGGCCAGTGCAAAGTCCTGTCCGCCCTTTGTTTGGTCGGCATCAGTCGGCTTCGCCTTCAGGCCCAACCCCACATTCACACACGTAACAACAGCTGTGGCGTCTACCACTGGGATGTTTTCCCATACCACCTTTTGTACGTTGTTGACGGTATCAGGGGTGTTGACTCCGAATGGTTTGTTCCCGTACACGGTAGTCGTGCCAGATGTGACTTGCAGGAATAGGGTATTTACCAACGATCCAGAACCCTCGATACTCGGGGCGTCCGTGTAGCACATTGTAACAGTGAGTTTGGGGATCATCGGACCCAAAGTTGTGCCAGCCGTGTCGGGCGGGCCCCCGATTGGAATTATTTTTGCCCTTTGCCCATCCCTTTGAAGCACAGCCGCGGGTAAATCCGTCAATGTCAAGGGAAAGACACCACCAAAGCCTCCAGAAGTATTTGGTACGCAGAGCAGCGACTTGGCCAGATTTATCCGGCCGAAGCCCTGCTGGGGTGACGGTGTCGGTGTGAGAGCTACCGGCCCCGGGGCGAGGCCACCCCTTGTTCGTTGTGTTACGCCGGATGTTGTCATATCAATTGTGCCATTTATAAGCACAGCCTTGACCATGGCGGAAGATATGGCGGAAGGATCAAGGCAAGTCTTCAGTGCTTTGCGGATAACAACACAAGAGCCCGCCGCGAGAGGCGTAGCCATGCTGGTACCTTGCTGAAAGAAGAACAAGTCATTTGGAGATGCATTATCTGGTGGAGTGCCAAAATAGTTGAATGGCCGGGTATCGGCCCCACTTCCTTGTGCAGGAGCCGTTGAGGACTTGGCCGAGTAGATGCTCACACCTGGAGCTACAACATCTGGTTTGATGCGACTATTGTTCCCCGGTGATCCAAGAGTGTTTTGGGTTGGCCCTGTACTGCTGAAAAACGCTAAACGGTCCGGATTTCCTCGAGCCTCGCCCAGCTGATACAAGTACTTCGGGGCTCGATTTGGATTGTAGTTGAGAGGGTGAGTGGGTTCGCAAGCACCAACAGTGATGCAATTCTTCGCAGCTCCTTGCTCTCCAATTTGGGTTCCAATGTGACCAAAGTTGCCAGCAGCAAAGAGGATGTTGATGTTCCGATGGTCCCATGCTGACTTATCAACGTCTACTGTTTGCCTTGAATAAGGATCCTGAGTGATGACTCCAGAGTTCTCGTGCCTGGTGCCCCATGAATTTGTGTGAACGTTAGCTTTCCAGTATTCTGCTTGTTCGATTAGCGTCTGAAAGCTCTGACCAGCGGGATAATCGGCTTTTTCTCCATTCTCCTCAAACAGCACTTGGCAAAATAGTCCTGCCTTTGGGGCGGTGCCCAGGACGGGTTTGTGTAGTCCAGGAGACAACCAGTTCCCAGCAACACTTCCAGTTACATGGGTGCCGTGAGCACTCACGTCGCGGACATTGCCAACAATATGGGTACCGTTTGCATTGGGGCCTGAGGTTGTGTCGCCGTCTTGACGCAAACTCAGTGCCGCTTGTATTCTGGAACCGGTGCCGCGAGAGCCGTCAAACAAAAATGCCCCATGATTGACATCGATGCCCATGTCTGCTACCCCCACAACTTCGTCCACACCCCCGTAATCATCTTGAGAAGTGAATCTCTCTCGGTTCTTGATTGGACTCAAAAAAACGTACATGTCCTCACGCGCAGTCCAATTAAACCCAGTCGCTTTGCCTACTTTCGAGATGAATCGAACTTCATCAAGCCCAGCAATTTCATCAAAGTCTTCCGGTTTCAGAAACATTCGAAGGTAGCCAGTATGTGGATGTATATCGGATTCACTTATATTAAGCCGATGGGCAATCTTTTGCCCAAGAGCCTTCAAAGCATCAGGTGATTCACGGTCGTCATGGGGAGTAATATAGACCTCATAACTTCCTTGATCTAAATCAGTGGCTTTTAGTGTATGGGAAACGACATAATCCGGGTGATAGGGATTGACAAAGTGCAGGAAAGATAGCGATCGGAGTTCCGTAAGGTCGTGTGGATTGTATCGGCAGAAATATGTATCGCCTGAAATCACCTGCTGGAGTTCGATTCCAAGTTCTCTAAGGTGCTCGCGCTGTGCTTTATCCAGTGGAGCAAAAGACTGGATTATGAGATAGTTGGTTTCGGAGGCATCAGGGGCAAAGTGGGCTCCGCCTTCTTTCTGCGCATCGTGATGAACCACATTGCCATTGCTTTTACAGGTCAGCTCAGGGTCACAGTTTTGCGGGTCAGGTGGCTCACATGGTGATTGTTACCGGCTCCATCTCTACGAACACTCAGCAATTGATGCCAAGGCTGATATCTGTGAATCGATGGTGCCAGGCTATTGAAACGCGAACAGGTCGGAATAGTAGCAATTGTGAGATCATGAACGATGCAGATTATCGCGGCCATTATGGTGTCAACTATTGGCTTCCGAACAAGAGAGCTGAAAATAATAGGATGCGCCTAGTCTAAAGTATATACACATGTTTGCATTTAATTGGGCATAGCATTTCCCTCGCCACTCAATAGTTCGACTTAGTGCTGATTCTAAAGTTTGTCCACAAGTTGACATTTAATTGGGCATAGCATTTCCCTAGCCGCTCAATAGTTCGACTTAGTGCTAATTCTAAAGTCTGTACCACGATTTGATGTCATGGGGGTCACTAGCTCGGATATGAATGCCGGTGGTCAGCTTAACTAGGTACACTCGCACTTCGCGATCGTTATCCGTGTAGTGAGAGGAGAAGAATTTTCGCTAATAAGTCGTATTCATGGTTAGCCAGGTTTTGGATTCATAGTTGAAGTACTATATGTTCTTTTCTATCGTGGTAGTTAGTGACTGAGCTGGGAGTGAAGGGGGGAGAGAAACTAGGAGACAGAGAGATGATACGGTATATACCTCTCGCGAATTTGTTCAAGGTTAATTGCGATGTAACCATCAGTGAATATTTCATTTTGGTGCTTCGCGGGTAGCGTTAGAACTTAAGACTGATCAATAGCAAACGACTGAAACAAGTGACAACAGAATGCTAAAATGCAATTACATAGCAGTGGTATTTATTGAAGTTCGGCTTTTGCATCATACTTGCTTAAAAAACAGTTGCGGGCCAACTTGACAAGACCATGTGACCCATTAAGACTATAAGCTCCCCCAAACCTACCCAACCTGTCCAGTCTGAACATTACGCAATCAATTCCCTTTCCACGCTTGGACGTGCCACCGCGGCAATCGCCAAGTCAAGCTCACCATGGTCCCCGTCGCAATTGTGAACCCCCAGGCGAGCGTAGCATATAGACTCAGAGCCTTGCCCTGGTACCATGGACCGTGCTGGCCGTGCAAGTCCGACTCGTCGCTGCCGCCCGTGCCTTGACTTGACGCAAAGTCGGACTGGTTGTACGCGGAGACCATGAAGCCCATGATGCCGTAAAACTGCGAAATGAGCGCTGCGACGAAGCCGACAAAGAGGAAGATCAGCGTGAGGGACGTGAGGATGGACAGAAAGCCGGCGCTGCCCTTGCGACTCGAGTCATGGTGATCGTGGCGGCGCGTTGAAAGGGAACGCGAAAAGCTTAGGAGCACGAGCGAGGTCGTAGCGAGGAAGCCGACGCCGATGAAAACGGTGCTGGTGATGGCATAGTTGCCCGCGAGGTGAATCTGCTGGCATAGGCGCTGGTCGCCCAGATTCTTGGCTGTGTCGGAGCCTGTTACATTGTAGAGCTCGCAACTCGTCTTGTTATAGCCAAATGGCTTGAAGTGGTCGCAGTGGAGGTCATAGACTGGCGGTGATTTCGCATCGGTGCTGTTGCGCTGGGTCGAGGTGCAGATGATAAAGGGCGAGCGGTAGAGGGTGTAGATGGGCTTGTCCCAGTATTGCGCGCTGAGGTCTGGATCGTAGTTATCGCGAACGGCCCATTCCCGCGACGTGATGGTTATCACGGAGAAGACGAAGGCGATAATAGCGAGGATCAGCGTAAACACTGGGGGCCCGAAGTGTTTTGCGCGTGACATTGCTTTTCGAGAAGTCTGAGTATTGGGATTGTGGGCCAATGGATGCTTGGTTTTTTTACATTATTGGTGAAAAATAATGGACGAGGAGTAGACCATCGTGTTGGCGTCGCGTTTTTTTGGCTGACAAGCCACTTTGAGAGCACGCAAAGATTTCAGTATCGCCCATGTGCCTCTACATGGCGAGTACAAGACGATGAGGAGAGGTAGCATGGGTGGCTGGGTGGCAGGGCGCCTAGACCGGTCGATTCCCAGTGTGGTGTGTGTAAGCTGATCGTTGTGGCTGCTCATCTGGAGCGGCCATGGTAGAATAGCTGCTTCGGCCGGGATTGAAAGCTCAAGGAACTTGCCGGGGAGCCGAGACACCGGCATCGAAAAGCCATGATGGAAAGGGAAAGGCGCTCTAACTTGGTTAGTCGCCATCCGCCCCAACCTGGCTGACCCCTCCAACAATTGACTCCGGGGAATATCATGGCCAAGATGCGCCAAACGGCCCGTCGGCTTCGAGATGGATCAAATTCTCCTTCTGCGAGCCGACCCGAGGCGGCCCAGGCTTCACAATGGCTGCTCCTCCCATGCAAAACATTTGTATTCCTATGCACTTAGATGCCTTTGCTCTGTCTCCACCGCTCTGTGATCCGTCGTGTCGATCAAAGATCGCTCCGTACACCCAGCCAAACTACACTGCATTGCGTCTCAACAGCCATCTCTTACAACACGACATCCTCGACCATGTCGACTTCCACAACACCCAACCGGCCACCCGGAACCCCCGGACCGCTGACATCGGCGCTACTCCGCCAAATAACCTGAAGCTTCATCGCATGGGTGTGCATCTGCAATGGTCTCTTCCTCGATGTTACCGAGCTGCTACTGCGACTGGGCGAACGGCTTCTTCAGCCAGCACTGGCACTGCAGATCCAACACAGCCTACTTTCCGCAAGATTCCCAATCGCTGGCTGATTACCAGGCATCTAAAGACTCCAACCAATACTCCTGGAATCAACCGGTATCAAAGCTGGATTGTAGAAAGCGATGCGGTGCAGAAGATCAAGGCCATCCCTGACAACATTGACCTGGAGAGCGGCGTGTCGCCCTTCGTCTCCTATGATGGAGCCGATCCCAAGAAATCACAAAGTTCTGATCCGGCCGCCAACCCAAACGTCTTGAATGACCAGACAGAGGTTTTCTTGGGCCAAAAGTTTGATCTCCCAAGCTGGCCCGGCACTACTCCGAGGAGCTATCTTCCTGGTGGCCTCACCGTCATGAGCTCTTCCAATCCTTATTTTGCCGACAACGCTCTGCACAACACCAATGTGCTCTCCATCATTGACAACTTCTCTTATCCGCGTAACCCAAACGACTCCAATCCGAGGGATGACAACTTCAGCTACTTGGCAAACTCCACCTGCGACTACTTCGTCGTTGGATGGCATAGCGACCCAAAAGATGATCCCTTCAACACGAAGCTTGATTCTCTAAGCGCCTCGAATTTGAGCACTCGGCTGTCCGACCTCATGATGAAACTTAGCCCCAACGAAGCTGGAGATAATGGCAAGTTCAAAGGCTTGCAGACTCCAACACGGTGCCTTGTTCACGGCGCCATCTACGACGTCAGCTACGACTTCAACAACCCACCTGCTCAGAGTGTCGCAGAGGATGGTGCCAAGCTTTTCACGCCAAAGGTTACAAGCAAAATTGAACCCTTGTCTATTGGGACAACTGCTCTCGACAGTATCCTTACCTTTCTTGATGCCCATCAGCAAGATTCTGACCAGACCAGCCCGTTTGGTGTTGGAGGTGGCACACTTGCTCACCAGATTGTGGAGCTTTCCCAGCTGCTCTACGCGGCTGCTGATCAATATGATTCTCGTGTCCAAGCTCAGGACATGGTTGCGCAGCAGAACTTCTCAAAAGTTGACGGGGGTTCCCGCTGGAGTTATTCCAAAGGTGCCCAGAGCCAAGGCTCACAACAGCCCTTGTCCAATACCATTCGTAAGTGCAACATAATCTGCGTAGTAGGGATGAAATGGAACTAACTGCAACCAGAACCGAACATTCCTTCCGTGGCGGAGCAAACTATATTAGACCAGATCAATCAGAAGCAGCTGACGCTTGATGTGGCCACTCGCAAGCTGTCATTCCTGCAATGGGCGCTTTTCGCAGAATGGTTCAAATACAAGAGCCAGTACATCCCTACCGTTGGACAATCCGCTGTCTTGCAAGCGTACCAGGCAGCAGTTAAGCCGATAAAAGACAGTATAAATGGTGTTGTTAACAAGGACGGAACATTTGTTACGGGACTCAACGATTTCATCAAGTCGTTGAATACGGACATTACAAACCTGCAAAAGCAAGTGGACTGTAAATCCTTTGCGAGAGACCCGTACCAAATACGGACCGATCCCACATTGTCCATCGTGGGCTTGGACTCTGGCTGGCCTTCAGGCATGATGGATACCCTTCAGGTATCGCTAGATGAGGAGCTTGTCAACGATACCACCACAGCCAGTACGATTTTCGGATCGTCGTCGAATCCAGTCCCCAAGGACAACGGACTGAACCTGACTGCCGCGAAGATACTAGCTGAGTGCATTAGTAGCACTAAGATGTCTACTACGAATGGGGAAACGAGCATCCCAAGTATAACAGGCTTCCAGTCTTGGGGTAATCGTAATCCTTTTGCACCGCTATTCATTGAGTGGGAGGGTATATACTACCACATTGACAAGGACCTGTGGGACGTGCAGCTTCGCCCAAGCCCCGTCGGTCACCCCATCTCGCAGGTTCGGTATGTACCAGGTCAATCATTGCTGATAGCGGATCCGGTGGGGGATGCCAAAAATCAAGCAGATTTCCGCACTCTCAGTGGGAGGGTTATGGTTTTGCCTCAGCCGACACTGAGTCTGGAATCTATCGTGACTCAGGTACTCCAGAACAAATCCAACGTGATTCCGCCTGACATCGACCCCGTTGCCCTACAAGAGCAAATCCGCCAGATCAAGTTTATATCAGCACCGCTATCTGGGTTGACCAACCATCTCTTGACGAGAGTTGAAGGCGCACATGTAAAGCCGAACGTCAGGGTGCAGGGCCAGAACGTGGTCCCGTTGGCAGCAACAGATGCAACTGAAATCGGCATGGACCTTCCAACTATCGCTTTGGTAGACGCCGAAAGTGCCCTGACGCCATATGGCTCGCTCATGGCATTTGGACTCGACCAGTATCCAAACAACCCGTTCAAACCCGCCACACATGGACAGATGGTGCTAACCAAACTCAACATCATTGATAAGTTTGGGCAAGCAATCACATTGCCCAATGTCAATCGGCGTCTCGTCAACCAACCCCAGCCTCCAGATGCCAAGATCTATCCCAGTTTAAGCGATTACTTGGCTCCAGACGTCATACAAGTCGACGATGGGAAGGGAGGGAAGAAGTCAGTGATGAATACGCTATTTCCAACTCCTGATCCGGTTGTTGCTGGGACTTGGCCGGTATCCCAGTTCATTCAGCTCACTCCCGCCATCAATCAAGAAGCAAGGATAAACGGCGCTTTCTTGACGCAAGACACAATCGCACCGAACAAGTATTCAGCCTGGCGCGAAACCAACGATTTCGAGTCCCCTATCTGGGGCTGGCTCGTGGTCAACTACGCGGACAACGGTCTGCAATTCTTCCTTGGTGACGGCACCTTTTATCGCGAGATCCGCAAGGGCGGTGTGAAGGGTACCAATGTGTCAGCCAAATGGCTGCCTTATGCCGCGCCGACGGGTGGTCTCGTCGCGAGCGATGCTGGGACATATCAGCTCAGCAAGCTACTCGACCGGCTCTCCCCAAAGGTTGACACGGATGGGACCTACCTGCAGGCCTTCTTCGACATGATTAACGGTGCTATCCAAAACATGCCATTCCCGCCGTCGAGCTACTCGGCGTACGCAAACTCCATCGTTGGCAAGCCTCTCGCGCTCGTCAATGTCGGCTGGAGTGTTGAGCTTGCGCAGCCGCCACTCGAGCCGCAGTTCGACTCACTGGCTACTAGGCCTGATGACTGGAAGGGCGAGCTGGAGGGATACGGGTTCAAGCTCAAGATCGGCGATGCGTCACGCAACTTTGACGGCGTAGTGGGCTACTTCCTGTCGTCCAACGCCGCAGCGCCCAACTCCAATGCCGCAGGAGCGCAGCCGGATCCTCAACCCGTGACGGAGTGGGATACGCTGTACACGTACTTCCCGCCGCAATCGTCGACGCAGAAAAAGGTCGAAGGTATCAGTCCAAGCAACTATCCAGTGCTGAACCCATATTACGTACACCCTGAGCCCGAGAAGACGGCGAACCTGGCCGAGGCCAAGAACAGGAAAAACCTGGTCACTTCGCTGCTGGTGGACCCGTACACGCCCATTCACGGCTACTCGCCCATCCTGCCGACCAAGTCACTCACAGTGCCGAACTGGGCGGTCAAGACGGCCATGGACAAGATGCATGCCTTCTTCCACCTCGGGCCCTCGCTCGTAACCTCAGATGTGCCCGCCACATACGCATATGCGAACGCGACCAATCCCGATGGGACCCAGAAGAACTCGGTTGGGTTGCCCGTATCGGGTAGCAAAGGCACGTGGACGTGGTTGCAGCCGTATTCGCAGACCGGGTATGCGGATGATGGAACTCAGCTGCCGGCCCAGTATGCGACCATGGGGGTCAACGTAGATGTCGGGCAGGTCAAGTTTAAACCAGCACCGTATACATTTCTGGAGGGATACTTGCAGCTCATGGGAAAGCTCGATAACAAGGGGGGGACGTAGTGGACAGATGATAATGATGGCATGCGATTTAAGTAAATATACAACAGATCAAGAAATGTTTAGTGAACCATTCGGTGAATTGTATCTTGAATACAAATAGCATTTTACTCGTGCGCGAATGGCATCGCTATTCGTTCACGCTTCTGCATATCAACCATCATGCCAATTTGCATATCTAACTCAAACATGGCTCCATACAATTAAAACTGAGATACATATCTGAGCATTAACATCATCAGGCTTATATGCCACCAACATTCTGGTCATCCGTCACTTCCTGCTTCAGAAGCGTATAGTCATTCACCACAGGCTCTCCCCCCGGATTCGCCGGCGTACTGTACCATTCCGTCCACGTAATAATAACCTTTCCCATTGGCTTGGTTGCCATCTGTCCATCAATGGTTACCCTTGACACAACCTTGACTGGGGCGATATTGGCCTCAGCAAGCCGGAACGAGAGCTGCGACGAGCTGTCATCGTTGAGCACAAGAGCGTAGTCAAGGGACGACGAGCGCGGCACAATCTCAGCGTGTAGCAGCGGCAGCGTGTCGTCGGTGAAGAGAAAGGGTATGAAGCGCTGGTTGCTCAGCATACGCACCCCGGGCCCGTCATAATTTGGCGTCAGAAGGGCTTCCCTGGTGGTCGACAGGGGTACGGACTGGATGGGGATGTCGATGACCACCTTGAGCAGTTCGTAGTCTGACTGGCTGGCTGTGGCCTTTTTGCGTATACTGAATATAAGATCGAAGTAGTAGATGTTTTTCGTCGGGACATAGTCGGTTGCGCTGTACTTTTCGATAGGGCCAGCGAAGCGCGTGGGCGGGTCGCGGTAGTCGACATAGATCTTCATATCGAATCGGGACTGCAGCGACGAAATCGAGCCAGCTAGGGGTCTGGCAGGTCGCGTGTTGAGCTGCCTGTTTGGGGTTTGTGGGGTTGGGATTGGAGCCGACGGTGCTGGAGGAGTCTGCCCATGAGCCGGCGCATGAGCCGGAGGCGCGACAACGGGGGCCGTGACCGGAGTTGTGGTGGAGGTTGGACCCGGAGGTGGAACCGTTGCCGGAGGTGGAACCGTTGCCGGAAGACCCAACCCACTCGGCCGGCCCGACACGGGGGCCGGGCTTGGCGCCGGGTTGGCCGGTGAGGGCGGCGCCGGGAATGTTGATGGATTGCGAACAAACAGTTGGCGATTCCGCGCCACCGGGGTGGAGTCGACACCCGGTGGTGGTTGGATCGTGAAATAGTATCTCGGGTCGTTGAGCTCCAGACCCGTCTCGCATGAGTTTGGCGTCGGGTCAAGATAATCCTTGGGCGCGGCCACTTGGAGCTGCGCATTTATATCCACCGCAAGCTGCCTAGTCTTGAGGGCCCTGGAACTCCAATCTAGCCATCCCCGAGTCATGTCGTTTTCCACTTGACTTCCATCAGGTGAAATGCCTGGGGCCACTGTAAAGAGTGTCCGGAGCAAGAATGTGATGTTCCCCGGTCCTGTTGCGTCAATGGCCTCTCCGAGAGCATATCTCTGTTGGTGCTGTGGCTGCGACAGCTCGATATTATCCAGCTCCTGCGGCTGCCGGTCGAGGAGACACATCAACGTCTGGTCGTCCCACCTGGTCCACCTGCAGACAGGATACCTCTTGTCTGGGTTCTTCCACGTGACTGTGATTTTCATGTCTGGCATCGCCTTGATCACTTTGGATCGAATAAAGAATCCGTAGCAGGGAACTTGTGGCTTATACCCGGCGTCTAGTACAGGCGTTGACAGATAAGAGTTGAACTGGTTCTTGATCTCTCGTCGGACTATATCATCATCTGCATCCAAGTGGTTTGCGACAGATAGAGCCCCGTCAAGAAGGCAGTCGAGCCAGAAGTCGTCAATGTGGAAGAAGCGCAGTGATTCAGGCGACAGAAACGATGGCTCCGGCAGTAAATATTGCGGTGGAATGCCTCCAAGAGAAAGCTTATCGGCCAGCCAATTGTGGATTACAACCCAGTCACTGTTGTTGGGCCCTTGGAGATTGAATCCATTGTAGGGTATCGGTGCGTCATTCTTGTCTGTTCCCGCGGCCGTGTTTTGACCTACTGAGGTTTGTATTTGGGATTGAAATGTCGGAGCCGCTGCTGGTTCGCTAACATCAGTTACCGCGGTGCGAGTGCTTGGCGGTCGCACTCTTTGGGGGCCACTTGGGGTCACTGAGCCTGCAGTAGCTGCGACCGACAAATCCTTGAGGCCTTTGATCGTCGTCGCGACATTTGCAACGACCTGGGCTGCCGGGGTCATGCCATTGGCCTGCATCATGGTCGAGCTCACAGACGCATTACGAACAAGGGATCGAAACCGCATCAAGGCAGAACTGAATGTTGTATCTGATATTGCCAGCAGTTTACCCAGCTGCCAGGCGGACGAGTATGAAAGGTCCATCAACCCCGTGGTGGGGTCCAATATCTGATACTCCTGAGAGGTGGAGGAGCAGTCCTGGATAGTGTTTGGTGCAGGAACGGCGGGGACAGGCAGCGGAACAAGCGGTCCGCGAGTGAAGGCACTGGTTTCTTCGCCCGATTGCGTCCTCCAGCGAGACACGGTGTAGCCTAGCCGAAGCCGGTCAGCCAGTACGGTAGAGACCTGAGACTTCAAGCTGCTGTTATTTGATGCGCCATTCTGTGCGTTGGCCAAATCTAGACGAGCAATCACCTTGTCGTCAACTCTCAGCATTTGCTGATTCTCAGTCAAATTCCTCACCGTCGTTACAAAGTTGACGGGGTTCGGGGGCATGGCTGTGTAGATCCAGGAGAATAGGGAAACCATGCCAATACGCTGGCTCGGCTGGTCAGCCATCCATGAGCCAATGGTGGAGTCCAAGTGCTCAATGGACACGAGGTGGCAGACCTGGGTGCGCGGCTGAGAAAGGTTGGTAGGAAGCTCAGTCCAAGAATTGTCCTGCAACACACTATCTCGAAGTGCGCCGGTCCTGGAAGCTATAACAACCGAGAAAATACCCTGCTCCTGGATTCCTGCATCCGGACACCCCTCCGTGTTTATTTCTCGAACATGAGCCAGATACTTGTACTGCTCGACTCCATACTTGTTGGTAGCCGTATTAGCTCTCGTGGAGTCTGTGAACAGCTGTGTCACAAGAGACATTGGAGGGAAAATTATGTCGGCCTTGTCCACCGTGCGTATTATTTGGTCATATTCCCGGGGCAAGGGGTTGGGCAATTCTCCTGTTGCCGCATCCACGTAGCCAGCCTCAAAGTTCATTCTTGACGATTGTGGGATGTTCTTGAAGTAATCAGCAACGGGCATGGTAAAGGTGCCGTTCGCATTTTGCTTTTTTAAATCATCTTCCGTGACGTATCCAGGGAGATTCAGAGCTTGAGCTTCCTGCAAACTCGCAAGTTGCAGATCAGCAGGATCGAAGACCAAAAGCGCTACCCATGGAACCATAGAGCGAGCGATGGTCTCGGTTTTTCCGTTGCTGTCAACGATGGGACCGAGATCGATCTCCTCGTTCATGTTTGCAGTCACTCCCGGCGATATCTCCCAAGGGTAGTGAGGATCGTTTAAAACAATGTGCGGTAAGATGCGGCCTTCATCTTGATGACCATCAGGTGGGTAGTAGGTGTTTATCAGATTCCTATCCAGGCTGAACCTGGGCACTATGACTTCGAATTGCTGGCCAGCCATACCCAGAGCGTTCACATTGGCCTTCGTGTTGTACAGGGTAAGCTTTTGCGTGCCAGAATTGATGGTCTGAGTTGCGTTGATGGTGTATTCTTTTGCTTGGAGACTTGGCTTGTAAAAACTGTACAGGCGCATCTCGTCTCTTCCGAGGAGGGGGATGACTGGATCTCCAGTTTGAGGATTTCGAGCCTGCTGCACAGCCTGGGCCATAGCCCCCTGGGTAAGCAGGCGTGGATCAGACATTTCGGATTTGATGTCAAAATTGGTGTATCAAATTTGGTGAAGAGTAGGATGTGGCATATGCCAACCTAGTTGTTCGCGTTAATGTTGGCACAAGCCAGCGGAGCTGTCTGACAGCTCGAGTCTGAAATGCGAGCAAAGGGAGTTAGAGGGAGAGGGTCAAACCATGTCCTGGAATGGAAAGGCGTTGGACCATCTGCTAGACAGCTTATGGTATGACTGAGAACAGACTATTGATTCAACCAATTCATACAGGTTTAACTTTTCCAAGCTGAAAAGCTTGATATTTGGTCATCGTGGAAGCATTGGGTAGGAAATGCTTGAATTGTGGAAAAAACTTGTTTTTTTGACCTTGTGCCGGCAACTTATTAGATTCAGCCACCGAGCGGGGTCATCCCGCCAGGCTATCTCGGATCTTCCCTGTTTTTTCTTGGCGGATTATTTGCTGGTCCACCTCATGTACCTCTCCCTCGCTGGTACCTCAATTATTTCAAGTCCGCTGACGCCCGAGCCAAAGCAAAAACGCCGTCGCCAAAACGCCATGGCTCCCCAGCTCCTGCACGCAGTCATCATGGCTCCTCAGCTCCTGCACGCAGTCATCGTAGCTGCAGCCAGTTCATGCCGTTCGATCCGCTCCCCTCTCCGCCGTGCAACTTGGTGTAATTCAATGAGGACTAATTCATTCTCCATGCCCTACTAACCTCTTGGCATTGTCGTTACTCAAGACCAGCATCTCATGACATTGCAGTAATTGCCCCTCACCATGGCTGAAGCCGTAGCCCTAGTGTTGGACGACTCCAAGACTCATGTACTCCCACAGTGGAACGAGTTTTTACAGAATCCCAATGTTGGATGTCAACTAGGCGTGACGACAAGCAAGACTGCCGGCGATCCGGAATTGACGTGCACCTTCACACAAGCCGGGCTCTGGGGCTTCATATTTGATACCTCGGCAAACAACATTCAGTTTGGCACAACAGACTACAATCTCGCCAGCAGTGTCATTATCGGACTGCTTCCTAGCACTGAAACGCCCTCTGTAAAACCCTCCACAACATCCTCTGCAGCAGCAACATCCTTAACGACAGCATCCTCCACAACATCTCCAACAACACCTGCACTTTCTGATATTCTTCAGAAATTCGGAGTCGCTGACAGCAGCGGCAACACCCCATTCGACAATGGATTATATCCTAGCGACATCACGCAAGGTGGCGGCCTCGCACCGGGAGGTGTTCCCATACCGCCTCCCCCTTCCCCAGGCACCTTGATACAAACCATAGTAAAGGCGATTGGAACAGCCCTTACTTTCCAAGTAGATCCGACTGACAACCGCAACGCATTCTGGTTGACGCCTGGTCAGACCATGCGAACTGACGTGGCTCTTACCTTCATACCATCGGGGGATAGCACTGGGACGGTCTTGCAGGATCTTTCGACTGCCATCTATAGTCACCTTGGCATTGATATTTCCACTCTTTTCAGCTCCTTTAAGATGGTGGTTCAAAAAACGGCCATTGGGTATCAAATGTCCCGCACTGATGCATCCACTGGCACTCCGGTCACCACGACTTCCATTCACATTGCAAGCTATTATTCACTGGCCTTTCAATTTGCCGCTGGGCCATTTCTCTTCTGGGTTACACTCAATGGGGCTGGTGTAAACTTGACAATACTTCAGAACCCGACTTCTCCAACAGCAAACTTCTTCACCCTCACCGGCTTGTCTGAGAGTTCGGTGACACCAATTCTCAGCGGCATTCTTTCCGCTCCCCGGGTTCTAAAGGTTTCTGCGACGATAGATGATACTGTCGAGACCTACTGGTCCATTACCCTTGGCCTCAGTTGGGGTAGTTTTGATATATACCTCAACTACGACTCTTCGACTTCTACATTTTCCGGCGGCCTTGTTCCCGGGAATTTCTACTCAACGAGCGTTGACCAACTGCAGCCCGACTTCGTTGCCAGCAAAGCTATGATAGCGCCGGCGGGCTATGCCCCAACCTACAAGTATGACATACGAAACCTTTCTTCGGAGCTGTCGACACTTCCAAGTTCTCTTCCTACTGTTATAGCTTCGGCAGCTATATCATATCAAGTCACATCAGAAACTCTGTCATTGGCCGCACAATTGATTGCGCCCCCTCCTCCTCCATCAACAAGCACAGATCCGCAAGTACCAGCGCCTTTCATCTGGGACGAACTCGGCGTCAGTTTGCTTGTTGGGTCTGGTTTGTTTTCATGCAGCCTAGCTACCGATTTCTTGTTGGAAAACCCGCTAGACCTAACTGATTTAGGCATGATTGGTGTCAATATTGACTATCAGAGCGGAGACTGGCTCTTGTCCGGCTTTGCGCAGAACCTCAATGGTGCTATGCTGTTTGACTTTTTCGACCCCAATTACAAAAGATCGCTTCTTTCGGTGCTCGGGAAGCTGGAGATTCCTCAACTAGAAGCGATTTACACTTATGCGGCTGGCGGTACAGCTACTAGCTTTGCATTTGTGGGAGTAGTCCAGGTTGGCCTGATTCAATTGCGTCTCTTTTACCAATACGCCAGCTCGAACGCTGGAGGCAAAACTGCCGCGACGGCAACACTGCCAGGAGCCCAGAGTTCCTTCTTACCAGATGATGCTCCTGTGCCGCCGCTTACTGTGCAGCCTCCTAGCGACCCAAGTAATCCATCTGTCAACAAGGTGCAGACAGACTGGTCATTTGAGTGTGACCTGGGAGCCTCCGCCCCCAACGGACAGACTGCTACGCTAGCCACGGTCATCGACTCAATTGTCCCCGGCGTGGCAGGCTCGCTCCCAACGTTCGTGTCTGGAATCGAGATCCCTTCCGTGGACAGCGGTCGCAGTCCCATCACCATAAAGGTCGCAAAACACGGCACGGATCAAATCGCATTTGCCTTCCAAGTGGACATTGAGCACATCAGCTTCACCTTTGCGCAGATAGGAGACAAAGATACTACCAAGACTAAAAAGCTCCTTCGCATTGCCGTTGATGGCCTGCCAAAGATTCCAAGCATTCCGCTGATCGGAGACTTGGTCCAGCCGTTTGATGCCTTGGAGTACTTGTGGGTGAGCGATTCTGGTGGATTCCTAAAATCCGAAGTCACGGCTTTGAACAGCATGGTATTGCCCGCCGATAATCAACTTTATTTCCCAGCCAATGTCGGCCAGTCTGCAAATGCACAAGCTTCTACAGCCGATACTGTTGTGATAGTTCCAGGTCATCATTTCATTGTCATCCAAGGCCAGCAGGCGGTGCTCGACCACGTCTTTGCAACAGCAACTCCGGCTGTGTCTAAACCAATTACTCCGAGCTTGGCTGTAGAGACACCGGCGACTTCTGGAAGCACAGGAACATCTGGAGCTGTCACTTCTGGAAACACAGCGACGATTATTTCGGCTTCATCAGTTGCGGCGCCGTCGAGTCCACCTTCTAAGGGTGGGTTGACGCTGAACCTTGGCCCGCTCACCATCAGTGCCATTTCATTGCAATACCAAGAGCAAGGCGGTGCTCCGCAAATATCAATCACACTGAACGCAACATTCGCTATGGGACCCATGATTCTTGAACTTATCGGCTTCGGCTTCAGTGTTCCGTTGCTGGGAATTACGTTGGATAATCTCGAGAGCCTCGCGGGGCACATGTCACCTGCACTCTCTGGGATGGATGTTTCCTTCAACCAACCTCCGCTTCTGATAGCCGGTGGCTTTGAACACATTGTTACAGCGACCAATGACGACGAGTATTTAGGAGCAATAGGTATCTCATTCCCACCATATAACTTTATTGGTGTCGGAGAATATGCTGTTCTTGATGGATATAAATCGGTATTCCTCTATGCTAAACTTAATGGACGTATGTATTTTTCCATATCATCTTCAGACATCCACTGTATGATTCCAGACAAGCTAACAATATCAGCAATCATCACCCTCGAATTTGCCGAAATTACTGGGGTTCGAATGGGATTCGGCTACAATTCCTTTATTCGTGCCCCAGATATTAACGAGCTGACGTCTTTCCCCTTCATTGATGACGCAGTCACGGCTAGTGCTGGAGGCGATCCTTTCAGCATCGTCCAGACCATGACCCAAACCACACCGCCGTGGGTGACGCCGAAGGCAGACGAATACTGGCTTGCAGCCGGGTTATCCGCCTCAGCCTTCGACTGCTTGACCGTTACTGCTGTGGCAATGCTAGAGGTGAAATCTGGTGGATTTGATCTTGCCATGTACGGTGATGCCATCGCTATGATGCCACCGGATTCCCCAAGCAGGGAAGAATGTGTTCTCTACGTTGAGCTAGGCCTGGCGATCGACTTTAACATGGCTGAAGGCTACTTCCGCGTCGAAGCCGCATTGGCACCAACCTCCTTCTTACTTGTTCCTCAGTGCCAACTGGTTGGCGGATTTGCCCTGGTTTACTGGTTTGGTGTACGTAAGGCAGCTGGATAATAGTGAACAATACGCTAACGTTTCTAATAGTCTAATCCCCATGCCGGCGATTGGGTTTTCTCTGTCGGAGGCTACCACCCTCAATACCAAGTACCGGATTGGTATCCCGTTCCGCAGCGACTCGCAATCAGCTTCTCCGTCGGCAGCTGCTTATCCATTGTCGGAAATTGCTATTTTGCTGTTACACCCAAGGTTGTCATGGGAGGCGCTTTGATTCATGCCAGCCTCGATCTTGGTCCCCTGCAAGCATGGTTAGATGCTCAATTCGACTGCCTGATCAATTTCCATCCATTGCATTACATGGCGGAATTCAGAATATCGGTCGGGGTGTCATTCAACATTGATATCTTGTTCATTCACATTCATATTAGCGCCAGCATCGGCGCAGACCTTGTTGTTCAGGGACCAGAGTTTGGAGGCACAGCTCAGTACGTATAAGTCACCAAGCCTCATATCGGCACTTTTAGAGCACCTAGTTAACGTTTGAACAGTGTCGACTTTTGGGCATTCGGTTTCACTGTCGACTTTGGGGCCAGTCCCGCGGCAAAGCCTCCACTCACACTATTGCAGTTTTGGGAGATGCTACACCAGCCCGGCCCAGATGTCTCCTCGAAGAACGCGGTTGACCAGGAGCGAGTACAAGCTGTTGTGACTTATGATCCCAGGGCCGACTTGGAAGGTACCATGGTTCCGGCACCCAAGGGCACCAGGACAATACCCTACCAAACTCCGACACAGCAAATGGTTGAAACGGCTGCGTTGAAGTACGTTCTTGAGGATGGAAATTACCCTAACCCACCAAAGCTTGGGCCGGAGCCTACTGCTCCCGCCGCCACCGCAAGCAGCAGCACTGGAGGAACTGCTTCTGGAAGCGGGACGGCGTCTGATTCCAGCAATACTGGCCAAGGCACGGAGTGGTTCGTCAAGGGCGGTACCTTCAAATTCCGCATCGAAACCGAATTCGCGATCAGTTATGCTTCGGTTGCAAGTGCCGTACTTCCGGCAGAAGATGGCGCAGGCGCTGAAGTGCCTGTACTAAACGGCGGTCCACACCCGACAAAGACCAACATATTCTCGCGACCAATGCAGGTCACTGAAGATATCACCTCAGAATTGTATGTAACCATAGTGGAAACCGTTACTCAAAAGATCATCGGTGGATGGACAGGCGCAGCGTTCAACGTCAAGTCTGTGCCGACGGGTACATGGGGGAAATATTCCACAGACACGGATCCCTCTACAGGTGCCGCATCTTCGCTCTTGGCCCACGACAATGCCACAGTTCCGCTCCCAATGGGTCTATTGCTTAGCTCTCCACTCCCTTACCTGGCTCCCAGCGCCATTCCAGCCTTCAGTGCCAAGAATGCAGCCAAGATGGGTGTCATAGACCTCCGCTTCGTCACCTCCATGCCCGGCACGAACTGGTTCGTCCCTGGTTATGCGCCGATTCGCAAGGCAACCGCTAGTGTTGTCACGCCAGGCGAACTGGACTACGCCCCCGTCAGCGTGGATCTGAATGCGAAGTCGGGTGTGGTGCTGGCGCCAACACAGGTGTCATATATGCCAGCAGAGGTCACCCCGAAGGAGCAGGGAGAAACAAACCAGCAGCAATGGGATAACCTGGGAGCAGATTGGACGCAGTATGCGAGCGACAAAAAGACTCTGGTGAATGATCCAACAGACGGGTTGCTCGTAGCAATTGAGGACATTTTTGGATGGGCACAGAATGCCTCGACAACTGTTACTTCGAGCACAGCTGGCACTGCAGGTACATCAACCGCAACGAATAACAATCCGTGGAAGTTGAAGGGAGATTTCCCAGTCAAGTTGGTTCGCAGCACCAACAAGGATGGGACAATAGTTAAGAACTTGGAGGCTACCTACCTCGGACTCCCCAGGCGGGCGACTGTGCCACAAGTGGCAGGTGTAGATTTCTAAAGTTTGGTCAATACCATTTTTCCCCCGCTTAAGAGGACTCAAGACAATACAGTGGGACTAAATCTTGATGCCTGTGCTACCGAAGTCTATTTTGTTTATTCAGTTGTGATAAGATGACGTGAAAAATACACAAAATGACAGAAGATGGATTGCGCTTGGAGCGACTAACGCTTCGTCCTGACGATACCAGCGAAAGCGTGTATCTCAGCAACTATCTGTCGGCTGTGCCGGAGGTAAAGATGGTCAAGGATAAAACCGTACTTAAGCGCCGCAGAAATGAGCGTATGAGAAAAGAGAGGGCACAGGGCAGGCGAGAGCCCGAGATAGAGGTGCTTCTCCAACAGTCAGACAATGGTAAAAGGTAGAAATCGGCCCAGCGCAACACCAAACTCTCAGGACATGGACAAACCAGTCATCATTGACAAGAACTCCAACTCTCTCGCAAGTAGCAGGCCGCCAGAGTATGAGATTCTTCTCCCGGACGAGAAGAAACGAATCGCCGTAATCAAGTCAGGGCAGGGATATACAAGGACGACGCAGCACATACCGGAAACGCCCGGAAATGTGCATTTTCACATGTAAATAATAATGCGTCTTTATATCGAAACCGCTTAATACGTATAAGAGACCATCTATCTATTACCGCCTAAATAGGCCATTATTAAGGTAAAACATACTTACAAGGGCTGCCGCGGGCTGCTCCCACCGGGGCGGAGCGTAGAGCAACTAGAACGAGCAACTCCATAATATCCTAACGCTAATAATTCCGCTAGAGAATCAAATCTGGCTTCCCCACTGCAACCCCAGTGAAAGCCGGACCGGGCCGGGCCGTGCCTTCGTCTGCCGTTACTCCACTGCCGGGCGGACCCTTGTTGCTATCACTGCTTACTTCATACCTTTGTTGAGGTATCCCTGCAAGATAGATATGGCCATATGTCGGGTTTTCCTTGCCACTTTCAAAATGTTAAGCAGCAAGTTTCTAGCTCCTTGACTCTATTGCTGAAAACCTCCGTCTGGTGCTGGCATATAGACCTAAAATAGGTCAAAGGTCTCGTTGCATAACTTACCTAAGGTTTGGCTGTTCTTGGCATCAATATTGACGAACGATAAGGTGCCATATTACAATACAGTTGCCCGTAGCAATTCTGCTTACAGGAATATTAAATCGGGTCATTTTTGGACTTTTGTTCTCCGGCCACATTGGCTGTCTGACCACCCATTTCTACCTTGCAGCTCTGCGGCCTGAATTGTGGTAGTCCTGATGTGGGGCTTGGCAACGCCGGAGGCCAGTGCGACATCCCTGTACCTGCAATCTGCGGCAACAGCTGAAGCTTATGCTAAGTGTAAAGGAAAACCGCTCAAGCGTCAGCCCTCCTCACACCGACACTGGGATCTCAATAATCCCGGTGTCGGTGCGAGTAGGGGTCATTACCATCCTCCTTGCATCTCGCCATCACTGCCTTCCGCTTGTCGTAGCACTGTAGCACTGTGGCTCTCGACGTTCGATCCTACGACCCCACTTTCCACTACAGGGCACACTCTTATCGACCACCATACCACCCTGCGACGGGAATGGAAAGCCTAGGGTTAGGGTAGGGGCATCTTACAACCAACACGCATCCATTTCAGCCTGGATCCCTTTGCAAAACACTGGATTCTATGCCAAAAGGCCTTTGCTACAGTTAGTTAGTCTTGAAGAGCTGACCGCGGCAGGAAGCATGGAGAAATTGTGGCATAGTGGGGAGAACATCATGTCTGATGTTATGTCGAGTCTCCAAGCTCACCCCGCTTCCACATTCCCAACAAGGCCATTGTCCAGGCCATTGTCCAGGCCCAAGCCATGCCGCCATCAATGACATTGACCATCCTATTTATTGGCTGAGAGTCAGCTCCTCATAGCTTTTTAACTCAATAGAGGCGTCTTGCGTCACGACACGTCATAGTGCACGTGCGAATGCTTCAGAAAAGCTCATAACTAAACGTGATTCTTACGAAATCTTTCCGAGGACACCCTACCCCAAAGGTACCCCAAAGGGGCCCCAACAAGGGCCCCAACAAGGGCCCCAACAAGGGCCCGAACAAGAGCCCCAACAAAAGTCCGCCTTATAATAGTGGTGGTTGTTGAACTCCCCCCACGCTAAGCTACCATCGTCAGAAATAAGAGCCCATTCCTTTGACACCTCCTTCTTCCACAACTTTGCGGTAGATTCTATGATGAAGGTTCTTTCTATGTTGACGCTGTTTGTTTATCTGAGTTTCCAATCGGCCGTCGCTGCACAAACTCGATCAGAGATTGACGATGTGGTGATTGTTGGTGGAGGAACGGCCGGACTTACCGTTGCTTATGAAATTGCTTCTCGTACGAATCTCAGAGTGCGCGTTTTGGAAGCTGGAGATGATCCTACCACCCAAAATCCGGAGATCGAGGTGCCAATCAAGGAATTCGAGGTCTACAGCAACCCCATGTGGGAATGGGGCTTCGTGTCGACCCCCCAGAATCATGCCAGCAATGTTACCATTCCCCTGGCGAGATTCAAAGGACTCGGTGGATGCAGTCAACACAACGGGGAGGGATTTTGGCTGGGATCTCAATACACGTACGACAAATGGCCGAAAGGATTCAAGTACAGGGACTTTCATCAGGCGGTTCTGCAGGAGGAGGGATGTGTGAGCTTTGGGCTACCAAATCACGGGACGACTGGCCCTTTGCACACTTTACTTGATCCTCTTGATGCCATTGATCCATATTTGGTTGCATTCAAGGCTGCTGCACTGCAAGCAGGATATCGTTTCAATCCGGACGAAAACGCCCCGCTGGCTAAAGGCTACATGCCTCACGTTGTTACATACAAAGACGGGCGGAGGTTCGGTCCCTACGGCGTGTTCAAATCCGTCAGGGGCCGTCTTCCAAACTTGCGTGTCGACCTAAACACCACCGTCACTGGCCTGTTGTTCGGCGGTGGGACCGACCAAGATGAAAAAAAAAGACTCAAAATCACGGGAGTGACGGCGGATCGCGTCGGTCGCGATGGATTCGAGAGCAACATTACATATCTGGCAAGGAAGGCGGTGGTCATGGCGGCTGGAGCATACCAGACTCCCCAAATCTTGATGGTGTCAGGTATTGGGCCCAAGGATATGCTACGCAACGCGGGTATCAACCTGAGGGTCGACCTGCCCGGTGTGGGAAAAGCCCTGAAAGACCATTACGCGGTTCCGTACATCATTAATAGCTTGCAAATTCCTCCGATGAACGACCCGGCCTTTTTCGCGGAGCAGGCCCAGCTTTACGCCGCTACCCAAACGGGCTATTTTGCGTGGTCGCCCGCCGATCATGCTGCCGTGACAGCATCAACCAATGGAAATCAGCAAAACCCATTCGTACCAGTCGATGTGGTTATGGTGACATTTCCTTACACTTTCTTCCCCGGATTCAATGCCAACCAGATTCTCTCTTTGGTTGTTTTGACAAATCCAAGCAGCTCTGGTACAGTGACCGTGTCCAGTGGCAGCATCTACGATCCTCCAGTTATTGACCTTAACTACTTTTCTGACCCCCAAGACTTTGAGGTTTTGTATAAGGGAGTGGATCTGCTCAGGCAAATAGTTAAACAGCCTGCATTGTCACAGTGGTTTGGCTCAGAACTATTCCCAGACGGGGCGGACAATACAACACTCAAGGCTCAGGTTTTCACAGCAGATCATCCAATGGGTACCTGCATGATTGGAGAGGACCACGAAACATTTGCTGTAGCTGACCATGATGCAGCTGTGTTTGGGACAAGCGGACTGTATATCGCAGATGCCTCTCTCATTCGAACTGTTGACGGTGCCACACCCAATGCCTCCATTCATGCCACGGTTATATTGGTAGCTAGGATTGTCGCTAACAAGTTGGTGTGCAAGTTTGCCAATGTCTGTTTGTAGCATGGTGGGCTAGTAAGGTACACAAATATATGAGGTTGAATATAAAGGAATGATGCAAGTTTAAAAGGTTAGGAAGCCGTCTAACTAGCTTCGGTAAGCTGCTAGAGGACTTCTAGCCTACCATGGTTGAATCTGACATCTCAGCATCAGGGTAAAGCTCAACTCCACGCTGCGCTCCAGGCTACCTGCTGATATCATTTTCGTTCTAGGGCCTTCGACTGCGAGTGCCCCGTCATCAAAAGAACGTCCGGGGTGCGGCGGAGCCGACTGTAGATTTGGCTCGTTACGGGCACTCAACCTGAAAGATTCCGCATAAGATAATTTACGGGGCTGGATGTATGCCGTCTCGCTACTCCTCTACCTTGAGACCTCGAAGAAGTAAGGTCACGGACCACTTCCGGGTAGGCTGCTCAATGATGAGATGCCTTAGACTCCGAGCATCTCGGATTATGCCAGCCGCAATACCGGCTTGACTCTGGCAGCTCCGTTTGAGAGCTTCGACAAGGTCAGTAAGGTAGGCTGAGCCATCAACCCCGACGACTTCGAGACTGATAGCTGCTTCCTGAAGCCGACGACATTGGCGATAGACCTCGGCAGCTCGGAGGTACATGCTGCGGAGAAGATTATTAGCTTGGGGGTCCCGCAGGGACGAAGACCCAAGAACACCATCGCCCCCGTCACCGCAATTCCTCAGTGCGACTTGCTCGTAGTATCCACCGAGGAACTTGGCAAAGAAGACACCTGACCAGCCGGGATTTTGGTACGCGAGGGCTGCTGCATTCTTGACAAACCTGTGGTCTACGGGGCCTTCAGCGAGCTGGATGACAGGCCGAGAGGGGCCGGTGCAATTGGTGGCGACAGACATTCTGTTATACTGGGAGATAGCAGGATCAAGCTAAGATAATTGACGGAAATGGCTGACGTTCGATGATTGATGTTAAGGTACTTTGATCACGGCTAAGTCCTGCTTCCTGAGAGTCAATCAGGGTGGTTGATGGTCGTCTTTGTGTTCTACTGACAGCCGAAAACTTGGACCAGGTTCGATCAGCTGCAGAAATTGGCCATTTTCTCAGCCCTCGGCAGGAGCTGGCTCAACGGAAGCGTGGCAGAAAGCGCAAGGTACGGACTGTCCGTCAGACTCGGCCGCTGCTCCCTCAAGGGTTGCCTCGACTCCAGGCCTCACATTACCCTCTTACATGAAGGCATCAAGTGTTTAGAAGTTTGCAAGTATCTCGTCAAAAACAAGCTCAATTGTCTGTTCCGAATGCCGGCGATACATACATGTATACACTAGTCTGAGATACAGAAACTGGATACCTTATGGATAGGTCTACAGAATCGTAGAGTATCGCCCCTACTCGAGAGAGTCTCTTGCTGACTTGAGCAGCGCGGATCGTACGAGTCCTGGCAAAGAGATTTACCACACGAGACCTCGACTGAGGTGCAACATTTCCCCAATATGCTATCTCCACATGCTGCACCATTCGAGTCGACAGCCTAACACGGCCCTTCGGGAATTCTGATTTAACGCTAGATCGAAGAGTGCAATCCCAATGTCACCAACAATACGACCCCAAATTAATTCCGTTTGCCCGTTCTTCGTCTCCGCACCCGGCGGCCAATGAAACAATTATGTTGGCAATATTACGTTAAACATATAGGAGGCTTTCAAACGAACTGATTATACAGAAGTAAAGAGCTTCGAAAGGCTATTCAAACAAGATGGACCAAGCCTGCGAACAGCCGTCCTATACTGTGATGGAGGTGCTGGAAAGCTCGAGAGGCTGACGGTGAGAGACCATATAATGCCTCGGAAAAGGAAGTATAGAATATCTCTTTCGCGTTGCCGAAGTATTTACAACGAGGCTCAGAACCTCGATTGGGTTTTGGTACTGCGCGGAAAACAAGAGTCTCACGAGGGTTTGCAATCTGATCAAGCCAGGATGTTGTTTGAGCTCGAATCCATTCTTGCTCCTGGAGGACAACTAGAGCCGGGCACAGTGAAAATTGTCCTGCCACTTGTTTAGCAACTTCAATCTCTACAAATAGGCATTCTACACCCTATAATATGCCTTATATATAAAGCTATTAGGTGTTGTTAAATTGTGCAGTAATGCTGAGTGCACTTAATAAAAGGTAGTTATTATTATTCTAATTGTAATCATTCTTAATTTTAATAAATATAAAAGCCCTCTTTTATACTTTAATATAAGCTTAAATTCTATAAAGTTACTACTATTTATAACTTCTTTTAGAGTTTATTATAGTATTAAAGTTATAAAGTTAAGAGGGAAATCTTAATTCTTCTAATAGCTAGTCTAGATAAATATAGTATATTTCTACTTATAGATTATTTTTAATTTAATATATAGAGTAAAAAGAATAGTAGAAGTTAGACTGAAGGTAGATCTTTTAAAAAAAAAGTGCAAGCTGTTATAAATACTATTATTTTTCTTTTTTCTTTTTACTTTTTTTTTTACTTATTTATTTTACTCTTATCTTTAAAATCTATAATATAACAGTTAAATTTAACTTAAGAGTATAGAGTAAGTTTAAATATAGAGTATATAATTTAATAGATTAAAATATTATAGTGAGTAATATAGATTACAGTCTGATAATAGTAGAATAATAAATTTAATATAATTAAGTATATTAATAGCTAATAAGGCTATCTCTATAAGAATACTAAATAAATATACTTATATACTATATATACTTATATAAATTTATTAAATAAGAGTAAATTTAATTTTATAGCTTATTATAGAAAAATAAGCTAGATATTTTAGCTTATTTATATAGATAAAACTTAGAGTTATATTATATAAAAAAGTAGGCATATTATAATTCTACTAATTATAACTATTTAATTTTAATTTAAGCTGTAATATAATATTATTACAGCCTATATATACTTAGAGTAAGTAGCAGGCAGTTAGAACTAATAGTAATATAATATCTATAAATTTTAACTAACTATATATAGATTATAATACTAAGGATTATTATAATTCTAAATTATATAATTTAGTATACTTATAATCCACTTAATATATAGATAATTAAGTAGTATATATTTCTAATAAGTAGCTACTTAGCTTTTAATATAATTTAATTATATTAATTATCTTAACTTACTATATATTACTATATTTAACTATTACTAGATATAATATTTACTCAGTAAGTAATACTTTAATCTATCTGCTAATATAAACTTATAGTTTATTTATTAGTAACTAACTTCTTATTTACTCTATACTATATATATAGCAGTCTAGAGGATATAACTATTATATAAATCTATTTATTTTTATCTATTTTAGCCTAAAGTAATATAGTATTAATTATATTTAGTATTATAAAATTCTACTAATAGTTAGCTATATTCTTTAGATTAAGCTTAAGCTATATATTTTTATTAATACTTTTTCTTTTTTTTCTTCTTTTTAATAATTATATAAATACCTTTAATTTCTTTTTAAGAAACTTTTTACTAAGTAGAAATCTAACTTAAAAGAAATACTAATATTATTAATATCTATCTTACTTTTAGTATTTAAAATACCTAATTTAAAGCTAAAGCCTACCTTAAAAGTATATTCTAATTAAAACTTAATATTAAATAACAGTCTATTTTTTATATCTTCTTTATTACAGCTTAAGTTAAAACCAGGCAGTTATAACCAGTAAAACTATAATAGTATCTACTTTTTAGCCTTTCTATTAGCCTAAAGACCTATATATAATAGATTAATATTAGTACTCTACTTATAACTCTTATTAATAAGATTAATAGTTTTATTAATAAGCTTTATTAAGATACTATTAAAATTATATAATATATTCAGTATATAAATATATCTATTTAGCACTTTTATAGAGATAGCCTTACTAGCTATTAATATACTTAATTATATTAAATTTACTATTCTACTATTATCAGACTATAATCTATATTACTTACTATAATATTTTAATCTACTTAATTATAAATACTATACTTTAGATTTACTCTATACCCTTAAGTTAGATCTAACTGTTATATATTAATAGCTTTTATTCAGTAAATTACTATATTAACTTAAGTAATATTCTAATTTAGTTATTATAGCTTTAGTAATTCTATTAATTAGTATTTTTACTTCCTCTAAGAGAAAAGATATTATATACTTAAAGACTCTAAAGGATAATAATAGTAATAATACTATAGGTAATAAGAAATCCTTTTTAAATAAAGAAGAAATTAGTAAAGAATTTAAAAAACTTTATAAGGAAAATTTATAATTTTAGAAGAGAGTAGATACTTTAACTAATATAGCTAAAATTAATAAGATATAAAATAATAAAAAATTCTAAGTTCTATATAATAAGATATAGAATCTTAATATAGCCTAAATAATTACTTTAAACTTAATACTATTAGTAACTATTATAGTACTAAAAGAATATATTATTAACTTTATTAATAAGTAACTTTATATTTATACTGAATAAGCTTAGTATATAGAATAATTTAATAATTTTACTATTACTTTAAGTATCTTAAGATCTTATAATATTAATAAAATTATTAAATTACTCTATGTAACGGTCGTGTTCTCTGGACTGCCGTATACGTGGTATAGGGTAGGCGAGAGACGGGTTGCTGGTGGATAAACCGTAGGTTTATGTTAGCAGATCGGTTAGGGCGTCACTTACTGGGTAAATGTTACGTCTGGTAATAGTCAAGCACCGTGATGCGTAGCGAGTCAAGGTGATTGAGGTAACCAAGTTGTATTGATAGCTGAGGTAGCTAAGAGTCTAGGAAAGTGCTAATGAACGTGTGTCTATATACTAGAATGATAGGTGAGGCTCACGGGTGAGTCCTTTAGTACGGCGTGAGCCGCAGTGAGGTGTATTTGATTGGGGGAAATTTGTGGGGTGCACGTGACGCCAGGCGTCTACGCGGCACGGGTCGTAACACGATGTCTCCCCTCCGTTGGTCCTTGTCCCCAAGGCCAGCTACCAGGCCTGTTTCAAATTTCCTTCGTGCGTTCGCACTTAGTCCTGTATTCCCCTCATGGTTTGCTGACGACATGTCTACAGCTAAATCCACGAGAAACCGAAAAGCGCAGGCAGTCTTGATTGCTACTACGGGTTTCGTCGTCATGCCTTGTTCCTACTGTTCGCCGCGGAACTTGAAGTGCGTAATGAAGGAGGGCCACTCGAAGTGTGCCGAGTGCACGCGTCGTGGTCGCCCTTGCGACGGTCAGGGCATCTCCCTGGTGGCAGGTGAGGCTGTTCCGGGTTGTCCTGGGGTTTTGTTCGTTCTGATTTGTGGTGTAGCGGATCGTCTGGCGCTCGAAAAACAGCGTCTGGAAGCTGCCGAGGAGGCTACCGAGGAGGAACTGATCCAGCTACAACAACAACTGAACGAGCGTCTTTCTCGTTTGATGCGACTTCGTCGCCAGAAGCGACAGTTGGTCGAGAAGGGTACTCAGATGTTAAATCGTGGTCTCGCGTCCATGGACGAGTTGGACGAGACCGAACGGTTAGAGTCGGAGGCGGTGGTTTCTGCGCAGTCCGTCCTGGTGACGGACCTTATTGACTGGAACGCCGTAGGTTCTTCGTTTGACTTCTCGTCTGGCGTTATTGGTGAAGGTTCTTCGGAAGGCGTTGCGCATGGTTGAGGTCCTAGAATCTGTCCCAATGCATATTTCCTGGGGTACTTCTTCGTTTGAGGAAGTCCTTTAGTTTGGCTTGACAATGCGTGAGGTGTTCGTAGGGTTCCCATGTATCTTCTGAGGGGTCGCAGTCTTCCCATCTCACAAGATATTTCGTTTTGTTGTTTTCTCTTTTCATGTCGAGGATTGTTTTGACCGTGAATTCCTGGTCATTCTCGACTTCCGTTTCTTGATTGTTGTCCCATGTTTTGACGTGAATGGTGTCTGCTGCTGATTCGAGTAATGAAATGTGAACGATTGGATGGAGCTTGACCTTTGGTGGTAAGTCCAGTTTGTAGTTGTTTTCTGAGATTTTTTCCAAAATTTTGTAAGGTCCGATGAATTTGAAGTCCAATTTGTTGTTCGGCCTTTTTGTCTTGATGTTTTTTGTTGCGAGGTAAACCATGTCTCCTCTCTGGAAGATTGGTCCTTTCAATCTTTTCCTGTCGTAATATTTTTTCATTTGTTTTCTGACGAACTCCAGTTCCGTCTTCATTTCTTCGTGTAGCTGTCGTAGCTGGTCGGTGTTGAGGATTGCCTTAGCGTTCAAGGGTCCTTCTCGTGATGATCTGTAGGCGTCGGGGGTGAATCCGAAGTTGGCGTAAGCTGGTGTGAGCTTCGTTGTTCCTGAGGTGGATGTGTTGTAGGCCAGTTGCGCCGTAGGTAGCTTCTGGACCCAGTTGTCTTGCTCATAGTTGACGTAGCACCGTAGGTACTGTTCGACTATTTGGTTGAGTCTTTCCGTTTGTCCATCCACTTGTGGTCTCCAAGCTGTCGTGAGCTTGTGGTTCAATCCCATTTGGGCCATCAGTCCTTGCCAGAACTTGGATGCGAATGTTGTTCCTCTGTCGGAGACAATCTCCATTGGCAATCCGTGTATGCTGACGATGTTTCTTAAGAATACATAAGAAAGTTGTTCTGCGTCGGTAGACTCTTGGTAGGGTAGGAAGTATGAGAACTTCGTAAGCCTATCCACGATGACGAATATGCTGTCGTAGAGTACTCCGGTTGTCGGGTCTTCAGATAGCGGGAGCTTGGTGATGTGGTCCATGGTGATGGATTCCCAAGGCCGTTGTGCTACTGGTAGTGGTTGTAACTGTCCATAAGGCTTGTGTCGTGGTGATTTTGACTTTTTGCACAAATCACATCCTTTGATGGTGTCTGAGACGGCTTTCTTCATTCGGGGGAATGAGTATGTTGTCCTGAGCCTCTCAAGGGTTCCGTTGATACCCTGGTGTCCGTGTACGGGATGTTCATGAACGTCCTGTACTAGTTGTTGTTGCAGTTCTTCGGGAACCTGCAATCGTTCCGTTCGTTCTTCCTCAGGTAGTGCGTCGTTGTACCCCTGGATTTCTTTTAGTAGTGGGTTGTCTGGTTCCACCGTGTGTGTCGCTGCGAGCGTTCTTCTGTCGAGCTCATCGACGAATCGTACTTTCTTCGCCGGTTCTGGGGGCTGTTGGGGTCCCATTTCTCTTTCTTCACAGATGTCGCATCGTCCAAAGTCTGCTGGGTTGGTGATGAATCTCCAATGAAACCTAGTGTGTGCTTGGTTGAGTGTGAGTCCTTGTTTCTGGTAGTCCTTTATGCGTTCCTGGCCGAATTCAGGCATGCATTCTGGGGGTATGAAGGCTCGTTTCTCGTGGGTAGGTATTCCATGCTGGTAGTCATACTCGTGGGGGTGGATGGCGTCGTTGTTATTCTCGTGACGATGGTACCGTCGTATCTTGTTTCGCCATTCTTCGTTTGGGGTTTCTAGCAGGTCTTCGTGTGCTATTCCGAGTTTCTTGTTGCACTCTGGGCATGCTGTCCGTGGGTAGTCGTCGTTTTTGGGTATCATGTAGTTGCGATGGAATCTTTCGTGGGCTTGGCTTTTTGTGAGCCCCTTGCTTTGGTAGCATTCCATTCTGTCCTTCAGAAAACTAGGTACTAGTCTCCGAGGTATGAATACTTGTTTGTGGTACGTTGGTATCCCACAGTCGTAGTCGAATTCGTTAGGAAACACTTCATCGTTGTTGTCGTAGAATGAGTGTTCCTTGCGGATCTTCGTCTGCCATTTCTTGCTGGGCATTTCGTTCATGTCGTGCCATTTTTCCTTGTACTTGTGGATGTTGGCGATGTATCTCTGTTTGAGATGTCCTTCCGGGGTCAGCTCAAGGAGTTGTTCGTTTTCCTTAGTGATGCCGGTGTCGAAGTCGGGTCGTCGGCTGATGGCGTCTGCTCTGCCATTTTCCGATCCTTTCTTGTGGATGATGACATAGTCAAATTCCGATAGGTATTCCGCGTAGCGAAGTTGCCTGCCACTGAGCTCTTGAGTGGTTGCAAAGTGTGAGATGTTCTTGTGGTCGGTGTAGACCTTGATCTTATGCTTGCTCCCTAAGAGGTAGTGTCGGAATTCTTTGAATGAGTTGACTATTGCGAGGAATTCTTTGTCGTAGATGGGGTAGTTGAGCTCCGCTCCGTGGAGTTTGTGCGAGTAGAAGGCGATTGGGTGCAACTTCCCGTTGATGTCTCTCTGTCCTATTTGGGATCCCAGACCAAAATTAGAGGAGTCTGTCTCCAGCTCAACTTCTTTGTCGGGGTCGAACATGACTAAGACTGGTTCGCTGAGAATTGCCTTTTTGATGTCGTTAAAAGCCTTTTGCGCCTTGGTGTCCCATCTGAAATCCACTCCTTTCTTCGTGAGTTCTGTGAGGGCGTGTCCGATACTTCCGAAATCGCGAATGAACTTTCGGTAGTAGTTGGCGAATCCCAGGAAGCTCTGTACTTCCTTGACGTTTTCGGGTTTCGGCCAATCTTTGACAGCTTCGATTTTCTTGCGATCCATGCGGATCTCATTTGGACGGATGGTGTGTCCAAGGAAGTCCACTTCGTCCGTGTGGAACTTGCTCTTCTCCGGTTCAACGAGGAGGTTCGCGTCCTGTAGTTTCTTGAGTACCGCGTGGACGTGTTCCGTGTGTTCTTCTTCCGTGTCGGAGAAGATGAGGATGTCGTCAAGGTAACATACAACGAAGACGTCGAGGTGTTCCCGTAGCACATTGGTGATCATCCGTTGGAAGGTCGCCGGTGCGTTGGTGAGTCCAAAGGGCATAACTAGGTATTCGAAAAGTCCGTATTTCGTGCGGAAAGCAGTCTTCCATTCGTCTCCTGGTTTGATGCGGATGAGGTTGTAAGCTCCTTTGAGGTCGAGGGCCGTGAACCACTTTTTGCCATGCAGTCGATCCTTCAGTTCGTTGATGAGTGGCAATGGTGTTCGGTCCTTGATGGTGATGTCGTTGAGCTGTCGGTAATCCACAACTAATCGCAGTTTTCCGTTTTTCTTTGGGACGAACATGACTGGGTATCCTGCGGAGGACTTCGATATCCTGATGAATCCCTTTTTCAACATGTCTTCGAGGTATTCTTTCAACGTATGGAGTTGAACTTCGTTGAGGTTGTAAATTTTGTAGAACTTGGCTGTAGTCCCGTCTTTCAGCACTATCTCATGGTCCCATTGACCGTGCTGTGGTAGGCCTGTTTCCGTTTCTTCGGCAAACAGCTTCTCGTAGATTCGATAAGCAAGGGGTACGTTCTTGAGTCTGTCGTCTGCCTCCTTTGCTTTCTTCATTTCTTTCAGTTCTTCGTCGAGCTTTGTGAATTGTGCTCGTACTCGTGCGATGGTGCGGCGTGTCTTGTGTGTGTGGGCGTTGCGGTGTTTGTGTCTGGTGCCTCGGGGTGGCGAAGTATCTGTCGTGTCGTCGCGCGTTGCTTCGCTGGTGCCGTTGCCAGTCGAAGTTTGAGATCTCGTGTCGTCGTCTGAATCCTGTTCATAGGAGGAATGATCGTCGACATCGTCGAAGGTCATTTGGCCAGTCCTCCAATTGATCAGTGGGTTCACTCGTTGCAGCCATGGATAGCCTAGAACCAAATCGTGTTGTGCCGAGGGAATGATATCAAAAGAGATACCTTCGTTGCGTTCGTTCACAAAAACTTTGAGGTGATCAATCTCCCTGGTGATGCGTCCGTTGTCGTAACTGAAACTCGTTCCTTCGAGGTTCTGCACTCGGTACGGGTTCGATTTGTTCCTCCATGGTAGCTCCAACTCGTTCACCACTCTCGGGTGAAGGTAGTTGAGTTCTGCACCGCTGTCTACCAGCGCGGTGTACCAGCGTCCCTTGATTCGTACCTGGATTTCCAAGCAATCCGTTCGTGTGCTTCCTGTAGCACGTAGAGCTCTTACTGGGAGTTCCGCTTCTCCTAGCTCTTGGCCCATCTGTTGCTCCATTACAGAGGGCGAGTGTGGTTTTTTGTCTGTGTTCGAACCACCTCATACCATTCTCGGTCTTCGGCCTGTCCGCCGGTTCTTCGTGGAAAGTTGAATCCATCTTCGTGCATTCTGCGCATTCGTTCGTAGATGGTCCTTTTTTCTTGGCTGTGTTCTGCGCAATCTCTGTTGCTGCAATCCATTGCAAATGTTTCTTCGCAAACGTCGTTGGGCATGGGGACAGGTGTGTGTTTTTTCTTTGTTCTTCGTGCATGGAGAGAACTTTTCTTTGTCTTGTGTTCCTCCTTTATTTCCTGTCTGCTTGACGTTGCGGTAGTTTCGTTTCGTTGGTCGGGTGTAGGTTTTTCTTCCCTGGTCATCCCGAGCCAGTTTTCTATTTCCTTTCGCTGAGTGTCGTCGTCGGATGATCCGTCGTGTCCGGATTCTCCTGGTTGGAAGTATTTTCGTCCTTGCGGGAAATGTCTTCGTTCTTCCCGTGCTTGGTGCCAAAGATGTACCTTGGTTTTCATGTGGATTCGGCATTCCTGGTGTTGGCAATCCTGAGGGTCCTGTGATCCTCTTACGCACTGTTGCGGGAATCTGGTGATTTTGGCCTCTAGGATTGTGACGCGGTACTTCGGGTAACCATTGGTGTTTTCGTAGTACTCCGTGTCGTTCTTCATGTGTGGTTGAGTGATGGGGATTCCTGGTAGTCTCAGGGGGTAACAGTTGTGAGTCCATTTGTCCTTCAAGTGGTGGTGGCATCGTGGGTAGTAGCACGAGATCCATGAGATCTGGTCGTGTCCTTCCACACTGGGGTGGAGAATAGGGTTGTCCCTGAACTCTCCTCTGGGTTCCACCGTGCAGTCTCTTGCTTCATATCTTGTCATTGCATGAAGGTAGATGGGTTCATGTTGTTTGGCGTTTTGTTGTTCCCTCATGAGTTGTTGGTGCATTGCTCCCTTGTTTTCCCATTGTCGGTTGCCTTGCTCATCGAGCGTGGCTTTGTCCCACCATGGCTTTTCTGTTGCCGATTGGCTTGTTTCTTCGGGGGTGCTGGGTACGCGTTCTTCTGCGTAGGGGTCCAGTCTTTCTTCGTCGCTGGGGTCAGGGTATTCGTTCCTGATGTCATAGTCGTCCAGCTGTCTGTCGGGGATGTCGTTCTGGGTGTCCGGTACTTCCAGTGTTCCTCTTCGATAGGTTTCTGGCTGTTTCTCCCGTCGTACCATGGCAATGGTCCTAGGCCTGACTGCCAGTGGTTGAATGGTCGGGGGTTCCGGCACTGGTGTCCACTCCTCCGGTTTCCTCCTCTGGTTGAGTTTCGAGGTAGGTTCCTCCGGGTGGGGTGCTTCTGCTTCTTCTTTGGACAAGTATCGCTCTAGGCTGGGTAGGTACACTGGGCAATTCGTGCCAGTGTGGTCGTATGCGCCTCGTGTCATGGCGATGGTTCGCGTTCGTACCGCTGTTTCGGGTTCCTCCTGCCTCTGGATGGTGTTCAGTGACCGTTGTCCCGTGGGCACAGGTTGGAATTGTCGTTCCCGTTTGGGCTTGCGGCATTCTCGTGCGAAGTGTCCCTTTTTGTCGCAGTTGTAGCATGTGACATCCTTCTTGTCTCGAGGCTGCCTCTGTGCAGCTCCGAGTTCCATGGGTCCGGCGTGCGTTCCCCAAGAGGTGTTTCCGCGAGAGTTGCCCTGTCGGCCACCTCTCTGTCCTCCACCGTTCCCTCGCTGGTTGGGATAGTAGGGATTGTACGGAGTGTCTCGACCTCTCTGGCGTGTCGCAGCCTTCTCCCTGCGTCTTTCGTACTGTCGTTCGTCGATTTTGACGGCCATGGTGATGTATTCCGTGAGGGTGTCGGGTCGGTCAGCTTTGTAGAGCTCGTCTTTGACCTCGTCCTTCAGTCCCTGGTAGAATATTTCCATGAGTACCTCATCCTCCCAGTCCAACTTGGAGGCGACTCGTCGGAGTGCGATGGCGTAGGCGGCAGCAGATCGGATTTGTTTGAGCGTGTGAATTTTTGCGGCTGCCTGCCTTTCTTCGTTGACCATTCCGAACGTGTCTTTGAGGGCTACTTCGAAGTTCTCCCAATCCGCGAATAGGTTGACCGTGTCTTGGTCCTGGTCGGCCTCGTCGTTGTCGAGGAAATCTTTGAGGATGGGTTCGAACCAGTTCTTGGCGTCACCGGACATCAGATTGCTTGTGAACAGCAGTCGTGATTCCGCGGATGCCAACCGTCGTGGGTACCATTGGAAGTGTCCTTTCATCCTGGTGATGAAGGGTACGACGTCGCTGGGCGTCCCGTCGAATTTCTCTGGTAGCGGTGGTTTCATCACTTCCCCTGGGTCGCGTTCGTTGTTTCCGGCGACCGGTGCTGGTGCGTTCTGCACTTGCTGCTGCAGAGTGCGGACCAGGTTGCGCAGCTGTTCAACTTCGGCAGCCATGTTGGCATTGTTTGCCGGAGCCGTGTAAGCTGGTGGCGCAGGTGCGTTGCTTGGGGTAGCGGGAGTTCGGTTGGTTCCGGACATCTTGACAGTACGAGATATTGCTCAATGGTTGACGCGAGTAACCGTTCTGAACAAGAGCTATCAACGTGTAACGGTCGTGTTCTCTGGACTGCCGTATACGTGGTATAGGGTAGGCGAGAGACGGGTTGCTGGTGGATAAACCGTAGGTTTATGTTAGCAGATCGGTTAGGGCGTCACTTACTGGGTAAATGTTACGTCTGGTAATAGTCAAGCACCGTGATGCGTAGCGAGTCAAGGTGATTGAGGTAACCAAGTTGTATTGATAGCTGAGGTAGCTAAGAGTCTAGGAAAGTGCTAATGAACGTGTGTCTATATACTAGAATGATAGGTGAGGCTCACGGCGGTGAGCCTTGGAATCGCAGGTGAGCCGGAGAGGCTCACGCGTGAGCCGTAGAGGCTCACGGGTGAGTCCTTTAGTACGGCGTGAGCCGCAGTGAGGTGTATTTGATTGGGGGAAATTTGTGGGGTGCACGTGACGCCAGGCGTCTACGCGGCACGGGTCGTAACAATTAGCTACTATAAATTCTAGCTTTCTTATTAATCTTATTTCTTATTCTATATATATCCAGAGGGTACCTTCTTTTCTAATATAGAAGTATTAGTAGAGCTTATTTTTCTCCTTTTATTTCTTAGATATCTTTACTTTTTATTCCCTATTAATTAGAGGTAGTATAATAGATTTAGGCTATCTATTTGAAATTATATCTCCTCTTTATACTATAGCTATAGTATAGAAAGTTCTATTATTAGAGTCTATTAAGATACTAATATTATTCTAAGTAGGAATTAATCTCTAAATATCTTTATTCTTATTTTAATTATATCTCTTTTTCTTATTTAATTTAATTTATTTTTCCACTTTAGTCTTAAAGTCTATTTTTTAATATCAGACTGCTTTTTTCTATACTTTCTCTATAGTATTATTTTTAATTATTTTAGGTTTTCTCTAGATATAGAGTATAAGAATTAATATATTATTAAGATACTTAACTTCCCAGTTATTATTATTAGGCTGAACTTTATAGAAGGCAGTTAGAATTTACTCTTACTTCTCTATAAGAAGTCTGCCTCTATTAAATTCTTTATTATACCTACTGTAAATTATAGTAAGAGTTTTTAAGTAAATAGCAATTTATAGTTTATTATTATTATAATACTAATAGTTAGTAGATCTTATATACTTACCTTTAGGTATTAACTTATACTTTTAGTTAGATTTTAAAATATAATATTTATTTTTAAAGTAATTTATCTTTCTGTAATTTTAATATTTAATTTTTAAATAATCCTTCTATATAGCTTCTAGTTCTATAGATCTTAAGGCTATTCTATAGAAGGTATTACTTTAGTATTTCTTACTATAGTTAGAATAGTATTTCTTATTCTTTTAATCCTTTAGATTTTCTTATTATTTCTCTATATATCTTTTAAATAGTTAGTTATTAATAGTAATATAGAGGTATATATAGATATTAAATTCAGAATCTTATAAATTTTATTCTTAATTTTATTTTTTAACCTTTAGTAGAATCTATCTACTATATTTTATTATTCTAATTAAGCTTTATAGATAAATATTAATATTCTATAAGATATTTTAATACTACTTTTATCTACTGTAACTTTTAGATTTATATAAGTACTTTATATTTCTTATTTTATTCTTTATATATACTTATAAGTAGTTATTTATATATATTAAAACTATTAAATAGTAGAATAATTTCTAATTTATATTAGTTAGATAAATTCTCTATAAAATCTCTTAATATTAAGTCTATTTCTTATTAGACTTTATCTTTTAGTAGTTCTATAGTATATTAAACCTTTAGTAATTTATTACTAAATACAGTTAGATAGTATATATAGTAGAATTTAAGCTTAATAAGATACTCTCTTAGCTCTTTAAGTATACTATTAAACTTTCTCAGCTAGAGTGTTACGACCCGTGCCGCGTAGACGCCTGGCGTCACGTGCACCCCACAAATTTCCCCCAATCAAATACACCTCACTGCGGCTCACGCCGTACTAAAGGACTCACCCGTGAGCCTCTACGGCTCACGCGTGAGCCTCTCCGGCTCACCTGCGATTCCAAGGCTCACCGCCGTGAGCCTCACCTATCATTCTAGTATATAGACACACGTTCATTAGCACTTTCCTAGACTCTTAGCTACCTCAGCTATCAATACAACTTGGTTACCTCAATCACCTTGACTCGCTACGCATCACGGTGCTTGACTATTACCAGACGTAACATTTACCCAGTAAGTGACGCCCTAACCGATCTGCTAACATAAACCTACGGTTTATCCACCAGCAACCCGTCTCTCGCCTACCCTATACCACGTATACGGCAGTCCAGAGAACACGACCGTTACACGTTGATAGCTCTTGTTCAGAACGGTTACTCGCGTCAACCATTGAGCAATATCTCGTACTGTCAAGATGTCCGGAACCAACCGAACTCCCGCTACCCCAAGCAACGCACCTGCGCCACCAGCTTACACGGCTCCGGCAAACAATGCCAACATGGCTGCCGAAGTTGAACAGCTGCGCAACCTGGTCCGCACTCTGCAGCAGCAAGTGCAGAACGCACCAGCACCGGTCGCCGGAAACAACGAACGCGACCCAGGGGAAGTGATGAAACCACCGCTACCAGAGAAATTCGACGGGACGCCCAGCGACGTCGTACCCTTCATCACCAGGATGAAAGGACACTTCCAATGGTACCCACGACGGTTGGCATCCGCGGAATCACGACTGCTGTTCACAAGCAATCTGATGTCCGGTGACGCCAAGAACTGGTTCGAACCCATCCTCAAAGATTTCCTCGACAACGACGAGGCCGACCAGGACCAAGACACGGTCAACCTATTCGCGGATTGGGAGAACTTCGAAGTAGCCCTCAAAGACACGTTCGGAATGGTCAACGAAGAAAGGCAGGCAGCCGCAAAAATTCACACGCTCAAACAAATCCGATCTGCTGCCGCCTACGCCATCGCACTCCGACGAGTCGCCTCCAAGTTGGACTGGGAGGATGAGGTACTCATGGAAATATTCTACCAGGGACTGAAGGACGAGGTCAAAGACGAGCTCTACAAAGCTGACCGACCCGACACCCTCACGGAATACATCACCATGGCCGTCAAAATCGACGAACGACAGTACGAAAGACGCAGGGAGAAGGCTGCGACACGCCAGAGAGGTCGAGACACTCCGTACAATCCCTACTATCCCAACCAGCGAGGGAACGGTGGAGGACAGAGAGGTGGCCGACAGGGCAACTCTCGCGGAAACACCTCTTGGGGAACGCACGCCGGACCCATGGAACTCGGAGCTGCACAGAGGCAGCCTCGAGACAAGAAGGATGTCACATGCTACAACTGCGACAAAAAGGGACACTTCGCACGAGAATGCCGCAAGCCCAAACGGGAACGACAATTCCAACCTGTGCCCACGGGACAACGGTCACTGAACACCATCCAGAGGCAGGAGGAACCCGAAACAGCGGTACGAACGCGAACCATCGCCATGACACGAGGCGCATACGACCACACTGGCACGAATTGCCCAGTGTACCTACCCAGCCTAGAGCGATACTTGTCCAAAGAAGAAGCAGAAGCACCCCACCCGGAGGAACCTACCTCGAAACTCAACCAGAGGAGGAAACCGGAGGAGTGGACACCAGTGCCGGAACCCCCGACCATTCAACCACTGGCAGTCAGGCCTAGGACCATTGCCATGGTACGACGGGAGAAACAGCCAGAAACCTATCGAAGAGGAACACTGGAAGTACCGGACACCCAGAACGACATCCCCGACAGACAGCTGGACGACTATGACATCAGGAACGAATACCCTGACCCCAGCGACGAAGAAAGACTGGACCCCTACGCAGAAGAACGCGTACCCAGCACCCCCGAAGAAACAAGCCAATCGGCAACAGAAAAGCCATGGTGGGACAAAGCCACGCTCGATGAGCAAGGCAACCGACAATGGGAAAACAAGGGAGCAATGCACCAACAACTCATGAGGGAACAACAAAACGCCAAACAACATGAACCCATCTACCTTCATGCAATGACAAGATATGAAGCAAGAGACTGCACGGTGGAACCCAGAGGAGAGTTCAGGGACAACCCTATTCTCCACCCCAGTGTGGAAGGACACGACCAGATCTCATGGATCTCGTGCTACTACCCACGATGCCACCACCACTTGAAGGACAAATGGACTCACAACTGTTACCCCCTGAGACTACCAGGAATCCCCATCACTCAACCACACATGAAGAACGACACGGAGTACTACGAAAACACCAATGGTTACCCGAAGTACCGCGTCACAATCCTAGAGGCCAAAATCACCAGATTCCCGCAACAGTGCGTAAGAGGATCACAGGACCCTCAGGATTGCCAACACCAGGAATGCCGAATCCACATGAAAACCAAGGTACATCTTTGGCACCAAGCACGGGAAGAACGAAGACATTTCCCGCAAGGACGAAAATACTTCCAACCAGGAGAATCCGGACACGACGGATCATCCGACGACGACACTCAGCGAAAGGAAATAGAAAACTGGCTCGGGATGACCAGGGAAGAAAAACCTACACCCGACCAACGAAACGAAACTACCGCAACGTCAAGCAGACAGGAAATAAAGGAGGAACACAAGACAAAGAAAAGTTCTCTCCATGCACGAAGAACAAAGAAAAAACACACACCTGTCCCCATGCCCAACGACGTTTGCGAAGAAACATTTGCAATGGATTGCAGCAACAGAGATTGCGCAGAACACAGCCAAGAAAAAAGGACCATCTACGAACGAATGCGCAGAATGCACGAAGATGGATTCAACTTTCCACGAAGAACCGGCGGACAGGCCGAAGACCGAGAATGGTATGAGGTGGTTCGAACACAGACAAAAAACCACACTCGCCCTCTGTAATGGAGCAACAGATGGGCCAAGAGCTAGGAGAAGCGGAACTCCCAGTAAGAGCTCTACGTGCTACAGGAAGCACACGAACGGATTGCTTGGAAATCCAGGTACGAATCAAGGGACGCTGGTACACCGCGCTGGTAGACAGCGGTGCAGAACTCAACTACCTTCACCCGAGAGTGGTGAACGAGTTGGAGCTACCATGGAGGAACAAATCGAACCCGTACCGAGTGCAGAACCTCGAAGGAACGAGTTTCAGTTACGACAACGGACGCATCACCAGGGAGATTGATCACCTCAAAGTTTTTGTGAACGAACGCAACGAAGGTATCTCTTTTGATATCATTCCCTCGGCACAACACGATTTGGTTCTAGGCTATCCATGGCTGCAACGAGTGAACCCACTGATCAATTGGAGGACTGGCCAAATGACCTTCGACGATGTCGACGATCATTCCTCCTATGAACAGGATTCAGACGACGACACGAGATCTCAAACTTCGACTGGCAACGGCACCAGCGAAGCAACGCGCGACGACACGACAGATACTTCGCCACCCCGAGGCACCAGACACAAACACCGCAACGCCCACACACACAAGACACGCCGCACCATCGCACGAGTACGAGCACAATTCACAAAGCTCGACGAAGAACTGAAAGAAATGAAGAAAGCAAAGGAGGCAGACGACAGACTCAAGAACGTACCCCTTGCTTATCGAATCTACGAGAAGCTGTTTGCCGAAGAAACGGAAACAGGCCTACCACAGCACGGTCAATGGGACCATGAGATAGTGCTGAAAGACGGGACTACAGCCAAGTTCTACAAAATTTACAACCTCAACGAAGTTCAACTCCATACGTTGAAAGAATACCTCGAAGACATGTTGAAAAAGGGATTCATCAGGATATCGAAGTCCTCCGCAGGATACCCAGTCATGTTCGTCCCAAAGAAAAACGGAAAACTGCGATTAGTTGTGGATTACCGACAGCTCAACGACATCACCATCAAGGACCGAACACCATTGCCACTCATCAACGAACTGAAGGATCGACTGCATGGCAAAAAGTGGTTCACGGCCCTCGACCTCAAAGGAGCTTACAACCTCATCCGCATCAAACCAGGAGACGAATGGAAGACTGCTTTCCGCACGAAATACGGACTTTTCGAATACCTAGTTATGCCCTTTGGACTCACCAACGCACCGGCGACCTTCCAACGGATGATCACCAATGTGCTACGGGAACACCTCGACGTCTTCGTTGTATGTTACCTTGACGACATCCTCATCTTCTCCGACACGGAAGAAGAACACACGGAACACGTCCACGCGGTACTCAAGAAACTACAGGACGCGAACCTCCTCGTTGAACCGGAGAAGAGCAAGTTCCACACGGACGAAGTGGACTTCCTTGGACACACCATCCGTCCAAATGAGATCCGCATGGATCGCAAGAAAATCGAAGCTGTCAAAGATTGGCCGAAACCCGAAAACGTCAAGGAAGTACAGAGCTTCCTGGGATTCGCCAACTACTACCGAAAGTTCATTCGCGATTTCGGAAGTATCGGACACGCCCTCACAGAACTCACGAAGAAAGGAGTGGATTTCAGATGGGACACCAAGGCGCAAAAGGCTTTTAACGACATCAAAAAGGCAATTCTCAGCGAACCAGTCTTAGTCATGTTCGACCCCGACAAAGAAGTTGAGCTGGAGACAGACTCCTCTAATTTTGGTCTGGGATCCCAAATAGGACAGAGAGACATCAACGGGAAGTTGCACCCAATCGCCTTCTACTCGCACAAACTCCACGGAGCGGAGCTCAACTACCCCATCTACGACAAAGAATTCCTCGCAATAGTCAACTCATTCAAAGAATTCCGACACTACCTCTTAGGGAGCAAGCATAAGATCAAGGTCTACACCGACCACAAGAACATCTCACACTTTGCAACCACTCAAGAGCTCAGTGGCAGGCAACTTCGCTACGCGGAATACCTATCGGAATTTGACTATGTCATCATCCACAAGAAAGGATCGGAAAATGGCAGAGCAGACGCCATCAGCCGACGACCCGACTTCGACACCGGCATCACTAAGGAAAACGAACAACTCCTTGAGCTGACCCCGGAAGGACATCTCAAACAGAGATACATCGCCAACATCCACAAGTACAAGGAAAAATGGCACGACATGAACGAAATGCCCAGCAAGAAATGGCAGACGAAGATCCGCAAGGAACACTCATTCTACGACAACAACGATGAAGTGTTTCCTAACGAATTCGACTACGACTGTGGGATACCAACGTACCACAAACAAGTATTCATACCTCGGAGACTAGTACCTAGTTTTCTGAAGGACAGAATGGAATGCTACCAAAGCAAGGGGCTCACAAAAAGCCAAGCCCACGAAAGATTCCATCGCAACTACATGATACCCAAAAACGACGACTACCCACGGACAGCATGCCCAGAGTGCAACAAGAAACTCGGAATAGCACACGAAGACCTGCTAGAAACCCCAAACGAAGAATGGCGAAACAAGATACGACGGTACCATCGTCACGAGAATAACAACGACGCCATCCACCCCCACGAGTATGACTACCAGCATGGAATACCTACCCACGAGAAACGAGCCTTCATACCCCCAGAATGCATGCCTGAATTCGGCCAGGAACGCATAAAGGACTACCAGAAACAAGGACTCACACTCAACCAAGCACACACTAGGTTTCATTGGAGATTCATCACCAACCCAGCAGACTTTGGACGATGCGACATCTGTGAAGAAAGAGAAATGGGACCCCAACAGCCCCCAGAACCGGCGAAGAAAGTACGATTCGTCGATGAGCTCGACAGAAGAACGCTCGCAGCGACACACACGGTGGAACCAGACAACCCACTACTAAAAGAAATCCAGGGGTACAACGACGCACTACCTGAGGAAGAACGAACGGAACGATTGCAGGTTCCCGAAGAACTGCAACAACAACTAGTACAGGACGTTCATGAACATCCCGTACACGGACACCAGGGTATCAACGGAACCCTTGAGAGGCTCAGGACAACATACTCATTCCCCCGAATGAAGAAAGCCGTCTCAGACACCATCAAAGGATGTGATTTGTGCAAAAAGTCAAAATCACCACGACACAAGCCTTATGGACAGTTACAACCACTACCAGTAGCACAACGGCCTTGGGAATCCATCACCATGGACCACATCACCAAGCTCCCGCTATCTGAAGACCCGACAACCGGAGTACTCTACGACAGCATATTCGTCATCGTGGATAGGCTTACGAAGTTCTCATACTTCCTACCCTACCAAGAGTCTACCGACGCAGAACAACTTTCTTATGTATTCTTAAGAAACATCGTCAGCATACACGGATTGCCAATGGAGATTGTCTCCGACAGAGGAACAACATTCGCATCCAAGTTCTGGCAAGGACTGATGGCCCAAATGGGATTGAACCACAAGCTCACGACAGCTTGGAGACCACAAGTGGATGGACAAACGGAAAGACTCAACCAAATAGTCGAACAGTACCTACGGTGCTACGTCAACTATGAGCAAGACAACTGGGTCCAGAAGCTACCTACGGCGCAACTGGCCTACAACACATCCACCTCAGGAACAACGAAGCTCACACCAGCTTACGCCAACTTCGGATTCACCCCCGACGCCTACAGATCATCACGAGAAGGACCCTTGAACGCTAAGGCAATCCTCAACACCGACCAGCTACGACAGCTACACGAAGAAATGAAGACGGAACTGGAGTTCGTCAGAAAACAAATGAAAAAATATTACGACAGGAAAAGATTGAAAGGACCAATCTTCCAGAGAGGAGACATGGTTTACCTCGCAACAAAAAACATCAAGACAAAAAGGCCGAACAACAAATTGGACTTCAAATTCATCGGACCTTACAAAATTTTGGAAAAAATCTCAGAAAACAACTACAAACTGGACTTACCACCAAAGGTCAAGCTCCATCCAATCGTTCACATTTCATTACTCGAATCAGCAGCAGACACCATTCACGTCAAAACATGGGACAACAATCAAGAAACGGAAGTCGAGAATGACCAGGAATTCACGGTCAAAACAATCCTCGACATGAAAAGAGAAAACAACAAAACGAAATATCTTGTGAGATGGGAAGACTGCGACCCCTCAGAAGATACATGGGAACCCTACGAACACCTCACGCATTGTCAAGCCAAACTAAAGGACTTCCTCAAACGAAGAAGTACCCCAGGAAATATGCATTGGGACAGATTCTAGGACCTCAACCATGCGCAACGCCTTCCGAAGAACCTTCACCAATAACGCCAGACGAGAAGTCAAACGAAGAACCTACGGCGTTCCAGTCAATAAGGTCCGTCACCAGGACGGACTGCGCAGAAACCACCGCCTCCGACTCTAACCGTTCGGTCTCGTCCAACTCGTCCATGGACGCGAGACCACGATTTAACATCTGAGTACCCTTCTCGACCAACTGTCGCTTCTGGCGACGAAGTCGCATCAAACGAGAAAGACGCTCGTTCAGTTGTTGTTGTAGCTGGATCAGTTCCTCCTCGGTAGCCTCCTCGGCAGCTTCCAGACGCTGTTTTTCGAGCGCCAGACGATCCGCTACACCACAAATCAGAACGAACAAAACCCCAGGACAACCCGGAACAGCCTCACCTGCCACCAGGGAGATGCCCTGACCGTCGCAAGGGCGACCACGACGCGTGCACTCGGCACACTTCGAGTGGCCCTCCTTCATTACGCACTTCAAGTTCCGCGGCGAACAGTAGGAACAAGGCATGACGACGAAACCCGTAGTAGCAATCAAGACTGCCTGCGCTTTTCGGTTTCTCGTGGATTTAGCTGTAGACATGTCGTCAGCAAACCATGAGGGGAATACAGGACTAAGTGCGAACGCACGAAGGAAATTTGAAACAGGCCTGGTAGCTGGCCTTGGGGACAAGGACCAACGGAGGGGAGACATCGTGTTACGACCCGTGCCGCGTAGACGCCTGGCGTCACGTGCACCCCACAAATTTCCCCCAATCAAATACACCTCACTGCGGCTCACGCCGTACTAAAGGACTCACCCGTGAGCCTCTACGGCTCACGCGTGAGCCTCTCCGGCTCACCTGCGATTCCAAGGCTCACCGCCGTGAGCCTCACCTATCATTCTAGTATATAGACACACGTTCATTAGCACTTTCCTAGACTCTTAGCTACCTCAGCTATCAATACAACTTGGTTACCTCAATCACCTTGACTCGCTACGCATCACGGTGCTTGACTATTACCAGACGTAACATTTACCCAGTAAGTGACGCCCTAACCGATCTGCTAACATAAACCTACGGTTTATCCACCAGCAACCCGTCTCTCGCCTACCCTATACCACGTATACGGCAGTCCAGAGAACACGACCGTTACACTAATTAGAATATTATTGCTCCTGCTAATAAATACTTAGAAATAGAGGATAAATAAGACTTTAGATCTAGCTATAAAAAATACTGGAAATATAATAACCTTAGGAACTAAATATAGAAAAACCTAATAGAAATATATAATAACTTTATAAATAAATAATAAATACCTACTGTAACTAATTCTATTTATATCTATATGTATAATATACAGTTAGACTGTAATTTATACTATATAACCCTAAAGAAATAAGAAGATAATAACTTAAGAATAGTAATAGTATATTCTAACTATAAGGAGATTTTATAGGTATTATATATTATCTATAAATACCCAATATATAAAAAAGAGAAAATCTACTATAACTACTTTTTTATATAAATAAATAATATATTTATTTAGAATCTATATTTATAAAATAAGCTTAAGTACTTTTAAGTTATTAAATAGTATATAGAAGTAGGTATTATATAGCTAGAGGATAAAGAAGATTTTTTCACTTTAGAGTATATAAACTTAATTAGTATTATTAAAAACTGTAAAATTAAAGAATACTATATATATAAATAATAGAAGATAAGAAAATAGTATAAATATAAAAAAGAAGATATTTTTAAGTATATTACTATAAGAGTACTATAATATAATAAATCAGACTGTATAAAATACAGCTGGGAAAATTAAAATAAGTTTTAATATATTAAATTTCTAATTTACTGGAATTATAACTTCTTAAATTATTAAGAAATAAATAGCCTTAATTAAGTCTGGAAAAATAAAATAGAAGATTAGAAATATAAAGAGGTAACCTTTAAATATAATAATAAAGAATCTATATAGAATATTTAATTTTATTTAGTATAAAATATAATAATCTGTAATAAGCCTAAATATCTTAAGTATAATATAAAGATATAAGAAATTAATATATATATTAGATAGATATATAATAAAGGATTTAACTTTCTAATTTAAATTAAAATAAATTAAGTAGATTAAGTTTAATATTAATATATTAGAAATAGCTATAATAAATATTTTGAGATAGAATATTCAGCTAATAGCTACTCTATAAAAAATAATATATACTACCTATAGAAGAGTAATAAATAGATAATATATATAAGAAAGAACTACCTTTAATAAAAGCTCTATATATAATAGAATTAATAAAGAAGAAAAAGATATTTAAATTATAAGTATAAGTTAAGAGAGTATAGCTTATTATATTAGTAAATAGTAGAGCTAAAGCTATATATATTAATCTATTAGTAGTTAATAGACTGAAGCTACTATAGAAAGATAAAAAGAACTCTTATATAGTATATAACCTTAAAGGTAATAACTTTAAAAATAATAATAGATAGATAACTTAATAGGTTAATTACCTAAAGATATTTATTAATAAATAAAATTAAGAAGTTACTTTTAATATTATACTAATAAAGTATTATAATATTATTCTTAGGTATTTATAGCTAATAAAATATAACTTATAGTTTAACTGAAGAACTAACTAGATATTTATTAATTATAATAATATACTCTTTAGTAATAATAAAAGTAACTTAAAAGATAAAAGATCTCTAATTTTAATTTCTAAAGATAGTAAGAGTAAGAATTTATATAAGAATATAATAGATATCTTAATACTACTAAAAGAAATATAATATAAATACTAAAAAGATAAGAAAATATAACTCTAAAGAATAATTAGATATCTTTAATAATAGTTTATATAGATAAATAAAAACCTTAAGAATTATAAGAAAATACCTAAAGAAGAATAACTTAAGAATATACCAGTATAATACTATATCTATAAAAAGCTCTTTATAGAAGAACTTAAGATAGAACTATCTAAATTTAACTATATAATTATCTATAGAAAGAAATTAGAAAATAGATAAGCTGATACTATTAGTTAATAATATAACTTTAATATTAATAAATTTAAGATAAATAAATAGATTCTTAACTTTAATACTAAAGGATATCTTAAGTAAAAATATATTATAAGTATATAAAGAATATAACCTTAATCTGAATATCTAAATTTAATCTATAGGGATAGATTTATATAGAACTTTATAGATTAAGCTTATAGATATACTAAAGAAATAAAATATTAAGATAAATATATTATTATCTCTTACTACTATTAGTACTAAATAGTATAAAAACTATATAAAAATAGACTCTATAATAGAAATATAGATATACTATAATAGCTAGTTATTAAAATCTATAATATATACAGTCTATAGAATATACTTCAGTATATAATTAAGAAATATTCAGAATATATAAATAAAAATAGGAAAATACTGAGAAATATCTATATTGTTAAGAATAATAATAAACTCTATATCTAGATCTAATAATATAATAATAAGCTACCTTCAGATAAAAGAACAGATAAGCTATAAGTTTCTAAAGAACTATAATACTAATTTATATAAGAAGTATATAAACTTCCACTATATAGATACTAAAGAGTTAATAAAACTCTTAAATAAATTAGAATAATATACTAATTTCCTAAGATAAAGAAAGTTATATAAAAAATTACTAAATAGTATCTATTTTATAATAAAATTAAGGCTTAATACTATAAACTATATAGAAAACTGTAATTTCTATTAGTTATTAAGTAACTATAGAATTTTATTACTATAGACTTTATTACTAAATTACCTCTATTAAAAGATTCTATAATTAGAGTTATATATAATAATATTCTTATTATTATAAATAGACTTATAAAATTTTCCTATTTTATATTCTACTAGAAGTTAATTAATATAGAGCAGTTTACTTATATCTTTCTAAAATATATTATGAATATTTATAGATTACTCTTAAAGATTCTCTTTAATAGAGGGCCTCTATTTACTTTTAAATTTTAATAAGTACTAATAAACTATTTAGAATTAAATTATTAACTTATAATAGTATATTAAGTATAAGTTAATAGATAAATAGAGTGGATAAATTAAATACTGAAATAATACCTTTAATACTATATTAACTATAAATAGAATAATTAAATTAAGAAGCTTCTAACTATATAGCTAAGCTATAATACTACAGTAAATAAAAGTATAAAGACTACTTTAATATATATTAACTTTAGATTTACCCTTAATACCTACTATATAGGCAGAAATAGAAAAATTATTCCTAAAGCTATTCTTATAATAGAAAATTTAAAAAACCTATATAAAGAAATAAGAATTAAATTTAAATTTATTAGAAATTAGATAAGAAAGTATTATAATAAGAAATAGATAAAGAGACTATTCTTCTAGAAGAAAGATATAGTTCTTCTTACTATAAAAAATAATAAAATAAAATAATAAAATAAAAAATTAGGCTATAAATATATTAGCCTCTATAAAATTCTTAAAAAAGTCTTAAAAAATAACTATTAGTTAGACTTACTGCTAAAAGTTAGATTTCACTTTATTTTCTATATCTTACTTCTTAAAAGTATAGAGAGTAATATTATAGTTAAGTTTAGTAATAAATATAAAATAGAGGTTAAAAAACTAAAAGAATATAAAGTTAAGAAGATTCTTAAGTAATAATAGATTAATAACTAAATAGAGTATCTTATTAAGTAGAAAAACTATCTAAAGAGTAATAATTAATAGAAACTAACTAAAAATCTTATTTATATATAATACCTTCTAAAGAACTTTTATTAATAGTATTAAAAGTAGGTAAAAAAAGATTATTAAAATTAAAAGAACTTTAGTTAATAAGGTTTAAATAAATTAAAAACTGTATCTTAATTATAGCTTTTAAATTTATATACTTTATAGTATCTAATTTATCTAAAAAGTAAGTATTATAATAGATTAGCTTCTTACTATAAGAGATTATTTAATTATACTGCCTCTATAGTTAAGCTAACTAATTTAAACTATCTATAATTTTCTTCTGTATAATTTTAAATACTTTATAAGATTTTAAAAGAGCTTTTTTAGTAGCTTTCTTTTTATACTTAATATAATATTTCTCTATAATAATTTAATTTACTATCTAACTATTAGCCTGAAGATATAGAAGTATATATAATACTTAATACCTACTAATTACTATAGAAATTCCCAATATATTATAAGCTTAACCTTAATAGATATACTCTAAATAGCAATTTAATATTATTATAATATAATATAAAAATCTCTTTAATAAGTAGAATAAGTAAGATATACTATTATAATTAAATTCTTTAATAAGTAAAATTTAAGTATAGTAAGATTCAGTAGAATTCTTCTTCTTAATAGATAGTTTTTTAAAAATATAGCTAGATATTATATTAGTATTTTAAAAGGAATAAGAAATAAAGTTATAAATAAATTAATATCCTTAGAAGCTATAGTTTTATATATAGATCTTAAAAATAAGACTATTAGAGGGGAGATATTATATTACAGCTTAAGTTAAGATTAGGCAGTTATAACTAGTAAAATTATAATAGTACCTACTTTTTAGCCTTTCTATTAGCCTAAAGACCTATATATAATAAACTAATATTAATACTCTACTTATAACTCTTATTAATAGAACTAACAGTCTTATTAATAAGCCTTATAAAGATACTACTAAGACTATATAATATATTCAGTATATAGATATATCTATTTAGTATTTTATAGAAATAGCCTTACTAGCTATTAATATACTTAGTTATATTAAATTTACTATTCTATTATTATTAAACTGTAATCTATATTACTTACTATAATATTCTAATTTATTTAATTATAAATATTATACTTTAAATTTATTCTATACTCTTAGGTTAGATCTAACTGTTATATTCTTCTTAATAAGTTATATTTTTATCTTTTTATATTTTACCTACTTTATTTTTAACTGCTTTATATATATTAAAATTAAAAGAGGTATTTATTCTCTTAAATAAGAAGCTTAATATACTTTCTCTTTTTAAGAAATCTAATATAATAGTATTATATAACTATAAATTTAAAGTTTTATAGATATTATTATCTTTAGTAAAGTAATATTAATTACTATATAATTCTATTATATATAGTTTTAATATTACTTCTTTTAATAAATTAAGTAAATTTAAGTTTATTTTAATTATTCTATATAGCTCTAGTATATTATATAGATTCTATAGATATAGCTATACTAATATAGATTCTTCTATTAGTTATAGATATAATTTATTTCCAGCTATAATAGTATTACTTATAATATAATTTAAAGTTAGTAGGAATAATACTTTAGCTTAATCTAACTGGCTAATAGTATTTATAAGAATATTAAGATAGCTTATTAACTTTATATAATATTACAGTAAGAATAAAAACTATAAAGTTTCTATTAATTAAGAGATATAAACTTAAAATTAGATATCTTTATATATTAAGAAGTATTAAAGTAATTATTAAGTATATTTAGTAATAATATCTTATCTTACTTTCTCTTTAGGTATATTATACTTTTAAAGTTATCTATACTTCTTAAGTATTTTAGGTATAGTAATTAAGATATAATATTATAATAATTAAGTTAAATTATCTTAAAGTTTCTATAGCTTAATAAAATAAGCTTACTTTTAAATTTAACTGTAAAATTCTAATTAGATTAATATATAACTGTAAAAATTAAATATAGTTAGTATATAACTGCTAAATTCTAATTAGCTAGAAGTTTTAAGTATTAAGTTTAAAATAGGCTAATATATTAACTGTAAAACTTAAAAGAATAATTTTAACTAACTTAATAACTTTATATATAAGGTATATTATAAAGTGTAGAATTCCCTCTTCTAATAGCTTTTAAGGCTTTAAAATTTAAGCTAGAAAGAGAAAGAAATCTATCTCTCTTTTTTCTTTTTTTTCTTTTTTTTTCTTCTACTTTTACTTTCTGCCTCTTTTAAAGACTTAAGTTTTCTATCTCTTTAGCTCTTATTTCTCTTTTTCTTTCTATCTCTTCTTTTAGATTTAGTTTAATTTCTTTTTTTCTCTTTATTTTCTATTTTATTAAGCAGTTTAAAAAAGAAAAAGAAGAAAAAATTCAAGCTATAGAAGAAAAAGAAAAAGAGAAAAAAAAGCTAAAAAGCTTAAATTTAAATAATATAAATTTAAATCTTCTTAAGTTAAAGTAAAAAGATTAAATTATCTTAAAAACTCCCTTAAAAAATTAAAATTTTCTAAAAGCTTTAACTCTTTTAAAGATCTTTAAAAATTAAGTTATTTTAGCTATTTTAAATTTAAATACTTTAAATCTAACTGCTTTAAATCTAGCTACTCTAGCTACTCTAGCTACTTTAAATCTAGCTACTCTAGCTACTTTAAATTTAGCTATTTTAAAGAAATAATATAGAAAGATAGCTAAGTTTATTCTTAAATAGAAAGCAGTTTAAAAGCTATTAATCTATTTAAAGATATATATTTTAGCAGCAGAAAGAGATAAAGATAATACCTAACTTATTAACCTACCCTAGGGAAAATATATACAGAAGGTTATTATATAGGTATCTTAGCCAGTCAGCCTGAAGCTGCACCAGATTATATATAGGTAGTTAGAGCGATCTAAATTCTATATCTTCTAATAGAGAAGTATCTTATAAGAAAGAATATTAGGATAGCTACAGGAAATCTCACTAATAAGATATTAATTAGATCTATAGCAGCTTATTATTAAAGGGAGGTTAAAGATAGAGGTTAAATAAAATTATAATAACTAGCTAATAGGCTTAAATAAATCTCTTAAAAATAGAAGATAGTAAATTAATTAATTCTCTATTAATCTTTTAGAATCTTTTAGTTTCTCTAACTTTCAGAAAGTCTCCTTAAGAAGGAAAAAAAACTCTTTATAATATAATCTTAACCTTCTCTTTTTATCTTCTATTAGAATTATCTTTAAGATTCCTACTAATAACTAATTAGGCTAAAAGTGCTTAATAGCCTATTATATTTCTCTTCTGCAATTTAATAATTATTCTTAATTAGACTAAAAGTATATATAATAAGACTACCTCTCTATTTAAGATTCTAACTAAAGAAATATAGTAACTATTAGAGGAATATCTTATTAGATACTTCTAAAAATTAATTTCTTTCTATAATAAAAAACCTCCCTTTAATATATCTTTCTATTTACTACTATTTCAGTCTATTAGAGAAAGTTAAATAATACTACTAAAAATTATTACTTATAAGCCTTATACTATTAGTAGTATTCTTTATAATTAATCTTTATAATAGCAGAAGGAATAATATCTATATAAGTAGTATTAATTAATTCCTTCTATTAAAATAGAGAAATTAAATCTTCTGGAATATAAGTTATATAGATTTTTAACTTAAGTATAAATAATATAGACTAGTTTAAGATATAAGGAAGGTTTATAAGGTTGGTATTAATAGTTATCTTTTTTATAGTATTACTAATAGTAATATCGGCGAAATTCTATCTTTCCTTAGTAATAATATTATTATTAATATAATAGAGAGTAGCCTCTTTAATAAATTAAGCTATAGAGATTATTAGAGTTCTATAGGCTTAAGTCTCTTAATAGTAAGAAGGTAAATTAAATAAGATATTTCTTATTAAGAAGTTTCTTAAAATAATAGAATCTTTATTAGTATTCCTTATTAAAATATTACTTATAGTAGACTCCTTATAAGTATCTCTTATTAAAATATCCAATTTAAAGTCTATATAAAGTTCTATAAAAAGCTTAACTATTATAGCTCTATTAGAATCTACTAATAGTAATATTAGTAATATCTTTAGTAAGATTTTAATAGTTTTAACCTCTTCTATTAGAAATAATAGCTTCTCTTTCTCCTTCTTAAAGGTACTTTTAATAAACTTAATAATTAATTTAGTAAGCTTAATAGATTTAGTAATAAAAGGAGCTTTCTTAGAAGCTAGAGCTAATATAGATACAGTTATAGATATAGTATTCTCTTTAGGGGCTAATAAGTTTAGGGAAATAATACTTCCTTCTATAATTTCAGGCAGCTTAGGGATATTCTTTTAAACTTTAAATCCTCTCTCTTTAAATACTTTAATAAGATTATTAGATATAGTAAACTGGATTTTTTAATAGTTAGATATATATATTGAGATTCAGCAGAATATCTTTTTAAAAAAAGTAATAGAGTGGATAATAAGTTAATAGATATTAAAGAGCTTCTTAAAGTTAAGACTCTTCTAGCTAATTAAGAAGAATCTATTAAGGTTAGTATAGAGATTAATAGTTTTAAGATTCTAGCTAGTAGATATAAATTTATATTTACAGTCTGAGGAAAGATTAATTTTTCAGCAGATTTTATCTAAATTCTTACTATATATTAAATTCTAAATTCTAAACTTCTCTATAATTATATATCTAATAAAGCTTTTAATATATTCTAGGTCTAAATTTATAGTCTTCTTATTAGTTTTATTCTTTTTAGCTGCTTTTCTCTTCTTTTTTAAGTTTAGTAGAAGTATTAGCTTAATAGTATTAAACTTCTAATTATAAAATTATAGCTTAAAAGGAACTCCAGCAGGCTTATTATTTTTATTATTAAAGAATAATCTCTCCCTTAGAATCCCTCTCTATATCTATAACTTATTTAGGCTAACTATACCTTAAATAGCTAGAGTTATAAAAAAGACTATAAGAAAGCTATATTTCTAACTACCAGACTGAAGAGAAGCTAGTATACTAAAAATAGTAAAATTATAAGAAGTATTATTAACTGCTATAAGCTCCCTTTAGGCTACTCTAGCAGCCTTAAATTATTCCTTCTTCTTATTATCTATTATATTAAAGAGGAAAAGTTAAGCTACTTTAATATTCTAAATATAGCTAACTTAATATATTCAGTTAGTAAAGTTAATAATACTAATAAGGTAGTAGCAGTTAAATATAGTCTCTTAAAGAGATTAGAAGCCCAGCTTAAATTAGTTTTTTATAATTAGAATATCTTCCTTTAGAAGCTTAATTAAGAAGGTTTCTTTCCTCTATATATTAATTTAAATAATATAGATATTAAGATTAAAGCTAAAGGGGGTAATAGCTATAATATCCCTTATTCTATAGGTTATAATATATAGAAAAGTAATAAGACTGAAGTTAGCTATAGAGAAGCCAGAAAGATAAATAACTATAGAATTCTCTAATAGCTAATCTATCTGTAAGTAGAGCTTAATCTATAAGACTTACCTACTTTATTAGTCTTTTAAGCTTCTTAAAATAGTTAACTATAGATATATAACTAACTTCAATCAGCCTATTTAACTTGGAATTATAGAAGGAGATTTTAGCTATTTTAATCTCTAGGTTATTTAGCTTATTAGGGATTCCTTTTATAAGCTTACTTTTATTATCTATAATAATTTTTAAAGATATACTATAGCAATAGATAATTCTTTTAATAAACTTTCTGATATTTACAGTATTAAGAACTCTATAAGGTATAGCTTTAATCTACTTAGTTATATTATATCTAACTTCTAGAAGGAACTTTATTCTATTATTATTAGAAAGATACTATCTATTAATATAAATCTTTATTATAGAATATTAAGATACTATTAGCTTAATAAGTTCTACTAGCCTTTAGACAGTATAAATCTAATAGATTAAGTAGATTTTAATAACTGACTTTACAGTCTATTTTAACTCTTACTAGAAATAGTAATAAGAAATAATTTTAATAGTTATTTTTCTTTTCTTATAACCCCTATTATAGTATACTAATATAATAAGATACTTCTAAAGGTTCTTATTATTAATAACTAATACTGAGTTATCTTCTAATTATAGTTTTCTCTTTTAAATCTAACTACCTTAAATAAAAAACTATATTACTCTTCTTTTTAGTTATATAAAGTTTCTTATAGAAAGATCCTTTAGCTAATATAGAGTAGTTAGGTAGTTTTTTAGAACTAATTATTCCCCTGAGTAGTTATCTTCTAAGGCCTTATTACTAGAGCTAAAGAGAATAAGATTTAAGTATATATTAATTTTATTCTTAATATCTTTTTTACCTTCTTAATCTAGAAGGTTAGAAGGCCTCTTTTTCTTTCTTAAAAAACTATTTATAACTATATTCTTTTTCCCTTAAATATACCTAATAGTAAAATTAAAAATTAAAATATAGCTAATCTATTAGATAACTATAGATTCTAGTATATTATTTACTCTATTATTAAGCTAATTAACTAAAACTTTAGAGTCAGTCTTAAAGATAAAGAAATAGCTATAGATCTATATTCTTATCTATCTAACAGTATAAAAAGCTCTTTTATACTCCAGCTTTATTATATTATATTTTAATTTAGCTGGAGTTTAAATTTCAGATTTAAATCTTATAGAGTGGTATTTTCTATAAACTACCTATATTAGAATAGCTCTTCAGCCTAAAATACTAGTATCAGTTATTAGAATAACCTCTCTAGCTCCTTCTATTAAGTTAAAGGTAATTAGAATTAGAGCTATAATAACCTTTTTCTTTAGAATTCTTATTATTTTAATTTAAGTCTTTTTCTATTTCTAATTAGTATTCTTTTTTAGTAGCTTAATAAAGAGCTTTATAATCTATATATATCTTTTAATTTAAATTCTATAGTATTCTATAATATTAAAAAAGGCTCTTATATTCTTTAGAGTCTTATAGTCTTTCTATTTAATAATCTTTTAGACTTTATCTTATATTAGAGTATAACTACTTATTCTATAGAGGTATTCTACTAGAGGAGTAGCTTTTTAGCAGAAGAATAACTTCTTTACTGTAATTAAATAGCTAGAAAGCTTAATATTAATTAATATAATATTAAGATTTATAAGATACTCTAGAATATACTATTTAATACCAGAAAGATTCTCCTCTCTATTATAATCTTCTATAGAGCCTTTAATATTAATATTATTTAGAAAAGCTTTAGCTTTATCTAATATTAAGTTAAATAGAATTCTTATTATAACTTTAGTAAATTAAACTACTGAGTTTATTATACCTTATAGAAGAGTATATAGTCTGAAGAAACTAATAGATATATTAAAGGTTATTAGATTCCTACTCTTAATATCCAGCTTAATCTAATTATATCTTAAGAAGAAATTTAAAACTAATAAAATTAAATATATTCTAAATTCCACTAAGAATTTATCTATTTCTAAAGGGATTATTCTATTTCAGATAGTATAGATATTATACTTTTTAGCTGAGTTAATAAGATATAGACCTCTATTCTTTTTTACTATAAGTATTTAGTTATTTTAGTAGGAAGTATAACTTTTCTTAATAATTTTATTTTTTAATTTTTTCTTTAGTAGAATAATAACTTTAATCTTTATTCTATATAGAATTACTATATTACTATACTACTAAGCTGAATAGAATATAATCTTAATAATCTATAGAGGTACTATTTTTAAATTAAGCTTCTCTTTCTTCTTAAAGATTTAAGTTAAAGCTTCTTTATAATTAAAAATAAGCTAATAGAAAATATCTCTTTCTATATTATTAAGAGTATTCTTTATTTATTCTATTAGAGTATTTAATCTCTTATTAAAAAGCCTTAACTTCTTTTTAATTTTTAAGAATTTAAGGGTAATATAGTTAGTATAGAGGGAGTCTTTCTTTAAGTCCCTTTTAACTTCCTTTTACTTTTTATCTTATTAATATAAATCTCCTTTTAGTATAATTCTATTTAAGGAAATATTATCTTTAGGCTGAATTTTATCTATCTTTCTTTTATATATTATATTAACTTAAACTATTTTATCCTTTTAGCTGCTATCTAAAGTATATATTTTCTTAATTTTAAACTGTATTAAATTATTCCCTTTTATTTAGTCTTTTAGAATAATCTTAAAGACTTTCTATACTATCTTTTTATTAATATATCTAATAAGATCCTTAATATTATTATCCTCTAAACTGTAGATATTATTAATAGCCAGTTTAGAGAGTTTTAATCTACTTATAATAGCTTCTTTAGTACTTTTTAAATAGCAACTAAACTGATTTATTAAATTCTGCCTATAATAGATAATATAAGGTTAATAGCCTCTAATTTATAACTTATTAATATCTCTTTAGAAATAGAATTATAGTTAAAGGTAACTTAAGCACTTTAAATAAATAGTATCCCTAAGATAAAAGAAATTAAAACTATTAAGCTAGAGGTAATATATATCTTCTATTTAATAAAAATATTCCCTAAGTAAATATTAATACTAATAATTCCCACTATTAGAATTAAATCTTTAGAAAAGAATATAGTTTTAATAGAGCTAAATTTAAATAGAAGCTTATTAAGCTTAATAATATAATCTAAAATAATATTACTTTTAGCTTCTATATTTAGAATAGCTTTCTATATATAACTATTAGAATATCTAAGTTTTATTTAAATCCTCAGTAGATCTTAATATATAGACTATAGTTATAAGTTAATAGTCTTTAAGAGGCTAATAAATACCTTTACTATTATTTTATTAGATTCTTTTTAGTTAGAATCTTACTTCTTTAGTCTATAGGAGATTTTTTCTATACTTTTATCTCTTATTATAAGGTAGTTACTAGAAGTTAGAAGGAAGTTAATTTGGGAAGTTAGAGTTAATTTATCTTAACTAATTATAATAATATAAATTCTATATTATTAAGTAATATTATTAAAGTAGCTATTAGTAAAAGTTAGGTTATTCTATACTGTAGGCTCTAATTTCTTTTATTCTATAATTAAATTAATTTTAACTTTATCTTTCTTTTTTTTCTTAATTAAGGGGGCTATAGCTAGCTAGATAGTATTAGTAATACCTTTAGCTATATTATTTAGCTGCCTTACTATAGTATAACTAAATTCCAAGTTATACTGAATTATTTAAGAGATTAAGATTTTAATTAGAATATTTAGAATCTTTTACTAAAGGGACTTTTTAAATTTAATTAAAGTAGATAAATAAATATTACTATTAGAATTATTCTTTTTAATTACTTCTACTAGCTTTCTATCTTCTGGTTTTATAGACTTTAAGATTCTAAATATAATAATCTAAGGAATTAGTTAATCTTTTTTATTCTTCTTTAGTAACTTTTTTACTCTAGCCCTTTTAGTAATAACTATATTAAAGGTAATATTATTATTTAGAAATATTAAGGCTTCTTTTTAGTTTTTCTTAATTAAAATAATATTAGCTTTAGCAGTAAGCTTCTTATTATAACTATTAATTAGCTTTTTAGTTTTTCTATTAATCCCTTTAATAATTAGATCCTTAAATATCAGATTTTAATTTCTCTTTATAAAATCTATTATTAGGTTTTATTCTTTCTAATTAAAGTTCCAATTTTAAATTATTAATTTTAATATTATCTAATTTAAGAATCTAGCTACTAGAAACTTAAAAAACTTTCTTATTTATATAATAAATAGTTTCTTAATTCCTCCTTTTAAACTGAACTTCTATATTAGCTTTAAGAGGATATAAGCTTTATAGTCTTCTATCTAACTTATTTTAAAATTTAAATTAAAGTAGTAAAAGCTTATATTTTAATCCTTCTGTAACTTATAATATTAGTTAGGAAAATATCCCGAGATAGTATAATAGAAGTATTTATACTATCTCTAGCTAAAGCTTATATTAATAATAAATTTATTATTATTCTAATAGAATTCTCTAGAAGCTGGAATATAGTTATTATAGGTCTAATTTAAATACTTCTCTCTTTCTATAAGGTTATAGATTATAGAGGAGAATTTAACCTCTATATCCTTAAATTACTTTATAGTATTAATATTTATATCTTAAATCAGCTTAATAAGAGACTTAACAGCTAGATTAACTATTAGCTAAAGGGGTATTTAAAATACTATATACTTCTCTAGAGTTCTCTTTTTTAATATAAATTATCTCTCCTAAGATTCCTCTATAAAATCTTAATAAATTTAATCTATCTTAAGTAAGAATATTATAAGATTAACTATATTATTATATAGCTTAGTCTGTATATTCAGAATCTTAATATTCTTCTATTTATATATTTAGATAATAAGCTTTTAAGAAAGATAATAGAAAATAGTATAGAAGTTTCCAATTTTAGTTTTTTCTTTCTTATAAAGGGTATTATAAAGCTCCTTATATATCTTAAGCTATTTAAGTACTTTAGAGTCTATTATATTTCTTATAGACTGGATATTTATCTTTAGAACTCTTTTAAAAGGTAGAAGCTATTATTTCTTATTCTTCTTCTTAAAGCTCTTTAATAGCTTAATTTTAGTATCCTTCTAAATATTATATTTATAAGCCTTTTTAACCTTTAATTTAATATCCTTATAGATAAAGTAGATTATAAGAATCTTCCTCTTTTTATTGCTATAAATTTAGCTATTAATATAGTTCTTAAAGAGATATAAGAGGTTAGTAATATTTAGGCTTTTAAACTTATACTTAAATATATAAATAGAGATTAAATCTTTCAGTTTATTATTTTTATTCCTCTTTTAATAGTTATCTGAATTTATCTTAAAATTAATATTTAACTTAGGGGGAGTCTTACTTAGTAAAGATAGCTTTAGGCTATTTAAAAGGAGTATAAGTAGGAATAGTAACTAGCTGTTATATTAGGATTTAGGTTATTCTATTAAATTTATAAGTATTAAATTAGATACTTTCTTTTTTTTCTTTCTGCTTTTTATCTTTATAGTAATATTAGAATTATAAGTATAGCTTGGGAAATTTTAGCCTCTCTATAGGTTATTCTTTCTATTAGATATAGTCTTAGCTAACTATAATAAAATAAATATCTAATTGCAGTAATACCTCTTTTATAAAGAGGCTTAAGTAGTAAGTAAAAAAAAAAAAAAAAAAGATAAAAATAACTTAAATAAGACTTAGATATTTAATCTGGATAAATAAAACTTATAATAATTATAAAAATCTTTTAAAAAAAATACTAAAAGTAATAAAGGGAATAATTTACTAAGAATTAAAATCTTCTTTTAATATCCTTTTATTCTTTTTAGTAGAATCTTTCTTCTTAAGATAATAGTCTTTATAATAACTCTTACTCTAATTATAATACTTATTAATAATAATTCTCTCTCTTTCTATTAAAGCTAGAATCTTATTTCTTATATTAATTTCTATAAATCTTAGGGTTTTAATACTATAGATAGTTAGTAATATTAATATTACTAACTCTTAATTCTTTATTAGATATTAAATTATAATTATTATAGTAATATCTTTCTAACTAAGTAATCTCTATATATTTTTATCTAGCTAACAGTTTACTAAGTAGAATTAGCAGTTAGAGCTTTAATTAAACCTTTTATTACTATAATAATCTGGGGATATTATATCCTAAAATACTTTTTAAACTAATATTACTTTTATTTTTAGTAAAGCTTTTAAAGCTAAAGAATTAAAGCAGTAATATATAGTAAGACTTTAGAATTTAGCTTATTATAAACTTCCCCCTCTAATTAGAAGATATTCCTAATATTACAGCCCAGGTTGGGACCAGGCAGTTACAACCGGCAGAACCATATCGTACCCACTTTTTCCGTCCAATCACCTAAGGAGCATTATATTAAGGATTATACCTACAATCCTAAACCGTCACAATCCCAGAATTACTACAATCTAACACTCCACACAATCTACAAATTATCACCTAGTATATAGATACAATCATTTAGCACTTTTATAGAGATAGCCTTACCAGCTATTAATATACTTAGTTATATTAAATCTACTATTCTACTATTACCAGACCGTAACCTATATTGCTTACTATAACATCCTAATCCACTTGATTATAAATACTATGCCACTGGACCTACCCTATACCCCTAGGTTAGACCCGACCGTTATATGTTAATAGCTCTTATTCAGTGTATTACTACGTCGACCTGAGCAATATCTCGAATAAGCTAAAGATAGCTCCCGCAACCTTAAGCACCTCGTCCAGAACCGGAAAAAATCCTGTCACTCCACCTAAGGTCGACTCTGTCGACGACGTTATCAGAGGTGGAATTCGGGTTTGAGTTGAGAGGTGTATTTAAGTAGCTGGTGGGGACTTGGTTGTTTTTAAAAGAGGGTTCAGATATGGGGATAAAAATGCATAGTAAATTAACTGCAGCAATACATACAATATAAAATAGACTATTTAATAGCACAAGACTATATATATAAGATATAGAGTAGCTGATTATTTTTACCTTCCTTCTTCTATATGCATTCTGTATAGAAGGGCAAAAATGGAGGAAATAAATAAAGGTCAGCATTATTAGAGCTGCAGATATAGAAGATATATACTCTGGTTAATAGAATAGGGGTAGTGAAGAGTGTAGCTAATAAGATCCATTATAAACTGGATGCTGCATATAGGCACAGGGGTATTAGCTAATAGTATTAATTATAAACTAGTTGCTGTATATAAAAAGTAATGATATCTATTCACTATATTGCTATATATAAAACAGGCTAATATAGAGGTTATTAATCTGGCCGATAATACTGTGTGGTGTTTATTAATTAATATTATATATTTTATTACAGTTGGTGTATATAGGCTGACTAATAATATTAATTATAAACTGGTTGCTATATATTGGATACTATATAGGCTATATAGAAATCCCTCCCCCTCTATTTCTGCTGCCTTCTTTATTACTTACTCTCTTTATTTTTATTTATATTAGCTATATCTGTAGAATAGAGGGTAGTAGGGGCTGCTTGTTTTAAATAGTCTTTTAGGCTATAACAGCCTCTTTTATTATATATAGAGAAAAGGATAAAAAAAAAGCAAAAAGAGCAATTAGAAATTAATAAGAAAGTAAACAAATACAGTAAGATAAATAATACACTAATTCAGTTTAATATCCTTCTTCTTATATTAAATTGCATTTCTATCCTTATATTATTTTCTTAACTAAAATTATTTTTTATTATATATATCTACTTTATTAATATAGACTGCTATATAGTAGCTCTCTCTACTATTCAGAAGGTAGCCTAAAAGTAGGAACAAAGTAGACAACATTAATAACAGACTATAAAAGAACAAAATAGAGCTAATACTATTTACCTATAAAATACCTCTTCTACTGCCACTATATAATTAAGACGTTAAAGTCCTAGGCTTAATTATTCCCCAGATCCACTTCCATTACAACCACTAACAGCCTTAATAGGCTATAGGCAGAAAAATAAGTATACTCAGACTGCAGCTATAATAGGTCTAGTAGAGTTAAGGCGTTAAAGCCCCCAGTATATAGCTATATTAGCAGCAGCAGAGGTATAGATAGTATTACCACCTATTACACAGCAGAACAAAAAGGACTAAAAGTCTCTATTAATTGCACTCTCTGGTCTATATCTATATAATAGCCCTACATCCAGCAAGCTATTATACAGCCAGAATAATATTAATCTGGACGAAGGTCCAATAAGTAAGAAGGGCCTACTCTAGAATCAAATTAACCCTAAGCAGGAAGTATAGATAATATCTTTATCGTCTTACTTGCCCTTTACTATTGGATCCTCTAATGCCTCTTCTAACGCCTTACCTATTGCCTTTTCTATTGCCTCTTCTATTTCTGCCTCCTACCCCTTATCTCCTACCTTACTGTCTTCTCCTTCTGCCTCTCCTTCTGCCTCTCCTTCTGCCTTAAGCCCCTTATCTCCCGTCTCCTTCTTATCCTATTTATCAACTTAGTTCGGACTATTAGATCCTATAGACCTATTAAGTCTACTATTATCCTCTATATCTCTATTATCTGTATAAGATAATTTAATTCTTACCAGATTCCTCCAGGCAATTTAGGACCAGAAAATAGCAGGAGGTATTAACTTTCTTTAGGCCTAAGGTAGGGTATATAACTAGGTATTTAAGACCTATTTCTGGAGTAAATATAACTGTAGTAAGAGTCCCCTGGCTATTATATTTATTCTTATATATAGTCTATAGAGTAAAAGTAAAATAAATACTGACAATATATAGCCTTATTTATACTATAGATATATATAGATATAAGCTAGAACCAGAATAGATATACAGCCTGCAAGAGAGAACCCAGTTTCTCTAATAAATCCTGCCTCCCTTATTAGATATATTTAGCGGCAGTAATAGAACCTTTAATCCTTAGATCTTATTCCCCTAATAGTAGAACCTACTCTCTAACTAACTGTTCGAGCTGCTCTTCTTCTGTAAGATACAGACCAGCCTGCCTGATAAATCAGTTACTATTATAAGGCAGTAGGATATTAATAGTATCTGGCTTGGCGTAAAGGACCTATTAGCTATTTAAGACTCTGGCGGCTTCTACCTTTTCTTTCTACCTCCCTATAAATACAATCTGAGTACCGACTAGGTTATCTAACTATATAGGCTTAATCTAGCCTACATACAGTATATCTATATCGGCTCCTTTACTACTGCCAGCACCTACTTCTCTATTCTTCTCTTTTTCCCTTATATAGCAGCCAGCAGGAGGAAGATATCGGCTTCCTCTAACAGTCTTTCCCTTAACTATTAGCAGGATCTCTATAATGATATTATTATTCCGGCAGTATATAAGTCCATCTCGAACTATATATAATAGGAGATTTCCGGTTCCTATAACCTAATCTATACTAAGTCTTACTCATACCAGAAAAAGCCTGGTATAAACTAATAGAGGGCTGAAGATAAGAGCTAAGCCTTCTACCTTAGCTATTATATCCCTCTAAAATATCTTTTGGATTTCTGGGCCTCCGTTATATAAAAGGCCAATAATATAACTATTACCACTTAGTAAGATAAAGCCTTTTCTTATTTTAAGAACCCATACCTACTCTTTTAATTCTATAACCTTAAGAATATCTTTACCCAGCCTAGCCTGTATAAAAGTATAAGCCTCTTTAGGGAAATTATACTAGCCGGCCTAAATCCCGCCCAGCTGGATATATACTTATACTGGCTGGATATTAAAAATAGAAATTAGGTTTATCTGCCTTCTCTACTTTTCTATACTGCCTTAATAAAGCCCAAGTAGATATTCAGAAAGAAAGCTTAAATACTGTTTTAGAAGAGCCAGTACTATAACTAGCTGCATAAAGACCTAATAGAGATTACACCTAATATAGCCCCTCTCCACCTAACTCAATTTTAAATATACCTCCTTTGCAATATCAGCATATATATAGCAAAAGCAAAACCATTACAGACAGCTAATACCGGGCATCTGGAGGCATAAAGGCCCAGTATTATCCGGGCTAAGGTATATAACTGCCATAAAGAGCTATTTAGTGTTATATATAGCAATTACCAGCTATTCAAGTCTGGCTTTCTGCCCCTACTTGCCTTTAACGAGAGTATAATCCGGAATCTTTCTTCCGCCAGTTAAGGCCGCTACTAGGCATTAACAACCCAGCTCGACCGTACGTCTATTGCATACACCTGGGAGGCCAATAAGCAGTATTTACAGGCTATAAGTAAGATATAGATACTGGCTAACTATAGCATCCAAAAGGAAGTTACATTCCACTTAGATACAGTCCTAACTATATAGAGCAATGGCGCCTTCAACCCATACCGGAGCCCCCATACCGGCCCGCTCTCCCGTATAGTACCGCTCCAGCAGTCCAGCAAAGGGTTAGAAGCAGAGGACCTATAGTATTACTACTCTTTCTGGGCCGTCCCGACCTATATTATCAATACCTTTATCACCACCCAAGCAGCCTGATTTATCCTCCCGCTCGACTATATCTTCCGAGAGGCAGCCTTATCGCCTAATACTTCTATAATAAAGTATTAATTACAGCTATATTTATCCTCCTCCTCCTCCCTCTTTAATATTTTATCTTCCATTTAGTAGATTCTTACTTTCTATATAGCTTAGCTTTTATGCTGACTGCTTACCTTCAGCCTTAGCAGTAAGATAGACTATTTATTTAATAACTAGATTTAGCAGTTATACTAAATAGTAAAGGTTAAGTCTCCAATAAGGCAAGTAAATAGAGTAATAGGAAGAAATAAAAAAAGAGTTATATATAAGGAGTATTAGGGCCTTAGCCTTTATGTAACTCTAGATATAAGCAGCATACTCTAAATCCCTTATAGATATATTAACTAGTAGTAGGGCTACCTCTCCGTCCAGACCCTCCTTAAACTCTATATGTATCAGAGCCCACTTTAGGCCAAGCTAGTATATCAACCCAATCTATAGGCCTTTACTACCTTATAGATCAGTATAGAGTATATACTATAAATATTACTAGCTAAGACTCAGCAGAAGTTTAACTAGAGACAAATTAGAGAGGGTAACTGCCTGGTGAATAAAGCTGCCGAGCTTGCCACTAAGGAGGTAGCCCGGGCCTACTACCAGCACCTCCTCGCCAAGCTTATATAGTACTGGGGTAAGGTTCGAGACAGACTCAGCCGCCAGTATATCGGCAATCTAGACTTACTTCAGACTGCTTAAGATAACTATATCACCAACACAGGCAAAATCGTTACAGCCCAGACAATCTGAAAGATATACCGCAATATATAGGCCCTTTATACTAAGGTTATTAGCCAATAAGATAGAGCTTCCAATAATATAGCAGCAGTAGCAGTAGAGATAGCAGGAGCAGAAGAAAGCCTGCCCCTTAAGCTGCCTTACTGGATGTCTATATAGCGGCACAAGCTGCCCAAGAACAGCTAGTATAACTTTATCTTTAACTAACTTTTCAACCAGCTAAGTCTGCCAACCTAGAAGTATAACTACTTCCTCTAACTATACTAAACCTTTAAAGGATTCTAGAAGGTCGTCTGGAGTTACACCAAGCCATTTAACAACTATTTTAGCTTACAGATTGGCCGCTATATTATAGTCACCTTTAATAGCGACAAGATAAAGAAGGTAGGCACCAGACATAGCAAGGAGACCTAGCACTATAGCAAACCAGCCTTCTTTCAGATCCAGTACTGGGCCCCTTATTTCTCGCCTCCCAAACGTCAGCAGCCGACATTAGGAAGTATCTTCCTCTATCAGCAATACAGCTAAAGCTTAAGCTCATCTATAGCTGTACAGGCCCTATACGCTCAGGCTGTATAGAAGCTTAACCTGGAACTTCAGGAGGAGTGGACTGAACTGGTTATCTTTAAGAATATAGCTCAGTCTCCTATAGATAAGAAAGTAATAGTGGCATACTGTAAGTAGGCACTCTGGTGTATAGATTGCCTAGTTAGTTCCTTCTGGGGCAATAATAGGGTTATTTCCTATATAATACTATAGGATCTAGAAAAGCTAAATCAGCAGTTATATAGCAATCAGGATTATTTATGCCTTCCTATTCCATAAAGCTATATACCAGCTAACCAGTATAAGGATATAGTAAGCCTGCTAACTATTATCTTATCAACCTAAGGAAATATCTAACAGCTTATAGATATAATTAGTATAATTCTATATCTCTCTACCTCTATTTAAGTGCAGCAGAAAATACTGAAATAGCAGACTTATAATAGAAATTACCAGTTTGACCTTTTTGACTATCTTTTAACTAACTGTACTGTAATAGCAGCTATATCAGAAGTAGAGGAATCTGCTCTGCTATGGGAGTTCTTAACTAAAATAGAGCTACTACAGTAGGATATTATAAAGTCTGGAGAGGGGGTAAGTAGGGGGTTAATAGAAGAGAAGGAAGAGTTAGAAGAGGAAGAATTAGGGGAGGAGGATAAGAAGGAGGATAAGGAGAAGGATAAGGAAGAGGAGGGTAATAATAAAGAAGAGTAGAAGAGGAAATAGAACTTAAGATCAGACTTAAATTTAGGGTAGGTAGTAGGACTGAAAGGTAAGGTTAGAGATAGAGCCAGTAGAGGTAGTAAGAAATAGATTAAAAGTTAAGCCTAAATACTATTCAGCAGACTCTATATCAGGATTCCCCTTAATATTAGCTGCTATAATATAACTAAGTATTTAAACAACTTAAGTATAGAAGGTCCCAGCTGTTAGTTCTATAGTAGTAATATCCACTATATTAAGAATTAATAGAGTTAATATCTACTATACCTTCTACTATTTCTATTTATACTGCATACTATATATATTTATACTGCTTCCTAAGTCTTATAATATACTCTAAGGTAACTGTAAAAGTCTGAGATATTATTAGTAATCTTATTATACCCCTAAGTAGATTAGATATAATATTATAATAGGTCTGCAGGTATTACTGCAGATTCTTAATTTAAAATTGAAATAGCCCTCTATAACTACCTACTTTATATTTATAAGGCCTATAAGACAGCTCTATATAGCTATCTTACTCAGTATTAACAACTGTTTTATAATAGTAATTTAGTATATATCTCAGGTTGGTATACTTTATCTTTATATATAACTGTAAATAGTCCTTCTGTTAGAAGCCAATTTTATATACTTTGCAGAAGATAATAGAATAGATATAAGAGTAGCTACTATAATAAGCAGTATCTATATAGTGCTACAGGTCGTAATACCTACTAAACGGCCTAAAATAGCAGCAGCCCTAAAGTATATAAACTAGAGGTTTTAAGTAGATATTTTATTAGTGTTAATTAAGAGCTCTACATATTTAGAAAGTCTCCTTAGATATATAGCCAGAAAGGTTGTAATTCTGTAGACTAATCTAATAGGCAATCTCCATTCTGACAGATTGATTTAATAGTATTTTAATACTAGACGCCCAGTTAGCTCCAGGCTAAAAAAAAAAACCCACTCCAATTAGTTAGACTTGGTTTTATTCTGCCTGCATACCTTAAGCTGTAAGTATGCCCAGCCTGGAATTTGCTAAAGGGGTATTTTACTTATAGACTTAATATTAGTAATAGAGTCTATTAAAGAAAATAGGTAGCAGTCTTATAAGTGGTTATTCAGGCGAATAATATTAAGCTTCTAATAATAGAGGTTTTTAACTACTTTTAAACTTTTAGTCTGTATAGTTAGGAGTTAATTGGAATAGGAATCAGTATTAGCTACACTATATTTATTTTCCTTACAGTAGAAGATACTAAAGGGGTCAGACTTATTGCTTAAGAAGTATTAGAAATAGGAGCTATACTCTAATAATATAGTAATTAAACTAGATTTTAACTTAATTATTACAGGAAGTTATAGTACTGGTTATAAGTATTAAGAACATCAATAGAGTTAAATTTAAGGTCGCTAAGCATAATTAGGAGGAATATAGAAAGAAGAGGAAGCTAGAGGGCAGTTTTAGGGAAGGGGCAGTCTGTTAAGTAATATAAGGCGCCTATATATAGGGCGCCTATTATATAATAGACTGCTAATACTAATTTACATTAAGTTACTGAATAATACCAACTTACAGTACTTAGGAGTATATCCAGGCAAACTATATAGCTGTACTTATACTACTTAAGCTCGGGTAAGCAGGTTGGCAATTTACTCAAATAGTCTTATATGTTTCACCTTATAGTTATTAGGGAACAGCAGTTTAATACTACTATATTTACTCTTCCCTATCCTTTTATTTTATTTTATTTAAGATACTAAATTTCAAGTAATTTAAATTACTCTAACTATATTTATATTTTTAAAAAGAATATAATTAAATAAAAAGAATATTTAAGTACTATAGTACAATAAATATTAAAATAGTAGTGTATAGTATATATAAAAAGTATAATATATAGTGTTATTAGTAGTAGTATTTATAGGTATAGAATAAGTAGGAAATATACAGAAAGTAAGTATAAATATAGAAGGTAAGTATATAGAATAGTAATTATAGTGCAGTTTTTACAGTAGGAGGTATAGGTTAGAGTCAGGTTTATATGGAAGAAATGGTCACTTTGGAGAAATTTATACTAACTCTAAGGGCTATCTATACATTTTTCAGGATTAAGACTACCCCCAGGGCCAGCAGTCTATATACCTCCTTTATATAAGTGAGGTAAGGTAAGTAATAATAATGGATAGATAGGTAGGTCGATAGGATTAATATAAAAGGTAAGCAATTTATAGTAAGTATATACGTCTATCTGCCCCTAGGGGTAGCAGTCTGTATACCTCTTTATGTAAATAAGGTGAGGTAGGTAAGTTTAGTAATAATATAAGTAGATAAAAGATATAAATAAATATGCATAATATATAAGTAGACTTATATCTGCCCCTAGGGGCAGCAGTCTGTATATAAAGTAAGGTCAGTAAGATAGATAAAAAAAAAAAGATACTATTCTACTTATAACCTATCTATCTTATTAAAGAGGAGCAGTACTAAGGGTATTAATTTTACTATAGCAATATGTTAATATATAAGGATAGTAGTATAAAAATATAAAAAATATAAAAAAAAGTAAAGCTGGCTGTATAGCTCAACCCAGAAAGAAATATAATCTGCCACTATCAGCAGCAGCAGCAGGGTAAGTAAGCAAGAGGGTAAGATTCAGCAGAAGGAATGCATCCAAAATTTAAAAACAAATACCATAGGCTATTATTTATCCTGAAGGGTTACATCTCATTATTATAAGGATGCTTATTGCATCTGCAGCATGGCTGTCCACTAGTAAGACCTGCCCAGGTCATACAAGACATCTAAGGCCACTTAAGTAGCTTAAGGGGCTAAGATTACTTCTTCCAGTTCAGCTGAAGCCCCAGGCCCATCCCATCCATCCATCCAGCACTTAGCTATAAGCCCCCCTAATAGGATACAGCAAAATTAAGAATTACAAAAGTTTTAAGTACTATCTATCTTCTTCCCCAGGAACAAATAGAGGACACATACGCATTTAAAATAAAGCGCAAGTCAACTGACCGCAGACCCAAGCCAGAGTCTACACCCACCAAACAGGCCCGGCGCAATACTAAACAGACCTTTAAGGAGACCGATTCCATCCGAGAGCAAGCTGAGCCATATCGACTGGCCACTACTAAGATACCAATACATACTCTTACTTGCACATAGAGTATCATCCCAAATCGGCGGGTTAACTAAGTGTATATCCAGGACCTATACCAGTTATTTTATTAAGGAAAACTAGCAAGAGCATCCAAGGAAAACTACATCTTTATCCTATATAGTGTGCAGGCCATTCAGAATATAACTAATACTGCTGGATTAAGAAATAAGGGTAAGACTTTTTTATTATTTTAAAACTGGCTAGATATTAACAACAAAAAGGCCGAGGTTATAGCTGGCCAGTATCGCCTAGAAGTATTACAGGAGTATATAAAGCAGACTGGTTCTAGTTTAAAGGAGCTTTAGTGGGTATATAAGTTTTATAACTAAGGTAAGTATTTACGCTTTTTTTAAGTATAATTTACTAATAGTATATATTGCAGATATACTTCCAAGTAAATTAAATATTAAGTTGCAGCTAAATCGGCAGAATTTAGCTATATCTAATAGTTATAGCTAGATCTAAATGCAGCTTATTATAGTATCTAAGTGCAACAGTAGCCTTTTCTCCAAGAAGCAGATAAAAGCAGTAGTAGAAAAGAGTATACTTAATATTCTTTACCTTAGCAGTAACATCCAGTTCCCTACCAGCCGGCTGGTTATACTATAGAGGAACAAGTATTAAAAGCTAATAATTACTTAACTATATAAGATAGTTATTAGAAGGGAAATATTTAATATTACGAATTTGGAATATCTGGCAAGTTATTATATTAACAATATAAGTTTCCTAGCCTATATATAATTTACATCTAAATATTACTATTAACTATATATTGCAGTATTAGTTTACTATATTCAACTAAGTATTGGAGATATTAGCAGTACTCCCGGGAGATACCGTTAATTCTATTCTGGCTACAGACTGAAAGAAGCTCTTAAAGCACTTATCTATTAACTGCACAGCCGCTAAAGTGCAGCAGCTATTCTTCCCAGCTTATTAACAGCAAGAGGCTAGTACGCTCTAGCTATTATCTAAAGTATATTAAAAGCCAGGTTTTCTTATTGCTCTTAACAACTAGGC